>CM076846.1:213294333-214549481 GCA_039519185.1 Astragalus membranaceus | reverse complement strand
CAAGTTTTGATTTGTCGCTTTTATTTAGTAGTCAGATTCAGGTATTTAGAAAAACTCTTTCTCATGAAATGGCTAATTGAAAAACCTATCCAAGTTATATATAGAACACACCACATTTAAATTTAATGTTTTCAATTTCAACAGTATTTCTCCTCTTCCTCTCTAACTAAGTTTGTCAAAGTAGGATAATTAATTTATTGAGACAGTACCAGAGCTTCTTCAAAGACCAAGAGTGTGGTCCCGTGTTGCCACCACTAAATTTCCAAGTCAGGTGTGGATCAGTTGTTTGTTTGTGCTTCAAAACCAAATAGCTTTTGCATGAGGAGGCATGATAGCACATGCTTACCAATTTGATATCAAAAGAACTCTACTACGTTGGTTAATGAATTTGTTGATCCACCTCTCCTATCAGTCCTACCTTTGTCTTAACTAACAATATCAATATTCAATAGTCTCATGAAATTTCAGCTCTTATCATCAACAAAATTTGATTTTGAATATCATCAAGCCATGAACGCAATAACATCCTAAAACGTCCCCTTCCCCCTCAACCCCAACACACAGACAATTACATCTCATTCTATTTCTATCTTGTTTTACTTTGTAAGTCATCACTATCAATATCACATATACTATCAAAGTGTAACTAACAGCTAAGGTTTTAATTTTTAAATAAAGGTCTGCAAAACATCAAGGTTTTTGGTGTCTCCGCAACTGCAATTGAGGCTGTATTAGCTGTATTTAAACGTGATTCTCCGCAATACGAAGGACGGTCACACTCACATGTACGTGGTTTAAAATCCCGCTAACAGCACAGACTAAGTATGCCACAATGTAGAAAAAACAAACCTGACAAGTCCACCTTTAGAAGCATAAACACCTTTTCCATGAGCATAATCATCCCAAACAGTACCTTCATACCTACAAAACATTTAAAAAAAAAAACTACACTACTTCACACACAACATATTGAAGAATAAAACTCCAAATCTAAAGCATAAAGAATAGTTTCCAGTTTCTTACGAGCTACCATCTTTAAACATATAGCTAACCCATTTGAGAAACTCTTCAATCCTATCCAATTCTTCAATAACACCAGTAGGACCTTTAATATCAGGATGATTATCAGGTATAGGAGGTAAAGGTTTCCTATAAGGAAGATAAAATGGTGCAATAGGAGGATCTTTTCCTATCCTATTCTTCACAAATTTCCACTCAGGTTTACCAGCCCAAGCAGGATCCCAACCAGTACCACCAATTTGATTACAACCATCAGCCCAAAGCTCTCTCAAATCCTCTTCAGTCCATTTCTCAACATCTGGTGGAAAGTCAAAGGGATTCCTATCTGCTATATGTATTGCATCGTCTCTTTCGCGCATTTTCTTCACTTCTTCGCTTGTTTCTAATGCTTCCATTACATCTTTGTAGTTTCTCACAGGGTCTAATTCTGAATCGGGAATTGGTTCGTCTGAGTTTAGGGAACGGAATGCCTGTAGATAAGCGTCGATTTCGGTTTCTTCGTAATCTTCTGAGTCGGAAGAGGTATCTGAGTCTGAATCGGAAGGGGCATTTTGGGTATCTTTGTCTTCGGGAGGATTTTCATCGTTTTTCGCCATTTTGGAGCGGCGAGAGTGAAGAATGATGAGGTCGTAACTGATAAGATAAGGCTATGTGCGGGAAACAAACACAAATGGAATATAACAAGTTATTACTGATGCTTCATGCTAGTGAGTGTTGCAATTTTACAAAGTAAGGAGAGAGAGTGTCTTTTTTTTTTTGATAAGCAAGAGAGTGTCTTAGTTTGTCTTTGGGGACTAAAATTGAATTTGTTTGAAATATTATTATTTTATTCATCGTGTTTTTCTCTCTCTCCTAATGGAACCATACAGTAAATGGAGAGGATCTGAACCCCTTATAGGGTGAGGGAGCAAATCAAATCTATCAATGAATCATTAAATATGATCGTAGGATGCAGTATAAAAATTCATCAACAGTTGAGATTTAATATTGGATTAAATCTGAACCACTCATTGCATTTTACAAAATATCCTACGGTCAATTTTAGTGGTTTACCGGTGAGTGATTTGATTCGCTCTCTCGCCCTAAAATCACTCTGTGAATGACTATGAGTTTTTCATATTTAATAATTTTGAGAAGGAAAATGATTTTTAGTAGGATAAGAAACTAACGAATGAATGCAGAATGCACCATTTTGAATTTTAATTTATCGTTTTTTTCTTAAATTGAGTCTGTATTGAAGAGTGACCGGCCAAAATCCATTTCCTACGTTTTTAACGAAATTTTCATTCGTACTAAATATCATTGTCCGTTTGTTTGGTTTTACCGTGATAAAAATTGATTTTGTAAAATTAAATTCGGTAAGAAGTATGTTGAACTTAACATGATTTATGTGTGGATACATTTAAGAAAAAAAATATTCGTTAAGCATTGGAATCGCTTTGCCCGCTATTCCTGGATCAAAATTGGTTTTGAGTGTAAAATTATAAATATCAATCCTCACAAATTTTAAAAAAGTAAGAGATAAATATAGTACATCACAAGTATGAAATATGTAAATATGTAACATTAGAAATACAATTTAATGTCACCTTAGAAGCTACAATTTCGTGTGTGTTTGTTTTCGCGTTCGCCAACCACTTCCAAGTCCAAGCTACCACTTCGAGCTTCATGTTCGCCGCATGTCTATGAGCATATGAAATATTTGAGTTTAAAAAAACAATTAGAGAATATAATTCAAAGTGCAAACATAAATATTTAATTTGTTAGGTAATTCTTTGTCAAAAAAAAATTGTTAGTTAATTCTTGTCAAAAAAAAAATTTGTTAGGTAATTATTTAAATTTGTGTTTGTAAAATAATATATTTTTGTCAAAGAACAATAACTAGTTTCTGTATTGAGTAGAGTTAACTCTCAATTTGTCCTTAAACTATTACGTTCTCTCCTATCTGATTCTTAAACTATAAAAATATAATAAATAGTCTCTAAACTATTCTAAATCCATCAATTTAGTCCCTCATTTACTTTAAAGATAGGAGAGAGGGCGGATAATTTAGAGACTAAATTGATCAATTTATAATAATTTAGAACTATTTATTATTTTTTTGGGTAAAAAAAAACTTTATTATTTTTCATAGTTTAACGGCCATATAAGAAAGAGTGTAAAAGGGGGCTCGCTTGGGCCATAATCCCAGTTATGTATGGCATAGTATCTTTACTTCTCGGGTAGTAGTCAATTTGGGAGCTAGGTGGAATATTGGAAACGGGAAACAATCTCGGTTTGACATGATCCTTGGTTGAAGGGTCGCATGGACAGTTTTGTGAGATCTCCTATTGTTCCGGGCACAGAAGAGATTCGCGTGAAGGATCTCTGGTGTAATAATACTAGAAACTGGAATTCTAACTACATTTATCAGTTGTTTAATGCAGAGGAGGCGAACTTGATTAAAACTATGCCTTGGTTTCAAGTGAATGACGAGGACAGGTTATATTGGTGCCGTAGTCGGGATGGTTTCTTTTCAGTTCGATCAGCATACTACGCACTGATGGAGGACTTTATTGACAGCTCAAACTTGCGTGTAGAGGGTGATTGGATGGCTATTTGGAAGTGTTGGGTTCAACCGAAGGTTAGATTGTTTTTATGGAGGCTTGCTCGGGTATGCTTACCAACCCGTAGGAACTTAATTCGGCGACATGTTGATTGTCAAGATCACTGTCCAATGTGCGAAAATGAACCCGAGTCAGAGTGGCATGCCTTCTTTGAAAGCTTCCACATTAAAAAACCACTGCAGGCCTATCTTTCCACCATGATGGGTGCCAACGAACCTTGTATTCATGGAGGTTCCTTAGCATTTGCAACCATTCACTAGTGTTCATCGTCTTCACATCACACCCTCTAGCTTCTTCAATTGGGCCTTCCACTTTAACTTTGTTAACAAAAGCATGGGTGAGAAGCCAAACATACAAGGCGTGTAGGCAGCAATATATCTTCTTTCCCTTTAGCTCATTATAATGAGTGAAAGTACGTTAAGTGTCTGCGAGAATGGGTGAAATTGGGTTGGATGGGTTTTCTTCATCTTTGAAGGATAGGAAGACACCAATAGCTATTGTGTCCACATACCTTTCAAGGCGTGGAAATAGAACAATGCCAAAGATGGTCAAAGCCAACACTTGCTTAAAAGGACCCCAATTTCTGGCATCGGCGAATGACTTCATTTGACTTTCCAGATATTCTTGGGGGAACCCTACAATGTGATTTCAGTTTTTCTTTTGGAGCTTCAAATTTTCTTTACTGATTTGTAGCATTGAGGCAAGTTTTTCATCTGTGTAGTAGTGCCCCTGATACTGGTAGGGCCTAATGTCTTGTTGAGGAAAACCAAGGATCTGTGTATATTCTTCCAGGGTAGGCGACATCTGGAAATTTTTGAAGGTGAAGCATCTTAATGAAGAGTCATAGAATTGGCTCAAAGCCGCAATGGTATTTGTTTGCACTTTCAACTGTAGTAACATAATAATCTTCACATAAGTTCTATCAAAAGACCTGCGCTCGATGGGCGGCAACCAACCCGCACATTCTCTTAGACTCGTTAGATTAGGCTGTTTCACTATAAGGTAGTTCAAAGTTTGATCCCATATCGCATTGCTTATGACAAGACTTTCAGGCCTCTTACAATTCCCGGCAAACCTAAATGAGATGAATAACATGCATGTGAGGATTTTTTTTTAACATTTTTTGTGAAATAATGATGTTGTATGATGAATGAAATGATGATGTCACGCGCGTCAAATAAAAAGAAAAGTAAAAGAAAGTTTTTGGTGATTCAACTTTGAGAAAGCATTAACCATATGTCACAAGTAAAAAGGAAAAAGAAACAAATGGTTTTGATGATTTGGTTTTTGAGAAAAAATTATCTGTAATGATGCAGCGGGTAGGTGAAATGCCCTTGTGTCCTAAATAGGTTATGTCTTATATATAGGTCATGGTCTAGGGTCACTTGTGTGATCAATCTCTCAGGTGGCTCTATTCACTTCCTTACAAAGGTCTCTAGAGCTAAAATCCCCTTCATGATATGATCCACAACGATAGCTAGCTACCAGGTGTGGGATACCTTAAAAGAGCGTACTCTGGCTGAGACTTTCATGAGAGTCAGACAGATAAAATCCAGAATGACTGTCACTAATAATCTCCACTCGTCCTAGGTTATTTTCAGATCCGGGTATAAGGCCCCACTCAGAAGTGTGTGAATAAACATGTGTAAGTGACGTGTGTGATATGGGCACAATACCTAGACTACCCAAGCTACAAAAGAAATACAGGTAATAGTACAAAGGTCTTCTACCCTAAGGTTCAATAAAGCAAATAAATAAATAAATAAAATAGACATGCAAATATAGGCGTTAAAGGTAAACAAAGTACTAAATTAACAATAATCTACACATTTAATTAAATTAGGCTTGACCCTCTTAAATTGTCCCTAGTGAAGTCGCCATCTGTAGCGACCGAAAAATCCGAAGGAGGGATTCTGCGTCATTTTGAAAATGAAGCCGCCATCAATATTTATTAAATAGGAAAAACATTGAAAAAACCTTTACTCTTGGGTTCGGGGGTCGATTATGTGTGGGGAAGGTATTAGCACCCCACAACATCCTTTCAAAATAAAAGGTTACCTTTTAATTTAATGTGTAGAAAAAAAAAAGTTAATTCAAAGAAAACACTCTAATTTACCCTTTTTATTATTTGCAAAATTGAAAAGGAAAACCTTAATAAAAGTTTTAGTTTTTTGTACTTGACAGGAGTGGGCCCCTACTCCTACGTATCCCCAGGTGCGATGGAGAAATCAAACCTACGTAGTTCTTGGGTAGAAAATGTTTGTGTGTTGAGTATTTTTTAAGCATTTTTGAAATTGAGAGAGGTATTCGTAATGACCAAACGAGTAAAGTTGTTATTAACGGTCAAACAAGCTAAGCTCAGAGTGACCATTAGTAACGAACCATTTTTTGTGAGTTTAATTGTTTGACAAATACTGGTTTGGAAGCATTATGATGTAATAACAAAAAAACAAAATGAATTGTAAAAAAAAGAAGTATAATTAACAGGGGGTGTTGTGTTATTAAAAGGGAGGTGGGGATAGCAACAGATGCTGTATTAGTAAAAGGAAAGGGTGTAATTAGAAACAGGGGTTGTATTATAAATAATGGGGGTGCGACTAACAAATAGCCCAGTTCACGCTGTTGGGCTTGGGGTCTGCGCGAACTGGGCTTAAGTGAGGGGGTATACAAACTAAAAAAAGAGGGTGCAGGAAGTAATCTGAAATAAAAAAACTAAGAAAAAAAAAGATCCGAAATGGGTAGCTATATAAGGGGACTTCATTTTAACCTAAACCCTAATTCTCAATCTTTCTTCTTCTCGCGGCGCCGATTCCTTCACGTTTTAGAAAGAGAGAGAGAGAGAGAGAGAGAGAGAGAGAGAGAGAGAGAGAGAGAGAGAGAGAGAGAGAGAGAAAGTTTAGAAAAAAAGGAAACAGGGGGGATTGAGCTAGCAATTGATTGTGACAGGAGAAAATAGATTTCAAGAAAAAGTAGCACTTCAAGTGCTTTAGAAGACGCTTTTTGAGTACGCAGAAATTCACAAGTCACATTTTCACTTAAAATCACATTTTATAAAATCACTTGAGAAACATTTAATTGAAAACTCATTTGAATGAACGTGGAACCAGGTTTTCTTTTGCAATGGATTTGTGATAATATCAACTAGCTGATTGTGACGACTCAACTAACCCAATCACACTATCACCTTTCTAACCATAACCTCTAAGAAGGTAATATATAAATTCTATATGCTCAGTCCTAGAGGGTTGACCAGAATACTTTGTTGTTTCCTATTATTCTAACATGCCTTATAAATATTGTTCTTAATGATGCATGAAATGAGATTCGGGGATTACTCTATTTCACTAGTCACATATTTGACTTAATAAACTATTTTTAAGCACATTTTCAATAGAGGTGAATAAAACTTTACCAATCTAACCTTTACCGGAGATTCGTCCTCTATTGTTATCACAAGTCACATGACGACTTTTTCCGGGGGTGAGTGTTAATAACTTTATTGCGTCTCCAGTCATGCGCTTTGAGTTTTTGCTGTCAATGTATCAATCTACCCCTATTTCTTGAAGCATACCTGCAATGATCTAAAACAAGGTTCTAGGTACCCAAATCTCTTTGGGTCCTTATGGGTTAGTGTTTGGTATGGTCCTTTTGGGAACCCATACTTTTTCACATTTTGTCTACCTCTTGCCATGCAAACAGATGCAGTGTGTCCAAGTTTAGCACAATAGTAACATTTAATGTATGGTCTAGTGGAAAACTTTGGTTTATAATGCTCGTGCCTTTTTATGAGATTGTTTCTAGGAGATCTATGATGCACATGTTGTAAGTTAGACAATTTTCCTACAGTCCATTCTAGCTCATGCACTTTCTTTTCAAATTCAACACATTTATCACAAACATAATTTGCTTTAAAACATGCAAGACTATCATTTTCTTTTCTAAGCTCTAGTTTTTCCTTAGTTAAAGCAATAACATCATTTTGAAGATGAGTGATGACTTTCTTGGATTTACTTAATGCTTTAGCTAGTTTTAAAGATTTATCATGCAATTCAGTAAATGCCTCATACAATTCATCATAAACATCTTGCAAAGTTTCAGAGTTAGAAGATACCTCAGTTTCACTTTCGCTGTCGTGGTCGGCCATGAGAACAACTTGACCTTTTTCACTTTGAGTTATCTGATGAGTTCAGGTCGTTGTCTTCCCATGCTATGTAGGCTTTTCTACTCTTCTTTCCTTTGGATCCCTTTTTCTCAAACTTTGACCGTCTTCTTTGTAATTTTGGGCACTCCATCTTTATGTGTCCGGATTTTCCACATTCGTGGCAAGTTGGTGGATTTGAGAAGTTTTCCTGGCTTGAGACTCTTTTGGTTGGAGAAATCTTTTTGAGAGATCTTTCCCTTCTCATGACCTTTTTGAATTTTCTAACCATTAGATCCATTTTCTCCTCGTCTTCATCATCATCTTCCGAATCATCACTATCGTCGGATGAACTTGAACTTGAAGCTTTGAGAGCTAAGTTTTTCTTTTTCTTGTCTTTTCCTTCATGCTCTGCTAGGCGAGTGAGCTCTAACTCGTGCTCTAGTAGTTTCCCAAACAGGGTGGCGAGAGTCATGGTAGTTAAGTTTCTTGACTCAGTTATTGCAGTCACCTTTGGTTGCCATTCTGTTTAGGCATCTCAATACTTTGTTGATCAAGTCTTCGGGAGGAAATGATTTTCCTAATGAACCCAATTTATTCACTATGTGAGCGAACCTCTTTTGCATTTCTTGTATGGATTCTCCTTGATTCATTCTGAACAATTCATATTCCTGGATGAGAGTATTTGTTCTTGCTCTTTTTACCTCACTGGTACCTTCATGAGTGGCTTGAAGGTTGTCCCACATTTCTTGAGCAGTTTTACAATTTGACACTCTGAAGAATTCGTCGGGACTAAGTGCGGAAGTGATAATGTTCTTGGCCCGGAAATTAAGTTGAACTTTCCTTTTCTCTTTGTCCGTCCATTCGTTTCTTTCTTTTATTATGAGTGCGCCGTTTATCATGTGCGTGGGAACAAAAGGTCCATTTTCCACAGCATCCCATATATCTATATCTACCCCTTCTATGAATATTCTTATTCTTTCTTTCCAATATGCATAGTCTTCTTCGTTGAAATCCGGAGGACGGATAAGAGATGCACCCTCTTGCGTATACCAACCTGAAGCCATTTCTCTTGAAGCTGCTAGGCCCTTTATACAAGAGTCTAGCTCCGATACCACTTGTTGCCAAGTGGCTTCAGTATTGAGATTTAAAAACTTTTGAAACTTTTTCCCCTTTTCAATGACTTAGATTAATTTTCGCGCAGGTTAAGTGGAAGCGAAGGAATTAGAAAATAAAACAATAAAGCACACATAGATTTATACTGGTTCGGTCACCTCCTAGTGACCTACGTCCAGTCCTCACACCCTTGTGAGATTTTCCACTATCACAAAACAAGGCTTACAGGTGCCTTGGAAAACCTTTACAAGACTTAGGCACTCTTCACCTAGGATACTCCACCTATTGAAGAGCCCTCAAATCTAACCACAATACAACAAGAGATACCCCACCCTTGTTACAACAGGCTACCCCAGAAAGATACCCCACTTCCTATTCCAAACAGCTACCCTAAAGAGAAACCCCACTCCCTAGTACAAATCACAACAAATAAACAATTACAAAAGTAAAGACCAAAATACCTCTAATCACTACAAGAAAAACAGGATTTTCCGGCGGGCAAAATCCGCCGGAAAAGCCATATTTCCGCCGCAAAATTGGACTTTGCGGCGGATTTTTGCCGCCGGTAGCCAGCTCGCAGCAAACCATTTCCGGCGGAAAATCATTTTGCGGCGGATTTATTAAAAAAAAAAAATTTTGGAATTTTCCGGCGGATTTTAAAGGCATTTGCGGCGGATTTTAAAAAAATTTTTTTTTTTTTTTTGGAATTTTTTTTTTTAAAAATCCGCCGCAAATGCCAAAAATCCGCCGCAAAAGTCAAAAAAAAATTTTAAAAAACCGCCGGAAATGCCTAAAATCCGCCGGAAAATCCAAAAAAAAAAACTGGCGGTAAAAAATTTGAATTTTTGAATTTTTTTTTCAATTTTTTCAAATTTTAATATTTAATTTGTATTTTAATAAAAAATAAGAAAAAATGAAAATGAAGTAGAATATGAGAAAAAATGATATAGAAAAGAATGAAAATAAATAAATGAATGAGAATGTAGAAGTAGGAAGGAATAAGAATGAAAGAGAATATTAGAAGAGAATGATATAGGAGAGAATGTGAATAAAGAAGTAAGAACAAATAAGAATTAAGGAGTGAATGAAAAAGAATGAAGAAGGAAGGAGAAATATAGAAGAGAGATATGTAGAGAAATTTATGGAGATGAGAGTATAAGAAATATAGAAGAGAGATATGTAGAGAAATATAGAAGAGAATGAGAATGAAATAAAGAGTGGAATGAGAGGAGTGTAGGAGAAATTTGTATTTATAGGCAAATTTTTTCCCTCCGAATTTTCCGGCGGATTTTTGAAATTACCGGCGGATTTTTTGAAATTTTTTTTGGCTTTTGCGGCGGATTTTTTGACATTTGCGGCGGATTTTTTTAAAAAAAAAATTTTTTTGGCTTTTGCGGCGGATTTTTTTAAAAAAAAAAAAATTTTAAAAAAAAATTTTTTTTTTAAAAAAACCGCCGCAAATGCCAAAAAATCCGCTGGAAATACCCCAAAATCCGCCGGAAAAGTTTGCGGCGAATAAAATCCGCCGGAAATTCCTAAAATCCGCCGGAATCTTTCCGGCGGATTAAATCCGCCGGAAAGTCCTGGCCGGAAAATCCCATTATTCTTGTAGTGAATGTAGGCAGATATTACAACTTGAAGATTCCAACCCCGACTAACCCTTGCGGGAGATCAGCTCTGACAGACCAACAGTGCGTGAAGAGCAGAAATGAAAATGTAAAGGGTTTTTCAAATGATGCGATTGATCGTGAAATGGGTTGTGTGAAATGTGAAGAATGAAGCCTCTATTTATAGGCTATGAGAAAAATAATAACGTTGAAACATTTATGGAAATGATGAAATCGATTATGTGCTTGAATGCCTTAGAGATGATAATCGATTATGTGCTTCCTTAAAAGAAAGAGGAAATCGATTTTGTGCTTCCTTAAAACATGAGGAAATCGATTATGTGCTTCCTTAAAACATAGAAATCGATTTGTGCTTCCTTTTAAAACATGAGGAAATCGATTATGTAGTTGAATAAGAGAGAAAGGAAATCGATTATGTGCTTGAATGTAGCATGCTTATAATTGATTGTGTTGTTTCTAAAACATAGTTGGAAATCGATTTTGGACTTTAACAAAAGAGTAGGAAATCGATTTTGATCTTATAAGAAATAATAGGAATCGATTATTAGCTTTTAAAACAATTTGGGAATCGATTCTTTGCTCAGGAAAATAAGTCATGAATCGATTTCTAACTTCCACAAAGAGCTGGAAATCGATTTCAAGCATTAGAGAAAATAGTGTGAATCGATTTCTTACTTTCACAAATTGGTTTTAATGTTTACGTACCTTACCTACGTGCATGCATGCATTTTGAAAACTAGTGAAGGCGCGAGACTTTGAGAGATGAGCTGACCCTCGGAAGAGCTTACACTTTTTCTTAAGACAAACCCAAACCCTAAGGACTACCCTTATTTCTTGAGACATTGATTCTTTAAGCTTGATTGTCTTGGATTGTGACTTCGATATTTTGTCACTTTCATCAACTTTCACTTTCATCAACTTTTGCCTTTGGTCACTCTCATCAACTTTGGCTTTGTCTTTTTCATCATCAAAACCTGACCTGCAATATAAGTTACCTGCAGTACAAGATATCCACAAATTTAAGCTAAGAAAGCATAAATAACTCTTATAAATAAGAGTTATCAATTACAAATCTCAGTGAGTTCTACCGAGACCCCGTACGGTTCCTCTCATTCGTTTCTTTTTAATTTTTTGATTTTTATGCCGAATAATGCGGGAGCTCCCGTAAATCCGTGAACTCCAATTCGACCTTACATACCGAATAATGCGGGAGTTCCCGTTACTCCGGGAAACTCCAATTCGATTGTACATTTCTAATTATCTTGTCTTTAACTTGGCTTAGCACAACACCGTAAACCATTTTTCTTTTCTTCGGTTCGAGGTGAACCCAATCCGCTTCCCACTAATTAGCGGGCAAACCTCATGGGGCCTAGATTTTGGGGCTCATGACCTCCCCTCCCTTAGTATGCTAATCCTCTAGGGTAGTCACCCCATCCCTGATATATTTGTATATAATTACATGTCATTAATCTTTGCCTCGGGTAATAACCCTATCTTTAATGAACACAAAGTTCATTTCATTATCATGTCATAAAGTTTTTCTCACTCGATAAACATAATACGCGATTCAAATTATACATCCATCGTATAATCAAAGTTCAAATAATCATCATAATACAAATTAATTCATTTATATAATTATGTCTTTAAATAAGCTTTGCAACGCACTTGAGAACACCTCAATCGGGTTCCCGGATCAAAAGATACGGTTAAATTAGTATCAATGTACTTTTGCTGAAAATTGCACAGGGTCGCGACGCGACCTTGTACCATCGCGTCGCGATGAGGATCATTAACCTTTTCCCTCACCTGTGCATGACTGGTCATGACGCAACAGCTCGCGTCGCGACGCGATATTTGTTGTGCAGGTGTAGAATTTCAGATTTTCAAGTGATTTTACCCTCTTTCCTTGGTTCCAATGCAATCAAAATTCGATAAATAATCCAACAACACTTACAAAACTTTTGTTATCATACATTTACAATCATTATCATCAATCTCATCACATAACAAGAATAACACACACATTAGAAATTTATCATCAAAAAGAAGATTTCAACATCATTTAACCAAGAATTCAGAATTTCAAAGCAACAATAGTTTCATTTTCAAAGCAAGTTCATAACCACACATTCCAGAACAATAAAAATGCGAAGAACTCATATGAAATTTGGCGAGCACAACAAAAACGAGTATGAAAAATGCAACATAGAACCCCAAATCAATCTCCTAGACACCAACCAAGTTCCAATGTGCTTCCAATGTTACCCTAGCTCCCAAACCCTCTCTCTAATGCCTTGAAATCAGAATGTAGCTACCTCTAGATACAATCCAACCCTCCAAATCAACATGCAACTAGGAATGGCTTCAAATCAACCTCTTTACCCCACATGCAATTCGAATTGACCAAGGAAAAGATGGAGAAGAAAAAATGGGTTTTGTGATGGTGATGAAAGGAATTGTGAAGAGGAAAGATTCAGTTGTGTGGTTGTGTGTGTGGGTTATGGCTTCCTTTCCTTATTTCCCTCTCTCCCTCGAAGCTCTCCTCTCTCTCACTCTCAAGTTCTATTTTTCCAAAAACTCATTTTGTGAGTGACGACTATGTGTGTTTTTGTGACTTTGAGAAAAGAATGGATATTACCCTCAGCTGAAGTGTTTTTAAAATGAGTGAATTTCCTATTACACCCTTAGGCTAGTTACACCCTATTATTACTAATACACTATCCAATGCAAGTCTATTTTAACAACCAACACGTATACAATCAAGTGGATTAGAAATCGATAACATAGAATCACTTAATCATCAATCATAGCTCAATATATAGATCAAGTGAAACCACTTACTTATCTCAAATATCGAAATTAGCTAAATTGAGGATGTTACAAAAAACAAATGTGCCTCAAATGTCATGTAGGAGGGAAATGACTATACAATTTACTGTATATTATACAGAAATTGAGTTTTTCAGAAAATTATTCTTGGATTTTGTTTTTTTTGTTTTTCAGGTAAGAGAAACTGTACGCGATGCAGTGTTCTTGCATAATGAGCTCTTTTTTGCTGCTGCACAGAAGAAGTAATTTTCTTTACCCGATTTCGTAGTGTACTATCAATCTATAAATTTTGTTTCTTTGCATAATGGATCTACACAATTACAATGCAAAGCATATTCCAATTTTTGGTATTGTCAATCTAGATTATACTTATCTTATTATGATAGCATGATGTACTTAACCAACATTTCTATCCTTTGGAAAAGCTGATTAGAATATTTTTCCCGTAAGAGATTATATTTGAAGATATACCCTCCTCCCTTCATTTCACATGTCTCTAAAATTTTCAAAATTTGACAGTTATATATACATCTATAATCGTGAAGGCACAGAGCTTTATTGTCTAAAGGTTGGTATAGTGCCTGTGCAATAATTTTAAATTTTTGCTATTGATGGGTGTCAGCAATGTTTCTACTTATTTTGATGGCTAAAGTGTTTGTCTTTTAGAGTTGAACCATCCAATTTGATATGCTCGAGTTTTAAATATATTTTCTCATCTGATTGATATTTTCTTTTCTTATCCACCATTCATCTGGAAATTCATTAAAATCATTTTGGTAATATTACCCTCAAACCAGATTTTGATTGGTTGGTCAATCAATAGTTCAATACCTATTAGTGTTGCTTCAAATAGTAATGAATTAATCTGAGTACATTCATTGCTGTATAGAGTAGGTAAAAGTCATTCTGAAATCTGAATATTGGCTTGAAGAGGGTATATATAACCTACAATGTGATGTTTTGCATTGGTTTTGGTTCTTAGACACCTCAAAAGATTAAAACAGTTGCAATTTAACAGTCTCCTGAAAATCCACATATGGGATTGCATCCTTAAGGAACTGAGTTTGTGCTCTTTTTTTTTTCAGGAACATGGTTCATCTTTAAAGCTTCAGTTTCTAGAGAACCATTTTCTCTTGGCTTCAATCAACAAATTCGGTCAACTTCATTATCAGGATGCTAGGATGGGTTCAATGGTTGGTTAGTATTACCTTTTTTCCTTGTCTTCAATTTGATCTAAGTTTGTAACGTTTTGTTAAAGTAATTGGAGGATTGAACTTTGACACACTTCTGTGACCTAAAAATCAGTTTCTTTTCCTTTTCATTTTTCAATTCTAACATAAAAAAATGGAGATTGAAGAAAGTTTTCATTGCATTAATACAAAAGTTTGGTTTATGTGTTTAGTGTTTTGTCAAAGTAATTGGAGAATTGAAATTGGAGCACACTTTAGTGATCTTCCCATTTCATGATTCAGTTTTAACATAGAAATTGAGGGAAGTCTTTATTTCTTTAATAATTTATGTTTGTGTATTCCAGAGAACACAGTTTGTAGGATTACTGAACTTCCAAATCCAGAAGAGGCAATTGAGCAGGTAGAGAAGAGGCAATTGAGCAGGTAAAGATAAGAACAATTGTTGCATCACCATTTTAATATACATGCATGTAATCAAATTGAAAAAATTACAGAAGGTTTATTCATTGAAAATTCCTGTTCTACTTTCTATTCCTCATTGATCTACCATAATTTTAGAAACAGGATGTTGTTGGAATGCATGCATAATCGTTTGAAGACATATGATTGAAGATGCTTGTGAATAATTGCTAGAAAAGAAGCAACATGAGAGAAAGAGAGAAATACATTGAAAGGCAAGGACTGAAAAAGTTGAAGAGGGTGCTTCCGGGTAGGGTGATGTTTGGACGCGGTGGAGGACCCTCATCGGAGGATTTGGTGTCATCGTGGGCTTGGAGCATAAATTAAAGAAGCAATTGAAGAAGCAAAAGAGCAAAAGAGCAAAGAGAGAAGAGGGAGATGAAAACACATAGTAAAGATGGAGCATAAATTGAAGAAGCAACTGAAGAAGCAAACTAACAAAAGAGCGAAGAGAGAAGAGGAAAAGAATGACACAATGCAGAAAGTGCAAAGATGGCTGACACATGAAAATGGTACAAAGACAAAAGAAAATGGGTGTGTTGGGTAAAGCAATCAAACGAAGTTGAACTAGAAAGAGAATTCACCTTTGAATTTTTTGGCAATGTGAATGGAGTAACTAACAAAAGTGGAAAGAAGTATGTATAAAGGCATAGAAGGGAGCAACTTATATAGGAAGAAGGAATAGAAAATAGATTCTGATTGGTGGTAATTGAGGTGTTGTTAGTTTTTTATTTTTAAAACAATACAGTATATAGAAGTATAGAGTCAGTGGAATGATTGAGTAAAGAGTCCAGGATCATTGTTCCAAATAAAAAATGCCCAAATTGAAACGTGGCAGCAATAATAGTAAAGAAAAGAAAGTTGGCAACACACCGACACATTAAAGGAGAAGTAAAATAAGTGATTGACACGTGGCCGTTAGTCCTTATGTTACTTGGCAGTTACAAAAAAAGCCTACGTGTCACACAGATGTCTGATTTGACATTTATTTTTCGTTTTCTTTTATTTTAATTACTGACTGTATATATGCCATGTCATTAATGAGTCTTACAAAATTAAAACCCTAATTCCTCTTTCTTCTTCATCTGTTCCCATCTACTTCGTCCCTCACTCTCTCTCACAGAAACACCACCACCCCATGAGCACCACGCTTGTCTCCACCCTCCCATCTCCACCCTCCCCCTTGTCTCAGATGTTGAGCACCGTTGCATATCTCTCTATCTCTCAGATTGTTGCAGGAATGAAAAACAAACACAACACAACTAGGAAGAAAAATCCCAACAATAACACAAACAATATCAACAACCACAACTAGATTTGCCCGAACATACCCAGAAATCATAACTCACGCCGCCACCGCAACGGA
Source organism: Astragalus membranaceus (assembly GCA_039519185.1). NCBI lineage: Eukaryota > Viridiplantae > Streptophyta > Magnoliopsida > Fabales > Fabaceae > Astragalus > Astragalus membranaceus. Next base: position 214,533,126 of record CM076846.1, on the reverse strand, counting down.
GCCGCACCGGAGTTCTCCCTTCCTGTGTTTGTTTTATCCTTGCGAACCAGAACCGCCGCCCAGTGCGATTCCGAGCACCCTCACACCACCACGCCCAGAGTTCCACCCCTTCCCCTCCCTTGACCTGTGGTGCAGTCACTCCGAATCGCCATATTAGAACCACTAGGAGCTTCCTCTCTTGTTGTTCTGTTCATACCCTTGTAACGACCGAAAAATCCGGGTGAGGATTCCTCGAAGGTTCAAAAATGAAGCCGCCACCAAAATTTAGTTTATAAGGGGAAACATTGGAAAATCCCTTTTGGAATGGATAAGGGTCCTTGAGACCAGATAAGGGTTCGGGAGTCAGTTATGCGTGGGGAAGGTATTAGCACCCCACGACATCCTTCCTAATGAAGGTTACCTGCTAACTAGTTGTAGGAAAGAATATTAATTTTGAAAATGTTAATTTTTACTCTTTCATTGAAAGAAAAAGACTTAATAAAAATTTTAGTTTTTTGTGCTTGACAGGAGTAGGCCCCCGCTCCTACGTATCTCCAGGTGCGATGGAGAAATCAAAGCTACGTAGTTCTTGGTTTAGAAAATGTTTGTTGGTTGGTGTTTTTTAATATAGGGGTTTTAGGATTGTGTGATCTGTGTTGAAGGACCACTGGGGGTGTGAAGGAGCGCTGGGGCTCTGAAGGGCCGCTGAGGGCTGAAGGAGCGCTGAGGCTCTGAAGGACCACAGTTCACTTATCCTAAAACGATGACTAACCCGGCCGTACGACCGACTTAATCCCCTACTTTGAAAATAAGATTTTTTGATTTTTGAAATGAAAGAGATGTGTTTGTATTTTTTTTAATTTAGAAATTATTTATTTTAAATAGGGATTTTAGGACCTGATCCGTAACAGTTCATTAGTGGCCTAAAAAGCAGACTAACCCGACTGTACAGTCGACTTAATCCCCTATTTATATTTTGAAAATGAAATATTCATCTATTTATTTTTATAGGTTTCTGTAAAAAATGAATTAAGAAAGAAAGGTAATGGAAATTGTTTATTTTTGCGCTTGACAGGGGCGTGGCCCTGCTCCTACGTATCTCTTGGTAGAGAATCAAAGGCTACGTAGTTCTAGGGTAGAAAAAGTTTGTTGGTTGGTGTTTTTTAATATAGGGGTTTTAGGACTGTGTGATCTGTGTTGAAGGACCACTGAGGGTCTGAAGGAGCGTTGGGGCTCTGAAGGGCCGCTGAGGGCTGAAGGAGCGCTGGGGCTCTGAAGGACCACATTTCACTTATCCTAAAACGATGACTAACCCGGCCGTACGACCGACTTAATCCCCTACTTTGAAAATAAGATTTTTGGTTTTTGAAATGAAAGAGATGTGTTTGTATTTTTTAATTTGGGAATTATTTATTTTAAATAGGGATTTTAGGACATGATCCGTAACGGTTCATTCGTGGTCCTAAAAAGCAGACTAACTCGACTGTACAGTCGACTTAATCCCCTATTTATATTTTTGAAAAAATAAAATAATTTGTGTATTTAAAAAAATTAATGACGACACTAACAATTAATAAAGAGTAAAGTTAATAAATAAATAACTATACATATAAATAAATAATAAATAATTATTTACATAGATAAATAAACAATATAAATAATAAATAAGTATGTACATAAATAAACAGTATACATAATAAATAAATATGTACAAAAATAAATAAAATAAATAAATACATGCAAAACTAACCTCAAGCTGATCAATGCGATCAACGCCGAAACGGACCGAGCAATCTGACCATATCAACCGCGAACCGGACTCCTATTTGGTCCGTTTTCACCCAAAAATCGCCAAGTAAAGGACCTCAACGGCCATCCCAAAAATAACTAAAGACGGGCTTTTAATCTAATGGACTGCAAAAGCTAGCCCAAAAGAATTAAAGACAGGCTTTTAATCTAATGGACTGCAAATGCTAGCCCAAAAGATCACTTACCCCATCAATCACCCATGTCCATAGCCTTTGCATCTCCATCTCTTTTATAGCCAAAGGCTAGGTAGTTCTTGTTTCTCCCAAGCAATGTGGGACTAAAACAACATAGAAAAAGCAATTTTCGTTTTTCCTAAACCAGCCTCCGTAAAAGTGTGATTTCGGATTTTTTAACCGTTGGATCATCTTTGTTTTTTGACACAAGGTTCGTGAGACATATATCTTCAATTTCACCATTTGGATCGTTGAAAAAAGGTCTGAGAAGAGAGAAACTGCATTTGGAAAGTAGCTAAAAACTAATCCCGTTTTTTCTCAAACCAGCCATATTGACAGTGCGATTTCGGATTCGTTAACCGTTGGATCGTCTTCATTTTTTGACACCAGGTTTATGAGACATCCATCTTCACTTCTACCAGTTCGGATCGTCGAAACGAGGTCTGAGGAGAGAGAAATTTCCTTCGCAAAAGTAGAAAAAACAACTCCCGTTTTTCTCAAACCAGCCACCGTACAAGTGCGATTCTGGATTCGTTAACCGTTGGATCGTTTTCGTTTTTTGCCAGAAGGTTTTTGAGACATTCATCTTCACTTTCACCGTTCGGATCGTCGAAATGATGTCCGAAGAGAGAGAAATCACCTTTGCAAAGTAGCTGCAGTTTTGGGTACTTGGTTTATTTTTGTATTTTTGTAACTTTGGCATTCTTGGGCCAAGTCATGTACATGGACATTCTCCTTTTTTGTATTAATAATTTTTTATTGCACCTCCCTTTTTATTTTCTTTTGTAATTTGTATTATTTCTTATCTATTTTATTTTTTATTTTCGTTTTTAATTAAAGATATTGTAACAAGAAAACTAAATTAAATCTACTATGTAATTTTTTGTGTTAGCATATTTTTTTGTTTTTGTTTAACCACTAAAAAAAGTAATAACAACGCAAAATTAGTAAATTAGCGCAAAATGACCTATTCGAGGGATTAGGAATCAAATATACGCGAAAAACTTTTTTTTGGATTTTTTTTAATTTGCCGGACAAAATTAGGGTATGACAGCTGCCCCTCTTTATTTATATTCCGTAGATAAACTGAAAGGTTTTCATAGTAGGAATAGAAATAAAGATAAGACAAATGCTAATTTTGTCCTCTTAGTAGAAAAGTGTAGAGTTTGAGAATTAACAGAGAACGGTTAACACTCGGGGCACCGACGAGAAAGGAATAAAGAAGGAGCACTGGGGCTCTGAAGGAGCACTGGGGCTCTGATGGAGCACTGGGGCTCTGAAGGACCGCTGGGGGTCTGAAGGACCACTGCGGGTCTGAAGGATCGATGCCCTGAAGTATCGGCATAATGATCTGAGTGTCTAATTCGCAGTCGATGCTTGGCGCATTGATTTGAATTAAACTGAAGGACCGGTGGGTCAGAAGGGCTGCCTGGGCCTGATGGACCAAAATGGTCTGATGGACTGCAACTAGCTATGGTACTAATAAAACAGTCTGAGGGTGACCTACGTCGATGCGGCCGTGAGGGTCAAGATCAGATCTAGAACTGATATGTTGACCACGAAGGATGTCCATTATGTCTTAGGCAGACACAGCTAATCTGAAGGACCTCTGGGGGTCTAAAGGATCCGTCGCGCTCAGTGGCGACGTTAAGATCTGATGGTAGAGTTCGAAGCCGTGGTTTTGACGTGTTAATTCGAACTGAACTGAAGGACCAAACTGGTCTGAAGGATCTATGCTAGACTCTGTGCTAACACTGCCATCTGGTGTTTGATATAAGATTCAACGCTTGTCGCATTGACTTAAGAAGTGGAAGTAATTAGGATCGACACTTGAAGTCGATTAGAGAGCAACGGGTCATATGCCTGTAATGTATGCATCTGTAATGATTGATTTTAAGTGGAATGAATGAATGTAATGAGATTTTTTTTCTTATTTGCCTTTTTGCCTTTTTGCTTTTTTCTTCTTTTCCTTTTTTGCTTCTTTTCTTGGTACATGATAAATGTATGAAATGCGAATGATGCAAATGTAATGCTTTGATGCAGGTGCTATGGTGGATAAAGGAAGACACGTGAATGCATGGTACAATGATATAATTTGTGGTGTAGAAATATTTTTAGCAACGACGAGACCGGTGCTTGGCACGTCTATCGAAGTAAAAAAATGTTGTGTGTGTGCATGCATGCAATGTCATGTATGCGCAATGTGGAGACAAATGAACCAAAAAGGCCCATGAACTGTGGACGCTGAAGCTGGTCGAAAAAAAATTGATAAGCAGTATATGTGAGTGCTGATGACGTGCAAATGCAAATGTAGTGCTTTGATGTAGGTGCCATGGTAGGTGCATGTTTGTATGGTATGATTTATTGATGATGCATTTTTGCGGTTTTTGAGATGAGAAAAAGATTTTTTTTATGCGAGAAATTGAGAAGTTGATCCTTTGGAATCATCACTTATTGGATGCATGGTTGTATGGCGGGATGATTTATGCTATGATTTTATTGATGATGCCGAAATATTTCTTGTAGTGATGAGGAATGAGGCTTTTGATGCAAGAGGCACAGAAGTGAATATTTTGCAATAATCGTTCCTTGGAAAAAATCAGATTTGATTTGAATTCAAGCTCTGGCAATCTCAAGGTTGTTATTTACAGTCACTGATGTGCAACCGTACTTTTCTGTATTTACAGATTCATTCACGTTGTTCTTCCCTTACGGTGTCCCATGATTGATTGAATTTTAGGTCCACAAAGTTGACAGAGTGAGTGTTCAACGTGACATTATTAACTTGTGTTCTCTCTCTTTGAAGCATTGTTTAGTAGACATGTAGAGCAGTGCAAATACGGATGACTGAATCAGTTGACTTGGTAAGACAAATATGACACGTGATGGGATGAATGGTAGGTTTTCCCCAAAGTCATAAAAGGTAGGTTTTTCCCAGCTCAAGAAATGTGGAACTGCCCCCGATTTAGACTACCAGTGAAGATTATTGAATGCTCTGCCCCTGTATAGTGATGACAACAGCAAGGGGTGTAGAGGAAACAATTAGTTGGGAATACCATGACTTTGGAATGTAGGGTGGCAAACGAGGGATTTTATCTCAACCCATGACGTTTGGTGTTGCCCCAACTATGACAAGGGCAAGGTGGCCCTGACTAAGGTTTGAGCAAGGCCGTGTTTAGGATGGTGGGTTGAGGAATTGCCTCGGTATGGTTTTGTGGATGTGGATATGACAAGGGAATGAGATGGGTGTAGGGCGAATTTCCCCGACTTTAGGTGGAGTGAAGGGTTGACGGGATTGCCCCACTTTGTAATGATTTTTAAATGATTGCTTTTAGTGGGGTTATGAAAGGTAACTGAGTTGGGGTCATGGGTCTTTGGAATTGGTCGTATGGATTGGATGGGGTATATGAATGGGATAGATGTCAGACATTTTCCAAGTTCAAGAAGCATGAAAGGTGAAAGGTATGCCCCACTTTTTGATCTAGGTGATGGTCCTAGTCCAAACTTTTGGCCCTTTGAAGATGACTCCCACAGACTATGATAATCCTGAGTTTTTGATACGATGAAAATTTCGATTGGTGATCACTAAACCTTGTCTTGATATAAGTGCAATTTGAATGAATATTGGAGTGCAAGCCTTTTGATTTTTTTTTAACTTTCTTTTTTTGATTTTTTTTTGATTTTTTTTGAGAGCAAATATATTGTAAATAAATATACTTACTAGTCCTAAAATTAAATCTTTGAGAAAACGAAAACAATCAATCATTGATCAGTATGGACTCGTTAGTGTTGTAACATGGCCAGTGGTTAGGGGTGAAGGGTTTGTAATGTGGTTACATGTTATGGGTAATGTGGTCAATGGTTATGGGCTTGTGGAGCATAGGCTCAAATGGGCTCAGAGAGGTGTTTGATGGTTTATTGATACAATGACATTTTAAAAAAATAAGTAGGTTCAGAGAAGTGTTAACTTGAGGTCAATGATTTGGGTTTTGTGGAAGAAATGATAATTCGGCCTAAGGAGGTGTTTGTGGGTTTATTCGGACAATGATATCTTTTGTGTTCGGTGGTATTATGTATCAGCTCACAATTTCTACTGCTTTTGCTTTTTCTTTTTGAGGATTTTTTTTAATCCTCTTTTTTTGAATTTCACTTTTTGTGATTTTTCTTTCTCTTTTTTTTGTAGGGTGAGCTGATAAAAGCGACACACCATTTTTGATATGGAATTGATCCTTGTCTAGGGTGATGGAAAAAATTTTTTGACTTTTTTTTGGAATTTCTGGCTTGCGGTGGGTAGCAAATAGTATTTCTTTTTTGGATGCTTTTTGAGGATATAGAAGGCCTGCCAAACATCATTTCAAATCATGATTGCTTGTTTTCTCAAAAATTAACCCTAAGACAACAATTTATTTATTTTTATATATCTGCTTTTTTTCTCTATATTTCTTTTTCTATGCCCTAACTTTTGCTTAGGCTGCTCTTTGGAGTTTTCAACCTAACAGGCTCTTTTTTTGATTTTTTTTTTCTTTTTTTTTGTAAAGGACTTGCACCAAGGGAATACAATGTTGACGAGATATCTAGTTATCACAAATTTTCCCCAGCATGGGGGCCTAAAGTGTTAGTTTGTGAAATTTCATCGTTGGGAACCAACCAAGTAGTCGACTAGGTACTTGTGTGGAGAATATGCACCTTATGGGATGGTCGGGTGGGATTGGACATGAACAAGGGATGGTGATAGGAAAGATATGGACACTAACTGACTCAAACAAGAGTAAATGCACATTGCATACAAGTTCACTATACGAATGCTTCACAGAGAGTTAACATAGTTAGCAACATGATAGAAGAGATTTTTGATAACACATTAGTTAACAAAATGGACCATTTGGATCATTTATCACGGGACTGATGAGATGCATCATTTTGCTGAAGAAAATTGTGAACGAGCTGCAAACAGTGAATAACTTCCTTTTTTGAAAGTTGGGTGTCTGAAAAAACATTGAGTTTGTAGCTAACCTAAACTTTTCCAAAGAAAAATAATCAATTTCGTCTCATCTCATCAATTTTTGAAAAAAAAAAAATAAAATAAATATGCTCATGGTTTTTTTTTTTAAAAAATGAGACAAAATGTGATAGATGAACTGATACATGATGATGAACATGGATGATGAAGATGTAAGTGCATTAAATGCATGTGATTGTTTGACTCCAGTGACATCTAAGATGTTCAAAGGAATAATTATTTTACAGGATTTTGGTTTTTAAGAGACAATGCAGCATGTAACAGGTGCAAAGTTTCTCATTGATGCTCAATGATGCATGAAAAGAGTGATGGCATGTTTTTTGTTTTTTGTCCTAGAAAACGACACATGCACTGAAAAATGATTGTTTGATTCTGATGAAATGCTATGTCAAGTATGCAAAGAAACAATTATTGTAAATGACTTTGCAACATGATAATGATGCAAACATTTTTCAATTGATGATGAATGATGAAAGAATAATGAAATACTGTTACGTTTTTTTTCCTTTTTTTGGAATGTACGTATGAATGAACACATGATGATGGATATGTACAATGAAAATGCAAATGTATGAAATGCATGGAGGAACTGATCACTTGAATGGACCAACGACTTTATTCTATTATGAATGCATGATATTTTTTTTTTAAAAAGAAGATTAACCATGCGTATGCATTGGGAATAATCAAATTACATGCCCCCCATGTCCTAATGCATGAAGGAACACGTGGTGATAAATATGCATGATGCAAATGCATGAAACGCGTGCATGAATGATCACTTGGAAAGACCAATTATTCTAAATGATTTTTTGTTTTTGGGGGCAATACAGCATGTGACCGATGCATGACCTTATTTATGTATCAAAAATAATGACATAATTTTTGTGAAATGATGCATGCTGAAACGGGGAATGAAATGACGTATGAATGATCGATGAAACAGCGGTTTTTTTTATTAGGATGAGTGAAAGTGGCATTATTTTTTTATTTTCTTTTATTTGGAAATGATGCATGCAAGATGACTAATGCGTTCGAGGTGGTTAAGAATGAAGAGCTTTTGTTTTTATTTTTATATTTTTTGCACGAAGAGGAGTAATGAATATAGCATATTTTTTCTATATGAGTATGCAAGATGATGCAGGTTGGGCAAATATGTAGTGTCTTTGTTTTTTTTTTGGGTTGATGATGATATGCATGTTAGTACCATGAGAACGAGATGTATATGAAAACAAATGATTCGTTCTATGGTGATTTTTTTTTATTTTCTAACAAAATATAATGCCCATGATGACGGATATGTATGGAAAATTCAAATGCATGTATGCATGAAGAAATAAATGTTTGATCCTAATGCAATTATTTTTATTTTTCAAGCGGTAGTACAACATGTATGCAGACTCTTATGTTTGATTTATTCTATGACGAATTATACAATAATAATGAAGTGATTTTTTTTTTATTTTATTTGGGAAAATGATACACGAACATGGAGTTGACGCAGTTAAACTAGGGTGGCAACATGAGAGAAAATGATGTATGAATGATATGTTTTTTTTTTAAATGTAATTTATGACTTTACAACTGATGTGATGCCTACGCTATGTGATAAAGATTTTGAATGATTATATATGAATGTCAGTGCATGTTGAGATGCTCATGTTATATGACTAAAAATTACTCTTTTTTGTGCGAGGAAATAAAATGCATGACACTCGCAGTGATTTTTTTTTTATGCATAGAAAGGAAAGAGTACATGATCTTTTATTATAGTATAGGGTCTGACTTTCAAATGGTTTTTTATTTTACTTTCATCCACCATTTTTAAAAAGTTTTGTAATTCCCCGGCGGTCATTGAAATGTATGGAAAACGATATATTTAGAGATTTGTTTTTATGATTTGCAAAATAAAATAAGAATGCATGAGACGTGTTTCAAGAAAGGAAAATAGCTAGAACAAATGAAATATGATTTTTGGTTTTTCTTTTCAAAAAAAAATGGAAGGAAATGTATCTATGCTTGTTTGAATGCGACGAGATGAAGCTCCTTTGTGTCCTAAAAAGGGTCCCTTTGAGAATAGATCTAAGATTCTTTCTACTGAGTGAACCTTTCAAAGGGTAGCTCTACAAGGTCTTAATAACGTTCCTAGAGCCAACGACCCCGTTCGAGAACGCTAGCCACAACAATAGGCAAGCTATTAGAAGTGATAGCACCCTCGAATGGACCAAACTCTAGGTGAGACTTTCGTAACCACCGAGCTGGACGTACATCCAGAGGGCCATTACTACGCAGTGTCGTTCTAACTTAGTTTATGCTCCAGTCCGGGTATAGGACTATTCTCACGTGTGTTCAAAAGTGTGATAGTGGAGTGTGTGAAGGAGCAAAATGTTAAATATACCCTAGCTGCAAAGCAAACAAATACATATACAGAAAATAATAGTCTTCTACCCTAGGGTTCACACATCACATAAAAATAATATGCAATAAAATAAAAGAATAATCACAAATACAAACATAATGGTCTTCTATCCTAAGGTTTACATATCATATGAAAATAATATAATATGCAAGAATAAAAGACAAAAGGATAGGGTAAAAATAAACATTAAATCAACAATTAATCCTACAACTAATTAGACTAGGCTTGACTCTCTAAAATGTCCCCAGTGAAGTCGCCAGCTGTAGCGACCAAAAAATCCGGGAGAGGATTCCTCGAAGATTCAAAAATGAAGCCGCCACCAAAATTTAGTTTATAAGGGCAAACATTGGAAAATCCCTTTTGGAATGGATAAGGGTCCTTGAGACCAGATAAGAGTTCGGGAGTCAGTTATGCGTGGGGAAGGTATTAGCACCCCACGACATCCTTCCTAATGAAGGTTACCTGCTAACTAGTTGTAGGAAAGAATATTAATTTTGAAAATGTTAATTTTTACCCTTTTATTGAAAGAAAAAGACTTAATAAAAATTTTAGTTTTTTGTGCTTGACAGGAGTGGGCCCCCGCTCCTACGTATCTCCAGGTGCGATGGAGAAATCAAAGCTACGTAGTTCTTGGTTTAGAAAATGTTTGTTGGTTGGTGTTTTTTAATATAGGGGTTTTAGGATTGTGTGATCTGTGTTGAAGGACCACTGGGGGTCTGAAGGAGCGCTGGGGCTCTAAAGGGCCGCTGAGGGCTGAAGGAGCGCTGAGGCTCTGAAGGACCACAGTTCACTTATCCTAAAACGATGACTAACCCGGCCGTACGACCGACTTAATCCCCTTCTTTGAAAATAAGATTTTTTGATTTTTGAAATGAAAGAGATGTGTTTGTATTTTTTTAATTTAGAAACTATTTATTTTAAATAGGGATTTTAGGACCTGATCCGTAACAGTTCATTAGTGGCCTAAAAAGCAGACTAACCCGACTTTACAGTCGACTTAATCCCCTATTTATATTTTGAAAATGAAATATTCATCTATTTATTTTTATAGGTTTCTATAAAAAATGAATTAAGAAAGAAAGGTAATGGAAATTGTTTATTTTTGTGCTTGACAGGGGCGTGGCCCTGCTCCTACGTATCTCTTGGTAGAGAATCAAAGGCTACGTAGTTCTAGGGTAGAAAAAGTTTGTTGGTTGGTGTTTTTTAATATAGGGGTTTTAGGACTGTGTGATCTGTGTTGAAGGACCACTGGGGGTCTGAAGGAGCGCTGGGGCTCTGAAGGGCCGCTGAGGGCTGAAGGAGCGCTGGGGCTCTGAAGGACCACAGTTCACTTATCCTAAAACGATGACTAACCCGGGCGTACGACCGACTTAATCCCCTACTTTGAAAATAAGATTTTTGGTTTTTGAAATGAAAGAGATGTGTTTGTATTTTTTAATTTGGGAATTATTTATTTTAAATAGGGATTTTAGGACATGATCCGTAACGGTTCATTCGTGGTCCTAAAAAGCAGACTAACTCGACTGTACAGTCGACCTAATCCCCTATTTATATTTTTGAAAAAATAAAATAATTTGTGTATTTAAAAAAATTAATGACGACACTAACAATTAATAAAGAGTAAAGTTAATAAATAAATAACTACACATATAAATAAATAATAAATAATTATTTACATAGATAAATAAACAATATAAATAATAAATAAGTATGTACATAAATAAACAGTATACATAATAAATAAATATGTACAAAAATAAATAAAATAAATAAATACATGCAAAACTAACCTCAAGCTGATCAATGCGGGCAACGCCGAAACGGACCGAGCAATCTGACCATATCAACCGCGAACCGGACTCCTATCTGGTCCGTTTTCACCCGAAAATCGCCAAGTAAAGGACCTCAACGGTCATCCCAAAATTAACTAAAGACGGGCTTTTAATCTAATGGACTGCAAAAGCTAGCCCAAAAGAATTAAAGACAGGCTTTTAATCTACTGGACTGCAAATGCTAGCCCAAAAGATCACTTACCCCATCAATCACCCATGTCCATAGCCTTTGCATCTCCATCTCTTTTATAGCCAAAGGCTAGGTAGTTCTTGTTTCTCCCAAGCAATGTGGGACTACAACAACATAGAAAAAGCAATTTTCGTTTTTCTCAAACTAGCCTCCGTAAAAGTGTGATTTCAGATTTTTTAACCGTTGGATCATCTTTGTTTTTTGACACAAGGTTCGTGAGACATATATCTTCAATTTCACCGTTCGGATCGTTGAAAAAAGGTCTGAGAAGAGAGAAATTGCATTTGGAAAGTAGCTAAAAACTAATCCTGTTTTTTTCTCAAACCAGCCATATTGACAGTGCGATTCCGGATTCGTTAACCGTTGGATCGTCTTCGTTTTTTGACACCAGGTTTATGAGACATCCATCTTCACTTCTACTGTTCGGATCGTCGAAACGAGGTCTGAGGAGAGAGAAATTGCCTTCGCAAAAGTAGAAAAAACAACTCCCGTTTTTCTCAAACCAGCCTCCGTACAAGTGCGATTCTGGATTCGTTAACCGTTGGATCGTTTTCGTTTTTTGCCAGAAGGTTTTTGAGACATTCATCTTCACTTTCACCGTTCGTATCGTCGAAATGATGTCCGAAGAGAGAGAAATCACCTTTGCAAAGTAGCTGCAGTTTTGGGTACTTGGTTTATTTTTGTATTTTTGTAACTTTGGCATTCTTGGGCCAAGTCATGTACATGGACATTCTCCTTTTTTATAATAATCATTTTTTATTGCACCTCCCTTTTTTATTTTCTTTTGTAATTTGTATTATTTCTTATCTATTTTATTTTTTATTTTCGTTTTTTAATTAAAGATATTGTAACAAGAAAAATAAATTAAATCTACTATGTAATTTTTTGTGTTAGCATATTTTTTTTATTTTTGTTTAACCACTAAAAAAAGTAATAACAACGCAAAATTAGTAATTTAGCGCAAAATGACCTATTCGAGGGATTAGGAATCAAATATACGCGAAAAACTTTTTTTTTGGATTTTTTTAATTAGCCGGACAAAATTAAGGTATGACAACCCCTATGTGTCTTGTTGTTAATTTGTGATTGTGGGAATGAAAATCTGTTTGGGATTCAAAACCTCACCCAGTTTTCTGTTTGCAGAGAAGAGAGTGGAACCAAAGGTGGGGTTTAGACTGTGGCAGAGATCGTGAGATGGAGAAGGGAGGAGAGCTCGAGATCAGAGTGGTTATGGTGGCTTTGTGGTGGTTCGTTTCACGACAAACATTGTCGGTGGCTTCGATTTGAGGAAAAATGGTGTCGTGGTGGTCGTATGATTTGGGGGAAAATGGCGAGGATGATTGATGGTGTTCTGAACGATGATGGTGAAAAATGGTGTTCCGATGTTGGGGTGTTGGTGGTTTAGAAGAGTGAACAATGATGGTGAAGGATGATGGTGTTCAGATGAAGGTGAGAGAGAAGTGTCATGGTTGATGAAGAAGAAGGGGAGAGGGGATGGGTTCAGATTGTGAGAGAGAGAGACCCTAATTTAATTGGGAATTCATCAGATATTTCCATGTCACTATTATTAAAATTAAAATTAATGATTTGGCAAAGCCACATGTCAGTTCTGTTGGCCAACTCAGCAAACAACTAACAGAGACTTAACAGAAGGACTAATATCAAACAAAAAATATTTGGAACGAGTTTTTTTTAAAAAAAAAAAATTGGTGGGACTAAAACCAAATGACCCCCTATTTGCAGGGGTTAAAAACATATTTAAACCAAAAAATATAATAGCAAGTTGCATTGGGAATTCGCGCAGAAATTGACTGTAGGGAGGGTTTTCTGAAATTTCGAACTGCACAGAAGTTGCTCCAATATATGATATGAGATTCCACATGTTATATTTTAATTGGGCAATACTATTTGTAAGTTTTCTCTTTATATAATAATTAGTTTTGTTAAGTCAACTAAGTAGCTCATTCGCTATTGGAGTACTCTTTTTATTCCTTAGGTCTTTTTCACTTTGGGTTTTGGCCTTTAGAAGTTTTAAGGCTAAAGTGCTCCTGGGGTCCCTTATCTTTATTTAAAGTAACGAATTAGTCCTTTATGTTTTTTTCCCAAATAAGTCATTTATCTTTCAAATCTTTGAGACATAAATCCTTTTCCGTTAACAGTGCTGATTTATGTGTCAAAAAAAAGGATTTATGTGTTAAAAATTTGAAACATAAAGAACTGATTTGGGACAGAAAAGGATTTATGTGTCAAAAATTTAAAACATAAAGGACTGATTTGGGACAAAAAAAAGATAAAAGACCAAATCGTTACTTTAAATAAAGATAAGGGACCCCGAGAGCAATTTAGTCGAAGTTTTAATGAGGCCATGTGTATATGTACGGGTTAGAGCACCCCTTGTGCTCTATTTTTTAATAAAATATTTGCTTATAAAATAAAAGTAGTTCATTGGCTAAGAGCTTCTGGATTATTGCTGGCCCTAAGATTTTTAACTTTATTCCAAATTATATCTAATACTTTATTTGGATAGATTAAATTTTTAGGATCAGAGTAATTCTTATAAAAATTTTTTTTTTTTGGCCAAATATAAAAATTATTCTTAAAAGTAACTCTAACCCTACTCAACTTAAGCCCAATAGCGCATATAAAAATCTAGACCTATAAACGAGACAAATTAGGAAACGGTTATACAGTTAAATCAAGTTTCAAAAAGAAAGTCTTCGGCAGCAAGAAGGCTATTAGACGAAGAACTGCGTTCCTTTGTAACAAATCCTCCATTCTCTGTCAAGCATAACCGTCCTTAGAGGAAGAATTGCATTCCTTTGTAGCAATCTTTCATTCTCTGTGGAGATTATTACATGTTGGCTATCTGAACAGAACCATTAACAGAGAGTATAGCAGAGAAATATTCCGAAATTGTTGAATGAAATTCAAAAGAAAATCACAAAGGAAGATTGCATGTGGAGTGAGAAGAAGAATAGATTTTAGCTCAAAAAGATAGAATTCTGGTACGCTTCTATCTCAAAATTATTCTCTACTTTGTTTGATTGTTGTATATTCACTCTCTTGGCTTTGTTTAATTATCCTCTGCGAGCCTTTGTATTTGATATAATAATAATGGCTTTGTCAATTTTCTGTTACCTTCCCGATTGCACGAAAGAAAGATAAGAAAACACTAGATGTAAAGGTAACTGAGCACATATGGAAACAAAAACAACAAATTAAATAAGAATGTTAAATCAATAAGAAAAATAACCGAGCTAAATAGGGATATGAAACAGAGGAAGAAGGTTTATCGCTAAAAACAGAGTTGAACTCCGGCCACAGCAGCTGTTGCCGCGTCAGACCGCCGCCCTCCTCCGTCCTCGTTCCTCCCCTTCTCCGCCCAAACCACTTCCCGTTTCTCTCTCACCTCCCTGTATTCGCGGCGGAATAATCCGTTAGCCGCCTTTCCCCTTCCCTAATCTTTCTCCCTGGCCGTTAGCACCATTTAGGGTTCCCAAAGTGAAGCCCGTCACTCACACCACCCCCCTATCTCTAATTTCTTTTTAGGTTTTAATTCTTTTTTTTTTTGACAAAAATTCATTTGGTTTTGTACACAAAAAATTCCTTTTATTTATAAATCAATAATTATTATTATAAATTTTACTCCTGCGGCCTGCGGGTTCCATACGCGCAACATTCGCAAATGTTGTTTTTTAGCCTTAATTATGCATTGAGTTTAATTTATACACAATATTTAGTGTGGATGCATCTGGTACACTATCTACTAATCACATTGTAACATATCATTAAAGAGAAATTTGTCAATTGGTAACCACCAATTAGTCAATTGGTAACCAACCACTCCATACATTTTAATTGGTAATGGTTGTAAAACTCTATACACATTTTGTGTATATAAATTAAAGTCTTATGCATTTTGTCCATGCAAATAAAGAATTTTGTGGTTTTCGTTTCTAGAAAAATAATATTTTTGATTTTCATCCATGTATTTTTCTTAACTTTGTTTTGCATCCTTGAATTTTTTAGTCCTCGTAATAAATATCTATTTTTGGGTTAGTCCCTCATATTGTTAAGAGTAAATTACACTCCTCTCCCTATCCCTAAGAGAAACTTGAATTACACTTTTCTCTCCTCTTATATTAAAATATACACTACTCTCCCCTCTTATGTAAAACATGTTAGAAAAAATTACACTTCTCTCCCCTGAGAGAAGCTTAAGTTACATTCCCCCTCCTCTTATGTTAAACTCTACACCTTCCTCCTTTAATTATTTTTTAAATTTCTAATAATCTAACAATAAAAATCTAACACACTAAGTACGAAAAAAGAGTATTGCCAATCCGTTTTAAAATATTTAAAATTCGTATAAATATTTTTTTTTCTATTTTTGATTCACAATATCATTAAGATATAATTTTAAATCCTATTAGAAAATTTGCAGTTTTAAATTCATTGATTAATTGAGTATCTGGTCAATAATATAGGCCAGATACATTAGTTATTCAATCGATTTAAAATTACAATTTTTTCTAATAATAAGAACGAGTAGTATTAAATTTGGAAATATTCTTTAAAAATCTTTAACTTCCTAATTAAATACCACAAAACTTTTTTAAAGTCATATTTAAAGAAATGACCGTTAAGTTTTCTAGAACAAAGGGTATAATTACTTTCCATAAGTACTAAAATTCAAAAGTAAGTTTATAAAAAATATGAAAATAAATTTTATTCCTAAAAAATTAATGCTATTTTAATATAGTTATTACACAATCTTAAAATATTAGTTTCACGCTCTATTTGGTAAAAAGTAGCGATAGCGAATAGGCTAATAAATAGCAGATAAACTAGTTTATAGTGGATAAACGAACCAATTGAATAAGTGTTTGATAAAATTAACGGTTGAATCGACTTATAAATATAAATGACATAATTGGACATTTGTAATTAATATATAAAAACGAAAGAGAATATTCTTTTAATGTAGGATAAGTGGGGAATTTAGTTAAACTAACAAGGAAAAAAGTTAGAGGAAAAATGAAACACTATAAACTATAATTCAAACAAAAAATCGGTTATCTTTTGTTTTTCTTCTGAAAATATGAACGAAAGATATGAAGTTTTTTCCTGTGCTTTACCTTTATTTAATAATTAATAACTACAGTCACATAAAGAATTTTTCGTCTCTCACTGTTGGTTTCTTTGGCAAACTCGACTACATGTGGATGCTGGCTCCCGAGTCCGAATCCAGGTGTGAGTAGTGGTAGTGTACGTGCGTGATGTTTATTTGTCATTTTATCTAAGTAGACCAAAAAACAATAAATTTTATATATGAAGGGAATCAATTAAAGTTTTAAATTACCTCATCCAAATACATGTTTAAGAATTTTGACACCCTAGTGGTTGTTCACTCGCCATCATTTTATTTTATTATTAAAAAAATTGAAGAATACATTTTTTGACCGATAGTCAAAGAATAATTACTTTCAATAAATAATTAAATACTAAAAATTTTAAAAACAAACAAGAAATGATTATTTAATTCCTATAAAATAGAATAATTATGACAAAATATTAAAAATATCTTTTTTCAAAAAAACGTAATATAATCTTATTTGAAACTTAATATTGTAACTAACAATCATTTCTCTCGTTTGGTCCTTGTTGAATGTTGAAAGACGTTGGTAAATGGATTGAATTATATTAGGCAAAGTTGCTTCACATAACCGCAAGTTTGTCTTTCATAGGAGAGTGACTAGAAGAACTTGATGGAGAATAATGAGATCTATAAGCAGGGTTGGTGGACCCCAAAAACCCCTACAAAGTGTGGACTCACACAACACACAGTGGATATTGGTGGTGGATCTCCTGTGAAACAGATGATGGAGAATAATGAGATCAGTAAGCAGGGTTGGTGGACCCCAGAAACCCCTACAAAGCGTGGGCTCACACAACGTACAATGGATATTGGTGGTGAATCTCCTGTGAAACAGATCAAGCTTTCATACAATGAAGTCTTAGAGAGTGGTTTATTGGCATCTCTTCATATAGAATCTAAGTCATTGGATGGGGTCTCACCGGTAGATGCGGTCAATAATCCATCATCTTATTTCCCTCGAGGTAAGTGAAGACAAATATTTTTTTTAAATATTAATATACGAGAAATATTATTAGCGGCACACCCTTTATCGATGTTCGTAAAACATATGATATCGACTTGATTCTTGAATGGCAATTTCTACCATACCCATTCAGAGTTTGGTGGGTATGATACCTTCTAGGTAAAATGAGTTCAATGTTTATTTTTTTAACAAAATATTTAAATAGAAAAAATGAGGTGTCATTGAGTGATTGGATGTTGGGATGTTGGGTATCATACCTAAAGGGTATGGGAGTCTTCACCGAATTTATTTCCTTCACCATTGATTAGGTATGATAATGCACAAATCTCTTTCAATTTTTCTTAAAAACACCAACCTTTTTTCAAAATTTCAGAAGATTGAAAATTAACTTTTTTTTATTTTTGATAAACAAATTAAAATAGAATATAATAGCAATAATTGTTTTTTACAAGAACAATAATTGGTGATAAATAGAGAAGATATCTATTTGTCGATAATAATTGGTATTCGATTGGCATTCACTTTTTTTGTTACCATGTCATTGGTGCGTGGTTTCCACCGGCTTTGCCGGTGACTAATCTACGCCGGGAAACAGGAATTAACTACCCTTGCTCCCTCTGCAAATGTTGTTTAAGCTGCTACTCAACCTGTTCCTCAAGCCAATGCTACAACTGCCTCTCAACAGTCATACTGCTGGCCACGAGTTTCTGGCTTTGCCGGTCCGTGTAGTTCTCCCTTCCTAATAGAGTTTTTGCCACACCCAAGATTCGAACTCGAAACCTTGAGTTGGGATTCAAGTCTAGTTACCACTTGAACTAACCATTGTCGGTCGATTGGCATTCACTTGATAGGATCCTCTAAATTTCCAAAGAAAATGATAATCTCCTATTTTATCAATGTAAGGCTGACACGTGGCCTCAAATAAAAATAATGGTTTGAAATTTATCTCACTACTCCATCGGTTTCGTTTTACTTATTGATTTTTTAAAAGAAATTTGTTTATTTATAATTTACATGAATTGCTTGTATTCCAAGTAGACCCTTAATTATTTATTGCAAAGAGAAAGAGAGAAATAAGTGTGTTGGATAATAAATAATCAAGAATATAAGAGTATAATGGGGTCCTTAGAGCATCCCTCTCTGTCTCTTTCTCTGGGTCCGAGAGTGATGACAAAAATGTTTGTAGAGACAACAAAAACACCCCAAAAAGAATAAGAAGCTACTACTTAATTAAGTGTGTCTCCAAGGATTTATTTGCAAGACATGTTTCACAACATGAGGAGCAGTAACGCGTTGTTCGACCATGCAGTGAAGCTGTTCGACGGTTTTCCCCAATGGAACTATTCTCTCAACGCTTCCACCCACGCCCTTCATATAAGGGGACTTGCTGTTGCTGCTGGTTCCATCTTGTGGTACGTGGATGGAGTTCAAATGAAAGTACTTAAAGCGTGTTTGAATTTGCAGAAATGCACCATGACCTTAAAAGGATGATGAACATAAAAGTAAAGAGATGCTTAGACTGTGTTTTTGTTTTTCAGTTGTCACACGTTTGGATGCATCTCAATACTTGATAGCTACTTTGTGGAGTGTGTTTTGAAAACTTGTTCACGTTCTTAATTGCATGTTTTACCTTAAAACTTTCATGATCTTTCTTATCTATTCATGGACTGATACAATTTCTTCATTCTTATATCTATATGGCTGTTTGTGAGTACATATGTATACTCTCCGACACTAAGAACCAATCAAAGCTTACCATGGCAAGTGACACCCATCTTTAGCTGATTCGGCAATAATATTAAGCGATTTTGGCCTCCTTGTTAAATTGTGCTATTGATAAACTAACAATTTTGGTTATAATTATAATATTTAATTTAATGCTATAACCTTTTACGCCTATGCAGGTAATGATGTTGGATTCTACCCACCATTGTCTTCGAATGAAAGTAACGGCCAAAAAGAAGTTAATGATGAGCAATATGCGGGGGATGGTGTTGAATTCTATCCACCATTGTCATCAAAGGAAAGAAGGAACGACCAAAGGGAAGTTAATGATGAGCCACATGCAGGTTATGGTGTTGAATTCTGTCCACCATTGTCTTCCCAAGAAAGTAACAACCATATAAAAGTTGATGATGAGACACAAAAACGAGCTAAAAAGAAGGTATATCGGCCTAAAGTGATATCTCAACTACCCAAGAGAGAAAAGAAATCTCAGCCCAAAAGCAGTGATAGTACTCCAAACCCTTCAACTCCAAAGCAAAAAAGAAGTTATGTCAGAAAGGACCCTAAGTGTCGGCGATCGTTATTTTTTGATGAAGATTCATTCTCTTTACCATTTTTGACAAATATCAATGAATCAAAAGTTGAGCAAGGTGGAATCGAGAATTCAACATTCAAAAATGAATCTGGCATTGAATACAATTCGCTGCAAAATTATCAGAAGTTGAGGTCAGACTTGTGTTCCTTGCTAGTAGATATCAGACGAGATGGACGAAACTGTCCACTCATGTGTAAAAAGAAAAGATTGAAAAGGCAAAGACAACGTTTGGAAAAACTTCTGCCCCTTTTTGCAAAAGGGGAGAGATCAAAGAGTTTTGTTAGGAGGAGAAAAAGTTGGATAGCTTTCAGGATTGAAGGAAAGTCTAGAATTAGCAGAAAGTTGAGATTTACCATCAAGAAAATTCAAGCTTTAAAGAAGAGGATAAATCAAAAAACTAATCAGCTAGATGTTCATAAAAAATCTGGAGAGTTGGTTCTTTACAAAAAATCATCCTTGAGAGTTGAAGTAAAACTTGATGAAGAGACATTAAGAGTTTGGAATTTGCTTACCGGTGAAAGAGGACATGAAGAAAATGATGAGGAAAAGCGAATGAAATGGGAACAGGAGAGAATAAAATATCGTAAGTTGGCCGGGTTATTCTTAGGGCGAATGCATTTCATCCAAGGTAAGGAGGTTTCTACTTTTCTTCTTAGTTGATTTCATGTTCCAATATTAGTGTTTGGGAATTTTCAAAATTAAAAATATAAGACAATGTTTTTAATCTTAATTAGTTAAACTTCATCAATGAGAGGACTTGGTTCCATAAGTTGAATTTGATTCAATTTAGATTCAGATTAAACAGAAATCATATCCATTTTTAGCATGGCACATAAGCTGTCGACTTCATGACAAAAGTGAAAATTTCTAGGGGGACCAACTATTTATACTAAAATCTTTTATTGACAAACCCTTGGAGTCTTATATCTCAGCGTTATATGCTAAATATGAACTTTTGTTTGTCTAAGAAGTTTTTGGATGTCTGTTCTACTGGTATTTCATCATGTACCCATATTGTACCAATATATGCTATATATATAGGATATTCAAATAGTGTTTTTATAATAAATGCTGTTTAAACTTCTATTAATGTTACAATTTGAGTTCTTCGATAAATGAGTTGAAATTTTTAAACTTAATTTCAAGTTTTCTTTTTGCTATGTCAAAAACTCAATTTGTATAATCAGGCTCCAATCGTTGAATCATTGTTGATTCAAAAGAGCTTGTGTTTATAATTAGATTAATAAATTTTTATTTTCCAGGTAATAGACAATTCTCACGTTGGAAAGGTTCGGTTATTGATTCTGTAGTTGGAGCTTTTTTAACTCAAAATGTGTCTGACCATTTGTCAAGGTAAAGTTAAATAGACAATTATTTACCAAGTTTTCTTTTGTATTGAATGTTAATGTTAATACTTACATTTGTTCTTATAGCTCCGCATTCATGTCACTTGCTGCAAAGTTCCCTCTCAAATCTATTAGCTCTGAACAAATCAATGAAGAGGGCCTGATAACTCATGGAGAAGAATTGAGTAGAAACAACATCGTTTTCCCAGAAGCTAAATTTGATAAAGAAGAGGGTCTCACAATTCATGGAGAAGAATTGAGTAGCAACAACATAGTTTTTCCAGAAGCTAAATTTGATAAAGAGGGTCTCACAACTCATGAAGAAGAATTGAGTAGAAACAACATAGTTTTTCCAGAAGCTAAATTTGATAAAAAAACTGAAGATACTAAAGTTGGAGAATTGGAGGCTGAGAAAGCCAGTGAATCTTCCAAAGTTGATAATAGGGGAACAAAAACTAATTCCAGTTTCATGGAAAGATTCCCAGATTCACCCAGCAGGATTTTTGGTAATAAACAATCACCTGTTGTTACAAAGAAAAGTAAGAATGAGGAGGAAAAGGAGAAATTAATGGAAGAAAAGCGACGATATTGGGATACATTAAGAAAAATTCACACTAAAAACCATAGACATAGTGATCATATGGATTCTGTTGATTGGGAAGCAGTAAGAAGTGCAAAATTTAGTGAAGTTGCTAACGCTATTGCATCTCGTGGTCAGCACAACATTATTGCTGCAAGAATACAGGTACACAATAATTCGTTTGCTAGCTGTTATTCTGTTAATAATAAACTTTCAACATGTTATCATTGAAGTAATGATTATATATATTTTATGTTTGTAGCAATTACTCAATAAGTTAATGGATTCAAATGGAAGTGTGGATTTAGAATGGCTAAGATATGCTCCACCAAAGGAAGCAAAGTAAGTCTACACATCTATATCACTTTGCAAGATTTTTTTATATGATTTTGCCTTTATCAGTCATCAATTTAAGCTACTCTGATCAAGCAAATCATTCTTGTTATAGGGAGTATCTGTTGAGCATACATGGACTTGGATTGAAAAGTACGGAATGCATAAGGCTTTTAACACTTCATCATAGTGCTTTTCCAGTAAGTTTTTTTTTTTCAGTAAGAATATAAGAAGACATAAATTCTTGTTTTTAGTGAATGGATCAATTTTTGTGAGACAACTATATATGTTTTCTATTGATTAAAAAATTTGTCACTTTTGTAAGGTGGATGTAAATGTTGGAAGAATTGTTGTACGTTTGGGATGGGTTCCCATTCAACCATTACCCGAGGCAATGCAAATACATAATTTAGAGGAGTAAGTCATTCAATCACTATATTATATCATTATTTTTCGAAATTTACTATATCACATTCATTAATTGCACTATTTTATTTTAATACAGGTTTCCAGACTCGAACAAAGTTCAACAATATCTTTGGCCGCGACTATGCACTCTTGATCAGAAAACATTGTAATTATCTAGCATCTTTTTATTCTATTATATTGGAGCTTTGTATTAGGTTAATATATCTTACATATATGAAATTATTGGCTTGTACAGGTATGAATTGCATTATCAGCTGATAACCTTTGGAAAGGTACATCTTAAGGTTATTATGAATAACACTTACCTTTTCACCAGAAAATGGAAATCATCGTGAAATATTTTGCAGGTTTTTTGCACAAAGAGAAATCCAAATTGCAATGCTTGTCCAATGAATAAAGAGTGTGAACATTATAACAGTGCTCTTGCAAGGTACGTGTTGCATTAATTTATTAAAATTTAAGAATACGTAATAGCTTGATGCTGGAGGGAAATCAATAGCTTTACTGTGCAAATATATTTTTTTCCTGGAAAAAATGTGGAAAATGTAGTTTTCTTTGTTTTGGGTAAATTAAATGTACACTATTTATTATTACTAGAACAATTTGAGAATACGTATATTGTTGCCTATTATAAATTATGTGTTATAGAGAGATATATATTGTTAGGAATATATAATTCCCTAATAACTAAATAAATAAACAAAATCTATTTATATAGAGAAATAATTGTACGATGCATGAGGTGAGGTAGAAATTAATTGATATCGACACTGTGGTAGGCAATAATGGTGAAGAAAAAGTATGGTAACAAAAAGACTTTAGATAGAAATTATCAAAAATGTTGGGTGATCCATTGAGATGTGGGAGGCCGCCATAATCAGTTATAAGTGTGTTCTAAGTATAGTTATTTGAATTGTTACGCTCTTTCTATTAATATTAATAAGATGTTGTGATGAGAATGAATATGTAGTAAGATCAATGTACAAAATTGATTTGTGGATATATTTTTGAGTATCACATTTGTAGTAACCTTAAATATATATACACCTTTATTTGAAAAAAATGAATGTGCGACACATGAACGGTGTTAAAAAACAACTTGATGTGGTAATAGAATTATAGTGTTTTATTGAATACTCCCTTTGGCGCTGGTCCCTATAATAACTGGAAATGTTACCCTCTACATGTTACTACATTCATTTATGAAATAAAATGATATTGTTTTTGTTCCAGCATTATTGAAATAACTTTGGAGTGGATAGCAGTATATGGGATTTGGATCCTCTCATTCAACACTCTCAATCATCCTCTACACTCTATATCTCCCTCTTAAAATACTTAAAATAATATATTTAAGATAGAGAAAAAATAAGAGAGAATGTAAGAATTTACGAGAGAGATATAGAGTGTAGAGGATAATTGAGAGTGTGTTGAATGAGAGGATCCAAATTCCAGTATATGTGATTTGGAACAATGCTAATGTTGTGGTATACATAGGGCCTAGCCTAGAATCATACAAATACAAATTATATTTCTATGACAAGATGGATAGTACATATCCATCAACTTGGAAAGATATAAGTAGTATTTTTGAAATAACATTGACATTTGAAATGCAAGGCACGTGGGTTGGGCAGGTTTGTGAAAACACAATTTGATCATAACTGTGCAGTGTTGAAGGCATTCAAATAGCACATATAATTGATTTCGGAAATGACATTAACACATACATATTTGACACTGGCCAAATCGTTGTTGTCTCACTGAGCATACATTGATAATATTAAGAACAGGGATAATGATCAAAATAGTACAACTATAAGAACTATTACAATTATCCAAGTGGTACTTAAAAAGTGTTTTGTAGACTAATAAACCATGACAAAGTAATCTAAAAAGATTCATATGAAATTCCATTTAACTCAGATTGTCATTTCTTCTCTGATTTGATAACTTTAAGTGGCTTGGTTGAGGAGAGGTAAGCAGTAGAGGAACTTGGACTTCAAAATATCAAATGACCATTTGTTTGCAAGAGTACTGAATTTAGAGTATAGCAAGCTATAGATGCTGATGAGTAATAAATTTAAATCAAGAGAGTATGAATCAACATCAATTTGGATAAATATCAAATGACAATCTCTTTGTTGTGCTGTATGAGTCAGCATCAATTTGGATTATAAAGTATATCAATCTATAGATGCTGATGAGTCAGTAACTTAAAGCAAGAGATAAATATAATTGTAAAGCATGTATGAATAGAGGAGATCTATGCTCAGTATCAAAATGAATAGCTTTGAAAGCATGTTTTTCAATTGGAAAGTTACTGGTTTGTTCCTGTTTGACACCAAGTTGGTAAACTTTGGTATACAACCTTTGTATACAATCAAAGATATAAAATTCACATTGTAGTGTAAATAATTAGAAATATATCAATTAAAGAATTAATTTAGTAAATATTAGAGAATTAAAGCATTATTATGGTATACAACCTTTGGACAGGAATAGGACAGGACAGTTGATACCACATACGCATTAAAATGGGTCATCACCATTAGTAGCTCTTGATGCATCCGAATATTAGCTCTGATATTCTAAGAGCTTAGGCGTATGAAATCAATATAGTCATTTCGCAAGCCCTTGTTATAAGGTTCATGAAATGGTGGATAAAAATAAATCCTTTATTCTTCAATGATGAAATGCAAAAGACAGGTTTACAACAAAATAGTTAGTATTCATTGTAAGAACAGCAAATAGTAGTGGGTCACAGTAGGATACCTAGTAAAGGAAGATAAGAAATTAGAAAGGATACCTAGTGAAGGAAGATAAGAAGTTAGAAACAAACCAAGTTAGTTAGAAGCAAATGGAAAGATATTGCAGATACAACAATTTCTTCAATATAATTACCGAGTATTAAGTATCTGAATGACAGGAGAACAATGAAATTTCATGCATTAGCAACAATAAGATAAGGCATCAAGCGCATAGCTGCACGATATTTAACGTATTCTAGACGCCCCGAAATCTGTAGAGGACTAATTTCATGCCTGTTGCTACTACTATAAAGCTTCAAAATGCATCCTATTAAATACATCTAGCCACACCATGGTGAGTAAACTAATCTGAAGTTCAGAAGTATAACCTGAAAATGTAGAACCACTCTGCGAAGAAGTGCAACTTAAATCAGATGCAGCCAAGGCATTCCTCCAAAGCTTTAGAGGATGATTGGAACTTTCAACAGCACTATTCTGTTGACGCAAAGTTCCTTCAAAGGAAATTATCAATCAACTCCAAATGAAATAATAACTCTATGATATAAGCTAGCAACATATAGATAAAGGTGAACATTGAACACTTGCTGTGATATTAACACTGAAAACTGAAGTCATTGTCAAATGGTTTAAGCAAAAAGTACTACTAAATCATTCATTATATTAACAAATAGTAGTTTCATACTTCTAAATCGCCCGATGAAAGAAGCATCGAAAAGGAACCGAACAAACCAGACATTCGCTCCAAAGTCATCTAAGAGATGGACCTTTTGAAATACTATATAAACAGAAGAAGCAAATGAGTCACAAAAGTCTCATTATGATCTAAAAACTAAATATTTGTGTTGTCTGGTCTAAAAACCAGACAAGTTTTAATCTCCACAAGCGAGGAATGCACGAAATGGAGAAGACTAAACTTACTTGTTCTTTTCTAGAACATCCAAATTTGCTCTGCAACTGTACAAAGTAAAAACATGAAAGATATGAGTATATGTGTATTTGACCATTTTCAAAGTGAATAAAATGATAATAAGCAATGAAAAAATTTACCTTCAAAGAGAAATCACTAATATCTAACAATAGCAACTTGAAACCTAGCTAAGTGGTTTCAAAATGTTCAGGGGTTTATGTAATGTTTAGTGGTTTACAACTTCAAACCCAGCCAAGAATCCCCGTGCCATCCCACATCAACAAAACATAATCAGAAAACATTCACAAATTAAAAACGTAAGACGTAAACGTAAATAAAGCAATAAAACCCTAAGCAGACCAAAATCGAAGAAAAGAGAAGAAAGCAAAGATAACCAAACAACAAAAATACAAAACTTAAAAACACCAAATCCTATCATACCATCAAGAGAGAAGTGAACAGAAGAGATGATGGATCAAAAACGAAAAATACCTCCAAACCTTCTGATCATCAAATTCGAAAAATACCTGCAAAACATTAGAAGAGTGTTAATGATTAAATTTTTGGAAGATGATGAGAGAAAATGATAGAAAGGGAGGGGCTGATCTGAACTTGGAGGACAGAGAGAGGTACAACGAGAGAGAGTGAGAGAATGCGAGGGAGTATGGAAGGGGTGGATCCATTTTGTTATTTCCCTCTCCATTTCGTTTCCCTTTTTGGGGCCACTCCACATTGACGTTATCCCTAAGACTCTTCCAGTCCTTTGCGGTTTCTTTAGCGATGTCTTCTCCAATCTTCTTTGGAGATAGACCGAGTGGACTGAACATTGAAGCGAGGGAACTGGCCGCACCGACTTCTCCTCCGGTTACTCAGACGTAGACATCGACGACCTGTGAGGGGTCGAATTTTGGCGGCATTGTTGCACTGTTTGCAGAGCGATTAGGGTTTCAGAGCAAAATCAGTGCTTTATTTTTCTTCTACTATTTGCAGAGGGAGGAAGAGGAGATGATGCAGGGAGAAGAGGAAAGGAGGAAGAAGAGAAGAAAATGAGGTCGGTGAGATTGGAGAGAGAAGACGAGGAGGGTAATGTGGAGTGTAACTGGAAAGTGTAAGGGACATTGATAATGAGAAATGGAAAGTTTGTGTGAACGCAACCAATTAGCCAAACTTGGGTAATTTTTTCTTCTACAATAACAGTACCAACATTAGTGGTCTGCATAATTGTCCCAAATTAAATACACAGGATGCATTAAAAGTCAGAATCCATAAAAAACGCGTTTTGTAAGATAATATGGTTAAGTTTGTGCAAAAGTGATTTGTTGGTGTGTATGGAAATGTGTAAAGCGTTTTTGTATTGTATATGTGTGTAACAAATCCGAAAAAAACCCAAACCATGCTAACTAATGTGAATGCAAATATGTGTTCACACATGAATCTAGTTATTTGACATGGTATTTGTGTTGTAGCCTTTGGAATCAAGCATTATTTGTAGCATAAAAAATTGGTGATAGAACCAGGATTTATAAGAGATTCTAAACCTACAACAAAAAGTAAATTGTGGTGAGTTTGTCCTCGAGTACAGTGGCAGAACCATTTTTGAGGGGTCTAATTGTTAAATAATATATATTAACTAATTCATTGATGTTGCAACAATTTTTTAGTAGGTTGAGTTGGTTTATTTTACGTAGCACACATAAATGTACAAGGATCTAATTCCTCCTATTGCACTTTTGGCATTATTTTTGAGAAAAAATACACTTGGGTACCGCAAAAAAACGAAAACGCCCCCCTCTCCATTAGAAGATATGCCGCCCCTGCTTGAGTAAATACCTGTATTGCTTAGTTAAAAATATGAATATTAGTCTTAATAAAATATGAGAATTGAGGTATTTAATTCTACTTTTAGGCTGAAGTTTATGATATTCATAGTCTATTATTCTTGTCATATGTCATTAGTGTTTTGTTTTTATAATCATAGATTCTGCTACCTTAGCATCCATGAACCACCATCTAGCATTAATAATATTGAATATGAAGATTTTTTATAATGTTAGTGGTCATTAGGAGTGAATAATATTATAAAATGAGCAGAAAAGTGAGAGAGAATATTCATTAGGCCGACTTTATCAGGAGAGAGAATTATTGATTCAATTATTGAAACGGTTAATCATCGTAACCCATAGTTTGGCAAATTTCTAGCAAAATGTACATGTAGTTTTGTTTGTATTCTCCCCTTTACTTAATTGAAAGTATTGGAAGGTTTGCAATAGAGCTGCCAAACTGGGCCGTCCGGCCCAGCCCTTTGGGCTAAATCGTAAAGACGGGTTGGACTGGACCAGCCCATTTGTCTACTGAACTGTATATTTTGTAGCCCAGCTCAAAACACTGGGCTTAGCAGGCCGGCCCATCCCACTTCAATTTTCAGGAAACTACAAAAAATGTTCAAAAAGCATAAAAAAATGAGCACAACCTGGCCCATGGGTCAACGAGGATGGGCCAAAATGGCTCAATTCTTTTCTGGTCTCTGTTTAGCAAGCCCAACCCAAAACACCAGGCCGGGCCAAAATTAACAGCTCTAGTTAGCATTCTGCACTGCACATACATATCTATTGTTTTCTTTCCTTCCCCTAATTTGGCTCTGGTGTAATTAGACTATGCAATTAAAAAATGTGCTAATATACATGCAGGACAAGGCTTACCTTACCTGCACCCTCTGTGGTTCCTGCAGCATCTGTGGATCAAAGAATTGTAGTGATACCAATGGATTCTACAAATGCTAATTCTTTCAAAAACTCCTCTGCATTGAGCAATTCTGAATCAACATTTATCACTGATGTCTACAAATCCTTTATTGGTGAAAATAGTAATGAATGTGAGCCTATAATTGAGATGCCTGCATCGCCAGAACCTGAAAGCACAGAATTGGTTGCATCTGAAACACAAAGTGAAAAGATTTACAATGGTGTGTGTGAGGATAACAAGGACCTTGAGGACATCGAGGATTTTCTGACGATCGATCTCAGTAGTCAAGAATCCTTTCTGAAGACTAGTGGTTTTGCTTATGTAGTGTCCGAACATGATATGAATACATCAACGGCTTTAGTCGCATTACATGGTTATGCTGCAAACATTCCGAGGCCAAAAATGAAAGATGTTAGCCGTTTAAAGACTGAGCGCATGGCGTAATTTTCTCTCTTTCCTATATTCTCATGCTATTTCTTTCTACATATCTTTTAATATTCTTAAATTAATTATGGTTGCATTATCTCTATTTAATTAAAACTTAATCTTTGTTACCATACATTTACTTATTGTTAGCATCATCTTTCCTTATTGGTTAGTTAGTTTGCAGTTAGCTTTAGCAGAATATGAAAGAGCTTTCCCTCTCATCTCTAGTTAGATATTCAATAATGAAATTTGAATGCTCTCTGAACTCAGAAGCTTGACATTCTCTGCTTTGACCGTACCTATGTTAATGTTGTGTTTTATTAGTTTCTCTATATATTTGTATTAAAAGTAAATATCAATTTTTTTTAATAGTTGAGTCTGTCTATTTTGTTTTATACATATCTCTCATTCTTATGTAAAATATTCTACTGCTTACTACTCTCTCTGTCCCATTATAAGTGTCAAATTTGCAATTTTACCCTTAATGTTTTTTAGAAATCAGCTGGTGTGTAGCACTATGCACTTTCGGGAGAAGATAGTAAATAGTTGTCATGCATGTGGAATAACACTGCAAACTTTTATTATTATTTTTTATCAGATTTGTTAAAAAATAATTATTTTTTAAATTATAGGAATGTTATCTTTTTGCAAAATAAATTCTTAACGGTATATTAGATACTTTAAAGACATTACTTGAGTTCAATACTTTACATTATGAGTCTTAGTTTTTCTTATTTTATCTTATGCAGTTATGAGCTTCCAGATAACCACCCGCTCCTAAGAGAGGTAAGTACTAAAAAGAAAGTCATAAAGTAAGCTTTTAATTAATTATATATGCACATGTATTATATTTTTGTTTATTTTACAGCATGCTCTACGAGAACCTGATGATCCTTTCCGTTATCTTCTCGTTGTATGGACAAAAGGTACACAAAAGAAAGTCTTTTATTTAAGAAAGTATTTACGAGTACAAATACGAATATACTCACTTTTTAGGTATTTTTTATTTAGATGAATTAGAAACCTCCGTTGAGTCAAGGAAGATTAGTTGTGAAATGGTTTATGGAACACTTCTGGTTAGTTAAACTGAAACTGCTATTTGAAGTTTATAGGCTATCTTTCTTATAAATAAAAGAACTTGATTCAATAATTCATGTAACAGATTCCATGTAGAACTGCAATGAGAGGATATTTTCCGTTGAATGGAACATACTTTCAAGTTAATGAGGTGAATAATTCAAATTTTGAATCTTTTGGTTGAAAGGTTGAATCATTTGTTGAAAATAAATCTGGTTTAATACTTGTTTTCTTCTTGTTTATAGGTTTTTGCTGATTACGCTTCAATGATAAACCCAATTGATGTTCCTAGAAATTGGTTATGGAATCTAGAGCAACGGACCATATACTTTGGGACTGGTACATCAGCGATAACGAGAGGTAATTGAACATTATAGATTGACTATATCTCTTTTTGTCAGCTTAGACGAAATGATATATAAACACCATACACACTATTAGATTAGATTCGTGTGCAGTCGGTCGGGACTGCATGCAGTCATGTAGTCAACAAGCTCCGGGGGACGGTCAAGATTTCAAATTTGGGATTTTATATCAAATAAAAATCCAAAACTGTTCTTAAAATATGAGCTGTCCAATTTTAATCGGACGGCTCTAAACTGGCCGACTGCACACAGATTCTAACTACACCTAATCCAAATTCTACACTATCACAGTTGCATCCGGGTTTGAACCCGAGAACCGTTGTCTCCATATCGCTAAAATTGTTCATGCAACTTGAAATGGGGACATAAGTTTATCAAATTAGAATAATAAATTTATCAAATATGAATGCAGGTTTGTCATTGGAGAAAATTCAGGAATGTTTTTGTAAAGGTTAGAAAACAATATCAATTGATTATGCATATATTTCTACTTAAATTACACTATGCTCATCATTTACATATATTTTTTATAGGTTTCCTGTGTCTGAGAGCAATTGATATAAAGACAAGAGCTCCAAGACCTATATCATCTATATTGCATCGCAGCACAACGGTAAAAGTTGGAAAAGAAAACAAAAATGTTCCAGTGAATGAGTAATAAGCAATGCATGCACTTGTTAGTATGATTCTTCAATTATATCTTGTATTATTATACATACACATTCATCTCCTTTTAAATTCTTATCAACTCTATTTACCAAAATTGTTATCATCTCATTTATTAAATTTAAATGACTTTTATTATGTTATAAGTCGAATATAAACTTATATATGAGTTGTTTATGTTTGAAGTGTGAGTTATAAGCACTACGGCTTAAAAACAAACTAAGTAAAAAATCTCTTATTCTTAGTAATAAACAACAGACATTAGTGTGTTTGGTTAAAGAGAAATAGGGAAGAGTGTGAGGTGAGAAGGAAGTTAGAAAGAGATTAGAAACTTCTGTTTGGTTTAGAGAAATAGGGGAGTGAGATAAAAACTAGTGGGTTCTTTAGTGGCATTTATGTACTTTCACAAATTGTCAACAATTTTTTACTCTCTATTTCTCATTTTTTTTCTCTTATACCAAATATTCCTTTAATATATCACATATCATGTGATAGTGATCATATAGAATGTGTTTAATGACAGTTATAAGAATACGTGAATTTCACTACACTCTATTGCGATTTGTAATTTCCAGAATAAGGTGCGCAAAGAATGTGTCGTCTCATAGACAAAATGTTATGAAACAAGTATCCTCAATACTTCGAGAGATATAAGGTGCATTATGTTCGTTGAGGGTTTTTTTCTCTCTTACTAAGAGTTTGACATCACTAGCTTTGCTTGCTACATCTTTTCTTAGAAGTTTAGGAACCTTAACTCTGGAGAGAAGATTCATTATGTTGGAGAAATTTTCAAAATATTTATTTGAAGTATTTTGCTACTGATTAAATAAATGTGAAATTGTATAACAATTGTATTTATGTGATTGGCCTAGTGGTTGGGCGCATCTAGTGCGAAGTGAAGGTCCAAAGTTCGAATCCATTTGGTGGCAGTTTTTATTTTTGTACGTGATTTATTTAACGGGCAAAAAGGAATGAAAGGGTGTATACCACTGGATTCGAACTCGGATCACCAAACTGAACAAGCGCAACACCCAACCATCAGACCAACGCGGCTTTTGGGATTTTGTACGAAACCTAATGATATATAACCGTTTAAGTGACAGAATTGTTTTTCCAAAGGTTGTTTTCTTTCGTTAAAAGGCACAAATTTTTCTATATAAAGAGACTTTCTGAACTCATAAATACACACGAATTTCAACTTCTCTCCAACACAAAATTCCATCATTTTTATTATTCTAAATCATCTCTTTGCTTCTCTGGTGCACAAGAGTGAGTACGGAGACTTTATTCCGTAAGGTATTATTGAAAGATAGGCTTGGTGTGTTTGTGCAAGACACATCAAGGTTTCTAAAGTATCCTGAAGGGGATTCGCAGGTTACCCTATTGCATCCAATCGATTAGAATTGGTGGGGGCGAATCGAACCTAAAGGTTAGTGTGTTTACACACGCTTTAGAATCAAGTGCGGCCTCATCATTTTCATCATTGTTCGAGTGTTGCAGCATCTTCCCCAACATATTATTTTCACACATTAGAGGTTTAGTTTTCCTCAAGAAAACCTAAGATTATAATTGAAGGTGTATTACAATAAAACTTTGAACCGAGACATAGAATGTTAGTACTTTCTAATATGTAAAGACTAAAATGAAGGGGTTGGGGTCTTGTGAATGTTAATCATAATATACAACAAACAACCCAAATAGGATGAAGCACACAAACAAGTGTAAAACAATACAAACAAGAGATTAATATACAACAAGCAGAAGAAAAAAAGCACAAACAAGTGTAAAATCGGGGATCATTGACACTCAAAGCACCACTTTAGATCAAATCGATTGATGCAAAAATTGATTCAGAAATTGAATAGGAGGAAGCAACCAAATGGATTGCATCAGTTTAATTAGTGATAGGGAAGAAGAAATCGATTGATCCAAAGAAAGTAAACAAGATGAAGTAAAACAAAATACCTGCTCAATTGATTTAGTGCCTCTTCGATTGATTGAAAGCAATTAATTTTGCACCTTTTGCCTAAACAAAGCAGTTTGATTGAAAGTATTTTAATTCCATCCTAAAAAAGTTACCCTCTAAAAATGTTGCATCCAAACAGTTATGGTATGTTTGAATCACTTTTAGTCTGTTTTTCGGTGTTTACAAAATTAAAAACCGAAAAAGCTATTTAGTTAACTTATTTTGTAAAAGTGTTTTACAAATATGTTTCTTAATTTCCTGTTTTTAAAACTAAACGATTAAAGCAGATAATGATTGTTTTAAAAAGCAATTAATTTATAACAATATTGAACTCTTAAATGCTTGGCTCATGAATGTTGTTAACAACAACCTCCTCCCTCTTACTCATCAAATATGCCTCAATGCCAATTTGCAATACCAGGAAACTACACAACGACTGTAACCAAACACCAATATTAAATAAATTAAATTCAATCAATAATCTTTTCCCTGCTTCACCTGTTAATAATACCGCATTTGCAACCAGCTCGTCTGGCCCAGTTGGTCGAGCCTACCACTTGGACACTTGGGGGGTCGTCACGGTTTGCTCCCGTGTTCGATTCCCTGCGGTGTCAAACAATGGGTTGGCCAGTGCAATCGTTGACAGTAATGTCATTGGCCCAACGCACGAGTGCAGATTAGTCATTCGTTGTCAGCGTTGGGACACTGCGTAGGTAGCCAGCGATGGTCCCGAACCAAAAAAATACCGCAGTTGCATCACCAAAAATAAAACGTATCAAAAACCAAATATTAAACAAACCACAATCGAACAACATATAGGGCCATCAAGTTGCAATCACAAGAGGATTCGACAGAGTTCGATATACATTACCTCTCATAAATATTTACCCATGATTTCGGCTTGCAGGAGGAAACTTCTCCGTTTATTGTTGTATTTTTCAGAGTTCGCATAAGAGAGAGAGAGAGAGAGAGAGAGAGAGAGAGAGAGAGAGAGAGAGAGGTCATTCCATCATTCCACGTAGGATTAATGAGTGAACTTTCCCGTTTATTGTTGTATCCAGTGTCTCTCTTCACAAAACCAGTGCAAAAATTCTTGCTCTGATTGACGAATGATTGGTTAAGAGAGGATGATATATTAGAGGTGGTGGAGGAGGGATGCGAATGAACGACGTCATGAATAAACTTGTTGTATTAACTCCTTTAGTACATGTTATTAAACATTCAATCCATAACACAATTGGAAATGAAAACTGAATATTAGATTGATTGATGAATCAATTGAATTGAATGAATTACAAAGAGTACAATAGCTAGTTTTTGTATTAGCTACTTACAAGTGGTAAATAGGTAAAATGATAGCCAACTAATCTAACTAATCATTAACAACTAATACAACAAACTAGCCAACTAATCTAACTAATCATTAACAACTAATACAACAAACTAACAGAAAGTTTGAGACTAACTAAATATATATCTAACTTTTTAAAAATCTTTAACTTCCTAATTAAATACCACAAAACTTTTTTAAAGTCATATTTAAAGAAATGACCGTTAAGTTTTCTAGAACAAAGGGTATAATTACTTTCCATAAGTACTAAAATTCAAAAGTAAGTTTATAAAAAATATGAAAATAAATTTTATTCCTAAAAAAGTAATGCTATTTTAATATAGTTATTACACAATCTTAAAATATTAGTTTCACGCTCTATTAGGTAAAAAATAGCGATAGCGAATAGGCTAATAAATAGCAGATAAACTAGTTTATAGTGGATAAACTAACCAATTGAATAAGTGTTTGATAAAATTAACGGTTGAATCGACTTATAAATATAAATGACATAATTGGACATTTGTAATTAATATATAAAAACGAAAGAGAATATTCTTTTAATGTAGGATAAGTGGGGAATTTAGTTAAAGTAACAAGGATAAAAGTTAGAGGAAAAATGAAACACTATAAACTATAATTCAAACAAATAATCGGTTATTGTTTGTTTTTCTTCATGAAAATATGAACGAAAGATATGAAGTTTTTTCTTGTGCTTTACCTTTATTTAATAATTAATAGCTACAGTCACATAAAGAATTTTACGTCTCTCACTGTTGGTTGCTTTGGCAATCTCGACTACATGGGGATGCTGGCTCCCGAGTTCGAATCCAGGTGTGAGTAGTGGTAATGTGTGTGCGTGATGTTTATTTGTTATTTTATCTAAGTAGACCAAAAAAACAATAAATTTTATATATGAAGGGAATCAATTAAAACTGTTTAATACTTAAAGGTATGTTTGGATGAGGGTTTTGGAGGCTAGGAAATAATTTATTTTTCAAATTTAAATTTTGGAATTTATAAAATGTTTCTAAACATTAATGAAGTGTGATTAAAAATGTTATATTATTATTTATCATGTTATTTCGTAAAAAATTTCAAAATCTCAAATGTATATTAAAATATAGATCTAACGCTTAAAAACTCTCCCAAATCTCCCTCCTAAACAAACCATTATAGTTTTAAATTACCTGATGAGGACATGGAACACCAAGATGCCCTTCAAAGTTTAGGAGGTCCAATGACTAGGTCAAGGGCAAGGAGAGTCCAAGAAAGTTTAGTCCAATTCATAACCAAGGCAATGTCAAATGAGGGCAAATACGTAATTGCACCAAAAACCATGCTTGTCATACAAGCTATGGAGGAGGCGCAAGTTACATGACAAAAAGGCATCCAAGTCATTTTATTCTAATTAAATAAAATTGCATGTGACCAATTGATATTTGGAAACAATGCACTTAGTTAATTTTTGGTGTGTTTAATCCACTTTAAGTGGTGTAGTGAGTCACATATTCCATATGTGATGTGATGATGGAGTCAATAATTGTTGCAATCAATGGAAGACATTCATGACAATCAAAGCAAAGGAGTTACAAGACAAAGGGATAAATACAATCAAATGAAGACATTCATGACAATCAAAGCCAAAGAGTTACAACACAAAGGAATAAATGCTACAGCACCTCATTATTGGAGCATTATGGAGTGTCATTCCCATTAAGTTGTGCTTGTGTAACCTTTCCTAGTCTTGAATTGCTTGTAATTGATTTTTATTACACTAGCCTAGGATTCTATCTTGCTAATTTCGAAATTCCCTAGCTAGAAGAGTTGTAATAGCTTTTGGTCTTCTTTTTCTTGTAACAACAAATCACTCTTCTTACTACAAATAGAGGGTGTAAGTGTGATTGAATGTTAACAAAGATTTTATCCATATTTTGAGTTCATACTCTCTAGGTTCTGGATTGAACCATTTTATTTGATCTTTATCAAGAAATCCTTTTCTTGTGGTGATCCTCACATATTCATAGGCTTATCCTAGTCTTGGATTAGACAAGGTGGCGCCCCTTATCTTCATTCCATTTTCTTCACAAAAATCACCAAGAATACTATCTATTGTTGAGCATATTTTTCCATTTCCCTAAACTCACGAAATTCCCTTTCATTTCCTTTCCCATAATTCATCTTTTACCAAAAAAAAAATACAAAAAAATACAAGTTACAACCAGGACCCCAAATTGAAAAGCTAAGAATCGGCCAAATTTCAAACAAGGTGGCCATCATTTGGTAATCAAAGCAAGGTTCTAGTTTGTTCAACAATTTCAGCTTTTGTTCTTATTGTTGTTTGCGTTCAAAAAAAATCGAAAAAAAAAAAATTCTGGTTGTTTTTTTTTCTCCCTTACCCTAAATTTTATTCTTTTTTGTTCTAATCCCTCAAACTTTGTTTTCAAGACTTTTCCTTTCCAAGCTTTTTGTGTGTGTGGATTATTATTTGAAATTGTTTTCTTTGTTATTGATCATAGTCTGGTTTCTTTAAAGAATTGTGAGAGTCATGGAGCCTCAAAATAGATAAAAGCCCTCACGGCAAAAATGAAAGAACTTTTGAAAGAGGAAGTGGACGGTATACATGCAAAAATTGATCAGTTAGAAAATAGACAGAATAGTAGTGATGAGGAGGGTCGGAGAAGAAGACGTGATGAACCTAGAGAAGATAGGTTGGGTGGTATAAAAATTAAAGTACCACAATTTGTTGGAAAAAATGATGCGGATGTGTATTTGGAATGGGAAACTAAAATTGAACAAATTTTTTCCTGTAACAATTACACTGATCTTCAAAAAGTGCAGGTTGCTTCCATTGAATTTACAGATTATGCTTTGGTGTGGTGGGATCAATTGACAAAGGAGAGGAGAAGGTACAATGAGCCCGCCATTGCCACATGGGAGGAAATGAAGAGGCTCATGAGGAAGAGGTTCATTCCATCATACTACAACAGAGAGTTGCACAACAAATTACAGCGACTCACCCAAGGCAACAAAAGTGTTGATGAGTACCACAAGGAGATGGAGGTGGCATATTAGAGCAAATGTGGAGGAGGATGAAGAAGCAACCATAGCCAGATTTTTGCATGGTCTAAATCATGATATAAGTGACATAGTGGAACTACAACACTATGTTCAAATAGAGGATTTGGTTCATCAAGCCACAAAGATAGAACAACAACTCAAGAGGAAGGGCCAACTAAGAAGAAGCACTACCACTTCCAATCCTCAAAATTGGAAGACCAATGTTAAGAGCGAAGGAAGTTCATCATCCAAAGAAACCACCGCTGACCCAAAAGGTAAAAACACTACAACTAGTCCTTCTCAAGTTGTTTCAACTAACCGGGCTGTTAAGTGTTACAAGTGCCAAGGTTTAGGACACATGGCAAATCAATGTCCTACCAAAAGAGTTATGCTTGTAGAGGAGGTTGAGGAGGAGGACGAAGGGGTTGAAGGAGGGGATATTGATGAGGAGGAGATCCAAATACCTGGTGGAGAGTTACTTATGATGAAAAGGTTGTTGGAGGCCGTGGTAAAGGAGGAAGATACAACACAAAGGGAGAACATATTTCACTCAAGGTGCCTTGTACAAGGCAAGGTATGTTCCCTTATTATTGATGGTGGGAGTTGTACAAATGTTGCTAGCACAAGGGTAGTTTCTAAACTTCAACTAGAAATTAAACCACATCCCAAACCATATAAACTTCAATGGCTTGTCAATGATATTGAAATGATTGTTGATAAGTTAGTAGAAATTTCTTTTTCAATTGGCATGTATGAGGATGTGGCTGTTTGTGATGTAGTTCCTATGGAGGCTAGTCATCTCTTGTTGGGAAGGCCTTGGCAATTTGATAAAAATGCCAATCATGAAGGGCGTACCAACAAGTACTCTTTTGTTCATCATGGAAAACGTAT
The DNA here is from genome assembly GCA_039519185.1 of Astragalus membranaceus. Taxonomy (NCBI): domain Eukaryota; kingdom Viridiplantae; phylum Streptophyta; class Magnoliopsida; order Fabales; family Fabaceae; genus Astragalus; species Astragalus membranaceus. The sequence continues at coordinate 214,494,373 of CM076846.1, read as the reverse complement.
TGTATTAGCTCCATTGAGTCCAAGAGAGGTGAGAGATGATCAAAAAATATTGAGAGAAAAATGTGAAAAAGAAAAAGAAAAAGAAAAAGAAAAAGAAGAAAAGATCGCCAAAGAAAAAGAGAGAAAAAAGAGTGACAAAAAAATATGGATGAAAAAAAGAAAGAAAGTTTGATGGCGACAAAAGGGGAGGTTAAAAATGCTATTTTTGCAAGTCAGCCCCTATATTTGCTTTTTAGCAAATAGGTGGCTTTGCTGGAAAATTTACCTAACACTCAAGAAATGCCTAGTTGCATAAATTCTCTTTTGCGGGAATTTGAGGAATTGTTTCCTAAGGAAGTACCAAGTGGGATGCCACCTTTGAGAGGGATTGAGCACCATATTGATCTCGTCCCAGGGCACGCTTTGCCTAATAGGCCAGCCTATCGGAGAAATCCACAACAAACACAAGAGATACAAAAACAAGTGGCTAACTTGGTAAGTAAAGGTTGGGTAAGAGAAAGTTTAAGTCCATGTGCTGTCCCTGTTATTTTAGTTCCTAAGAAAGATGGTAGTTGGAGAATGTGCACTGATTGTAGGGCTGTTAATAATATCACTGTCAAGTATAGGCATCCAATACCTAGGTTAGATGACTTGCTTGATGAATTGTTTGGTGCATGTTTATTTTCCAAAATTGATTTTGAAAAGTGGATATCATCAAATTAGGATAAGGGAAGGGGATGAGTGGAAAACTGCTTTCAAAACTAAATATGGTCTATATGAGTGGTTAGTTATGCCTTTTGGATTAACTAATGCACCCAGCACATTCATGAGATTAATGAACCATGTTTTGAGGGAATTTTTGGGAAAATTTGTTGTTGTATATTTTGACGATATCTTGATATATAGCAAAAATTTAGAAGACCATTGCATTCATCTAAGGGTTGTTTTAAGTGTGCTAAGAAAAGAAAGTTTATATGCAAACTTGGAAAAATGTGTTTTTTGCACGGATCAAGTTATTTTTCTAGGTTTTGTCATAAGCTCTCAAGGAGTACATGTGGATGAAGCAAAGGTGAAGGCAATCCAAGAATGGCCAACTCCCAAAAGTATGACTGAGGTAAGAAGTTTTCATGGTTTAGCAAGTTTCTATAGGAGGTTTGTCAAGGATTTTAGTACTATTGGTGCACCTCTTAATGAAATTGTTGAAAAAGAAATTGGTTTTAAATGGGGTGAGAAACAAGAACAAACTTTTTCTATCCTTAAAGAAAAGCTCACCCAAGCACCAATTCTAGCATTGCCTAATTTTTCAAAGTCTTTTGAAATTGAGTGTGATGCTTCCAATGTTGGAATTGGGGATGTTTTGATGCAAGAAGGTCATCCAATTGCTTATTTTAGTGAGAAATTAAAAGGGGCCGCCCTAAATTACTCAACTTATGATAAGGAATTGTATGCCTTAGTAAGGGCATTGCAAACATGGCAACATTATTTGCTGCCCAAAGAATTTGTCATCCATAGTGATCATGAGTCCTTGAAGTATCTAAAAGGACAAGGTAAGTTGAACAAGAGGCATGCTAAATGGGTTGAATTCTTGGAGCAATTTCCTTATGTGATTAAGCATAAGAAAGGTAAAGCCAATGTTGTGGCTGATACATTGTCAAGAAGGTACGCCTTACTCTCTACCCTTGAAACTAAAATTTTTGGTCTTGAACACATTAAGGAATTGTATGAGCATGATCTTGATTTTTCTGTTAAATATGCTGAATGTGTGCATGCTGCCCATAATGGATTTTTTAGACACAGTGATTATTTGTTTAAAGAAAAAAGGTTGTGTGTGCCAAAAGGATCCATTAGAGAACTCTTAGTCAAAGAGGCGCATGAAGGGGGTTTAATGGGACATTTTGGTGTTCCTAAAACTTTGAAAATTTTGAAAGAACATTTTTATTGGCCTCACATGAAAGTTGATGTGCAAAAATATTGTGATAGATGCATTGTTTGCAAGAAGGCCAAATCCAAAGTTATGCCCCATGGTTTATATACTCCATTGCCTGTTCCCGAATATCCTTGGATTGATCTTTCCATGGACTTTGTCTTAGGGTTACCTAGAACAAAGAACGGGAAAGATTCTATTTTTGTTGTTGTGGATCGGTTTTCAAAGATGGCACATTTCATTCCATGCAAAAAGGTGGATGATGCTTGCCACATTGCTGATTTGTTTTTCAAAGAAGTGGTGCGCCTACATGGCTTACCAAAAAGCATAGTGTCCGACCGAGACACTAAATTTTTAAGCCACTTCTGGAGAACTTTGTGGGGGTAAGGTGGGAACTAAGTTACTATTCTCTACAACTTGTCATCCCCAAACTGATGGGAAAACTGAGGTAGTAAACCGAACTCTCTCTACTCTTTTAAGGGCTGTGCTTTCAAAGAATTTGAAAATGTGGGAAACATGGCTGCCACATGTTGAGTTTGCTTATAATAGGGCTGTCCATAGTACCACAAATCACTCCCCATTTGAGATTGTGTATGGTTATAATCGTTTAACTCCTCTTGATCTTTTACCATTACCTAACATATCTCTCTTGAAACATAAAGATGGCAAAGCCAAAGGTGAATTTGTCAAAAGTTTGCATGAGAAAATCAAAATGCAAATTGAAAAGAAAAATGAAGGCTATGCCAAAAGTGCCAATAAAAGGAGCAAACAAGTCATTTTTGAACCCGGGGATTGGGTTTGGGTTCATATGAGGAAAGAAAGGTTTCCAACACAAAGGAAATCCAAATTAATGCCTTGGGGTGATGGTCCTTTTCAAGTAGTCGCAAAAGTCAATGATAATGCTTATGAAGTGGACCTTCCCGGTGAGTATGGTGTTAGTGCCACTTTTAATGTTGCTGACTTGTCTCCTTTTGATGTAGGTGATGAGGATTTCAATTCGAGGACGAATTCTTCTCAAGAGGGAGGGAATGATGAGGACATGGAACACCAAGATTCCCTTCAAAGTTTAGGAGGTCCAATGACTAGGTCAAGGGCGAGGAGAGTCCAAGAAAGTTTAGTCCAATTCATAACCAAGGCAATGTCAAATGAGGGCAAATACGTAATTGCACCAAAAACCATGCTTGCCATACAAGCTATGGAGGAGGCACAAGTTACATGACAAAAAGGCATCCAAGTCATTTTATTCTAATTAAATAAAATTGCATGTTGTTGCACCCCGAAAAATCCGGTTTGGACTTCTCATTGTACAACATGGAAAAAGTATGAAGCCGCCATCAATATTTTTATTTAAAGACTAAAACATTGAAAAAAATGTCTTTTCAAGGCGGATGGTCTTTTGAAAACTAGAGATGTAGGTTTGGGGGTCGATTAGGTGCGGGGAAGGTATTAGCACCCCGCACCTCCTTTCTACCGAAAGGGAACCTTTAACTTGATGTGTGGTTTTGACGGAGTTGATTTGAAACGATCGTTCTACTTTTTTTTTTTGAGAAAGCGCTTTTGAAAACGGGGGAAAGAAGAATCTTTTTGGTATTTTTTGAAAGTGTGCTTGACGGGGCGAACCCGCTCCTACGTATCCTCAAATGCGATGAGGAAATCAAAGCTACGTAGTTCTCGGTTCTTTTTGAAAATAATTGTTTGAAAACTTATTGTGAAAATGATTTTTATTTGTTATGCTTGACGGGATGTGACCCGCTCCTACGTATCTCTCGGTGCGATGGAGAATTCAAAGCTTATGTAGTTCTCCTCTGTCGAGAAACTTTGGTGTGTTGGTGTTTCTTATTGTAAGATCAACATTAACCACATAACTTGCAAGAAAGAGTACACAAAGTGATGATGCAAAAATTCAAATCAATCTAGGTATCAACACATGATAAAGCACGAGGTTGAATCCCTTTTGGTAATCCTTGACACTTGGAACAATGCACAAGTGCATAAGTGTCTAGTCCTTTTACCAAATCATCAACACTAAAACAAATTATAGACCTAGAATGAATATCACATTTGCAAGACTACAAATGACCAAATGAAAGCACTTACAAGTTATTTTTATGACCAAGATTAATTAACAAGAAAAGAAACTTAAAACTTGCATTTTTGTTCATTAAGAATTGGAAAAAGAAGTTGAATCATTTTAAGTAATCCTCATCACTTAGAGTAAAGTGCACAAGGCACAAGTGAGAATCATTTTACCAATCATCAACACAAGATAATTTACAAACCAATTCATAAGAACAAACAAACTCATAAGCTTAAAAGAGGTTGAATCATCTTAGGCAATCCTCATCACTTAGAGTAAAGTGCACAAGGCACAAGTGAGAGTCCTATTGCCAATCATCAACATGGCGCGTGATTTATAAACAAGTTCATGAGAATAACAAGTTTCAAGCAAACAACCATCAAGATTAAGGCCTAATTTCAAGTAAATACAAGATTACACAACCAAACCCATCACAAATCTCTAAACCCTAATTTATTTGAAAAATGTGAAATGAACATAGACTCTAAACTTCATTTTATTCATGAAAACAACAAAATAATGCAAGAGAAACAACATAGATTAATCTTTTTGACAAAGATTCACATGATTAAGCAAAGGAATGCACAAAAATCACATGAACCCTAATTTTTCCTAATATGCGAAATGCAACAAGCTTCAAATCATCATTTTATTTCACAAAATGCAACAAACAAGATCAAAACAACGCAAATCACAATTTATTCAAGGGTGAGAAGCATCTTAAACACCCAAGCCTCCCTAAGTGCTTGTCAAAGAGTTTAAGACACTTCTCACCAACAACAATCAACAAATCAATAGTATAACAACATGAATATGATGGGACGCAACATGAGAAACATGATTTTTACATTTTGATGCAAAAGGGTTGAAGATGATGCTAGGTTTTAAGATGCTTACCTCAAATCCAAGCTACGAAATGAATGATATGAAGAAACAAGACCACAAATCAACTAGATCTTCAATGAACTCCAAGGAAGGACCCACGAAAATCTTGGTGACAAGCCCCTTTGATGATGCAAACTTGAACTTGAATAGGAAAGGGAGAAGATATATGAAATGGGGATGGAAATGATGTGAGATAGTGATGTTTTGGTGGAAGAAAAAATGAAAAATGGATGGAGGAGAAGGGAATAGATGCTTCGGCCAAGGGAGGGGAGAGGGAGGAGTTGATTGTGTGCTAGGGTTTTAGAGTGAGAAATGAGGCCAAGGGTCCTTTGAAAGGTGGAAATGTGAAGGTATTTATAGAGTGTGTTTAGGGTTAAGGGCATTTAGGTCTTTATGCATTAGCAAGTGCTCTAGGATTTGATTTTAATTTTGAATCAAAGGCTAGGATTGAAGTTCACATGGATTGGGGATATTGAGAAAGCACAAAATGAGAGAGTAGTAGAGAGGAGAGGGTGTGACGGCAATGAGGGGAGAAATGGGAGGGAATTTGCAAGTTGTCAATTGTACAATTGTACTATCACATGACCATTCCATTATCTCTTCATTTTTTGATTATTCTTTTTAGGATAATTGTACACAAATACACCCAATTTAGGCCACATACTAGGAATCTTAGGAATATGCCATTTTATGAGATCACCATGACCAAAAATATCATAAAAATCTCATCTTGAAACTTTTGTAGAATATTCCTTTTTGATGCCTTTTTGAATTTGAATTTTTTGGTGCACAATGCATGCATGCACATACATACACATGACCAAAAACGTTTTGCCTCAAATAAATTTCTCTAAACTTGCACAATGATTTTTTTTGATGAGAAATTATCCTATTTTGTAAAATGACCAAAATACCCTTTTGCCCTAAAAACCTTGTTTTTGCCCAAAAATGCATTTCCGCTCCAAAAAGAATTTAAGAGCTCTAGAACGCATGCACAACATTCTTCACACTCTTCAAAATGATGCCACATCTTAATTTATTCATTTTTTTTTGCGGAATATTAGGGTTTTAAACCTAGGCAGACAAAATTAGGGTATGACAGCTGCCCCTCTTTATTTGGATTTTAACAAGAAATATGAATTGGCCGAAGCAAATTTCGAGGCAAAATAGAAATGAAGGATTCAGAAATTATACCAATTTTGTCTACTTAGAGAAACCCGAATTTTCCTTTTTCCCTTTCTTCTTTTTTTTGTTTCTTCTTTTTTTTTTTGAATAAATGGGTGTCAGCCTTCAATAAGCTAACAAAGCGGTAAATGAATTGTCGACCCTCAATAAGCCAACAAAACAGGAAATCAATTGGTGCCAGCCCTCAATAAGCCAGCGAAAGCAGTAAATGAAAGCAATAAAGAAAACAGTAAAGAAAGCGATAAAATGTGCCGGCCCTCAGCCGACACAGGAGGCTGCCTAAAGCCTTTTAACGAACCGCGCACGATCCGAGTTTGCACATGGGCCTGGGGAGCCTATGGGCTCAATGGGGTGGTCTTCAGAGCGACCGAGGGTGGGTACTATATCAAGTCTAGATCTCGATATTTCCCTAGGACTGCGCCATGTCTTAGGCCGACACGACTATCCTTTTCGACTGGACCTAATGAGGTCGAAGGACTTACCCGCAGCTCGAATACGAGGTGAAGTCAATTTTCTGGGGGACACATGGGTCCAAGGGGGATTCGCAAATCCAGTTGGTTTTCTTCAGTTGGTCAATGCCTTCGCACTGATCCAAGGTGTCTGCTTTCAGGACGCAGGGCTTTTCTCTGACTGTCTTTGGTTGATGATCAATGCTGCCGCACTGATCCAGGGTACCTGTACACGTTAGTTGATGCGAGGCATGGTGCATGGTGCATGGGTGCATGTTATGCAAAGGCCTGTTATGGGGATGCATGCGATGCGGTGGAATGATGAATGCTCTTGATTTTCTTCCAGCTTTTCTTGATTGATTTTTCGCTTGATCGGCTTTGTTTTTCTTTGTTTTTGCTCTTTTGCTCTTTTGCTCTTTCGGCTTTTTTTTTCCGGCTTTTTTTCTTTTTGCTGGTTCAACCGACCCGTGACACTCATGCCGCAAGACTGAGGAGTCGAATTAGAATAGCGGGGAACATGGGCCAAGTGCAGGTTTGTTTTGTGATTTGCCATCTGAAATGGCTTATGAGTGCAATTATTTTTCTTGCGAAATTAATCTGTTTTGAGAAATTGCTTCTTTCCTGTGACTTTTAGGAATTTCGCAATGATTGCAATGCTCTATGATTTATGCACATGTTTTACAATTCAGTGTCACCATCATCATAAAACGTTTATTTTGAGCTGAAAAAGCAGGAAATAAATAATAAAAAAAAGCAAACAGATATGAGAAAATTGGACTTTATTGATGTGGAAACCGGTCGTACAGAAAGTTACGCCGACTGTTCAATACATTTGAAAGTTTAAACTACAAAAAGACACGAAAAAGAGAGAAGCTAATTTCTGACTGTCCGTCTATGTGGAACAGTGCCAACCATTTACGTCCTTGACCTTGATCACCCCTTTATTCAAACTTTCAGGAGTGTTGTATGCCTTTGTTCATTTTCATGCCCAAGCTTTCTGACCCTAATTTTTGCCTGTATCGCCCTCTGCGGGTTTTCACTCCACCGGGTCGCTCTGATTTTGCCTAGGCCGCCCTTTCGGGTTTTCAACCTAGCGAGCTAATTCTTACTTGGCTTATCTTTCTCTTTTTTCGTCTATTTCTTTAGGCATAATACTTCTTCACTGAATCTGAATTGACTGGGTTTCCGAGTTCTTCTCCATCCATGTCAGTGAGCATCAGTGCTCCTCCAGAGAAGGCTTTCTTGACCACATAAGGTCCATCATAGGTGGGAGTCCACTTCCCACGGGGATCGCTCTGAATGGGCAGGATCTTTTTGAGCACAAGATCTCCTTCATTGAATTCTCGGGGACGAACTCTCTTGTCGAAAGCAGTTTTCATCCTTTGTTGGTGCAGTTGCCCATGGCACAAGGCTGCAATTCTCTTCTCCTCAATGAGATTTAGTTGATCCAGACGAGCCTGTACCCACTCTGCTTCTTCCAATTTAGTTTCCATCAGTACCCGCAGGGAGGGTATCTCAACCTCGATAGAGAGCACTGCTTCTGACCCATATACCAGAGAGAAAGGGGTTGCTCCGGTTGATGTACGCACTGAAGTACGATAGCCGTGTAAAGCGTAGGGAAGCATCTCTTGCCAATCTTTGTAGGTTACCACCATTTTCTGAACTATCCTCTTGATATTCTTATTAGCCGCTTCAACTGCCCCATTCATCTTGGGACGGTACGGGGAGGAATTGTGATGCTGAATTTTGAATTCTTTGCACAGGTCTTTCATCATTTTGCTGTTCAGGTTGCTACCATTATCAGTGATGATCTTGTCTGGAAGGCCGTAGCGACAAACCAGATCTTTCCTTACGAACCTAGCAACCACAGAGCTAGTTATGCTGGAGTATGAGGCAGCTTCAACCCACTTGGTGAAGTAGTCAATGGCGACAAGTATGAAGCGATGCCCGTTTGACGCTTTTGGCTCGATAGGACTGATAACATCCATCCCCCACATGGAGAATGGCCAAGATGCAGCCAGAACATTTAATGAAGCAGGTGGTACATAGATATGATCAGCATAAATATGGCACTTGTGGCACTTTCTCACGAAGCTGTAGCAGTCAGATTCCATTTGCAACCAGTAATAGACGGCTCTCAAAATCTTTCTAGCCATGGTGTGCCCACTGGAATGAACTCCAAACGAGCCTTCATGGACATCTTTCATAATCTTCTCGGCCTCTTCCTTCGCAACACATCTCAGGAGTACCATGTCATAATTTCTTTTGTAGAGTATCTCGCCACTCAAGAAGAAATTCCTCGACAGCCTTCTAAGAGTTCTCTTGTCATTTTCCGATGCCCCCGGAGGGTATTCTCTGTTGATGATGTATTGTTTGATGTCATGATACCATGGCTGGTCATCAGGCTCTTCCTCTATTGCAGTGCAGTAATGATGTGCAGGCAGACTCTGTTGCGTCCGTGTGTGTTCTAGTCGCAATGTCAGTGCAAGTATACACGTCGTACAAGTAATAAAGTGGATAAAAAGTAAGAGATCGTTCCCACGAGGATTGATTAACTTTGAGAGTTCAAGTCTTTAAAACACAAGTGAAACAAGTAACAAATCGACACTAAAAGTTGGTATTAAGACTAAGAACATAAATGAAGCAAGTAAATAAGAAGTGGTTGTGAATATGGAAGAGTATGAGTTGGATTGCTGCATGCAAGTAAATCTCCTCTAGTCAGACGTTATAACGTTTACACGTTAATACGTACAAATGTTATGTTGTATAGACGTTATAACGTTTGAACGCTGTTGCAAAAGAGCTGTGCTTTTCAGTCACAAAACGTCAGAGCTTCAAGTACTAGAATTCCTATGTCTAGGTTCTAAGTAGGCCTACTCCTGTATTTTAAGTACCCACAGCAATGTCCTATGAACTATTATCCATTCTATGTCTAGACTTAGATAAAAATGCCTAAATGTCTTTAGTGCACCTTTTCATTCACATAAATCTTTGAGTTCTTTTCATAGACCATGTCTGTACCTATGAATCTACTTATTTTAAGTGATCAGTTCAAAACAAGTTTGGAAATATTAACATGCAAAGATTTAAAACGCATAAACATCAATACATCATAACATTAAACTAGAGATTCATTACATGCAAAACAACAACCCAACTACCAATGTTTAGCTCATGCTGAGCATCCTTACAGAAATAAGAGGAATAAAAATCCAAATACCGTACATAGAGAAAAGGAGACTAAACGCAAAAGATACGCCTAAGGGGCCTTCCTTCATGCACGCTGTAAAGACGTTACAACGTCTGAGCTTTACAGTAATGGTTGCGAATGAATATGGAAATTGGGGCCTTGAGAGAATTTAAAATGAAGAAGTCTGTGTCCAGAACTTCTGTTAGAAAACTCTCTCTGAATAATGGAGGAAGGTGGATGATGAATGGAGTCGTCCTTTCCGCATGTTGCACCCTTGCCTTTTTATAGAGAGAGAATAGCCATGGTCAAAAGAGGGTCACATGTTGCTGATGTCATTCCCCACCTTCCAAGTTTGCTTGCGAGTTGACTCTGCCCTGAAGTGACACCGCACTGCTACAGTGCGTCAGCCGCGTCAGTGCTGAGGAGAGAGAAGATTTCCAGATCTCTGGCCATCATTACATGCACGCCAAAATGATATATTATTTTCTTGCTCTGCTGTCCTTCTACAGACGTGATGGGAGACGTTGCCACGTTTGGGTTACTGCACAAACACAAGAAGCATCAAAACGCTCACAAAGGCGCCAATTGGCACCAGAATGCCTAGAACTTGTAATTTAGCCCCTTTCTAACTAAAAGCAATAAACTAACAGAAACTTTACTAGAAACAACCTACTATTGCCAGAGAACTTGCATGATTTAACTCTGAATAAGTATAAATAACTCATATAAATATGAGTTATCACACCCCCAAACTTAAACCATTGCTTGTCCTCAAGCAATTGAAACACAACATATGAAAAGATGCAAGAAACTAAATACACCAACAGTTTACACCCTGCTCATCCATTTGATCAAAAAATTTCCTCAAGGGGCTAATTCCTTCAGACTTACACTACACACTCACGCACCAATGCACAATTACATTCTAGATTCATTACTGCCCAAAGTGAGTGTGTGATCTCTGTATCAATTCTTTTCCTAGCTAGGTTCAGAAGCTACCCTAGCCTATGAAAGAGTGGTTTCCATATGGTGAGAGTATAACATCTTTCAAAACAGAGAGTAGGCTATCATTTTTACATAAGACATGAGGGTTATTTGAAGCACGACAAAGGGTCTTAATTTGGGTGCTAGGACTAGATTAGTGCAAACTACTTTTCTGACTCACACAACGCAAAACACACAGAGGACTGCAACCCCTCATTACTGAGCAACTTTCATTTGATTCACTTCACCTTTGGTTTGGAGTTTTTGTGATTTTCTCCTTTTTGATCCTTTGGATTTGACAATTTTGGATTGAGATTTTTGGGGTACCCAGTATTTGTTTCGGGAAATTGCAGCCAACACAGAGGACATGTGGATTTTTCCACTTATTTGAAACAACACACACTTTTTGGTCTTTTTGGAGTAGACGTTATAACGTGTATATGAGAGACGCTACAACGTTTGATAACACAGAACACAACACACAAACACACACGGCATACGTTATAACGTTACGGGTAGACGTTACAACGCTGCACTCACACTACACATGCACTAATCACCCTACAGTCTTTGCACCCAGCCTTAGTACAACCTGATATACCCCCAAACTTAGTTTCTACTGCTACTCTAAGTTTTTAATCAAGTTTTACACTCACCAAAGTCAACCAAAACTAGCTTTAGCATCAAATAGTCCTTAGCTAACTAGGTTTTCCTTAAAACAGAGTTTGTGTGGAAGCAGTAATCAATTCTATTCATCTAAGCATGCATTAGCTACTCACACAAAGTCACACATAGTCATTACTAGATTTAGCCCAAAGAGAAACATTTTTGATGATTAATAGAGTAGGAAAGGTAAACTGATTTTGCATTTGATTTTATGCATACACAAAACATAAAATGATCCTCCCCCCCCCCAAACAAAAAGATGAGCAGTGTCCCCACTGCTCACTGAATTTGAAAAATGAGAGAGGAACATTCACACAAAACAGAAACAAAACAACTATTGACTACTAACTCTCTAGACGTTGTAACGTCTGGACAGCTATCTATTTGAACTGAAATTGCAAACTATAACTATACTACTGCTAAAAAGAGGGCTAACTTACTTGTTCAGAGCACCGGACCTGAGCCTTCCACTTTGTCTGGCTGGGATGCTTGCTTGCACAGTCTTCTTTTTCTTTTCCTTCTTTTTCTTTTCTCCTTCACCGTCACCAGCATCAACTGAGATTTCAGTTTCTTGGGGCCTCTTTACACTGCTCTCAGCAACTCTTTTCTTTGCTTCCTCCCATGCTTTCTGCTTTTCCAGCTCTGCAGGATGAATCTGCTGCTGCTCTTTGGGTTCCCCCTGGGCTTTTTCAACCTCTGGCTCATGAGACGTTGTAACGTCTGCAGCTTTCTCATCAGCAGCAACAGCAGGAACATTCTCTGAACCACTTGCAGCAACAAATGCTGCACTGGTGGCTGTTGCTGGCTTGTCTTTAGCAGCTTTAGATTTCTTTTTTACCTGCAACTTTTGCCTTTTGGCTGCAGGAGGGTCAACTAGTTGCTCTTCTTCTTCACCTTGTCTTGCTTCTTCACTTGCAGCGGCTACTTCATGCCTTTTCTTCTTCCCAAATGGACTCTGGGTGGGCACAGTCTTGAATCTTTGCCTTTTGGGTGGGGGAATGAGTTGTGGGTCTGGGTTAGTTTCAACAGCAGGTGGTTCAGACGTAGTCACGTCTGCACTGGTTACTTCTGGAATGGATGGTTGTGATGGCTCTTTAGTTGGTTCAGGTTGAGTGGGGGTTGGCTTTGAAATAGGTTGGTCTTTAGGTTTAGATTGTGGTGTTTTAAGGATGTTTTGGTCATGGGTGGGTTGGGCTTTAGCTGAGGGTTGGGGTTGTTTGTCTTTTGGTGATGGAGGTGTGGGTTGGTCTGGTTCTTTGAGTGTTTGGGTTGGTGGAGAGTCAGCCTCAATATCAGTCTTATCACTGGAACTTCCTTTCTCTTCTGAATGTGTTTCTTCCTCATCATCACTTAGGATTTCCCTACTCACCTTCTTTGATTTCTCTGCATCACTTTCACTGATGCTATCCATATCAGCTGATTTAAGTTCTTCTTCCTCACTACTTACCTTCTTTTGCTCTTTCTTTGCTGGGCTCTTTCTTTTTGTGGCTGGTTTTCTTGTTTTCTTGACTTTTTCCTGCTTCACTTTCTTGGGGTTCATTGTTGATAGGAGTATGTTGTCTTCATCTTCCTCTTGCATCCAATCTGGAAGTGCTGGTTCTTCAATCACCATCTTGCCTTTTGTTGTTTGTGCATTCACCTTCTTTTGCCACTCAAATTGCTCCTTGACAAACTTGGCTAGGCTGTTTTGCTGGTCTACCAGACGTTGTAACGTCTGAGTATCAACTGACGTGGTAGCATCTGCAGCTCTCTGCCTAGCTTTGAACTTTGTAGAGAATGCCCCTTGGGGTTCCTCTCTTAGCTCAGATGCTTCAATCTCCACTCCAGCTTCCATGCAGAGATCAGTGATTAAACAAGGGAAGTATAGGTATCCATCCTTCCTGTTCTGCCATTTGTTTATCTCCCTGTTGATGAGCTTACCCACTTCAATCTTATCCCTAGACATAATGGCATCAATAGCAATCAGCCTCTCTTTATCAACCCAGAGAGTGTGAGAAGTGGGTATCAAGCAATGCCTAATGAAATGAAACCAAGCACTGGCCTCATCACACAGGTATCTCTTCAAAATTTTGAATTCATTTCCATGGTCGCCTCTTCGCTCCCAAACAGCTCCATCAACACATATCCTTTCTTTGATTTCAGTCATCTCTGCCACTCCGTAAGTCTTTTGCTTCACCTCAACTGCCTTGCCATAGTAACCTAGCCCAAAGTAGTCATTTATGACTCTTACACCAAATTTGACTTCTTCTCCTCGAACGATGGAGGTGCTTGAAAGTTCTCCATCGGTTCTTTCAACGATTCCTTTGTAAAAGTCATGCACCAAAGTTGCAATGTATTCCTTTCTGTGAACTACAAATTTCTGCCATCCCAATGCTGTCACTGTTGCGAGAAAGTCAGGATTTGGGTTTTCCAAGTTGAAGCCCCTTTCTGGCAGCAGGGCTTTCTTCTTTGAAGGAATGGGGATTTCTGGATTTGGAACAGAGGAAGAACTTGGGTTGACATTCTTTCCTTTACCAGATGATTTTACTGCAGCTTGCTTGGTTTTAGTCATGGTGATTGTATGAGTTTTCTGGGGAGTGGGGGATTTGAGATTTGAGATTTGGGATTTGGGATTTGGGAGAAGCGATAGGATTGCGGTTTCTGAAAGTGTATGAAGGTGGTTTTGATGATTGTAACTGGTGTGTGTTTATTGGGGAGGTTTTATGGGAAGTTGCGAAGTAGGTGGTGGCGTGGGTTTGGGAAAAAGGGGTAACCGTTGGAAGTGACGTCATGGTCACTTTGGCAGTCACGTCTAAAAAAAATTCATTAAAAATTGTTTCATTTGAAAACTACTTGACTCATTTTCTTTTCTTTTTCATTTAAAACTTTACCCAGGCAGCGAACGTGACAACATCCTAGACACGCAGAGACGTTATAACGTTTATACTGCTTCAGCTCCCATTCCTGCACAAAACAAAATTTTTAAAGACACAAAATTGCTGGTTAGTAAAAACCATTGGGTTGCCTCCCAAGAGCGCTTGCTTTAAGAGTCTTCAGCCAGACTATCCCCTTTTTTGCATTCAGGGGTTGTTGAGAGCCACTGTGGTCTTGTCCCTAACCACATGTTCTCCATAGTAATGCTTCACTCTTTGGCCATTGACTTTGAAAATGGAATTAGTTTTCTCATCAAACAGGTCCACAGCACCATGAGGATAGACTTTTACCAGCTTGAAAGGTCCTGACCATCTTGATTTCAACTTCCCAGGGAACAACTTTAACCTTGAATTAAACAACAAAACTGATTGTCCTTCTACTAGCTCCCTTCTTTGAATTTTCTGATCGTGCCACTTCTTGGTTTTCTCTTTATACATTTTTGAATTCTCATAGGCAGTGTGCCTGAATTCATCTAGCTCATTTAGTTGAAGGAGCCTTGCTTCTCCAGCCTTTGAATGATCTAAGTTCAGTTGCTTCAGTGCCCAGTGAGCTTTGTGTTGGAGTTCAATGGGCAGGTGGCAAGCTTTTCCGAAGACTAACTTGTATGGTGACATGCCCAGTGGTGTCTTAAATGCTGTCCTGTACGCCCACAATGCATCATCAAGGTGCAGGGACCAATCCTTCCTGTTTGGACCAACCATCTTCTCAAGTATCCTTTTAATCTCTCTGTTGGAAATTTCTACTTGACCACTTGTCTGTGGGTGATAAGCTGTAGCAATTTTGTGCTTCACTCCGTACTTAGCCAATAGGTTTTCAATCAGCTTGTTACAGAAGTGAGAGCCTTCATCACTGATTATAGCTCTTGGAGTACCAAATCTTGTGAAGATGTTTTGCTTCAGGAATTTGCTGACTGATTTGGCCTCATTGTTGGGCAATGCAATGGCTTCCACCCATTTTGACACATAATCCACAGCTACCAAAATGTATAAATTTCCATGAGACATAGGAAATGGCCCCATGAAGTCCATTCCCCAAACATCAAACAGTTCCACTTCAAGGATATTTGTCAATGGCATTTCTTGCTTGTTGGAGATGTTTCCAGTTCTTTGGCAATTATCACAGCTTTTCACTAATTCATGAGCATCTTTGAAAAGTGTTGGCCAATAGTATCCTGACTGTAACACCTTTGCTGCAGTTCTGGTTCCTCCAAAATGTCCTCCATAAGGTGATGCATGACATTGTTGTAAGACATGGAGTTGTTCCTCTTCAGCCAGGCATCTCCTAAGCAACTGATCTTGACACATCTTATACAGATAGGGTTCATCCCAAAAATAGTGCTTCACGGTGTGGAAGAATTTTTTTCTTTGCTGATGATTGAAATCCACAGGCACAATCCTGCTGACTAGGAAGTTAACTATATCAGCATACCAGGGGGCAGTAGCATCAGACGTTATAACGTTTAAAGAAATTGTCATAGACGTGGTAACGTCTTCAGCTACTGTGGCTACTGTCAGCAGTTTTTCATCAGGGAAATTTTCTTTTATCTCTTCTGCACCTGTACCTGCGTCAACATTCTCAAGCCTAGAAAGATGATCAGCAACTTGGTTCTCCACCCCCTTTTTATCATGAATTTCCAAGTCAAATTCTTGGAGGAGGAGAACCCATCTAATGAGTCGTGGCTTTGCATCTTTTTTAGAAATCAAATACTTGATGGCTGAGTGATCAGTAAAAACAATAACTTTTGCACCCACCAAGTATGATCGAAATTTGTCAAAAGCAAATACAACAGCCAGTAATTCTTTCTCAGTTACAGTATAATTTAATTGGGCATCATCTAAAGTTTTACTAGCATAATAGATAGAGTGAAAAATTTTGCCATACCTTTGACCCAATACGGCCCCCACAGCGTAGTCACTCGCATCACACATTAATTCAAATGGTTTGGACCAGTCAGGAGTGACTATCACAGGAGCTGTTACAAGGGCAGTCTTTAATTTCTGGAAGGCTTCATGACAATGCTCATCAAAGTTGAAGACGTTATCACGTTGCAGCAGCAGACACAAAGGTTTGGAAATTTTTGAGAAATCCTTGATAAACCTTCTGTAAAAACCAGCATGCCCTAAGAAACTTCTAATACCTTTGACAGTGGTAGGTGGAGGTAATTTGTCAATAACATCAATTTTTGCTTTATCAACCTCCAACCCTTTCTTTGATATCTTGTGCCCTAAAACAATTCCCTCTTGAACCATAAAGTGACATTTCTCCCAGTTGAGTACTAAGTTGGTTTCTTCACACCTTATTAAGACTCCTTCTAAGTTATCCAAGCATGCCTTGTATGAGCCTCCATAGACTGAAAAGTCATCCATGAAAACTTCCATGGATTTTTCAATAAAATCTGAGAATAAAGCCATCATACACCTCTGAAATGTTGCAGGTGCATTACACAATCCGAATGGCATCCTTCTGAAGGCAAAGGTACCATAAGGACAAGTGAATGTGGTCTTCTCTTGGTCCTCAGGCACAATAGCTATCTGGTTATATCCTGAGTAACCATCAAGGAAACAATAGAATTCTTTGCCTGCAAGTCTATCCAACATCTGGTCAATAAATGGCAAAGGAAAGTGGTCCTTCTTGGTTGCTTTGTTCAGCTTCCTGTAGTCCATACATATCCTCCATCCAGTCACTGTTCTTGTTGGAATCAACTCATTTTTGTCATTGGTCACCACAGTAACTCCACCCTTCTTTGGTACACATTGAACTGGGCTCACCCATGAGCTATCACTAATTGGATAAATGATTCCTGCATCTAACCATTTGATGATTTCCTTCTTGACCACCTCTTTCATTATCGGGTTCAATCGCCTTTGTCCTTCAATGCTGTTCTTAGCATTCTCTTCTAAGACAATTCTGTGCATACAGATTGTGGGACTGATACCCTTGATATCTGCCATTTGCCAACCAATGGCTTTCTTGTGCCTTTTCAAGGTGCTAATGAGATCATTTTCCTGCTCTTGTGAGAGGTTAGAAGAAATGATCACTGGTAAAGAATCATTTTCCCCTAAAAAGGCATACTTCAGGTGATCAGGCAACACTTTCAATTCCAGAGTGGGTGGTTCTTCAATGGATGGTACTATCTTCTTGAGATTGGAGTCTTCTTGCCCCAAAGATTCATACTTCTTTGTCCACGCCCTGGGTACATGGGAGTCAGACGTGACAACGTCTGTGGTTGACGTTGTAACGTTTAATGGATCAGCTTCTTCTGATAACAACTCTTGAATCTCATCATTGCCCAGAATCTTCTCCAAGTGGTCATTATCTTTATTGAATTGCTTTTGAACCACATGGTCAAGGGCAACCACAAAGGAACATTCCTCTGTGTTAGGTTCTGGATATTTGAGTGCGTTGAGGACGTTGAACTTGACTTCTTGGTCATTGACCCTCATGATTAATTCTCCCTTCTGCACATCAATGAGTGTCCTTCCAGTGGCTAGAAATGGTCGCCCCAAGATGATAGGAACTTCCTTATCTGCATCAAAATCCAAAATAACAAAGTCCACTGGAAAAACGAATTTGTCAACTTTAATCAAAACATCTTCTAATATGCCCTCAGGATAAACTCTACTTTTATCAGCTAATGTAAGACTTAAAGAAGTAGGTCTGGCAGTTCCTATACCAAGTTTTTCATAAATGGACTTGGGCATCAAGTTAATACTTGCCCCCAAGTCGCATAAAGCTTTGCCAAGGTAAAAATCTCCAATGGAGCATGGTATAGTAAAACTGCCAGGATCTTTCAGTTTTCTAGGGAGTTTATTCTGCATGATTAAGCTACATTCTTCAGTTAAAGAAATAGTTTCAAACTCCCCTAGCCTTCTTCTTTTGGTGATGACATCCTTTAGGAACTTGGCATAGTTTGGCATCTGCTGTAGAGCTTCAACTAAGGGAAGGTTTATGTGTAGCTGTTTCAGCATCTCCATGAACTTGCTGAATTGCTTGTCTTCATGAGCTTTCTTTAGTCTTTGAGGGTAGGGTGGAGGAGGATATTCAGGTACAAGCTTTGGAACAGTCTTGATTCCTGGTTCAGAACTAGACGTTGTAACGTCTGGCTTAGACATCACAATATCTGGAATATTCTTCTCTTTTTCTCCACCTTTGTTTTTCTCTTTTTCCTTGTCTGGCGCCTCAGATTCCTTAGGCATAGATGGTTCTGGATACTCAGTGCCACTTCTTAATGAGATAGCATTTACCTGTGCATTTACCACATCTTTACCATTTGACTTTGATGAAGATGGTGTTTCAGTTGTGGATGGAAGAGATCCATTCTGTCTTTGAGTAAGAGCTGAGGCTATCTGTCCAATTTGGTTTTCCAAAGTTTTGATTGAAGACTCATGGGTCTGTAGGGTTTCCCTGCAATCACTTATGAAAGTCTTCATCAAGGCTTCCAAATTGCTGTTGTTGTTATTCTGCATATACTGCTTTTGTTGTTGAGGGGGAAATCCTGGGGGTATTGCAGGAGCAGCATTGCTAGCATTCAAAGAATTGTTGTTCTTCCAACTAAAATTTGGGTGATTTCTCCAATTTGAATTGTACAAGTTGGAGAAGGGACTGTTACCTTTGTTATGTGATACAAAGTTTACAGACTGGGGGTTATGGGGACACTCTTCGTAGACATGCCCTCCTTCACAATATACACACTCTACTCCCCCAGATGGTGTTGGTTCAATAGCTGCAGCAGTCTGTGTTTCAGACGTTGCCACGTTTGGAGTGCTCAAGTTCTTAATCATGTTGGTCAGAGAAGCAACCTGAGCAGAAAGGGCAGTTACTTCACTTATCTCATGGACACCAGCCTTCTTTCCAGGAGTGAATCTATCAGAAGGCCAATGGGCATTGTGAGTGGCTATGTCTTCAATAAGTCTGCATGCCTCAGAGAAAGACATGTTTAATATGACACCGCCTGATGAAGCATCAAGTATAAGCCTGGTGGGTTGATCTAGACCATTATAAAAAGTCTCCATTTGAATAACTACGGGAATGCCATGGTGTGGGCACATTCTTAGTAATTCCTTCCATCTTTCCCAAGCCTCAAATAATGATTCCCCTTCTCTTTGTTTGAAGGAAGTGATGTCATTTCTTAACTTGGCATTTTTGTTGGGAGGGAAGTATTTTCCAAGAAATTTCTCAGCTAGCTCATCCCAAGTATGAATTGAATTTGGCTCTAAGGAGTTCAACCAATTTTTGGCCTTATCCTTAAGAGAATATGGAAATAGCTTCAGTCGGAAGGCATCTTCTGAGACTCCAGGGATGACAAAGTTGCTACACACATCCAAAAATTGCCTTAGATGTGCATAAGGATCTTCTTGAGGAAAACCCCCAAATTGCCCTGCAGTCTGCAACATTTGGAACATCATTGGCTTGAACTCAAAGTGACCAGTATGAATAGGTGGTCTTGCAATGCCTGTTTGTAAATGGGCAGGATTGAGCACGGCATAATCACGCATAGGCCTGTCTCTGTCATTGACCATGTCTTGTGGCCCTGCATTGATGAGTTGCTGTCTTTGCCAGTGTTCATCATCAACATAGGTTTCTGTATGAGTTTGTGGTCCGCGACCACGTCCTCCGGCATCTAAGTGCCTTCCTCCTCTTGGAGTGCGTCCACCTCTAGAGCTTCTACCACCAGTACCATGTTCAGACATGATTGGTGGCTGGAATTGCTGTTGTTGTTGCTGCCTTCTTAACCTTTGTTGTCTCCTTAGTCGCCTGAAGGTTCTTTCAGGTTCTGGATAGAATTCAGGCTCAAATCCACTCCCTGGTTCTGTTGAACTAGAGCTTGAACTGGAGCTAAGCATACGCTGTAACGTTTACCTGTTCACTCACAAAAACAACAAACAACACAGCAGAATTCTTTCACCTAGTGTTTTAATTCTTGTTGAACAATAAAAGTTAAATACAATCCCCGGCAACGGCGCCAAAAACTTGTTGCGTCCGTGTGTGTTCTAGTCGCAATGTCAGTGCAAGTATACACGTCGTACAAGTAATAAAGTGGATAAAAAGTAAGAGATCGTTCCCACGAGGATTGATTAACTTTGAGAGTTCAAGTCTTTAAAACACAAGTGAAACAAGTAACAAATCGACACTAAAAGTTGGTATTAAGACTAAGAACATAAATGAAGCAAGTAAATAAGAAGTGGTTGTGAATATGGAAGAGTATGAGTTGGATTGCTGCATGCAAGTAAATCTCCTCTAGTCAGACGTTATAACGTTTACACGTTAATATGTACAAATGTTATGTTGTATAGACGTTATAACGTTTGAACGCTGTTGCAAAAGAGCTGTGCTTTTCAGTCACAAAACGTCAGAGCTTCAAGTACTAGAATTCCTATGTCTAGGTTCTAAGTAGGCCTACTCCTGTATTTTAAGTACCCACAGCAATGTCCTATGAACTATTATCCATTCTATGTCTAGACTTAGATAAAAATGCCTAAATGTCTTTAGTGCACCTTTTCATTCACATAAATCTTTGAGTTCTTTTTATAGACCATGTCTGTACCTATGAATCTACTTATTTTAAGTGATCAGTTCAAAACAAGTTTGGAAATATTAACATGCAAAGATTTAAAACGCATAAACATCAATACATCATAACATTAAACTAGAGATTCATTACATGCAAAACAACAACCCAACTACCAATGTTTAGCTCATGCTGAGCATCCTTACAGAAATAAGAGGAATAAAAATCCAAATACCGTACATAGAGAAAAGGAGACTAAACGCAAAAGATACGCCTAAGGGGCCTTCCTTCATGCACGCTGTAAAGACGTTACAACGTCTGAGCTTTACAGTAATGGTTGCGAATGAATATGGAAATTGGGGCCTTGAGAGAATTTAAAATGAAGAAGTCTGTGTCCAGAACTTCTGTTAGAAAACTCTCTCTGAATAATGGAGGAAGGTGGATGATGAATGGAGTCGTCCTTTCCGCATGTTGCACCCTTGCCTTTTTATAGAGAGAGAATAGCCATGGTCAAAAGAGGGTCACATGTTGCTGATGTCATTCCCCACCTTCCAAGTTTGCTTGCGAGTTGACTCTGCCCTGAAGTGACACCGCACTGCTACAGTGCGTCAGCCGCGTCAGTGCTGAGGAGAGAGAAGATTTCCAGATCTCTGGCCATCATTACATGCGCGCCAAAATGATATATTATTTTCTTGCTCTGCTGTCCTTCTACAGACGTGATGGGAGACGTTGCCACGTTTGGGTTACTGCACAAACACAAGAAGCATCAAAACGCTCACAAAGGCGCCAATTGGCACCAGAATGCCTAGAACTTGTAATTTAGCCCCTTTCTAACTAAAAGCAATAAACTAACAGAAACTTTACTAGAAACAACCTACTATTGCCAGAGAACTTGCATGATTTAACTCTGAATAAGTATAAATAACTCATATAAATATGAGTTATCAGACTCCGATGTTGGATTCTGATGTGGGTCAAACTCCTGTCACAGTTGATGTTGAACATTGAAGACAAAGTTGCTAAAGAATCGGCCAATTGGTTTTCACTTCGAGGGATATGCTTGAAAGTGATTTCGTCGAAAGACTCCATCAGTTCTTGGACATAGTCACAATAAGGAATTAGTTTGGGATCTCTGGTCTCCCAATCACCTCTTACTTGATGAATAACCAAGGCTGAATCACCATACACATCAAGCCTTTTGACTTTCCACTCTAGGGATGCTTGGATGCCGAGGATACACGCTTCATATTCTGCAATATTATTAGTGACATAGAAGCTCAGTCTAGCAGTGACTGGGATGAAGCAGTTGTCAGGGGAAATTAACACAGCTCCAGCCCCATGTCCCCAAATGTTGGACGCACCATCAAAGATCATCCTCCATCTTTCATTTTCTCGGGACTTCCCCTCGTCAAACAATGCCATGATGTCTTCGTCTGGGAATTCACATTGCATTGACTGATAGCCCTCAATTGGTTGATGTGTCAGGTACTCCGCCAATGTATTGCCTTTGATCACCTTTTGGGTGACATACAGGAGGTCATATTCTGATAAAAGCATTTGCCACCGAGCAATTCTGCCTGTGAGTGCAGGTTTCTCAAATATGTACTTGATCGGGTCCATTTTAGACACCAACCAGGTAGTATGACTCAACATGTATTGTCTTAATCGATGCGCAGCCCAGGCAAGGGCACAACAAGTCTTTTCCAATGGTGAGTACCTTGTCTCGCAATCAGTGAATTTCTTGCTCAGGTAGTAGATGTCATGTTCCTTCTTCCCTGATTCATCGTGCTGCCCCAGCACACAACCCATAGAATTGTCCAACACGGTAAGGTATAGAATGAGAGGCCTGCCTGATACAGGTGGCATTAGGACTGGCGGATTCTAAAGGTACACCTTGATTTTCTCGAAGGCTTCTTGACACTGGTCATTCCACTTCAACTTTTGATCTGTGCACAGCAGTTTGAAAATTGGCTCGCAGGTAGCAGTCAACTGGAAAATGAATCGGGAGATGTAATTCAGTCTTCCAAGAAAACCACGAACTTTTTTCTGTCTTAGGCACCGGCATCTCGAGGATGGCTCGCACCTTGTCTGGATCC
Source organism: Astragalus membranaceus (assembly GCA_039519185.1). Lineage (NCBI taxonomy): Eukaryota > Viridiplantae > Streptophyta > Magnoliopsida > Fabales > Fabaceae > Astragalus > Astragalus membranaceus. Next base: position 214,471,517 of record CM076846.1, on the reverse strand, counting down.
ACCTCAATTCCTTTCTGGCTGACAATGAAGCCTAACAATTTTCCTGACCTCACCCCAAATGTGCACTTGGCTGGGTTCAACCTGAGTTTGTATTTTCTGAGACGCTCGAAAAGTTTCTGCAGGTTGACAATATGCTCTTCATCGGTTCTGGATTTGGCAATCATGTCGTCCACATAAACCTCAATCTCCTTATGCATCATGTCATGGAACAGAGTTACCATTGCTCTTTGATAGGTTGCCCCGGCATTCTTCAGTCCGAAAGGCATGACCTTATAACAGAAGGTTCTCCAAAGGGTTATGAATGTGGTTTTCTCCATATCCTCTGGAGCCATCTTAATCTGGTTGTAGCCTGAATATTCGTCCATGAAGGAAAACATTGAGTGCTGCGCTGTACTATCTACCAGAACATCGATGTGGGGTAGAGGGAAATCATCTTTAGGGCTTGCTCGGTTCAGATCACGGTAGTCAACGCACATCCTAACCTTTCCGTCTTTCTTTGGGACCGGAACAATGTTGGCAACCCACTGTGGATATTTGGCAACTGCTAGGAATCCAGCGTCAAACTGCTTTTTCACTTCATCTCTGATCTTCAACGACATCTCCGGCTTCATTCTTCTCAGCTTCTATTTTACCGGAGGGCATTCTGGTTTTACTGGCAATCTGTGCTCAACAATATCTGTATCCAAACCCGGCATGTCCTTGTATGACCACGCAAAGACGTCAACATACTCAAACAGGAGCTGAATCAACTTCTTGCGTTCAATACTCCCCATTGCAGTACCAACCTTGACCTTTTTCTTGTCCTCTTCAGTACCCAAGTTGACTACCTCGACTGACTCCCCATGGGGCTGAATTACCCTTTCTTCTTGCTCCATTAATCTCATGAGTTCTGGAGGAGCTTCCCAGTTGTCCCCAACATCCCCCTCGGCTTGATTAATAGGGTGATCAAAGTCATAATGTGGATCATTGACACTGTTATTTTCAGAGACAATTATTGTTGATCTGCATTTTGCAGAAGCGAAAAGCAGAATGAAAAGCGAAGCAAGCAAGCAAAAAAAACAAAGCAAGAGAGACACAATGAAAGAAAGAGAAATGATTTTATTAATGAAATTCAAAAACACCGTTTTTATTAATGATGATGACAATGAGGATAAAAACATGCGTGCCCCTAGCAACTTGTCCTATGGCCTTGGGCAGAGCCACAGGGCTGCATTACAAGTTATTACTTTGGATTAAAAGCCACGGGAAAGTCAGCAGTTTCCCAATTCTTCAACTTTTCACCGGCAAGACAACGGCGGACTAGGCTGGTCTCACCCACTTCATCTTCAGATCCATCCCCGATGGCAGCAATCTGGTTTGGGTCCAGCAACCCTGCACTTGTAAAACTCTGGCGGATATCACAAATAGGAATTCTCTTAGACCATGGATCCTGGCCTCTTGATTTGGCTAACCATCTATCCTTTCTTTCCTCAGCCATCTTCTTTCTTTCAGCTTGACTTGGATGATATCCCAACTCACAACGGTCTCGGTTTTCCTTCAGTTTAATAGGCGCAAGAATGCCCTGACCAGTCTTGCCTAAACCACATCCCACATTGTATCCTTGTTCTAACATGATCCTGGCGACCATTTCCTCATTCCTTGACAATTTTGACCCAGGGGATGAAAGCTCGCTTGCTCCAAATACAGCATTTGCGATCTCAAGGGACTGAAAGGAAGTCTCCAGAGATTCTTCAGTGGCTTCCACATACCGAAATGGAGATGGCTTGTTGACCAGCATTTCTTCTTCACTGAACACAACAACAATCTTGTCATCTACCACATACCTGACTCTTTGGTGCAAAGAAGAGGGAATAGCTCCCGCCATGTGGATCCACGGCCTTCCCAACAGGCAGCTATATGATGAAGTAATGTCCATGATCTGGAAATTCACATAAAAGGTCTCAAGTACGATCTGAATCGGGAACTCCATTTCCCCTAGCACTTCCTTCTTTGACCCGTCAAAGGCTCTCACCAACGTCGAACTTGGCTTCATGTAAGAGCAGTCCACATCCAACTTGTCCATGGTGGACTTTGGCATGACATTTAAGGAGGACCCATTATCAATCAAAACTCGGGCCAACACATAGTCTCCGCATTTGACGGAGATATGCAGAGCCTGGTTGTGCTTTCTTCCTCCTGGGGGCAACTCATCGTCAGCAAAAGTCAAATGATTAGCTGCTACAATGTTTCCAACTATCCCATCAAACCGGCACACAGAGATGTCCTGGGCAACATGGGCATCGCTGAGCACCTTCATTAACGCAATCCGATGGGCTTCCGAACTGAGCAGTAGCGACAGCATAGAGATCTTTGCTGGAGTTTGCTTCAACTGATCAACAATTTGATAATCACTCTGTCTGACAATCTTCAAGAACTCATCGGCTTCTTGTTCTGTTGTCTTCTTGCCCTGAGTCATCTCTGACTCTTTCTCTTTTCCCTTACGACCCCTATCTTCAACAGCCTTAGATGTTTCAGCCCGAAGAGTTTCCGGAGCATACATTCTACCACTTCTTGTAATCCCACTTACTCCTGATATATTGGTGACAGCAGATGAGTTTGGAGAGCTTTCCCCTGATGGCAGAGTACTATATTTCCAAGGAACCGCACTGTCTTTTTCATATGGAAAGGGAGCAGGGATCTCAATGACTATAGGCTGAGCTTTGGCTTGAACTTGCCTCGAATTGTAATCATATAAAATCTCAATTGGCCTTCTGGCCTCTCTGCCATTATTAGACTGAAGAGTCATCACACTCCCTTCTGTTTCAAAAGTACACACTTGAACTACACGACGGTCCATCAAGTCTTGCAATACCAGCTTAAAAGTTTCACAGGCCCCATTACACAGGGAATCAGCACACCCATTCTCCTGACAACATCCTTTCTTGATGACCCCAAATCGGCACAACTCATCATGAATAGCACTTAAAGGAGTTTTAACCGTCTCAACACCCCTTATCATCTGTCCAGTAGAATCATCTATTGCATTGGTCGACGGCCTCCCATGTCCTGGCAGTGGGTTTGTAGTTGTACTTGGACTGTTCTGTTTGAAAGAAATCCAATTAGCATCAATCAGATCTTGGACTACATGCTTAAAAGCTTTGCAGTCCTCCACTGTGTGACCGATTCCACCCTAGGGAAAGGAGGTTGAAGAGGCTTCATCGAGCGAGTATTAATCAGGTTCTTTGAAACAAGATGATTAAAGAGCTCCGTGTAGGTCATAGGAATTGGATCAAAACTAACTCGCTTCTTAGTGACTTGTTGAGGTTGCACTGGTGCCGAGAATGGTACCGTCTGGGGTGAAGAACTGAAAGATGGATTCCCTCCGGAGATTACATTTGTCTCTCCCTCCTTTTTTTTAGGGAAATGAGAAGAATGCTTCTTTTGCCCACCTGAACTGCCTGAGCCACCTGAACTACCAAAGTGGTTGGCGATCTTCCCGCTACGCAAACCATTTTCAAGTCTTTCCCCAATAACTACCATATCTGAGAAATTTGATAAGACACTCCCTATCAGCCTATCATAATAGATTGCCGGAAGAGTTTCCATGAACATGTATACTGTAACACCCCTTCTAATAAGCTACTATTTAATTCATTTAAAATCAGAGTTTCCAAAAACCGTTTTAATGCATCCACAAGAGGGTGCCACATTTCAAAACAACCACGCATAATAGTCTCCAAAATTTAATTCATAAAGTCATAAGGTACGATACATAGCACCGCAAATAATCTGTTAGTCTACACTAAAGTAAATCATAATAGTCATCGCAGCGGAATAATCACCAAATCTTAAAATGCCAAATTACATCACCAAATAAGGTTCAAAACATCAAATAAAATAATACGTAAACTAAACCCCCCCGGTGCTACGTATCAGAGCAGACTCAACTGACTAGGAGAAGGTACTAGATCACCTTCACTCGCTATCACCTGCACGTTGCCGACATAAGAAGCAACACAAAAGCAGTAGGGTGAGTCTCATTTCATAAGTAATAACATATAAGATAAGCATCATTTAGAGAAGGCAACTAAACACACCAATTCACCACAATAACAACATACCCCATTAATTTTCATTCACCAAGAAACAGCGCCGAATATTTTCAATCACCGAGAACAACACCAAATATAACTAAATACACCAAATTACAATTATCTCCACGTACACCATCAATTTATAATCACCGGGAAAAAGTACCGAATGCATGTTCAATGTATGAGATGCAACCCAAAACTCCACGGGCACATGCATGTGGATCCATCACCAAAAATTAGCCTTGAGGGCATACACCAAAATAAGGCCGAAGCCTTCTGCTCACCAATAAATGCACATGATTATGCGATGCCATGAACAATGCACCATACACACCAAAATCACCACAACAATGCAATAACATGCGCACCAATAATTTGATTAACTCACCAATAGTTTTATTAACTCACCAACACCAAAAGAAAGGTCATAGACCATTGCCTTGAGGGCACTCACCAATAATTTATCTCACCATTTTATATACATCACCATTATACATCTCCAAAATTTCAGCTCTAAGGATAGCACACCAATCACACCAAGCACAATTAATTACGCGACTACATTGTCACCAAAGGACTAAACAACACCCATAGGGACCAAAACAGCACATAGAGTAGCAGCAGCGATATAAACAGCAGCATAAAACAGGGACAGCAGTTTGAAAACAGCAGCAACGACATTTAAATAAAACAGCCACATTTAATTAAAAACAGTGACAGCAACTTTTGAATAAAACAGCAACATTTAATTAAAAACAGTGACAGGAACTTTTAAATAAAACAGCAACAGCATCCTTGAAGAAAACAGCAACATTTAATTAAAAACAGTGTCAGCGACTTTTAAATAAAACAGCAACAGCATCACTTTGAAAAACAGCAACAGCATTACTTTGAAAAACAGCAACAGCATTACTTTGGCGAATTGATTAAAATAGTAACCCATACCGGATTTCGACAAATAAATACTTGTTGGAAAGCCCTATGGATCTACTCCTTATTCCTAAGTTCTGTTTTTTGAAAAAGAGAGTCTAACAGGTACAGTTTTCAAAAACACACATACTAGTTTCAAAAGAGGGCAGTTTCTGTCCTTCAAATTCAAGCAGTTCTAAAATGACCAAAACTCAATCAAATTGCATGAAACTTGTGCATAAACTGGGGAGAATTCTGTCTAGTTTTCAAAGAAATTGGATTCGTTCGAAAATGAGTTCTTTTGAAAACGCAGTGACCAAAACACTGACCCTATGTCCAGATTGTTTCCAGAATCTTACCCTAACTTGTGAAATTCATATCTCGAGCTACACAACTCTAAACGCAACCAAACCAGTGCCAAATTAACAAGCATTAAGTCTATTTTCCAGAACATCAAACCACATAATTTTTCAGTCAACACAACGTTCCCAGTTACCGAAATACTGAACCTCTACCCAAATAGTTTCCAGAATTTTAACCTAACTTGTTTCACCTATAACTTAAGTTTTACAACTCCAAATGCAACCAAATCAATGCCAAATTAACAAGCATTAAGTCTATTTTCCAGAACAGTAAGCCACATAATTTTTCAGTCAACACAACGTTCCCAGTTACCGAAATACTGAACCTCTACCCAAATCGTTTCCATTCTCGATTTTATATTTAGTCATTACAACATACACCTAACTTGCATGACTAATATCATGTACATCTCAATACTAATCAATTATGGATTCTACCAAAATAACATAAGTTCATCATCAACAACATGGATTTAACAATTTACATTCATCGTAACAAAAACATCCAAAAACATCAATTCAATTCAATCAATCAAACCCCCTCTAAAACCTAACTCATGTGATTCTAATCCTATAAGTTATTAAGGATGAAAAGAGAGCCCCCTAACCTTTTGTTAATGGAAGAATTCACAAAGCTCCTTGCAATTCACCAAAAACACCAACAATCCAAGTTTCCTCTTCTCCAAGCTTCACGCAAAACCCTTCCTTTTTCTTCTTGAGCCGTCGCGCCCCTTCTCTCTCACTCTCCTCACTTTCTAATTTTTGGTTTCTCACAAGTGAGGGTTTTCTCCTAAGCCCCTAGATTTTTCCTTCTCTCTCTCTTGTTCTTGGTTGGAACTCACGCTTTCCTCTTCTTTCTTTTCCCCTCCTAGCCGCTGCCCCTTCCTCTCTTCTCACTTCTCACGCTTCTTTTCTTTTCTTTTCTTCTAATTATGAATGAAACCCTAATTGCTAAGCCCTTCTCATGACTTACCACTCCTTTGGGCTTTTTCATTAGTCTAATTTGACTTAATCATGGGCTTGCTACTAACACTCCTCATTTTATTATTTCTAACCCCCAATATGGACCAACACATTAAATAAAATAACCATATATTATTTCTAATATTCTATCACACAACATCCTAATTAAATTAATTAAATAAATTAATCAATAAATATTTAATAAAATTTGGGGCGTTACATATACCATCTCTTTCTCTGTTAGTGGTGGCTTTACTTGTGCAGCTGTACCTCTCCACCGTTGGGCGTATTCTTTAAAAGACTCTTTATCTCCCTTGCCCATGTGCTGCAGCTGTGACCGATCGGGAGCCATATCCATATTGTATTGGTATTGTCTCAAGAAGGCTTCGGACAGGTCTTTCCAACTATGGATGTCGGAAGACTGTAACTGCATGTACCAGTCTAAGGATGCCCCACCCAGGCTGTTCTGAAAACAGTGGATCAACAACTTATCATCACTAGCATACGCGGCCATTTTTCGGCAATACATGGTTATATGGCTTGATGGACAACCGATACCCCGGTATTTGTCAAAATCGGGTGCTTTAAACTTTGGAGGAAGGACTATATCTGGAACGAGACACAAATCCCGGGCATCCTTGGCTCTGACACCTGTACCTTCCACAGCCCTTAATCGTTCTTCGAGCACACGATACTGGTCTCTGGGCTGAGAGTTTTCAAACACATGCCCCTGAGGATGACTACCTATGCCATAGTAATATCCCCCAAACTGAGCGGGATTTCCTACTTGATATGCAACATTCTGAGTAGGCGTGATGAGCCCTGGAGTCGGACTGGATGAATTTCCCTGTAACACAGCATCATGGTTAGGAGCGTGGACTTGGGGTCCACTAGCAGCTCCACCTGATACGACTACGGCGGTCTGACTTGGCCCTGTTACCCCAGCCGGATTGGATTCAACATTTCGAGGCATATAACCGACTGGCATCCCCCACGGGTACCTCTGTGCAATTGGCTGACTTTGAGCATTTACCCCTGGAGAACAAACAAGGTGATTAACCCCAGGTCCCAGAGGAGGAGGAGCAGTTGCAGCATTAGCAGGCCTTGGAGGGGGAACAAAAGAGACAACCCCATCAGGGCCTACAACAGCAGTAGTCTCGGCAGCAGCCCCGCTTTTCAGATTCTGTAACCTAGCCATCACCTCATTCAGTTGGACTTCCATAGCTCCAACCTTCTCCTTCAACACCTGGTTCTCTTGAGCCAATTGCTCAGGATTGAGGATTTCCACAACCAAATCATCGGCCCCCGAATGGCTTTCTAACTCAAATTCTGGATGATCTTGAGGAGTTGCCATGAGTCTAGCTTGCAAGCGAGTGTAGTACCTGTGTCGGTGAACTAGCATGCCTTTTTTCTGAACTCGAAAAGAAATGTTTTATGAGCACCTGGATGCATGAAATGAATGGATGCATAAATATATATGTGCATGTATGAGATGCATATGTGTTTTTCTCACGTAGTGCCAGGGAAATTGCGTGTTTTATTCTGACAAGCAATGAGGATCAAGAATGTGAAATGGACCGTACACTTTTATTCGAACTGAAACACACAATTCTTTTATTCATTCATAATGAAAGGACAAGAATACATCATAAAGAGCTCTTAAAGCGATAAAAAGAAAATCACAACAACTGGAATTTCAAACAACAACTAAGTCCATGCATTGGCTCCTCTTTCTCTTTCTTGAAGCGGAAGGACGATCTGCCTGACCCCTCATCTCCAAGATCAAACCCCTGACATATTCAACGAAGCCCCGAACCTCCACTGGAGTGGTGCATACATCCACAGCAAGCTCAGCATCTCTTAAGCGTCTGGGAATGCCTGTAACAGTATCGTAACACAGCTTGGACAAGAGTGCATACTTCTCTTGCAAGCGCTGGCAATGATCATCCAACCTTCGGTGCTCTTCCATCAAATAGGTCATCTCAGCCCTGAACCTCTCTAGTAAACCACTTTGGTGTCTTACATGGTCCTCCAATGTCGTAGACCTCCCGAGTTCCCCATGGAGCATTGCTCGACAGTCCTCAAGCTTCTCTTGCATCGATTTTCTTGCTTGCACCTCAATCTTGAGTTTTTCCTCATAGTCGGCAGTAAGGGCTTTTAGCTGTGCTTTTGCCTCCCTCAGTTGGCCCCGCAAGCTCCTTTCTAATTCCTTGGACACATTCAACTGAGCCTTCCACGCACGGGCATCACCAAGCGCTCTATCTCTATCCAGATTTCGTGCTTTGATCTCGCTTGTAGCACTCTTGAGGCCACCCTGCATATCGAGGAGCTTTTGATCACCAACAGCGATTCTCTCCTTGCAGTCGGCAAGGAATCTCTCTTTGTGTTCATTTTCTTGCTCTAAGCTCCTTTTCTCTTGAAGTAGCTTTTCCAGCTGGGCCTGCAACTCTAGCTTCTCTTGCTGGGACTGGGATAAGGCAGCCTTGAGTCCCTCAACCTCCTCATTAGGAATGGGAGCAGGTGGAGGAATCTCAACTTCAATCTGAGGAACGCCTCTAAATGGGAGCTTAACTGTCTGAACCCAGAGCTGGACCCACTGAAGATATCCTTCACCCACACTTGTATCTCTGCGACCCAACTCAGCACGCCCCTTCTTTACTGGTCTATCCCAAGCCCGGACAATCCTCCTCAACAAACTCAAATTTTCGGAGCCTCTACTATGCAACACAAAACCAGTCAAAGACTCAACCAGAGGTGGACTTGCCATTGGATAACCCAACTGCCTCAACGCAAGAGCTGGGTTGTAAGTGATACACCCCCTGGTTCCAACAAGAGGAACATTCGGAAAGCCGTTGAGCTGAGAAATAAATTCTGACACATCGCGGGCCAGAGTACACCACAGGATCCCACTTCCCTTGAGGTTTGCAATGAACTGTTTCCACTCATCCTTCCCATTTTCTTCAATGTGCCCTTTAAACACATGCGAGACAAACCATCGGTACAGGACTGGCAAACAACACATAACCATCCCTCCTCCTTTAGCGTGACGATCAACAAGAGAATAATACAGGTCAGCTAAGATAACAGATGTAGGATTTTGTTCCCGCTTTTTGAATGCAAGGAATACATCAATAGCTGGCGCATCAACAAAGTTCTCAACACATGGAAATAGGACAATCCCATAAACAAGAAGGGCGAGCACATCAGAGAAAACTTTCCATTCTTTCTTAGCAAGAAAGACTTCAGCTTCAGCTTATAAGAATATTCTTGACAAACCTTGCTTGTGACCCTTGACTTCCACATTTTTGACCAAGATTTCCTTTTTGACTTGAAGAATATCGGCCAAAGCCTTGGCTAATGAGTATCTCTCCACATACGAATATGGTTTGCACCTTGCAGCAGGAAAGCCCAAGATCTTCTCAAATTCTTCTACAGTTGGGACCAGCTGATAATCTTGAAAGGTGAAGCAACGGTACTCAGGGTCGAAGAACTGAGCCAAAGCAGTGAGAGCTTCAGTCTGGACATTCACCTCCAACAAGTCTAGGATATTACCATACACACTCTGAAAAGCCTCTTTTCACCATGAGGGAAGCTGATTACCGAGCCTAACCAAGCTTTGGACATCCTGTTGCTTGAAATTCCACTTGAGGGTTCTTTTCAAATTCTGATCCATTTTTCACTGATACCTACAATTCCCCGGCACTGGTGAGAATGCATGCGAAATGAATGCATGATGAGGATGATTGAAAGAAAATTATTTACAACATACGGTTTTCAAAAGCTGGATATTCACACATTTTTGGAAAAAAATTGGTTTATTTTCAAAAAAAAAAATGGATGCAGGGGTATGCAGCTCCTTTGTGTCCTACAAGGTTTCTTAGAGACAGGATCTAAGGCTATTTTAAGGGTACACACTTCAAGGACAACACTAAAAGGACCCTAGATAAGGTTCCTAGAGCCAACGACCTCATCTGAGAGCACCGATCACAGGGCCGTACGTCCAAGTGATGATGTCATCAAACAAAGCCAAACTCTAGGTGAAGTCTTCGCAACCACCCAACAAGACATACGTCCAGTGAGCAGCCACTAATGACTTCGTTCTAGCTTAAGATATACTCTAGCCCGGGTATAGGGCTGTCTCACCAAGAAACAAAGGTAAAAAGAGTGCAACGTGTGTGTAGGAGCACAATGACAAACATGCCCCCTACCTGCAAAGAAAATCCAGAAACAGTCCAGACAAAGAGAGTCATCTACCCTAGGGTTTTGCAAGCATATATCATCCCATCGCAAGCAAGGAAATCAACCTAGGGTACTAACAATCAAATGCACTACTTACCTCAAGAAAGGGAGCCAAGAAGAGGGGATCATGATAGAATTGGGGAGAAATGCATGAACTTATCGAAGAGAGGGAGCGAAGAAGAAGGGAACATAACAAGATGGGGGGAAATGATGCATGAGCTTACCTTGAAGAAAGGGAGCAAAGAAGAAGGGAACATGATAAGATTGGGGGAATGCATGAAAGAAAGAAGCATATAAGCAAAGAGGATAAGAGGAGAGACTATCTACCACTTTAAGCAAGAAGCGAACATAGAAGAAGAAGCGATAAATATACATGAATGCAACATGATAATGTGAGAATGCAATGGAATTGCCAAGATGCAATCAAGTAGACATGAGAGAAAGGAGAAGAAGAAGGAATGTTCTAAAATCTAGCAAATAAATGGCATTGAAAATAGAACAAAAGTAGGAAGAAGGGAGGTAAAACAAAGCATGTTAAATAAGCAAAGCAAATCACACATTCAATTAATCGGCTTGACCCACTTAAGAAAAAGAGTCCCCAGTGAAGTCGCCAGCTGTTGCACCCCGAAAAATCCGGTTTGGACTTCTCATTGTACAACGTGGAAAAAGTATGAAGCCGCCATCAATATTTTTATTTAAATACTAAAACATTGAAAAAAATGTCTTTTCAAGGTGGATGGTCTTTTGAAAACTAGAGATGTAGGTTCGGGGGTCGATTAGGTGCGGGGAAGGTATTAGCACCCCGCACCTCCTTTCTACCGAAAGGGAACCTTTAACTTGATGTGTGGTTTTGACGGAGTTGATTTGAAAAGATCGTTCTACTTTTTTTTTTGAGAAAGCGCTTTTGAAAACGGGGGAAAGAAGAATCTTTTTGGTATTTTTTGAAAGTGTGCTTGACGGGGCGAACCCGCTCCTACGTATCCTCAAATGCAATGAGGAAATCAAAGCTACGTAGTTCTCGGTTCTTTTTGAAAATAATTGTTTGAAAACTTATTGTGAAAATGATTTTTATTTGTTATGCTTGACGGGATGTGACCCGCTCCTACGTATCTCCCGGTGCGATGGAGAATTCAAAGCTTACGTAGTTCTCCTCTGTCGAGAAACTTTGGTGTGTTGGTGTTTTTTATTGCAGGGGTTCTCGGGCTTGAACTGTACAGCTCACTCTCCCTAAAACATAGACATCCCCGCCTGTACAGACGACGTGCCCCCTACTTATTGAAAATGATTTAAATTATTTGAGGAAAAGATTTGTTGTGAGGTTGGTTGCTTTTATTGGAGAAAGTATTTTAGGCTCGCACGAACTGTACAGCTCGCTAACCCTAAGACGCTAACCAACTCGGATGTACATCCGACTTGATTCCTTACTCATTTTTGAAATAGGGTTCAAGTTGTTAATTACTTGCTTTAATTCTCATAAGTATCCCAAGATGTTTGAGTTGTACAACTCCGATCTTAGGACACTAGTCAACACCGGCCGTACGTCCGACTTGACTCCTTATGAGCTTTCAAAAGGGTTTGTTATTGATCTTAGAAAGAATTTGATTGTCTTATGAAAACAACTTGAGAAAAGTTGAGCTTTGGAAAAAGCTTTGGAAAAGAATTGATTTGAAGAAAGGGGAAGAGAGTTTGAGGGTGATATTGATCACAAAGAGTTTGTTGGGATGGCGTGGCATCCAAAAGAAGAAGAAGTAGAGAATTCAATCAATTTCCAAGTCAATCACAATTTATTCAAGGGTGAGAAGTGTAACAGCCCAAAATAATTGATTAATTTATTTAATTAATTATTTAGGATTTATGTGGTAGAAATAATAGAAATAATTATTTATTAGTATATGTGGACCTATTTATTAGTATTAGTAAATTAGAAGTGTTAAGTGGAGGCCCATGATTAGGTCACATAAGATAAGAAAAAGCCCATGAGGTTAAGTGAGTTTATAAAAGGGCTAGGTTAGGGTTTTGTTGTCATTAGAAGGAAAAAGAAAAATAAGGATTAGAGAAGTGAGAAGAGGAGAGGGAAGGCGTGATCCACAAGCTAGAAGAGAGAGAGAGGCGTGATCTACAACCAAGGAGAGAGAGAAGGAAAGCTAGGGTTTCACACATCTCCTAATCTAAGGTTTCGTTTTCTCCAAGCTAAGGTAATGGTGGGATTTAATTCAATATAAGGGTTTATGAGGGATCTACATGTGGGGTTTTAGGGTGTCTTGATCACCATATTGTTGTCTTGAAAAATCGCATGCCCTATGATTGTGTGCCTTGTTGAGTAATTTGATGTATGCTTGATTTCCTCACATTCCTATGCCTAAATGATATGTTGTTATGCTCATAGTAATAATTGTTGCCATATGATGATTTGTTGTTGAGAATTTATGATTAACATGTTTGATGATGATTTGGATGTGATTGTTGGTGTTTGGTGTTGTGTGTTGTTGATTTTAAACAAAATTTCTGGTTGTAGGGCGCATAGGGCGCATTCTGCGTGTATTCTGGAAACAATCTAGCAGTCCGTAAATTATGTGGTTTACCTTTTTAGAAACTAGACTTAATGCTTGTTAATTTGGCGCTAGTTTGGTTTCATTTGGAGTTGTATAGCTCGAGTTAAAGGTGTTGCAAGTTAGGTTAAAATTCTGGAAACGATCTGAGTATAGGTTCGGTTATACAGTAACTGGGAACAATATAGTTGTCTAAAAATTATGTGGTTTGTTTTTCTGGAAACTAGACACAATTTTCTACAAATTAGGCACTGAGTTTACTCAATTTGGATAAGTATAATGGGAGAATTCTTGGTTGCAAATTGGGTCAAAAATCTGGGACGGTTTGGGATATAGGTTCAGTTTTTGTCTAATTGTGAATGCCCTGATCCTCCAAATTTCGTGGGGTTTGTTTTGTTGGAAAGTAGACTTAATTTCCTACTGAATAGGCACTGATTTCGCTAAATTTCGTTGAGAATTGAGGGAGAAGATTTGATTTCAAAATGACTAATAATTCTGTCCGAATTTTGTGGGGTTTGTTGCTCCAATTAAGTTGTCAATTATTAATTGTTAATTTGCTAAATTAGTTGGTTGATAATTGTTAGTTGTTGGGCGTCCGTGTGGCTGCCCGGTAGGTGCTGTCCTAGGTGTTGTCAATTAAAATGATGTTGAGTATGTGATTAAGCCAAATTGTTGTGATGTTGCAAATTGTGGTGATGTGGCCAAAGCGCTATAAATTGTTAAGTTGTAATTGTTGACGACGATGTTTATATGACGACAACGAGTTGCCTCTATTTATGGATAGGTGATGTGATTTAGGCCTATGGCCAGTGACGTTGATGTGTGATTGTTTGACTGTTGTGCATACATCATTGAGTCGCATGCATACCATGAACATTAGGCCTTGTGCCAGCGACGAGAAAATTAGGCCTTTGGCCAGCGATGATATTTTAGGCCTTGTGCCAGCGACGAGAAAATTAGGCCTTTGGCCAGTGACGTAGGTTGGTACCACATGCATGTGCATTGCTTGAGTCTCATATCGCATTCATATTGCACGACTGATTGAATGAAGTTGTTTGGCCATTGTGATGTGTTGTTAAAGTGATGTGTTGTTGTTAAAGTGATGTGTTGTTGTGAAAGTGACGTGTTAATGTATACTTAGCTGTTATTAACTGTTAAGAGTGATGTTGCTTGCTGTGATTAATTGATGTCTTGAGCTTCGTATGTGGTCTTTCATACACTTCTTATATTGTATGAAATCTCACCCCTTTTTGTGGTTGTTACTTTATAGGTGAGCCCGAGTGAAGATTGTAGTCTTCCTTTTGTCTGGTGTCGTCTGCTCTGATAGGTAGCACTTGGGGAATGGTCGGTTACTGTTTTTAATTATACTTCGGTTAATGTTGAATCTTTTAGTAAATGGTGCACTTTGCACCTTGTCGGTTGTTAATGTTTTTAACGATGTTGAATAAGTTCCGCTGCATGTTTTGAGAAAACTACGAGGTTTTGTTTTACGTTGAAAAATGCGACACTCTTTTGGCGCGAAAAACTCTGATAAATTATGAATAAACGATGGGTGAAAAAAGGGTGTTACAAGAAGCATCTTAAACACCCAAGCCTCCCTAAGTGCTTGTCAAAGTGTTTAAGACACTTCTCACCAACAACAATCAACAAATCAATAGTATAACAACATGAATATGATGGGATGCAACATGAGAAACATGATTTTTACATTTTGATGCAAAAGGGTTGAAGATGATGCTAGGTTTTAAGATGCTTACCTCAAATCCAAGCTACGAAATGAATGATATGAAGAAACAAGACCACAAATCAACTAGATCTTCAATGAACTCCAAGGAAGGACCCACGAAAATCTTGGTGACAAGCCCCTTTGATGATGCAAACTTGAACTTGAATAGGAAAGGGAGAAGATATATGAAATGGGGATGGAAATGATGTGAGATAGTGATGTTTTGGTGGAAGAAAAAATGAAAAATGGATGGAGGAGAAGGGAATAGATGCTTCGGCCAAGGGAGGGGAGAGGGAGGAGTTGATTGTGTGCTAGGGTTTTAGAGTGAGAAATGAGGCCAAGGGTCCTTTGAAAGGTGGAAATGTGAAGGTATTTATAGAGTGTGTTTAGGGTTAAGGGCATTTAGGTCTTTATGCATTAGCAAGTGCTCTAGGATTTGATTTTAATTTTGAATCAAAGGCTAGGATTGAAGTTCACATGGATTGGGGATATTGAGAAAGCACAAAATGAGAGAGTAGTAGAGAGGAGAGGGTGTGACGGCAATGAGGGGAGAAATGGGAGGGAATTTGCAAGTTGTCAATTGTACAATTGTACTATCACATGACCATTCCATTATCTCTTCATTTTTTGATTATTCTTTTTAGGATAATTGTACACAAATACACCCAATTTAGGCCACATACTAGGAATCTTAGGAATATGCCATTTTATGAGATCACCATGACCAAAAATATCATAAAAATCTCATCTTGAAACTTTTGTAGAATATTCCTTTTTGATGCCTTTTTGAATTTGAATTTTTTGGTGCACAATGCATGCATGCACATACATACACATGACCAAAAACGTTTTGCCTCAAATAAATTTCTCTAAACTTGCACAATGATTTTTTTTTGATGAGAAATTATCCTATTTTGTAAAATGACCAAAATACCCTTTTGCCCTAAAAACCTTGTTTTTGCCCAAAAATGCATTTCCACTCCAAAAAGAATTTAAGAGCTCTAGAACGCATGCACAACATTCTTCACACTCTTCAAAATGATGCCACATATTAATTTATTCATTTTTTTGCGGAAAATTAGGGTTTTAAACCTAGGCGGACAAAATTAAGGTATGACACATGTGACCAATTGATATTTGGAAACAATGCACTTAGTTAATTTTTGGTGTGTTTAATCCACTTTAAGTGGTGTAGTGAGTCACATATTCCATATGTGATGATGGAGTCAATAATTGTTGCAATCAATGGAAGACATTCATGACAATCAAAGCAAAGGAGTTACAAGACAAAGGGATAAATACAATCAAATGAAGACATTCCTGACAATCAAAGCCAAAGAGTTACAACACAAAGGAATAAATGCTACAGCACCTCATTATTGGAGCATTATGGAGTGTAATTCCCATTAAGTTGTGCTTGTGTAACCTTTCCTAGTCTTGAATTGCTTGTAATTGATTTTTATTACACTAGCCTAGGATTCTATCTTGCTAATTTCGAAATTCCCTAGCTAGAAGAGTTGTAATAGCTTTTGGTCTTCTTTTTCTTGTAACAACAAAGCACTCTTCTTACTACAAATAGAGGGTGTAAGATTGAATGTTAACAAAGATTTTATCCATATTTTGAGTTCATACTCTCTAGGTTCTGGATTGAACCATTTTATTTGATCTTTATCAAGAAATCCTTTTCTTGTGGTGATCCTCACATTCATAGGCTTATCCTAGTCTTGGATTAGACAAGGTGGCGCCCCTTATCTTAATTCATTCCATTTTCTTCACAAATATCACCAAGAATACTATCTATTGTTGAGCATATTTTTCCATTTCCCTAAACCCACGAAATTCCCTTTCATTTCCTTTCCCATAATTCATCTTTTACCAAAAAAAATACAAAAAAAATACAAGTTACAACCAGGACCCCAAATTGAAAAGCTAAGAATCGGCCAAATTTCAAACAAGGTGGCCATCATTACCTCATCCAAACACATGTTTAAGAATTATGACACCCTAGTGGTTGTTCACTCGCCATCATTTTATTTTATTATTAAATTGAAGAATACATTTTTTGACCGGTAGTCAAAGAATAATTACTTTCAATAAATAATTAAATACTAAAAATTTTAAAAACAAACAAGAAATGATTATTTAATTCCTATAAAATAGAATAATTATGACAAAATACTAAAAATATATTTTTTCCAAAAAACGTAATATAATCTTATTTGAAACTTAATATTGTAACTAACAATCATTTCTCTCGTCTGGTCCTTGTTGAATGTTGAAAGACGTTGGTAAAGGGATTGAATTATATTAGGCAAAGTTGCTTCACATAACCGCAAGTTTGTCTTTCATAGGAGAGTGACTAGAAGAACTTGATGGAGAATAATGAGATCTATAAGCAGGGTTGGTGGACCCCAGAAACCCCTACAAAGTGTGGACTCACACAACACACAGTGGATATTGGTGGTGGATCTCCTGTGAAACAGATGATGGAGAATAATGAGATCAGTAAGCAGGGTTGGTGGACCCCAAAAACCCCTACAAAGCGTGGGCTCACACAACTTACAATGGATATTGGTGGTGAATCTCTCGTGAAACAGATCAAGCTTTCATACAATGAAGTCTTAGAGAGTGGTTTATTGGCATATCTTCATATAGATTCTAAGTCATTGGATGGGGTCTCACCGGTAGATGCGGTCAATAATCCATCATCTTATTTCCCTCGAGGTAAGTGAAGACAAATATTTTGTTTTTAAATATTAATATACGAGAAATATTATTAGCGTCACACCCTTTATCAATGTTCGTAAAACATACGATATCGACTTGATTCTTGAATGGCAAATTCTACCATACTCATTCAGAGTTTGGTGGGTATGATACCTTCTAGGTAAAATGAGTTCAATGTTTATTTTTTTAACAAAATATTTAAATAGAAAAAATGAGGTGCCATTGAGTGATTGGATGTTGGGATGTTGGGTATCATACCTAAAGGGTATGGGAGTCTTCACCGAATTTATTTCCTTCACCATTGATTAGGTATGATAATGCACAAATCTCTTTCATTTTTCTTAAAAACACCAACCTTTTTTCAAAATTTCAAAAGATTGAAAATTAACTTTTTTTATTTTTGATAAACAAATTAAAATAGAATATAATAGCAATAATTGTTTTTTACAAAAACAATAATTGGTGATAAATAGAGAAGATATCTATTTTTCGATAATAATTGGTATTCGATTGGCATTCACTTTTTTTGTTACCATGTCATTGGTGCGTGGTTTCCACCGGCTTTGCCAGTGACTAATCTACGCCGGGAAACCTGGCTAGCCACGAGTTTCTGGCTTTGCCGGTCCGTGTGGTTCTCCCCTCCCAATAGAGTTTTTACCACACCCAAGATTCGAATCCGAGACCTTGAGTTGGGATTCAAGTCCAGTTACCACTTGAACCAACATTGCCGGTCGATTGGCATTCACTTAATCGGATCCTCTAAATTTCCAAAGAAAATGATAATCTCCTATTTTATCAATGTAAGGCTGACACGTGGCCTCAAATAAAAATAATGGTTTGAAATTTATCTCACTACTCCATCGGTTTCGTTTTACTTATTGATTTTTTAGAAGAAATTTGTTTATTTATAATTTACATGAATTGCTTGTATTCCAACTAGACCCTTAATTATTTATTGCAAAGAGAAAGAGAGAAATAAGTGTGTAGGATAATAAATAATCAAGAATATAAGAGTATAATGGGAAAAACTAATAATTTTATGAAAAACAACAAAATTTATTGATTCTCTTAATTTATGCAAAACAACCTTAAAAGATAATTTAAATGAAATGGAGGGAGCATTTTCTAATTAAATTTTAAGAAAAATTAACATTAATTCAAATAAACTTAACTTTTTATAATAGCAGTAGTAAGCAAATAAACAAAAATTATACTCTTCCAACAATAAACTCATTAAATTATATTTAATGATTTAAGTTATTAAAATATTTAATTATTTAAATATAAATACTTAATCATCATATTTAAATATTAACCATTTGTTCCTTTTAAAGACCCAATAAGGGGAAGCCAACTCTTAGGTTTTTGAACCCAATGTTGGATGGTGTCATGGTGTGGAGGTATTATTTGTTTCTTCTTTGAGTAATGATATTTAACAAAAAACTTCTAGCTAAAAATAGTCAAAAGCCAACTTTTAACACTAATTAACTAGGTTTTTTAGGCCATTAACCAACCTATTTTTTTACAATTTTTGAGGTTATTGTCTAAAACTTGGTAATTGGTTACTTGGTTAATAGCCTAAAAATTGGTTAGTTGGTGTTGTAACGTGGTTTTTGGCTATTTTTGGCTGAATTTTTTTCCGCTAAATAACATTGCTCTTCTTCTTTTAAGCTGGCAATGTTTAGTAGTTTTTTTTCCTGACAAGGACAATGCCTAGTAGTCGATCCTTAATGTCACTCGACACCATGTAAATAAATACCGAAATGATATTTGGACCAGAACGTGGACCAAATATTGAACCAAAATACCAATAGGTATATACAATTCAAATTGAATTCGGACTTCTCCCCGTCAAATGCAAGTGATTATTAATAAAATAAAATAATTATTTGATCATATTCCTATATGTAATTATGTATTACAAATTACAAGAAAAAAAACCGAATGAGGATTTGGAATGCGAGATCTAAAAACATATCTCTCTGTGGCACCAATGGCAAGTAATCTATGGTTCGCAGTTTTAGCGAGTCTCTCGATAGAAATCAATTGTTTATTCTCGGATGCATTGATATTCCCCTTTTTATACATACACGTATACCAAAGAAAGAAGGCGTTAAATTTTGTAAGGGGCCTTAAAAAAAATTTGTCGCAATTTTGGAAAAAAAAACCCTTTTCAAGTGCACCCTTCCTTCGTTCCTCTTCCTCTTCTGCAACCAGCACCCGAAACGCTTCCTTAGAGCATCCCTCTCTGTCTCTTTCTCTGGGTCCGAGAGTGATGACAAAAATGTTTGTAGAGACAACAAAAACACCCCAAAAAGAATAAGAAGCTACTACTTAATTAAGTGTGTCTCCAAGGATTTATTTGCAAGACATGTTTCACAACATGAGGAGCAGTAACGCGTTGTTCGACCATGCAGTGAAGCTGTTCGACGGTTTTCCCCAATGGAACTATTCTCACAACGCTTCCACCCACGCCCTTCATATAAGGGGACTTGCTGTTGCTGCTGGTTCCATCTTGTGGAACGTGGATGGAGTTCAAATGAAAGTACTTAAAGCGTGTTTGAATTTGCAGAAATGCACCATGACCTTAAAAGGATGATGAACATAAAAGTAAAGAGATGCTTAGACTGTGTTTTTGTTTTTCAGTTGTCACACGTTTGGATGCATCTCAATACTTGATAGCTACTTTGTGGAGTGTGTTTTGAAAACTTGTTCTCGTTCTTAATTGCATGTTTTACCTTAAAACTTTCATGATCTTTCTTATCTATTCATGCACTGATACAATTTCTTCATTCTTATATCTATATGGCTGTTTGTGAGTACATATGTATACTCTCCGACACCAAGAACCAATCAAAGCTTACCATGGCAAGTGACACCCATCTTTAGCTGATTCGGCAATAATATTAAGCGATTTTGGCCTCCTTGTTAAATTGTGCTATTGATAAACTAACAATTTTGGTTATAATTATAATATTTAATTTAATGCTATAACCTTTTACGCCTATGCAGGTAATGATGTTGGATTCTACCCACCATTGTCTTCGAATGAAAGTAACGGCCAAAAAGAAGTTAATGATGAGCAATATGCGGGGGATGGTGTTGAATTCTATCCACCATTGTCATCAAAGGAAAGAAGGAACGACCAAAGGGAAGTTAATGATGAGCCACATGCAGGTTATGGTGTTGAATTCTGTCCACCATTGTCTTCCCAAGAAAGTAACAACCATATAAAAGTTGATGATGAGACACAAAATCGAGCTAAAAAGAAGGTATATCGGCCTAAAGTGATATCTCAACTACCCAAGAGAAATCTCACCCCAAAAGCAGTGATAGTACTCCAAACCCTTCAACTCCAAAGCAAAAAAGAAGTTATGTCAGAAAGGACCCTAAGTGTCGGCGATTGTTATTTTTTAATGAAGATTCATTCTCTTTACCATTTTTGACAAATATCAATGAATCAAAAGTTGAGCAAGGTGGAATCGAGAATTCAACATTCAAAAATGAATCTGGCATTGAATACAATTCGCTGCAAAATTATCAGAAGTTGAGGTCAGACTTGTGTTCCTTGCTAGTAGATATCAGACGAGATGGACGAAACTGTCCACTCATGTGTAAAAAGAAAAGATTGAAAAGGCAAAGACAACGTTTGGAAAAACTTCTGCCCCTTTTTGCAAAAGGGGAGAGATCAAAGAGTTTTGTTAGGAGGAGAAAAAGTTGGATAGCTTTCAGGATTGAAGGAAAGTCTAGAATTAGCAGAAAGTTGAGATATACCATCAAAAAAATTCAAGCTTTAAAGAAGAGGATACATCAAAAAACTAATCAGCTAGATGTTCATAAAAAATCTGGAGAGTTGGTTCCTTACAAAAAATCATCCTTGAGAGTTGAAGTAAAACTTGATGAAGAGACATTAAGAGTTTGGAATTTGCTTACCGATGAAAGAGGACATGAAGAAAATGATGAGGAAAAGCGAATGAAATGGGAGCAGGAGAGAATAAAATATCGTAAGTTGGCCGGGTTATTCTTAGGGCGAATGCATTTCATCCAAGGTAAGGAGGTTTCTACTTTTCTTCTTAGTTGATTTCATGTTCCAATATTAGTGTTTGGGAATTTTCAAAATTAAAAATATAAGACAATGTTTTTAATCTTAATTAGTTAAACTTCATCAATGAGAGGACTTGGTTTCCATAAGTTGAATTTGATTCAATTTAGATTCAGATTAAACAGAAATCATATCCATTTTTAGCATGGCACATAAGCTGTCGACTTCATGACAAAAGTGAAAATTTCTAGGGGGACCAACTATTTATACTAAAATCTTTTATTGACAAACCCTTGGAGTCTTATATCTCAGCGTTATATGCTAAATATGAACTTTTGTTTGTCTAAGAAGTTTTTGGATGTCTGTTCTACAGGTATTTCATCATGTACCCATATTGTACCAATATATGCTATATATATAGGATATTCAAATAGTGTTTTTATAATAAATGCTGTTTAAACTTCTATTAATGTTACAATTTGAGTTCTTCGATAAATGAGTTGAAATTTTTAAACTTAATTTCAAGTTTTCTTTTTGCTATGTCAAAAACTCAATTTGTATAATCAGGCTCCAATCTTTGAATCATTGTTGATTCAAAAGAGCTTGTGTTTATAATTAGATTAATAAATTTTTATTTTCCAGGTAATAGACAATTCTCACGTTGGAAAGGTTCGGTTATTGATTCTGTTATTAATTAGATTAATAACTTTATTTGTCAAGGTAAAGTTAAATAGATAATTATTTACCAAGTTTTCTTTTGTATTGAATGTTAATGTTAATACTTCCATTTGTTCTTATAGCTCCGCATTCATGTCACTTGCTGCAAAGTTCCCTCTCAAATCTATTAGCTCTGAACAAATCAATGAAGAGGGCCTGATAACTCATGGAGAAGAATTGAGTAGAAACAACATCGTTTTCCCAGAAGCTAAATTTGATAAAGAAGAGGGTCTCACAATTCATGGAGAAGAATTGAGTAGCAACAACATAGTTTTTCCAGAAGCTAAATTTGATAAAGAGGGTCTCACAACTCATGAAGAAGAATTGAGTAGAAACAACATAGTTTTTCCTGAAGCTAAATTTGATAAAAAAACTGAAGATACTAAAGTTGGAGAATTGGAGGCTGAGAAAGCCAGTGAATCTTCCAAAGTTGATAATAGGGGAACAAAAACTAACTCCAGTTTCATGGAAAGATTCCCAGATTCACCCAGCAGGGGATTTTTGGTAATAAACAATCACCTGTTGTTACAAAGAAAAGTAAGAATCAGGAGGAAAAGGAGAAATTAATGGAAAAAAAGCGACGATATTGGGATACATTAAGAAAAATTTACACTAAAAGCCATAGACATAGTGATCATATGGATTCTGTTGATTGGGAAGCAGTAAGAAGTGCAAAATTTAGTGAAGTTGCTAACACTATTGCATCTCGTGGTCAGCACAACATTATTGCTGCAAGAATACAGGTACACAATAATTCGTTTGCTAGCTGTTAATTAATAATAAACTTTCAACATGTTATCATTGAAGTAATGATTATATATATTTTATGTTTGTAGCAATTACTCAATAAGTTAATGGATTCAAATGGAAGTGTGGATTTAGAATGGCTAAGATATGCTCCACCAAAGGAAGCAAAGTAAGTCTACACATCTATATCACTTTGCAAGATTTGTTTATATGATTTTGCCTTTATCAGTCATCAATTTAATTAAGCTACTCTGATCAAGCAAATCATTCTTGTTATATATAGGGAGTATCTGTTGAGCATACATGGACTTGGATTGAAAAGTACGGAATGCATAAGGCTTTTAACACTTCATCATAGTGCTTTTCCAGTAAGTTTTTTTTTTCAGTAAGAATATAATTAAGAAGACATAAATTCTCGTTTTTAGTGAATGGATCAATTTTTGTGAGACAACGTACTATGTTTTCTATTGATTAAAAAATTTGTCACTTTTGTAAGGTGGATGTAAATGTTGGAAGAATTGTTGTATGTTTGAGATGGGTTCCCATTCAACCATTACCCGAGGCAATGCAAATACATAATTTAGAGGAGTAAGTCATTCAATCACTATTATATCATTAATTTTCGAAATTTACTATATATATCACATTCATTAATTGCACTATTTTATTTTAATACAGGTTTCCAGACTCGAACAAAGTTCAACAATATCTTTGGCCGCGACTATGCACTCTTGATCAGAAAACATTGTAATTATCAAGCATCTTTTTAATCTATTGGAGCTTTGTATTAGGTTTATATATCTTACATATATGAAATTATTGGCTTGTACAGGTATTAATTGCATTATCAGCTGATAACCTTTGGAAAGGTACATCTTAAGGTTATTATGAATAACACTTACCTTTTTCACCAGAAAATGGAAATCATCGTGAAATATTTTGCAGGTTTTTTGCCCAAAGAGAAATCCAAATTGCAATGCTTGTCCAATGAATAAAGAGTGTGAACATTATAACAGTGCTCTTCCAAGGTACGTGTTGCATTAATTTATTAAAATTTAAGAATACATACGTAGGCAATAATTGTACGATGCATGAGGTGAGGTAGAAATTAATTGATATCGACACTGTGGTAGGCAATAATGGTGAAGAAAAAGTATGGTAACAAAAAGACTTTAGATAGAAATTATCAAAAATGTTGGGTGATCCATTGAGATGTGGGAGGCAGCCATAATCAGTTATAAGTGTGTTCTAAGGACAGGACAGTTGATACCACATACGCATTAAAATGGGTCATCACCATTAGTAGCTCTTGATGCATCCGAATATTAGCTCTGATATTCTAAGAGCTTAGGCGTATGAAATCAATATAGCATTTCGCAAGCCCTTGTTATAAGGTTCATGAAATGGTGGATAAAAATAAATCCTTTTTTCTTCAATGATGAAATGCAAAAGACTGGTTTACAACAAAATAGTTAGTATTCATTGTAAGAACAGCAAATAGTGGTGGGTCACAGTAGGATACCTAGTGAAGGAAGATAAGAAGTTAGAAAGGATACCTAGTGAAGGAAGATAAGAAGTTAGAAACAAACCAAGTTTGTTAGAAGCAAATGGAAAGATATTGCAGATACAACAATTTCTTCAATATAATTACCGAGTATTAAGTATCTGAATGACAGGAGAACAATGAAATTTCATGCATTACCAACAATAAGATAAGGCATCAAGCGCAAAGCTGCACGATATTTAACGTATTCTAGACGCCCCGAAATCTGTAGAGGACTAATTTCATGCTTGTTGCTACTACTATAAAGCTTCAAAATGCATCCTATTAAATACATCTAGCCACACCATGGTGAGTAAGCTAATCTGAAATTCAGAAGTATAACCTGAAAATGTAGAACCACTCTGCGAAGAAGTGCAACTTAAATCAGATGCAGCCGAGGCATTCCTCCGAAGCTTTAGAGGATGATTGGAACTTTCAACAGCACTATTCTGTTGACGCAAAGTTCCTTCAAAGGAAATTATCAATCAACTCCAAATGAAATAATAACTCTATGATATAAGCTAGCAACATATAGATAAAGGTGAACATTGAACACTTGCTGTGATATTAACACTGAAAACTGAAGTCATTGTCAAATGTTTAAGCAAAAAGTACTACTAAATCATTCATTATATTAACAAATAGTAGTTTCATACTTCTAAATCGCCCGATGAAGGAAGCATCGAAAAGGAACCGAACAAACCAGACATTCGCTCCAAAGTCATAGAGATGGACCTTTTGAAATACCATATAAACAGAAGAAGCAAATGAGTCACAAAAGTCTCATTATGATCTAAAAACTAAATATTTGTGTTGTCTGGTCTAAAAACCAGACAAGTTTTAATCTCCACAAGCGAGGAATGACACGAAATGGAGAAGACTAAACTTGTTCTTTTCTAGAACATCCAAATTTCCTCTGCAACTGTACAAAGTAAAAACATGAAAGAAATGAGTATATGTGTATTTGACCATTTTCAAAGTGAATAAAATGATAATAACCAATGAAAAAATTTACCTTCAAAGAGAAATCACTAATATCTAACAATAGCAACTTGAAACCCAGCCAAGTGGTTTCAGAATGTTCAGGGGTTTATGTAATGTTTAGTGGTTTACAACTTCAAACCCAGCCAAGAATCCCCGTGCCATCCCACATCAACAAAACATAATCAGAAAACATTCACAAATTAAAAACGTAAGACGTAAACGTAAATAAAGCAATAAAACCGTAAGCAGACCAAAATCGAAGAAAAGAGAAGAAAGCAAAGATAACCAAACAACAAAAATACAAAACTTAAAAACACCAAATCCTAACATACCATCAAGAGAGAAGTGAATAGAAGAGATGATGGATCAAAAAAGAAAAATACCTCCAAACCTTCTGATCATCAAATTTGAAAAATACCTGCAAAACATTAGAAAAACATTAGAAGAGTGTTAATGATTAAATTTTTGGAAGATGATGAGAGAAAATGATAGAAAGGGAGGGGCTGATCTGAACTTGGAGAACAGAGAGAGGTACAGCGAGAGAGAGTGAGAGACTGCGAGGGAGTATGGATTGGGCGGATCCATTTTGTTATTTCCCTCTCCATTTCGCTTCCCTCTTTTGGGGCCACTCCACATTGACGTTAACCCTAAGACTCTTCCAGTCCTTTGCGGTTTCTTTAGCGATGTCTTCTCCGATCTTCTTTGGAGATAGACCGAGTGGACTGAACATTAAAGCGAGGGAACTGGCCGCACCGACTTCTCCTCCGGTTACTCGGACGTAGAAATCGACGACCTGTGAGGGGTCGAACTTTGGCGGCATTGTTGCACTGTTTGCAGAGCGATTAGGGTTTCAGAGCAAAATCAGTGCTTTATCTTTCTTCTACTATTTGCAGAGAAAAGGAGGTGGTTGGAGGAAGAGGAGATGATGCAGGGAGAAGAGGAAAGGAGGAAGAAGAGAAGAAAATGAGGTCGATGAGATTGGAGAGAGAAGACGAGGAGGGTAATGTGGAGTGTAGCTGGAAAGTGTAAGGGACATTGATTATGAGAAATGGAAAGCTTGTGTGAGCCCAACCAATTAGTCAAACTTGGGCAATTTTTTCTACAATAACAGTACCAACATTAGTGGTCTGCATAATTGTCCCAAATTAAATTTACAAGATGCATTAAAAGTCAGCATCCATAAAAAACGCGTTTTGTACGATAATATGGTTAAGTTGGTTCAAAAGTCATTTGTTGGTGTGTATGGAAATGTGTAAAGCGTTTTTGTATTGTATATGTGTGTAACATATCCGGAAAAAAAACCCAAACCAAGCTAACTAATGTGAATGCAAATATGTGTTCACACATAAATCTAGTTATTTGACATGGTATTTGTGTTGTAGCCTTTGGAATCAAGCATTATTTGTAGCATAAAAAATTGGTGATAGAACCTGGATTTATAAGAAGAGATTCTAAACCTACAACAAAAAGTAAATTGTGGTGAGTTTGTCCTCGAGTACAGTGGCAGAACCATTTTTGAGGGGTCTAATTGTTAAATAATATATATTAACTAATTCATTGATGTTGCAACAATTTTTTAGTAGGTTGAGTAAATACCTGTATTGCGTAGTTAAAAATATGAATATTAGTCTTAATAAAATATGAGAATTGAGGTATTTAATTCTACTTTTAGGCTGAAGTTTATGATATTCATAGTCTATTGTTCTTGTCATATGTCATTAGTGTTTTGTTTTTATAATCATAGATTCTGCTGCCTTAGCATCCATGAACCGCCATCTAGCATTAATAATAATATTGAATATGAAGATTTTTTATACTATTAGTGGTCATTAGGAGTGAATAATATTATAAAATGAGCAGAAAAGTGAGAGAGAATATTCATTAGGCCGACTTTATCAGGAGAGAGAATTATTGATTCAATTATTGAAACTGTTAATCATCGTAACCCATAGTTTGGCAAATTTCTACAAAATGTACATGTAGTTTTATTTGTATTCTCCCCTTTACTTAATTGAAAGTATTGGAAGGTTAGCAACAGAGCTGCCAAACTGGGCCGTCCGGCCCAGCCCTTTGGGCTAAATCGTAAAGACGGGTTGGGCTGGACCAGCCCTTTTGTCTACTGAACTGTATATTTTGTAGCCCAACTCAAAACACTGGGCTTAGCAGGCCGGCCCAGCCCACTCCAATTTTCAGAAAACTACAAAAAATGTTCAAAAAGCATAAAAAAAAGTGAGCACAACCTGGCCCATGGGTCAACGAGGATGGGCCTAAATGGCTCAATTCTTTTTTGGCCTCTATTTAGCAAGCCCAACTCAAAACACTAGGCCGGGCCAAAATTAACAGCTCTAGTTAGCATTCTGCAGTGCACATACATATCTATTGTTTTCTTTCCTTCCCCTTATTTGGCTCTGGTGTAATTAGACTATGCAATTAAAAAATGTGCTAATATACATGCAGGACAAGGCTTACCTTACTTGCACCCTCTGTGGTTCCTGCAGCATCTGTGGATCAAAGAATTGTAGTGACACCAGTGGATTCTACAAATGCTAATTCTTTCCAAATCTCCTCTGCATTGAGCAATTCTGAATCAACATTTATCACTGATGTCTACAAATCCTTTATTGGTGAAAATAGTAATGAATGTGAGCCTATAATTGAGATACCTGCATCGCCAGAACCTGAAAGCACAGAATTGGTTGCATCTGAAACACAAAGTGAAAAGATTTACATGGTGTGTGTGAGGATAACAAGGACCTTGAGGATGTCGAGGATTTTCTGACGATCGATCTGAGTAGTCAAGAATCCTTTCTGAAGACTAGTGGTTTTGCTTATGAAGTGTCCGAATATGAAAGAGCTTTCCCTCTCATCTCTAGTTAGTTATTCAATAATGAAATTTGAATGCTCTCTGAACTCAGAAGCTTAACATTCTCTGCTTTGACCGTACCTATGTTAATGTTGTGTTTTATTAGTTTCTCTATATATTTGTATTAAAAGTAAATATCAAATTTTTTTAATAGTTGAGTCTGTCTATTTGTTTTATACATATCTCTCATTCTTATGTAAAATATTCTACTGCTTACTACTCTCTCTGTCCCGTTATAAGTGTCAAATTTGCAATTTTACCCTTAATGTTTTTTAGAAATCAGCTGGTGTGTAGCACTATGCACTTTCGGGAGAAGATAGTAAATAGTTGTCATGCATGTGGAATAACACTGCAAACTTTTATTATTGGTTTTTATCAGATTTGTTAGAGAATAATTATTTTTTAAATTATAGGAATGTTATCTTGCAAAATAAATTCTTAACAGTATATTAGATACTTTAAAGACGTTACTTGAGTTCAATACTTTACATTATGAGTCTTAGTTTTTCTTATTTTATCTTATGCAGTTATGAGCTTCCAGATAACCACCCGCTCCTAAGAGAGGTAAGTACTAAAAAGAAAGTCATAAAGTAAGCTTTTAATTAATTATATATGCACATGTATTATATTTTTGTTTATTTTACAGCATGCTCTACGAGAACCTGATGATCCTTTCCGTTATCTTCTCGTTGTATGGACAAAAGGTACACAAAAGAAAGTCTTTTATTAAGAAAGCATTTACGAGTACAAATACGAATATACTCATTTTTAAGTATTTTTATTTAGATGAATTAGAAACCTCCGTTGAGTCAAGGAAGATCAGTTGTGAAATGGTTTATGGAACACTTCTGGTTAGTTAAACTGAAACTGCTATTTGAAGTTTATAGGCTATCTTTCTTATAAATAAAAGAACTTGATTCAATAATTCACGTAACAGATTCCATGTAGAACTGCAATGAGAGGATATTTTCCATTGAATGGAACATACTTTCAAGTTAATGAGGTGAATAATTCAAATTTTGAATCTTTTGGTTGAAAGGTTGAATCATTAGTTGAAAATAAATCTAGTTTAATATCTTGTTTTCTTCTTGTTTATAGGTTTTTGCTGATTATGCTTCAATGATAAACCCAATTGATGTTCCTAGAAATTGGTTATGGAATCTAGAGCAACGGACCGTATACTTTGGAACTGGTACATCAGCGATAACGAGAGGTAATTGAACATTATAGATTGACTATATTTCTTTTTGTCAGCTTAGACGAAATGATATATAAACACCATACACACTATTAGATTAGATTCGTGTGCAGTCCGTCGGGACTGCATGCAGTCATGTAGTCAACAAGCTCCGGGGGGACGGTCCAGATTTCAAATTCGGGATTTTATATCAAATAAAAATCCAAAATTGTTCTTAAAATATGAACTGTCCAATTTTAATCGGACGACTCTAAACTGGCCGACTGCACACAGATTCTAACTACACCTAATCCAAATTCTACACTATCACATAGTTGCATCCGGGTTTGAACCCGAGAACCGTTGTCTCCATGTCGCTAAAATTGCTCATGCAACTAGAAATGGGGACATAAGTTTATCAAATTAGAATAATAATTTTATCAAATATGAATGCAGGTTTGTCATTGGAGAAAATTCAGGAATGTTTTTGTAAAGGTTAGAAAACAATATCAATTGATTATGCATATATTTCTACTTAAATTACACTATGCTCATCATTTACATATATTTTTTATAGGTTTCCTATGTCTGAGAGCAATTGATATAAAGACAAGAGCTCCAAGACCTATATCATCTATATTGCATCGCAACACAACGGTACAAGTTGGGAAAGAAAACAAAAATGTTCCGGTGAATGAGTAATAAGCAATGCATGCTGTTAGTATGATTCTTCAATTTTATCTTGTATTATTATACATACACATTCATCTCCTTTTAAATTCTTATCAACTCTATTTACCAAAATTGTTATCAACTCTCATTTATTAAATTTAAATGACTTTTATTATGTTATAAGTCGAATATAAACTTATATATGAGTTGTTTATGTTTGAAGTGTGAGTTATATGCACTACGGCTTAAAAACAAACTAAGTAAAAAATCTC
Source organism: Astragalus membranaceus (assembly GCA_039519185.1). Taxonomy (NCBI): domain Eukaryota; kingdom Viridiplantae; phylum Streptophyta; class Magnoliopsida; order Fabales; family Fabaceae; genus Astragalus; species Astragalus membranaceus. The sequence goes on along the minus strand of CM076846.1, from coordinate 214,440,952 downwards.
TTATTATCAGTAAAAAACAACAGACATTAGTGTGTTTGGTTAAAGAGAAATAGGGAAGAGAGTGTGAGGTGAGAAGGAAGTTAGAAAGAGATTAGAAACTTCTGTTTGGTTTAGAGAAATAGGGGAGTGAGATAAAAACTAGTGGGTTCTTTAGTGGCATTTTTGTACTTTCACAAATTGTCAACAATTCTTTACTCTCTATTTCTCATTTTTTTTTTCTCTTATACCAAATATTCCTTTAATATATCACATATCATGTGATAGTGATCATATAGAATGTGTTTAATGATAGTTATAAGAATACGTGAATTTCACTACACTCTATTGCGATTTGTAATTTCCAGAATTAGGTGCGCAAAGAATGTGTCGTCTCATAGACAAAAATGTTATGAAACAAGTATCCTCAATACTTCGAGAGATATAAGGTGCATTATGTTCGTTGATGCAAAAATTGATTCAGAAATTGAATAGGAGGAAGCAACCAAATGGATTGCATCAGTTTAATTAGTGATAGGGAAGAAGAAATCGATTGATCCAAAGAAAGTAAACAAGATGAAGTAAAACAAAATACCTGCTCAATTGATTCTCGATTGATTTAGAAATTGATTGATTCAGAAATCAATTGAAGTACGCGCAAGTTCAGATCGTGAGAGCGAAAAGCCGCGAAGCGAGATTCAACACAGAAGTGAGTTGCAAGCGTGAGCTCGAGTGCGAGGGCAACGTTGATATCTAGAGTGAGAGTTCACGAGAGTGCATGTTGAGAGGAATTAAAATTCTCTCTAATTAGCTGGTATTTCAATTGCATAAATTTTTTTTTGGTCAAAAGTTGCATAATTTTGAAGTGTAATAAAATTCCTCTTAAAATCCCAGCATTATTAAAATTCTTTTCACCTTTTGCCTAAACAAAGCAGTTTAATTGAAAGCATTTTAATTGCATCCAAACATTTATGGTATGTTTGAATCACTTTTGGTCTGTTTTTCGGTGTTTACAAAATTAAAAACCGAAAAAGCTATTTAGTTAACTTATTTTGTAAAAGTGCTTTACAAATATGTTTCTTAATTTCCTGCTTTTAAAACTAAACGATTAAAGCAGATAATGATTGTTTTAAAAAACAATTAATTTATAACAATGTTGAACTCTTAAATGCTTGGCTCATGAATGTTGTTAACAACAACCTCCTCCCTCTTACTCATCAAATATGCCTCAATGCCAATTTGCAATACCAGGAAACTACACAACGACGGTAACCAAACACCAATATTAAATAAATTAAATTCAATCAATAATCTTTTCCCTGCTTCATCTTCCTTTTCTCTCATTTTCCAGATCCTTCCTTTTCTTCGTTCTCAGATCGAAACCTAAACGAAGCGAAGTGAACTGAAAACGGAAACTGAAACCTAGATCTGGTCTAAAAGGAATCAAAAGCTAACCCAATCAAAAACCCATAGATGCATTTTAATCCAAAACGAAACCCAGATTTGGGCAAAAACGAATCAAAAGCCAAACGGATCAAAAACCCAGATCAACGTTTTAATCTGAAACGAAAACGCGAGCGGTTGCGATGAAGAGAAGCGAAGATGAAATCGAAGAAAAAATGGAATCAAAGATGAAACTGTAAACAAAATTGAAGATGAAATCTGAAGAAAATCGAAGATGAAATCTGTAAGCAAAAATGGAACAAAATCTGTAATGGAATCTGAAGAAATCTGAAGAAAAAATGGGTTGAAGACGGAGAGAAGATGAAGAGAAGAGATTATGGGTTGAAGAGAGAAGATGAAGAGATGTGTTTGTGGGTAGAAGAGAAAGATGAAGAGATGCATGTTTCTGGGTTGAAGAAACTCAGATGACAAAAAAAATTAATTAAATTAAATAATGAGTAAGCAATTGCATAAATAAAAAACACGTGTCTGCATACGTGTAATGACACATCACCTACAAATGCTGCCACATCATCAAAACATAACAGTGTCAAAACTAAACTAACAGCAGGGACTAAAGGAGTAACGTTTGGTAATTGCAGGGACTATTTTAAAAGTTTTGGAATTGCAGGGACTAAACTGGATTTTCTTGACAATTGCAGGGACTAAAAGTACCTTTAAGCCTTAAATAAATGGCTTAATTACAGTTTTGGTCCCCCTATTATGACCAACTCACGATTTTGGTCCCTAAAGTTTTAATTTGACGATTTTGGTCCCCCTATTTTCCCAATTTGAAAAATCAAGGTCCCCCACCCCAATTTTGACTCAGTTTGACTGACTCATCCTACGTGGCAGCCCACGTGGACTGCCACGTAGGCACACCCCCCACCCCACCCCCCCACCCCCCCCACCCCCCACCCCACCCCACCCCCACCCCTTCTTCTTCCTCGTCAACCCCCCTCCCCCTTCACTGTTCCCCCTCCCACCGTGAACCCCCCCTCCCCCTTCACTGTTCCCCCTCCCATCGTGAACCCCCTCCCTCCCCTCCCCGTCGCTCTCGCTCTCCCTCCCCTCCCCGTCGCTCTCGCTCTCCCTCCCCTCCCCGTCGCTCTCGCTCCCCTTCCCCGTCGCTCTCGCTCTCCCTCCCCTCCCCATCGGTCTCCCTCCCCCTCCTTCGTCGCCTCCCCATCGGTCTCCCTCCCCCTCCCCGTCGCTCTCTCTCTCTCTCCCTCTCTCTGCGCGAAGATCTCTCTCTCTCACTCTCCCAGATCGCAGATTTGCGATCCTCTCCTCTCCCCGTCGCGTCGGTCGCTCTCGGTGGTGGGTTGGGTTGGGGGTGGGGTGGGGGTGGGGTGGGGTCGGTGGTGGTTTGGGGTGGGGTGGGGTGGGGGGGGTGGGGGGTGGGGTGGGGGCGTGGGGTGGGGGGGGGGGGTGTGCCTACGTGGCAGTCCACGTGGGCTGCCACGTAGGATGAGTCAGTCAAACTGAGTCAAAATTGGGGTGGGGGACCTTGATTTTTCAAATTGGGAAAATAGGGGGACCAAAATCGTCAAATTAAAACTTTAGGGACCAAAATCGTGAGTTGGTCATAATAGGGGGACCAAAACTGTAATTAAGCCTAAATAAATTAAATTCAATCAATAATCTTTTCCCTGCTTCACCTGTTAATAATACCGCAGTTGCAACCAGCTCCTCTGGCCAGTTGGTCGAGCCTACCACTGGGACACTCGGGGGGTCGTCACGGTTTGCTCCCGTGTTCGATTCCCTGCGGTGACAAACAACGGGTTGGCCAGTGCAATCGTTGACGGTAATGTCATTGGCCCAACGCACGAGTGCAGATTAGTCCTTCATTGTCAGCTTTGGGACACTGCGTAGGTAGCCAACGAGGGTCCCGAACAAAAAAAATACCGCAGTTGCATCACCTAAAATAAAACGTATCATAAACCAAATATTAAACAAACCACAATCGAACAACATATAGGGCCATCAAGTTGCAATCACAAGAGGATTCGATAGAGTTCGATATACATTACCTCTCATAAATATTTACCCATGATTTCGGCTTGCAGGAGGAAAATTCTCCGTTTATTGCTGTATTTTTCAGAGTTCGCATAAATGAGAGAGAGAGAGAGAGAGAGAGAGAGGTCATTCCATCATTCCACGTAGGATTAATGAGTGAACTTTCCCGTTTATTGTTGTATCCAGTGTCTCTCTTCACAAAACCAGTGCAAAAATTCTTGCTCTGATTTAAGAATGATTGGTTAAGAGAGGATGATATATCAGAGGTGGTGGAGGAGGGATGCGAATGAACGACGTCATGAATAAACTTGTTGTATTAACTCCTTTAGTACATGTTATTAAACATTCAATCCATAACAGAATTGGAAATGAAAACTGAATATTGGATTGATTGATGAATCAATTGAATTGAATGAATTACAAAGAATACAATAGCTAGTTTTTATATTAGCCACTTACAAGGGGTAAATAGGTAAAATGATAGCCAACTAATCTAACTAATCATTAACAACTAATACAACAAACTAGCCAACTAATCATTAACAACTAATACAACAAACTAACAGAAAGTTTGTGTAACATCCCCTAATTACCTAAATTAATTTAATTAAATTAGCAAAGAGGTTAAAGTGAATTATTAGCTAAATGAAATATTTAGCACAAGAGGTTATCATGAAATGGTTAGTTGGCAAACATTGCTAAATTATGTGAGGATTGAAATAAATAATATTATTGTTGAGCATAATTGGTGCCTTGTGATAAGTGTAGAGGTTGGAGTGTAATTGTTGGATTAGAGGTGAATTAAATGAAGTGTTAGTGAAGGAGGGCAGAAGAGTCTTTTCCAACCCAAAATGAATACCCCCCCAGCTGAACACACACACCCAGCCTTACTTCCAATTGCAGAAAAATTAAAACAAGAGAAAGGAGGGGAAGGGAGAATCGCGAGAGAGAAGGAGGAGGAGGGAAGAGGAGCCAGCCAAGTCATTTCTGAATGCATGTTTAATCTAAAACCACCATCCTTCATGATTCTTCTTCTTCATCCCATTGATCCTATTATCTAAGCAAACAGCCACCCCACCTTCAAATCACCATTGTCATCCCTTGAAGCTCCAAGCTCCAAAATGGAGTCCAGTAGCTGGATATGGTTTGCATGTCTGTTTTGAGAGCCACAAAGTGATTAGCAACCTTCATAGGGTAGATTGGGAGCTGAGGTTCGAGGTGGTAGAGGCCAAGCTCTATCGGTTCAGTTTTTGGAGCGTTTGGAGTAGCGTAGATTCGAGTCCGGGACCGTTCGTGAGGTTACTCCAACCGTGTTGTTCCGTTGAGCTGTTGATTGCGTGATTATCATCACGTTAGGTGAGTTCTATACTCGCTTAGGGACGTTTTGTTGTCGAGTCATTTTATTTCTGAAACGATATTACCGGAATCCGCTTTGTGAAAACTTGACGAAAACGTTTTATCAAAAAACCGTAAATTGCATAATTGCTCAAATTGATGAGATTGTTGATTGATGATATGTATTGTTTGATTGTTTAATCGCTTTCGCTGGTCTGGAATAATATTCGTTATGATAGGATATCGACCGGAACGAAATTGGAATCGAAACGGATTTGGAAAAAATGACACGAAACTGGAAAATTGGCCACTGTCAAGGACGCACGGATCGTGCCTCACAAGGGCACGGGTCGTGCGCCTCGTTCGCAGTAGCCCAGAAAATGAATTTTTGACACAGCACGGGTCGTGCGCCCCTGGGCACGAACCGTGCGTGACCTACGCAAATCAGCCTTTTTAGAATTTATGACATGCACGGGTCGTGCGCCCTTGTGGCACGGACCGTGCGCCCTGTAAGTTGTTTTAAACTGAACTTTAAGTGATACGCACGGGTCGTGCGCCTCTGGAGCACGGACCGTGCGGATCCTTTTGTTACCCTAACTCAAAATCCCTTTTAATCCGTTCCAAACGATTTCGATTCCTTTCCGATTGATTCCCCAATGTTTCCCAAGGATGGAAACCTACTTATATCATGAAATGAAAGAAGTTTGAGGTAAATCTCACAAGTTATAAATGTTAAGAAAAACCGTACATTAGTAAGATGCGAGTGTACACCCTTAATTCACAAAGGTAAAGGTAAGAAATGTTAATTTGCGGCAAAATACCTTCCCTTGTGGAAGGGTAGACGGTACATGAATGAATTCTAGACGGCCCAATGCGGGTACATGTATATATATATATAATATGTATAATAAATACAAGAGGTTAAGGGTGACGACCCTTAGAGGATTAGCATACTAGGGGAGGGGAAGTCATGATCCCCAAAACCTAGACTCAAGAGGTTTCGCCCACTAGTAATAGCGGGATGGGTTCACCAAAGCCAAATAAGTGCCTAAAAATAGGTAGGCTGAGGTGTTATGCTAAGATCATGAAAAGAAATGTAATGCGTAGTTGCTTAGTAGGGCTACAAATTACAAGAGGTAAAATATGATATGCTTCGTGTGTCGCTTAGGAGGGCCATGAGCATAAAGGTTACATGAAATTAATATATGTCCACGTGGTTGCTTATTAGGGCCACGAGTTCAAAGTAAAGCATAATGAACCGCTAGAGTTAGTAAGAGGTCTCGATAGGACTCACTGAGATAATGTTTATCTCACCCTTCATATTTGTGGTTTTTACAGAGAAACAGGGGAAAGCAAATGCGACGAAGCACGGTTAGCCGGTGCGACTCTTGGAGTCATTGAAGATTGAATTTCATGTTTTGGACCTTTATCCCATTCACTGTTTTTATGTTATCGATTGTATAACAATCATGTATCAGTTGTAAATCGTTTCCGCTACTTTATGTTTTGAGTATTGAACACCAGGATTATGTATATGTCTTAAGTTGTGAAACTTAAGCATTTTGATGAAGTTAAGTACAGTTTGGAGAACCATTTGATATGTATTATCGAAGTTTTAGTTTGTGTTCAATATTCATTAACAGGAAGTTACTCTGATGTATGCCATTTAGTGCATTTCGATAATTCTACAAGTTAGAATTTATCGGGGTGTTACAGTTTGAGACTAATTGACTATATATCTAACTTTTTAAAAATCTTTAACTTCCTAATTAAATACCACAAAACTTTTTTAAAGTAGCACTGATTTGGTCAAGCTTGGCATCTACCTCTGTGAATCTTCTTGCAGATAGAATACTTATTAGATCTTGTAGAGTCAATTGTCTGCACTTGCTTTCCTTTATCGGAGTTACCCCTTTGTCTAGGGTTGGAAGAAGTCGATTCATTACCCTTTCGTTTTTCCTTCCAAAAATCCCTCTTCTCAGCATACATCCTCTTCAGGTCATCTTCAGCAGTGTGTGCTTGTTGCACTAAAATGGGATAAGTGGTCATAGTGTAGGAACTAAGACCTTGGTTCACATCACCCCGAAGACCTTGTCTAAGCATAGTCATTTTCCAACGGTCATTTGGAGCAGTCTTTCCCATTTCATAGAATTGAGACAATCTCTCAAACTTAGTCGCATACTCCCCAACAGACATATCTCCCTGCTTCAAACTAACAAACTCCATCTGCTTAGCAAGTCTCTGGGCATCAGGGAAATAGTGACCAAGGAACAACTCCTTAAAGTTAACCCAATTAAGAGGTGTTCCTTGGGTTTGGAGCATTCTTCTGGCATTAGTTCACCAGGTTTGTGCATCTTCATCTAGAGCGTTGGCAGCGCAAATTACTTTTTCTTCCTCAGGGCATTGCAATGTCACAAAGATTCTTTCCATGGCATCCACCCAGAAATGAGCTTTCATTGGGTCCGATCCTCCTTTGAAGATTGGAGGTTTCATCTTCAGAAACCGAAAATACATCCTGTTGGGATCCTCAGGTTGTGGTACATTGACTGGCTCATTTGGTTGTTGTTAAGGTACTTCATGCATCTGTTGCATTTGAGCCATCTGTTGCTGTTGCATTTGCATCATGTCATTCATCATCTTCTGCTGATTTTCGATGACATTTTGCATCCATTCTTGATGAGGATCAATAGATGAGTTTCTCCTACCTCTTCCAACCATGATTCTGCGAAATATGCACAAAGTATTAAGTTGATCAGGCTCAATGTCTAACATAAAATACTTCGAACCCTGCTTAGATATTGAACGTACAAACTTTTTCCGAAGATAACATAAAATACTTCGGATTCATCCATCTTAGTTCCAAAATGTTACAACATCTGTAGGAATACAACTTAGGTGTTCAATATCATAAACATAAATTTAAAGCGGTTTATACAACTCATAAACAATACAAGTCATATAACCCTAACAGATAAACAGGAAAGATAACAGATAACTTCAAGGCTACACTTCTTTGGCACCATCCGCAAGCACGTCACCTACTCGTGTCGCTTACTCTTTTTCTTTCCCTACTTCTCTGTAAAAAAACAACAATGATGATTGGGTGAGACAACTTGTCTCAGTGAGTTCTACCATGCCCCCTCATTATCACTCGGTTTAATTTATAAAACCGTTGCAACATAGTTATATTTATAAGCTATTTGCGTCAATATATACCTAGCCCATTACCGAATGTGCAAAGCCCACAATCCCGGTAAATGAAGTGCTATTATATATTTTTAGGCCTTGTCAATTAATATATAATTACAAGCTTTTCAAACGAAACATCGACTGTGCAAAACCCACAATCCCGATGAGTCGAGAAATTAACTTAGCATAAATCGGCTGTGCAAGGCCCACAATCCCGATAACCCACGTTAGACCATACCATAACGTTTCAGGGTCTAGGGTGAGGGCTCATGACTTCCCTTCCTAGTATGCCAATTCGTCGGGTCGTCACCCAACTCGATATAATTTATATATCATACCCGCATTGGGCCGACTCTAAATTTGATATGATCTATATCTATCGTCGTTCTATAACCCGTTTTGATGAATACTACGTTAGACATCTGGCGTTATAATACAGTACCAAGTTGGACATATAATCCGATTAGTTATTCAAAACGTATACTCAGACGCGGTCTACATTTCGGTTTTTCAAACATTTATCAGTTTCAAAACCTTTTCTCAAAATCATGTTGAACACACTCAAAACATTGATTTTATTAAGGTCATATCATCGAAATTGGTTGGGAAGAAGATTAGAAGAGGTTTGGAAGCGAAAGGAGCGACGAAACGAAACATTGAACACACCACAAAACTTTTTTAAAGTCATATTTAAAGAAATGACCGTTAAGTTTTCTAGAACAAAGGGTATAATTACTTTCCATAAGTACAAAAATTCAAAAGTAAGTTTATAAAAAATATGAAAATAAATTTTATTCCTAAAAAATTAATGCTATTTTAATATAGTTATTACACAATCTTAAAATATTAGTTTCACGCTCTATTTGGTAAAAAGTAGTTATAGCGAATAGGCTAATAAATAGCAGATAAACTAGTTTATAGTGGATAATAAAATTAACGGTTGAATCGACTTATAAATATAAATGACATAATTGGACATTTGTAATTAATATATAAAAACGAAAGAGAATATTCTTTTAATGTAGGATAAGTGGGGAATTTGGTTAAAGTAACAAGGATAAAAGTTAGAGGAAAAATGAAACACTATAAACTATAATTCAAACAAATAATCGGTTAATGTTTGTTTTTCTTCTGAAAATATGAACGAAAGATATGAAGTTTTTTCCTCTGCTTTACCTTTATTTAATAATTAATAGCTACAGTCACATAAAGAATTTTACGTCTCTCACCGTTGGTTGCTTTGGCAATCTCGACTACATGGGGATGCTGGCTCCCGAGTTCGAATCTAGTGTGAGTAGTGGTAGTGTGCTGTGCGTGATGTTTATTTGTCATTTTATCTAAGTAGACAAAAAAAACATTAAATTTTATATATGAAGGGAATCAATTAAAACTGTTTAATACTTAAAGGTATGTTTGGATGAGGGTTTTGGAAGCTAGGAAATAATTTATTTTTCAAATTTAAATTTTGGAAGTTATAAAATGTTTCTAAACATTAATGAAGTGTGATTAAAAATGTTATATTATTATTTATCATGTTATTTCGTAAAAATTTCAAAATCTCAAATGTATATTAAAATATAGATCTAACCCTTAAAAACTCTCCCAAATCTCCCTCCTAAACAAACCATTATAGTTTTAAATTACCTCATCCAAACACATGTTTAAGAATTGTGACACCCTAGTGGTTGTTCACTCGCCATCATTTTATTTTATTATTAAAAAAATTGAAGAATACATTTTTTGACTGATAGTCAAAGAATAATTACTTTCAATAAATAATTAAATGCTAAAAATTTTAAAAACAAACAAGACATGATTATTTAATTCCTATAAAATAGAATAATTATGACAAAATATTAAAAATATCTTTTTTCAAAAAAACTTAATATAATCTTATTTGAAACTTAATATTGTAACTAACAATCATTTCTCTCGTCTGGTCCTTGTTGAATGTTGAAAGACGTTGGTAAAGGGATTGAATTATATTAGGCAAAGTTGCTTCACCTAACCGCAAGTTTGTCTTTCATAGGAGAGTGACTAGAAGAACTTGATGGAGAATAATGAGATCTATAAGCAGAGTTGGTGGACCCCAGAAACCCCTACAAAGTGTGGACTCACACAACACACAGTGGATATTGGTGGTGGATCTCCTGTGAAACAGATGATGGAGAATAATGAGATCAGTAAGCAGGGTTGGTGGACCCCAGAAACCCCTACAAAGCGTGGGCTCACACAACGTACAATGGATATTGGTGGTGAATCTCCCGTGAAACAGATCAAGCTTTCATACAATGAAGTCTTAGAGAGTGGTTTATTGGCATCTCTTCATATAGATTCTAAGTCATTGGATGGGGTCTCACCGGTAGATTCGGTCAATAATCCATCATCTTATTTCCCTCGAGGTAAGTGAAGACAAATATTTTTTTAAATATTAATATACGAGAAATATTATTAGCACCACACCCTTTATCAATGTTCGTAAAACATTGTGATATCGACTTGATTCTTGAATGGCAAATTCTACCATACTCATTGAGAGTTTAGTACCTTCTAGGTAAAATGAGTTCAATGTTTAATTTTTTAACAAAATATTTAAATAGAAAAAATGAGGTGCCATTGAGTGATTGGATGTTGAGATGTTGGGTATCATACCTAAAGGGTATGAGAGTCTTCACCGAATTTATTTCCTTCACCATTGATTAGGTATGATAATGCACAAATCTCTTTCAATTTTTCTTAAAAACACCAACCTTTTTTCAAAATTTCAAAAGATTGAAAATTAACTTTTTTTATTTTTGATAAACAAATTAAAATAGAATATAATAGCAATAATTGTTTTTTACGAGAACAATAATTGGTGATAAATAGAGAAGATATCTATTTGTCGATAATAATTGGTATTCGATTGGCATTCACTTTTTTTGTTACCGTGTCATTGATGTGTGGTTTCCACTGGCTTTGCCAGTGACTAATCTACGCCGGGAAACCTGGCTGGCCACGAGTTTCCGGCTTTGCCGGTCCGTGTGGTTCTCCCCTCTCAATAGAGTTTTTGCCACACCCAAGATTCGAATCAGAGACCTTGAGTTGAGATTCAAGTCCAATTACCACTTGAACCAACGATTGCAGGTCGATTGGCATTCACATGATCGGATCCTCTAAATTTCCAAAGAAAATGATAATCTCCTATTTTATCAATGTAAGGCTGACACGTGGCCTCAAATAAAAATAATGGTTTGAAATTTATCTCACTACTCCATCGGTTTCGTTTTACTTATTGATTTTTTAGAAGAAATTTGTTTATTTATAATTTACATGAATTGCTTGTATTCCAACTAGACCCTTAATTATTTATTGCAAAGAGAAAGAGAGAAATAAGTGTGTTGGATAATAAATAATCAAGAATATAAGAATATAATGGGGTCCTTAGAGCATCCCTCTGTGTCTCTTTCTCTGGGTCCGAGAGTGATGACAAAAAGTGTTTGTAGAGACAACAAAAACACCCCAAAAAGAATAAGAAGCTACTACTTAATTAAGTGTGTCTCCAAGGATTTATTTGCAAGACATGTTTCACAACATGAGGAGCAGTAACGCGTTGTTCGACCATGCAGTGAAGCTGTTCGACGGTTTTCCCCAATGGAACTATTCTCTCAACGCTTCCACCCACGCCCTTCATATAAGGGGACTTGCTGTTGCTGCTGGTTCCATCTTGTGGAACGTGGATGGAGTTCAAATGAAAGTACTTAAAGCGTGTTTGAATTTGCAGAAATGCACCATGACCTTAAAAGGATGATGAACATAAAAGTAAATAGATGCTTAGACTGTGTTTTTGTTTTTCAGTTATCACACGTTTGGATGCATCTCAATACTTGAAAGCTACTTTGTGGAGCGTGTTTTGAAAACTTGTTCACGTTCTTAATTGCATGTTTTACCTTAAAATTTTCATGATCTTTCTTATCTATTCATGGACTGATACAATTTCTTCATTCTTATATCTATATGACTGTTTGTGAGTACATATGTATACTCTCCGACACTAAGAACCAATCAAAGCTTACCATGGCAAGTGACACCCATCTTTAGCTGATTCGGCAATAATATTAAGCGATTTTGGCCTCCTTGTTAAATTGTGCTATTGATAAACTAACAATTTTGGTTATAATTATAATATTTAATTTAATGCTATAACCTTTTACGCCTATGCAGGTAATGATGTTGGATTCTACCCACCATTGTCTTCGAATGAAAGTAACGGCCAAAAAGAAGTTAATGATGAGCAATATGCGGGGGATGGTGTTGAATTCTATCCACCATTGTCATCAAAGGAAAGAAGGAACGACCAAAGGGAAGTTAATGATGAGCCACATGCAGGTTATGGTGTTGAATTCTGTCCACCATTGTCTTCCCAAGAAAGTAACAACCATATAAAAGTTGATGATGAGACACAAAAACGAGCTAAAAAGAAGGTATATCGGCCTAAAGTGATATCTCAACTACCCAAGAGAGAAAAGAAATCTCAGCCCAAAAGCAGTGATAGTACTCCAAACCCTTCAACTCCAAAGCAAAAAAGAAGTTATGTCAGAAAGGACCCTAAGTGTCGGCGATCGTTATTTTTTGATGAAGATTCATTCTCTTTACCATTTTTGACAAATATCAATGAATCAAAAGTTGAGCAAGGTGGAATCGAGAATTCAACATTCAAAAATGAATCTGGCATTGAATACAATTCGCTGCAAAATTATCAGAAGTTGAGGTCAGACTTGTGTTCCTTGCTAGTAGATATCAGACGAGATGGACGAAACTGTCCACTCATGTGTAAAAAGAAAAGATTGAAAAGGCAAAGACAACGTTTGGAAAAACTTCTGCCCCTTTTTGCAAAAGGGGAGAGATCAAAGAGTTTTGTTAGGAGGAGAAAAAGTTGGATAGCTTTCAGGATTGAAGGAAAGTCTAGAATTAGCAGAAAGTTGAGATTTACCATCAAGAAAATTCAAGCTTTAAAGAAGAGGATAAATCAAAAAACTAATCAGCTAGATGTTCATAAAAAATCTGGAGAGTTGGTTCCTTTACAAAAAATCATCCTTGAGAGTTGAAGTAAAACTTGATGAAGAGACATTAAGAGTTTGGAATTTGCTTACCGATGAAAGAGGACATGAAGAAAATGATGAGGAAAAGCGAATGAAATGGGAGCAGGAGAGAATAAAATATCGTAAGTTGGCCGGGTTATTCTTAGGGCGAATGCATTTCATCCAAGGTAAGGAGGTTTCTACTTTTCTTCTTAGTTGATTTCATGTTCCAATATTAGTGTTTGGGAATTTTCAAAATTAAAAATATAAGACAATGTTTTTAATCTTAATTAGTTAAACTTCATCAATGAGAGGACTTGGTTTCCATAAGTTGAATTTGATTCAATTTAGATTCAGATTAAACAGAAATCATATCCATTTTTAGCATGGCACATAAGCTGTCGACTTCATGGCAAAAGTGAAAATATCTAGGGGGACCAACTATTTATAGTAAAATCTTTTATTGACAAACCCTTGGAGTCTTATATCTCAGCGTTATATGCTAAATATGAACTTTTGTTTGTCTAAGAACTTTTGTTCTACTGGTCTTTCATCATGTACCCATATTGTACCAAAATATGCTATATATATATAGGATATTCAAATAGTGTTTTTATAATAAATGCTGTTTAAACTTCTATTAATGTTACAATTTGAGTTCTTCGATAAATGAGTTGAAATTTTTAAACTTAATTTCAAGTTTTCTTTTTGCTATGTCAAAAACTCAATTTGTATAATCAGGCTCCAATCGTTGAATCATTGTTGATTCAAAAGAGCTTGTGTTTATAATTAGATTAATAAATTTTTATTTTCCAGGTAATAGACAATTCTCACGTTGGAAAGGTTCGGTTATTGATTCTGTAGTTGGAGCTTTTTTAACTCAAAATGTGTCTGACCATTTGTCAAGGTAAAGTTAAATAGACAATTATTTACCAAGTTTTCTTTTGTATTGAATGTTAATGTTAATACTTACATTTGTTCTTATAGCTCCGCATTCATGTCACTTGCTGCAAAGTTCCCTCTCAAATCTATTAGCTCTGAACAAATCAATGAAGAGGGCCTGATAACTCATGGAGAAGAATTGAGTAGAAACAACATCGTTTTCCCAGAAGCTAAATTTGATAAAGAAGAGGGTCTCACAATTCATGGAGAAGAATTGAGTAGCAACAACATAGTTTTTCCAGAAGCTAAATTTGATAAAGAGGGTCTCACAACTCATGAAGAAGAATTGAGTAGAAACAACATAGTTTTTCCAGAAGCTAAATTTGATAAAAAAACTGAAGATACTAAAGTTGGAGAATTGGAGGCTGAGAAAGCCAGTGAATCTTCCAAAGTTGATAATAGGGGAACAAAAACTAATTCCAGTTTCATGGAAAGATTCCCAGATTCACCCAGCAGGATTTTTGGTAATAAACAATCACCTGTTGTTACAAAGAAAAGTAAGAATGAGGAGGAAAAGGAGAAATTAATGGAAGAAAAGCGACGATATTGGGATACATTAAGAAAAATTCACACTAAAAGCCATAGACATAGTGATCATATGGATTCTGTTGATTGGGAAGCAGTAAGAAGTGCAAAATTTAGTGAAGTTGCTAACGCTATTGCATCTCGTGGTCAGCACAACATTATTGCTGCAAGAATACAGGTACACAATAATTCGTTTGCTAGCTGTTAATAATAAACTTTCAACATGTTATCATTGAAGTAATGATTATATATATTTTATGTTTGTAGCAATTACTCAATAAGTTAATGGATTCAAATGGAAGTGTGGATTTAGAATGGCTAAGATATGCTCCACCAAAGGAAGCAAAGTAAGTCTACACATCTATATCACTTTGCAAGATTTTTTTATATGATTTTGCCTTTATCAGTCATCAATTTAAGCTACTCTGATCAAGCAAATCATTCTTGTTATAGGGAGTATCTGTTGAGCATACATGGACTTGGATTGAAAAGTACGGAATGCATAAGGCTTTTAACACTTCATCATAGTGCTTTTCCAGTAAGTTTTTTTTTCAGTAAGAATATAATTAAGAAGACATAAATTCTTGTTTTTAGTGAATGGATCAATTTTTGTGAGAAAACGTACTATGTTTTCTATTGATTAAAAAATTTGTCACTTTTGTAAGGTGGATGTAAATGTTGGAAGAATTGTTGTACGTTTGGGATGGGTTCCCATTCAACCATTACCCGAGGCAATGCAAATACATAATTTGGAGGAGTAAGTCATTCAATCACTATTATATCATTAATTTTCGAAATTTACTATATATATCACATTCATTAATTGCACTATTTTATTTTAATACAGGTTTCCAGACTCGAACAAAGTTCAACAATATCTTTGGCCGCGACTATGCACTCTTGATCAGAAAACATTGTAATTATCAAGCATCTTTTTAATCTATTGGAGCTTTGTATTAGGTTAATATATCTTACATATGAAATTATTGGCTTGTACAGGTATGAATTGCATTATCAGCTGATAACCTTTGGAAAGGTACATCTTAAGGTTATTATGAATAACACTTACCTTTTCACCAGAAAATGGAAATCATCGTCAAATATTTTGCAGGTTTTTTGCACAAAGAGAAATCCAAATTGCAATGCTTGTCCAATGAATAAAGAGTGTGAACATTATAACAGTGCTCTTGCAAGGTACGTGTTGCATTAATTTATTAAAATTTAAGAATACGTAATAGCTTGATGCTGGAGGGAAATCAATAGCTTTACTGTGCAAATATATTTTTTTCCTGGAAAAAATGTGGAAAATGTAGTTTTCTTTGTTTTGGTAAATTAAATGTACACTATTTATTATTACTAGGACAATTGCCCGTGCATACGCACGGGGTGTGGTAGACGTATATTGTTGCCTATTATAAATTATGTGTTATAAAGAGATATATATTGTTAGGAATATATAATTGCATTTGCCTAATAACTAAATAAATAAACAAAATCTATTTATATAGAGAAATAATTGTACGATGCATGAGGTGAGGTAGAAATTAATTGATATCAACACTGTGGTAGGAAATAATGGTGAAGAAAAAGTATGGTAACAAAAAGACTTTAGATAGAAATTATCAAAAATGTTGGGTGATCCATTGAGATGTGGGAGGCCGCCATAATCAGTTATAAGTGTGTTCTAAGTATAGTTATTTGAATTGTTACGCTCTTTCTATTAATATTAATAAGATGTTGTGATGAGAATGAATATGTAGTAAGATCAATGTACAAAATTGATTTGTGGATATATTTTTGAGTATCACATTTGTAGTAACCTTAAATATATATACACCTTTATATGAAAAAAATGAATGTGCGACACATGAACGGTGTTAAAAAACAACGTGATGTGGTAATAGAATTATAGTGTTTTATTGAATACTCCCTTTGGCGCTGGTCCCTATAATAACTGGAAATGTTACCCTCTACATGTTACTACATTCATTTATGAAATAAAATGATATTGTTTTTGTTCCAGCATTATTGAAATAACTTTGGAGTGGATAGCAGTATATGGGATTTGGATCCTCTCATTCAACACTCTCAATCATCCTCTACACTCTATATCTCCCTCTTAAAATACTTAAAATAATATATTTAAGATAGAGAAAAAATAAGAGAGAATGTAAGAATTTACGAGAGAGATATAGAGTGTAGAGGATAATTGAGAGTGTGTTGAATGAGAGGATCCAAATTCCAGTATATGTGATTTGGAACAATGCTAATGTTGTGGTATACATAGGGCCTAGAATCATACAAATACAAATTATATTTCTATGACAGATGGATAGTACATATCCATCAACTTGGAAAGATATAAGTAGTATTTTTGAAATAACATTGACATTTGAAATGCAAGGCACGTGGGTTGGGCAGGTTTGTGAAAGCACAATTTGATCATAACTGTGCAGTGTTGAAGGCATTCAAATAGCACATATAATTGATTTCGGAAATGACATTAACACATACATATTTGACACTGGCCAAATTGTTGTTGTCTCACTGAGCATACATTGATAATATTAAGAACAGGGATAATGATCAAAATAGTATAACTATAAGAACTATTACAATTATCCAAGTGGTACTTAAAAAGTGTTTTGTAGACTAATAAACCATGACAAAGTAATCTAAAAAGATTCATCTGAAATTCCATTTAACTCAGATTGTCATTTCTTCTCTGATTTGATAACTTTAAGTGGCTTGGTTGAGGAGAGGTAAGCAGTAGAGGAACTTGGACTTCAAAATATCAAATGACCATTTGTTTGCAAGAGTACTGAATTTAGAGTATAGCAAGCTATAGATGCTGATGAGTAATAAATTTAAATCAAGAGAGTATGATCAACATCAATTTGGATAAATATCAAATGACAATCTCTTTGTTGTGCTGTATGAGTCAGCATCAATTTGGATTATAAAGTATATCAATCTATAGATGCTGATGAGTCAGTAACTTAAAGCAAGAGATAAATATAATTGTAAAACATGTATGAATAGAGGAGATCTATGCTCAGTATCAAAATGAATAGCTTTGAAAGCATGTTTTTCAATCGGAAAGTTACTGGTTTGTTCCTGTTTGACACCAAGTTGGTAAACTTTGGTATACAACCTTTGTATACAATCAAAGATATAAAATTCACATTGTAGTGTAAATAATTTGAAATATATCAATTAAAGAATTAATTTAGTAAATATTAGAGAATTAAAGCATTATTATGGTATACAACCTTTGGACAGGAATAGGACAGGACAGTTGATACCACATACGCATTTAAATGGGTCATCACCATTAGTAGCTCTTGATGCATCCGAATATTAGCTCTGATATTCTAAGAGCTTAGGCGTATGAAATCAATATAGTCATTTCGCAAGCCCTTGTTATAAGGTTCATGAAATGGTGGATAAAAATAAATCCTTTATTCTTCAATGATGAAATGCAAAAACAGGTTTACAACAAAATAGTTAGTATTCATTGTAAGAACAGCAAATAGTGGTGGGTCACAGTAGGATACCTACTAAAGGAAGATAAGAAATTAGAAAGGATACCTAGTGAAGGAAGATAAGAAGTTAGAAACAAACCAAGTTAGTTAGAAGCAAATGGAAAGATATTGCAGATACAACAATTTCTTCAATATAATTACCGAGTATTAAGTATCTGATTGACAGTAGAACAATGAAATTTCATGCATTAGCAACAATAAGTTAAGGCATCAAGCGCATAGCTGCACGATATTTAACGTATTCTAGACGCCCCGAAATCTGTAGAGGACTAATTTCATGCCTGTTGCTACTACTATAAAGCTTCAAAATGGATCCTATTAAATACATCTAGCCACACCATGGTGAGTAAGCTAATCTGAAGTTCAGAAGTATAACCTGAAAATGTAGAACCACTCTGCGAAGAAGTGCAACTTAAATCAGATGCAGCCGAGGCATTCCTCCGAAGCTTTAGAGGATGATTGGAACTTTCAACAGCACTATTCTGTTGACGCAAAGTTCCTTCAAAGGAAATTATCAATCAACTCCAAATGAAATAATAACTCTATGATATAAGCTAGCAACATATAGATAAAGGTGAACATTGAACACTTGCTGTGTTATTAACACTGAAAACTGAAGTCATTGTCAAATGGTTTAAGCAAAAAGTACTACTAAATCATTCATTATATTAACAAATAGTAGTTTCATACTTCTAAATCGCCCGATGAAAGAAGCATCGAAAAGGAACCGAACAAACCAGACATTCGCTCCAAAGTCATCTAAGAGATGGACCTTTTGAAATACTATATAAACAGAAGAAGCAAATGAGTCACAAAAGTCTCATTATGATCTAAAAACTAAATATTTGTGTTGTCTGGTCTAAAAACCAGACAAGTTTTAATCTCCACAAGCGAGGAATGACACGAAATGGAGAAGACTAAACTTACTTGTTCTTTTCTAGAACATCCAAATTTGCTCTGCAACCGTACAAAGTAAAAACATGAAAGATATGAGTATATGTGTATTTGACCATTTTCAAAGTGAATAAAATGATAATAAGCAATGAAAAAATTTACCTTCAGAGAGAAATCACTAATATCTAACAATAGCAACTTGAAACCCGGCTAAGTGGTTTCAAAATGTTCAGGGGTTTATGTAATGTTTAGTGGTTTACAACTTCAAACCCAGCCAAGAATCCCCGTGCCGTCCCACATCAACAAAACATAATCAGAAAACATTCACAAATTAAAAACGTAAGACGTAAACGTAAATAAAGCAATAAAACCCTAAGCAGACCAAAATCGAAGAAAAGAGAAGAAAGCAAAGATAACCAAACAACAAAAATACAAAACTTAAAAACACCAAATCCTATCATACCATCAAGAGAGAAGTGAACAGAAGAGATGATGGATCAAAAACGAGAAATACCTCCAAACCTTCTGATCATCAAATTCGAAAAATACCTGCAAAACATTAGAAGAGTGTTAATGATTAAATTTTTGGAAGATGATGAGAGAAAATGATAGAAAGGGAGGGGCTGATCTGAACTTGGAGGACAGAGAGAGGTACAACGAGAGAGAGTGAGAGACTGCGAGGGAGTATGGAAGGGGCGAATCCATTTTGTTATTTCCCTCTCCATTTCGTCTCCCTCTTTTGGGGCCACTCCACATTGACGTTAACCCTAAGACTCTTCCCGTCCTTTGCGGTTTCTTTAGCGATGTCTTCTCCAATCTTCTTTGGAGATAGACCGAGTGGACTGAACATTGAAGCGAGGGAACTGGCCGCACCGACTTCTCCTCCGGTTACTCGGACGTAGACATCGACGACCTGTGAGGGGTCGAACTTTGGCGGCATTGTTGCATAGGAAAGGAGGTGGTTGGAGGAAGAGGAGATGATGCAGGGAGAAGAGGAAAGGAGGAAGAAGAGAAGAAAATGAGGTCGGTGAGGTTGGAGAGAGAAGACGAGGAGGGTAATGTGGAGTGTAACTGGATAGTGTAAGGGACATTGATAATGAGAAATGGAAAGTTTGTGTGAACGCAGCCAATTAGTCAAACTTGGGTAATTTTTTCTTCTACAATAACAGTACCAACATTAGTGGTCTGCATAATTGTCCCAAATTAAATACACAGAATGCATTAAAAATCAGAATCCATAAAAAACGCGTTTTGTAAGATAATATGGTTAAGTTGGTGCAAAAGTGATTTGTTGGTGTGTATGGAAATGTGTAAAGCGTTTTTGTATTGTATATGTGTGTAACAAATCCGAAAAAAACCCAAACCAGGCTAACTAACGTGAATGCAAATATGTGTTCACACATGAATCTAGTTATTTGACATGGTATTTGTGTTGTAGCCTTTGGAATCAAGCATTATTTGTAGCATAAAAAATTGGTCATAGAACCAGGATTTATAAGAAGAGATTCTAAACCTACAACAAAAAGTAAATTGTGGTGAGTTTGTCCTCGAGTACAGTGGCAGAACCATTTTTGAGGGGTCTAATTGTTAAATAATATAAATTAACTAATTCATTGATGTTGCAACAATTTTTTAGTAGGTTGAGTTGGTTTATTTTACGTAGCACACATAAATGTACAAGGATCTAATTCCTCCTATTGCACTTTTGGCATTATTTTTGAGAAAAAATACACTTGGGTACCGCAAAAAAACGAAAATGCCCCCCTCTCCATTAGAAGATATGCCGCCCCTGCTTGAGTAAATACCTGTATTGCTTAGTTAAAAATATGAATATTAGTCTTAATAAAATATGAGAATTGAGGTATTTAATTCTACTTTTAGGCTGAAGTTTATGATATTCATAGTCTATTATTCTTGTCATATGTCATTAGTGTTTTGTTTTTATAATCATAGATTCTGCTACCTTAGCATCCATGAACCGCCATCTAGCATTAATAATATTGAATATGAAGATTTTTTATAATGTTAGTGGTCATTAGGAGTGAATAATATTATAAAATGAGCAGAAAAGTGAGAGAGAATATTCATTAGGCCGACTTTATCAGGAGAGAGAATTATTGATTCAATTATTGAAACTGTTAATCATCGTAACCCATAGTTTGGCAAATTTCTAGCAAAATGTACATGTAGTTTTGTTTGTATTCTCCCCTTTACTTAATTGAAAGTATTGGAAGGTTTGCAACAGAGCTGCCAAACTGGGCCGTTCGGCCCAGCCCTTTGGGCTAAATCGTAAAGACGGGTTGGGCTGGACCAGCCCATTTGTCTACTGAACTGTATATTTTGTAGCCCAGCTCAAAACACTGGGCTTAGCAGGCCGGCCCATCCCACTTCAATTTTCAGAAAACTACAAAAAATGTTCAAAAAGCATAAAAAAAATGAGCACAACCTGGCCCATGGGTCAACGAGGATGGGCCAAAATGGCTCAATTCTTTTCTGGTCTCTATTTAGCAAGCCCAACCCAAAACACCAGGCCGGGCCAAAATTAACAGCTCTAGTTAGCATTCTGCACTGCACATACATATCTATTGTTTTCTTTCCTTCCCCTAATTTGGCTCTGGTGTAATTAGACTATGCAATTAAAAAATGTGCTAATATACATGCAGGACAAGGCTTACCTTACCTGCACCCTCTGTGGTTCCTGCAGCATCTGTGGATCAAAGAATTGTAGTGACACCAATGGATTCTACAAATGCTAATTCTTTCAAAAACTCCTCTGCATTGAGCAATTCTGAATCAACATTTATCACTGATGTCTACAAGTCCTTTATTGGTGAAAATAGTAATGAATGTGAGCCTATAATTGAGATGCCTGCATCGCCAGAACCTGAAAGCACAGAATTGATTGCATCTGAAACACAAAGTGAAAAGATTTACAATGGTGTGTGTGAGGATAACAAGGACCTTGAGGACATCGAGGATTTTCTGACGATCGATCTCAGTAGTCAAGAATCCTTTCTGAAGACTAGTGGTTTTGCTTATGAAGTGTCCGAACATGATATGAATACATCAACGGCTTTAGTCGCATTACATGGTTATGCTGCAAACATTCCGAGGCCAAAAATGAAAGATGTTAGCCGTTTAAAGACTGAGCGCATGGCGTAATTTTCTCTCTTTCCTATATTCTCATGTTATTTCTTTCTACATATCTTTTAATATTCTTAAATTAATTATGGTTGCATTATCTCTATTTAATTAAAACTTAATCTTTGTTACCATACATTTACTTATTGTTAGCATCATCTTTCCTTATTGGTTAGTTAGTTTGCAGTTAGCTTTAGCAGAATATGAAAGAGCTTTCCCTCTCATCTCTAGTTAGTTATTCAATAATGAAATTTGAATGCTCTCTGAACTCAGAAGCTTGACATTCTCTGCTTTGACCGTACCTATGTTAATGTTGTGTTTTATTAGTTTCTCTATATATTTGTATTAAAAGTAAATATCAAATTTTTTTAATAGTTGAGTCTGTCTATTTGTTTTATACATATCTCTCATTCTTATGTAAAATATTCTACTGCTTACTACTCTCTCTGTCCCATTATAAGTGTCAAATTTGCAATTTTACCCTTAATGTTTTTTAGAAATCAGCTGGTGTGTAGCACTATGCACTTTCGGGAGAAGATAGTAAATAGTTGTCATGCATGTGGAATAACACTGCAAACTTTTATTATTATTTTTTATCAGATTTGTTAGAAAATAATTATTTTTTAAATTATAGGAATGTTATCTTATTGCAAAATAAATTCTTAACGGTATATTAGATACTTTAAAGACATTACTTGAGTTCAATACTTTACATTATGAGTCTTAGTTTTTCTTATTTTATCTTATGCAGTTATGAGCTTCCAGATAACCACCCGCTCCTAAGAGAGGTAAGTACTAAAAAGAAAGTCATAAAGTAAGCTTTTAATTAATTATATATGCACATGTATTATATTTTTGTTTATTTTACAGCATGCTCTACGAGAACCTGATGATCCTTTCCGTTATCTTCTCGTTGTATGGACAAAAGGTACACAAAAGAAAGTTTTTTATTTAAGAAAGTATTTACGAGTACAAATACGAATATACTCACTTTTTAGGTATTTTTTATTTAGATGAATTAGAAACCTCCGTTGAGTCAAGGAAGATTAGTTGTGAAATGGTTTATGGAACACTTCTGGTTAGTTAAACTGAAACTGCTATTTGAAGTTTATAGGCTATCTTTCTTATAAATAAAAGAACTTGATTCAATAATTCATGTAACAGATTCCATGTAGAACTGCAATGAGAGGATATTTTCCGTTGAATGGAACATACTTTCAAGTTAATGAGGTGAATAATTCAAATTTTGAATCTTTTGGTTGAAAGGTTGAATCATTAGTTGAAAATAAATCTGGTTTAATATCTTGTTTTCTTCTTGTTTATAGGTTTTTGCTGATTACGCTTCAATGATAAACCCAATTGATGTTCCTAGAAATTGGTTATGGAATCTTGAGCAACGGACCATATACTTTGGGACTGGTACATCAGCGATAACGAGAGGTAATTGAACATTATAGATTGACTATATCTCTTTTTGTCAGCTTAGACGAAATGATATATAAACACCATACACACTATTAGATTAGATTCGTGTGCAGTTGGTCGGGACTGCATGCAGTCATGTAGTCAACAAGCTCCGGGGGGACGGTCAAGATTTCAAATTCGGGATTTTATATCAAATAAAAATCCAAAACTGTTCTTAAAATATGAGCTGTCCAATTTTAATCGGACGGCTCTAAACTGGCCGACTGCACACAGATTCTAACTACACCTAATCTAAATTCTACACTATCACATAGTTGCATCCGGGTTTGAACCCGAGAACCGTTGTCTCCATATCGCTAAAATTGTTCACGCAACTTGAAATGGGGACATAAGTTTATCAAATTAGAATAATAATTTTATCAAATATGAATGCAGGTTTGTCATTGGAGAAAATTCAGGAATGTTTTTGTAAAGGTTAGAAAACAATATCAATTGATTATGCATATATTTCTACTTAAATTACACTATGCTCATCATTTACATATATTTTTTATAGGTTTCCTATGTCTGAGAGCAATTGATATAAAGACAAGAGCTCCAAGACCTATATCATCTATATTGCATCGCAACACAACGGTAAAAGTTGGAAAAGAAAACAAAAATGTTCCAGTGAATGAGTAATAAGCAATGCATGCTATTACTTGTTAGTATGATTCTTCAATTATATCTTGTATTATTATACATACACATTCATCTCCTTTTAAATTCTTATCAACTCTATTTACCAAAATTGTTATCAACTCTCATTTATTAAATTTAAATGACTTTTATTATGTTATAAGTCGAATATAAACTTATATATGAGTTGTTTATGTTTGAAGTGTGAGTTATATGCACTACGGCTTAAAAACAAACTAAGTAAAAAATCTCTTATTATCAGTAAAAAACAACAGACATTAGTGTGTTTGGTTAAAGAGAGATAGGGAAGAGAGTGTGAGGTGAGAAGGAAGTTAGAAAGAGATTAGAAACTTCTGTTTGGTTTAGAGAAATAGGGGAGTGAGATAAAAACTAGTGGGTTCTTTAGTGGCATTTATGTACTTTCACAAATTGTCAACAATTCTTTACTCTCTATTTCTCATTTTTTTTCCCTCTTATACCAAATATTCCTTTAATATATCACATATCATGTGATAGTGATCATATAGAATGTGTTTAATGATAGTTATAAGAATACGTGAATTTCACTACACTCTATTGCGATTTGTAATTTCCAGAATTAGGTGCGCAAAGAATGTGTCGTCTCATAGACAAAAATGGTATGAAACAAGTATCCTCAATACTTCGAGAGATATAAGGTGCATTATGGTCGTTGATGCAAAAATTGATTCAGAAATTGAATAGGAGGAAGCAACCAAATGGATTGCATCTGTTTAATTAGTGATAGGGAAGAAGAAATCCATTGATCCAAAGAAAGTAAACAAGATGAAGTAAAACAAAATACCTGCTCAATTGATTTAGTGCCTCTTCGATTGATTTAGAAATTGATTGATTCAGAAATCGATTGTGTTAGAGAATGTAAATAGCAGTTAATTAGGTGTATCATTTTAGTTAGAATCTGTTATTCTGTTATGTCAGTTGGATCTGTTATAACAGTTTGTGTAACTGTCAAACTGAATTCTGTTAGCAGACTTGCATATAGCTGCTATATATATATTGTATCTCTGTGTAATCTCAGATCTGTTGGGGATTCTACGGCGCAGCAGACAGGAGAGGGAAGGGAGAGCGACGGCGCTAGAGAGAGGAAAGGGAGCAATAAAACAGTGAGACTGTAAAGTGATAGGATTAGGTTAAAAGGCAATCAAAAGCATTATTATTCACTAACTAGTGATCCCTATTTATACACAAAACCTAAAGTCAGGCCCAGGCCCATATTTCGACTAGGCCCAATATGCCAACTACTAACTACACCTTCTACTGTTACTAATTACACTGCAACTTCTACAGCTAACTATAACTTCGACTAGGTAGTATTTCGACAGCTACTTATTACAAATACAAGCAATACACAATTACAAGGTATATTCCAATATTCCCTCCTAATTTGTATTGCTACGTGACATCATTCCAAGCATTGTCCTCAGTTCTTCGAATCTTCCTTTCTGCAATGGCTTGGTCATTGTTTCTGTCGAAATGTCCTTTCTGCAATGCATTGGTCATTGCTAAGTGACACTTCAGTTTTGGCCCCCAGTCACCAGGCGGCAACTCTGCATATAGCCAGAGTTCTTGTTCCTCTGTCGAATCTTTCCTGTCGAGAGGAATTCGGCACCCATGTGCCCAAAGTGTGTTGCCTGATCTTGCCCACACCCTGTCGAACCTGTGTTGCCCCTTGTCGAACTGTTTCGAACTCTGTCGAACTGGGCTGCAACTTTTCGATCTGTTCTGCCCCTTTTCGAGCTGTTTCGCACTCTGTCGAACCGGGCTGCAACCTTCAATACTTGGTGCCCAATACAAGGGTTCTTTCTCAATGGTTACTAATTTTGCCTTACCCTTGGCCACTTCACCATCTATTGCCTTCTTTTGCGCTGGAAGTTCGACTAGCTTCCAGGTATCATTCTTCTCTATTGATTTCGACTCATCAATCATAGCTTCCTTCCACTCCTTTCGACTAAGAGCTTGCTCCAGACTCACTGGTTTTGCTTCAGCCATCAGTTCGAATTGAGTTAACTCTCCCTCTGCAGTTACAGCAGAATCTGGGATTGTGTCGAAATCATTTAGCTCTACTGATTTCTGCCTTTCCCTTTGCAACCTTCTGAGAGGTTCGACAGCAATGGGTTCTTCTGGCTCTTCAGTTTCGACCTCGTCGACATCCTGATCACTCTGATCATGAACTTCTTCTAAGTCCATTGTTGTCGGTTTTTCAAAACATTCTTCGACAGTTCTCTTCAGGCAATGTTCTTCGACAACCTGCAATTCGACACACTTCTCTTCAGTCGAATTTGTATCTGGTTTCAACAACAGCAACTCTGGGTCTATAGTCGTCATGAATGATAATTCCTCATCATCGTTGCTGGCTATGTTAGAGGTATCCCCAGTGTTTCGACTGGCCTGCCACACACACATAGCACAAGTATTTTGAGCATTACAAGTGTATCCACTTATACAAGTGTTCACACTGTTCTGCTCGCTACTTTCAGCAATTTCGTCAAGATGAGTGTTATCTTCAATCTCATCTTCGACTGCCATCAGCACTAGCCCATCTGAGTCGGAGTCTGTGTCACTGTCACTCGCAAAATTGGCTTCAGCATCTCTAGAAACCTTCTTGTTTTTACACCTGTTTCTATAATGCCCAAATTGCTGACAGTTGTAGCATTGCACTTTCGACAGGTCACCTTTCTTGTCGAAAGATCCCTTCTTCTTGTCGAAATCATTCGGCTTACTGCTTGATCCTTCTTCTCTACCTCTTTCGACCCTGTTACTTGCCTTCCAATTCTTCTTAGAGGAATATGAAAGTAAGGCTTGTTCAGTTTCTCTCTCTGAACTTCTCTGCCTTATCCTCAATTCATGCGCCTCTAAGGAACCCTGAAGTTCATCTAACTTCAATGTATCTAGGTCCTTAGATTCTTCAATGGCTGTAACAACGTAGTCGAATTTCTCGGTTAAGGATCGAAGCACCTTTTCGACCTTCTTCACTTCTTCGACAGTCTCACCATTTCCCCTCATTTGATTAGTTAATGCTACTAACCTCGTAATAAATTCGCCAATCGATTCTGCTTCTGACATCTTCAGGGCTTCGAACTGCTTTCTGAGCGACTGGGGTCGAATCTTCTTCAGTCTGTCTGCTCCGCCATACGAGCTCTTGAGGATGTCCCACGCTGCCTTTGCTGATTCACAGTCGATGATCAGGTTCAGGACATTCGAATCGACACACTGGTGAAGTAAAAACAGCCCTTTTCCGCCTCTCTTTCTCATCGCATTGTGGCTGTTTCTCACCGCTTCTGTGGCGTCATCTGCCACGGGTGGAACTCCATCGTTCACGATGTCAAGTACATCTTGATATCTGAACAGCACCTTCATCTGCGAACACCATCTCTCAAAGTCTTTTCCATCGAAAATGGGGAGGCTCCCCGGAATACCTCCACCATAGTTATCTCTCGCTGCCATGGATCTTAAAGCTTTGATACCAGTTTGTTGGGGATTCTACGGCGCAGCAGACAGGAGAGGGAAGGGAGAGCGACGGCGCTAGAGAGAGGAAAGGGAGCAATAAAACAGTGAGACTGTAAAGTGATAGGATTAGGTTAAAAGGCAATCAAAAGCATTATTATTCACTAACTAGTGATCCCTATTTATACACAAAACCTAAAGTCAGGCCCAGGCCCATATTTCGACTAGGCCCAATATGCCAACTACTAACTACACCTTCTACTGTTACTAATTACACTGCAACTTCTACAGCTAACTATAACTTCGACTAGGTAGTATTTCGACAGCTACTTATTACAAATACAAGCAATACACAATTACAAGGTATATTCCAATAAGATCATCAATCAGAAAAATATCAGTTTACATTTTCTTCAATATGTTCAGTTCTTTACCTTGTAATATGGTATCAAGAGCTCACTAAGTCACCTTCGTGACTCGATTCTGTTTCTTCTTCCTCCGATTTTTTTTTCCATGACAAATACACCACCCCCTACGCCACCACCACTGGTGGCGTCCTCCGATAAACCTCTATCTTCGTTCAACTATAAGATCTCGGTGAAACTAGATGAATCCAACTACCTTGTCTGGTTGCAGCAGATTGAGCCGGTGCTGCGTGCTCACCGCCTTCACCGGTTCTGCGTGGCTCCGGCCATTCCCCCTCAATTCGCGAACGAAGATGACAGAATTAACAATCGCGAGAATCCTGCGTATACAAACTGGGAACTACAGGACCAATTATTACTCGCTTGGCTCCAATCTTCCTTGTCACCGGCGATATTGCCGTCGATCATTGGCTGCCGATACACATACCAACTCTCGGACAACATTCATACTGCGTTTCAATCAAAGACTCGCGCCCAGGCTCGCCAACTCCGCACACAACTGCGCACGACGAAGAAAGGATCGTCAACGGTATCAGAATTTCTCGCCAAGATCAAGCATCTCACCGATTCTCTCACTTCGATCGGTGAGTCCGTTTCAATTCAAGATCAGTTAGATGTTATTCTTGAGGGTTTACCAAGCGAGTACGAATCCCTTGTTACGTTAATCAACAGTAAAATTCAATGGTTCGACCCTGAAGAAATTCGCGGTCTTCTTCTCGCTCATGAACAGAGAATTGACAAAGCCAAGATTCTTGAGGAATCAGCTTCGCTTAATCTTACCCAATCTAAGAATTCCTCTGGCAATTATTTTTCGCAAGATCTCAATCAAGAAAAACCCCAGACCAATTACAATAATGGAAACCCTAATTTTCACAATTTCCCAAATTCTCAAAACCCTAATTCTGGAAACCGTGGAAATGGTCAATTCAGAGGTCGCGGTGGCCGATTCAGAGGTCGCGGTGGCCGGAATGGTGCGCGTTCGAATATACAGTGCCAAGTATGTCATCGCGTGGGACATGAAGCGAGCTATTGCTATCACCGCTTCAATACAGCGTTCAATACTCCTCCTGGGCCTGCATATCCAACAGGGAACCCGTACTAGTACAATAGACAGCCCATTGCTCCTCTTGCTTCAACTCCATGGAATCCAGCTATGACACCTCCGGTTCCTCAAGCTCATTTCACTGGTATGCCCTCTGCTCACCCTACCTCCAGCAACTGGATGGACACTGCTGCTTCAAACCACTGCACTCTGCTTCCTGCACCTCCTGGTGCTCCTCCACCACCAGCACACCTAGAAAATGTATTTCTAGGAAACGGTACAAGCTTACCTGTTCAGTCTCTTAGCACATTTAAATTTCAATCTCCAACTCACCCACAACACACACTTTACCTTAAAGATGTTCTTCATGTTCCCCAACTTAATAAAAATCTTATCAGTATAAGTAAATTTGCTAAGGATAATAATGCTTATGTTAAATTCTATCCATCTCATTACTCTGCTCATTCACAGGTCAATGATCAAACTCTCTTGGAGGGAAGATTGACTAAAGATGGTCTATATCCCCTTCGGTCTCCAGCTGGTCATGTTTTACAGTCTCCTATTTCTTCTGTTAATTCTCTAGTTTCTCATAATTTTGATGTTTTCTACAAATGGCACCATAGGCTGGGCCACACTAGTCTAGACACTCTAAATAGAATTCTGAAATCATGTAATCTACATACTTTTCAAAGAAATAAAGCTGAATTTTGTATTGCATGTTGCCTTGGTAAATCTCATCGGTTACCCTTCTCTCTATCTCAAACTGTTTACAATGAACCTCTCGAACTTATATACTCTGATCTTTGGGGACCAGCCCCAATGAATTCATCTATGGGCTTTAAGTACTACGTTTCCTTTATAGATGCCTTTAGTAGATTTGTGTGGATCTATTTTTTGCATGACAAGTCCGAAACCCTTAAGGTGTTTAAACAATTTAAATCTCTTGTTGAATTACAACTCAACAAGAGAATTAAATCTGTTCAAACAGATTGGGGGGGAGTTTCGTCCATTTAAAGAGTATCTTGCCAATCTAGGTATCATTCATAGAGTAATCTGTCCTCAGACTCATCATCAGAATGGAGTTGTTGAAAGAAAACATAGACACATAGTGGAAATGGGTCTGTCTCTTCTTTCACACTCCTCTCTGCCTTATTATTTCTGGGACCATGCTTTTCATTCCGCTGTCTACATCATTAACAGACTTCCTGCCTTTCACTCTCAACTAATTCCTCTCCAAACATTATTCAACAAACCACCTGATTATCATTTTCTGCGCTCCTTTGGCTGCGCTTGCTATCCTCTCCTTACCCCTTATAACAATCCCAAGTTTCAATTTAGGTCTAAAGAATGTGTCTTTCTAGGATACTCTGCTTCACACCGTGGTTATAAATGTTTAGATACTAATACTGGTCGTCTCTATATATCTAAAGATGTCTTGTTTCATGAGCATTATTTCCCATTTCAAAGCAAAATTACTAATACTAATAATGACACACCACATCACTCACAAAGCACTACTACACACTTGGAGATTGTTCCACCTAGCACTAAACCCATAACACCCCCTACTACACCTATCTCCTTACCATCCAACAATTCTCCTATGAACCCATCACCTCACCCATCTCTTATAGCCTCACCACAACTGTCCATTCACACCCACTCATCTGCACAGTCACTGCCCTCCACTATAGATCCAAACAGCTCTCCTTCACCATCACCACCTCCACCTCCAAATAATCACCATATGCTTACCAGGTCAAAAATCGGTTGCCTAAGACCTCCTTTATATCCTACTGTCCATGCCACCACCACTGAACCCGTGTCTGTCCAACATGCTATGTCTGTACCTGAGTGGAACAAAGCTATACAGGCTGCATATTCTGCCCTGCAGAACAACAAAACGTGGGATCTTGTGCCTCTTCCTCCCTACAAACGTGCTATAGGATGCAAATGGATATTTAGAATAAAGGAGAATGCTGATGGGACTATAAATAAGTACAAAGCCCGTCTTGTCGCAAAGGGTTTTAATCAGAAATATGGTTTGGATTACTCTGAGACTTTTGCCCCGGTTGTTAAGCCAATTACTATCAGGACAATCCTCACTATTGCTCTAACCTATAGCTGGCCCTTACGTCAATTAGATGTGAACAATGCGTTCCTTCATGGTCATCTACAAGAGGATGTCTATATGCACCAACCACCAGGTTTTATCCAAGGAGACCCCTCACTGGTTTGTCACTTAAAAAAGGCCATCTATGGCCTCAAACAAGCACCACGAGCGTGGTATGAAAACCTTACCAAGACTCTTCTTTCCTTGGGCTTCACTAGGTCCAAGTGTGATCCTTCTCTACTTATCTACAACAAACGGGGTTGTCATCTTTTTGTTCTCATTTATGTGGATGATATTATCATCACAGGATCTTCCACAATAGCTATTAACTTGGTCATTCAGCACCTACAACAAGCCTATGCTCTCAAACAATTAGGCACATTGGATTATTTTTTGGGAATTGAGTGTAAGTCTACATCTACAGGTGCCCTTCATCTTTCTCAATCCAAGTATATTAAAGAGGTGTTAAATAGAGCTGGCATGACAGATTGTAGAAGCATTTCCACACCTCTTCCTACAAATCTTAAACTCTCCAAACATGGTACTGACATCTTTGAGGATCCTCACCTTTATAGAAGCATTGTGGGAGCCTTACAATATGTGACAATTACACGGCCTGAATTAGGCTATTGTGTTAATAAAGTTTGTCAATTCATGTCAAATCCTCTTCAATCTCATTGGTCTGCAGTTAAGCGTATTTTAAGGTATCTCAAGGGCTCTCTAGATCACGGGCTGACTCTTCAACCAGCCTCTACTTCATCCCCTATCAGTATTTCTGCCTATTGTGATGCTGATTGGGCATCGGATATTGATGACAGACGTTCTACTTCTGGTGCTTGCATCTACCTCGGGCCTAACCTTGTCTCTTGGTGGTCTAAAAAGCAGCCTCTTGTAGCTAAATCCACAGCAGAAGCCGAATATCGCAGCTTAGCTCTTGCTGCTGCTGAAGTTCTATGGTTGCAATCTCTTCTCCATGAGTTAAGTATTAAAATTCCTGCGCCTGTGATCTACTGTGACAATCAAAGCACAGTTGCTTTGAGTCACAATCCTGTTCTACATTCCAGAACCAAACATATGGAGCTAGATATTTTCTTTGTGCGTGAAAAAGTGCTTAACAGATCTCTGGTTGTTGCCTATGTTCCTGCTCAAAATCAAATTGCGGATATCCTCACAAAACCTCTCAGCAAGCTTCTGATAACTCATATTTATATGAGTTATTTATACTTATTCAAAGTAAATCATGCAAGTTCTCTGGCAATAGTAGGTTGTTTCTATTAAGTTTCTGTTAGTTTATTGCTTTTTAGTTAGAAAGGGGCTAAATTACAAGTTCTAAGCATTTTGGTGCCAATTGGCGCCTTTGTGAGCGTTTTGATGCTTCTTGTGTTTGTGCAATAATCTGAACGTGGCAACGTCTCTCATCACGTCTGAAGAAGGGCAGCAGAGCAAGAAAGAAATATCTTATTTTTGGCGCACAAGAAATGATGGCCAAAGATCTAGAAGTGCAGAAGATCTTCTCTCTCCTCAGCGCTGACGCAGCTGACGCACTGTAGCAGTGCGGTGTCACTTCAGGGCAGAGTCAGCTCGCAAGCAAGCTTGGAAGGTGGGGAATGACATCAGCAAGCGTGTGACCCTCTTTTGACCATGGCTATTCTCTCTCTACAAAAAGGCAAGGGTGCACCATGCGGATTACACACGACTCCATTCATCATCTACCTTCCTCCATTTTCAGAGATAGTTTTTCTAAAAGAAGTTCTGGACACAGACTTCTTCATTTTTAATTTTCTCAAGCTCCAATTTTTATTTCCATTCGCAACCATTACTGTGAAGCTCAGACGTTGTAACGTCTTTACAGCGTGCATGAAGGAAGGCCACTTAGGCGTATCTTTTGCGTTTAGTCTCCTTTTCTCTATGTACGGTACTTGGATTTTAACTCCTCTTATTTCTGTAAGGATGCTCAGCATGAGCTAAACATTTGTAGTTGGGTTGTTGTTTTGCATGTAATGAACCTCTAGTTTAATGCTATGAAGTATTGATGTTTATGCGTTTTAAATCTTTGCATGTTAATATTTCCAAACTTGTTTTGAACTTGGCCACTTAAAACAAGTAGATTCATAGGTACAGACATGGTCTATGAAAAGAACTCAAAGATTTATGTGAATGAAAAGGTGCACTAAAGACATTTAGGCATTTTTATCTAAGTCTAGACATAGAATGGATAATAGTTCGTAGGACATTGCTGTGGGTACTTAAAATACAGGAGTAGGCCTACTTAGAACCTAGACATAGGAATTCTAGTACTTGAAGCTCTGACGTTTTGTGACTGAAAAGCACAGCTCTTTTGCAACAGCGTTCAAACGTTATAACGTCTATACAGCATAGCATTTGTACGCGTTAACGTGTAAACGTTATAACGTCTGACTAGAGGAGATTTACTTGCATGCAACAATCCAACTCATACTCTTCCATATTCACACCCACTTCTCATTTACTTGCCTTATTTATGTTCTTAGTCTTAATATCAACTTTTAGTGCCGATTTGTTACTTGTTTCACTTGTGTTTTAAAGACTTGAGCTCTGGAAGTAAAACAATCCTCGTGGGAACGATCTCTTACTTTTTATCCACTTTATTACTTGTACGACGTGTATACTTGCACTGATATTGCGATTATAAAACACACGGACGCAACAAGTTTTTGGCGCCGTTGCCGGGGATTGTATTTAACTTTTATTGCTCAACAAGAATTAAAACACTAGGTGAAAGAATTCTGCTGTGTTGTTTGTTGTTTTTGTGAGTGAACAGGTAAACGTTACAGCGTATGCTTAGTTCCAGCTCAAGCTCTAGTTCAACTAAACCAAGGAGTGGATCTGAGCCTGAATTCTATCCAGAACCTGAAAGAACCTTCAGGCGACTAAGGAGACAACAAAGGTTAAGAAGGCAGCAACAACACCAGCAATTTCAGCCACCAATCATGTCTGAACATGGTACTGGTGGTAGAAGCTCTAGAGGTGGACGCACTCCAAGAGGAGGAAGGCACTCTGATGCTGGAGGTAGAGAACGTGGTCGTGGACCACAAACTCATACAGAAACCTATGTTGATGATGAACACTGGCAGAGACGGCAACTCATCAATGCAGGGCCACAAGACATGGTCAATGACAGAGACAGGCCTATGCGTGATTATGCCGTGCTCAATCCTGTCCATTTACAAACAGGCATTGCAAGACCACCTATTCATACTGGTCACTTTGAATTCAAGCCAATGATGTTCCAAATGCTGCAGACTGCAGGGCAATTTGGGGGTTTTCCTCAAGAAGATCCTTATGCACATCTAAGGCAATTTTTGGATGTGTGTAGCAACTTTGTCATCCCTGGAGTCTCAGAAGATGCCTTCCGATTGAAGCTATTTCCATATTCTCTTAAGGATAAGGCCAAGAATTGGTTGAACTCCTTAGAGCCAAATTCAATTCACACTTGGGATGAGCTAGCTGAGAAATTTCTTGGAAAATACTTCCCTCCCAACAAAAATGCCAAGTTAAGAAATGACATCACTTCCTTCAAACAAAGAGAAGGGGAATCATTATTTGAGGCTTGGGAAAGATGGAAGGAATTACTAAGAATGTGCCCACACCATGGTATACCCGTGGTTATTCAAATGGAGACTTTCTATAATGGTTTAGATCAGCCTACCAGGCTTATACTTGATGCTTCATCCGGTGGTGTCATATTGAACATGTCTTTCTCTGAGGCATGCAGGCTTATTGATGACATAGCTACTCATAATGCCCATTGGCCTTCTGAAAGATTCACTCCCGGATAGAAAGCTGGTGTCCATGAGATAAGTGAAGTAACTGCCCTTTCTGCTCAGGTTGCTTCTCTGACCAACATGATTAAAAACTTGAGTACCCCAAACGTGGCAACGTCTGAAACACAGACTGCTGCAGCTGTTGAACCAACACCATCTGGGGGAGTAGTGTGTGTCTATTGTGAAGGAGGGCATGTCTACGAAGAGTGTCCCCATAACCCTCAGTCTGTAAACTTTGTATCACATAACAAAGGTAACAGTCCCTTCTCCAACTTTTACAATTCAAATTGGAGAAATCACCCAAATTTTAGTTGGAAGAACAACAATTCTTTGAATGCTAGCGATGCTGCTCCTGCAATACCCCCAGGATTTCCCCCTCAACAACAAAAGCAGTATACGCAGAATAACAACAACAACTTGGAAGCCTTGATGAAAACTTTCATAAGCGATTGTAGGGCAACCTTACAGACCCATGAGTCTTCAATCAAAACCTTGGAAAACCAAATTGGGCAGATAGCCTCAGCTCTTACTCAAAGACAGAATGGATCTCTTCCATCCATAACTGAAACACCATCTTCATCAAAGTCAAATGGTAAAGATGTGGTGAATGCACAGGTAAATGCTATCTCTTTAAGAAGTGGAACTGAGTATCCTGACCCATCTATGCCTAAGGAACCCAAGGTGCCAGAAGAGGAAAAGGACAAAAACAGAAGTGGAGAAAAAGAGAAGATTATTCCAGATACTGTACTATCTAAGCCAGACGTTACAACGTCTAGTTCTGAACTAGGAATCAAGACTGTTCCTAAGCTTGTACCTGAATATCCTCCTCCACCCTACCCTCAAAGACTAAAGAAAGCTCATGAAGACAAGCAATTCAGCAAGTTCATGGAGATGCTAAAACAGCTACACATAAACCTTCCCTTGGTTGAAGCTCTACAGCAGATGCCAAACTATGCCAAGTTCCTAAAGGATATCATCACCAAAAGAAGAAGGCTAGGGGAGTTTGAAACTATTGCTTTAACTGAAGAATGTAGCTTAATCATGCAGAATAAACTCCCTAGAAAACTGAAAGATCCTGGCAGTTTTACTATACCATGCTCCATTGGAGATTTTTACCTTGGCAAAGCTTTATGCGACTTGGGGGCAAGTATTAACTTGATGCCCAAGTCCATTTATGAAAAACTTGGTATAGGAACTGCCAGACCTACTTCTCTAAGTCTTACAATAGCTGATAAAAGTAGAGTTTATCCTGAGGGCATATTAGAAGATGTTTTGATCAAAGTTGACAAATTTGTTTTTCCAGTGGACTTTGTTATTTTAGATTTTGATGCAGATAAGGAAGTTCCTATCATCTTGGGGCGACCATTTCTGGCCACTGGAAGGACACTCATTGATGTGCAGAAAGGAGAATTAATCATGAGGGTCAATGACCAAGAAGTCAAGTTCAACGTCCTCAACGCACTCAAGTATCCAGAACCTAACACAGAGGAATGTTCCTTTGTGGTTGCCCTTGACCATGTGGTTCAAAAACAATTCAATAAAGATAATGACCACTTGGAGAAGATTCTGGGCGAAGATGAGATTCAAGAGTTGTTAATAGAAGAAGCTGCTCCGTTAAACGTTACAACGTCAACTACAGACGTTGTCACGTCTGACTCCCCTGTACCCAAGGCGTGGACAAAGAAGTATGAATCTTTGGGGCAAGAAGACTCCAATCTCAAGAAGATAGTTCCTTCCATTGAAGAACCACCCACACTGGAGCTGAAGGTGTTACCTGATCACCTGAAGTATGCCTTCTTAGGGGAAAATGATTCTTTACCTGTAATCATTTCTTCTAATCTCTCACAAGAGCAGGAAAGTGATCTCATTAGCACCTTGAAAAGGCACAAGAAAGCCATTGGTTGGCAAATGGCAGATATCAAGGGTATCAGTCCCACAATCTGTATGCACAGAATTGTCTTAGAAGAGAATGCAAAGAACAGCATTGAAGGACAAAGGCGATTGAACCCAATAATGAAAGAGGTGGTCAAGAAGGAAATCATCAAATGGTTAGACGCAGGAATCATCTACCCAATCAGTGACAGCTCATGGGTGAGCCCAGTTCAATGTGTACCAAAAAAGGGTGGAGTTACTGTGGTGACCAATGACAAAAATGAATTGATTCCAACAAGGACAGTGACTGGATGGAGGATATGTATGGACTACAGGAAGCTGAACAAAGCAACCAAGAAGGACCATTTTCCTCTGCCATTTATTGACCAGATGTTGGATAGACTTGCAGGCAAAGAATTCTATTGTTTCCTTGATGGTTACTCAGGATATAACCAGATAGCTATTGTGCCTGAAGACCAAGAGAAAACCACATTCACTTGCCCTTATGGTACCTTTGCCTTCAGAAGGATGCCATTTGGGCTGTGTAATGCACCTGCAACATTCCAGAGGTGTATGATGGCTTTATTCTCAGATTTTATTGAAAAATCCATGGAAGTTTTCATGGATGACTTTTCAGTCTATGGAGACTCATACAAGGCATGCTTGGATAACTTAGAAGGAGTTTTAATAAGATGTGAAGAGACCAACTTAGTACTCAACTGGGAGAAATGCCACTTTATGGTTCAAGAGGGAATTGTTTTGGGGCATAAGATTTCAAAGAAAGGGTTGGAGGTTGATAAAGCAAAAATTGATGTTATTGACAAATTACCTCCACCTACCACTGTCAAAGGTATTAGAAGTTTCTTAGGGCATGCTGGTTTTTACAGAAGGTTTATCAAGGATTTCTCAAAAATTTCCAAACCTTTGTGTCTGCTGCTGCAACGTGATAACGTCTTCAACTTTGATGAGCAATGTCATGAAGCCTTCCAGAAATTGAAGACTGCCCTTGTAACAGCTCCTGTGATAGTCACTCCTGACTGGTCCAAACCATTTGAATTAATGTGTAATGCGAGTGATTACGCTGTGGGAGCTGTATTGGGTCAAAGGTATGGCAAAATTTTTCACTCTATCTATTATGCTAGTAAAACCTTAGATGATGCCCAATTAAATTATACTGTAACTGAGAAAGAGTTACTGGCTGTTGTATTTGCTTTTGACAAATTTCGATCATACTTGGTGGGTGCAAAAGTTATTGTTTTTACTGATCACTCAGCCATCAAGTATTTGATTGCTAAAAAAGATGCAAAGCCACGACTCATCAGATGGGTTCTCCTCCTCCAAGAATTTGACTTGGAAATTCATGATAAAAAGGGGGTGGAGAACCAAGTTGCTGATAATCTTTCTAGGCTTGAGAATGTTGATGCAGGTACAGGTGCAGAAGAGATAAAACAAAATTTCCCTGATGAAAAACTGCTGACAGTAGCCACTGTAGCTGAAGACGCTACCACGTCTATGGCAATTTCTTCAAACGTTATAACGTCTGATGCTACTGCTCCCTGGTATGCTGATATAGTCAACTTCCTAGTCAGTAAGATTGTGCCTGTGGATTTCAACCATCAGCAAAGAAAAAAGTTCTTCCACACTGTGAAGCACTATTTTTGGGATGAGCCCTATCTGTATAAGATGTGTCAAGATCAGTTGCTTAGGAGATGTCTTGCTGAAAAAGAACAACTTCATGTGTTACAACAATGTCATGCATCACCTTATGGAGGACATTTTGGAGGAACCAGAACTGCAGCAAAGGTGCTACAGTCAGGATACTATTGGCCAACACTCTTCAAAGATGCTCATGAATTAGTGAAAAACTGTGATAAATGCCAAAGAACTGGAAACATCTCCAACAAGCAAGAAATGCCGTTGACAAATATCCTTGAAGTGGAGCTGTTTGATGTGTGGGGAATGGACTTCATGGGGCCATTTCCTATGTCTCATGGAAATTTATACATTTTGGTAGCTGTGGATTATGTGTCAAAATGGGTGGAAGCCATTGCATTGCCCAATAATGAAGCCAAATCAGTCAGCAAATCCCTTAAGCAAAACATATTCACAAGATTTGGTACTCCAAGAGCTATAATCAGTGATGAAGGCTCTCACTTCTGTAACAAGCTGATTGAGAACCTATTGGCTAAGTACGGAGTGAAGCACAAGATTGCTACAGCTTATCACCCACAGACAAGTGGTCAAGCAGAAATTTCCAACAGAGAAATTAAAAGGATACTTGAGAAGATGGTTGGTCCAAACAGGAAGGATTGGTCCCTGCACCTTGATGATGCATTGTGGGCGTACAGGACAACATTTAAGACACCACTGGGCATGTCACCATACAAGCTAGTCTTCGGAAAAGCTTGTCACCTGCCCATTGAACTCCAACACAAAGCTCACTGGGCACTGAAGCAACTGAACTTAGATCATTCAAAGGCTGGAGAAGCAAGGCTCCTGCAACTAAATGAGCTAGATGAATTCAGGCACACTGCCTATGAGAATTCAAAAATGTATAAGGAGAAAACCAAGAAGTGGCACGATCAGAAAATTCAAAGAAGAGAGCTAGTAGAAGGACAATCAGTTTTGCTGTTTAATTCAAGGTTAAAGTTGTTCCCTGGGAAGCTAAAATCAAGATGGTCAGGACCTTTCAAGCTGGTAAAAGTCTATCCTCATGGTGCTGTGGACCTGTTTGATGAGAAAACTAATTCCATCTTCAAAGTCAATGGCCAAAGAGTGAAGCATTACCATGGAGAACATGTGGTTAGGGACAAGACCACAGTGGCTCTCAACAACCCCTGAATTCAAAAGAAAAAAAAGGGAATAGTCTGGCTGAAGACTCTTAAAGCAAGCGCTCTTGGGAGGCAACCCAATGGTTTTAACTAACCAGCAATTTTGTGTCTTTAAATTTTTGTTGTGTGCAGGAATGGGAGCTGAAGTAGTATAAACGTTATAACGTCTCTGCGTGTCTAGGATGTTGTCACGTTTGCTGCCTGGGTAAAGTTTTAAATGAAAAAGAAAAGAAAATGAGTCAAGCAGTTTTCAAATGAAAAAAATTTTAAAATGAAAATGATTTCTAGACGTGACTGCCAAAGTGACCATGACGTCACTTCCAACGGTTACCCCTTTTTCCCAAACCCACGCCACCACCTACTTCTCAACTTCCCATAAAACCTCCCCAATAAACACTCACCAGTTACAATCATCAAAACCACCTTCAGACACTTTCAGAAACCGCAATCTTATCCCTTCCCCCAAATCTCAAATTCCCCACTCTCCAGAAAACTCATTCAATCACCATGACAAAAACCAAGCAAGCTGCAGTAAAATCATCTGGTAAAGGAAAGAATGTTAACCCAAGTTCTTCCTCTGTTCCAATTCCAGAAATCCCCATTCCTTCTAAGAAGAAAGCCTTGCTGCCAGAAAGGGGATTCAGCTTGGAAAACCCAAATCCTGACTTTCTCGCAACAGTGGCAGCATTAGGATGGCAGAAATTTGTAGTTCACAGAAAGGAATACATTGCAACTCTGGTGCATGACTTTTACAAAGGAATCGTTGAAAGAACCGATGGAGAACTTTCAAGCACCTCCATCGTTCGAGGTGAAGAAGTCAAATTTGGTGTAAGAGTCATAAATGACTACTTTGGGCTAGGTTACTATGGCAAGGCAGTTGAGGTGAAGCAAAAGACTTACGGAGTGGCAGAGATGACTGAAATCAAAGAAAGGATATGTGTTGAAGGAGCTGTTTGGGAGCGAAAAGGCGACCATGGGAATGAATTCAAAATTTTGAAGAGATACCTTTGTGATGAGGCCAGTGCTTGGTTTCATTTCATTAGGCATTGCTTGATACCCACTTCTCACACTCTCTAGGTTGATAAAGAGAGGCCGATTGCTATTGATGCCATTATGTCAAGAGATAAGATTGAGGTGGGTAAGCTCATCAACAGGGAGATAAACAAATGGCAGAACAGGAAGGATGGATACCTATACTTCCCTTGTTTAATCACTGATCTCTGCATGGAGGCTGGAGTGGAGATTGAAGCATCTGAGCTAAGAGAGGAACCCCAAGGGGCGTTCTCTACAAAGTTCAAAGCTAGGCAGAGAGCTGCAGATGCTACCATGTCAGTTGATGCACAGACGTTACAACGTCTGGTGGACCAGCAAAGCAGCCTAGCCAAGTTTGTCAAGGAACAATTTGAGTGGCAAAAGAAGGTGAACGCACAGACAACAAAAGGCAAGATGGTTATTGAAGAACCAGTACTTCCAGATTGGATGCAAGAGGAAGATGAAGACAACATACCCTTATCAACAATGAACCTCAGGGCAGTGAAGAAGGAAAAAGTCAAGAAAACAAGAAAACCAGCCACAAAAAGAAAGAGCCCAGCAAAGAAAAAGCAGAAGAAGGTAAGTAGTGAGGAAGAAGAGCTTAAATCAGCTGATATGGATAACATCAGTGAGAGTGATGCAGAGGAATCAAAGAAGGTGAGTAGGGAAATCCTAAGTGATGATGAGGAAGAAACACATTCAGAAGAGAAAGGAAGCTCCAGTGATAAGACTGATATTGAGGCTGACTCTCCACCGACCCAAACACTCAAAGAACCAGCCCAACCCACACCTCCATCACCAAAAGCCAAACAACCCCAACCCACCCATGACCAAAACATCCCCAAAACACCACAATCTGAACCTCAAGATCAACCCATTTCAAAACCAACCCCCACTCAACCTGAACCAACTAAAGAGCCATCACAACCATCCAATCCAGAAGTAACCAGTGCAGACGTGACTACGTCTAAGCCAACTGCTGTTGAAACCAACCCAGACCCACAACTCATTCCCCCACCCAAAAGGCAAAGATTCAAGACTGTACCCACCCAGAGTCCATTTGGGAAGAAGAAAAGGCGTGAATTAGCCGCTGCAAGTGAAGAAACAACACATGGTGAAAAAGAAGAACAACTAGTTGATGCTCCTGCAACCAAAAGGCAAAAGTTGCAGGTAAGAAAGAAATCTGAAGCTGCTAAAGACAAGCCAGCAACAGCTACCAGTGCAGCATTTGTTGCTGCTAGTGGTTCAGAGAACGCTCCTGCTGTTGTTGCTGAAGAAAAACCTGCAGACGTTACAACGTCTCATGAGCCAGAGGTTGAAAAAGCCCAAGGGGACCCCAAAGAGCAGCAGCAGATTCATCCTGCAGAGCTGGAAAAGCAGAAAGCATGGGAGGAAGCAAAGAAAAGAGTTGCTGAGAGCAGTGCAAAGATGCCACAAGAAACTGAAGTCTCAGTTGATGCTGGTGATGGTGAAGGAGAGAAGAAGAAGAAGGATAAGAAAAAGAAGACTGTGCAAGCAAGCATCCCAGCCAGACAG
This sequence comes from Astragalus membranaceus, assembly GCA_039519185.1. NCBI lineage: Eukaryota > Viridiplantae > Streptophyta > Magnoliopsida > Fabales > Fabaceae > Astragalus > Astragalus membranaceus. The sequence goes on along the minus strand of CM076846.1, from coordinate 214,398,643 downwards.
AGTGGAAGGCTCAGGTCTGGTGCTCTGAACAAGTAAGTTAGCCCTCTTTTTAGCAGTAGTATAGTTATAGTTTATAATTTCAGTACAAATAAATAGCTGTCCAGACGTTACAACGTCTAGAGAGTTAGTAGTCAGTAGTTGTTTTGTTTCTGTTTTGTGTGAATGTTCCTCTCCCATTTTTCAAATTCAGTGAGCAGTGGGGACACTGCTCATCTTTCTGTTTGGGGGGGGGGGCGGGGGGAGGATCATTTTTATGTTTTGTGTATGCATAAAATCAAATGCAAAATCAGTTTACTTCCCTACTCGAGTAATCATCAAAAAAATGTTTCTCTTTGGGCTAAATCTAAGAATGACTTGGTGTGAATGTGTGTGAGTAGCTGATGCATGCTTAAATGAATAGAATTGATTACTGCTTCCACACGAACTCTGTTTTGAGGAAAACCTAGTTAGCTAAGGACTATTTGATGCAAAGCTAGTTTTGGTTGACTATGGTGATGGTAGAACTTGATTAAAAACTCAGAGTAGCAGTAGAAACTAAGTTTGGGGGTACATCAGGTTATACTAAGGCTGGGTGCAAAGACTGTAGGATGATTAGTGCTTGTGTAGTGTGTGTGCAACGTTGTAACGTCTACCCATAACGTTATAACGTATGCCGTGTTTGTTTTCGTGTTGTGTTTGTGTTATCAAACGTTGTAGCGTCTCTCCTATAAACGTTATAACGTCTACTCCAAAAAGACCAAAAAGTGTGTGTTGTTTCAAATAAGTGGAAAAATCCACATGTCCTTTGTGTTTGCTGCAATTTCCCGAAACAAATACTGGGAACCCCAATTATCTCAATCCTAAATTGTCAAATTCAAAGGATCAAAAAGGAGAAAATCACAAAAACTCCAAACCAAAAGTGAAATAAATCAAAAGAAAAGTTGCTCAGTAATGAGGGGTTGCAGCTGTGTGTGTTTTGTGTTGCGTGAGTTAGAAAAGTAGTTTGCACAAATCTAGTCCTAGCACCCAAGTTAAGACCCTTTGTTGTGTTTCAAATAACCCTCATGTCTTATGTGGAAATGTTAGCCTACTCTCTGTTTTGAAAGATGTTATACTCTCACCATATGGAAACCACTCTTTCATAGGATAGGGTAGCTTCTGAACCTAGCTAGGAATAGAATTGATACAGTGATCACACACTCACTTTGGGCAGTAATGAATCTAGAATTTAATTGTGCATTGGTGCGTGAGTGTGTAGTGAAAGTCTGAAGGAATTAGCCCCTTGAGGAAAATTTTTAATCAAAATTGGATGAGCAGGGTGTAAACTGTTGGTGTATTTAATTTCTTGCATCTTTTCATATGTTGTATTTCAATTGCTTGAGGGCAAGCAATGGTTTAAGTTTGGGGGTGTGATAACTCATATTTATATGAGTTATTTATACTTATTCAAAGTAAATCATGCAAGTTCTCTGGCAATAGTAGGTTGTTTCTATTAAGTTTCTGTTAGTTTATTGCTTTTTAGTTAGAAAGGGGCTAAATTACAAGTTCTAAGCATTTTGGTGCCAATTGGCGCCTTTGTGAGCGTTTTGATGCTTCTTGTGTTTGTGCAGTAATCTGAACGTGGCAACGTCTCTCATCACGTCTGAAGAAGGGCAGCAGAGCAAGAAAGAAATATCTTATTTTTGGCGCACAAGAAATGATGGCCAAAGATCTAGAAGTGCAGAAGATCTTCTCTCTCCTCAGCGCTGACGCAGCTGACGCACTGTAGCAGTGCGGTGTCACTTCAGGGCAGAGTCAGCTCGCAAGCAAGCTTGGAAGGTGGGGAATGACATCAGCAAGCGTGTGACCCTCTTTTGACCATGGCTATTCTCTCTCTACAAAAAGGCAAGGGTGCACCATGCGGATTACACACGACTCCATTCATCATCTACCTTCCTCCATTTTCAGAGATAGTTTTTCTAAAAGAAGTTCTGGACACAGACTTCTTCATTTTTAATTTTCTCAAGCTCCAATTTTTATTTCCATTCGCAACCATTACTGTGAAGCTCAGACGTTGTAACGTCTTTACAGCGTGCATGAAGGAAGGCTACTTAGGCGTATCTTTTGCGTTTAGTCTCCTTTTCTCTATGTACGGTACTTGGATTTTAACTCCTCTTATTTCTGTAAGGATGCTCAGCATGAGCTAAACATTTGTAGTTGGGTTGTTGTTTTGCATGTAATGAACCTCTAGTTTAATGCTATGAAGTATTGATGTTTATGCGTTTTAAATCTTTGCATGTTAATATTTCTAAACTTGTTTTGAACTTGGCCACTTAAAACAAGTAGATTCATAGGTACAGACATGGTCTATGAAAAGAACTCAAAGATTTATGTGAATGAAAAGGTGCACTAAAGACATTTAGGCATTTTTATCTAAGTCTAGACATAGAATGGATAATAGTTCGTAGGACATTGCTGTGGGTACTTAAAATACAGGAGTAGGCCTACTTAGAACCTAGACATAGGAATTCTAGTACTTGAAGCTCTGACGTTTTGTGACTGAAAAGCACAGCTCTTTTGCAACAGCGTTCAAACGTTATAACGTCTATACAGCATAGCATTTGTACGCGTTAACGTGTAAACGTTATAACGTCTGACTAGAGGAGATTTACTTGCATGCAGCAATCCAACTCATACTCTTTCATATTCACACCCACTTCTCATTTACTTGCCTTATTTATGTTCTTAGTCTTAATATCAACTTTTAGTGCCGATTTGTTACTTGTTTCACTTGTGTTTTAAAGACTTGAGCTCTGGAAGTAAAACAATCCTCGTGGGAACGATCTCTTACTTTTTATCCACTTTATTACTTGTACGACGTGTATACTTGCACTGATCTTGCGATTATAAAACACACGGACGCAACAGCTTCACTTTTGCAGACTCAGAGACAAGCTCAAAGTGTTCAGCACCGTTGAGCTTGTGGGGGGGACTGTTAGAGAATGTAAATAGCAGTTAATTAGGTGTATCATTTTAGTTAGAATCTGTTATTTTGTTATGTCAGTTGGATCTGTTATAACAGTTTGTGTAACTGTCAAACTGAATTCTGTTAGCAGACTTGCATATAGCTGCTATATATATTGTATTTCTGTGTAATCTCAGATCATCAATCAGAAAAATATCAGTTTACATTTTCTTCAATATGTTCAGTTCTTTACCTTGTAATAGATTGAAGTACGCGCAAGTTCAGATCGTGAGAGCGAAAAGCCACGAAGCGAGATTCAACACAGAAGTGAGTTGCAAGTGTGAGCTCGAGTGCGAGGGCAACGTTGATATCTAGAGCGAGAGTTCACGAGAGTGCACGTTGAGAGGAATTAGAATTCTCTCTAATTAGGTGGCATTTCAATTGCATAAAATTTTTTTTGGTCAAAAGTTGCATAATTTTGAAGTGTAATAAAATTCCCCTTAAAATCCCAGCATTATTAAAATTCTTTTCACCTTTTGCCTAAACAAAGCAGTTTAATTGAAAGCATTTTAATTGCATCCAAACATTTAAGGTATGTTTGAATCACTTTTAGTCTGTTTTTCGGTGTTTACAAAATTAAAAACCGAAAAAGCTATTTAGTTAACTTATTTTGTAAAAGTGCTTTACAAATATGTTTCTTAATTTCCTGCTTTTAAAACTAAACGATTAAAGCAGATAATGATTGTTTTAAAAAACAATTAATTTATAACAATGTTGAACTCTTAAATGCTTGGCTCATGAATGTTGTTAACAACAACCTCCTCCCTCTTACTCATCAAATATGCCTCAATGCCAATTTGCAATACCAGGAAACTACACAACGACGGTAACCAAACACCAATATTAAATAAATTAAATTCAATCAATAATCTTTTCCCTGCTTCACCTGTTAATAATACCGCAGTTGCAACCAGCTCGTCTGGCCCAGTTGGTCGAGCCTACCACTGGATACTCGGGGGGGTCGTCACGGTTTGCTCACGTGTTCGATTCCCTGCGGTGACAAACAACGGGTTGGCCAGTGCAATCGTTGACAGTAATGTCATTGGCCCAACGCACGAGTGCAGATTAGTCATTCGTTGTCAGCTTTGGGACACTGCGTAGGTAGCCAGCGATGGTCCCGAACCAAAAAAATACCGCAGTTGCATCACCTAAAATAAAACGTATCATAAACCAAATATTAAACAAACCACAATCGAACAACATATAGGGCCATCAAGTTGCAATCACAAGAGGATTCGATAGAGTTCGATATACATTACCTCTCATAAATATTTACCCATGATTTCGGCTTGCAGGAGGAAAATTCTCCGTTTATTGCTGTATTTTTTCAGAGTTCGCATAAATGAGAGAGAGAGAGAGAGAGAGAGAGAGAGAGAGAGAGAGAGAGAGAGAGAGAGAGGTCATTCCATCATTCCACGTAGGATTAATGAGTGAACTTTCCCGTTTATTGTTGTATCCAGTGTCTCTCTTCACAAAACCAGTGCAAAAATTCTTGCCCTGATTTACGAATGATTGGTTAAGAGAGGATGATATATTAGAGGTGGTGGAGGAGGGGTGCGAATGAACGACGTCATGAATAAACTTGTTGTATTAACTCCTTTAGTACATGTTATTAAACATTCAATCCATAACAGAATTGGAAATGAAAACTGAATATTGGATTGATTGATGAATCAATTGAATTGAATGAATTCAAAGAGTACAATAATTAGTTTTTATATTAGCTACTTACAAGGGGTAAATTGGTAAAATGATAGCCAACTAATCTAACTAATCATTAACAACTAATACAACAAACTAGCCAACTAATCTAACTAATCATTAACAACTAATACAACAAACTAACAAAGTTTGAGACTAACTGACTATATATCTAACTTTTTAAAAATCTTTAACTTCCTAATTAAATACCACAAAACTTTTTTAAAGTAGCACTGATTTGGTCAAGCTTGGCATCTACCTCTATGAATCTTCTTGCAGATAGAACACTTATTAGATCTTGTAGAGTCAATTGTCTGCACTTGCTTTCCTTTATCGGAGTTACCCCTTTTTCTAGGGTTGGAAGAAGTCGATTCATTACCCTTTCATTTTTCCTTCCAAAAATCCCTCTTCTCAGCATACATCCTCTTCAAGTCATCTTCAGCAGTGTGTGCTTGTTGCACTAAAGTGGGATAAGTGGTCATAGTGTAGGAACTAAGACCTTAGTTCACATCACCCCAAAGACCTTGTCTAAACATAGTCATTTTCCAACAGTCATTTGGAGCAGTCGTTCCCAGTTCATAGAATTGAGACAATCTCTCAAACTTAGCCGCATACTCCCCAACAGACATATCTCCCTGCTTCAAACTGACAAACTCCATCTGCTTAGCAAGTCTCTGGGCATCAAGGAAATAGTGACCAAGGAACAACTCCTTAAAGTTAACCCAATTAAGAGGTGTTCCTTGGGTTTGGAGCATTCTTCTGGCATTAGTCCACCAGGTATGTGCATCTTCATCTAGAGCGTTGGCAGCGCAAATTACTTTTTCTTCCTCGGAGCATTGCAATGTCACAAAGATTCTTTCCATGGCATCCACCCAGAAATGAGCTTTCATTGGGTCGGATCCTCCTTTGAAGATTGGAGGTTTCATCTTCAGAAACCGAAAATACATCCTGTTGGGATCCTTAGGTTGTGGTACATTGATTGGCTCATTTGGTTGTGGTTGAGGCACTTGATGCATCTGTTTCTTTTGAGCCATTTGAGCCATCTGTTGCTGTTGCATTTGCATCATGTCATTCATCATCTTCTGCTGAGTTTCGATGACATTTTGATCCATTCCTGATGAGGATCAATAGGTGGGTTTCTCCTACCTTTTCCAGCCATGATTCTGCGAAATATGCACAAAGTATTAAGTTGATCAGGCTCAATGTCTAATACCATACTAAGAAGAATCAGACTTAGAAGACATACGAGACCCTAAACATCTAAGTCCGACTAGGTCGAACCGCTCTGATACCAATTGTAACACCCCGATATTTCTAACATGTAGATATACCGTAATGCACAACTATAATAATAATCAGAGGACACGAACCCTGCTTAGATATTGAACGTACAAACTTTTTTCGAAGATAACATAAAATACTTCAGATTCATCCATCTTAGTTCCAAAATGTTACAACATCTGTAGGAACACAACTTAGGTGTTCAATATCATAAACAGAAATTTAAAGCGGTTTATACAACCCATAAACAATACAAGTCATATAACCCTAACAGATAAACAGGAAAGATAACATATAACTCCAAGGCTACACTTCTTTGGCACCATCCGCAAGCACGTCACCTACTCGTGTCGCTTACTCTTTTTTTTTCCCTGCTTCTCTGTAAAAAAACAACAATGATGATTGGATGAGACAACTTGTCTCAGTGAGTTCTACCGTGCCCCCTCACTATCACTCGGTTTAATTTATAAAACCGTTGCAACATAGTTATATTTATAAGCTATTTGCGTCAATATATACCTAGCCCATTACCGAATGTGCAAAGCCCACAATCCCGGTAAATGAAGTGCTATTATATATTTTTAGGCCTTGTCAATTAATATATAATTACAAGCTTTTCAAACGAAACATCGACTGTGCAAAGCCCACAATCCCGATGAGTCGAGAAATTAACTTAGCATAAATCGGCTGTGCAAAGCCCACAATCCCAATAACCCACGTTAGACCATACCATAATGTTTCAGGGTCTAGGGTGAGGGCTCATGACTTCCCTTCCTAGTATGCCAATTCGTCGGGTCGTCACCCAACTCGATATAATTTATATATCATACACGCATTGGGCCGACTCTAAATTTGATATGATCTATATCTATCGTCGTTCTATAACCCGTTTTGATGAATACTACGTTAGACATCTGGCGTTATAATACAGTACCAAGTTGGACACATAATCCGATTAGTTATTCAAAACGTATACTCAGACACGGTCTACATTTTTGGTTTTCAAACATTTATCACTTTCAAAACCTTTTCTCAAAATCATGTTGAACACACTCAAAACATTGATTTTATTAAGGTCATATCATCGAAATTGGTTAGGAAGAAGATTAGAAGAGATTTGGAACCGAAAGGAGCGACGAAACGAAACATTGAACACACCACAAAACTTTTTTAAAGTCATATTTAAAGAAATGACCGTTAAGTTTTCTAGAACAAAGGGTATAATTACTTTCCATAAGTACTAAAATTCAAAAGTAAGTTTATAAAAAATATGAAAATAAATTTTATTCCTAAAAAATTAATGCTATTTTAATATAGTTATTACACAATCTTAAAATATTAGTTTCACGCTCTATTTGGTAAAAAGTAGCGATAGCGAATAGGCTAATAAATAGCAGATAAACTAGTTTATAGTGGATAATAAAATTAACGGTTGAATCGACTTATAAATATAAATGACATAATTGGACATTTGTAATTAATATATAAAAACGAAAGAGAATATTCTTTTAATGTAGGATAAGTGGGGAATTTGGTTAAAGTAACAAGGATAAAAGTTAGAGGAAAAATGAAACACTATAAACTATAATTCAAACAAATAATCGGTTAATGTATGTTTTTCTTCTGAAAATATGAACGAAAGATATGAAATTTTTTCCTGTGCTTTACCTTTATTTAATAATTAATAGCTACAGTCACATAAAGAATTTTACGTCTCTCACCGTTGGTTGCGTTGGCAATCTCGACTACAAGGGGATGCCAGCTCCCGAGTTCGAATCCAGTGTGAGTAGTGGTAGTGTGTGTGCGTGATGTTTATTTGTCATTTTATCTAAGTAGACCAAAAAAACATTAAATTTTACATATGAAGGGAATCAATTAAAACTGTTTAATACTTAAAGGTATGTTTGGATGAGGGTTTTGGAGGCTAGGAAATAATTTATTTTTCAAATTTAAATTTTGGAAGTTATAAAATGTTTCTAAACATTAATGAAGTGTGATTACAAATGTTATATTATTATTTATCATGTTATTTCGTAAAATTTCAAAATCTCAAATGTATATTAAAATATAGATCTAACCCTTAAAAACTCTCCCAAATCTCCCTCCTAAAAAAACCATTATAGTTTTAAGTTACCTCATCCAAACACATGTTTAAGAATTGTGACACCCTAGTGGTTGTTCACTCGCCATCATTTTATTTTATTATTAAAAAAATTGAAGAATACATTTTTTGACCGATAGTCAAAGAATAATTACTTTCAATAAATAATTAAATGCTAAAAATTTTAAAAACAAACAAGAAATGATTATTTAATTCCTATAAAATAGAATAATTATGACAAAATATTAAAAATATCTTTTTTCAAAAAAACGTAATATAATCTTATTTGAAACTTAATATTGTAACTAACAATCATTTCTCTCGTCAGGTCCTTGTTGAATGTTGAAAGACGTTGGTAAAGGGATTGAATTATATTAGGCAAAGTTGCTTCACATAACCGCAAGTTTGTCTTTCATAGGAGAGTGACTAGAAGAACTTGATGGAGAATAATGAGATCTATAAGCAGGGTTGGTGGACCCCAGAAACCCCTACAAAGTGTGGACTCACGCAACACACAGTGGATATTGGTGGTGGATCTCCTGTGAAACAGATGATGGAGAATAATGAGATCAGTAAGCAGGGTTGGTGGACCCCAGAAACCCCTACAAAGCGTGGGCTCACACAACGTACAATGGATATTGGTGGTGAATCTCCCGTGAAACAGATCAAGCTTTCATACAATGAAGTCTTAGAGAGTGGTTTATTGGCATCTCTTCATATAGATTCTAAGTCATTGGATGGGGTCTCACCGGTAGATGCGGTCAATAATCCATCATCTTATTTCCCTCGAGGTAAGTGAAGACAAATATTTTTTTTAAATATTAATATACGAGAAATATTATTAGCGTCACACCCTTTATCAATGTTCGTAAAACATATGATATCGACTTGATTCTTGAATGGCAAATTTTACCATACTCATTCAGAGTTTGGTGGGTATGATACCTTCTAGGTAAAATGAGTTCAATGTTTATTTTTTTAACAAAATATTTAAATAGAAAAAATGAGGTGCCATTGAGTGATTGGATGTTGGGATGTTGGGTATCATACCTAAAGGGTATGGGAGTCTTCACCGAATTTATTTCCTTCACCATTGATTAGGTATGATAATGCACAAATCTCTTTCAATTTTTCTTAAAAACACCAACCTTTTTTCAAAATTTCAAAAGATTGAAAATTAACTTTTTTTATTTTTGATAAACAAATTAAAATAGAATATAATAGCAATAATTGTTTTTTACAAGAACAATAAATGGTGATAAATAGAGAAGATATATCTATTTGTCGATAATAATTGGTATTCGATTGGCATTCACTTTTTTTGTTACCGTGTCATTGATGTGTGGTTTCCACTGGCTTTGCCAGTGACTAATCTACGCCGGGAAACCTGGCTGGCCACGAGTTTCCGGCTTTGCCGGTCCGTGTGGTTCTCCCCTCTCAATAGAGTTTTTGCCACACCCAAGATTCGAATCAGAGACCTTGAGTTGGGATTCAAGTCCAATTACCACTTGAACCAACGATTGCCGGTCGATTGGCATTCACATGATCGGATCCTCTAAATTTCCAAAGAAAATGATAATCTCCTATTTTATCAATGTAAGGCTGACACGTGGCCTCAAATAAAAATAATGGTTTGAAATTTATCTCACTACTCCATCGGTTTCGTTTTACTTATTGATTTTTTAGAAGAAATTTGTTTATTTATAATTTACATGAATTGCTTGTATTCCAACTAGACCCTTAATTATTTATTGCAAAGAGAAAGAGAGAAATAAGTGTGTTGGATAATAAATAATCAAGAATATAAGAATATAATGGGGTCCTTAGAGCATCCCTCTGTGTCTCTTTCTCTGGGTCCGAGAGTGATGACAAAAGTGTTTGTAGAGACAACAAAAACACCCCAAAAAGAATAAGAAGCTACTACTTAATTAAGTGTGTCTCCAAGGATTTATTTGCAAGACATGTTTCACAACATGAGGAGCAGTAACGCGTTGTTCGACCATGCAGTGAAGCTGTTCGACGGTTTTCCCCAATGGAACTATTCTCTCAACGCTTCCACCCACGCCCTTCATATAAGGGGACTTGCTGTTGCTGCTGGTTCCATCTTGTGGAACGTGGATGGAGTTCAAATGAAAGTACTTAAAGCGTGTTTGAATTTGCAGAAATGCACCATGACCTTAAAAGGATGATGAACATAAAAGTAAATAGATGCTTAGACTGTGTTTTTGTTTTTCAGTTATCACACGTTTGGATGCATCTCAATACTTGAAAGCTACTTTGTGGAGCGTGTTTTGAAAACTTGTTCACGTTCTTAATTGCATGTTTCACCTTAAAATTTTCATGATCTTTCTTAACTATTGATACAATTTCTTCATTCTTATATCTATATGACTGTGTGAGTACATAGGTATACTTTCCGACACTAAGAACCAATCAAAGCTTACCATGGCAAGTGACACCCATCTTTAGCTGATTCGGCAATAATATTAAGCGATTTTGGCCTCCTTGTTAAATTGTGCTATTGATAAACTAACAATTTTGGTTATAATTATAATATTTAATTTAATGCTCTAACCTTTTACGCCTATGCAGGTAATGATGTTGGATTCTACCCACCATTGTCTTCGAATGAAAGTAACGGCCAAAAAGAAGTTAATGATGAGCAATATGCGGGGGATGGTGTTGAATTCTATCCACCATTGTCATCAAAGGAAAGAAGGAACGACCAAAGGGAAGTTAATGATGAGCCACATGCAGGTTATGGTGTTGAATTCTGTCCACCATTGTCTTCCCAAGAAAGTAGCAACCATATAAAAGTTGATGATGAGACACAAAAACGAGCTAAAAAGAAGGTATATCGGCCTAAAGTGATATCTCAACTACCCAAGAGAGAAAAGAAATCTCAGCCCAAAAGCAGTGATAGTACTCCAAACCCTTCAACTCCAAAGCAAAAAAGAAGTTATGTCAGAAAGGACCCTAACTGTCGGCGATCGTTATTTTTTGATGAAGATTCATTCTCTTTACCATTTTTGACAAATATCAATGAATCAAAAGTTGAGCAAGGTGGAATCGAGAATTCAACATTCAAAAATGAATCTGGCATTGAATACAATTCGCTGCAAAATTATCAGAAGTTGAGGTCAGACTTGTGTTCCTTGCTAGTAGATATCAGACGAGATGGACGAAATTGTCCACTCATGTGTAAAAAGAAAAGATTGAAAAGGCAAAGACAACGTTTGGAAAAACTTCTGCCCCTTTTTGCAAAAGGGGAGAGATCAAAGAGTTTTGTTAGGAGGAGAAAAAGTTGGATAGCTTTCAGGATTGAAGGAAAGTCTAGAATTAGCAGAAAGTTGAGATTTACCATCAAGAAAATTCAAGCTTTAAAGAAGAGGATAAATCAAAAAACTAATCAGCTAGATGTTCATAAAAAATCTGGAGAGTTGGTTCCTTACAAAAAATCATCCTTGAGAGTTGAAGTAAAACTTGATGAAGAGACATTAAGAGTTTGGAATTTGCTTACCGATGAAAGAGGACATGAAGAAAATGATGAGGAAAAGCAAATGAAATGGGAGCAGGAGAGAATAAAATATCGTAAGTTGGCCGGGTTATTCTTAGGGCGAATGCATTTCATCCAAGGTAAGGAGGTTTCTACTTTTCTTCTTAGTTGATTTCATGTTCCAATATTAGTGTTTGGGAATTTTCAAAATTAAAAATATAAGACAATGTTTTTAATCTTAATTAGTTAAACTTCATCAATGAGAGGACTTGGTTTCCATAAGTTGAATTTGATTCAATTTAGATTCAGATTAAACAGAAATCATATCCATTTTTAGCATGGCACATAAGCTGTCGACTTCATGGCAAAAGTGAAAATTTCTAGGGGAACCAACTATTTATAGTAAAATCTTTTATTGACAAACCCTTGGAGTCTTATATCTCAGCGTTATATGCTAAATATGAACTTTTGTTTGTCTAAGAAGTTTTTGGATGTCTGTTCTATTGGTATTTCATCATGTACCCATATTGAACCAATATATGTTATATATATAGGATATTCAAATAGTGTTTTTATAATAAATGTTGTTTAAACTTCTATTAATGTTACAATTTGAGTTCTTCGATAAATGAGTTGAAATTTTTAAACTTAAGTAGGCTATATTTGCAGACGTGTTAATTTCAAGTTTTCTTTTTGCTATGTCAAAAACTCAATTTGTATAATCAGGCTCCAATCTTTGAATCATTGTTGATTCAAAAGAGCTTGTGTTTATAATTAGATTAATAAATTTTTATTTTTCCAGGTAATAGACAATTCTCACGTTGGAAAGGTTCGGTTATTGATTCTGTAGTTGGAGTTTTTTTAACTCAAAATGTGTCTGACCATTTGTCAAGGTAAAGTTAAATAGATAATTATTTACCAAGTTTTCTTTTGTATTGAATGTTAATGTTAATACTTACATTTGTTCTTATAGCTCCGCATTCATGTCACTTGCTGCAAAGTTCCCTCTCAAATCTATTAGCTCTGAACAAATCAATGAAGAGGGCCTGATAACGAGTACTCATGGAGAAGAATTGAGTAGCAACAACATAGTTTTTCCAGAAGCTAAATTTGATAAAAAAACTGAAGATACTAAAGTTGGAGAATTGGAGGCTGAGATAGCCAGTGAATCTTCCAAAGTTGATAATAGGGGAACAAAAACTAATTCCAGTTTCATGGAAAGATTCCCAGATTCACCCAGCAGGATTTTTGGTAATAAACAATCACCTGTTGTTACAAAGAAAAGTAAGAATGAGGAGGAAAAGGAGAAATTAATGGAAGAAAAGCGACGATATTGGGATACATTAAGAAAAATTCACACTAAAAGCCATAGACATAGTGATCATATGGATTCTGTTGATTGGGAAGCAGTAAGAAGTGCAAAATTAAGTGAAGTTGCTAATGCTATTGCATCTCGTGGTCAGCACAACATTATTGCTGCAAGAATACAGGTACACAATAATTCGTTTGCTTGCTGTTAATAATAAACTTTCAACATGTTATCATTGAAGTAATGATTATATATATTTTATGTTTGTAGCAATTACTCAATAAGTTAATGGATTCAAATGGAAGTGTGGATTTAGAATGGCTAAGATATGCTCCACCAAAGGAAGCAAAGTAAGTCTACACATCTATATCACTTTGCAAGATTTTTTTATTTGATTTTGCCTTTATCAGTCATCAATTTAAGCTACTCTGATCAAGCAAATCATTCTTGTTATAGAGAGTATCTGTTGAGCATACATGGACTTGGATTGAAAAGTACGGAATGCATAAGGCTTTTAACACTTCATCATAGTGCTTTTCCAGTAAGTTTTTTTTTTCAGTAAGAATATAAGAAGACATAAATTCTTGTTTTTAGTGAATGGATCAATTTTTGTGAGACAACTATATATGTTTTCTATTGATTAAAAAATTTGTCACTTTTGTAAGGTGGATGTAAATGTTGGAAGAATTGTTGTACGTTTGGGATGGGTTCCCATTCAACCATTACCCGAGGCAATGCAAATACATAATTTAGAGGAGTAAGTCATTCAATCACTATATTATATCATTAATTTTCGAAATTTACTATATCACATTCATTAATTGCACTATTTTATTTTAATACAGGTTTCCAGACTCGAACAAAGTTCAACAATATCTTTGGCCGCGACTATGCACTCTTGATCAGAAAACATTGTAATTATCTAGCATCTTTTTAATCTATTATATTGGAGCTTTGTATTAGGTTAATATATCTTACATATATGAAATTATTGGCTTGTACAGGTATGAATTGCATTATCAGCTGATAACCTTTGGAAAGGTACATCTTAAGGTTATTATGAATAACACTTACCTTTTCACCAGAAAATGGAAATCATCGTGAAATATTTTGCAGGTTTTTTGCACAAAGAGAAATCCAAATTGCAATGCTTGTCCAATGAATAAAGAGTGTGAACATTATAACAGTGCTCTTGCAAGGTACGTGTTGCATTAATTTATTAAAATTTAAGAATACGTAATAGCTTGATGCTGGAGGGAAATCAATAGCTTTACTGTGCAAATATATTTTTTTCCTGGAAAAAATGTGGAAAATGTAGTTTTCTTTGTTTTGGTAAATTAAATGTACACTATTTATTATTACTAGAACAATTTGAGAATACGTATATTGTTGCCTATTATAAATTATGTGTTATAGAGAGATATATATTGTTAGGAATATATAATTCCCTAATAACTAAATAAATAAACAAAATCTATTTATATAGAGAAATAATTGTACGATGCATGAGGTGAGGTAGAAATTAATTGATATCGACACTGTGGTAGGCAATAATGGTGAAGAAAAAGCATGGTAACAAAAAGACTTTAGATAGAAATTATCAAAAATGTTGGGTGATCCATTGAGATGTGGGAGGCCGCCATAATCAGTTATAAGTGTGTTCTAAGTATAGTTATTTGAATTGTTACGCTCTTTCTATTAATATTAATAAGATGTTGTGATGAGAATGAATATGTAGTAAGATCAATCTACAAAATTGATTTGTGGATATATTTTTGAGTATCACATTTGTAGTAACCTTAAATATATATAAACCTTTATTTGAAAAAAAAAAGAGCGTGCGACACATCAACGTGTTAAAAAACAACTTGATGTGGTAATAGAATTATAGTGTTTTATTGAATACTCCCTTTGGTGTTAAAATATCAAATGACCATTTGTTTGCAAGAGTACTGAATTTAGAGTATATCAAGCTATAGATGCTGATGAGTAATAAATTTAAATCAAGAGAGTATGAATCAACATCAATTTGGATAAATATCAAATGACCATCTCTTTGTTGTGCTGTATGAGTCAGCATCAATTTCGATTATAAAGTATATCAATCTATAGATGCTGATGAGTCAGTAACTTAAAGCAAGAGATAAATATAATTGTAAAACATGAATGAATAGAGGAGATCTAAGCTCAGTATCAAAATGAATAGCTTTGAAAGCATGTTTTTCAATTGGAAAGTTACTGGTTTGTTCCTGTTTGACACCAAGTTGGTAAACTTTGGACTCTTTCAACTTCACTTTGAACCTCCCACAATCAAAGATATAAAATTCACATTGTAGTGTAAATAATTTGAAATATATCAATTAAAGAATTAATTTAGTAAATATTAGAGAATTAAAGCATTATTATGGTATACAACCTTTGGACAGGAATAGGACAGGACACTTGATACCACATACGCATTAAAATGGGTCATCACCATTAGTAGCTCTTGATGCATCCGAATATTAGCTCTGATATTCTAAGAGCTTAGGCGTATGAAATCAATATAGTCATTTCGCAAGCCCTTGTTATAAGGTTCATGAAATGGTGGATAAAAATAAATCCTTTTTTCTTCAATGATGAAATGCAAAAGACAGGTTTACAAAAAAATAGTTAGTATTCATTGTAAGAACAGCAAATAGTGGTGGGCCACAGTAGGATACCTAGTGAAGGAAGATAAGAAGTTAGAAAGGATACCTAGTGAAGGAAGATAAGAAGTTAGAAACAAACCAAGTTTGTTAGAAGCAAATGGAAAGATATTGCAGATACAACAATTTCTTCAATATAATTACCGAGTATTAAGTATCTGAATGACAGGAGAACAATGAAATTTCATGCATTACCAACAATAAGATAAGGCATCAAGCGCAAAGCTGCACGATATTTAACGTATTCTAGACGCCCCGAAATCTGTATAGAGGACTAATTTCATGCTTGTTGCTACTACTATAAAGCTTCAAAATGCATCCTATTAAATACATCTAGCCACACCATGGTGAGTAAGCTACTCTGAAGTTCAGAAGTATAACCTGAAAATGTAGAACCACTCTGTGAAGAAGTGCAACTTAAATCAGATGCAGCCGAGGCATTCCTCCGAAGCTTTAGAGGATGATTGGAACTTTCAACAGCACTATTCTGTTGACGCAAAGTTCCTTCAAAGGAAATTATCAATCAACTCCAAATGAAATAATAACTCTATGCTATAAGCTAGCAACATATAGATAAAGGTGAACATTGAACACTTGCTGTGATATTAACACTGAAAATTGAAGTCATTGTCAAATGTTTTAGCAAAAAGTACTACTAAATCATTCATTATATTAACAAATAGTAGTTTCATACTTCTAAATCGCCCGATGAAGGAAGCATCGAAAAGGAACCGAACAAACCAGACATTCGCTCCAAAGTCATCTAAGAGATGGACCTTTCGAAATACTATATAAACAGAAGAAGCAAATGAGTCACAAAAGTCTCATTATGATCTAAAAACTAAATATTTGTGTTGTCTGGTCTAAAAACCAGACAAGTTTTAATCTCTACAAGCGAGGAATGACACGAAATGGAGAAGACTAAACTTACTTGTTCTTTTCTAGAACATCCAAATTTTCTCTGCAACTGTACAAAGTAAAAACATGAAAGAAATGAGTATATGTGTATTTGACCATTTTCAAAGTGAATAAAATGATAATAAGCAATGAAAAAATTTACCTTCAAAGAGAAATCACTAATATCTAACAATAGCGACTTGAAACCCAGCCAAGTGGTTTCAGAATGTTCAGGGGTTTATGTAATGTTTAGTGGTTTACAACTTCAAACCCAGCCAAGAATCCCCGTGCCATCCCACATCAACAAAACATAATCAGAAAAGATTCACCAATTAAAAACGTAAGACGTAAACGTAAATAAAGCAATAAAACCCTAAGCAGACCAAAATCGAAGAAAAGAGAAGAAAGCAAAGATAACCAAACAACAAAAATACAAAACTTAAAAACACCAAATCCTAACATACCATCGAGAGAGAAGTGAACAGAAGAGATGATGGATCAAAAACGAAAAATACCTCCAAACCTTCTGATCATCAAATTCGAAAAATACCTGCAAAACATTAGAAGAACATTAGAAGAGTGTTAATGATTAAACTTTTGGAAGATGATGAGAGAAAATGATAGAAAGGGAGGGGCTGACCTGAACTTGGAGGACAGAGAGAGGTACAGCGAGAGAGTGTGAGAGACTGCGAGGGAGTATGGAAGGGGCGGATCCATTTTGTTATTTCCCTCTCTATTTCGTTTCCCTCTTTTGGGGCCACTCCACATTGACGTTAACCCTAAGACTCTTCCAGTCCTTTGCGGTTTCTTTAGCGATGTCTACTCCGATCTTCTTTGGAGATAGACCGAGTGGACTGAACATTGAAGCGAGGGAACTGGCCGCACCGACTTTTCCTCCGGTTACTCGGACGTAGACATCGACGACCTGTGAGGGGTCGAACTTTGGCGGCATTGTTGCACTGTTTGCAGAGCGATTAGGGTTTCAGAGCAAAATCAGTGCTTTATTTTTCTTCTACTATTTGCAGAGGAAAGGAGGTGGTTGGAGGAAGAGGAGATGATGCAGGGAGAAGAGGAAAGGAGGAAGAAGAGAAGAAAAGGAGGTAGGTGAGTGAGATTGGAGAGAGAAGACGAGGAGGGTAATGTGGAGTGTAGCTGGAAAGTGTAAGGGACATTGATTATGAGAAATGGAAAGCTTGTGTGAACGCAACCAATTAGTCAAACTTGGGCAATTTTTTCTTCTACAATAACAGTACCAACATTAGTGGTCTGCATAATTGTCCCAAATTAAATACACAGGATGCATTAAAAGTCAGCATCCATAAAAAACGCGTTTTGTAAGATAATACGGTTAAATTGGTGCAAAAGTGATTTGTTGGTGTGTATGGAAATGTGTAAAGCGTTTTTGTATTGTATATGTGTGTAACATATCCGAGAAAAACCCAAACCAGGCTAACTAATGTGAATGCAAATATGTGTTCACACATGAATCTAGTTATTTGACATGGTATTTGTGTTGTACCCTTTGGAATCAAGCATTATTTGTAGCATAAAAAATTGGAGATAGAACAGGATTTATAAAAAGAGATTCTAAACCTACAACAAAAAGTAAATTGTGGTGAGTTTGTCCTCGAGTACAGTGGCACAACCATTTTTGAGGGGTCTAATTGTTAAATAATATATATTAACTAATTCATTGATGTTGCAACAATTTTTTAGTAGGTTGAGTTGGTTTATTTTACTTAGCACACATAAATGTACAAGGATCTAATGCACTTTTGGCATTATTTTTGAGAAAAAAAACACTTGGTTACCGCAAAAAAACGAAAACGCCCCCCTCTCCATTAGAAGATATGCCCCTGCTTGAGTAAATACCTGTATTGCGTAGTTAAAAATATGAATATTAGTCTTAATAAAATATGAGAATTGAGGTATTTAATTCTACTTTTAGGCTGAAGTTTATGATATTCATAGTCTATTATTCTTGTCATATGTCATTAGTGTTTTGTTTTTATAATCATAGATTCTGCTGCCTTAGCATCCATGAACCGCCATCTAGCATTAATAATATTGAATATGAAGGTTTTTTATAATGTTAGTGGTCATTAGGAGTGAATAATATTATAAAATGAGCAGAAAAGTGAGAGAGAATATTCATTAGGCCGACTTTATCAGGAGAGAGAATTATTGATTCAATTATTGAAACTGTTAATCATCGTAACCCATAGTTTGGCAAATTTCTAGCAAAATGTACATGTAGTTTTATTTGTATTCTCCCCTTAACTTAATTGAAAGTATTGGAAGGTTAGCAATAGAGCTGCCAAACTGGGCCGTCCGGCCCAGCCCTTTGGGCTAAATCGTAAAGACGGGTTGGGCTGGACCAGCCCATTTGTCTACTGAACTGTATATTTTGTAGCCCAGCTCAAAACACTGGGCTTAGCAGGCCGGCCCAGCCCACTCCAATTTTCAGAAAACTACAAAAAATGTTCAAAAAGCATAAAAAAAAGTGAGCACAACCTGGCCCATGGGTCAACGAGGATGGGCCAAAATGGCTCAATTCTTTTTTGGCCTCTATTTAGCAAGCCCAACCCAAAACACCAGGCCGGGCCAAAATTAACAGCTCTAGTTAGCATTCTGCACTGCACATACATATCTATTGTTTTCTTTCCTTCCCCTAATTTGGCTCTGGTGTAATTAGACTATGCAATTAAAAAATGTGCTAACACCAGGCCGGGCCAAAATTATCAGCTCTAGTTAGCATTCTGCACTGCACATACATATCTATTGTTTTCTTTCCTTCCCCTAATTTGGCTCTGGTGTAATTAGACTATGCAATTAAAAAATGTGCTAATATACATGCAGGACAAGGCTTACCTTACCTGCACCCTCTGTGGTTCCTGCAGCATCTGTGGATCAAAGAATTGTAGTGACACCAGTGGATTCTACAAATGCTAATTCTTTCCAAAACTCCTCTGCATTGAGCAATTCTGAATCAACATTTATCACTGATGTCTACAAATCCTTTATTGGTGAAAATAGTAATGAATGTGAGCCTATAATTGAGATGCCTGCATCGCCAGAACCTGAAAGCACAGAATTGGTTGCATCTGAAACACAAAGTGAAAAGATTTACAATGGTGTGTGTGAGGATAACAAGGACCTTGAGGACGTCGAGGATTTTCTGACGATCGATCTCAGTAGTCAAGAATCCTTTCTGAAGACTAGTGGTTTTGCTTATGAAGTGTCCGAACATGATATGAATACATCAACGGCTTTAGTCGCATTACATGGTTATGCTGCAAACATTTCGAGGCCAAAAATGAAAGATGTTAGCCGTTTAAAGACTGAGCGCATGGCGTAATTTTCTCTCTTTCCTATATTCTCATGTTATTTCTTTCTACATATCTTTTAATATTCTTAAATTAATTATGGTTGCATTATCTCTATTTAATTAAAACTTAATCTTTGTTACCATACATTTACTTATTGTTAGCATCATCTTTCCTTATTGGTTAGTTAGTTTGCAGTTAGCTTTAGCAGAATATGAAAGAGCTTTCCCTCTCATCTCTAGTTAGTTATTCAATAATGAAATTTGAATGCTCTCTGAGCTCAGAAGCTTAACATTCTCTGCTTTGACCGTACCTATGTTAATGTTGTGTTTTATTAGTTTCTCTATATATTTGTATTAAAAGTAAATATCAAATTTTTTTAATAGTTGAGTCTGTCTATTTGTTTTATACATATCTCTCATTCTTATGTAAAATATTCTACTGCTTACTACTCTCTCTGTCCCATTATAAGTGTCAAATTTGCAATTTTACCCTTAATTTTTTTAGAAATCAGCTGGTGTGTAGCACTATGCACTTTCGGGAGAAGATAGTAAATAGTTGTCATGCATGTGGAATAACACTGCAAACTTTTATTATTGGTTTTTATCAGATTTGTTAGAGAATAATTATTTTTTAAATTATAGGAATGTTATCTTGCAAAATAAATTCTTAACAGTATATTAGATACTTTAAAGACGTTACTTGAGTTCAATACTTTACATTATGAGTCTTAGTTTTTCTTATTTTATCTTATGCAGTTATGAGCTTCCAGATAACCACCCGCTCCTAAGAGAGGTAAGTACTAAAAAGAAAGTCATAAAGTAAGCTTTTAATTAATTATATATGCACATGTATTATATTTTTGTTTATTTTACAGCATGCTCTACGAGAACCTGATGATCCTTTCCGTTATCTTCTCGTTGTATGGACAAAAGGTACACAAAAGAAAGTCTTTTATTAAGAAAGCATTTACGAGTACAAATACGAATATACTCATTTTTAAGTATTTTTATTTAGATGAATTAGAAACCTCCGTTGAGTCAAGGAAGATCAGTTGTGAAATGGTTTATGGAACACTTCTGGTTAGTTAAACTGAAACTGCTATTTGAAGTTTATAGGCTATCTTTCTTATAAATAAAAGAACTTAATTCAATAATTTATGTAACAGATTCCATGTAGAACTGCAATGAGAGGATATTTTCCGTTGAATGGAACATACTTTCAAGTTAATGAGGTGAATAATTCAAATTTTGAATCTTTTGGTTGAAAGGTTGAATCATTAGTTGAAAATAAATCTGGTTTAATATCTTGTTTTCTTCTTGTTTATAGGTTTTTGCTGATTATGCTTCAATGATAAACCCAATTGATGTTCCTAGAAATTGGTTATGGAATCTAGAGCAACGGACCGTATACTTTGGGACTGGTACATCAGCGATAACGAGAGGTAATTGAACATTATATATAGATTGACTATATCTCTTTTTGTCAGCTTAGACGAAATGATATATAAACACCATACACACTATTAGATTAGATTCGTGTGCAGTCGATCGGGACTGCATGCAGTCATGTAGTCAACAAGCTCCGGGGGGACGGTCCAGATTTCAAATTCGGGATTTTATATCAAATAAAAATCCAAAACTGTTCTTAAAATATGAACTGTCCAATTTTAATCGGACGGCTCTAAACTGGCCGACTGCACACAGATTCTAACTACACCTAATCCAAATTCTACACTATCACATAGTTGCATCCGGGTTTGAACCCGAGAACCGTTGTCTCCGTATCGCCAAAATTGCTCATGCAACTAGAAATGGGGACATAAGTTTATCAAATTAGAATAATAATTGTATCAAATATGAATGCAGGTTTGTCATTGGAGAAAATTCAGGAATGTTTTTGTAAAGGTTAGAAAACAATATCAATTGATTATGCATATATTTCTACTTAAATTACACTATGCTCATCATTTACATATATTTTTTATAGGTTTCCTATGTCTGAGAGCAATTGATATAAAGACAAGAGCTCCAAGACCTATATCATCTATATTGCATCGCAACACAACGGTAAAAGTTGGAAAAGAAAACAAAAATGTTCCAGTGAATGAGTAATAAGCAATGCATGCTATTACTTGTTAGTATGATTCTTCAATTATATCTTGTATTATTATACATACACATTCATCTCCTTTTAAATTCTTATCAACTCTATTTACCAAAATTGTTATCAACTCTCATTTATTAAATTTAAATGACTTTTATTATGTTATAAGTCGAATATAAACTTATATATGAGCTGTTTATGTTTGAAGTGTGAGTTATATGCACTAAGGCTTAAAAACAAACTAAGTAAAAAATCCTATTATCAGTAAAAAACAACAGACATTAGTGTGTTTGGTTAAAGAGAAATAGGGAAGAGAGTGTGAGGTGAGAAGGAAGTTAGAAAGAGATTAGAAACTTCTGTTTGGTTTAGAGAAATAGGGGAGTGAGATAAAAACTATAGTGGGCTCTTTAGTGGCATTTATGTACTTTCACAAATTGTCAACAATTCTTTACTCTCTATTTCTCATTTTTTTCTCTTATACCAAATATTCCTTTAATATATCACATATCATGTGATAGTGATCATATAGAATGTGTTTAATGATAGTTATAAGAATACGTAAATTTACTCTATTGCGATTTGTAATTTCCAGAGTTAGGTGCGCAAAAAATGTATCGTCTCATAGACAAAATGTTATGAAACAAGTATCCTCAATACTTCGAGAGATATAAGGTGCATTATGTTTGTTGAGGGTTTTTTTCTCTCTTACTAAGAGTTTGACATCGCTAGTTTTGCTTGCTACATCTTTTCTTAGAAGTTTAGGAACCTTAACTCTGGAGAGAAGATTCATTAGAGGTTTAGTTTTCCTCAAGAAAACCTAAGATTATAATTGAAGGTGTATTACAATAAAACTTTGAACTGAGACATAGAATGTTAGTACTTTCTAATATGTAAAGACTAAAATGAAGGGGTTGGGGTCTTGTGAATGTTAATCATAATATACAACAAACAACCCAAATAGGATGAAGCACACAAACAAGTGTAAAACAATACAAACAAGGGATTAATATACAACAAGCAGAAGAAAAAAAGCACAAACAAGTGTAAAATTGGGGATCATTGACACTCAAAGCACCTTTTTAGATCAAATCGATTGATGCAAAAATTGATTCAGAAATTGAATAGGTGGAAGCAACCAAATGGATTGCATCAGTTTAATTAGTGATAGGGAAGAAGAAATCGATTGATCCAAAGAAAGTAAACAAGATGAAGTAAAACAAAATACCTGCTCAATTGATTTAGTGCCTCTTCGATTGATTCAGAAATTGATTGATTCAGAAATCGATTGAAGTACAGGCAAGTTCAGATCGTGAAAGCGAAAGCCGCGAAGCGAGATTCAACACAGAAGTGAGTTGCAAGTGTGAGCTCGAGTGCGAGGGCAACGTTGATATCTAGAGCGAGAGTTCACGAGAGTGCACGTTGAGAGGAATTAAAATTCTCTCTAATTAGGTGGTACTAGACACTATGCCCGTCCGATGGACGTGAAACCCTAGCAACGGTCAAAATAAACACAGAAAACAGATATTAATTTTTTTCATTAAACCCATATGGATGCTGAGGAAATAAAAGGTATAAACTAAAGCCAACATAATAAAGGTTAGAAGAAGTTTTACAACAAACAACAATAGAAAACTTTGAAGTTCATCTAATCAATAACAATAGGACTGTCTTCAATAACTCCAGCAACATCTTGTTGAACCGTGCTACGCACGAATAGTGCTATTGACATGGCGAAAATGTGGAGATTGTTTTCCGATCCGAGGCTAACACAATAAAGTTAAAAGGCAGATAAAATGAATACAATGACTCACATTTATAAAAGAATTTACAAAGCATTTCTATACGTGTTCTATTAAATACTTGCAATACTCTTTCTCCTACAACTAATTAATAATGCTTTTATAAATGCTTGTTTATTTTATTCATTTCTCTATTCTTTGGGCCAATCATGGGCCTATCAAAAGGTCATAAAACAAACAAAAAAAATGATTAAAATTACAAAAATTTATAAAAATATTAAAAATAACAAAAATATAGTAAAAATAGGAAAATAATGAATTACAAAAAATTTGAAAACATAATTATCAGTGAGCGAAGTCTTGCCCTATAACACCTATATCTTTAAATAAGTCCATGCACAACTAAATGTAAAGAGTTTAAGAAAACAACGCTACTATTTGTTAACCTCAGGACTGAATCACACAACACCAATAGAGCTTGTCATTTAACGTTTCTGATATTTTGTCTTCGTACTTTTAAGTATCATCCTTAACAAAAAAGTGTTACTATTTGGTATGTTAAGAATCATTACGAAAATTACTTTATTAACCTCGGGCCTAAATCACACAACACCAGTCAGGCTTGTCATCTAATCTTTCAGACGTTAGTTCTTCATACTTTCAGGCATAAATCACATAACACCAATTGGGCTTGTCATTTAACGTTTGACATTTTGTCTTTTTACTTTTAAGTATCATCCTTAAGAAAACAACGCTACTATTTGGTATGATAAGAATCGCACGAAAGTTAATTTATTAACCTCGGGTCTGAGTCACACAACACCAGTCGCGGTTGTCATTTAACGTTTCTGCATTTCGTCTTTGTACTTTTAAGTATTATCCTTAAGAAAACAACGCTACTATTTAATACGATACGATTTGTTCGAAAATTACTTTGTTAACCTCGGGTCTGTATCACACTACACCCGTCGGGCTTGTCATCTAATCTTTCGGACATTTGTTCTTCACACTTTTAAAAGAATGATGAATAAATTAATAATACTAATTTTGGAAAACATTATCAATGTTGGACAAAGTGTTACCTTTGGTTAGGGGTGTTCAGTGGTTCGGGCAAATCCAAACCAACCCACAATCCAATCCAAACCGATATGTTTGGTTCGGATATTTTTCGTGTTCGGGTCAAAATCGAACAAATCTAAACCAACCCGTAGTTGTTTGGATCGGGCAACAGATTTTAAACATCAAATCCGCGAACCCGAACCAACCCATATTACGTCATAACAATTTTGTAATTTTAGATGTACACGATTTTATTTGCTTAGAATTTTTACCTTAATAATTTATGATTAAGTTGTAAAATTTTAATACTATGAATGAGAAGACTATTAGTAGATTTGAGTTTGATTTCGTGTGATTTTCAATTTTTTTAGCTATTTAAAGTGTTGGAATATCATAAAAAGTGTTGTTTTTTATATTTTAGAAAATTAATATTTTAGTGAATGACCCGTGAGCCCAATCCAAACCAACCCGTCCAATATCGGTTCGGTTTGGTTCGGATTTTGGAGGAAAAAATGTAAAATCCGAACCAACCCAAACCGAATAATTATCATTGGTTCGGGCAACAGATTTGGTCAAATCCGATCCAAACCGACCCACGAACACCCCTACCTTTGGCTTATTTCCAATTTTTAATATTTATTTCATTGTTCCATTAATATATCCATGTTGGTACACATTTGTCAAATAGCTTGTATGCAAAGTGGGGGGTACCAGCCGGAGCCAATGAATCTACTCCAACATATCTAAAGCAAATCGTCTTTATATTGGGTGGGATGCATATAATTTTTGACTTTAATTTTGGGTGGGAAGATTGGGTGTTTTTTTTGTGCCCCCCCCCCCGGGAACCCATACCCCCCAAATCGACCAAATGGACCAAAAGACCCCTAAAAAATTGTTAAAAAACGAAATCATTCATCATTCCATCATATTTCCGGGAAAAGTGAGTTTTTTCCCTAAACTTCCTAGAAATAGACGTATTTCCGGAACGTATTTTTCCAAAAAACATTCCGGAAATACCATTTTAAGGTATTTTCGGAATGTTAAATTTTAGGTATTTCCGGAAAACCCATATTTCAGCCTTTCGAAAATATGTGTATTTCCGGAAATTTGTAAAAAAAAAAAATTAAGGGTATTTTGGGGATTTAGCGTAAAAAGGGGGTATGGGGTTAAGGGGGGTAAAAAAAACACCCGGGAAGATTTAATTGTTGACATTTAATAATTAGTTGGCAAACGAGAGATACAGAAAGCAATGGTCCCTTCGTTTCTTTATATTGGGTGGTATGCATATAATTTTGGCTATTACTTTTGAGTGGGAAGATTTAATTGTTTACATTTAATAAGTAGTTGGCAAATGAAAGATGCAGAATGCAATGGTCATTTTGTTGACATTTAATTGTTGACAATGATAATTTTGGTGAGACGTGGCCAATAAAATAATATATCCAATTTTTATATCATTGTTCCATCAATATAATCCATCTTGGCACACATTTCTCAAATAGTTTGTATGCATAGTGGGGTACCAATCGTAGCCAATGAATTTGGTTGACTCCTCATAGTGAGAATGTGTAGTCGGAAAGATTGGTAACTTGGATTGCAAGAACTCTATTAATATTATTAAACTACACATGACTTTCCTATCATCATTCATCTTCCCTAGATTAAAGCCAAACCACCGTTCAAATTCAAATGCCAACTATTAAAAGTTAAAACCATCCCACCCAATAAAGAAACGAAAGTGGAAAGTGGAAAGAAGAAGAAGAAGAGAGAGAGTTTTGAGATGGATATTTTTCAACACACGCTAAAATTAAAAGCATCCCACCCACCCAAAACCACACACCCAAAGCTAAAGAGACTACATAACCTCTTTTCCCCTTAGTATAATTTTTCAACAACAAAATAATTTTCATCTTACATTCCTCATTCCCACACTTGAATACCCTCTCCCTCCTTCCATGCAACTGTCTTGGAATCTCTGCCACCAAATATAGACTTCATAATTCTTCCACAAGTCAACATAGAGGACCTTCCAGAAAACATTCAACCAGCACCCGAAAGTGAAACTCATTGTGAAGCACTCAATTCCATTTCTTCATGAAGCATAAAACCACTTGTTTCACATACTCAACTTGTTGCTTTTGTCTTCAGCTTATTCTCAACTGATGCACATGATGTTGCTAAACACTTCAACCATATCTCTTAACTTTACTTGGCCTCAAGAGCTTTGGTTTTCTCAATCTTTCTGACACTTTGCTGTCTCACTGTCACTGATATCCAACTACCATGTGAGCATCGTGTAAAACTACAATGGTGTATAAAGCTAGAGTGGTGGCAATATGTGTTCTGAGAGATGCAAATAATGGCCACTTTTAAAATCAATAACCACACATACAAATATTATATGATAATAAAAATAAAAATAATAGAAATATAATAAATGCATTCCACCTGAGTGCTCCTAACTTTGATCTTTAGCCCTGTGTCCCCAGACCAGATAATTAATCCAGCAAACATCGTACTACCCCAAAGAATCAATTATTGAATATTTTTATTATTAATATGCATGTTTTCTTTTAAAGTCCAAACCAAAAGATGGATTTAGCAATGATTCACTAAGCTGTAATGATGGAAAAGAAACATGTAATAGGATATCAATTATTCACTCTCTCATAAAATTGTAACAAATACCCAATTCCAACTATATATATATATATATATATATATATATATATATATATATATATATATATATATATATAGTCTGCAAAATTTAAAATGAAAAAATGCGATACCAAATGAAGGAGAAACATCTTAAAAAATAAATCAGAGAAATACAAAAAGAACACAAAATGATAAAGCTTTCAAAAACACCCCCCCCCCCACCAATCAAGACCCATTTAAATTCAGTAAAAAAAACTAAAAACACCTCATTTGGACATTGTAAATGAGACCGTATGAGTCTAATATAATCTCAAGTGCAATTGTTGTTTTATAATTTGGATGCAAATTGTTAAGGATATAATCTATTTGATCAATACACGTCACTAACACAAATCGCCACAATGTCACCAATTTTATCCTAAACATGTTGATTCGATTAGTTATATTTAAATTAAAAAAACATCCTTTCTACGAATTAATAATAAATAGACTTATTTAAATGCGCTGCTTTATTAATTTTGCCACACTTTCACCTCATTATTAGACTAAAAAGACAAATCTTATCATCATCACAAAAGGTGTAAAGCAAAAGACGGAAAAAAACCAAAAACACCCATTTCAACATAATTGAATCTTGTAAAAAAAACATAATTGAAGAAAAAGTCAAAATTGTCCACCTCTTACCAGTCAAACAGAGATCTGATATGTTCCTTACTTCCATTACCCGCAACTGCAAGAAGTAGGGGAAAAAAAGATGGAAAAATAAAAGAAGTAAAAATAGCAGAAAACGAAGAGAAAGAGAGAGCAAGGCCGTGGACGAAGGAAAGTCAGAGGCGAGATCTGAGAGAAGGGGCGACGTGAAGAGGACCAGCACGAGTGGTGGTTCGCGGTGGGTTCCGGCGGCATAGTGCGGTGGCTGTGGGTTCGATGTGGTTTTGCGGTGTTGGAGAGAGAAAGAGATGAGTGGTGAGGTGAGAGAGCGAAACCGAGGAGAGAGAGAGAGAGAGAGAGAGAGAGAGAGAGAGAGAGAGAGAGAGAGAGGGAGATGAGGGTGAGGAGAGAGTGACAGTGGCGGTGTGACAGTGGCCATGCGGGGGAGAGCTCACTGAAGGTCGGAAAGGTGAACCTCTCTCTTCATTTTTCTCTTATATCTCTGCTTCTCTTTTCCTACAATTTTCTCTCTGATTTTTTTGGTTTTTTCCTATTTGAAAGGGTAGTGTCTGTGGTTGTTGGTGTTGGTTTGAGGTGAAGATGAGAATTACCTTCAAGTTCAAGAAGCAACAAAAAAAAAGAGGAAAGAATTAAAAGAGGGAAATAAAGTAGAAAATGGAGTTGGAGAAAGTAGGTAGATGATGAGGAGTAAGGAAGAGTAAATAAATATGTCAAAACGAAGATTAATGTGTGTTACTTGCTAGGAAGACAAAAAGAACACGATAAGTTGAGCACTACTGATGATTCAGTGTTTTCGAAATTATACCGAAGAAATTACTGGAATGAGTCGCGGACTAGGTCGCTCTCTTTAAGACGTTTCGTGGCACTGCTCGATGGTGCAAGCAGACTATCAACCACGACGCCCCCAGGATGAAACAGCCCAGTTACGATTATGACTGCACAGTCAGTAATCGCTCGAGATATACACCTCTCAATATGGTTTATAACCACTCGGGAATATGGCTCGTAGGCCACTCTCAGAAAAAAGAAGAAGAAGAATATGGCTCGTAGGCCAGTCACGAATTTTAGAGAGAAGAGAATTTTCGGAGGAGAGTTTGCGTTTTTTCGATCTGTTTTCGTCAAGTGAGGGAAGAGCCTTTTTATAGGCTTCAGCAACTGCTTTGTGCGCAAGTCAAGGCACGATTTTAGGCTCCACTAACAACTGACTTGGAGCGCAATTCAGATGGGAACGGAGCCTTCATGCGCAAGTTGTTGCGTGAATTTCGAGCTAGCTTGGAGCGCAATCCGCAACAACTCTATCAGATAGCGTTCGTCGTATCTGGTCGGTTCAATGAATCTGGACAAGCACGTTCCAAGAAAAATAAAATATAAGTTTAATTAATTTCAAAAAAAATACTTTACACCTCACAGCCCAAGCCCAAGCCCGAGCCCGGCCCGGCCGGTCGGACGGACGGCGGCGGCGGCGCGCGTGCGTGTGTGCTGGTCAGTTAGAGTGCGTGCTTGCCCGTTCACAAAACTGGGTACCATTTGGGCCCCAACCCAAAGGTGTGAACTTCCCACTTATAAGCACTCTTCAAGTGCTTAGTCCAAGCAATGTGGGACTTTGTAAAATTTTTAAATTCACACCAATGTTCCAACAATCCCCCACTTGAATTTAAACAGTTCCAGAAATAGCGTCAAGCGCCTCCTTAAGATTGTGCATAAGCAGAGGTGTCGTACGACTTGAACCTTGCGTAGCGGTTAAGATTTAGATTCAACAAGAGTGACTCGTAGTCTTGAACTCTATCTCTAATCGTCGAAACCACACACAGCCTTTTCCATAGGTGTATTCTCATATGCCCGTGCGTTTATGGCCCTGCACGTCTATCCCAGTTTAGTGAACGCTCTAGGAATTTCTGCCCAAAATGCCATAGGAAGCGGCCCCACTTCCACATTCACAAAGGTGAGTCTATCAAGAGTACTCCTGTAGCTAGGTACTCTACTCCACATGGAGTATAGATCTCATTAAGAGTTTCTATTATCTCAACCTTACATCGCTTCAGGAATCATGCTTATTTACTTTTAATAGCATGTTCATCTCCTGTCACTTCACAACTTGTTATTACCCATTGAACCTAATTCTTGGGATCTCCAGTCTTTTAGGTCGGGTTGCCATTGTGAGTGACTCATGGTTCTAAAGGCAGTAGTCCCATCTTTTGAGATGTACTTTGGACTTTCTCTCTGGCTAATCCTTTCGTCAAAGGATCGGCTAAGTTCTGATCAGTGCGTACGTGATCCACTCTCACAGCTCCTTTTGTTAGTAGCTCTCTAACTGTGCTGTGCTTACGACGGATTTGTCGTTTCTTACCGTTGTAATAACGGTTCTCTATTTTTGCAATAGCCGCGGTACTATCGCAGTGGATCAACACAGCTGGCATCAGTTTTTCCCATAAGGGAATCTCTGCTAGTAGGCATCTTAACCAGCTAGCTTCTTCACTGGCTGTCGCTAGTGCTATCATTTCAGACTCCATAGTGGACTGAGCCAAAATGGTATGTTTCTTATTTCCAGGAAACGGCACCACCGGCTATACTGTATATGTAGCCACTAGTTGCTTTGGAATCATCTGACAGAGTGTTCCAATCAGCGTCACTGTACCCTTCAAGTACAGTTGGAAATCTCTGACAATGTAATCCTAGATTCATGGTTCTTTTAAGATATCTCATGACTCTTTCAATAGCATGTCAATGCTCGATACTAGGTCGACTAGTAAACCTGCACAGCAATCCCACAACATAGGCGATGTCGGGTCTAGTACAATCAGTAGCATACCTTAGGCTGCCAATGATGCTTGCATATTCCGTTTGTCTAACACTGTCACCAGTGTTCTTAAAAAGTTTGACACTTGGATCATAGGGGGAACATGCAGGTTTACAGTCAAAATAATTGTATTTCTTTAAGATCTTCTCAATATAATGAGATTGATCCAAGGAAATTCCTTTCTCGGACCTAGTGATCTTGATCCCGAGGATTACATTAGCTTCTCCGAGGTCTTTCATATCAAAGTTGTTGCACAACAATGATTTCACTTTATTTATGGCATGAATGTTTGATCCAAATATGAGCAGATCGTCTACATAGAGACATATGATAGTGCAAATGTCATTCTCAGTTTTGTAATAAATGCATTTGTCACTTTCATTCACTTTGAACTCATTCGATATAATCAAATTATCGAACTTCTCATGCCATTGTTTGGGAGCTTGTTTGAGACCATACCGAGACTTGTCCAACCTACAGACCTTGTGTTCTTGCCCATGGACTACAAAACCTTCAGGTTGCTCCATATAGATTTCTTCTTCTAATTCGCCATTTAAAAAGGCGGTCTTTACATCCATTTGGTGTACTTCTAAGTTATAAATAGAAGCCAGAGCAATTAGTACCCTTATGGATGTAATTCTGGTAACTGGCGAATATGTATCGAAGAAATCTATGTTCTCTCTTTGTCGAAAACCTTTGGCTACAAGGCGAGCCTTGTACTTATCAACAGTGCCATCAGGTTTTAGCTTTCTTTTCAGAATCCATTTACAACCAATGGTTTTGCAACCAGGAGGCAAGTCCACTAAGTGCCATGTCTTGTTAGACTCTAGAGAATCCATCTCATCATTTATGGCTTCTTGCCACAAGTCAGCATCCAATGAAGACAGAGCTTCGTGAATGCTAGTAGGATCCTCCTCTAGTGTATAGACCGTGTAGTCGGGTCCATAGTCTTTAGCAACACGTGCTCTCTTACTTCTTCTAGGTTCTATTTCCCTTTCTACGTTGTTTTCAACGCTCCTAGGCACAGGAACCTTACTAGTTCCAGAGCCCCCACTATTTCTTGATTTAAAGGGAAATTTACTTTCATAGAAGTCAACATCGTTTGACTCGATGATTACTTTTGCATTAAGGTCATAGAATCTGTATGCTTTGCTGTTTACTGCATAACCAATGAATACACATTCATAGGCTCTACTGGCAAGTTTGACTCTTTTTGGGTCTGGGATCCTTACATAGGCCAGACAGCCCCAAGTTCGGAAATAAGACACATTTGGTTGTCTTTTCTTTATCAATTCATAAGGAGAAATTTTATTCCTAGATTTAGGAACTCTGTTCAGTACATAGCATACTGTTATTAAAATTTCACCCCACCAGTGTGATGCAGCGCCCGAATTAAGCATAATCGCAACAGTCAATTCGGTAAGGGTTCTATTTTTCCTTTCTGCTTTACCATTCATTTCAGGTGAATATGGTGCAGTCGTTTCATGTATGATTCCATTCAACTTATAAAAGTCATTAAACAGTTGGGAATCATACTCAGTTCCTCTA
This sequence comes from Astragalus membranaceus, assembly GCA_039519185.1. NCBI lineage: Eukaryota > Viridiplantae > Streptophyta > Magnoliopsida > Fabales > Fabaceae > Astragalus > Astragalus membranaceus. Next base: position 214,366,280 of record CM076846.1, on the reverse strand, counting down.
TCGCTTCGAAAACGCTTTATTCTTTTTTCAAATTGATTTTCAATTTCCTTTACAAAAATTTTGAACATGTCAAGCACTTCACTTTTATTTTTCATAAGGTACACAAAAGTGTAGTCTGAGCAATCGTCAATAAATGTGATAAAATAGCGTTTACCATTTCTGGTCAAAGTTCCGTCTAGTTCGCAAATATCAGAGTGTATTAAGTCTAATGGCTCTGATTCTCTAATGACGGATTTGTGAGATGACTTTGTAATTTTGGCTTGAGTACAAAATTCGCATTTATGAAAATCGGTTAACGATGGTTTGGGAATTATCCCTAAATTGCTCATATTCGAAATAATGCGCTTATTGACATGACATAAACGAGAGTGCCAAATATTAAAATCACACAACATATACGCAGAAGGAAAACTTTATTAACTTCAACATTCAGTTTGAACATGCCATCAGTGGCGTACCCTTTCCCTACAAAAGTACCATTTTTGGTCAAAGTATACAAATCTCCCTCAATAGTCTGAGTAAACCCTGCCTTATTCAGAAGGAAGCCAGAAACTAGATTCTTCCTTATCTCTGGAGTGTGTATCACGTCCTTCAAGATTAGAGTCTTTCCAGAAGTGAACTTCAGCTCAACATCTCCAATACCTGCAACAGTAGTGGTGTGAGCGTCGCCCAACAACACTTTCTTATCATCAACCGCCTTGTATGTTTTAAACATAGCACGGTTATTGCATACATGGCGAGAGGAGCCAGTATCATTCCACCAGTCATCAGATCCACCAACCATGTTGATTTCAGTAATCATAGCAGTAAAGTGCTGCTCTTCAGTCAGGTTAGCCTGCGGAGCAGGATTGGGCCCGTTCCTACACTTGCGTGCCATATGACCTGGTCTTCCACACTTGTAACAAAGGAATGGAAGAGCAGCTTCATTCTTTGGTTGTGGTGGTGGCTGAGGTTTGGCATTTGGGGACTTTGGAGTGTTCCCATTCTTGTGGTTGCGGTTCTTTTGAATCTGATTACGGTTCTGATTCTTGAAATGTTTGCCAGTTGGCTTCAGAACCGCTCCTGGTTTCTTGTTCGAAACAAACAAGATTTCATCATTCTGATCTTGTTTCCGAGATTCCTCCTCAATCCGGAGTCGGGTAATCAAACTTTCCAAAGAGAACTCTTTGGTCTTGTGCCTGAGAGAATTTTTGAAATCCTTCCAGGCAGGAGGAAGCTTGTCAATAATAATAGCTACTTGAAATTGTTCATCTAAGGCCATGCCTTCAGAGACAATTTCATGAGCTATTTTCTGTATCTCATGTGACTGAGTCTCTACAGATTTATCATCTGTCATCTTGAAGTTGAGGTAGCGGCTCACAGCATATTTTTTAGTGCCTGCTTCCTCAGTGTCATACTTCTTTTTCAGAGCATTCCAGACCTCTTTAGCGGACTTGCAAGAGCTGTAATAATCATAAAGATCATCACTCAGTCCATTAAGAATGAAGTTCTTACAGAGGTAGTCATTGTCGTTCCAAAGCAATATCTCTTTGGTTGTTTTAGTCTGATCTTCCTGTTCGGCTGTTTCGTCGACTACTGGAATCTCATCGGTCAAGACATTAGCAACCTTTTTCATAGTTAAGAAAAATTGCATCTTTTGTTGCCAACGCTTGAAGTGGGATCCCTCAAACCGAAATGGTTTGTTGAAGTCGGAAACATTGGGACCAGTAATCTCTTCGGTAGTCATGGTTGAAAAGAAACGTCTTAAAATTGTTGATTTAGTGTTTTCGAAATTATACCGAAGAAATTACTGGGATGAGTCGCGGACTAGGTCGCTCTCTTTAAGACGTTTCGTGGCACTGCTCGATGGTGCAAACAGACTATCAACCACGACGCCCCCGGGATAAAACAGCCCAGTTACGATTATGACTGCACAGTCAGTAATCGCTCGAGATATACACCTCTCAATATGGTTTATAACCACTCGGGAATATGGCTCGTAGGCCACTCTCAGAAAAAAGAAGAAGAAGAATATGGCTCGTAGGCCAGTCACGAATTTTAGAGAGAAGAGAATTTTCGGAGGAGAGTTTGCGTTTTTTCGATCTGTTTTCGTCAAGTGAGGGAAGAGCCTTTTTATAGGCTTCAGCAACTGCTTTGTGCGCAAGTCAAGGCACGATTTTAGGCTCCACTAACAACTGACTTGGAGCGCAATTCAGATGGGAACGGAGCCTTCATGCGCAAGTTGTTGCGCGAATTTCGAGCTAGCTTGGAGCGCAATCCGCAACAACTATATCAGATAGCGTTCGTCGTATCTGGTCGGTTCAATGAATCTGGACAAGCACGTTCCAAGAAAAATAAAATATAAGTTTAATTAATTTCAAAAAAAATACTTTACACCTCACAGCCCAAGCCCAAGCCCGAGCCCGGCACGGACGGCGGCGCGCGCGCGTGTGTGGTGGTCAGTTAGAGTGCGTGCTTGCCCGTTCACAAAACTGGGTACCCTTTGGGCCCCAACCCAAAGGTGTGAACTTCCCACTTATAAGCACTCTTCAAGTGCTTAGTCCAAGCAATGTGGGACTTTGTAAAATTTTTAAATTCACACCAATGTTCCAACAACTACCTAACTAATGGAGACAAGAACCTTTCTTACGAATGGAACATGAGACAAGTTACCCATCAGAATACAAGTCAAATAGCAACTCAATGAAAGGTAAAATTTCTGGAAAAAAAATGTGACTTAAAATAGGAACCTTTTGGAGACAATCATGAAAGAGAAAAAAAATTCTATCTCTTTGAGGCATTTAAGCAAACAGCTTGAATGCTGTTTCGTATAGAAAACGAAATTTGGTTCAAGATCGAAAAGAAAATCGAAACTCGATCCAAAATGAAAATGGAACTCCGCTTTAGATCACAATCATCGAAAATCAAAAAGAAAGGAGGACAATGAAGCGGAATGCAATACGGCGATGTGAAAGAACGCCAAAAACGCGATGTGCAGAAATACGGAACACGCAAACGTGATGAAGAAAGAACGCAGGGCACATCAACAGCAAAGATTAAGAGAGAGCAATCCAAGAATCAAACCGATTCAAGAACCAAAAATGCGAATCGAACTGAAAAGTGTTCGTCGCAAAAGGAGACGCGATCGATATCAACACTCGAAGAACAGATCAAGATCGCAGATGCAAATCGCAGAAGAAAATGAAATCGCAGAAATTGAAAACGAAATTGCAAATCACGGAATTGGAATCACAAGCAAAAGGAAACTGTAAAACATGAGAAACTGAGATTGATGGAACTCATATTTGAATTTGGAGAATCCAAAACAGAACAAGAGATAATCGAACAAGAAATTGAAGATCGAAACTCAAGTGAAGATGATATCGAAGAGTTGCAGAGTGTGGAAGAATCTTTAATTTACATCTGATACCATATTAAGAGTTACAAACTCTATATTTGAATAGAATATGAGTTTCATTTAAAATGAATTGTGAAGTAAAAACTTAGTACAATATGAAGAGGTGATCACTATATATAGTGCACCTTCTAGTGAAAGTAAATACAAAATTCCAACTAATTAACTAATTGTGAAAAGTTGTTACAACTAAAAACTAATTTTAACTAACTTCTAAACTAACTTTCTAATACTCCCCCTCAAGTTGGAAGAGAGATGCCGAGATCTCCCAACTTAGAGATGCGATGCTAAATTCAAATACACAAACCACGTGAATATCAATTCCATCAAGCAATCATCGTAGACACACTGGGAAACTTAGGAGAATGAAATCTCACTCTACAATGCCAAATAATAGGGCTACTTTGTTGACGGAAACTGAGTACTTGCAAGAAACCACGCATCGATGAAATAACATAAGGTATTCTTGAATTCTGTGGAAAGGAGAAAGGGTTAAGAATAGTAGGAGCAAATCCTAAAATGTTCCCATGGTGGACCGATGATGGACAAAACACGACCAAATGTTGAACGGGATCTTTAATTTGCAAAAACGAACAACAATTCTGACAAAAAATTAGATTGTTCGATACATGAGTTGAAAAAGATTTCATTTGCTGGTTCATTCGTTCTTCCATAGCTACACAACTCGACTGGGAAGAAACAAGAGACAGAGACACAACAATGATGATGAAGTTGGCTCGAGGGATGATCGAGGAATAAATTTCAATGAACTTCTTGAACACATGCAAGAAGGGATAAAGAAAGCGAAACATGGCTTCTTTCGGAAAAAATTGTTGTTTCGTTAGTTCTTCCATAGCTACACGGCTGGACCAAGGAGAAACAAGAGACAAAAACGCAGCAAAGATGATGAAGCTAGCTCGAAGGATGATCGAGGAAGAAACTTCAATGAACTTCTTGAACACACGCAAGAAGAAGTGTTGAAAAGAAACTTATGATACCACGATGAGCGCCATTGTTCATGAATCACGACGCATAAGGGGAAATTCGTGAGAAGACAATGGAGGAATCATCGAGGAGAGAGGAACACGGAAGCTAGAGCGCTCTGATACCATATTAAACATTCAATCCACAACAATTGGAAATGAAAACTGAATATTGGATTGATTGATGAATCAATTGAATTGAATGAATTACAAAGACTACAGTAGCTAGTCTTTATATTAGCTACTTACAAGGGGTAAAAAGGTAAAATGATAGCCAACTAACCTAACTATTCATTAACAACTAATACAACAAACTAGCCGACTAATCTAACTAATCATTAACAACTAATACAACAAAGTAACAGAAAGTTTGGGACTAACTAACTATATATCTAATACATGTGGCTGAAAGTTGGGAATGAAGTTTAAAAAGAACACAACTCACTGTATGCGAAAGTTATAGCTAATATATTGTTGTGATAACCTGCATAGTCATTGAAAATTCAATGATTGTAAAGACCAGCTCAATAGTGTATATATTGGTTTATAGAAGAAAGTTTTTGGAAGTCTAATATCTATTTATACAAACAAACCTCCTATGAAATTACCAATTTGGATCTCTTATTAACAAGACACATATCTAATTTAAGGGTAAAAATGTCATTACACTCTTTTTTTCTTTTTTTTTCTCTTTCTTCTTACACTCTCTTTCTTACTTTTCACTTTTCTCTTACACTCTCTTTCTTCCTTTTTTCTCTTTCTTCTAACACTATCTTTTCTCCTTTTCACTTTTCTCTTACACTCTCTTTCTTCCTTTTTTTCTTTTTATTTTACTTTTAATTTTTCCATAAATAATTATTCTCTTTCTTTTATCACTTCACTTTAATTTTTTTAACTAAATTTCTAAATTTATACAAACACCACTCTATTCAAATTACCTATAAATATGTAAATGAGTCACACTAAAAAACAAAACAAAACAATCACCTTAAAATTTTAATTTTTCTCTCCGAAATCTGTTTACACTGTTATTGATAATCTACTAACACCTCTTATTGATAATCTACTACCTATCTTTTAATATCTATTATAATCAACTAAAGAAATCAATTGAAACTACGAGATAACTGCAATGATATATAAAAATCACGGGATAACTGCACTGATATACAAAAAAACACAAGATTAATATTTGTCATTGATAATTAATATTTTTGAAGACTACTATAAACCTACTATCTAAAAACAATAATATTTAAAGACTATTTAAACTACTGATTAATATTTAAAACTGATATTTCTTATTGATAATCTACTATCTCTCATTTACTATCTACTACAATATACTAATCAACTAAGATAATCAATTGAAATTACGAAGTTACTGTATTGATATATAAAAAAACACGGAATAACTCCACTGATATATGAAAAAAAAACACGAGATTAATATTTGTCACTGATAATTAAATTTTTTGAAGACTACTACTACAAACCTACTATCTAAAAAATAAGAAGACTTAATGACTATGTAAATTAGTAATTAATATTTAAAACAAATATTTCTTATTGATAATCTAATATCTAACTTTTACTATCTACTATAATCTACTAATCAACTAAAATAATCAATTGAAACTACGAGATAACTGCACTGATATATAAAAAACACGGGATAACTGCAGTGATATATAAAAAACACGAGATTAATATTTACCATTGATAATTATAATTTTTGAAAACTACAATAAATCTACTATCTAAAAAAACAAGAAGGCTTAATGACTATTTAAACTGATTAATATTTAAAACTCACGTGACAATATTTGTCACTAATACCTAATTAAAATACGAGATTAATATTTACCATTGATATTTATAATTTTTTTTGACAATTTATAATTAATATTTACCATTGATAATTATAATTTTGGAAAACTACTATAAAACTACTATCTAAAAAAACACGTGATAACTGCAATAATCTACTAATCAACTCAAATAATCTAATCTAAAAATACGGGATAACTGCAATAATCTACTAATCAACTCAAATAATCAATTGAAACTATGAGATAACTGCAATGATATATAAAAACACACGGGATAACTACACAAATATATAAAAAGACAAAGGATTAATATTTGTCATTGATAATTAAATTTTTGGAAGACTACTATAAACCTACTATCTAAAAAACAATAATATTTAATGACTATTTAAACTACTGATTAATATTTAAAATAAATATTTCTTATTGATAATCTACTATCTCTTTTACTATTTACTATAATCTATTAATCAACTAAAATAATTAATTGAAACTATGAGATAACTGCACTGATATATAAAAAAAACACGAGATTAATATTTGTCATTGATAATTAAATTTTTTGAAACCTACTACTACAAACCTACTATCTAAAAAATAAGCAGGCTTAATGACTATTTAAATTACTAATTAGTATTTAAAACAATTATTTCTTATTGATAATCTACCATCTAACAAATTTACTATCTACTATAATTTACTATCAACTAAAATAATCAATTGAAACTACTAGATAATTGCACAGATATATAAAAAACACGGGGATAACTGTAGTGATATATAAAAAAACACGGAATTAATATTTGCCATTGATGATTATAGTTTTTGAAAACTACTATCTAAAAAAACAAGAAGGCTTAATGACTATTTAAACTGATCAATATTTAAAACACACGCGACAAATATTTGTCACTAATACCTAAAAAAGGACAAATAATTGTTACTGATATATAAAAAAAAACACGGGATAAATATTTGTTATTGATAATCTACTATCTATCTTTCCCTATTTACAATAATCTACTAATCAACTCAAATAATCAATTGAAACTATGAGATAACTGCACTGATACATAAAAAAACACTGGACAACTGCACTGATATATAAAAAAATACGGGGATAATTGCAATGATATATATAAAAACACGGGATAGTTGCACTGATATATAAAAAAACATGGGATAACAACATTGATATATAAAAAAACACTGCACTGATATATAAAAACACACGGGATAAATGCACATATTGTTTTTAAATGATACTTTTACATTTTTAGTTTTAATATTTATCAATTTTTTATTTGAAACTCCTTTTTTATCTACTTTAAATTTTTCTTTATTTTCACGGGGTAATGTTTAGACTATTTAAATACTGTCTAAATTCATTTCTAAAAAGAACACGACAGCACCTGTCCGTATGCAAGTCATCATCTATATTTTACAATTGATTTTAGATTAATGAGATTTCAAACTAACATTTCTATTTGAGGTAATCGTATGACGTAACGCGATCGGCCCGTGCGGATGCACGGGTATAGTACTAGTAGGGCTCTAAAACTCATTACGTGAAGTAAGATGATGTTATACAATTTTTCTTCAATATAGCATGTCAACCTATAGGAAAATAAATCTGATTTCGCAGCTCAATGATGCCTTGAGTATGATTTGTTCAGACCAAATTGGTTTTCGCGACATTCTCGTGAGTATTTTGGTTAGTTGTTCCTTGCAAAGTATGTAAGTTTTGCTAATGAGTTCACAAAAGATGACTTACACATAGACCTTTTCATGATGCACCCATATAAATCTCGAGGCTATGATTGCTTGAACCTAGTCTTTTATCAAAACTTTTTGGAATTATGTGCAGTGCAGATCATTTGTGTTAAATGTTCTTAGACCACTCCCAAAGGCTAACTTAAAGCTGGTACCCAAACACATATATACATCCAAAGACCCGGGAACCTTAGCAATGTGAGATTCCAATACAAATTCAATTTGTTTTTGGAAAGTTGGCATGTAAGAGGTGGCTTGAGAGTAGTAGTTTTTCGTTGAGCTTAAATAATACAAATAAAGGTCTCATTCACAAAGTGATAACCCTACCTTTTTGGTAGATCTTTCGCCTATATTTTTAAGTAATATACAATTTTGTGAGGAGGAGGAGGATGTTAGCATTATTCTTTGGGTGCCCCTAATCCCAAACGTTTCAAAGATACTTTGATTTGGAATCACCACATGCAATACATCTATAGGGTGTAGTCATCTTAATTCATGTTGATAAAATATGAATATGAAATGGTTTATTAGTTAAATAAAAGGATAGATTGATTGATGTTTAAATTAAATAAATGACTATAATGAAAAGGTACATTTGATAAAAGAGGTTTGTTTGATGGAAACAATGTATTGAAAAGAAATTAAGCTGCCCTTTCTACACAATGTTATCTGGGCTGAAATCTAATCATCATCCTTCTAGAACATTACTGAATGAAAAGAAACCTCTTATATCATTTCCTGATATTATGCATTTCCTGAATCTCTTATATCATTATGCATTTCTATTAAATAAAATGACTATCAGAGAAGATTATAGTGAAAAGGTACATTTGATGAAGAGGTTTATTTGATGGAAACAATTTATTGAAAAGAAATTAAGCATCCTTTTTTATTCAATTCCACAAGAGTTTTCATCAACAATTACACATGCTACAAATTTCTTCCTCAAAAAAACCTGAAATATTTCCTCATCTATTCTACAAACTATCTGAGCTTACTCAACCCCAATTACAATTAATTAGATCAAAATTTACAATTAATTAGATCAAAATTTACTTACACGAATGGGGCATGCGGCTATTATTGAACTCCCAACCCCAAAGTTGCCGCTAATAACCTCTTCACCAAATGGAAATGTATCCAATCTTGCATTCATAAACCCTTTCTTTTTGCAATTTTTTGAATCACGATTACCCTTAAAGAATACTCCTACTAAATGAAATAGTTGAAGACTTGAAGAAGCTCTACCTGTTTGTAGAAAAATTAAAACAAATACACATGATGAGAAAGAGCTTAATTAATTTACATACATAAAGCTGCGGAATTTAGATTACAAAAAGTTAAACAAAAATAATAAGAAGATTAAAGGGAAATGCAACTACTACCGTACTACGTAAGTAAGCAATTGTCATTTTTTTAAACTCGACCTTTGGTGCAGATGTTTCAAACTCGACCTTTGATGCAGTACCACAGACAGAGAGTATGGACATATAATGATGATGCTTATACTCGCAAATAAATTCATCCATAACCTTGACCAAGTCCTGGAAATTAATTAAAGGGTAAATAGCCATTTTCGTCCCTGGAAGTGTAGCTCGCTATCAATTTAGTCCCTCATTCGACCCAAAATGCAAAACAGTCCCTCAATGTGTATTCCATCCATCACGTTCGTCCCTCACGTTAGCTGAAGTTAATGACTCCGTGAATGAAGCTGATGTGGCACGTTAAGTGCCACATTTCAATAATTACGTGGGTTTGTTTGAATTAATTGTTGGGGACTAAAATGAAAGTAAAATTACAAACAGTATCTCCTTCTATTTACCCTTTCTTCTTCCTCAAAAATTAAATTTCAGATTCAGATTCAGCGTATCTCACCTTCTTCTTCCCTCTCTTTTGCTACTCCATTATCTCACCTCTAATCAGCTCACTCGTCCTCCATCATCGCTCAATGTCGTCACAGAGGAGCAATGCATCATTATCTCAAACAAGAGCTTCACCATCATCGCTAAAATATGTGACTTACTATCAGTTTAGTCCCTGAAACATATGCATTAACTCATTTTAATCCCTGCATCCTTAAATTGCAAACCAGACTTCCAGACCAGAATTTTAAATACAATGTAAACCATATACAACAACTGCATTAACGTATATAACAAGGTATCCTACGAGTTCATATTGCAAAGCAGATCATAGTCTTCAAATAGTGCACAAACTTATCTCATTTAAGTCCCTGAAACATATACACATATATCATTTTAGTCCCTAAAATATGTGACTTACTATCAGTTTAGTCCCTGAAACATATGCATTAACTCAATTTAATCCCTGCATCCTTAAATTGCAAACCAGACTTCCAGACCAGAATTTTAAATACAATGTAAACCATATACAACAACTGCATAGTAATTTGTTCATAGTCTTCAAATAGTCTTCAAATAGACCAGAATATATCCAGACCAGAATTTTACCATATACAACAACCATATTCAAAAGATATCCTACTAATACAAAAGATATCCTACTAGTAATTTGTTCAAAATATATCCTACCTATTCTATTACAACTTCAAATAGTCTTCATAAGATATCCTACTAATGCATATTACAACCAGTTCATAGTCTTCAAATAGTCTTCAATGTTGATTGTGACGACGTCCAATTGTGGAAAGCCTGGGAGTTGGAATGAATGCCATCATCACATTCTGATTAGGATTAGGCTGTATGGGACATGGAACCATAATTGGTCTTGGACAAGTTCCCCTAATAGGAGGTGGCCTAACTCCAAATGGCATAGATGCAGGAGCAAATGTTCCCTGCCCAAATCCGAATGGTGCTTGAGCAATGGCAGTAGCATTTGATGCCTGAGCAGTGGCAGTAGCATTTGATGCCTGAGCAGTGGCAGTAGCATTTGATTCTTCAGCAGTTGGTGGTGGTGGAATCCAGTTTGGTGGTCTGTGTGGAACTCCTGGAGAGCAACATCCATTTGTGTTATGACCCTCATGACCACATCTCTGGCAAGTTATGATTGGGTATGATCTCTTTAACTTTGTTGTCTGTGAAGGGTTCTCAGAGTTGTCCTTCCTTCTCTTTTTCTTAGGTCTCCCTGGGCGCCTCCTAAGTGGCGCAGGTGTTGGCCTATCATATGGAGTTGGTTCCCAATATTCTTCTCCTTGTGTAGGCCTGATGAGATGCTCATATGTGGCATTGTATGATCCCAATGTCAGCCACCCATGACAAAAATCCTCAGGCTTTCTTACTTGATGTCCAAGGCATGCAATAACATGTTCACAGGGCATACCTATTAGAGCAGCAACCAGAAACGATATTAGAGCAGCACAGAATAATATTAGAGCAGCAACCATAATAATATTAGAGCAGCAACAAGAAAAATACCTGTTAGCTGCCAGAACCTACAGGTGCATGTTTGTGCCTCTAGGTCAACATTTACATGTGACCTCCAGTTGCAATATACTTCATACTTCCCATCTCCACTCCATTGTGGTGTCCATTTGTTACTTTCAATCTTCAACTTGTCCAACCTAGAGTGTTGGGCTGGACAAAGTGGACCTCGTCTCCTCAACAACTTCAGTTTGTTACTAGACATTGTCCTCATAATGTAACATCTAATCTCCTCTGCCAGTGTCAAAATGGGCTTCGCCCTATACTTTAAAATACTTGCATTAAATCCTTCACACACATTGTTGGTAATGTTGTCTGTCTTGCAATCAGTGCTGAAATATGCTTTTGTCCAAGCCTCCTTAGGACATTGTCCTCATATGATGAATATTTTGCCATATTTGAGAGGGTATTGCGTAACATACCTTAACACTGAGAATGGTTTTCGAGAGGAACGCTGCTGCACGTCTTCTTCTTCACGACGCGACGAAACGAAGGAGAAGGACGGAGAGAGTGACAGTGATGATGGAAGAAGGCGATGGTGGTGAGAGGTTGACGATGATGGAAGACGAAGGAACGTGAGAGTGAGAGCTTTGAGAGTGAGAGCTTTGATTGTGGTCCCTGTTTCTCTTTTTGTTGTTTTTTAACTAAAAAACAAATTTTTTAAAAAAATAACTTTAATGTCAGTTTGGTCCCTCATACGTGGCATTACACGTGGCCAAAAACGTGGCTATAAACGTGCCACATCTTCAGTTGTTGACGGAGTTAGCGAGGACACTAACGTGAGGGACGAACGTGATGGATGGAATACACATTGAGGGACTGTTTTGCATTTTGGGTCGAATGAGGGACTAAATTGATAGCGAGCTACACTTCCAGGGACGAAAATGGCTATTTACCCTTAATTAAATCATGAATGAATATTGATCAAAGATGGTTGGTGCATATAATTAATAGGCTAAATAGCACTTTTGGTCCTTTATCTTTGCTCCAGATTTCACTTTGGTCATTTATCTTTTTTTTGGTCCGTTTTGGTCCTTTATCTTTCATTTTCGTTTCACTTTGGTCCTTTATCTTTTTTTTGATCCGTTTTGGTCCTTTATATTTCATTTCGTTTCATTTTGGTCCCTCACGTTATTATTTAATTCAATTAAAACATTAAAACAATTAAAACAATTAATTCAATTAAAACAAAATTATTTTAAAACAATTAAAACAAAAATTTGGTCCCCCACCGTGAACCCCTCTCCCCCCCCCACCGTGAACCCCTCCCCCCTCACCCAACCACCACCATCATTCTCACTTCCCCCCCGGTCGTTCACGTTGTGGGTTTGAAGAATGTGGAACTTTGTTTTTGTTTGCGTTTTTGAATTTAGGGATGGATTTCGTTTGCGTTTTGTTTTCGTTTTACATTCCACGAATCCGGGTTTCGTTTTGTTTGCATTTTGTTTGTGTTTTGATTTCGTTTTGGGGGAAATCGATTTAGGGATTTCGTTTTTGTTTTGGGGGAAATCGATTTAGGGATTTCAATCTCTCCATCATAGATGCAAAACAGATGCAGAAAATCGATTTAGGGATTTCGTTTCATGATTTAGGAATTTCGTTTCATGGGGAAGAAGGTTTGTGAAGATGAAATTATGTTCTTATTGTTGTTCGATTGTTGTGCTTGTTGCTGTTGTTGCGTTGTTCTTGTTCGATTATGGGCTTCAAGCTTCGTTGTTGTTCTTCTTTGCTGAATAGCAACCATGAATCTAGCTTCAAGCTTCGTTCAAAAATGTGCATCGCTGGGGAAGCGATTCTACAAGGAGGTGAAGACGCGAGAAGCTGAGGACGATATTGGTTGGACGGTGATGCTTGATTACAGATCTCTAAAGACCCCTTCTAAGGGTGGTGGTTGGGTGGTGGTTGGGTGAGGGGGGAGGGGTTCACGGTGGGGGGAGAGGGGTTCACGGTGGAGGACCAAATTTTTGTTTTAATTGTTTTAAAATAATTTTGTTTTAATTGAATTAATTGTTTTAATTGTTTTAATGTTTTTATTGAATTAAATAATAACGTGAGAGACCAAAATGAAACGAAATGAAACATAAAGGACCAAAACGGACAAAAAAAAGATAAAGGACCAAAGTGAAACGAAAATGAAAGATAAATGACCAAAACGGACCAAAAAAAAGATAAAGGACCAAAGTGAAACGAAAATGAAAGATAAAGGACCAAAACGGACCAAAAAAAAGATAAAGGACCAAAGTGAAATCTAGAGCAAAGATAAAAGACCAAAAGTGATATTTAGCCTATTTAATATTAAGCCTATATATCATGGATGACCAAAGATAGTATTTAGTTACCTCGCCAGGATTCACAGTTAACGGATGAAAAGTGTTACCATCATCATCTATTTTTTGGATAACTGATGAAAAGTGAAAATAAAGTATGAAACATTAGGCACACCGATCCAAATTGTTAACCCAAACCAATAAAACAATATATAAACAATTAATGATTTGCTTGCTTAGAATGAAACTTATCCTAAAATTTAACCAAACAGAAAATAAATTACCATGAGTCCTGCATGGTTTTTCAGAATCATCAATTGCATACTTTTCTTTCTAAGCATGCAAATCATCAATTGCTTACATTTCGTCACCAGCTACTACTGCCTCTGCAGCCTCCTCCGTTTCTACCCCTACAGCCTCTTCGATTTCATTCACAAGCGCCGGTTGATCATCCTCTTCCTCCGCCATTGATACTATTCTTTTTTTGTTTCTAGAAGTAGATGCTGATGGTGATGGTGATACTCTTGCTAGAGGAACTGCTGCAGTTGGTGATGATAGTAATAATGCCTTTGATTTTGTTAGTATTTTAGTAAGAAAATAGTTGAAATAGTGAAAATAGGATTTGATGGGAGATGGTAGTGAAGAGTTTATAAAAGAAGCTGAAATTGTGTTAATAGAGTAATAGTACACTTGATAATTGGTAGTATGGATTCTAGTAGTTGATGGGTTGAATGCCTTGTTAATGGATCACAAAGTGAAGAGCCTATTTATAGGCCTTCATCACGGCCAAGGTAGTTAAATTCGAGATTCTACCTAAACTCGGGAAGGGATCTAAAAATCGTAACTCATAGAATCGTAACACGATTCGTAAGAGTCTACATATTTTACAATTTATATATATGTGCATATAAATTTACATATATGCATATAAAATACCATAAGTTAGCTTCAATTCAAGATCCTAATAAGAAAGTCACACATATAATAAGTAACACAAGTTAACAAGGGAAACAGAGAGCTGACTCCCTCTGTAGAATGGAACAAACAAAAGCGAAATAGAACGAGAAATATGTGAAAGGAAGAAGAAACAGAGATGAAATGATGAAGTGGAAGTGAAATAGAGATGAAAAGATGGAGGTGAAGTGAAATACAGAAAACCTAAAACAATATGCAGTTTGAAGAAGAAGCTGAAGAATGGCGATAACTTACGTGGAAGAACAGGGGCGCCGTGAAGGAGCAGCAGAATCAGTTGTGATTTGTGAATGGAAGAAGAAAAACAGAAAAGACACGAAGGAGAGAAGAAGAACAGTAACATAGGCTTTATTTTTTCATTTCACTTAATTTAATGAAACACACCGTTTTGAAGAAAATGTATGGAAATACCAATAGTACCCTTAATGAAACTCTGCGTTTTGTAAAGTTAGGGTTTTTACGATTGTTACTTCATCTTCAACCTCTGCGCCGCAAAGCCTGCAACGGTACCCGAAATTATTGCACCATCCCGAAAACGGGTTATAACATTTTGGCCCGCAATTCACGCGTTTAGGGCACGCCGCTTCCACCGTTTTCACGCTTCAGCCCGCCGACTCTACCGTGCTCGCCCAGGTGTGAGTTTCACCATGGATGAACTCGGAAAGGCCTCTGAAACACGTAAATTCGTGCGAGTTTACGACTTAGCTCGCGTTTTTGACTACCTTGATCACGGCCACTCTATGGCGGTTGTAATATTTTTTTACAATAAGATCAATCTAGATCCTATGTTCTAGTACATGGAAGAGGTTTCTATTTTATTATTACATAATTTGACTTTCTCAAAGTTTCTAGAAAATTGTATCACTTTTCAACACTCCTCCTTGATACAAATTTTGGAAATTCCAAGCATTGTCCTTAGTTCTTCAAATTTGACTCTTGGTAATGCCTTCGTAAATATATCTGCAACTTGATCTTCTGTTGTGCAGTACTCGAGATGAATCTGCTTAGTTGTCTCTGCTTCTATAATAAAGTGATATTTTATAGAAATGTGCTTTGTTCGATGATGATGAACCGGATTCTTTGCCATTGCTATAGCTGACTTGTTGTCGCAGTAGATTGTAGTAGGGAAATCTTGTTGTTCACCCATGTCTTCAAGTATTCTCCGAAGCCATATAGCTTGACTTGTCGCTTCACCTGCTGCCACGTACTCAACCTCTGCTGTTGATTGCGCAACTGTTTCTTGCTTCTTAGATCCCCATGAGAAAAATCCTGATCCTAGTGAGAAGGCAGAGCCTGATGTACTTTTCATGTCATCAATAGAACCTGCCCAATCACTGTCGGTGTAGCCAAGCAATCTTGAGTTGGTCGTGGTTCTGTACCATATACCAAACTCCTTTGTTCCTTGAAGGTATCTTAAAATTCTTTTTCCTGCTCCATAGTGAATTTGGCTCGGCTTCTGCATGAATCTTGATAGAAGACTTTGGCATACATGATGTCTGGGCGTGTAGCAGTGAGATATAGTAAGCTCCCTATCAAACTTCTATAGCGCGGTGCATCAGCTTCTGGTGCTCCGTCTTCTTTTTGTATCTTCTCATTTGTCACGAGCAGAGTAGCTACTGGCTTGCATTCGTTCATGTTGAATTTCTTTAATAGTGCTTCGGTATATTTCTTTTGACAGATGAATATTCATTCTTTTTGTTGTTTTACTTCTATGCCGAGGAAGTAGTTCATCAAGCCAAGATCTGTCATCTCGAATGTCTTCATCATGTCTTCTTTGAAATTAGCGATCATCTTCGTGTTGTTTCCTGTGTAGATTAGATCATCTACATACAAGGAGGCAATGAGAGTATCCTGCTGACCTTGGGTCTTGACATATAGTGTTGGCTCACTCTTGCTCCTCCTGAATCCTTGATTGATGAAGTATTGATCAATTTGGTTGTACCATGCTCGAGGAGCTTACTTGAGACCATATAAAGCTTTTCTTAGTCTCAGTACTTTATCTTCATTTCCTTTGCTGACGAAGCCCTGTGGTTGCTCAATATAAATCTCTTCTTCTAGCACTCCATTTAGAAATGCAGACTTGACATCTAGTTGATAGATGCTCCACTCGTTTTGTGCTGCAAGAGCTATTAAAGCTCTTATAGTGTCTAGACGAGCAACTGGAGCAAATGTCTCATTGTAGTCAACTCCAGGTTGCTGAGAGTAGCCCTTTGCTACATGCCTAGCCTTGTGTTTTTGTATTGAGCCATCAAGGTTAAGCTTTGTCTTATAAACCCATTTGACTCCTATGATATCTTTATATTTTGGATAGTCTACTAGCTCCCATGTTTTGTTTTTCTCAATTGATTTAATCTCCTCCTCCATTGCTTTGACCCATACTTCTTGTTTTGATGCTATTTCATAGTTTTCAGGCTCAAGTATGGCCAAATTGCAAGTTTCATATATATCCGCCAGAGATCTTACTCTCCTCGGAGTAGATTCTGGTGAGGAATCTTGTTGAAGAGAAGACGAAGAAGGCATACCTGGATCTTCTGTTACTTCTTCAACTTCTTCTTGAGGTTGCTGTACTGGAAGGGAAATGTTGCTTCTCTCAATTTTTTCTTTATCCCAATTCCAAGCAGCAGCTTCATCAACTTCGACATCTCGACTAATGATGAGCTTCTTTGTTTGTAAGTTGTAGACTCGATAGCCTTTTGATTGTGTACTGTATCCCAAGAAGATGCCTCGAATCGTTTTGTCTTCTAACTTATGCCTCTTTTGGTCTGGGACATGAATGTAGCAGATTGATCCAAAGACCCTTAAATGTTTGGCAGAAGGTTTTTGCCCACTCCAAGCTTCAACGGGAGTCTTGTCTTGGACTGCTTGAGTTGGACATCTATTGATAATGTAGACTGCAGTATAAACCGCTTCAGCCCAAAAAGTGTTTGGTAGTCCTTTATCCTTTAGCATCGATCTAGCCATCTCCATGACCGTGCAGTTTCTTCTTTCAGATACTCCATTTTGTTGAGGAGAATATGCGACTGTGAGTTGTTTTTCAATGCCTTCATCCTCACAGAATTTATCAAACTCATGGGAGTTGTACTCTTTGCCGCGATCACTCCTAAGCCTCTTTATGTGTTTGCCACTACAAGGGCCTTGAACTTCTTGAATATTCCAAAGACTTCTGATTTTTCCTTGATGAAATAGACCCAAGTCATTCTAGAAAAGTCATCGATGAAGAGGATGAAATACCTGTTGTTGGTGAGTGATGGTGTCCTCATCGGTCCACAAACGTCAGTGTGGATGAGTTCTAGCACATCTTTAGCTCTCCATGTATTGCTCGTTGAAAATGGTAGTTTGTGTTGTTTTCCAAGAAGATGTCCTTCACATGCTCCACTATCTTCTTTTAGGCTTGGTAAATCTCTTACCATATTCTTTTGATATAACAACTTTAAGGCTTTCGAGTTGAGGTGGCCAAATCTTCGATGCCATAGCCATGAATCATCAGCTTGCACCTTCATGGCAATGTTAGTGGTATATTTAAAGTTTATCGGGAAGCTTCTGTTCCTCGTCTCCATCTTTACTTGGGCTATCTCAACCCTTTTACTACTGTTATCATAGATTGTGCATTTATCTCCTTCAAAGTGAAGGACATAGCCTTTCTCCATCATTTGACCGATGCTCATGAGATTTTCTTTAAGATTGGGAACTAGTAAGACATCTCTAATGAGTCGCGTACCTTTCTTTGTCTCCACCATGACAGTGCCTTTGCCTTTTGATTCCACGGTAGTGCCATTCCCTAGTCGAATCTTTGATTTGACAGAGTCATCAATTTCCTTAAAGATGCTCTCATCTTTAGCCATGTGATTGCTGCAACCGCTATCCAAGTACCAGGTTCCTTTCTTGTCGTCGTTGGAATCTTGGGTGGCATAGAAAAGATGTTCTTCACTGTCATGTTTATTCTGGTCATTCTCACGTTCTTCGACGAAATTTTCTTGATGTTTATTTTTGCTATAGCAATTCTTCTCCACGTGCCCAAATTTCTTACAGTGCCGACATTGTGGCTTTCCTCGCCAACGACAGTCTTTCTCGGCATGATTTGTCCTCTTGCAGATGCCACATGGAGGATACTCATCTTGATTTTTCTTTGAGAAATTTCTAGAATTCTCTCTATTTCTAGAACTTTCTCCACTACTCCTGTTTCCTCCGTATCCTTTATTTTGAGACTGTAATTTAAGCTTAGATTGAAAGGCATTTTCTACAGAGTCATCATCACGCCTACTCAATCTTTGTTCATAAGCTTCATGAGAGCCCATTAGTTCTGTCACAGATAAGTTTGATAGATTCTTCGTTTGTTCAATCTAGATAAGCTTCAATAAGATCAATCTAGATCCTATGTTCTAGTACATGAAGAGGTTTCTATTTTATTATTACAAAATTTGACTTTCTCAAAGTTTCTAGAAAATTGTATCACTTTTCAACAGATTTTCTCTTTGATTTTTCTGATTCAGGTGTATTTACAAGAATATCTAATGCCGATGAGGATTCGGAATCATCAGTATTCGGAATCATCAGTTGCATCCATTTCGTCACCAGCTACCTCCGTTTCTACACCAGAAGATGTGATGTTTCGATTTTCTTTAACCACGAGAAGAAAATTGCCAAGAAAGTATTGAATGTTAATAGATCACCATGAGTTTATGTGTGGAGGGAGTGAGTATATTTATATAGTTAGAGAGTTAGAAAGGAATTGTAACTAACTATTCAACTAACCTAACAGAACTTATAACTAACTTTTTTTTCCTAACTAGTTAACTGAGTAGCTCCAAAAATTGAAATCTAAGAAGGAAATAATGTGACTAATTAACTAATCAACTACCCTAACAGAGCTTATAACTAATTAACTGTTTCTAACTAATTAACTAACCGTAACAGAAAAAACTAGTTATCATGTGTGTGTGTGTGTGAGAGAGAGAGAGAGTAAAAAAGCGAGGCTCAATAGGTTCGCCGTGAACGTCGACGCCGGGACGCCGGTACACGTTGGAGAGAAGGATCATAGGGCAATTCACTCTGTCTTTCTCTGTTTCGAAGATCGATGCTAAGTGCTCCGCCATTGTTACCGCACAACACACACGATCAATGAATCGATTCAAGCAGAGATTGGGTTTGCTAGGGTTTGGGATTTGGGGATCCGTAATGGAGTAATTGGAAAAGCTTCTACATAGTTCTAGATTGTCCGATGCTTTTTGATAAATTATCCGTAAATATGTTTATTGTTCAAATTAAATCAAGCAATAAAAGTATATAAAAATTTATAAGTTGGAAATTAATTAGTCTAAATATATTAAAAATAAATAAATATAAAAAACCAAAATATAAAAGTATCATTTTTCGTAATAATATATAATTTATCAACTATAGCCAATTTTATTTTATGTTACTAAAACTCACTTAACACTTTTTAACTTACAATATCTTTGAATGATATATTACTCAATATAAATGTTCAACAAATTTTTTCTCGTGCATCGCACGAATTGGGATACTAGTGCAGAAAAGAAAAGGGATTTAAAATCAGATAAATTGGCTTTTTAATATCAGGTGCCAACTTGGCTTCTATTAGGCGACTTCGTACTCAAGAACTTTAAAGTTACGTTACGTGACAACTTGACTTCATTCATTTGTTTTTAAGTCGTACAATCACTGTGTGACTTTAACTACTATATATCATCGATATCGATATAGCATCGCAACACAACGGTAAAAGTTGGAAAAGAAAACAAAAATGTTCCAGTGAATGAGTAATAAGCAATGCATGCTATTACTAACAGATTCTTCAATTATATCTTGTATTATTATACATACACATTCATCTCCTTTTAAATTGTTATCGACTCTATTTATTTACCATAAAAATTGTTATGAACTCTCATTTATTAAATTTAAATGACTTTTATTATGTTATAAGTCGAATATAAACTTATATATGAGTTATTTATATTTGAAGTTTGACTTATATGCACAAGGCTTAAAAATAAGCTAACTAAAAAATTTCCCATTACCTCATACAAGCACACACATTTAATGAGTAAAAAAGAAAGAGGTGAGAAATAGTGTTTTTTTTGTCTACGGGTCTTTGATCCCGCTCCAGTATCCAGAATAAATGGGCCATGAATAATCTGGAGTTCAGAGTTCGGTTGGGAGGTAAGTAAAGTCTGACTCCAATTTATTTCATCGCCGATAGGGGCGGAGCCAGAAAAATAAATTACTAAAACAGTAATACAAAAATTGGGGGGGGGGGGGGGCTAGAAAAATTGAGTACATAATACACAAAATTACTAAAACAGTAAAATTTAGGGGGAGACCATGGCCCCACCAGGTCCTCCCTGGCTCCGCCCCTGATCGCCGAGTATCGAACCCGAGTACTAGCCGAGTCCACTCCTTAAGATGAAGTGCATTAATCACTTGCATCCGAGCTTAGAATTAATATAGTGAGAAAGAGTGCGAGAAGAGAGAAATAGTTGAGAAATGAAATATATTTATTAATTTTTTGTAATAAGAGAAAAAGGTGAGAAATTGAAAAAAGAAAATCGTTGATAAAGACCCTTTAAGTTTTTTAAATAACTTGGATAAAGAAACTCATTTGTTTGAGGAACTTGTTTTTCGGTGTTTACAAAATTAATTAAAAACTGAAAAGTTTATTTAGTAAATTTATTTTGTAAAAGTGCTTTACAAAGCTGTTCTTCATTTTTTGTTTTTAAAACTAAGAAAACAAAACAGATAATGATTATTTAAAAAATAATTTTTTTATGACAATATTTAAAAAAAATAATTGTTGAAAACAATTTCACCAAACAAGTCCTTATTATATATTATACTTGAGAACTAAGGAGTAAGGACAATGGCGGACCTATATTGGTCTGAGGGGTTCACTCCAACCCCCTAAAAAAAGAAGAATACTTACCATCCTATATAAAAAAAATTGAACCCATTGAAATTTTATATTTGCATTAGTATCTCAAATTTGCACCCAATTTGCATCCAATATTTTTATAAATTTGTCTTATTACTTTCTGTAAGGGATTATTTATAAAATTTTAGAAAGTAATTTTACCGACATCACATATTTTTACGTACTACTTATTTTTATATACTTTAAGACCTGAATAGAAAATAGCATGTAAAATAGGTTCCGTGACTGCATAATTTTGATTAGGTTAGAGGAGCTTTCACTTGATGTTACAAATATCAAATACCAATCCAACAAACTTATAACATACATACACTATACTACATATAAAAGTCATAATTTTCTATTATACATATTTGTTAAGTAGTTGAGTTATATCAAAAACAGAACTGCTTAACAAAAGACAGACCATTAACTAAGGGTTGGGGGTTCGATCCCCACATTGGGTACGGAGCAGTGTTAAAAGTCTGAGCTAGTTCTTCTGCTCTTTGAGGCACCTCCAATGAGCGAGGGATTAGTCACTGCTGTTCGTGGGGTGGATATCCGGGTTTACCCAAAAAAAAAATATCAAAAACAGAGGATACCATTCCATCATTTCACTTTAACAACCTTTTTGCAAAGCCCCACCCCCACCTATTGTAATAGTAAAATAAACACTACTTAACATTAATTATCTAAGCTAAATTAAAATGTTATGGAAATGATTTATGATTTCAAGGCTTATGATGCTGGGTGTATATGTAATCTAAGTGAGCTTCCAAAGTCATTCTTCTCTGCATACATTCTTCATCTCCAATATTACAGTTCTCCATCCCCATCAACTGCAAATTTTCAAGAAAAACATACTAATTGTAATATTATTTTTATTCTTATCTTAATATATATACTCAGAAGTAGGAAAAACTAAACAATGAGATAAAACAGTGCAACTAATTAATTACCTTGAAAGATTCGCCTTCTTCTAACTCCAAAACAATATTGTCCTCCCCTGCTGAGACTTTCTCAAGTTCTATGTTTTGTTCTGAAGAAATTAATTTCAACTTAATAAATTACATTGTAATAATTACACGTGAAGGTAAGTAAAGTTGAGTGTACATGTTAAGTTGTGCTTACCTTGTTCAGTGGTGAGTGGCCTGGCAGATAGTAGTACTACTGAGGATGAGAAAACTAGGAAGAAAAGGAAAAGGAGTGGAGCACCATAGGTGTTCAAGCTTAGTCTCATCATCATCTTCACTTCAATGGAGAGAGAGAGAGAGAGAAGGAGGGAGGGAGAGAGGGAGATTCCTGAAGAGACAGTTGGGTGTTGGTTTCAAGTTCCAACAGGATGCTGAAGATAAGTATATATACAAAATACATACTTTATTTTTTGACAGAATATTGTAAACGCATACATAAAGATTCTTGGAGAGACAGTTTTTTTTTACATTGCCTCATTTCTTAGGTAGTGTTTGGATAGAATTTATTTTGAGCTTATGAAAAATAACTTTGTTAGTGAGAACTTATTTATTTTCATAAGTTATTTTTAATAAGCTTAAAAATAAGCTCATCCAAACTTATTTAGTCTAAATTAATTACATTCACTTACTACAATAATCTTACTCTTAGGCTAACATTACTTTTCACTACATGAAAACTAAATACTCAAATGTGTACCAAAATCAGTTTTACGATTTTAATCACCTCTATTACATTTTATAGCATGCACTTACTGACTTACTCATGTTAGTGTGTGGGAGACCCGACCAGACAATTATTTTCTAGTATTTGTTTGATTGATGTTATATATGTTATGTGAAAGTGCTTTGGTCATTGTCGGCAATAGTGGTCCAAGCACACTCCAAAAGGCATTGCAATTCCAACATCAATGTTTTTCTGACAGTAGCAACAAGTCAACCTTTTTGACACACTGACAGCTGTTCTACAATCTCCATCCTCATGTTTTACTGCTTCATAACACCTAACCTGCCACTGCCAGTGCCAAAAAAATTTTGGTTAATTAATTAATTAATTTAATGAATGAAAAACATCTTTGTTCTGCATTGGCTTTGCCACCTGTATTCAAAACAATGTCAGTGGCAAAGCCACTCATTTACTAGTGCTACAATCATCAATTATATATCTTCATTATTATGTTGCCTATCTTCAAATGCTTTCTTCCTTCATCTTTGCAATATGCATATGCTTCCAATATACAACTATATGACCTAATCCATTATTTGATTACTTTATTATAACTCGAATTTATCATATGATGTCCAAGTTCAGTTTTATACTTGCAATTAAGACTAATGACAATTTATAAATACACACATCTTTAATTCATTGAGACACCTTTTAACTAAGAACAAAATTACGAAGTCTCACATGTCAAAGCGAACAATACATCAAAAACACGATCTTAGCAATCATGGTCTGAACATTGGCACACCTTAATTAGATTGATAAGAGACCCATAAGTCATTTAGTCCTTTGGCTTTGACTCAAAGGCTACTTTACGAAAAAGTCTCACATTACTTAAAAATCAATGTCAATATATAATAATTTATAAACACCCACGTTGATTCTTAATCCATTTATATGTCTTTTAACTAATCACAAAACTGTTGGAGAGAGGCTTACAAACTTTAATATCTCTGTCATCTAATGCTGATTTTTTTTTTGTATTATGATAGTTTCACTATGTGCCTCTGGAATATGGTAGATTCCCTTTCTCACTAGCTAAGTGCCTATGTTGTATAGAAAGTGGTGAAGCTGATTGTTACTCCACTATGTGATTTGTCTTTTTTTATATGCATGTTTAATTAATTAATTAATTAATTAATTAATTAATACTATCTAGCTAGATTGAAGGAAAGATTATGCTTCTCTTTTGGAAGATTTGAATCTTGTGGCAGCTATTGCCCTAAACATAAAGAATTTTAAAGAAAAGCCATTGTCGGATTGGGATTCGGCTCTAGCATATATTTTACTAGTCTCAATGCCCGTGCAATGCACGGGGAGCGTTAGTAACGACTCAGTTACATGAGTTTAAGATATTCGAAATATAGGATGCTATATATATATAGGTTAATTTATCTTTCTCAGCTGAAATATCAATATAGCAGCAATACAAACTTTGTATTTTTTTTCTTCGGATGATGAAAATACCCCTGAAATTTGGCGCCAAATGTGGCTGACATGCATCAAAAGGAAACGTGGCATTGATGTCTCATGAAGTGAAGAACATGTGTCTTATATGCAATACTTAGAATTGATTTACATAGATAGTTTGAGACATGTGGTAGATGGGGGGAAAATAAGACATGTGGCAGATGGAAGAAAACAGGACCAATGAAAGAGAGGCACCTCAAGTGGGACGTGTTTGACATGCAATGAGTAGTTGAACCGAAATGACGAAAATACCCCCAAAATTTGGCGCCAAATTTTGGCTCCGTGGCTGACATGCATCAAAAGGAAATGTGACACTGATGTCTCATGAAGTGAAGAACATGTGTCTTACATGCACTACTTAGAATTGCTTTACATATATAGTTTGAGACATGTGGCAGATGGGAGAAAAAGAAAGACATGTGTCACTCATGTTTAATGAAGTGAAGAACATGTGTCGTACACACTACTTAGAATTGTTTTACATAGATAGTTTGTGACATGTGCCGGATGGAAGAAAAAGAGAGACATGTGGAGGATGTAAGAAAACAGGACCAATGAAAGAGAGACACCTCAAGTGGGATGTGTTTGACATGCAATGAGTAGTTGAACCGAAATGACGAAAATACCCATGAAAAATAGACACACTTGGCTAAGATGCATCAAAATAGAAGAAGAAAAATAGACACACTTGGTCGACATGCATAAAAAGGTTGTGAGAAAATCACAAAAATGCCCTTTGGCGCCATAATATATTGCAAGACTACTTTCCCTTCAATCCGCCAACTTCAAACCGATTATTACATCTAAAATTTTGTTTGAACTATAAAGCACCTCAAAACACACTACGTAACATCACAATCTTTACTAAAAAAGTATAAATAAAAAAAGAGGAAAAAAAAATAGGGAGAGGGAAAGTTTGGCGCCAAAAAAAGAGGGATAGGGAAAGTTTGTTAGTATTAAATTCACTCTGTATGCGGTGGTTGATAACTTCAACCCGATTATTGAGAAACGAACTTCATGTAGTTAAACATCTAAAATTTTGTCTGAACTATAAAGCACCTCAAAACACACTACTTAACATCACAATTTAAGTACGTGTGGATTTTTACTAAAAAAAGTATAAATAAAAAGAGAGGGAAAAAAGAGGGAGAGGGTAAATTTAAGACTTTAAAATTTTACCCAAATACACAATGCTTAGCATCACACTTTACAAAATTTGTCATAAAACTATATTTTTCTACCAAACTGATTATTGAGAAACAAACTTCGTGTATTTAAACATCTAAAATTTTGTCTGAACTCTAAAGCAACTCAAAACACACTACTTAGCATCACAACTTAAGTACTTCTACCTAATCATATTTTTCATATGGACCTTTTTAAAAAAGTCCAATGAGCCCTAAAAGCTAAAAAAGGAAGGAAAAAAAATTAGGGGCTAAAAGGTAAAAAAACAGAGGGGGGAGGGGGGAAAAGCGCGCCAGTCCATGCTGAAGGAATGGCCTCGCTTATAATATAGAGATTACGTATAATAGAATAATTCCTTTAGGAATTGGGTTGGATTATTATAAATTAAGTTAATTAGCATGCATGATAGCAACCATAATATGACTCTTTCTTCTCTCTATAGTTACCATATTTTGGGATGGTAAATATCATCCAAGCTCAGGGGAATTTGCACAACTCGTTTTTTTTTAGTTTTTTTTGTTAGTTTAGACGAATTGACAAATACGCACTATATATATATATATATATATATATATATATATATATATTTGTATAGCTGGTTCAAGAGACTGATTTAGGTAACTAAGGAAATCCTTAGTTTTTATTACTAAATCAGTCTCGGCCATTAGATCTGTATTATTTTAGTTAAATAAGATCCAATGGCTATCAATTAAGGAGGGTATCTAGGTAATTTTACACACCTATTCCTCCATCGTTGCACAGTAGCACAACCTCTTCTTCCTCTCTCCGTCGCACACCATCCTTGCAACGGCAAACCACCACGCCGCACCACGTCAACTGATAGTATCGACAGTAGTTGTAGCTAGTTTCTCCATGGTTTGGTTTCTCTTTGAAGTGGCTGAATATAATCTTGTTACTCTACTATGTCGCATCCTCATTGCCCTTATGCTTATCCTCTTTGTTTGGTATAATGCTCTTGTTAGCTAGTAATCTAACCTTGTCCATTGATGATTGATTCTAATTCAATTTGTGCATTAGATCTGTACTAATTATGGACACCATCGAACGTGGTCTCCGCAGTAAACTCACTGTAAGCAAATCTCTTCACTCACCTGTTTGATAAAATGCCTAAACCAAAACACCATAACTATAATTTATCAGAAACTATAACCACAAATATGCATTCTGCGGTTACTGGACAGTAACCACAGAATGCATATTTGTGGTTACTGGAATCCAACTAGTGTTTCTAATTTGATTATGTTCTTGTTTCACATTGAATTGCCATGATAAAGTGTTAGTGGTGCTTTGTGCCACCTGAAAATTGAGTACAGAATCTATGGATGATTCTATTTTAGTAGTTTGGTAGTGATCAATAAAGTACTTTGTCATTAACTCTTCATACGTGAAATGTGTACTAACATCAGAAATTTTCTTGTTGCTAAATGCTTTTGATCTGATTTTCAGGCATTTGTTGCTGCAATATATTACAGTTACATGAGCTTTTAAAACTTCTGTTCCAATAACCACAAATATGCATTCTGCAGTTACTGGACAGTAACCACAGAATGCATGTTTGTGGTTACTGGAATCCAACTAGTGTTTCTAATTTGATTATGTTCTTGTTTCACATTGAATTGCCATGATAAAGTGTTAGTGGTGCTTTGTGCCACCTGAAAATTGAGTATAGAATCTATGGATGATTCTATTTTAGTTGTTTGGTTGTGATCAATAAAGTACTTTGTCATTAACTCTTCATACGTGAAATGTGTACTAACATCAGAAATTTTCTTGTTGCTAAATGCTTTTGATCTGATTTTCAGGCATTTGTTGCTGCAATATATTACAGTTACATGGGCTTTTAAAATTTCTGTTCCAATAACCACAAATATGCATTCTGCGGTTACTGGACAGTAACCACAGAATACATGTTTGTGGTTACTGGAATCCAACTAGTGTTTCTAATTTGATTATGTTCTTGTTTCACATTGAATTGCCATGATAAAGTGTTAGTGGTGCTTGGTGCCACCTGAAAATTGAGTACAGAATCTATGGATGATTCTATTTTAGTTGTTTTGTAGTGATCAATAAAGTACTTTGTCATTAACTCTTCATACGTGAAATGTGTACTAACATCAGAAATTTTCTTGTTGCTAAATGCTTTTGATCTGATTTTCAGGCATTTGTTGCTGCAATATATTACAGTTATATGAGCTTTTAAAATTTCTGTTCCAATAACCACAAATATGCATTCTGTGGTTACTGGACAGTAACCAGAGAATGCATATTTGTGGTTACTGGAATCCAACTAGTGTTTCTAATTTGATTATGTTCTTGTTTCACATTGAATTGCCATTTCTTTCAAGTTGATTTTTAGATAAAATAACTTTCTCTTAACTTTTATGATGTTGTTTGGTATTAGTGATTTGCACATTGGTAAATTCCTTTAAGTCGTTTATCTGCAGATTTTAAAATGCTTGGAGTTGATGAATTTGCTGAAGCAACCAGCTTTACACATTTACTTGCTCGTAAGTCGCTTGTTTCTTTGTCTGATATAATTCATGTGCCGTGTTTTACTACCTTACTTCACATTTCACAATTAATTCACGTTGTGGTTTTGGATTTCTTTATTGCAGTTCAGGGTTGTCCTGGTTTGGATGAAAATCTCACTGAGATGGCTGTTTCAGGTTCTTAACTTATAATTGTCAAATTCTTTGATTTTAATCTTTTAAAATATGTTTAACCATAATTGTCCTATGCTTACCTGATTCATTTCTTCGTTTCCTTTATAATGTTTGCGTAGATTCAAGTACCAATGTCAAATGTCATGATGACGAACTTGATGATGTTGCGTTTGGAGGTTCAATGCTGATTTGTTATTATATAATAAATATATTTTTTATGATGTTGTTTGTGGATATTGATTGTTTTCACTTGGTTTTGACAGAGATTACTTATCGTCCTTCAGATGTTAATTCTTGGAAAGATCTTGTTTTTCACACAGAGCCGGATGCATATGAATTTTACAAGTCTTATGCCCAGTCTTCGGGCTTCAGCATTAGGAAGGCAAATGTATATCGCGATAGCAAGAATAACAAGGCAGATATCCCTCACTATCTGAAAATGATGTGTCACAAACAAGGTTTTAAGATTCCAAAGGAGACTTCGAATAAAAGGAAAGATACCCGGACAGGTTGTTTGGCAGTAATAAAGCTTAAGATGGATGCTCACAAGGGTGGGTATGTTATTACCAAGTGGAACGATCATCACAATCATCCTTTGATCGATGTTGACAAGAGGCACTTCTTGCCACTTAATAGAACTATCTCGGAACAGCAAAAAGTTGTTATATCCAATTATTACGCATCTGGGATATCTGCAAGGGCTACATTCGACTCTATGGCTCGCGCAGCTGGTGGTGTTGATAAACTTGGTTTTCTACACACTGATTTGAAGAACCACTTGTCTGCTATCAAGGCGAATCCATTGAAACATGGAGAGGCTATTGCGTTGCAAGCGTGGTTTAGGCAGCAAGCATTGGCAAGGCCTGGTTTTTACTACGACATTCAAGTCGATGAAGACGAGGCAATTTCTTCAATTTTCTGGGCTGATTCTGTCATGCGGGCCGATTATGCACTTTTCGGTGATTTCGTCAGCTTCGACACAACATACCGAACTAACAAGGCCTACAGGCCCCTTGGTATGTTGTTTGCCAAATTCTTTTCACATTTTCTTCAATCTAACAAGTATTAACCACTATTGTACTATTTTGCGGTTAGGGGCCACTAACCACTGTGCTACTAGTTTGTGGTTATTGATTGAGAATCTCATTCTTTCTGATCATAAAGCATTTTTTTAATGTACTTCTGTGTGGTTAACTGGTTATCATAAGGAATGTTTTTGTACTAATTGTTCCTTCTATTTATTTTTAGGTATTTTTGTTGGCTTTAATCACCATAAAGGTACTTGCGTGTTTGGTGCCGCGTTGCTTTATGATGAAAGTGGTCCAACATTCAAGTGGTTGTTCGAGACTTTTATTAAATGCATGAATGGCAAGAAACCGGAGACCTTTATGACAGATCAAGCACCTGCAATTGTTGTCGGTGTTCGTGAGGTTTTCCCCGATGTGTTTCATGCTTTATGTTCTTGGCACATCAAGCAAAATGCCACTAAGAGACTTGGGGCTAGGGCCACTGCTAAGTTTTTTGATGAATTTAAGCATCTTTTAAAGCATGTTGATAACGAGGAACAGTTTGAATACTCTTGGAAACATATGATTGACGAATGCTTCGCTAATGTACACCATTCTGAAATCACTTGGCTAGGCTTCATTTACACCAGCAGGAGGTAATGGTCTTCTGCTTGGGTGAAAAGTACATTCACAGCTGGGAAGAAGACCACACAACTTAGCGAACAATTCAATGCATTGTCTCGACACTATTTGAAGACTGAACACTCTATCTCTCAATTGTTGTCTAGGTTCCAAGATCTCGTCGATGATTTGCGTCATAATGAGCTGATGTCTGATTTTAGAATGCAGAACACTGTTGTGCAGAATAGGCATCTCAATAGTGGTTTGATGCGCCACGCAGCTGAGTTGTTCACTCCTTCCATTTTTGAGTTAATTCAGAAGGAGTTTGACGCGAGCAGAGCTTACACGATATTGGTAATTACCCATTCTCGTTTTTTTCTGCACAATGTTTCTTTGATTTTTCACTATTTGTAGTTGTACCTATTGAAAGTTAGAAACCAGTTTCATATTTTTCCTTTGACTTTGAGTTTTCTTCATATCAAAACTCCCTTAAATGACCTATAGTTTTGGTTTTGTTTTGTTTTTGGTCTACTGAGATTATGTTTCTGCATTGTGTTCTTTATTTGTGGTTTTTGGATTCCAGTAACCACAAATATGCATTCTGTGGTTACCGGACAGCAACCACAGAATACATATTTGTGGTTACTATTACTTGTTACTAACAATATTACTCCTCAATAACTATTATTTTTCCTAATAGTATATTTCGTGCGCAGCCTGTTCACGAGTTGAAACAGGACACAACTGAAGTTATATCTCTAAACCTAATTCAACAATCCTCTTCCAATCCATGCCGAAAAAAACAGAGTAGATTTCAGCTAGACAGCCCAAAATGGGTTAATAGGCATAAAAAACAAATAATCAACGTATAAAAAAACAAAATGGGTCAATAAGCATGAAAACATGTACCACTATATCTAGCATGTGCTATTCTGATTCTTTTAATATTTGGTATGTCATTTAGCAACTAACCACAAAATCACAATTTTTCACAAACAGTAGTTGGATTCCAGTAACCACAAATATGCATTCTGTGGTTACTGTCCAGTAACCACAGAATGCATATTTGTGGTTACTGGAATCCAACTACTGTTTGTGCATATATGTGGTTTGTGGCATATTTGAAAAACACAAAATGCTCACATTTCAACAACAAAAGATTCACAAAATGCTCACAAAATGCTCACCAATCACAAAACTTACATAATCAAGTGAACAAACGTTAAGCCTCCTGTACGGCATGAAGCTGTTGAACATCGACAGCTTGGCAGTAAACTGTTGAGCAGCTTCGGATTGATCACGTTTGTCCTCAAAGTTTCCCGTTGAAACAGACGCCACTATGCTCAACTGTGTTCCAAAGAGTTCATAATACAATTAGTGGTTTACATATACAAAGGTTTATCAAAATAAAGCGTATTTCTTACCACGCACGATGCTGTCAAAACTAGTCTACGTATCTTCGCTTGATTTTCTTGTTTTTCTTTTAAGTTCAACAAGAATGCATAGGTATCAACCACCAGGTTTGACACGCACTGCTCTTCTTGCAACGTCCAAAGTTCCAGTCTTCTTAGGCTGAATATATCATCCAACTGGCATTTGTACATGCATTTGTCACTGCATGATACATCTTGAAATCATAAATACAATTTCTATGAAATACAAGAAAAACAAATTGATTGGTCACAGCGGAGAAAGCTGCAACTTACAATGACTGGTCCTCCGACCAAATGTATGTCACCAAATTCTTGTCCAACTCTAATGCATTCGACTTATCCACATGGACATCGTATGGGATCTTGAGGAATCTGGATGGCTTTGTTACTCTCTTTTTTTGTTTCCTTTGTTTTATGTACAATGTAGCCTCATAATCGTCCGGTGATCCTGTGCTAGTAGGAGTTACACTGAAATTTAAAAGTTAGCATGTTACATTATTGTAAAAGAAGACTATGAAATCAATGTACAATTTAATATCATGGGCGTATTTATAATTACACTACTATTTTGTCCTCCATATCGTCATCACCAAAAATCTCATAAAAGTAAACATTGAGATAATCAATATCCAATTGAATTGTTTTTCTTTGTTCAGCTGAAGCGGTGGTTACTTCACAATCAAATTCGTCCACTAGCTTCCCTCTATCATCCGGAGGAGTTGGGGTCAAGCTGTAATTTTAACAACTAATTACTATTTATGTTTGTGGCTGGTGAATATGTGATTCTGTAATTTTACCAACTAATTATTATTTATGTCTAATTGTTTGTGGCCACTAAACTAATTACTATTTAACTATTCATACTTACAGATCAAATCATGGAGAAGTGTAGTCAATGTTTGTCTGCTTCTTTACAACCACTGCATCCTCTTTTATAACCTCCCTAATGTTACATAAAAAAACAAACCATTTAATGGAGAACACAATGCAGAAACACTAATTGGATTCCAGTAACCACAAATATGCATTCTGTGGTTACTGTCCAGTAACCACAGAATGCATATTTGTGGTTACTGGAATCCAAAAACCAAAAATGGCATATACTTCAAGCAACCAAAGCCAGCAATCTCAAATGACACCAATAAAACAGGAAGAAAAACATGGAGAGACAAACAAAGCATCTGTAAATACGCTGATATAGGGCCACTTAGCTAACCAGCCTACAAGGCCCCACATTCATATTGACACAACAAATAAACAAACAAACATACAGAGACACAAATGATGTGCTCAAAGAGATTCAAAATTACCAATTCACAGACTAGTGATATCCCACCATGTACGCTTTATAAAATAAATTCATGTACGCTTTATAAAATAAATACTTTACCTTGCAACATTATTCGGCAATGGCCCACCATATATGATGATTTGTTTGTCCTCATCGTTTATGGAAGGCGCATCAGTGGTGGTCTGCCTCACTGGCTCAGGTCTAACATCTAAAGGAGTTTGGGTCGGAGAAGTTGGGGTCAGCCTGTAATTTTAGAAGCTAATTAATATTCATGCTGTGGCTGGTGATTGTATGATAAACATCTGAATCATTTATACTTACAGATCAAAGCTTGGAAGATTGTAGTCAACAGTTTTTTGCTTCTTCACCACAATTGCGTCTGGTGTACTATTCTTGTTGTTATGTTGTTTGTCCTCCGCATTTGCATGAAGCACATTAGGAATTTTACCATCATTCTTCATCTTTGTGCGTTTTTCACGCCTCATTTCAATTTCTTCATCACGTTTTTGAATAGTTTCATCAACAACATCATCAACCTCTTCATCATCATCTTTCTCTTCATCCTTATCTTTTTCATCACCGCTCTCTTCATCCTGATCATCAACCTCTTCATCAGCATCATCTTCTTCTTCGCTCTCTTCATCCTCATCATCAACCTCTTCATCAGCATCATCAGCATCATCTTCTTCTTCTTCTTCTGCTTCATAATCATCATCACTCTCTTCACCTTCATCATCTTCATCATCAGAATTATCAACTCTCCTCTTCAATTTTTTAACACATTTCTTGAATGCCTCAAGCTGGTATTTACAGTATTCCAAGTACACCGGGACCTACGACATCAAATAAACAAAAACATTCCGTGATTAGTGGGGATTTTGTGATGTTGTGAATCTGTTGTTATTGAAATGTGAGCATTTTTGTGTTTTCCAAATATGCCATAAACCACATATGTGCACAAACACTAGTTGGAGTCCAGTAACCACAAATATGCATTCTGTGGTTACTGTCCAGTAACCACAGAATCCATATTTGTGGTTACTGGAATCCAAAAACCAAATATAAAGAACATTGACAATAACTATAACACTCATTCATTCAGCAGCTTATGGTATATAAACAAACATTTTCTAATGGACACTCATCAGCTTCCATAGGAACGAGTGACATAGGACTCTCTAAATTAATTTCTGGGCTTAGAGCATAACCAGATGTTATGCCAGCTCCAAATCCAAAATGTTTACCAATTGTGTCCATATTCTTTAACACCTTCGTCGTGTGCCAGCCTTGTAGTGTTGGCATTGTAGAGCCTTGGGAGTAACGACTCTCTCGTCCCATCCTCTCAATGTAGTGGATCTGTGAGATTGCCAATAAACAAACAGTAATAAGCATATATATATATATATATATATATATATATATATATATATATATTAAGATTAATGTATTCAAAATAACTTACCATAACAAAGTGCATGTCTGATTTTGGGTATACCAATCCCTTTGTGCCCTCCCTTAGATGCTTCAAAACGTACTTACACCAGTTGTATTTGGAGACATCGTTGAGGTCTTCAAGTATAAAAGCATACTTGAGGGAGACAATTTCATTTTTATCGGGACATAAAAAGCAACCAAGCAGGTATAATATCATTGCCTTGCACCAAATTTTATCTGTCTTTGCATTTTTGATCACGCGCTCAAGATCTTCAACTTTGGCGCGGTAAATGTCTTTTACTTTCAATTCCCACTTAAAATCTTTCCGCAGCCGTTCCACCGAGTCTTGTTTGCATTTAAGTTGATTAACTTTTGTTCCCTCATTAGGCAAATCATAAACTCTCTGAATGTCTTGACAAGTTATCGGAAGCACTTGATATTTGCTCAACCGAATCTGACATTTCTCCGGTTCGAAGTTATAGGATACCCACCTAATGAACTCCCCCGGAATCCTAATCCATTTGCAAATTAGCGTAAAAGCCCCAAACCCAGTTGATGCTAACAAATCTTTCCTACTTTCCGAAATGTTATTCATGAACGTGTGAACCGTATGTAGTCTACACAAATGCCTATATCGTGCTACTTCTTGTGCTCTCCTCGGCATCCTTACTTATCTAAAAAAACATGCACATTAACAGTATGAGAGACAAAAAATTAGACACCTTCAAAGCAATTAGAGATCAATTCTTGACAATGATACAAATAAACACTAGTTGGATTCCAGTAACCACAAATATGCATTCTGTGGTTACTGGACAGTAACCACAGAATGCATATTTGTGGTTACAAAGAACACAGCTACTGATAGATATGTACTTCTAGTCTTCTAGCTAATGATAGATATGTACTTTAGTCTTCTAGCATTTGAAACTTATGTATGTTACACATGTAGGAATGCCATATGTACTACCTATTATTATTAGTCTTGTATATAGCAAGGTTTTGTAACCCTTCACCGTATGTATGTATATCATATCCACTTCATTTGTACAAATACAATAACGTGTTTACATTAAAATCAACCAGTACTTTGGAAACAGCAATGCAAGCAAACACAAACACAGAAAACACAAACACATTCTTACTGAATGAAGAAAATCTGGAGATGATACTCTGAAGATGCTGCTAGAAGCTAAGACAAGCGGTGCACAAGAACCACTGGCAATTGCAGCTGATATTGGATATGAAGAGAACTGCAAACAGGTTGTTGAGTTAGTTGTGAAAGAATATGGACGCATTGATGTTCTTGTAAACAATGCAGCTGAACAACACCTCAAAAACTCAGTAGAGGAAATCACTGAACAACAGCTTGAAAGAGTCTTTAGGACCAACATATTTTCGCACTTCTTTTTCGTCAGGTATGTTCAGAAGCTAGTAACTAACTAATAATTAATTATCAGCTAACTATATCTCTAATATTTGAATCGATTAAATGAAACTCATGTGTGTATTGTGCAGGCATGCTCTGAAGCATATGAAAGAAGGGAGTTCGATTATCAATTCAACTTCAGTTAACGCATACTGTGGAAAGCCAGACGCGCCGGGAATTTGGGAGATTATCAACAACTTCCCTTTCTTACATTTAAGTATTAGCCTAATTACATGATTCTTTTCACTATGATATCAGATCATCAGTCATCACAACGAAAGCAATTATGATAAAATCAAACACTAAAACAAAATATCAATTCCGACTTCAATTTCAATTCGTAAACAGAAGCAAATGTATATTAATAATACAAACCAGTAATTGATTATGAATTTGATGTAATAATGAGCTAACAGTGCAAATGTATTCGTAAACAGAAGCAACATTATTTTTATCCCTGTTTTTCGCAAGCGAAAATGCAAACCAGTAATTGATTATGAATTTGATGTAATAATGAGCTAACAGTGCCAAAAAGAGGAATAAGTATAAGTACCGGAGATTAGAGATCTTCGGAGTGGTTAGTGCCTTCTTTTGATTTTTTCTTTCATTCCAAGTACGTGTTCGGTTTTGGATTACTGTGGTTGAAATTGGCTCAGCAATAGGATTTCCAACAGCACCTAAAATCGAAGGCATGGAAATTAAATTAGTTGGAAACAAACATGGATAATAGGATCTGGAAATTAAAATTGGAAGCTCGTGAATTACGGCGATCGGAGAGAGGGTTTCGCCTTCGCGAGAGAAGAACGGCGAAGAGAATGGAAGTGGTTTTGTTCGCGGAGAAGTGGGTTGCGACGGCAGAGAAGTGGGTTGCGACTTGGAAGAAGGGTTCAGAAAAATAATGAATAGAAAGTTAGAAACGGAAGTGGGTTTTAATTCTCTTGGTGAAATTACTCTCATACCCTTGTTATTATTTTTTTAATAAAAGTTACTAAACATTAGCTTAGTTACCTAAACGCAGCCCCTGGTTCAATATCAACTTCTGTCATAATAATTGTGATTTATGTTTGAATTTTATCATAAACTTTAATTGAGTCTTTTTATGAATAAGAATATAACTCGATAACCCGAAACTTTTACAACACTCACATACTCTCCGTACAAACTACGTTAGACTCTTGTGGTAGTTTATTCTAACTTTAATCGAGCTTAGTTGTTCATTCTAACTTTTGTTTTATAAATTGGGTATTCTCTACGTGCAAATGCAGAGACTATTTCCTCTAATCGGGTAGGACCACAATGAGCGGCAAAACTCTCCCTCAAGAGATTTAATACTGCTGCATACCCAATGCTGAATTCGAACCCTTCCTACCATCTCATCCAAGTGGTTTTGAATTCATTCTAACTTTTTTAATCTAATCTTTCATATAAAAAGTCAGCCAAA
This sequence comes from Astragalus membranaceus, assembly GCA_039519185.1. Classification (NCBI taxonomy): domain Eukaryota; kingdom Viridiplantae; phylum Streptophyta; class Magnoliopsida; order Fabales; family Fabaceae; genus Astragalus; species Astragalus membranaceus. Next base: position 214,329,034 of record CM076846.1, on the reverse strand, counting down.
AAAAAGAATGCCCGAGGCCATAGGAAAGAAGGGTGGATAGTCAAATAGCTTTATTTGAGAGGGACAAGAGAAACGTTAAAAATGAAGAGGAATCAATGCACTATTCTCGGTTTCTATGGTGGTGTTGATTTGATATTTGCTACTGATAATAGCATATGGTAATGGACAAGTCATGTTGACTTACCAGTCTGCAGTTTTCGGGGGGTTTTAATGTGGCACGTTATGTCTCATAGGTGCAAGAAGACATACCAACTTTTGTCCACTTGCCCAGAAATTTAATTCACCATCACTAGTGCAAAATCTGCTTTAAAAAGCACTATTTGAAATCGGTTGTTTCGATAACCGATTCCAAAAGTAGGCGCGGTGGCATTTTTGCAATTAAATGAATGTTTGAGAGACTTTTTGATATATTTTGAATCGGTTGTTTCAACAACCGATTCAAAATGTGTGTATTTAGACATTTGGAATCGGTTTTGTAAAAAACCAATTAGGAAAGTCTTCTTTTAGAATCGGTTTTGTTAACAACCGATTATTAAAGTCTTTTTCACTAAAAACCCTAAATTATTCACGCCTCTCTATCATTCACTCTCGCCTCTATCATTCACGCCTCTATCATCAGATTCACTCTCGCATCTCTCAATGGTTCACTTTGTCTCTTCATTCGCGCCTCTCTCAGTTCGCTCTGTCTCCCTCACCAGCCATCACGTTCTCCCTCTGGTTCCGCCGTCGCGTCGTTGCCTCACTCCGTCTTGCTGTTGCCTTACTCTGTCTCCTCGTCGCTCTGTCGCCGTGTTGCTGTTTCTGCGTGGCCCTCACTCCCTCGCCCTCAGTCCGTCTTCGTCACCCTAAAATCAAGAGGTAATAGATCTCCTCGAGGAAATCCTAAACGCCTCTCCCTCTCCTTTGTTCTCATCATCTTCCTTCACTGAACCAAATTTGTTTTGTTATTTTGAAGTTTTTAGGTTTTGTTGTTGTTAGGATTTGTTGTTGTTTAATGAAATTTTTCTTCTATTCTTGATTGATGTTGTTTGTTTTACAGATTGGTATGCTTAAAAACTCATGTGAAGTCACCCTAAAGGAATTGAAACAATGGATGATGCCAGAAAAGGTTCAGTTTACTTCATTTCTTTAACTGAGAAGGAAATTGCTGTTGTTAGGTTTTTTGTTTTTGTTTTTTGGAATGTATGATTGCTGTCGTTGACTGTAGAACACAATCAAAGAAGGAAATGGTTTACTGATATATTTATCATTCATGTTTTGAATGTTGAATTACTAACGTATGTATTAGATTAGAGGGAAGGATGCTTCCCTGAACTCTGTACAGGTGGTATGGTAAGTTTTCCAGAGTTACCTACTTGGTTGACTGAGACAGTGTTCCAAATGCAAGTAACAGATATTTTTACTTCATGATTTTGTTTCCTGGAATTATTAATTCCTCAAAAGTTTGGTAGAGAAAAATAGTTTCATTAGTTTTGATGTGAAATTTAGAGGCTGAAAACTTATTATTTCATTTGGTCTACTACTGGTACACATTTTTGTTCTATAAGGACTAGATGACAGTGTATTTTCAATTGCTTAGTTAATTTGTTGTTATACCCTTAGAAGATTGGTGTTTCCTTACTCTAATAAACCATTATATCTGCAGTCAGTTGGATGGGGGATTAATTTCAAGGACAAAGGATCAAATCATTCTCTGAGGATTTGTCTTATACTGTAAGTAATGTTTGCTTATGGTCTATTGACATCAGTTTGGCTTATCAGGCCTATCTATTTGAAGGATCCTTTTTATTGTTCTTCTCTCTGATTTGAAAGTATTTTGCAGATTTGTTATCACGGGATGGTTACTGGTTGCAACCACATTCATTCTTTGTGGAGTATTCATGATCCTTGATAAGTAAGCTAACATTTCTTAAGATATTTCAGGTTAACATATTCATGTAAACTATATTTTCTTGGCTCCTTTTGGACATTTATTTACCTTTGGATAAATGTTTTGCATTCATTCATCATGATCTCCCCATCCTCAGCTTATCTCAATCCAAAGTTGTAACTTAATCCATAATAGAACCTGACATGAACTGATAATGTTGAATTGAAATCCAATTATCTTAATGATGTAAATTTCTTTCCTCTGTTCAAAAAGCTCATTGTAACAACTAAACCTAACATGAGTGAATTATTTCAACTGTAGTGCAATATCTGATACCTCCTCTTGGTATTTTATTAACAACTAAACCTAACATGAGTGAATTATTTAAAATGTTGTCAATCAGTTCATCTATACTACTGCAAACACATTTTGTTCAAATTTCATTAGTCTTCTTTGGTTACTTGGAACAGGGTGAATAAAGTGGAAGAAAGCTTTGATGTGATCAACTGATCAGGAACAAAGCCTCTTGCTGCATATTTATTTACAAATGACAAGAAGTTCAAGAAGGAATTTGTGATGAATGTTTCTGTTGGGGGTTTGCTTATCAATGACCCTGTCTTACATGTAATATATTTTTACTGCATGTATTCTTATTATTGATCAATACTCAATAGTCCTGATCTCTGTTTTGTATTGATTTGAAATCTGGAAAAAAAAATTAAACTATTTTTTGGTACTTTGTAATCAATTACCTAATTTTTATTTTTTTTTTAAAAGGTCACATTTCTAATCGGTTATCTAAAGAACTGATTTTAAATGTCTTTTTTTGTACATTTTGAATCGGTTGTTTAAATAACCGATTTAAAATGTCACATTTTGAATCTGTTATTTAACCGATTCAAAATGTCCCTACATTTAGAATCGGTGCATTTGGAATCGGCCAATAACCGATTCCAAATGTGCCAAAGAACCGATTCCAAAAGCCTTTTTTGCACTAATGCATAGACTCCTCTATAAAATGAGTCATTTTATTTCACTTTTTTCTAGGGACATTTTATTTTCTTATTGAAAAAAAAATCTTAAATTATTATTTTATGATTTTGAATGATGAAATATGATTCTCCAAAATGGGGGAAGAATTAAATTTATTCTGTTTTTTTCTTCATAATTAGGCGTTTATTGATATAGTCTATCCAAAAAGCTAGTTAAGGAGCACAACAATATTAGCCTTGATCGCAACTAAGATGTCAAAAACTCTAACTACTCATAGAAGTCACAACGACAATAATCCTAAAACAAACACACACCTAAAAGTAGTTAAAACCAAGGAAGTTTATCAACCTCTAAAGAACTTTTTTTTAACGTTTTTCTTGTCACTCTCAAATAAAGCTATTTGATTATCCACCCATGTATCCTACAGCCTAGGGAATTCTTTCTTTGACTGGGACTTTTGTTCTGTTAGCACCTCATTTGAACCAAAAGGGCATCCAATTAAGGGGTTAAGAGTTTATGCATACAATTAAGTGAGTTCACACATACGTTCCTAAACTCAGTTCAATATAAGCTCTAACTTTCAGTTTTTACAGCCGGTACAGTTCCATTGCGTGCAAATTTGAATTTTGTACGTATGTGAACCGAGTTTGCAAGGAATGCAAAATTGCATAAAAAATAGAGAAAGCCTTAACAGCAAAAAAAAATGTCTAATTATCAATTCAATTGAGCAATAATAAAGCATATAATTGTGATTTTTTCCAACTGCAGGTGAAGATTTCACTTATGGACATATCCTTGGGAGAGAATAAGAGAGATGTAGAGAGAAGAGAGAAAAATATGTGTGAATATGTATTAAAGGGATATGGACAATTTTGTCATTAAAATTTTATTGTTAAAGTTGGGGGTGTTGGTAGCCTAGAGGGGGGGGGGTGTTGGTAGACAGAACCAATAAATTATTTTGGTTGAGATAAAAAAAAAACTTTGTAACTCACGGTTTATTTAAAGTGTGGGCTTACTCTTTTTTCAGGATTGGGGAGGAGTTCGACAGCCTCTAATCAATATTAATTTCCTCCAATAAGAGCATCTAGTTAATGGATTAACTAAAAACAACTCAAACTATTGATGTAAAAGAAATGCTCAAATTATTCTTTAAAGATTGCTACCAATAACCTCGCAATTTACTATTACGATCTCACTTTTTTTGTCCCAAAAAAATAGCTTAGTTGGGGAGTTAAAAGATATGAACGAGTTTAAAAAAGAAGTATAAAGTTTAAATTCTAGAAACCAATATTTCACCCACCCACTAAGTGATAACAACTAACATTTGCCAATAAAAAAATCCCACAACCTCTTTTTATGTAATTTGACTAAAACATCGTTACCCCCTATACCTACATTTTTCTTTGTGATTCAATCGTTTCCGATAATTAGTTTTCGTAGTTGATGTTAATGTGTTTTGAAAATTAACTTTCAAAATAATTTTTCATGAGGGTTGAGAGTTGGGATGGGAGCTTAAGGGTCCTTTTGGTTGAAGAGAAAGAGAAAAGAAATAATATTTTTTCTCTTCTCTCTTTCTATTGTTTGGTACACTCTCTTCTCTCTTTCTCTTCTCCCTTACTCTCTCTTTCCTCTTTCACCTCAAACAAACACATTTTTAGTGCAATAAAAAGTCATTATCTCTTCTCTCTTTCTCTCTTCCCTTTCTCTCTCGCTTCAACCAAACAGGTCATTCTCTCTTCTCTCATTCTCTTTTCCATTTCTCTCTCGCTCCAACCAAACGGACCCTAAAAGAAACTAGTTTTCAAACTAGGTTTTAGTGTGTTTTGAAAATTATTTTCTAGAACACAATTATGTTCCACAAACTAAATTTCAAAACAAACACTTATTTATTTATTTATTAATTATTTCCAAAATTTAGTGACTAAAATGTTATTGTTCTGAGCTAATTCTAGTCTTAGTGGTATAATAAGATATAAGAGTAATGCTGGTTATAGCAAATGATTTTGTCGTGAAATTTCACGACTGCCTTTTATTGATGAAATTAAAAAAGATAATTAGATACATCATACAAGTTTTAGTTTCACAAAAAGTTAGTAATTGTTTTTGTTGGTTACTCATTAAACCCAAAGTCAAACCATCGTAAAATAGATATATGATTGATTGTCCTCTGATTTGCTGAAAGCAATCACCATTATTCTTATGCCTGAAATAGTGACGTCTCTTTGAATTCACTATACCTTCATCTGTGAGGGGGTCTTTCACAACTTCAAGAATTTATGATGACATTGAGTTCGATATCAGAATCGCAACATTGAATTGGAATAAAAGTGAACGAAAATGCACGAATAAAAGGTTGTCGAGAAATTTCACCACCGAACTTATTCGCGTTAAATAGCACCACTCTAAAGATAAAGTCATAAGCAATGTTAGTGGGGTGGGAGAATGTTAGTTTTCGGGGTTTGAACCCGAGACCTCCTTCTTGCACTCTTTTGGTACACTCCTTCAATATTCATTAGCTCGCCAACTGAGCTACCTACTTGGGCCTCTTACAACTCATTCATTCACAGGTGCTCTTTAAATCAGTTATACACGGTTCTTAAAAATAAATCGTATATTGATACTAAAAACTTATTAGCATAAATAGTGGTTTGTAATTTTTGCACAATTGATATTACACATTACACAAAATACGTCACTTTTTATATACTATTTTTTCTTTGTTGTTTATTCCCCCTCCCCAGATTTATTCGTTCATCTATGTGTATATAGAAGGAATTCAAACGAAAAATAGTTAATTTTTAATTCACTTTAACAAAAATGTTGAGATGGTCGAGTTGGTCTAAGGCGCCAGATTAAGGTTCTGGTCCGAAAGGGCGTGGGTTCAAATCCCACTCTCAACAAAAAAATTGCAATTTTGTCTTTCATTTTTTTTTCGGTCAACAAGAGCTATTATTCGTTCTTTGTTAACGGCACCACGGGCTGAAGCCTTTGACGGGCCATGTCTTCCTAGATAGCAAACAAACGTGGCCCATATAAAAATGTTAGGCCACCACTTTTCCCACACCCCTCCCTACTCACCCCACACCCCCTAACTCCTTTAATCCCCAAAATAAAATACCCCTCACTAAAAAACACTATTTCTCCCTCTCCCTCCCTCACACCTCCTCTCCTCTCACACCCCCAACCTCCCATCTACTCCGCCTCCCTCTCCCTCCTCTCCCTCTCAATCGTTGATTTCGATTTCCCAACGTCAGTTTCGCACCAAGGTACTCCCTCCCTCACTTTCCTCCGTTAATTTTCATTGTTTATGTTTCTGTTTCTGCGTTTTCTAGATTCTGAGTTGTCTGCGATAGATTTGGCTGCCCTCAACCGAATGGGGGGACGAAGCAAAACGGACCCATTCGGTTGAGGTCAACTGAATACGTTCGGTTGAGGTTAACCGAATACATTCGGTTGAGGTCAGCCGAATCATACTGATACTGATTGTGTTTGATATGTTTGGGAGCTTCAACGTAGCAGGATTATGCCCGCGGTTGCCTCTGATGGGAGTGGGTGTGACAGTGATACTGCGAGTGATACTGGATCTGACTCTGTTGTTACCCAATTGTAGTTTTTTACTGTTATTTTGTTTATCAATAATTGTAATTGAACGTCACTGATTTAGTAATGAGTAAATATTGGATTGATTATTTTTTGGTTTACAGTACCGTTTAAATTAAACAACAATTTTATTATTAAAAAGCGTCACCGTAGATAATACTCGAAATACACGAAAACGATATAATGACAGAAACTACTGACCTGGTGGAGTTAAACGACTAAGGATCTCAGCGATGGTCCGTGTGGTTTCCACGTACAAATACAGATAACCCTTCCATTTAAACAGGACATAATTGGACATCATTGCTTGGACGTCATCGTCGTTCTTGACATCCATTGTAGACCAGTGCACACGTCCATCAGACCAATCAAGTTTCCGATAAACTATACGAGTTATCACTCGCTCGTCGCCCTCCACTTGCACCTTAGCCAGTAGTTTATCTTTTAGGGCAGCAAAAGTTATGTTGTGTTTAAGTCTACACTGCATTGTGTCTCGCCCCTCGAAACAGACACCATAAACTTTGTTGGTGATGATTGTTGTGTAAAAATGTGTGCAAGTATACACAGTCCAACAAGTAGTATATGATAAGAAAATATCGTTTCCACGAGGATTGAGATCTAAAATGTGTAACGCCCAAATATTTAATTAAATTATTTAATTAAATATTTAGGTATCCGTTTATTTATTTATTTATTTCAGTTGGTGTAATTATGTTAGCATTTGATTAAGAGGTGTATAATTGGATATTAGGGGGTGGTGTTAGTGATCGGGCTTAAGCTGGAGGAAAGCCGTGATCCAAAAGCCCACTAGCTAGGCACATAGGTGAAGCGCCTAGGCTAGGGTTTTGCCTCATTTTGCGATTTTGTTGGAGAAAAGAAAGAAAAGTTGCGAATAGAAGAGAGGAGAGGAGAAGAGGATTCGGCGCATCCAAGAGAGAAGGAGAGGGGGATTTCGCAAGTTCAATGAGAAGAGAGAAGCTGTGTTGCTGAGGTTATTGTTGGTGACTTGATCAAGAGGATTAGTGCTCTCCTACTATAAGGTAAGGGTGGGGTTCTTCTTTATAATAGGGTTTTATGATGGGGTTATGTGGGAATAGGTCCTATGATACCCCTTGCTTGATTTTGATGTTTGGTTGATGATAGTTGAATCATGACTATGTTGATTGAAATATTGGCTTGTTAGTAATTGTTGTAACTCTAAAAAAATTGGTGTTCATTGTTGTTATCACGAATTGCATGCTAAGTGTTCGATTAATCGTCGTTTGATGTTGTGGTTGACAATTCATGATAATTGACATTGGTGGTTAAGAATTGGTGATTTAAATTGGTGAAATAACGAAAATATTGACCTCTAGGGCGCCATGGGCGCCATTGTCCTAGTTGCTGTTTTTGGGGCCCTGGTGCTGGGCGCCATTGCTGGGCGCTGTGTTGCTGTTTCTGGCGCCCTGTGTGTGGGCGCCGTGTTCCAGGATGGTTGTTGCTGCTGTGTTCTGAGTCATGGGCGCCATGGGCGCCATGGGCGCCAGAGTTGCTGCTGTTGTGTTTCCTGTGTGAGTTGCAGTTTTAGGCGCCCTGTGCATGGGCGCTGTGTCTGGTGCGTGTTCCTGTGCCATGTTGCGTTTTCTGTTGTGTTCAGGGCTGTCTGGGCGCCAAGGGCGCCATTTCCTGCAGTGTTGTCTGTTGTGTTGCTGCCTGTTGCTAGGCGCCCTGCTCCTGGGCGCCAGGTTCAGTTGTGTTGCCTGTTGCTAGGTGCCCTGCTCCTGGGCGCCAGTTTTCTGTGTTGCTGTTTCCTGCTAGGCACCCTGCTCCTGGGCGCCATTTCCCGCACTGTTTGGTTTTGCTGTCACTGTTTCACTGTCACTGTCACGGATTTTGTTTTCAACATATCTTTTGACTCGGGAGTCCGATTGAGACGTTTCGAAATGTTTTGGAAAGCTTATTCAGAGGCCTAGCTGAATATTCTAATTTAAGGCAAAGTGATCTATTTTTCTCGGAATTGTCGCATTTCAAATATTTTGGAAAATTGTCGTCGTCCCAATACTTTGGAAAATTGTCGTCGTCCCAATACTTTGGAAAATTGTTGTCATCTTGGTCTCTTGGTGCTGTTTGAGCTAGGTGTGAAGGCTCAAACCTTGGTGTTATTAGAGCTAGGTGTGAAGGCTCCAAATCTTAGTGTTCCGTTGTTTCGGGTAGTTTTGGTGTTTTGGTGTCGTTGGGTTAGGTGTGAAAGCCCAATTTTGGTGATATTCGGTGACTGATTTTTGGTGTGTCACGTTGTGACTAAATTTTGATGATTGTCTGTGTGCATTCATGGTGTCGCATACAGCATACGCATTTGTTTCGGTGAAGACCTTTGGTCTTGGAGCTGGGTGTGAAAGCTCAACTTTTTCTAAAACTAGTGAGCCGGGTGTGAAAGCTCAATTTTTCTAAATTGGTGAGCCGGGTGTGAAAGCTCTCAATATTGGTGACGCCTCTATTTACAGGCAAAAACTTTCGGTGATTTGGTACCACATGCATATGCCCGTTGGTGTGGGTTGCATTCATGCATTATCATGATATTGGTGACTGATTGTGGTGTTTACAATTTGACGTGTGTTTATAATTTGATGTGTGTAGTGGAGTGGTAGATATAGTTGTCATATTCTAGCATATTTCCTATCATTTACGCTATTATATTGAAGATATCTCACCCCTTCTGTTTGAATGTTACCCCTATGCGGTAACGTGCAGGTGATCGCGAGTGAAGGCTTAGCTATCTTCGCGTCTGAGTCGGTGTCCTTTGCTTTGATATGTAACACTCAAGGGGGGATGAACGTTAGATTTTAGCTGTTGCATTTTATTTTTTTGGAGTCCATTCAGGATGTTATGATTTTATGTTTTGAAACTTATTTCTATTCCGCTGCGTGGTGATGTATTTTTGACAAAGTGTTATATATCGTATGTGACGTTTTGGTTATCGATGAATGTGTGACATCTCTTTTCGAAGTATGGAATAATGAATTATTTTTTTTGTAACTCTGATTTTATTAGATAATTACCGGGTAGAAAAGGGGTGTTACATTAGTGGTATCAGAGCAAAAGTTCGGTCTGTCCGGCCAAGTTGTCCAGTCGTAGTGTCAATTGACAGTGGTGTGTTGTCAATTATATCTAACTGTTGCTTGTTTTGTAGCAAGTGAGTTGAAATGGCTGGGAGGAACGATGCTGCAATTGCTGCTGCTCTAGCTGCTATGGCGCAGGCTGTGGAGAATCAGCAGAATGCCGGTGAGAATGCTGGGACTCGCAGTCTGGCGACATTTCAGAGAGAGAATCCGCCCACGTTCAAGGGCACGTTGTTGTGCGAAAAGTAGATGTGCAAGTATACACAATCGCAACAAGTAATATAATGATAAGTAAAGATCGTTCCCACGGAGATTGTTGAGTTTACTTCTATATTTAAATTAGTAATTTAGCTAGTGAGAAAAACAAGTAACAAATACAAGTTGTCAACAAGTATTGTCATTGTGATCAACATGAATGTAAATAAACAAGTAAAGATGTGAAAACAGTAATGAATTGAAAGTATTTAAGAGTGAGTTGGATAGCTCAGTAGTTATGTAAATTCCCAAGAGTAGTGTTCTATAATATTAGATGCTGTAGCGTTAAGCGCTGTAGCGCTATCCGTAGACGTTGTAGCGCCTTGGTGGCGTGCCTTTCAGTCATTATCGTCGGGGTTATGTTACAAGACTCCTATGTCTAGGCTCTAAATAAGTTTTACCCCTGTATATTAAGCTCTTACAACATTTGTCTTTAAAGGGTTTTCATTCATATCATTTCTTGAGTTCTCTTTGTGAACCATGTCTGTACCCACAAAGTTACCTTGTTTTAGTTGGCCATTCCCAAAACAAAGTTGAAAGCATTATGACACAATGAATAAAACGCAAACAACATCATAATATTACATAAAAGCTACTCAAAGTTCATTACACACTAAGAACAATCCAACTACAACAAGATTAGCTCATAACAAGTTTCATCAACATAATACAAACTAAAAAGCTCATATTACCGTAGGAAGACAAGAGGAGAATGGTTGCAAAAGATACACTCCAATGATCCTAAGTCACATACGAAGGATGAAGCTATGGCATGAGCAAACCTTGAATGAAATCTAGAAACTATACTAAAAAGAAAAGCTTAAGAGTGGAATAACAATGGAGGAAAGCTACAATGTCAAGATAGTTTCCTCCATGTTAAAACTCTCTCTGTATGTTACTCTCTAAAGAAGCATTCTATTCTAATTTAATCTAACCAAGTCTTAATAAAATAATAATAATAATAATAATTCATGATCATAAAACTTAGATATTATTCATAAAGCTACTTTACAAAAAGGTGTGATGATTAAAATCACCAACTATCACATGGGACACATGTAGGAGGCGCCAAGTGTCTTTGAAGCATCCACTTGGGTGTTGAAATGTCATGCTAAGGATAAGAGATAAGGGTGATGACTCATCATTTCAGCAAGTGGCTTTATAAATATCCAAATGTCTCACCATCATATAGGCGCTGTAGCGTCTACCGCTAGCTTACCACTGCAGCACTCAAGCAAAACATCAATATATTCACAAAGGCACCAAATGTGTCAAATGATAACAAACAAGCTCCTAACCCTTCTTTCCTCTAAATAACTAATATTTACCTAATATAGCACAAATATTACTTGAGAACTTGTGTAGATTTAAATATTAAGAGCACAAATAACCTATATAAAATAGAGTTATCACACCCCCAAACTTAAACCATTGCTTGTCCTCAAGTAATGACGCTTGACAAAGAACAAACAACACAACAACAAAGAAACAATTACATAGATTAACTGTACAAACAAGACAACAACAATATCTTTCTAAAAAAATATATTATTATTACTTCAGAACTCACATTTGTTTAAGTCTAGAAAGCATAAATAACTCTTATAGATAAGAGTTATCACACCCCCAAACTTAAACTATTGCTTGTCCTCAAGTAATAACACATTATAAAGATAAACAAACTAACTTAAAATAGAATAACAACAACATAGAAAGACAAGGTCAGTTGCATCCCTCAATCAAACAATTTTTCAAAAATGTTTTTAGTGGGCTAAAATTTTCAGATTCACACATGCAACACACACACGCCATTGCTTTTCACAACATATAGAATCATTACTGCTGAATTGTGAGTGTGTGACTACTAAGCTTAGTTTAGTTCCTAGCTAGTTTCAACATTTCTCCTAGCCTTGGAAAGAGTGGCTTTCTTTTGGTTTAGCCAAAGAATTTTTCAAAAAGGAGAGTAGACTAACAACTTCACAAAAGACTTGAGGGGCTTCAAAGCACAGCAAAGGGCTTTGATTAGGCAATTTAGATCATTGGTCAGTGCAAACGATTTTGATTTGGTGATTTCTCAGATGCTGTAGCGTTTAGATGCTGCAGCGCTGGCAATTTGATGAACAAAACTAGTTGCTGCCTTTACTACTGAGCTCCTTATTTGCATTTCTTTTTCTTTTTCTTTTCATGCATTCTTGGAACAGCTCAGCAAATTATTTTAGACATTTTGCAACTTTTTTCAAGACCACTTGCACACTTTTGTTTCATTTTGCAGTGACCAAACTATCATCTTTGTTCCTAGCCTTAACATAACCGATGCACCCCCAAACTTAGCTTCAAATGCTACTCTCAATTTTTAGTAAAAACTTGACTAAACCTTATCATTCCTAGCTAACTAGGTTCTTTGCTAAGCCTAGAGTTTTGTGCAGGAGTAGCAATAAGACTAGTCATTGTTCAAACAAGGCTACCCTACTCAAAACACATAATCATCATTAAATTTAGCCCAGGAAGAAGCATATTCTATTATTGAAAAACTAGGAATTGCAACTGATCATGCTTTTTATTCAACAAACATAACATTAAACACATAACATTAACATTTCACGTATAACATTAAACACATTTAAGGTCCTCCCCCCAACTTAAGACCTAGCAGTGTTTCCACTACTCATGCAATTCTAATAGGAGATGCCTATGACTAAAACTCAACAGAATTAAAAACAACAACAATAAAACTCTAAACATACTGTTAGATGCAAGAACAGACACTATAGCACCTAACAGATTTATTGAAAACAAACAAACAACATTTTTTTTAAAAGAAGGGTTAGAGTACTTGTTTGCTAACCCAGATTTGAACCTTTTGCTTGCTCTGGTGGGCACTGTGGTGGCTCTGCTACTGGACTTTTTTTTTCTTTCCTGCCGCTACAGCGCTAGGTACCGCTACAGCGCTTGGCGCTATAGCCTCATTCTGGGGATCCTCTGCTTCCTTGTAAGCTTTCATCTCAGCCAGCTTTTCTGCTGCTTCCCTCTCTGCAGAAAGATCAGGAGTATTCACCTCAGATGCAGCTTTTTGGGGGGACTTGGCTTTAGGCGCTGTAGCATCAGCCGCTACAGCGCTAACTGGCACTTTTTCTTGTGGAGGGTCATCTGCCAACTTGGTCCCGGGGTTTTTCCTTTGGTGGCTTCTTTTCTCACTTCACAAAATTCACACCTGCACAAAAGAAAAATTTAAAAACACAAAATAAGTTAATTTAAGAACCTTGGGTTGCCTCCCAGGAGCGCTTTGTTTAAGAGTCCTCAGCCAGACTAAGTCTTGTGGTAAGTATCTTTGGCTAATGGCGGCTCTGGTGTAGGAGAGGGGACCCAATCATTTGTTACAACAGAATTACGTTCCTCCACAACAGATTTAGGCACCCTTGGCCTCTTTTTGGCCACCATTTTTGTTCTTACAACTTTCTTTGGTGCTACAGCAGATGCTGCAGCACTGCCTTCTGATACTGATGCTGTAGCGCCACTTCTGACAGCATTCATTCTCTGCACTTTAGTTTCCAATACCATTGGTGGTTGCTTTGTGGCAGATTGAGTTTTTGGTGGATTTTGTTCTTTTGTGAGGTTGAGATGATTTTTGTTTTAGTGAGGGAAGTTTCTAGGAGATGGGGACTTGTGTGGAGTGACTTGTTTTGGAAAGGGGGAAGGTATTTGAATAAGGTTTGATGGTTTGGCTGGAGGTAAGGATAGATTAATGGCTGGAACTGTGAGAATTTGGAGGTGTTACTAGGTGGAGGGGATGGTTCTTTGGTTGGTGATGGTTTAGGTGAAGGTGTGGTGGAAAAGTTTTGGGTGGGTGGTGCGATTTGATGCAAAATGGGGGATACTTCCTTACTTCCCTCTTCTTTCTTATTATGCTCTCCTTCATCTTTCTCATCATCTTCTTTTTAATTATTTTAACCACTTTCTCAACACCTCAGCTACGAGTGCTATAGCACATGGCGCTACAGCATCAAAATTCCGCATACTTGACAGCACATACATACCACAAGTCTTCTTATTCATACCTGCAATAGTAAAAACAAAAACACATAGAAAACATAATTAGTCCTAAAATTCTGGGTTGCCTCCCAGTAGCGCTTTGTTTAAGAGTCCTTAGCTAGACTTTGAAATTCAAAACCCTTGTTAGGGTGGATAATAGGACAAGAAGAAAATATCATCCTTCCGCTTTCTCTTTTTGGTCAAAAATCCCATGTATTTGGTATAGGGCAGTAAGTGTTCCCATGCCCCAACCAATAAACATTTGGGATAGGAATTCCCCTTTTTTTGAAAAAATTGAAGCTCATCTTGCGGAGGGATATTTTCTTTAAGTACCAAGGGTTGAGTCTCACTTGTCACATGACTTTTTTCATTCCTCAACCTTGGTTTCTCTTCCTTGTCACTATTTTTGAATTTTTCTTTTTCTACAACTACAAAAAAAATTGTTTTTCTTCCACAATTTCCACATGACCATATTCAAGCTCATACTCTACATTCTCTTTTTCTTCCTCTTGCTCAACCAATTCAGTAGATTCAATGGATTGAGCAAAAATTTCTTTAAAATCAGAGTTGCCTAAATGATAACAATCATCTTCAAACTCTACACTTTTTTCTTTCTTTTGCTCAACCACCTCTTCAACACAACTCTCTTCTTTTAGATGCTCCATTATTGTCTTAAAGTGAGCATCTATATTCCTACACTGTCTGTTGTTCTCGCTGATGGCATCGCTGTCTGTTGAGAATCAAGCTATCATTGAAGAGTTGCAGGTGGTGCACGAATTCCCTGATGTTTTCCCTGATGAGATTCCAAGTGTGCCGCCAGAGAGAGAAGTTGAGTTCTCTATTGATCTTGTACCTGGTACCAAACCTGTTTCTATGGCACCGTACAGGATGTTCGCGTCCGAATTGTCTGAGTTGAAGAAGCAACTTGAGAATCTGCTCGAGAAGAAGTTTGTGAGGCCAAGTGTATCGCCGTGGGGAGCTCCTGTGTTGCTGGTGAAGAAGAAGGATGGAAGCATGAGGTTGTGTGTTGATTATAGGAAGCTGAATAAGGTGACCATTAAGAACAAGTATCCACTTCCGAGGATAGACGACTTGATGGATCAGCCGGTGGGTGCTCGAGTGTTCAGCGAGATTGATTTGAGATCAGGTTATCACCAGATCAAGGTGAAGGACGAAGATATTCAGAAGACGGCTTTCAGAACCCGTTATGGTCATTATGAGTATTCGGTGATGCCGTTCGGTGTTACCAACGCACCAGGAGTATTTATGGAATATATGAATCGTATATTTCATGCTTGCTTGGATCGGTTTGTGGTGGTGTTCATTGACGACATTCTGGTTTACTCTAAATCGGAGGAAGAACATGCAGAGCATCTAAGGTTAGTATTGGAAGTATTGAAGGAAAAGAAGCTGTATGCGAAGTTGTCAAAGTGTGAATTCTGGTTGAAGGAAGTGAGTTTTCTCGGTCATGTCATTTCTGGTAATGGTATTGCAGTGGATCCGTCGAAAGTAGAAGCAGTGTTGAATTGGGAGGCTCTGAAGTCGGCAACTGAAATTAGAAGCTTTTTGGGGTTGGCCAGCTATTATAGAAGGTTCATTGAAGGTTTTTCTAAGTTAGCACTTCCGTTAACTCAGTTAACCTGCAAAGGAAAGGCTTTTGTTTGGGACGCCCGATGTGAAGAAAGTTTCGTGGAATTGAAGAAGAGATTGACAACGTCTCCTGTCTTGACGTTGCCCAATCCGGAAGGGTCGTTTGTGGTGTATTGTGATGCGACAAAAATGGGTTTAGGACGGTGTGCTTATGCAAGATGGGAAGGTTATCGCGTATGCGTCGAGGCAGTTAAGGGTTCATGAGAAGAATTATCCCACGCATGATTTGGAGTTGGCTGCAGTAGTCTTTGTGTTGAAGATTTGGAGGCACTATTTGTATGGTTCCAGATTTGAGGTGTTCAGTGATCATAAGAGTTTGAAATATTTGTTTGACCAGAAGGAGTTGAATATGAGGCAGCGTCGATGGTTGGAGTTGTTGAAGGATTATGATTTCGGTTTGAACTATCATCCAGGCAAAGCTAATGTCGTGGCTGATGCTTTGAGCCGAAAGACTTTGCATATGTCGGCAATGATGGTTAAAGAGTTAGAGCTAATTGAGGAGTTCAGAGATATGAGTCTGGTTTGTGAAGTGACACCTCAGAGCGTTAAGTTAGAAATGTTGAAGATTGGTAATGAGTTTCTGAACAGCATCAAAGAAGCCCAGAAATCAGATGTTAAGCTGGTGGACTTGATGGTTGAGAGTGATCAATCGTAGAATGAGGATTTCAGATTGGATTCCCAAGATTGGTTGAGGTTCCGTGGTAGGATTTGTGTTCCTGATGACATGGAGATGAAGAAAGCAATTCTTGAAGAGAGTCACAGAAGTAAGTTAAGTATTCATCCGGGAGCTACAAAGATGTATCAAGACCTGAAGAAGTTGTTTTGGTGGCCTGGTATGAAGTGAGATGTGGCACAGTTCGTTTATGCATGTTTGACTTGCCAAAAGTCAAAGGTCGAGCATCAGAAGCCTGCTGGGTTGATGCAACCGTTGGAAATTCCAGAGTGGAAATGGGATGGTATCTCGATGGATTTTGTAACGGGATTGCCTAATACTGCGAAAGGGTATGATGCAATTTGGGTGATTGTTGACAGGTTAACGAAATCGTCTCATTTTGTTCCTATCAGCATCACGTATCCGGTGTCGAAGTTGGCAGAGATTTATATCCGGGAGATTGTGAAGCTTCATGGAGTTCCTAAGAGTATTGTTTCGAATAGAGATCCGAGGTTCACTTCAGATTTCTGGAAGAGTTTGCAAGAGAAGTTGAGGTCTAAGCTGAGGTTGAGTTCGGCATATCATCCTCAGACAGATGGTCAGTCAGAGAGGACGATTCAGTCATTAGAAGATTTGTTGAGGGCTTGTGTTGTGGAACAAGGAGGTTCGTGGGATTCCTACCTTCCACTGATAGAGTTCACGTATAACAATAGTTACCATTCTAGTATCGGGATGGTACCTTTTGAGGCATTGTATGGTCGGAAGTGTAGAACCCCGCTGTGTTGGTATGAGTCTGGAGAGAGTGTGGTGCTTCGACCGGAAATTGTTCGGGAGACAACCGAGAAGATAAAGTTGATCCGTGAGAAGATGAAGGCTTCGCAGAGTCGTCAGAAGAGTTATCACGACAAGAGGAGAAAAGATTTAGAGTTTCAGGAGGGTGAGCATGTATTTTTGAGAGTCACTCCAGTGACCGGTGTTGGCCGCGCTTTGAAGTCGAAGAAGCTCACTCCTCGTTTTATTAGTCCTTATCAGATTTCCGGGAGAGTTGGGAACGTGGCGTATAGAGTGGCTTTACCGCCAAATCTTTCGAATTTGCACGTGTTTCACGTGTCGCAACTTCGGAAGTACATTTCGGATCCATCTCATGTGATCCACATGGATGATGTGGAGGTGCGGGATAATCTCACGGTGGAGACGATGCCTGTGCGGATTGAAGACCATGAGGTGAAGGTGTTAAGAGGCAAGCAAATTGCATTGGTGAAGGTGGTCTGGCTAGGAGCTGCCGGTGAGAGCATGACTTGGGAGTTGGAGAGCAAGATGCGGGAGTCCTACCCCGAGCTGTTTGATTCAGGTGAGTTTTCGAGGACGAAAACATTCTAAGTGGGGGAGAGTTGTAACGCCCAAATATTTAATTAAATTATTTAATTAAATATTTAGGTATCCGTTTATTTATTTATTTATTTCAGTTGGTGTAATTATATTAGCATTTGATTAAGAGGTGTATAATTGGATATTAGGGGATGGTGTTAGTGATCGGGCTTAAGCTGGAGGAAAGCCCGTGATCCAAAAGCCCACTAGCTAGGCGCATATGTGAAGCGCCTAGGCTAGGGTTTTGCCTCATTTTGCGATTTTGTTGGAGAAAAGAAAGAAAAGTTGCGAATAGAAGAGAGGAGAGGAGAAGAGGATTCGGCGCATCCAAGAGAGAAGGAGAGGAGGATTTCGCAAGTTCAATGAGAAGAGAGAAGCTGTGTTGCTGAGGTTATTGTTGGTGACTTGATCAAGAGGATTAGTGCTCTCCTACTATAAGGTAAGGGTGGGGTTCTTCCTTATAATAGGGTTTTATGATGGGGTTATGTGGGAATAGGTCCTATGATACCCCTTGCTTGATTTTGATGTTTGGTTGATGATAGTTGAATCATGACTATGTTGATTGAAATATTGGCTTGTTAGTAATTGGTGTAACTCTAAAAAAATTGGTGTTCATTGTTGTTATAAGAATTGCATGCTAAGTGTTCGATTAATCGTCGTTTGATGTTGTGGTTGACAATTCATGATAATTGACGTTGGTGGTTAAGAATTGGTGATTTAAATTGGTGAAATAACGAAAATATTGACCCCTAGGGCGCCATGGGCGCCATTGTCCTAGTTGCTATTTTTGGGGCCCTGGTGCTGGGCGCCATTGCTGGGCGCTGTGTTGCTGTTTCTGGCGCCCTGTGTGTGGGCGCCGTGTGCCAGGATGGTTGTTGCTGCTGTGTTCTGAGTCATGGGCGCCAGAGTTGCTGTTGTTGTGTTCCCTGTGTGAGTTGCAGTTTTAGGCACCCTGTGCATGGGCGCCGTTTTTGGTGCGTGTTCCTGTGCCATGTTGCATTTTCTGTTGTGTTCTGGGCTGTCTGGGCGCCAAGGGCGCCATTTCCTGTAGTGTTGTCTGTTGTGTTGCTGCCTGTTGCTAGGCGCCCTGCTCCTGGGCGTCAAAGTCATGTGTGTTGCGTTTGTTGCTAGGCGCCCTGCTCCTGGGCGCCAGTTTTCTGTGTTGCTGTTTCCTGCTAGGCGCCCTGCTCCTGGGCACCATTTCCTGCACTGTTTGGTTTTGCTGTCACTGTTTCACTGTCACTGTGTTAGCCTAGAATTTCGACAAGGCTTTTGAGTGGTTAGTTAATAAGGTTTGACTTTTCATTAAAGAACATTCATAATGCCTTCAGAGAGAATAAGTGACATTTATGTCATTTCAGCATGTTTTCGACAGAAGAGGTCTTCACCATTTCGACAGGGAAGAGTTTTCGACAGGACAGTGTATTCAGGACTTCGTCAAGCAGTTATTAGCAGACAGTTGTGTCGAATTTCAAGACTACGGTTAATTCAACGTGGGCAGTTATGTGGCGTCGAACGTGGCACGAAGTCCATCATTGGTTAATGAGACGTAGCCACGTGTCCATAGCAGTTTACATTTCAGTCATTATTTTTCTGTATAAATAGTGGTTTTACGTAGAAATCAAGGGTGCCAAATTATTATACCAAACACACAGTTCTGAAACTCTAACTTCCAAGTTACAGCGAAAACAGAGTAAAAGAATCATTGTACCACGTATGTGAATTTGTGCACCTTTCTCTTTACATTTAATGCAATTTATTGCTCTCAATACAAGTCATTTTATATTTCTGCGTTCCATTTTACTACTTCTTTTTCTTTGATTTGCATGTTCATGGTGAATTGTCTCCTTTTTTAAAAATATATTTGTTGACAAACTGTGGTGTTTAAAGACAATTGCTTCAGAGATTTCTGGTTTAATCTCACAAACATTTCTAATAAAACCAGTGATTGTTTGCTAAAAACACCAGCAAACAAATTGGCACGCCCGGTGGGACAGTTTGCCTTTAATACGTAATTTTTCTATGTTCTTGTATGTGTTCGTATTTGCATGCACTTAAGAAGTGGAAAAATGGTTCGTCCTACTAATAATGCGTCTAGTTCTAATCCTGTGATTTCACAAGAACAGGGAACAATAGTAGACTCTGCAAACGTAAATGCAGGGTTGGTTGTGGGAACAGTATCCCCATCATCATCAACAACTGTTCCTTCAGTATCAATGACTAACGTTGGATTAACGCAGTCAAACATGGCATCTATACCTATGCCTTTGCCGTCACATATGGGACTTCATAATCCTTATATGGCAATAGGAAGCGGTTTAAATCCACATTTTCATAATGTAAGTTTTCCTGCATTTCCTTCTGGGTCATATGGCATGCCTACTGGAATGCCACATATTTCGACCATGTCTCCCATACATGTTTCTTCTGAAAGTGTAATGGGTCGAAATCCTACTGCATTAACCAATGAATCTTTGTTTGCCTTACGACAACAAGTTGATGAGAGCAATCATGATATGGTTAATATGTTAACCCAACAAATTGGTACAGTTTTTAATCCATTGATTCAAAATACTAACACTAGTTACCAAATGTTAGCCAATCAAATGGGTCGAATTGCAGATTTCTTTGGGACCCCAACGGTTAATAATAGGCAAATTCCCAATGTGGTGGGTAATATGCCTGGTAACCCTCAAAGAGCGGTTACGGTCGAAGCCCAGGCAGTTGTAGGCGAACAACAAGGGTTAGCAAATCATATCCCTGAAGTAGTTTTGGTAAACCGAAACCAGAACGCTGACGAGGTTGTTCGACAAGTACAACGAAATAATGCTGACGTTCATGATAATATAGCCACTTTAGTAGAAACTATAATGGCGCAAAATGGTCTTAACATAGGTTTGCATAGGCCAAATTTCATATCACCATTGTGTGAATATGTGTTGCAAACTGAGTTACCAAGGGGCTGGAAAGTTCCTAAATATACTAAGTTTGGTGGTGACACAAAAGAGTCTACTGTCGAACATATTGCTCGTTATTTGACTGAGTCTGGGGATATAGCCCAAAATGAGAATTTGAAAATGAAATATTTCCCAAATTCTTTAACAAAAAATGCTTTTACTTGGTTTACTACATTACCCCCTGGTTCTATTTTCACATGGGGGCAATTAGAAAAAGCATTTCATGCGCAATTTTACATGGGCCAATCGAAGATTAGTCTCAAAGAACTGGCCAGTGTTCAGCGCAAAATACCTGAAACTGTTGATGACTATTTGAATAGGTTTAGGCTACTGAAGGCTCGTTGTTTCACACAAGTGCCTGAACATGAACTCTTCGAAATGGCTGCTGGTGGCCTTGATTATTCGATCAGGAAGAAATTGGACACATCTCATCTAAGGGATATGGCCCAATTAGCTGACAGAGTTCGACAGGTGGAAAGGCTTAAAGAAGAAAAGTCTACGTCAAATAGGTTTCATAAAAAAGAAAAAGTGGCTTATGTCGAAGAAGAATTCGACACCACACTTAGTGATGTTGAAAGAGAGGAGATAGACGTGGCTGAACTCAAGCCTGGTCCTCCTTATACTTGTAAATTACTAAGGCCTGCTAATGGGAAAAATCCTGTTGAGCCAAAAAATGACAGATTTATGCCTAAGACATATACTTTTGATGTTACTAAATGTGATGAAATATTTGAGCTGTTAGTAAAAGATGGTCAGATATTGGTACCTAGTGGCTTAAAAGTACCAACTCTTGACCAGAGAAAGAAAAAGGCTTATTGTAAGTTCCATAATTTTTTGGGACATAACACTGACCGTTGTGTGCTTTTCAGGGATCTTGTGCAAAAAGCAATCGAAGAAGGGAGATTAAAATTTGAAGATAGAAAGATGAAAACTCAAATGCAAGTTGTAGATGACCCTTTACCCAAAGCTGAAGCCATGTATACAGAACCTTTCGAAATGAATATAAACATGGTAGATGCTGAAATGAAAGATCCTCCAAAGAAACTTAAATCCTCCACCAAGAAATTGGAAGGTTTTATATATGCTGAAGGGAAGAAACAAGAGATAACCTTGAAAGAATATGATGGGAAGTTACATGCTGTGTTCCCAAAAGCTGAAGAGGAATTGATAGATTTCCTCAACAGATGTAAGTGGAACAATTCTGAGGTTATGCTATGTCCTAGGTGCAGTGCTGTTTTCGACAAAGAAGCAGCTAAAGCTGTTGAAGGGTACCAGGATCAGGAACAACGTAAGAGGAAGTGGCTTGACAATAGGCCATCTTTTGATTTTGGTAGCACTGAGCTTCCTGGTTACAAGGCTAATGTTACGACTAAGCCTTCATCTAGCAAGGCTAATGTTTCGACTAAGCCTTCGACAAGCCAAGAGCCAGGAAAGAAAGGATCCATAAGACTGTTTGGTAAATCCTTCGTTCCACAAATGAATTCCCCTGTTGGAAAATGGGTTCACAACAATGCACACGCTCAAGTTGTCCATCAAGGTGATTCCAACAAGTATAATTATTGGAATAATTATAAAGGTAAGAATCCTATGACTAAAACCCAGTGGCGTCGTTTTCAGAGAAACCAGAAGAAAAAAGCTTCTTTAGACGTGAACAAGGTTCCTAGTCACTTTGGAATCAAAGTCCAGGTGGGTGATAAGAAGGTGACTTCTAAGGTTGAAGCAAGTACCAGTGCTGATGTTGCTAAGCCTACAAGTGGGGTAAATAAGGCAAAAAGTAAGGATGTTTTGATGGAAAAACCTAGAAGGCCTGCACTTGAAAGAATCTGTCCTCCATCTTCGACATCTAAAGGGAAAGAAGCTCAGTCTGACTTTGATGAGGACATAGGTTCTGGTTTTGATGATTCTGATGATGACTTCGATGTCGTCTGTAATGTGGTGTCAATATTGCCATTGGAATATGATGTCATAACTGTGCCTAATAGTGAGGAAGATTTTACTGAAGATATGGCTTGTCACAAACCCATGTGTTACTATGTGATGAATGATGGCTGTGTCGAAGAGCAGGTGGCTACTTTCGAGAGGCCAGATACGAGTATGAAGAATCACCTGAAGCCTTTATATATTCAGGCTAAGGTTAATGGCATTGGCACCAACAAAGTGTTAGTTGATGGAGGTGCTGCTGTGAATCTTATGCCTGAAGTGCTTATGAAGAAGATAGGCATATCCATCACCGACCTCAAGCCACACAATATTGTCTTAAGTAATTACGAAGGCAAAACTGGCTACTCTCTTGGAGCCATTGAAGTGGAATTGATTGTTGGAACTATCAAGAGGACCACTCTGTTCTTAGTAATTGCTTCCAAAGCAAACTTCAATATGTTACTTGGGAGGGAGTGGATACATGGAGTCGGTGCTGTGCCTTCAACAGTACATCAGAGACTAGTGATGTGGAAGGAAGATGGTCTTGTTGAATACATTGAAGCAGACCAAAGTTATTTTCGTGCTGACGTAAATCACATTACCAAGGAAAATTTTGAGAAAAAATTGGCGAACATTGCGCCATGTCCATCTTCTAATGAGGCATACATTCCTGCTGATAATGTATTTGCTTCAGTTAATTTGCATCCAAACTATGGTTTTGTTTGGGAAAGGCAAATAATAGGAGATGCTACTGCCCAACCTGAAGGGTGGTATTCTGATTCTTAAAATGTTTCCCATGTCAGTTCCTAATGCATGGAACAAGATTACGGCTTATATGGCCGAAAATAAGTTAAAAACGGCTATGGAAGCCGAATTAAATCATCAAACAATGGCTGTCGACGCCAAAGGCTCTGTAGACGAAAATGGCATTATTATGAATGAAAAGCTTGATTGCATTTATGATAATGAGCCATTAGGTTTTGAAAAGGATCCTAGAGATTCAACAAAGCGAATGCAAGCTCAAGATCCATTGGAGGAAGTAGATCTGGGAGATGGGTCAAAGAAGAGGCCAACTTTTGTTAGTGCATATCTGGATGTTGCATTGAAAGACAAAGTTATAACATTGCTAAGGGAGTTCAAAGATTGTTTTGCTTGGGACTATGACGAAATGCCTGGATTGAGTCGAGACATTGTGGAATTACAATTGCCAATTCGACCAGATAAGAAGCCAGTGAAGCAGATGCCAAGAAGGTTTGCTCCTCAAATATTAACTAAAATTAAAGAGGAGATCGAAAGGTTGTTTAAGAACAAATTCATCAGAACTGCCAGGTATGTTGAATGGTTAGCTAATATAGTTCCTGTAATTAAGAAAAATGGCACTCTTAGAGTTTGCATAGATTTTAGAGACTTGAATAATGCAACCCCCAAAGATGAATATGCAATGCCTGTGGCAGAAATGTTGATAGATTCAGCAGCAGGATTTGAATACCTCAGCATGCTTGATGGTTATTCTGGGTATAATCAAATCTTTATTGCTGAAGAAGATGTATCGAAAACTGCATTTCGTTGCCCAGGAGCATTAGGTATTTATGAATGGGTAGTAATGCCATTTGGTTTAAAAAATGCTGGTGCTACATATCAGAGGGCAATGAATTGTATGTTTCATGATTTTTTTGAAAACTTTATGCAAATATACATAGATGATGTGGTAGTTAAATCTTCCTCAGAAAATGGCCACTTAGGCCATCTTCGACAATCTTTTGAAAGAATGAGGAAATATGGATTGAAAATGAATCCATTAAAATGTGCCTTCTGTGTGCGTGCAGGAGATTTCTTGGGTTTTGTGGTGCACAAAAAAGGCATTGAAATCAATCAGAATAAGACTAAAGCTATAATTGAAACGAAGGCTCCTTCAACCAAAAAAGAACTTCAGTCATTGTTGGGAAAAATCAATTTCCTACGAAGATTCATATCAAATCTAAGTGGCAAAACTCAAGCATTTTCGCCATTGTTGAGACTGAAGAAAGAAGAAGTTTTCAAATGGGAATCAGTTCATCAAGCAGCCTTTGAAGAAATTAAGTCTTATTTGATGAAACCACCAATTCTAATGCCTATTATTAGCTAGAAACAAAGTGCTCAAATTGTATATAGCAGCATCTGAAAAAACAATAGGTAGCATGTTAGCTCAAGAGGATGATAATGGTGTCGAAAGAGCCATATATTACCTTAGTAGAGTCTTAATAGATGCTGAAACTAGGTACAGTTCTATAGAAAAGTTGTGCCTTTGCTTGTATTTTTCATGCACAAAGTTAAAGCAATATATAAAGCCAGCTAATGTTTGTGTTTATTCGCATTCTGATATTATTAAGCACATGTTGTCAAAACCAATAATGCATAGTAGAATTGGTAAATGGGCTTTAGCTTTATCTGAATATGACTTAACTTATCAACCTTTAAAATCAATTAAAGGACAAGTGGTTGCTGATTTTATAGTGGACCACTCTGTTGTCGAAGAAACATTACATTTCGTAGACACACATCCTTGGAGGTTGTATTTTGATGGTTCGAGTCATAAAAAAGGGGTTGGGATTGGTGTTTTAATTATTTCACCAAATAACATTCCAACGAGGTACAAGTGTAAAATTCGAAATCATTGCTCAAATAATGAAGCTGAGTATGAGGCCCTTATTATAGGCCTTGAAATTTTACTTGAGCTGGGGGCAAGATGTATTGAAATAAAAGGTGATTCAGAATTGGTTATCAAACAAATGACCAAAGAATATAAATGTATTAAAGAACACCTTATTAAATACTTTATTATGGCCAATTCCTTATTAAAGAGATTTGACTCTGTTCATTTAGAACATTTACCACGAGTTGATAATCAAGTGGCGAATGATTTGGCCCAAATTGCATCAGGTTATAGAGTTTCAAAACAAAGCCTTGAAGAATTAGTCGAAATAAAAGAGAAACTCGTGTCTGATGATATTTCTTCATCATTATTGTCAACACCAAAAACTGGGGGGGCAACAAATACAGATGAGGAATGTATCGAACAACACCACATTGTTGATGAAGTTGTTTTAGCAGAAGTTTTTGCTATTGACAATATGGCCAATGGTGATTGGCGAAAGCCTATTGTAGAATACTTGCAAAATCCCACAGGAAATACCAATAAAAAGGTAAAGTACAGAGCTTTGAGCTATGTGATAATTGGAAACGAATTGTTTAAGAAAACTCCTGAAGGAGTATTATTGAAATGTCTTAATGAAAATGAGGCATATTTAGCAGTTTCTGAAACACACAGTGGAGCTTGCGGTTCGCACCAAATAGGCCATAAAATGAAATGGCTGTTATTTCGACAAGGAATATATTGGCCATCAATGTTGAAAGATTGTATAGAGTTCGCCAAAGGATGCCAAGAGTGTCAAAAGCATGCTGGAATACAACATGTACCTGCAAATGAATTGCATGCCATAGTGAAACCTTGGCCATTCAGAGGTTGGGCTCTGGATATAATTGGAGAAATAAAGCCAACATCATCAAAAGGTCATAAGTATATATTGGTAGGAATTGATTATTTTACCAAATGGGTTGAAGCAATACCTTTAACCAATGTTGATCAAGAAGCAGTAATACGGTTTATCCAAAATCATATTATTTATAGGTTTGGAATTCCAGAAACCATAACTACAGATCAGGGTTCTGTTTTCACTGGTCGAAAAATGGTGGAATTTGCTTCTGAAATTGGTTTTAAGTTATTAACTTCGACACCATATTATGCACAAGCCAATGGTCAAGTGGAAGCTGCCAATAAGATCATTATTAACTTGATTAAAAAGCATGTTGGGAAAAAACCCAGAAATTGGCATAACACTTTAGATCAAGTTTTATGGGCTTGTAGAAATTCACCCAAAGAATCTATCAATGCTACTCCATACAGGTTAACCTTTGGACAAGATGCAGTATTGCCTGTCGAAATCTGTTTACAATCAACAAGAATTCAAAGACAGTATGAAATTCCTTTTGATCATTATTGGAATATGATGCTTGATGAGTTAGTTGATTTAGACGAGGAAAGGTTATTAGCTTTGGAAATGCTTATTCGACAGAAAGAAAGAGTAGCTAAAGCTTATAACAAAAAGGTTAAGTTAAAAACCTTTAATTCAGGTGATTTAGTTTGGAAAGTATTGTTACCTATGGATAAAAAAGATAGAGTTTTGGGTAAATGGTCACCCAGTTGGGAAGGTCCACTTCGCATATTGCAATGTTTTTTCTAATGGGGCATACGAAGTCGAAGAATTGGGTGACGAAAATAGAATCTTCAAAATAAATGGCAAGTATTTAAAACAATATAAGCCAACGTTAAACGAAGTTAGAATCGAGCAAGGATAAAACCATAAATTGGTTCAAAATGGTAATGTATTCGATCAAAATAATTACATAGCCATTAAAAGAAATCCTACACTATTACAAGTTACTAAAGGCTTTGAAGAGAATGCTTGAGCCTGTAGAGAATTTTGGTGCCCACAGCAATGGAAGAATCCAGAAAGCTTAACTCTTTATCCAGTTGAGCAATAGTGGCTTGATGTTTTTGAGCATCTTCAAAACGTTGAAGAGCCTCTGTAGCTGCCTTTTCAATCTTCGACTTAGGGGTCTCCATCCTTTGTTGCACCAAACCTTTTTGGTATTTAGCATTTGCCAGTTTTGTTTGGAGAATTCTTATCTCTTCATCATAGTGCTGAATTTTTGAATTCCAGTTAGCAAGTTCTTGCTCATCCTTCGTTATCTGAACTTCCAATTCATCAATGGGGGTTTGAGAAACTTTGAAGGCATTAATTTTCTCTTGATGAAGTACAGCCTCTTGGTTTTTCAACATAGAAGTTTCAGAGCGTTTACTGATGTGAAGTGCGAAAGTTTCAAAGACTGGCAAAAATTCAATCAAGAAAGCGAAAAGTTTCGCATTAGGCTCTGATTGCAGCAATTTTTGAGCGATGTCCTTAATTGCAAAGCTTTCTGATGGGTTTTCTTCAATCTTAGTAAAGAGATTGCCTTCCAAGACCTTAGCTTTTAATTGCTGAAGCAATTCTTCAGTAGACTCTTGAGTAACAGAGGTCAAGGAAGTAGTCGAAGCACTGGAAACCATGGCAGGGGAAGAAGAAGAAAGGCTCAGCAAGTGTTTAAGAGCAGCCAAAGGATTTGTCGCCTTCATTAGCGAAAATTCCTGGTCACTCATAGCGCTACTAGTTGATTCCTTGGTAGAAGCTTGTTCTTGAGCCTCAATTTCGATCGTTTCTTTGCTTGAAGCCTTAGCGCCTGCCACATCTGGTGTTTGCTCATTGGTTTGCTCAGGTTCTATTTCGACATTCGCATTAGTGGCAATGTTTGTTCCTTCAACGTCAACAACCATAGGAGAATTTTGGGTAGTTGGAATTATTGTGGAAATCTCCATAGGCGTTGATGGTACAGGTAAAATTTGTTCAGTCGAAAGAACATTTGGGGCAGCTACAGATTCGACAACAGGAATTTCGACTGTTGTGTGAAGTCTTTTAGGAGGAGGTCCCTGAGATTGCTCTTGTGGTTCTTTGATCACAATCCCTTTAGCCCTTGCTTGGGATTCGGGTTGCATTCGTTTCCTTGACCGATGGATAAGAGGCACGTTATCATCATCACTATCAGTATCCTGCGAAAGAGAAACATGAGTTTAACACATAATCAAGTGTTAAAAGAGTCGAAGAAATTTGAAAAAGGCTTTTAAAAGAGTCGAAGAAATTTCAACCTGTTAAAAGCTTCATCTAGGTGGACTGGTTGGGAACAACAAAATTGTATCATGGTTCGATTTCTACTTCTAGGGCTTTTTCACACACACTATTGAGACTATTTTCAGTTATTAATACAAATAGAGGGACTGAAAAGAAACTAGTAACCTGGTTCTCTTGGTGACATTTACTAGATGCGCGGTTACTGGAGAAAAACGTCTGAGTTGGGATATTCAAAAAAAAAAAAAAAAAATTATGTATATATGCAAAACCAATTCAAAAATGCAGAAGTTAGTGCATTTTAAATGTCAAAATAAATGGTTAGCGTATAAGATCAAAAAGAAAAGAAAAATGCTTGAATACCCAACGTATAAAGACCCTCCTTTGAGACCCGGTCTTAGTAAATGGAAGACCCAAGCTTAAGAATGTTGGGGAACCGGTTCTATGATGACATTGATATCCCCTCTAGAGTACTGATACTTTAAAGTTGTCTCTCAATTCCACAAAAAGCCAAAAATAGTAGCTCTCATACCAAAGTGTTAGAATTGCCCCACAGTTCACTTAAGGTTTCAATATGAAAATAATTTTCCTTCAGAATTGGCCTAAAGATTTACACTGTTTTTGCTTGAGGACAAGCAAAGGTTCAAGCATAGGGGAGTTTGATAAGTCTATTTTTAGAGTCTTTTTAATAGTTATTTTATTAAGTCTTTTTAGTATTTTAATTATATTTTTGATCTATTTTACTGCAAATGTTTACTTTTTATCTTCAGGTTTTATTTTGAAGCAATTTGGGCTACTTAAGTCTCAGCAGGTCAGAATTCGACTGGATCTCCCAGAATTCGACTGCATCTTCCAGATTTCGACTTCGACTGCTTCTGCTTCCCAGATTTCGACTGTGCCTGCTTCTGCTTCCCAGATTTCGATTGTGCCTGCTTCTGCTACCCAGATTTCGACTGTGCCTGCTTCTGCTGGCAAGATTTCGACTGTGCCTGCTTCTGCTACCCAGATTTCAACTGTGCCTGCTTCTGCTGGCAAGATTTCGACTGTGCAAGCCAAAATTTTGCCCACTTGTTGATGGATATTTTTGCCCACTTTTTGATGACCATGTGCTTTGACCACTTGCTCATGTGCATTGTCCACTTGAGGATGGCTCTTTGATGACTACCTTGGCCAACTTGATTTGCCACTTTTTCCTCTTTTGGACCATTTTGCCCCTCATATTTTCCTATAAATAGAGGCTTGATCCTCACTTGTACCTAAGCTTGAATTTTGTTAGAAAATCAATGACAAAGGCTCTCTAATTATTCATGACTTCAATTTACTCTTCATGCTTTTTATGATTCTTGTTTATTTACTTTCTTGCCCTTTAAATTCTTGCTATTTATTTTCCAAGTCATTTACTTTCATTGCCCTTTAATTTCTCGCTCTTTACTTTTCTCGCTCTTTACTTTTCGCTCTTTACTTTTCCGCTCTTTTATTTTCCCTGTTATTTACTTTTTCGCCCTTTTACTTTCCAAGTCATTTACTTTCATTGCTATTTAATTTCTCGCTCTTTACTTTTCGCTCTTTACTTTTTCGCTCTTTTATTTTCCTTGTTATTTACTTTTTTGCCCTTTAAATTTCCAAGTCAAGTAAACTACTGGCAAGTCAAGTAAACTACTGGCAAGTCAAGTAAATTACTGGCAAGTCAAGTAAATTACTGGCAATTTACTTTTCAAGCAATTTACTTTCTTGTCATTTACAATTCCGCTATTTATGATTTTTGCACTTTACCGCTTTCTTTTATTTCTCGCTATTTAACTTTATGTCTTCTTCTTTTATTTTCTTTTCTCCTCTTTTGTCTACAATGATCATGAGTGAGTAGACTTTACTAAAATATTCCTTCTTTCCAAAAAACACTTTCTTTTCAGTTAATCAACTTTGAAAAATTAGATTGGTATTCACCTAGGCTCTCCCTGTGGATCGATAACTCTTTTATTACGCGATACGACCCGTGCACTTGCGGGGCTATCAAGTTTTTGGCGCCGCTGCCGGGGAGGCAGTGATATTAATTAAATTTTTCGAAACCGGTTAGACTGAAATTTTATTTTCTTTATTTTTACTTTTTCTTCTCTTGTCCCTCGAATGCGAAGAACCAGAAGTTTCGGTGAAACTGTTCCACAAATTCCCGAAATCGAAAGGTTCTTACATAGAAGGAGGAGAGAAATTCCCGATAACCAAATGGCGGCTAATGAAAATCGTGCTCTCAAAGAGTACGCAACACCTTCAGCAGAGCCATCGGCTGCCATTGTACATCCAAATGTAGAAGCAAATAATTTTGAACTCAAAACATCTCTACTTTCGATGGTACAACAAAACCAATTTTCTGGTTCTCCCACGGAGGACCCAAATCTTCATATTTCAATTTTTCTCGAATACTGTGGAACTCTCAAATTAAACGGGGTACCTCCGGATGCCATAAGACTAAAACTCTTCCCTTTTTCATTAAGGGATAGAGCTAGAGCATGGCTACATTCTTTGCCTTCGGAATCCATTACCAACTGGAACCAGCTGAAACAAGCTTTTCTTACTAAATTCTTTCCCCCGAGTAAGACAGCTCAAATGAGAAATCAAATTACTCGATTTTCTCAAAACGACGGGGAATCTCTTTATGATGCTTGGGAACGTTTCAAAGAAATGTTAAGGCTATGCCCCCATCATGGACTAGAGAAATGGCTTGTTGTTCACACTTTTTATAATGGATTACAATATGCAACAAGGATGACTGTTGATGCAGCTGCAGGTGGAGCTTTAATGAACAAAAATTTTACCGAAGCCTATGCACTCGTTGAAGATATGGCCCAAAACCATTGTCAGTGGACAAGTGAGCGAGCCATAACGAATAAGCCAGCCACATCAAAAGAGCCGGGTAAGTATGAAATATCTGTTGTTGATCATCTTACCTCAAAAGTGGACGCACTTTTTCAAAAATTTGAAAAATTAAATGTAAGTGTCGTCTCACAAACTTCTTCTCCTATTACTCCACCATGTGAATTATGTGGGGTTGTTGGCCATATTGGAGCTGAATGCCAGCTTGAGGCATCTAGTGCTGGAAACGAGCATATTAATTATGCTCAAAAGGAAGATCCGTTTTCAAATACTTATAATCCTGGGTGGAGGAATCATCCAAATTTTTCTTATAAAAATCCTCCACCCAATCCAGCACCTAGACCACCTCCTGTCTTTCAAAATCAAAGGGTTTTTAACAACCCACAAAAGTCGAACTTGGAATTTTTGATGGAAAAATTTGTGTCATCTCAAACGAAACAAAATGAAGAATTCAAAAATCAAACTGGTTATTTGAATGACACACTTATCAAATTAGTATCAAAAGTCGACTCTATCACCACTCATAATAAAATGCTTGAAAATCAAATAACTCAAGTGGCAACACAGGTAGCTTCATCCTCTAAGACTTCAGGGGTATTTCCTGGGCAACCAGAACAAAATCCAAAAGGCCAAATAAATGCCGTCACCCTTAGAAGCGGAAAACAATTAGAGGAACCAAGAGCAGACCAAGAAAAAACTGTGAGTGAAAAACATAATTTACCAGGTGAGCTAGAAGAGAAAGAAAAAGGGAAAGAACCAGAAAAAGAAAGAGAAGAACCACACATCCCCCCTCCACCATACAAACCACCCATTCCTTTCCTCCAAAGATTTGCAAAAAGCAAAATTGACGAGCAATTCAAAAGGTTTGTCGACTTGCTTAAAAAGCTTTACATCAACGTTCCTTTCACTGATGCATTGTCTCAAATGCCGTCTTATTCTAAATTTTTGAAAGAAATTTTGTCCAAGAAAAGAAAAATAGACGACTACGAGACAATTGCATTAACGGAGGAATGTAGTGCAATTATCCAAAACAAGCTGCCACAAAAACTCAAAGATCCAGGTAGTTTTTCCATACCTTGTGTGATTGGAAGTGAAACTATAAACAGAGCGATGTGCGATCTAGGAGCCAGTGTAAGTTTGATGCCCCTTTCTCTTTGCAATAGACTAGGGATAGGCGAACTTAAACCCACAAAAATGACAATACAGTTGGCAGATCGTTCCGTTAAATACCCCACTGGAATCTTAGAGGATATCCCTATCAAGATAGGGCAAACTTTTATACCGGTGGACTTTGTTGTATTGGAAATTGAAGAAGACTCCCAAATTCCTATTCTTCTGGGGAGGCCTTTTTTAGCTACTGCAGGGGGAATAATTGACGTTAAAAACGGTAAGTTGGTTTTTAATGTGGGGGATGAAAAGGTTGAGTTTGAAGTTTCAAACTTCATGAAAAGTCCATCTGTAAAAGACTCATGCTGCAGGATTGACATTGTAGACTATTGCGTGCGAGAATGCTCTTTAGCATCATCTTCACGAGATAGTCTGGAAGATTGCCTTTTAGGCAACACAAATACAAATGCAGCAGGGGAAACCCAATTCTACATAAAACTTTTGGATGAAAATCCACCATCAAAAGAATTGGGTACTGAAACCTTGGGTGAGGAAAAGCCTCAACCTCACCCAAAAGAAACACCAAAAATAGAACTGAAGCCCTTACCATCATCTCTCAGGTATGAGTTTCTTGGCCCTAATTCTACTTTTCCAGTAATTGTAAATGCAAATTTGAAACAAAGTGAGACTGAAAAATTACTTAATGTTCTCAAGAAGTATCCCAAAGCCATAGGGTATACTATTGAGGACATTAAGGGAATAAATCCGTCAATATGCATACACAGAATACTACTGGAAGAGGACTATAAACCTTCTATCGAGCATCAAAGAAGATTAAACCCAAACATGAAAGAGGTTGTAAAAAAAGAAGTTTTAAAACTCCTTGATGCTGGGATAATATATCCTATTTCCGATAGTAAGTGGGTTAGTCCTGTTCAAGTAGTACCTAAGAAGGGAGGCTTAACAGTTATTAAAAATGAAAAGGATGAATGCATTTCCACAAGGACAATCACGGGATGGAGAATGTGTATTGATTACAGAAAGCTTAACAAAGCTACCCGGAAAGATCACTTCCCCCTCCCGTTCATTGATCAAATGCTAGAAAGGTTAGCGCGGCACTCACATTTCTGCTATTTGGATGGTTATTCGGGATTTTTCCAAATTCCCATCCACCCTAGCGACCAAGAAAAAACAACTTTCACATGTCCTTTTGGCACTTATGCCTATAGAAGGATGCCCTTTGGTCTATGTAATGCTCCCGCTACCTTTCAAAGGTGTATGATGTCCATATTCTCAGACTTTGTTGAAAACATAATGGAAGTGTTTATGGATGATTTTTCCGTCCTTGGGTCAAATTTTGTAAACTGTTTAGCCAATCTGGAAAAAGTCTTAGAGAGATGTGAAAAGGTAAACCTGGTTCTAAACTGGGAAAAGTGTCATTTCATGGTTAATGAAGGAATTGTCCTAGGGCACTTAATTTCTCACAGAGGTATTGAGGTAGACCGTGCAAAAATTGAAGTGATTGAAAAAATGCTACCTCCCACTACAGTAAAAGAGGTGAGAAGCTTTTTAGGCCATGCGGGTTTCTACCGTCGGTTCATAAAAGACTTCTCAAAAATTTCAAAACCTATGACAAGTCTGCTCCTTAAGGATGCAGCATTTATTTTTAACGATCTTTGTCTTGAAGCTTTTAACAGGTTGAAAAAGGCTTTAGTTACTGCCCCGATCATACAGCCACCAGACTGGAATCTTCCGTTTGAAATAATGTGCGATGCAAGCGACTATGCAGTTGGGGCAGTCCTGGGACAAAGAAAAGAAAAAAAATTGCATGCCATATACTATGCAAGCAGGACCTTAGACGAGGCACAAATGAATTACGCCACAACTGAAAAAGAATTATTGGCGGTAGTTTTTGCCGTTGATAAGTTTCGATCATATCTGGTAGGTTCAAAAATCATCATTTTTACTGATCACTCGGCCATAAAATATTTGTTAAACAAAAAAGATGCCAAGCCGAGATTGATCCGATGGGTTTTACTCCTACAAGAATTTGATCTTGAAATAAGGGATAAAAAAGGCGTTGAAAATGTTGTGGCTGATCATTTGTCCCGTCTACAAGGAACAAAAGAAGAAGAGTTGCCGCTTAATGATACATTTCTGGATGATCAACTCTTCTCATTGATCAAATCTGAAGCACCATGGTATGCAGATTTTGTAAACTACCTTGCAGCAGGAGTACTCCCCCCAGATTTAAATTATCAGCGGAAGAAGAAATTCTTCCATGATCTCAAACAGTATTACTGGGACGAGCCACTGCTTTTTCAAAGGGGAGCTGATGGGGTGTTCAGAAGATGCATTCCGGAAGAAGAGGTAAGTAACATTCTATACCATTGTCATTCTTCTTCCTATGGCGGCCATGCCAGTTCTTCAAAAACTGCTACGAAAATTCTTCAATCTGGTTTTTATTGGCCGTCCCTTTTTAAAGACGCGCATCAATTCATTTCTAAATGCGACCAGTGTCAACGCACCGGAAATATTTCAAAAAGAAATGAAATGCCCTTAAATAATATCTTAGAGGTTGAAATTTTCGACGTCTGGGGTATCGATTTCATGGGACCGTTTCCTTCTTCTTTTGGAAACCAATATATTCTGGTAGCCGTTGACTATGTGTCAAAATGGATCGAAGCCATTGCTTCTCCTACAAACGATGCAAAGGTAGTCATAAAACTTTTCAAAAAAATAATTTTTCCAAGATTCGGGGTCCCTCGTGTTGTCATAAGCGACGGAGGATCCCATTTCATCTCAAAACATTTTGAAATGTTACTACAAAAGTTTGGAGTAAGGCACAAAGTTGCAACGCCTTATCACCCTCAAACAAGCGGTCAGGTTGAGGTATCGAATAGAGAAATTAAAAGTATTTTAGAAAAAACTGTTTCGACTTCAAGGAAAGACTGGTCGGTAAAGCTTGATGATGCTCTCTGGGCTTATCGGACTGCGTACAAGACTCCCATAGGAATGACTCCTTTCAAATTAATTTATGGGAAGTCTTGCCACCTTCCGGTAGAGCTAGAGCACAAAGCTTACTGGGCAATTAAACGCCTTAACCTGAACATGGAATTAGCCGGAGAAAAAAGAAAACTCCAACTAAACGAATTGGAAGAACTGCGAATGGATGCTTATGAGAATGCCAAACTTTACAAAGAAAGAACAAAAAATTGGCATGATAAGCGTATTATTCGTAGAGAATTCAAGGAGGGTGACCTGGTGTTATTATTCAATTCCAGGCTAAAAATTTTTCCGGGAAAATTAAAGTCAAGATGGACCGGTCCTTTTGAAATCCGTAAGGTTTACCCCTTCGGATCTGTAGAGATCTGGAGCGAGAAAACTGGATCGTTTAAAGTCAATGGTCAAAGGTTGAAAAATTATTTAATTGGTGACCCAATTGAGAAAGGAACTAGTTTAGTTCTACATGATCCCAATTGAAAAAAAAAAAATTCTTTTTTACCGTCAAGCTAGTGACGTTAAAAGAGCGCTGCGTGGGAGGCAACCCACGGCTTAATGTATTTTTCGATTTGTTGAAAAATAAAATACCCCAGGGCCGAGTATCCTGAACCAGACAGCCAGGTGAGCTCTCCTAACCCCTTTTGTTTTATTTGAAAAAACATTGAGGACAATGCCTAGTCCAAGCATGGGGGGGTATTTTATTACTTTTATTAGGAATTTCTTTATTGTTTTGCCAAGTTTTTATCTTTGAGATTGTATCTGCTCCCTCCATCGCGAAACTTTGTGAACCTTAAGCATGTTTTAAAATAAGGCTTTTCTGGACAAAAATAAATTTTCGATTTTTTTCATTAGCAATCATCTAGGTGGACTGGTTGGGAACAACAAAATTGTATCATGGTTCGATTTCTACTTCTAGGGCTTTTTCACACACACTATTGAGACTATTTTCAGTTATTAATACAAATAGAGGGA
Source organism: Astragalus membranaceus (assembly GCA_039519185.1). Lineage (NCBI taxonomy): Eukaryota > Viridiplantae > Streptophyta > Magnoliopsida > Fabales > Fabaceae > Astragalus > Astragalus membranaceus. Next base: position 214,292,933 of record CM076846.1, on the reverse strand, counting down.
CTGAAAAGAAACTAGTAACCTGGTTCTCTTGGTGACATTTACTAGATGCGCGGTTACTGGAGAAAAACGTCTGAGTTGGGATATTCAAAAAAAAAAAAAAAATTTATGTATATATGCAAAACCAATTCAAAAATGCAGAAGTTAGTGCATTTTAAATGTCAAAATAAATGGTTAGCGTATAAGATCAAAAAGAAAAGAAAAATGCTTGAATACCCAACGTATAAAGACCCTCCTTTGAGACCCGGTCTTAGTAAATGGAAGACCCAAGCTTAAGAATGTTGGGGAACCGGTTCTATGATGACATTGATATCCCCTCTAGAGTACTGATACTTTAAAGTTGTCTCTCAATTCCACAAGAAGCCAAAAATAGTAGCTCTCATACCAAAGTGTTAGAATTGCCCCACAGTTCACTTAAGGTTTCAATATGAAAATAATTTTCCTTCAGAATTGGCCTAAAGATTTACACTGTTTTTGCTTGAGGACAAGCAAAGGTTCAAGCATAGGGGAGTTTGATAAGTCTATTTTTAGAGTCTTTTTAATAGTTATTTTATTAAGTCTTTTTAGTATTTTAATTATATTTTTGATCTATTTTACTGCAAATGTTTACTTTTTATCTTCAGGTTTTATTTTGAAGCAATTTGGGCTGCTTAAGTCTCAGCAGGTCAGAATTCGACTGGATCTCCCAGAATTCGACTGCATCTTCCAGATTTCGACTTCGACTGCTTCTGCTTCCCAGATTTCGACTGTGCCTGCTTCTGCTTCCCAGATTTCGACTGTGCCTGCTTCTGCTACCCAGATTTCTACCCAGATTTCGACTGTGCCTGCTTCTGCTGGCAAGATTTCGACTGTGCCTGCTTCTGCTACCCAGATTTCAACTGTGCCTGCTTCTGCTGGCAAGATTTCGACTGTGCAAGCCAAAATTTTGCCCACTTGTTGATGGATATTTTTGCCCACTTTTTGATGACCATGTGCTTTGACCACTTGCTCATGTGCATTGTCCACTTGAGGATGGCTCTTTGATGACTACCTTGGCCAACTTGATTTGCCACTTTTTCCTCTTTTGGACCATTTTGCCCCTCATATTTTCCTATAAATAGAGGCTTGATCCTCACTTGTACCTAAGCTTGAATTTTGTTAGAAAATCAATGACAAAGGCTCTCTAATTATTCATGACTTCAATTTACTCTTCATGCTTTTTATGATTCTTGTTTATTTACTTTCTTGCCCTTTAAATTCTTGCTATTTATTTTCCAAGTCATTTACTTTCATTGCCCTTTAATTTCTCGCTCTTTACTTTTCTCGCTCTTTACTTTTCGCTCTTTACTTTTCCGCTCTTTTATTTTCCCTGTTATTTACTTTTTCGCCCTTTTACTTTCCAAGTCATTTACTTTCATTGCTATTTAATTTCTCGCTCTTTACTTTTCGCTCTTTACTTTTTCGCTCTTTTATTTTCCTTGTTATTTACTTTTTTGCCCTTTAAATTTCCAAGTCAAGTAAACTACTGGCAAGTCAAGTAAACTACTGGCAAGTCAAGTAAATTACTGGCAAGTCAAGTAAATTACTGGCAATTTACTTTTCAAGCAATTTACTTTCTTGTCATTTACAATTCCGCTATTTATGATTTTTGCACTTTACCGCTTTCTTTTATTTCTCGCTATTTAACTTTATGTCTTCTTCTTTTATTTTCTTTTCTCCTCTTTTGTCTACAATGATCATGAGTGAGTAGACTTTACTAAAATATTCCTTCTTTCCAAAAAACACTTTCTTTTCAGTTAATCAACTTTGAAAAATTAGATTGGTATTCACCTAGGCTCTCCCTGTGGATCGATAACTATTTTATTACGCGATACGACCCGTGCACTTGCGGGGCTATCAAGTTTTTGGCGCCGCTGCCGGGGAGGCAGTGATATTAATTAAATTTTTCGAAACCGGTTAGACTGAAATTTTATTTTCTTTATTTTTACTTTTTCTTCTCTTGTCCCTCGAATGCGAAGAACCAGAAGTTTCGGTGAAACTGTTCCACAAATTCCCGAAATCGAAAGGTTCTTACATAGAAGGAGGAGAGAAATTCCCGATAACCAAATGGCGGCTAATGAAAATCGTGCTCTCAAAGAGTACGCAACACCTTCAGCAGAGCCATCGGCTGCCATTGTACATCCAAATGTAGAAGCAAATAATTTTGAACTCAAAACATCTCTACTTTCGATGGTACAACAAAACCAATTTTCTGGTTCTCCCACGGAGGACCCAAATCTTCATATTTCAATTTTTCTCGAATACTGTGGAACTCTCAAATTAAACGGGGTACCTCCGGATGCCATAAGACTAAAACTCTTCCCTTTTTCATTAAGGGATAGAGCTAGAGCATGGCTACATTCTTTGCCTTCGGAATCCATTACCAACTGGAACCAGCTGAAACAAGCTTTTCTTACTAAATTCTTTCCCCCGAGTAAGACAGCTCAAATGAGAAATCAAATTACTCGATTTTCTCAAAACGACGGGGAATCTCTTTATGATGCTTGGGAACGTTTCAAAGAAATGTTAAGGCTATGCCCCCATCATGGACTAGAGAAATGGCTTGTTGTTCACACTTTTTATAATGGATTACAATATGCAACAAGGATGACTGTTGATGCAGCTGCAGGTGGAGCTTTAATGAAAAAAAATTTTACCGAAGCCTATGCACTCGTTGAAGATATGGCCCAAAACCATTGTCAGTGGACAAGTGAGCGAGCCATAACGAATAAGCCAGCCACATCAAAAGAGCCGGGTAAGTATGAAATATCTGTTGTTGATCATCTTACCTCAAAAGTGGACGCACTTTTTCAAATATCTGTTGTGCTAGTCGAACTCCTTCTGTTCTTCTAGTTGGTAAGGTTGGTCGAATTTCCTTGGGAATGAACAAGTTCAGCCTTGACTCAAAAGTGGCTAAGAGCCAAAGTTGCATAAGCCACATAGGACCAGCAATGAGCAGTTTGTCAGTGGGTTCGCCTTCTTTCAATTCGAGGGCAGCACCATCAAGATGCTGATAGAGATTTCCTAGAACCAATTTCGCTAAATTGATTTTCTTGGTCTTATGGAGTTGAATGGCCAAAGGAACGAAAACTTTTGCTACTTGGAGAGAACGGGAGCAAAAGACAAAGCATGACAACCACAGGGTAAGAAAAGCTATATGTTCTAGATCAGATACTTCAGCATTCTCAGTATCATGGTGATCAGCAATATAAGCACTAAAGGTAGGGTTGTTAAATGAGAAGCCATAGTCGTTGGTGGCCAGTTTAGGGTCAAAGGTTTCACCCAATGGTTTCAGGCCAGTAATGGCAGCCACATCCAACAAAGTGGGAGCTAACATGCCACACTTCAGATGGAGACTATGAGTAGATATATCCCAGAACTGCAATGCTGCTAGAATCATAGTGCTGTCGTATTTGGGTCCATATTTCGACAGTTGGATAATGTCGAAAATCCCCTGTTCTTGCCAAATGGTTTCCTTTTGTTTTTGAACTTTGTGAAGCCATGCGATGTAATCACTTTGTTCTACCTTAGGAGCAGATCTAAATACTCTGTTGGGGTTTTTCAGAAATTCCAAATGAAAAGGAGTTTCTTCAAAAATTCTGGGTTGAAGTTTGCGATGACTAGGAAAAATCGCTTTAACTTCTTCGCTTTCTATGGGGTCAGGAAGAGGACCTAAATAAGCATGGGTAAAAGGTTTACCAGATGGAATGAGTATCTGATTAAAACAAGTTAGTGAAGGTTCTTCAACGAAGCCTTCAAAGCCATGCACAGCAACTGTTTGTTTTTGAGTTTGAGCGCTGGAAGAAGCCATCTGTTGTAAATAATGAACAAAGAGGGTTGTGTTCTTAGTGAAGATGTCGAAACGATGAAAAAGTTTGAAGCTTTCGTGAAGAGGCAAAGTTAGCTGAGAAATTTCAGAGTTTAAGGTTCAAAGGGAGCGTAAAAATGAAGAAGATGAAGTGAAACGTATTTATACGTTAGAGGTGCAACGGTTACACAATTACGACGCTTCGCACGTTTGAGGTTCTGAAAAGACGTGGTCTACCAACCAAATGACGTGGCCCAATGAAATGGTTCGCTTTATCTGCGTAAGGTCATGATTATTTTTGCCTATCACCATTTAATGTAAAGTTGTTGGAGGTGACGTTTCGAAATCTTCAAAAATATTCTTTTTCTTCCTTAAACATTGTCGAAAAAGCTATTTTTGGGGGGCAATTTGTTAGCCTAGAATTTCGACAAGGCTTTTGAGTGGTTAGTTAATAAGGTTTGACTTTTCATTAAAGAACATTCATAATGCCTTCAGAGAGAATAAGTGACATTTATGTCATTTCAGCATGTTTTCGACAGAAGAGGTCTTCACCATTTCGACAGGGAAGAGTTTTCGACAGGACAGTGTATTCAGGACTTCGTCAAGCAGTTATTAGCAGACAGTTGTGTCGAATTTCAAGACTACGGTTAATTCAACGTGGGCAGTTATGTGGCGTCGAACGTGGCACGAAGTCCATCATTGGTTAATGAGACGTAGCCACGTGTCCATAGCAGTTTACATTTCAGTCATTATTTTTCTGTATAAATAGTGGTTTTACGTAGAAATCAAGGGTGCCAAATTATTATACCAAACACACAGTTCTGAAACTCTAACTTCCAAGTTACAGCGAAAACAGAGTAAAAGAATCATTGTACCACGTATGTGAATTTGTGCACCTTTCTCTTTACATTTAATGCAATTTATTGCTTTCAATACAAGTCATTTTATATTTCTGCGTTCCATTTTACTACTTCTTTTTCTTTGATTTGCATGTTCATGGTGAATTGTCTCCTTTTTTAAAAATATATTTGTTGACAAACTGTGGTGTTTAAAGGCAATTGCTTCAGAGATTTCTGGTTTAATCTCACAAACATTTCTAATAAAACCAGTGATTGTTTGCTAAAAACACCAGCAAACACACTGTCACGGATTTTGTTTTCAACATATCTTTTGACTCGGGAGTCCGATTGAGACGTTTTGAAATGTTTTGGAAAGCTTATTCAGAGGCCTAGCTGAATATTCTAATTTAAGGCAAAGTGATCTATTTTCTGGGAATTGTTAGCCGTTGGCTTAACCTTTAAATGTTGCCGTTTTTGGAAAAAGAAAATTTGTCGCATTTCAAATATTTTGGAAAATTGTCGTCGTCCCAATACTTTGGAAAATTGTTGTCATCTTGGTGTCTTGGTGCTGTTTGAGCTAGGTGTGAAGGCTCAAACCTTGGTGTTGTTGGAGCTAGGTGTGAAGGCTCCAAATCTTAGTGTTCCGTTGTTTCGGGTAGTTTTGGTGTTTTGGTGTCGTTGGGCTAGGTGTGAAAGCTCAATTTTGGTGATATTCGGTGATTGATTTTTGGTGTGTCACGTTGTGACTAAATTTTGATGATTGTCTGTGTGCATTCATGGTGTCGCATGCAGCATACGCATTTGTTTCGGTGAAGGCCTTTGGTCTTGGAGCTGGGTGTGAAAGCTCAACTTTTTCTAAAACTAGTGAGCCGGGTGTGAAAGCTCAATTTTTCTAAATTGGTGAGCCGGGTGTGAAAGCTCTCAATATTGGTGACGCCTCTATTTACAGGCAAAAACTTTCGGTGATTTGGTACCACATGCATATGCCCGTTGGTGTGGGTTGCATTCATGCATTATCATGATATTGGTGACTGATTGTGGTGTTTACAATTTGACGTGTGTTTATAATTAGATGTGTGTAGTGGAGTGGTAGATATAGTTGTCATATTCTAGCATAATTCCTATCATTTACGCTATTATATTGAAGATATCTCACCCCTTCTGTTTGAATGTTACCCCTATGCGGTAACGTGCAGGTGATCGCGAGTGAAGGCTTAGCTATCTTCGCTAGTCTGAGTCGGTGTCCTTTGCTTTGATATGTAACACTCAAGGGGGTGATGAACGTTAGATTTTGGCTGTTGCATTTTATTTGTTTGGAGTCCATTCAGGATGTTATGATTTTATGTTTTGAAACTTATTTCTATTCCGCTGCGTGGCGATGTATTTTTGACAAAGTGTTATATATCGTATGTGACGTTTTGGTTATCGATGAATGTGTGACATCTCTTTTCGAAGTATGGAATAATGAAATTTTTTTTTTGTAACTCTGATTTTATTAAATAATTACCGGGTAGAAAATGGGTGTTACAAAATGTGCTTCATCTGGCTAGAAAATTAGTGAGGTAAAATAAATAGACACAAGTTTTTGAAAGCATTTTAAACAACAAATTAAGTAAAAGGGTGTGAAAATCAGTATTGAGAATGAGTTGGAATGTGTTCACTAAGTAAATCCTTTCTAGTGCATTAGTGCTGCGTCTAATGCTGCAATAGATGTTGTCGCAATAGTTGTTGTTTTGTCAAACACTTCCACTAGGGTTTCTCTACAAGAGTCTATGTCTAGACCCTAAATAGGTACTCCCTAGGCCACTCACGCACCCACGGTGTTCATCTCATGGATTTTGCCCTCCTATGTCTAGGGTTTAAGCAAGAAGCATTAAAGTGTCATTTACTACTTACTATCCATGTTATCTTTTGAGATCTATTCATAAACCATTTCTGAATTTACAAATTTACTTAAGTTAGATGGCCATTCCTAATTTAAGATGGAAATATTAAGCTCACAAAAGATAAATTGCTAAAACATCAAACACATTTCATCAAATGCACTAAAATTTCATTACATAGATCCCAACATTCCAACTATGAGTATTTAGCTCATAATGAGAAAACAAGACAAGAAACACAACTCAAACATAATTGTAACAATCATATTCAAGAAATACAAGATAGAAATTATACTAAGTGAGAAGATCCGAAGATACACTCCAAGAAGAGAGTCTCAAGGAGAGGGTTCAGCTCCCACGTAGCACAATCAACAAGTATTGTGGCTCCTGTCGCTGCTGCAACAATGATTCCAACAATGATCTTCGCAAGTTTGGTAATGGAAGGTAGCTTAGGTAAAAATGGTGGAAAGCTATTTCTAAAATTTCCTTTTTAGACCTAGCATGACACGAATGAAGAAGGAGGCTCCTTTTATAGCTCTAGGGTACATGATCCAAGAAAACCCTAAATTTGAGGCGCCCTTTGTCCTTTGTGTGCCTAAAAGTACAAGTGCCCAAGATAAAAGTAGAATATTCCCTGTTCAGGTGCTGGCACTAGCTGGACGTGCTCGTCCTTGCCATTACAGCTGTCCTTCGCTACTTTTAGCACGTCCCATCCTTCTCTCTCATCTTTCGCATAAATGCATTGCTGTGGTAACTGATGCTGCAGCAATTGAACACACAATCAAAGCACACAAATAGGGCACCTAAATGCCAAATATTAAGAACTCAGGAATGCAACTTTCTAAACTTAAAACATAATATTTACATATGCTAACTTACTAATTACATGAGAATAAACAATGAATTAACCTTAAGAATGCATAAATAACTCTTATAAATAAGAGTTAGGTTAAAGTGCTCCCGGGGTCCCTTATCTTTATTTAAAGTAACGATTTGGTCCTTTATCTTTTTTTTGTCCCAAATCAGTCCTTTATGTTTTAAATTTTTGACACATAAATCCTTTTCTGTCCCAAATCAGTCCTTTATGTTTCAAATTTTTAACACATAAATCCTTTTTTTTGACACATAAATCAGCAATGTTAACGGAAAAGGATTTATGTGTCAAAAATTTGAAAGATAAAGGACTTATTTGGGACAAAAAAAACATAAAGGACTAATTCGTTACTTTAAATAAAGATAAGGGACCCCGGGAACACTTTAGCCTAAGAGTTATCAATGATGCCCTGATGATGAATGATACTGAGGGAAAAATCCACTGAGTATTGTGTTAGGGGCATTTTTTTGTGTTTATACGATTTGGTGGAGAAGAAGCAGAGAAGCGGTTAGGGTTTTTGTGAAGTAGAAGGGAAAGCTGAAGCCCAATTTATAATAGGCGTGGGGAAACATGAGCCGTTGATCAAAATTTTAGATCACAGATCTGAGCCGTTTATTTTCTATCCGTTGTGGCACAATTTCCAAAGGAAATGCCATCCACTCATTTTCCTGACACGTTTGATTGGTTGTGAGCCGTTGGTTAAAAGTGTCGGTGGAATCTGAGCAGTTCAATATGTTTTTAAAAAAACCCGTATTCGGCTTCCCTGACCTGAATTTATTCGGTTGGGGTAAGCCGAATCGCCTAAAAAAGGAAAAAAGGGGTGTGTGCCAAAAAACACACATTCGGTTGCCCATAACTGAATTATTTCGGTTGTCCGTAACCGAATCGGTGAAAAATGCGTGTTTCATTAATGGCCTTTTGATCATTTTGCAGGATTAGGGAGTGTGAAGTGAGTAGGGAGAGATGCGGGAAAAGGATGGTGTTAAGCACTAGGTTTGTATTGAAAATGATCCTGAGTTATATTGAAAATTAAATCCTCAACTTTAGTGGAGAAAATTGATAAAATATATTTTTCAGCAGGATCATATAAATTAATAAAATAATTTGTCAACCCAAATGTCAAATAGTACCAACCTTACGTATTCATGTGAATTTTCTTATCTACTTATTCATGTTACGTTTTGTTTTATAGCAAAAAATTTAAGGGTGGAAGGATGACGCTTAAGGCAAGGCATGACAATCTTCGGATTTTTTGAGTTTCTGTGAATAGAATTACAGTTACTTCATCCTAAGGGCGCAACTGGAAATTTAAACTTGCGATATGTCCGATATAAAAAATTTTGTTCTTCACTAAGCGCTAACTAGTTGAGATTACTTTCTCATACTAGTGCGATGACCCGTGCGATGCACGGGGTCAAAACTTTAGGTACCGCATAATCAATATAATACTAAAATTAGCTTAATAGAAACGAAAGACAAATTCTAACAATTAAAAAGTGCTTAGTAGATTCAAAATGATAGAAACAAAAGAAAAAGTCAACTTAAGCCCTAACGGCAAAGCACATGTTGATTCTAGAAAAGTTGGTTATTACATAATGATTGGATTATTGGGAGTTAACCCATCTCCAAAAGCTTGAGTATAAGAAGAACTACTCTGAGGAGTTTCCCGGACATCTTCATCGTTGGGGTATTCAACCTGAATAGGTGGTGGTTGATGACGCATTATCCTTGGACGAAGTCGTTCAGTTGACATTGGGCAATGTATGATAAAAACACCCTTTGAACTTAAATAAGTAAGTTGAGCTTCTCTACTCCTAGGTGTGCCATACAAACCATCAGCTCCAAGAATCTCCATAATAAGATGAGTATCTGTGTCCCATGACCTGTATCTACCCAAAGCTTAGAAGGAAAGCGTTGATGATAATCTGTATAAAAAGCCGTTGGAAGTTTAAGTAGTCTCTGGGAAAGAATAGGAAAAAAGTGTGAGTGAAAGAGTCTATTTAATAGGAAAAAACAAAAGAACAAAAAGGAGGGTTATGGTTGTAAAAGAGTCTATCCGATAGATTTGTTTATAAGTTAATGATTAAAAGAAAAAACGAAGATATCAACAAATTAAAAGTAAGATAGTGAAATAAAAGAGGGAAAGAAATTAGGCTCAACTTTTTACTAACCGTATCTAGAGATATGACGGTTGAAAACACCTTTGGAGCCATGAGTTGGATACCAATCCTAAAAAAATATAAGGAACAATTGTTGTCAATGTTAACCAAAAGTTAGAAGAGCGATTCAAGATAATACCAAAACTGAACTCACTGAAAACTAAATCAGTACAGCAAATTGCATACAACAAATTCAGCAAGCCAATGATGTCTATAATAAAGGGGAAAACAGGAACTAATACCATAGACCAAGTACAAAATGCTGTGGGTGATTCAGTGTGTTGTGCAGAGAAGTATAGGAATGGGATTGCCACATGTGTGGGTGATTCAGAACACGCAACAACCGAAGATGCAGTTGCTACACAGTGTGTTGTGTAGAGAAGTATAGGAATGGAATTGCCACATGTGTGGGTGATTCAGAACACACAACAACCAAAGATGCAGTTGCTACACAAAGGAACGTATGGTAGTTCCTTTTACGGGTATATCATATCATTTTGAAGTTTGTGGTTTTGATTTCTCACAAAATTTACAAATTTCATTTTCAGATGACCACAACAACAAACCATACTCAGATGTTATTATTTCCAAATACACTAATACAGGATATAAACGATATAAAGTTAACACTGTTGTAGATCCTTCCCCTGATAAAACGATACTTCAATAGACGAAGCAGAGAAATGGCAGATTGAAGGATTTATGGTAGGAGAAGCAACCAAATACAAAAATTAGGGAAACAGAAGCAAGTAGAGAAGGAATTACGTTAAATTAGGGAAGAACAACTTAGAGAAGCAATTAGGGTAAATTAGCGGACAACAAGCGAAGCAACACAGAGGAGATCTAGGTTTTTTTTTTAAACAAATTGAAAGAACAATCAATTGCTGATGGAGAAAAACTCACTAACCGGAAGAAGAATTGATTGAAGTGGAGGCGTGGCGGACCGATGGCGAAGTAGGAGCGGCGAGTGGAGCCAAGTAGAGAACAAATCGCGCAAACTGTGGCCGAAGAGTACAGAAGCTGCGAGTCGCGTATAACGTGTTGTGACTTTTCTTTGGCTCAGGCTGGGAGTGTGGCCGGAGAGAATAAAACATGCAAAGAAACATGTGATGTAAAGTCAACTTGGTAATCCATGGTTGATTAGATCCAAGTCATGAGAGATGTATAACATTAAAACTAAAGCTAAACATAACATATAAGATGTATATATGCATATTTAGATGAAGTTTTTCAAATCAAGCTCCATGTACCTTGGTTTATGAGAGTATAACAACCAACAAACTCATATAAAAATTGATATATAAAAGTCAAGTGATAATCCAACTACACACAAACATAAGCTGGTTCATCAAATCCAAGTCCTTATAGGAACAATCGAAGGACAAACAAAAGAGGGAAATATGATCCTAATAACTTTATTTAGTGGACACTATATGAAAATGGTGTAATATTAGGTGCAAAATTGCCATCAATCTAAAACCAAAAATATAAGATGTATATATGCATATCTTGATCATTGAATTGGCATATATAATTGAATGAGAAAATTACCTAGGAGAGTCCCTGGAAAACTTCTTTGTAAACAACATTTGAAGTTGTATTTGTCGAATTACCTTCATGATCGGTTATCAATATTTTTAAACCCTTTTTTGAAGTAACTCTTGAAACGGCTACATATAGTTGACCATGTGAGAAAACCGGTTGGGGTAAAAAAACACCAACATTTTTTAAAGATTGTCCTTGGCTCTTATTGATAGTCATTGCAAAGGAAATAGCTAAAGGGAATTGTCTTCTTTGAAATTTAAAAGGAATGCGAGGATCAGATAGAGTCAATGATAGTCTTGGGATAAAAATCCTTGAACCAGCATTGGTTCCAGATAAAACAGTTGCCTCAACCACAAATTTACCCATCTTTGTTAAAATAAGCTGAGTTCCATTACATAATCCAGAAGAGTGATCAAAATTTCTCAACAACATAACTGGAACACCGACTTTCAATTTAAGTTTATGAGCTGGAAGACCAGAGGCAACAATTGTATTTAAAAATTCAAGTGTGTGAATGTCGTCCACGACATCAACATTATAATTATTGCTGCACGGTGTATCTAAACTAAGATATGTCTGTTCATCACCTGGAACTAAAGATAGCATGTGGTCATTGATTATGTCCACAACTTCATTTCTAGGAGCCAAGATCGCTCTATCTTGGAAAAATGAAGGGTCGTGCATTTTATGAAGAAATGATGGATATGTCGCATTAACAATTGCTTGAATTGGTTGAACTGAATCTTTAATAAGCAACTCATCCGGTATTTGAATAGAAATATCTGAATCATTGACTTCACCAATTGTGCCATCCCCAATTTTTAGGACCCATTCAGAAAATTCTGTTGCTTCAGCAATATCATCATTTGAGGTACCATGCAACAATCTCATATTCTTCGTTAATGTCAAAATCTCTCAATGATTCCATAGATAAGAAGAATTGATTGTGGCATGTACAACCTGCTGCCTTGTTCCCTTTGGGATAACAGGTAGTATTTGGCGAAAATCTCCACCCAAAACGACAACCTTACCTCCAAAAAGAACACCTAAACTTTCAGCGTCAGGAGGTCTCAGAATATCTTGTAGGGTTCGATCTAGAGCCTCAAAACAGTTTTTGTTGGTCATTGGTGCCTCATCCCATATAATCAATGAACACCTACGAATCAATTCTGCTAAGTCACTCCCCTGTTTTATGTTGCAAGTCGAACACTCATCTGGGTCAAGTGGTATTGCAAATCGAGAGTGAGCTGTCCTACCTCCAGGAATTAAAAGAGAAGCAATACCACTTGAGGCAACTGCCAAAACAATTTTCCCCTGTGACCTTAAACCAGTTGTCAATCCTCTCCAAATATAAGTCTTTCCAGCTCCACCATACCCACATAAAAAAAAAGAAACCAGCCTTTTTTTCGTTAACACGTGACATAATTTTGTCATAAATATTTTTCTGCTCATCTGTCATTGATGCAACCAATTGCTGATTCTCAACTTCTAGTTTATTTCTATCATAATTCATTTCATCAAATATGAGCCTATTTTGACTTGTTGCAAGGAAGTCTTCATCAGGTTGAGGCAGAGTAGGAAAATCTGAAAGACTCATATTATTGCTTTGCAACAAGTTATGAATCTCAACCAACGTAAAGGTCTTTAATTCATCAGTAGACAATTGCAATTCTGAAATAAGGAGTGAATGAAAATATTGTTACTCTAATAATGTAAAAACTAGGGAAAACATGTTAGGAAAGATCGAGAACAAAACTTGGAAAGCGAAGAATCGATCGTTGTCTATGCAAAATATCATCACCTAAATAGAACCATGTGGCATCCCACACAACTTCAGGTCTTGAAATTTGGTGAGACACCAATAGTGTGACAAACAACTTGCATAAAAAGTGGCCTGTCCCCCAATGGCTTGCCTCTTTAATACCATCAATATATTCTTTGTCATCTTCTAATAAACCCAATGCATAGCAAGCATCTTTAAAATTTGGGTGAACAAAGCCTTCAACCTTTCTTATGTGTTCAAAACATTGAGCTCCCTTAACATGATTGAGCAATCTTCTTAAATAATAAAGCTCCCCAGTTCCAGGAGGGACATAATGAAGTCTTCCAATGGTATATCCAGATTTACGTGGAAACCATTCCCTTTTTTCATCATTCCAAACAAACTTTGTTGGAAATTCAGCATAAGTTAGTTCTCTTCCATGTGAATATTTTCTGTTTGCATCCATCCATGCTAAAAATTTGGAACTTCCAATAGTTGGCTTAGAAAGAACAGATTCAATAGGCTGGTTGTCTCTGTAAATAAGCAGCTGTTCACTTGGTAGATGAAATTGTAGCCTTTCGACCGAGGGTTCTCTATAATGGATGTCAAAAGAAAAAATTCTCCACACAGCTTCAGATGAGGCCAAATATCTACAGTCATAATACAACTTTATTTCATCAACAATACCATTATTAGAGTTGGAATTATTAGCACCGTAGAAAGTTGTTGTAACTCTATCATGGCCTTTGTTAACATACTTGAAGAGATACTTGATTGATCTAGATTGGTTACAATATTCAACATTTATATGAGCATTGTACTTGAGGAGCAACGTCTTGTTGTAGGGCACAACAAATCTATTATCCAAAAAGGACTCACCTTTTTGAACAAAAATTCCATTGTCTCTTCTTCTATAAACAGGATAACCATCTGAATCAATGATAGTAGTATCACTAAATTTCTTCGGGAAATATTTGGTGCACTTTTTGTTTTCCATGCAAGTAGATTTTGGATTTTGAAGTCCACAAGGCCCATGAAGCATGGATGTAGAAACAATTTCAAATAGTCGTGGATTAGATTCTTTGTTAGGAATTTCAGCACATATAACCTTGTCGATGTCATCAATAGTCTTGTACTTAGAAGATGAATGAAGAAACACCAAGATATGAGCTTGGGGGAGACCACGTTTTTGAAATTCAATTGTGTAAACAACTGTAAAATAATCAATAGATTAATCTACATTTAAAGCATAACAAAAATTATTGAAAATGTAAAACAATGAATAGGTTAATGTAAATTTAAAGCATCAAAATTTCTATTGAAAAATAGGCAAGATATAGGAAAATGATACCTGCAACAACACGGCCAAAAACATCTCCCTTTTTTATATCTTTCATCAATTGATCAAGCTTAATTTTGAAAACTCGACATACCACATCAGCGCGATCTTGAGACTTAAAATTGTACTTTGAAAAATACCTTGACAATTCTGGCCATTTATGGTTGCATGTGAATGTTATGAATAATTCAGGGTAGCCGGCCCAATTACAAATTGTCATGGCATCTTGATAATTTTGAATCATATAACGGGGTCCTCCTACAAAAGTAGATGGCAAAATAATTCGTTTACCAGTTGTTGATGTGTTTCTTTCACCTTTTAGAAGAGATTCTTCAAGACCTTTGCAAACATCAGCTCTTAGTTCTACCTGGTTGTTTCTAACCCACCTTAATCTAGAAGATTCAATCATGGTATACCCATCCACTAAAAATTGTTGGAATAAACGGCCAGAAAATAAAAGTGGACCTCTATCAACCTCTCTATGTTGAATTCTATATGCCAGCCAATCTCGAATAGTTAGATGACCTCGTTTAATTTTTGCTGCCGTGTTGTCAGTTCGGAATTCAATACCCTCTGAAAAACCATTTTCCCCATAAGGAAACAATAAAGGATAGTGCAAGGGCAAATATGCGGCGCTTAAAATCGGAATCCGCTGTAGCAATCCTGAATGAGAACTGACAATGACATCCCTATCAAATCCAGCGGGATCGAAATCACCAACAATTAAAGCGGCAACTTCCGAAGCTGTTGGTAAGTTGTATTGCCTAGCATCTCGATTTCTTTTGCCCAAAATGCGAACTTTAATTGTTGGTGTGGGATGTTGAGATAGCATATGCCTTGGCATTCTGTATGTCTTCACAAACGGATTACATAAATCAAGACATTCTTTAATGTCTGTGACAATTTGAGTTTTCAAGTTTAGATCATCATCCTCCATCCTACAATAAATAAGAAATAGATAAATTGGTGAGTAAGAACATACAAGCATGTCTATGAGAAGAGAATAAGGTAGTGCAAGGATACCTAACAACTGACATTCGGTTGGACACTTCATTTTCAGTATCATGTATATAAAGCTGGGCGAATTTTGGTTCTTTATCTGGAAGGGGGAGTAAGCTACCAATTTGGTGATAGCTTTCTCCATTTAAGACAAAGACTGGAGGCCCACTACCATTATTTATGTTTTTATCAATTTTTCCTCCCATAGAAGTAAAAGCAAACATACTATTGAAGGATCGAATGTTTGCCAAAAAAAAGTTGCCCATCCTATCACGTTTATGAAATAGATCATATAATACTTGAGGAGGAGGTTCATAGAGAGGCAAAGTTATTCTCCCTTGCCTACAGCACAAAGAAAATCTTGGGAAACGGGCTTTAAATGTCTTTTGGACTCTTTCCTCGAACCACATTAATGCACCGCAAAATTGGCATATGTATTTTGCCTCTCCAATGTCCCAGTAGGAAACTTCATCGAGTACGTATCAAAATAAAATAGAGTAAGCATTACGATTGAAAATTGCATTATACATTAATTTTATGAGACAATGTTGCTTAATACCAGTTGGTGATGAAGGTGAAGAAGAATCTGGTCGCAATATTGAATGAGAGTTCCTGGAATTATTAGCCACCAGAGCAAGTAATGTCTCTTGTGAAGTGGTGGGATTAGGGGAAGGAAAATTAGGATGGGAAGTTCCTATAAAAGACACGAAAATATGGCTTAGTAAGTTTAAATGAGAGATTCAAATTGCTAAGAACAATCTAAATGTTATACAGTTAAAGAGTATGATTATTAATGAAGACACCATAAGAGGGAAATAATAGTTAACTACACACAAGAAAAATGAGAATGAGAGAGAGTTGGTGAATACCAGTTAGTGATGGAACTGAAGAAGAAATTGGGGGGAATATTGAATGACAATTTCTGAGTGTAGCTGCATCTTGAAGAAGTGTAGCGTGAGAAGGTTGATTATCTTGTTGTCTTGAAACTTGTGAAGGGGTGGGATTAACAGAACGAAAATTAACATGTGATATCCCTATAAAGCATAGGAAAATATGTATAAGCAAGTTTAAATACCACAAAAACACAGACGAACACAGTAATAGTAAATTTAGAAAATACAGTCCAAGAATTAGATGCTTGTTTAAACTTCTAAAGCCAACTCACAACACATGTTCATGCATTCTAAAGTCTAAATATTAACTGCAAAGAAGAATGACTTGGTAATGAAATGGCATTTGAGAGTTAAGGTTACCAAGGTTAAGATTGGGAGCATCAAGTGTAGGAGAAATCTGTTGCTCAAAAACATTTAGTCTAAGAACAAATCTACCTAGGCCAATTCTTTATGAGGAAGGTCTCACAAAAGTTGCATGCAGAGGCATATCGATAACTTATGAAAAAAAAAAGGATTAGTGATTTTGATACAATATGCAGCAACAATGGTTGTGTAATTAGAACCCTGGAATCTATAACTTCCTTTTGAGGCAAGGGTGGTGTAAAGAAGATATGCTCACAACATAGGTTGATGCATTCTAAAGTATAAATGGCAACTGCTTTTAGCCAAAACAATACATGGTCTTGTCATTTCCTTCAAATCTATACATTTGAGGTATTCCAGTATAAATGCACCATAAATACAGTTTTATAAAAGAAGAATTATTTGGTAATGAAATGGCATTTGAGAATTAAAGTTACCAAGGTTAAGATTGGGAGCATCAAATGGAGGGCTATGTTGTTGAGCAACATGCAGTGGCCTAAGAATGAATTTCCCTGGTCTTAAAGGCGCCAAAGAAGGCCTTATAAAAGAGGGAGCTAAGACTGAATCTGTAGGACAGATTATAAGAGCAAAGAAGTTAATAAAAAAAACCATTAGTAATTTTCATACAATATATTAAAATCAGTTACAAAAATCTGTAAAAAAAACACACCAGTTTGGTTTAGAAGTGGAGGGGCATCTTGTTGAGCAACATTCATTGGCCTAAGAATGAATTTCCCTGGTCTTAAAGGCGCCAAAGAAGGCCTTATAGAAGAGGGAGCTGAGACTGAATCTGTAACAGATTATAACAGCAAAGCAAGTTAGTTAAAAAAAGGAAATTCAGTAAAAAACAAAGGCTTCTTCAGATTAAACTAATATGAAAGAAAAGTTAAAAAGATACTTACAATTCACACTATTAGAAATAATAGGGGACCAGATTCTGTGGGTCTTTTGTTTTGAGTCTTTCATTTCACAAATTATAGTAGAGTGCTTAAAAAAGAATATGGAAAAGTAGTAAGAGAGTATAATATCCATGGAAACATGTTAAGTTAGTTGAATGTAAAGAGATGAGAAAAGAGAGAAAAGAACCCTACCTAAAAGAGAACAGATGAAGACAAGTAGTAAGAGATGTAAGAAAGAGAAATGAGAAACATGTTAATGAGAAATGACAATATTGATATGGAGTGGGGTTGATGTGAATGATGAAGGAAAAAAGATTTTGCAATAAAATTCATAGAACATTGGATGACGAAAGCAAATGGAAACTCATATGATGCTTGCATCATGTAATTTGATGTGACATAAAAATGAGAAGGCTTGCATCATGTAATCTGATGTGATATAAAAATCAGGAGGCAGGTCTTTTTTTTTCATGTTGGCATCATAGAAGAATATTGAAGATGTGTGCAAGTTTGGTTGGGATTATGAGTTGAAAATCTATTTTGGTATCTCCACTATACTTCTTGGTGGTGGGAATACGTGTAGAACATTCTTTTTGTTAAACACATGTGAGAGATAAGAGGGAAAAATTATAAAGACTTACTTACAGCAGTAACCAAATCAAATACATGTATTGGTAAAGCCCAAGGTAGAACAAAATAAAGAAACAGACACTAATTAAATACATGTATTCCACCATTAACCATAAAGTGGAAGAAAACACAGCAAGTACATAATAATGACAGTGAGAAAACGACTGCAGAAGAAATCCATTTACTTACAGCAGTAAACAAAGACCCAATACAACAGACAAAGAGCTTCCTAAGAACTTTTATTTAGTCCACCTTTAACTATAAAAAAGGGGACAGACACCTAGGTAATACATAATGAGAGGAACAGAAGAACTGCAGAAGGTGGTGGAATGATTCAGTTGGTTGCCTCTGTTTTGATGGCTTTCATCTTAGGGTCTTTGGTAGTTGAAGTTTCTGGAGAATCCATGGAGGCTGTAGTTCTGTTGGTACCACATGGAAGAGAGGAAGGTTGAGCGGTATCAGTTTGGACAGCATTGGACACAGAAGGAGAGTTGTCTGCAACATCAAGGGGAATAGCATCAACTTTCCTGGATGGGGTAGTAGACACTTCTAAGGAAGTAGCTTCAGTTAAATCGATAGCATGGTCAGGGCAATCATTGGAATGAAGGCCCTCCTCAAGATTGAAACTCTACAAATAAATACCAACAAATATAAGACCCAAGGAAAAAATATAAAATGCAAGACAATACATTGTTTGGTAAATAAAAAATGAGGACAAACAACCTGAATTGAATGCAATTCTATGAACTTCTCGATGATAACAGGATCAGCAGTCAACCTCCTAACAGCATAGTTATGCCAGCCTTGATTAATGTTTGAATCCCTAATTTCAATTTTCAATAGCAGTTTTTTGTCATAAAAAGAGCGGAACTCAGTAGGCATTCTGGTGGTATTAACAGGCTCAGTAGAAGGACCAATTAAATCTTGTGCTGAGATGCCTAAGAAATTATTAGCCACGCGATCGAAAACCAGAAAACTGGTGGCAGCAGTTCCATCAAAAACAGTGAGCTCAATTTTGTACCTGGTCATAGAAAAATAGAGAGAATTTTAAAAAGAAAACAATGGTGCATGGAGAGCACATAACAAATTTGAAATAGAATTTTGTTTACCAAATATGGCAACTGCAGTAACATTCTTGCTGCACTCATTGCAGAAGAATTTAGCACCAATCTGAACAACCTTGCGATAGCACTTCTGGCATGAATTGTAAAACCACCCATGTGCAGAGTCAATATCAATCACTTGGGCAAGTACAGCAGCAGAGCCCACCTAATTTTGTTTAATCATAGACATAAGAATGACATCGACACAAATTGAGTGTAAACAAATTCAACAGCAAAGGAAGAACTCTTACAGTAGTAGCTCCCAACACCTCAGATATAGTTTTGTAGGAGGTTTGCATGAAATCAGTATAGGGAGTTACAACAGGAGGGCTAGCAAGTTGGCTAATGGATTGTGTCAAAGACAAATTAGAAGTTTCCATTCTAAGTTAAAGTTAAAAAGGTGTTAGGTGAAACAAAGACAAATGTAGGAATAAATTAAACCAAGCAAGTAAAAATTAATAGGAAACTTACTTGGACTTGTACTCCATAATATCTGGAAGGTCAGCATTGATGAAAATTCTGGTTCCATAGTAAGCATTGGAAATTCCCATTATCCCTGTTTCAACAAACAGTCAATAAAGAAAGAATAATTGTATAACCAACTTAGAATTTAGCAGAAGAAAATAGAAAGTATAAAATGGACCTTGATATTTTTTTAGCTTGCAAAGTTGAAGAACCATGATTGGAACTGATGAGGAAGAGGTATCATTGATATTAGCAACAACCTGCTCAGCAAAGTCACCCCACAGGGTACAGTGAATCCTATTGAACCTGTAGATGGAGATTGAAAAAATGAATCAGCTAAAAAAGAAATTAATGTAGCATAAGAGCTAAAATGGAAGAATAGAGAAAGAAACTAACTCTAAATCCTCAAGGACCACATTAATCAGTTTATAAAAGCTATTCTGTGTCTGTTGTTGTTTTAATTCACTCTTCTCAACAACATGGCCTATAACATCTGATGAAAAGAAGAGATTAGTAAAGAGCAAAAAAATGAACAGAAACGTTTTGAAAAAAATATCATGTCGTGCAAGCTTTAGATGGACTCTGAAAAGGTACAAACCAAGAATCATATCATCTTTTGGTGAAGCCAAGATATCAGCAAAAGGAGTAAATACAAAATGGTTCAGAGGTATGCTGCTGGCCTGCAAAGTACAACAGCTTGTGATAGGCATAAAAGCAACCTTGTACTTGTTGTTTGTTGTTTGAAACTTTGTGTCATTAAGACCAACACTGAGCTTATCAAGTCGATAGCAGTTACCCTCCTTCAACACAGCTTGAAAGTCATGAAGGAGAGAATTCTTGACAGTACAATGGATCCTATCAAGCTGAGACAGGAAAAAATTTCAAACTAATAATGCACATAAGGATAAAACCAGACCATGGGAAAAAATATAGACAACTTGC
The DNA here is from genome assembly GCA_039519185.1 of Astragalus membranaceus. Taxonomy (NCBI): domain Eukaryota; kingdom Viridiplantae; phylum Streptophyta; class Magnoliopsida; order Fabales; family Fabaceae; genus Astragalus; species Astragalus membranaceus. Next base: position 214,272,415 of record CM076846.1, on the reverse strand, counting down.
CTTCTCATCCAACAAAATCATTTCAATACTGTTAGTGTTGAGAGGATTCTTATACTCAGGGAGTGTCCAAAGTCTTATAACACGGACGTGAAGACTCCAATTAACCTTGCCAGGGACAATCTCAGAAATGAAGTTAAGCTGGGATGCCATGGATTTCCTGGAATGAAACAAAAGGGGAATAGAGTAAACAAAAGACAAAGTAATGGAAAGAAATGGAAACCACAATAACAAATTAATGATGTCCAAAGGTAAGTCAATAGTGGTTAGGATAGAAAAATGGGAAAAAGAGTAAAGGAAAACTGAATGGCTAAAATAAGTAAAACATACTTCTTAAGAGTAAAGAAAAGCAAGGAGAAGCAAATGAATGTGAGTGTAAGTTTGTGAGTTGGGTGATGGAGAAGGTGTAAGGAATGGTTTAAATAGAAATGTCATAGGGGCAGGATGGGAAAAAGATGTGGAGTTGGTGAACCAAGGCTTACCGAGAACAGGTGACGGACTTGGTTATGATAGCAAAGAAACAAAGTATCCTTGTGAAAGAAAAAGGCTACAGTACTTGAGATATGGAAAGGTAGATCACATGAAGGTTTGATATGATAGATTGTTATGAAAGAGAAACTGAAATGCTGTCAGTTTAGCAAAGAGTGTAAATGAAACAAATGTGCAAGTTTAATAAAGGAAGAGAAAGTCAGCCAGGTGTAGAAGACTAACCTGATTTAAGATATGGAAAGCTAGATCACATTAAGGTTTGATATCATAGATTGCTATGAAACAGAAACTGAAATTCTGTCTGTTTATCAAAGAGTGTAAATTAAACAAATGTGTAGGTTGAATAAAAGAAGAGAAAGCCAGCCACCTGTAGAAGACTAACCTGATTGTGAAGCAAGGCTTACCAAGAACAGGTGATGGACTTGGTTATGATAGCAAATAAACTAAGTATCCTTGTGAAAGAAAAAGGCTACAGTACTTGAGATATGGAAAGGTAGATCACATGAAGGTTTGATATGATAGATTGTTATGAAAGAGAAACTGAAACTCTGTCAGTTTAGCAAAGAGTGTAAATGAAACAAATGTGCAAGTTGAATAAAGGAAGAAAATGTCAGCCACGTGTAGAAGACTAACCTGATTTAAGATATGGAAAGGTAGATCACATGAAGGTTTGATATCATAGATTGTTATGAAACACAAACTGAAATTCTGTCAGTTTATCAAAGAGTGTAAATTAAACAAATGTGTAGGTTGAATAAAAGAAGAGAAAGCCAGCCACCTGTAGAAGACTAATCTGATTTAAGACAAGTCACTGACTTGTATCATGTGGTTAAGCAAATGCTCCATGCAGATTAGTTAGATCTGTGAGTGCAGATTTGGTCAATTTCATGGCACTGGTGTGATAACAATGCTACAGTACCTGAGATATGCAAAGGTTAATGACATGAAGGTTTGATGGCATACATTGCTATGGGAGAGAAACTAAAAATATGTACTGTAAAAGAAACCTGATTTAGGAAACCAGCATGTATCTTATCTTATCTTATTGGGGAGATAAACCCCATAAATTTCCTGGCACTAAAACAGGAGGATGAGGGAACTAACTGTATAACATTTGTTATATCAATATAATTTGAACTTTATAGCCTTATTTATTATGTTGACAGACCTTATTCTATTAACTGGAACGTTTAATGTTGTCTATATACATTGACCCTGAAATTGTTAATTCAATTGGAAAAAGGCAGGAATTTCTTATGACATTGTTAATTAATAGGAATTTCTTATGCAGCTGCAGCTGTATTGAAAGGTATGCATTTCCTTTTGCAATGACAATAGCAAACCTAGCATGTTACTTGACATTGACTCAGAGGTGGCTAATTCAATTGGAAAACAGGTGTTCAACAGTATGTAATGAAACAAAATCTTGGCAAAAATTTTCCTTCTGCAATGACAATAGGAAGCCTGGCATGTTACTGTTCCATGAAACCAAGTAGAAGATGATATCATTGCATTACACCTGACCTGGCATTGCACTACAGCTGACTTGACAGAAGCAAATAAGGTTCCTTTTTTAAGTCAAACTGAAAATAAGTGGAAATTATACCCATTTTTATATATGCCAATTTTTAAAACAATTTGATTTTATAAAAGTCATTAGAGAATGTATGTTATACCCAGAATGTAATAGGTTGTTGTGGTTTCTAATTTTCAAAAGCTGCTAATTTCCACCTACACATGATATTAGAATACACCTAATTGTTTTGGTGAGCAACTCAGATTAGCAGTGGAAATAAGGAAACACAACAGAAACTAAACATTATATCTAATGGAAGAAAATAAGGAGATAATCGTTTTGACAAACTGAATGCACAGACACCACATTAGACATAGGCACTACTCAGTTAGACGAAAGAAACAACTTAATTTGATTCATACTACTTAATTAGGTAAAACAAACTGCTTAAAGAACACAACCAATAGAAGCAGCAAACAACAGCAGCCTAAACAAAAGACTTAATTACATCCATACTACTTAATTAGACTCTAAAGACCATAACCAACAGCAGCAACAAACAACAGCACTCTAACAATCTATTCATATACGCCCCTTGAACTCAAAAAGAATGATTGTTGGCTCTGTAGATCTAACACCAAGGCTAATATAAGTACCCTCAAACAACAACTTGGTACGGCGAAAAATAGTCCAACCAGAATACAAACCACAGAGAGAGAGACATCATCTTGATCATTCTTTGCCTCACATGTCCAGGCATAACCATGGGAATCAATCAACTTGACTTGATGAACACCAGCCGGCATAATCATATGTAAGTAATCGGCAGGAATGGACTGCATACAATAATGCAAGAAAGTCAGCAAAATAGGAAGACAAAACTGTCTGAACAACAGAAAATGAGACTAAAATCATGAAAAGAAAAAAACACACCAGTTTCCCAGTGTTAGCATCATCTGCAGTCAAGTGCTTGGCCAAGGTATGGTAAACTGTTGGGACCTTAGAGATGGTACTAAGGTACTTGTCTCCAACATCAATGGTTGCATGTGGAACTGGATCTTGAGCAAGCTTAAAAACATGGGGGGGAATAGGATACCTAATCTCTTTACCAAACCGATCCTTAACTTTGATAAAAAAACTTGTCTGGCCTAATGTAAACCAACCTAACTATCCCTGGACCATTTTGAAGATAGCGAGAACCCATTTCATTCCAACCACTAGAAAAATATACGCGGGCATTAACCTTCTTAACTATCACTTGATTCTCATTCCCAACTGGATCACACAAGTTGACCAAAAAGGATACATCATTTCCATGTTGTTTGGTAAACAATTCAGGCAGTTGAATGGATAACTATGGAACACAAACATTGAACAATAATAAGAGAACATACAAATGATAAATAGGATACAATGAAATGGGTAAAAAAACTGAAGGCAAGTGTGAAACACAAGTTGAAACTCACATTTTCAGCCAAAAACTGTAAGTAATATCTGTCAAACTTGACAACCATAGCATAGGTGCTGTCATCTTTTGGATCAACACGAGTAAGAGGCATCTAGAAAACTAAATTCTGATGACAAACCAAGTATGAGAAAATCAATAAGTTGACTCTATATATTCCTAACAATATATTCGTAACAATGTAAGTCTTAGACATGGAAAACAGTCTTAAAAAGGTCTGCTCATTAAAACCATACAAGGAAAGCATGCAAGAATCATTTTAGGGAAACTCTAACAAACTAAGTGAAAAAATAGAGATAATTTTTTTTAAAAGAATCCATAGTTAGGGGAGCTCCATATAAATAATAGGTTAACATGCAAAGGAAGGAAACATAGGAAAAAGGCAAGAGAGAGGTAGTTCAAAGAAGAAACAAAATATTATAAAACAAAACTGAACCATGCAACAAAGTTTAGAAAAAAAAACAAAGATCTGAACCATGCAAGAAAGTTTAAAAAAAAAAAACAAAGATGGCAGCAAGGAGATATGCCTGCATTAGTTGAGCAAAAGGTAAAAGATAGGGAATGTCATTACCTTGTTATCCAAAAGGTGAAGAGCAGGAAGCCAAAGAGTAACCTGAAGTTCAAAGAAGAAACAACACATTACAAAAAAGACCTGCACCATGCAACAAAGTTTACAACAAAAACAAAGATGTCAACTACCTTGTTATACAAAAGGTGAAGAGCAGGAAGCCAAAGAGTAACCTGAAGTTCAAAGAAGAAACAACACATTACAAAACAGACCTGAACCATGCAACAAAGTTTAGAAAAAAAAAAGATCTGAACCATGTAAGAAAGTTTAGGAAAAAAACAAAATGAAATACATTCCAAATCAAAGTCAGTATAAAAAAAGGCTATGTTTGAATACCTGAAAGAGATGGGAGCAAATTGTTACTAATTGGTTAAATATATATATATAGAGAAGTAATAGAGGGACAATCTTGGAAGGCACTGTTCTCCAGTAGGTAGTAAGGTGTCAGTTTTACTGGTTCCTTATCTTTGGCACTCTCTCTTTCCTGGCTTACCAAAACGATCACATGTGAAGACAGCAAGGTGTCAGTTTTTTAGCAAAAGCAATAACAAATATCCTGACCTCTCTTAAGTCATGCGTTGCACCCCAAAAAATCCCGCTTGGGTTTCTCGATGTACAACGTGGAAAAAATTTTGGAGCCGCCACCAATATTTTAATTTTAAGACCAAAACATTGAAAAAAGGTCTTTTGTACAAGGCGGATGGTCTTTGAAAACTAGAGATATAGGTTCGGGGGTCGATTACGTGCGAGGAAGGTGTTAGCACCGCGCACGTCCTTTCTATCGAAAGGGAACCTCTAATTAAATGTGTGGTTTTAACACTTGATTTGAAAAATACCTAGATTTGCCTATTTATTTCTTATTTGGAGATGAATGGGAAATCTTTTAATGAAAATTTTATTTTAGGTGAGAAGGGGGAAAAAAAGAGTTTTTAGAAAAAGTGCTTGACGGGACATGGCCCGCTCCTACGTATCTCCCGGTGCGATGGAGAATTCAAAGCTACGTAGTTCTTGGTTCTTTTTGAAAAGTTTTTGTTTTTTTTATCTTTTTTTTTAGTGAGTTTTTTTTGAAATAGGACGAGCATTAGCAAATGATTAAACTAGCAGAGGCTATGATGAATCACTGCTAAATGCTCAAAAAGAGTTGTACCGCTAGTCAAACGAACAAAGGTTCTGATGGACTATTGATAACAACTTGTTTTTATTATGTTTTTGAAAATGATTTTTGAAAGAGATTGATTTGTACGATGATCAAACTAACAAAGGTTATGATGGATCACCGTTTATTATTTTTAGGAGAAAAGGACATTGTCACTAATAGCTAAACGAACAGAGGTTCTGATGAGCTACTAGCAACAATGGGTTTTGAAAATGATTTTTGTTTGTTTTATGAAAATGATTGGTTTAGGGGGATGAAAAGAATTTTTATTTGTTGCGCTTGACGAGGACGTGGCTCGCTCCTACGTATCCCAAACGGGAATCAAAGCGACGTAGTTCTAACTAAAAAATGTTTTTGAAAGGGTTTAAAAGGAGAGGTTGAATCATCTGAGACCATCTTCACCACTTAGAAAATGATGCACTAGGCATAAGTGGGAATCATGTGGTTCATCATCAACAAGGACACTACAGCTAAATTAAATCACATAGGGCAATTTTGGCATGGATCAGAATGATTGAATTTTAACAAATATAAAAACAGAAATACCTCTGATGAAGGCAGATATTACAGATCTGAAGAACAAAAATGAAGCGGAGAACTGGAAAATGAGATTTGCGAGAGTTGTCTTCCCAGATCTTGTGAAAATGTTTCTGGAGCAATTCTTCTCAGATCTTGTGAAAAAATGTGTGCAGCAATTCTTCTCTCTGATCTTGTGAGCTGTGTCTGTTTTTCTGATCTCGTGAAGTCTCCTCCCCCAAAATGTGACTTGAGGCTGCCTATTTATAGGCTTAGAATTTTTTAAAAACATTTATTGCAATGAAGAATCGATTGTTTGAGCCTTTGGAAATATGTAGGAATCGATTCTTTATTTTTGGAAATGATAAGAATCGATTATATGGCCTATGGAAAATGGTAGGAATCGATTTTCAGGACATTTGGAGATCCTGAAAATCGATTCTGTGGTCTTTGGAAATATGTAGGAATCGATTCTTTATTTTTTTGAAATGATGAGAATCGATTGTATGGCCTATGGAAAAAGGAGGAATCGATTTTCACCTCTTTAAAATGGCCTGAAAATCGATTTCAAGGCCTATGAGAGGAGAGGGAAATCGATTTTCAGGACATATATAATAGGTGAAAATCGATTCCATGTTTAGTTAAAGCAATGAGGAATCGATTCATGGCCTATGGAAGAGCTTGAAAATCGATTTTCAAGGCCTATGCAACATACTATAAATCGATTCTTGGCCTAGAAATCAATTCTTGCTTTCCACAAAATGCTTTTAGGTCTTTGCCATGCATAAAATATTTTCCAAAGCTTGCCATGCATGCATAACATATTTTTCAAAAACCCTAATTTGATGCATGAGGCCTATTGCAAAAAATTGTTTTTAGAGACCCTTTTGTGAGAAATGACCAGAATGCCTTTTTTGACTCTAACTTCCCAAAACGTGCATTCTAACCCTAAAAATGATGCGTAATTTATTTTTGTGTGGAAAATTAGGGTTTAGACCTAAGCCGGACAAAATTGGGGTATGACAGCTGCCCCTCTTTATCTGAATTTTAACGAGGAATATGAATTGGCCGAAACATATTCCAAGGCAAAATGAAGATAAAGAATTCAGAAATTATACCGATTTTGTCCACTTGGGTAAACCCGAATTTTCCTCTTTTTCTTTTTCTATATTTTTTTGAAATAGATGGGCTTGAGAACAAACGGGGAACGGGTAACACTTGGCGCATTAACCGAGAGAGAAAATGACGGACCACTCGGGATCTGAAGGAGCGCTAAGGCTCTGAAGGACCACTCAGGGTCTGGAGGAGCACTAAGGCTCTGAAGGACCACTCAGGGTCTGAAGGAGCACTAAGGCTCTGAAGGACCACTCAGGGTCTGGAGGAGCACTAAGGCTCTGAAGGACCACTCAGGGTCTGGAGGAGCACTAAGGCTCTGAAGGACCACTCAGGGTCTGAAGGAGCACTAAGGCTCTGAAGGACCACTCAGGGTCTGGAAGGCTGCCTAGGCCTTAATTGAAGGACCATCGTGGTCTGAAGGAGCGCTACTAGCTATGGTACTAGTAAAACGGTCTGAGGGGGGCCTCTCGAGCGGCCATGGGGGGTCAAGATCAGCTCCGGAACTGATATGTTGACCATGAAGGACGTCCGCTGTGTCTTAGGCTTGACACAACTAGTCTGAAGGACCACTTGGGGTCTGAAGGACTTACCCGCAGCTCGAATACGAGGTGAAGTCTGCTTTTGAAGGGACACTTGGGTCCTGAAGGGATTCACGAATCCTGTTGGTTGACTGATTGAAATATTCAACTAAAGCAGACAGAATAGTAAAATGGGCACATGGCGTGCAAACAGAAAAGTAAAATGGGCACTTGGCGTGCAGAAGCAGGAAATAAGGCGGTAAAGAATGCGGTAAAGAAAACAGTAAGGAAGGAGCACTGGGGGCTGAGGATGAGCACAGAGGGCTGAGGACGAGCACAGAGGGCTCAGGAGGGAGCACAGAGGGCTCAGGATGAGCACAGAGGGCTCAGGATGAGCACAGAGGGCTCAGGAGGGAGCACAGAGGGCTCAGGATGAGCACAGAGGGCTCAGGAGGGAGCACAGAGGGCTCAGGATGAGCACAGAGGGCTCAGGAGGGAGCACAGAGGGCTCAGGATGAGCACAGAGGGCTCGGGAGGGAGCACAGAGGGCTCAGGATGAGCACAGAGGGCTCAGGAGGGAGCACAGAGGGCTCAGGAGGGAGCACAGAGGGCTCAGGATGAGCACAGAGGGCTCAGGAGGGAGCACAGAGGGCTCAGGATGAGCACAGAGGGCTCAGGAGGGAGCACAGAGGGCTCAGGATGAGCACAGAGGGCTCGGGAGGGAGCACAGAGGGCTCAGGATGAGCACAGAGGGCTCAGGGGGAGCACAGAGGGCTCAGGAGGAGCACAGAGGGCTCAGGAGGAGCACAGAGGGCTCAGGAGGAGCACAGAGGGCTCTGGACGAGCACAGAGGGCTCAGGATGAGCACAGAGGGCTCAGGGGGAGCACAGAGGGCTCAGGATGAGCACAGAGGGCTCAGGAGGAGCACAGAGGGCTCATCGATTCTGTTGATTGGTTGATTTGAAATGACCGATGCTGCTGCATTGGATTGAGGTACCTGCATACGTTAGTTGATGCAAGGAATGGTGCATGGAGTATGAGTGCATGTTATGCAAGGGCATGTTATGCATGTAATGATGAATGTGCAAGATGCGGTTATGCAAATGTAATGCAGATGTATGCTACGTGGATGCATGTGACGCTGATGTATGCAATGCTGGATGCTTTTGATATTTATGAAATGCGGGCATGCAAATGCAATGCTTGAGAGTTGTGAAATGCTAAATTATGGACCCGACATTAGTCTGATTTAAGGATCACAACGAGTCTGGTTTATGGGCCGACAAGCCTGGTTTATGGAGCAATATGTGTCTGCATATTGGTCTGGTTTATGGACCCTAAAGGTCTGGTTTAAGGACACAAAGGTCTGGTTTAAGGAGACAAAGGTCTGGTTTGACCGCATGGAATGCCAGTGTATGCAATGGAAGGCTTCGTTTTGTTTTTTCTATGAGATGCATGATGCAAATGTCATGATTGCTATTTTCTTTTTCTTTCTCTTATGATGAATGCAAATGCCTGAATTTCTCTTTTTTTTTTACTTTATTATCATTATTTTTATGTCTGATAAATGCATGATTTTATGCATGATGTAATGCATGACTGTGTTTGTTTATTGCCCCCCTTTTTTTTTGCTTATTTTTTATTTTTTATTTTTGCTGGTTCAGCCAACCCGCGATGCTCATGACACGAGACTGAGGAACCTGTTGGACTTGCGGGGCTCATGGGCCGAGTGCATGTTGGTCTTGACTTTGCTGGTTTGAAGCAATCGTGGATGTAGTTGCTCTCTCTTGCATGATTGACTGATTTTGGGGAATTGCCTTCTCCCGGGACTCTTAAGAATCTCGTAATGATTTGCAATGCTCTATGATGTATGCACATGTTTTACAGTTCAGGACCATCATCATCATAAAACATTTATTTTGAGCAGAAAATAAAAGAGTGAACAGATACGAGAAATTTTGAACTTTATTAATGTGGAAACCGGTCGCACAAGAAGTTACGCCGATTATTTATTACACTTGAAAGTTTAAACTGTAAAAAGACACGAAAAAGGAGAGAAGCTGAATTCTGACTGTCTGTCTCTGTGGAACAGTGCCAAACATCTATGTCCTTGACCTTGATCACTCCCTCATCCAAGCTTGTAGGAGAGTTGTATGCCTTTCTTTACTTTTCATGCCTAAGTTTTCAGACCCTAATTTTTGCCTGGATCGCCCTTTGCGGGTTTTCAATCCACCGGGTCGCTCTGATTTTGCCTAGGTCGCCCTTTGCGGGTTTTCAACCTAGCGAGCTAATTCTTACTTGGCTTGTCTTTCTCTTTTTTCATCTATTTCTTTTAGGCATAATACTTCTTCACTTGATCTGAATTGACTGGATTCCTGAAATCTTTGCCGTCTATGTTTATGAGTATCGGCGCTCCTCTGGAAAAAGCTTTCTTGACTTCATATGGACCGTCATAAGTGGGTATCAACTTCCCACGGAGTCAGTCTGGATAGGTAGGATCTTTTTGAGTACAAGGTCTCCTTCGCCGAATTCTCGAAGGCGGACTTTCCTGCCGAAAGCTGCCTTCATCTTTTGTAGGTACAACTGGCCATGGCGCCGGGCAGCAATTCCTTTCTCTTTAATGAGATTCAGTTGATCTAGACGAGCTTGGACCCCCTTTTGCTTCTTCTAACTTGGCCTCCATGACTACTCGTAGAGAGGGTAATTCAACCTTGATGAGAAGAACTGCTTTTGACCCATACACTAGAGAAGTTTCAATGAGTGCGACAAGGGATGAGATAGGTGTAGGGTCAATTTCCCCAGTTGTAGGAGGGGTGAAGAGCGACAGAATTGCCCCACTTGGCATATTGTAAAATGAATTTACTTGTCCTTGAGCTAAAACTTTGAGAAAACAACAGCAATCAATCATTGATCGGAATGGACCTTTCGGGATTGTGGTGTTTTGTGGAGGAGAGATGAGTAGGCTTAATGAGGTATTTGGGGCTAATGGCAGGATGGTTTTTATTTGGTGTTGGCTGTCGATCGATGATTTATGATGGTTAACTGGCTTGATGAGGTATTAGGAGGTTTTATTCCTGGCTAAAGGTCTGTGGAGGGCGGACTGTCGAGGTCAAATGAGAGTGTTTGCGGTTTATGAGAGGAGAGGTGCATGGAAATGAGAAAGTGTGTGAAGGTTTATTGAGACAAGGATCTCTTGGGTTTTGTGGTAACATGTACCAACTCACCACCTACATTTCTTTTGTATTTTTCTTTTGGTTTTGGAATTTTCCTTTTTGAATGATTTTTCCTTCTTTGACTTCTTCTTTTTCTTGAGCTTGGGTGAGCTGATAAAGAACGATGCACTGTTTTTTTTCTGAGATGGTCCTTGTCTAAGGTGACTTTTGGATTTTTCGCTTTTTTTTTTTTTTTTGCTTAAGATGGGTCGGAAAGGATTATGTTTTTCTCTTTGGGATTTTCTTGGCTTAAGATGGTTAGGAGAGGATTTTGTTTTTGGATATGGAATGGTAGTCCGACTTCCTTTCAAATCATGATTGCTTATTTCCTCAAAAATTAACTCTGGGATAATAATTCACTTATTTTCACGCACTTGCCCTTCTTCTTTATTTCCCTTTTGAGCTCTAATTTTCCTTTATTGAAGTACCCATCTTGACCTCTTTCTTGTTCTCAGCGGTTCCCAAGTTGATCACTTCAGTGGATTCCCCGGGATGCTGAATAACCCTTTTTCCTTGCTTCATTAACCTTCTGGAGGATTTTCCCGGTCTTTCTCAACGTCCCACTCTGCTTGATTGATAAGGTGATCAAAGTCAAAATATGGACCGTTGGCACTGTTATTTTGAGAGACAATTGCTGTGGATTTGCTTTTTGCCGAGGCGAAAAAGCAGAATGGAAGGTGAGACATGCAGGCAAAAATAATAAAGAAAAGAAGAGACACATGAAATGAAAAGGAATTGATTTTTTATTGATTGGAATTCAAAAACAACATTTTTATTGATGATGATGATTTAGAAAATAAAAACATGTGCGCCCCTAACAACTGGTCCTGTGGCCTTGGGCAGAGCCACAGGGTTGCATTACAAATGACTACTTTAAATCAAAGGTCCCAAGAGGATCAACAGCCTTTCAATTCTTTAATTCTTTCACCAGCACTGCAGCGACAAACCAGGTTTGCACCACCCTCTTCTGACTTAGTACCATCATTGATGACAGCAATTTGATCGTGTTGTTCCTCTTCCTCATCCCATCCTGTGGGCTGTATGTCTTCCATTCGGATTTGAGCACTCTCGGGAGCGTCATATCTGACCAAGTAATCAAACTTTCCACTGGGCTCCCCTAGGGTATCCCAACATCCCTCTTTCGCAGGCACCGCTGTTACTTCCTCATTGATTTCTTCTTCACCATCAATATCAGGGGTTCCTATCTGAATCACGCACCGATCTATCAGGTCTTGCACTGCATGCTTGAAGGCTCTGCACTCCTCCACAGTATGACCAACCCCGTTTTCGTGGAAACTGCAGGTAGCACTTGCATTGTACCTTCGGAAAAATGGCGGTTGAAGGGCCTTCATTGGCCGAGTGCTGATCAGGTTCTTGGAAGTCAGGTGATTAAACAATTCCGTGCATGTCATCGGTATTGGATCAAAACTGGTTCGTTTCTTGTACTGATAACCCTGAGCCTTGTGACTGTCACCGACTTGCTGGGATGGCACAGGAGCAGAGAATGGAACAGTTTGTGGTGGCGGAGGAATGAAAGAAATGACACCAACTGGACCCACGACAGTGACACCTTCAGCAGCTGCCCCACTCTTTAAGCTCTGCAATATGACCATCATCTCATGTATCTGGGCCTCCATTGCCTTCAATCGTTCTTCTAGCAAGTGATATCTGTCTCTTGGCTGTGGGCTTTCAATCATCTGGCCCTGAGGATAGCTCCTCGGACTGAAGTAGTAAACCCCATACTGAGCGGAGTTTCCCATTTGATAAGCAACACTTGGAGGATTCACAATAATCTCCGGAGCAAGAGCAGAAGAACTTCTGGGAGGTATAATACTGGGACTAGGGATGTGAATGTGTGGCACACCCGCAACTCCACTAGAAGTAACCACAGCAGGCTGACTTGTCACCACGGGAATGGCTTCAGCAGTGGTCCCACTTCTCAGATTTTGCAGCATATTCATTATTTCGGCCCTCTGAGCCTCCATAGCCTCCACTTTAGTCTTCAAAGCTTGATTCTCTTGAGCCAGCTGCTCGGGGTTAAGAATTTCCACAACCGACTCATCTTGACCCAGGGGGTCCTCATTCTCGAGATGTTGATTGCTAGCCATTAGTCTTGCCTGTAGACGGGTAGAGTATCGGTGTTGGCGAACCAGCTTGCCTTTTGTTTTTCTTTCTGATGATAGAACATCTTTTATGAGTACAAGTATGAATGCGTAAATGAATGCAATGCATATGCACATGGCTTTATGTTATTAGATGCATGAGGAATGCTGTATGAATTTTTCAGAATTTTGCTTATGTAATGCATGCTGTAAAATGCGGATGATGATGATGCTTGTTATAAAGACAGATATTTACAGGTGGGGTTTTGAAAAATTAGGGCGGTATACCCTATATGCCACCCCATATAGGTATTTATGAAAGAGAAGGAAAAAAACATATTCTTTTTTTGATTTTGTTGTTTTTTTTTTCAAAAAATGTTGGCGGAAATGAACTAAACTAGATGCAATAATGCACACACAATTTTGGAAAAGCCCTTGTGACCTAAAAAAAGAGGTAAGACCTATGATCTAGGGCAATTAAAAGGGTAATCCTTCCATGTAGCTCTATTCACTCCCTCACAAGGCCACCAGAGCTACAGTCCCTTTCACAAAACTCCCCACAAATGCAGCAAACTGCTAGGTGCGAGGCATCATGAAAGAGCACAACTCTGGTTGAAACTTTCGCAAGTAGCCAAACGGACAAAGGTCCTGATGGGCTCTCACTACTCGAATCCACTCTCCTAAGTTTTGCAGACCTGGGTTATGGTCCCACTCAAAACACATAGTCACAGGGTATAAGTGTAGTGTGTGTTAAGGGCATTTCCCTAGTACTACCCCCACCTGAAATGAAAACCAGAGCAGTCTAGACAAAAGCAAACAATAACAAGTTATCTACCCTAGGGTTCCATACCTAGAATATCTATAAACAAGGATATTGCTTACCTTAGGAAAAGGAGCCAAGAAGAGGGGATCATGGGGATAGAAAAAAAAATGCATGGGCATAAGCGATAAAAGAAAGGGAATAAAAGATAAGGAAGAAAGGCAAACAGGGTTTTAATCAAATCAACAATACATTAAACCACACATTTAAATTAGTTAGGCTTGACCCTCGTCTTTTTAAAAAAAGTGTCCCCAGTGGAGTCGCCAGCTGTTGCACCCCGAAAAATCCCCGGCTTTGGGTTTCCCGATGTACAACGTGGAATAAGTTGGAGCCGCCACCAATATTTTAATTTTAAGACCAAAACATTGAAAAAAGGTCTTTTGTACAAGGCGGATGGTCTTTGAAAACTAGAGATATAGGTTCGGGGGTCGATTACGTGCGAGGAAGGTGTTAGCACCGCGCACGTCCTTTCTATCGAAAGGGAACCTCTAATTAAATGTGTGGTTTTAACACTTGATTTGAAAAATACCTAGATTTGCCTATTTATTTCTTATTTGGAGATGAATGGGAAATCTTTTAATGAAAATTTTATTTTAGGTGAGAAGGGGGAAAAAAAGAGTTTTTAGAAAAAGTGCTTGACGGGACATGGCCCGCTCCTACGTATCTCCCGGTGCGATGGAGAATTCAAAGCTACGTAGTTCTTGGTTCTTTTTGAAAAGTTTTTGTTTTTTTTATCTTTTTTTTTAGTGAGTTTTTTTTGAAATAGGACGAGCATTAGCAAATGATTAAACTAGCAGAGGCTATGATGAATCACTGCTAAATGCTCAAAAAGAGTTGTACCGCTAGTCAAACGAACAAAGGTTCTGATGGACTATTGATAACAACTTGTTTTTATTATGTTTTTGAAAATGATTTTTGAAAGAGATTGATTTGTACGATGATCAAACTAACAAAGGTTATGATGGATCACCGTTTATTATTTTTAGGAGAAAAGGACATTGTCACTAATAGCTAAACGAACAGAGGTTCTGATGAGCTACTAGCAACAATGGGTTTTGAAAATGATTTTTGTTTGTTTTATGAAAATGATTGGTTTAGGGGGATGAAAAGAATTTTTATTTGTTGCGCTTGACGAGGACGTGGCTCGCTCCTACGTATCCCAAACGGGAATCAAAGCGACGTAGTTCTAACTAAAAAATGTTTTTGAAAGGGTTTAAAAGGAGAGGTTGAATCATCTGAGACCATCTTCACCACTTAGAAAATGATGCACTAGGCATAAGTGGGAATCATGTGGTTCATCATCAACAAGGACACTACAGCTAAATTAAATCACATAGGGCAATTTTGGCATGGATCAGAATGATTGAATTTTAACAAATATAAAAACAGAAATACCTCTGATGAAGGCAGATATTACAGATCTGAAGAACAAAAATGAAGCGGAGAACTGGAAAATGAGATTTGCGAGAGTTGTCTTCCCAGATCTTGTGAAAATGTTTCTGGAGCAATTCTTCTCAGATCTTGTGAAAAAATGTGTGCAGCAATTCTTCTCTCTGATCTTGTGAGCTGTGTCTGTTTTTCTGATCTCGTGAAGTCTCCTCTCCCAAAATGTGACTTGAGGCTGCCTATTTATAGGCTTAGAATTTTTTAAAAACATTTATTGCAATGAAGAATCGATTGTTTGAGCCTTTGGAAATATGTAGGAATCGATTCTTTATTTTTGGAAATGATAAGAATCGATTATATGGCCTATGGAAAATGGTAGGAATCGATTTTCAGGACATTTGGAGATCCTGAAAATCGATTCTGTGGTCTTTGGAAATATGTAGGAATCGATTCTTTATTTTTTTGAAATGATGAGAATCGATTGTATGGCCTATGGAAAAAGGAGGAATCGATTTTCACCTCTTTAAAATGGCCTGAAAATCGATTTCAAGGCCTATGAGAGGAGAGGGAAATCGATTTTCAGGACATATATAATAGGTGAAAATCGATTCCATGTTTAGTTAAAGCAATGAGGAATCGATTCATGGCCTATGGAAGAGCTTGAAAATCGATTTTCAAGGCCTATGCAACATACTATAAATCGATTCTTGGCCTAGAAATCAATTCTTGCTTTCCACAAAATGCTTTTAGGTCTTTGCCATGCATAAAATATTTTCCAAAGCTTGCCATGCATGCATAACATATTTTTCAAAAACCCTAATTTGATGCATGAGGCCTATTGCAAAAAATTGTTTTTAGAGACCCTTTTGTGAGAAATGACCAGAATGCCTTTTTTGACTCTAACTTCCCAAAACGTGCATTCTAACCCTAAAAATGATGCGTAATTTATTTTTGTGTGGAAAATTAGGGTTTAGACCTAAGCCGGACAAAATTGGGGTATGACATCATGTCAACCAAAGATTTGATCAGAACTGATCAATTACAGTTTCAACAATCTTGCATGTTTCTGCTCTGATCAGAATTAATCAATTACAGTTTCAACCATCTTTCATTTTTCTGCTCTTCTCTATTCCACTATTCATTGCCAATATTATTATGACAACAACAATTTAATTTAAAACTCAACTGTCCATTGCAAATATTATTATGACAAACATGATTGTTCATTTTTAAAGGCCCAAGTCCACACTGAGACATAGGAAGAAAACCCATCTTCAAAACAGAAATTTCTAAAAGAATCTATAACAAACATGAGAATTCTCTAAATAATGAATAATACAGGCACAAAACAAAATAAACTATTGGAGCATTCCCTGCAAATTTATTTGTTGACAATGAAGATCAGGGAGGGATAAATAACAAACTAAACAGTAAATAACAACAAAAAAACACACAATTATCTGCACAAACCGTAAGAGTGTAACACCATAGCATTAACATTACTAATTTTGATTAGATCCTACCAAAAGTTATAATGCAAGCCCTAATTGCAGTATAGGCATCATAAATAAAACAATTGTATGATCTAATTTCAAGAATTGTCTGGACATGCATGAGGGAAGGAATGTGACCTTTTCTCCAATTTTGGATCAACATGGAAAGTTTTATTCGCATACACATATTTTGGGGCTCTGCCTCACCAATTCATTACTTAGCCAACAAAACATTTAAGAAAACACAAGATCAAGTAAGCTAAAGAAACACCATGGTAAGATGCCAAAGAAATATATTTCATAGATAGAAATAGTACATTACAGAAAAGGTTAATGATGGGAAGAAAGCATCTGAACAAACTTAGATAAAGTACTCCAAAGAAGGACATGGGGCAGTACCATAAGAGGCCTAGATGTACAACAAAACAAAGAGACCTAAAAGACCTAGATACAGAGCAAAACACTAATACCCAAACTGTTGAGAAACAGAAACATAATTTGACCCAGGCAAATGGAATAAAATAGATATCCCCTAGTCTTTAACAACCTTAACAAAAAGGTATTTTCTATTCTTCCTAGCCACACCTAGCTTGAGAGAGGTCCCTGGAAGGAGTCCATTCAAGCCACGAAAGGCAGCCCACCCATCAGAAACACAACAGTAATTAGGCTTTGAACTATTCCATTGAAACTTGCAGTTCCATTTCCTTCCACGAGAATTAACCAAAGTGATGGAGGTAGTAGTAGGAGAGAAGGCGAATTCGCAAAAACCAATGTGAAGGAACTGAAAAGAGAATTAATGAAAAAATCAGTAAACCAATAAACAAATACAAAAACAATTAATGCAGAAACCAAATTAAAAAAGTTAAATGCCTAAGAAGATTCATCCATACATACAAGAAATGGAGTGTTGGTTTCCTCAAGAGAGAGATCTTTCACCAAAGTATGGTAAAAATGGACAGTATCAATAAAAAGAAATTCGTCCTCCTCCTCATCAACAATACTCATTGGGAGGTGAGGTTCTCCACGGCCAAACTTCTTAGGGGGAAATGGATAGGAAACTTGCTTCCACATCCTGTCCCTTACAAGGATCTCAAAGGTCACACCCTGCACAAATTTTAGGGTAATCCAGCCACCACCAAACAAATTATAAACCTCCCCAATGCGAGCAGAACCATGATCTAAGTACACCCTGCTTGGGCGATGCTTGATGGAGACGACAAAAACATTCCCCAAGGGATCCAAGAGGTGAACAATGGTTGGCATCTCATTATAGAAGTCTGCCAAAAAAAGGACTGGCAGTCGCTGCATACTCTGAGAAATGTGTGGAACACAATGAGGAATATAAAACAGATAAAAAGCAACTATTTAAATGGAGAGAAAGAGAAACTTACAAAGCCAGGAACAAATTTGAATTCATAAGTGCGGTATTTGATAAGGCACTCTGCAAAATACGGGTCACTACTAAGAGCATCGAGGGGACCGAGCTAACCAAAGGAAGAGCACAACAATCAACATAAAAGAATAAATTAGGAAAATTACAGTAAAACAGGGCCGAGAACAAAAACAGAAAGCTCACTATATTACATGAAACAAACAAAAGACCAAGTAGGCACTAAAACTCAATAAAAATGTAACTTAGTTCTGGACATATGGCCCAAGAAATGTGGTTGGATAATGTGAATAAGAAAAGAAAGAGAAGCAATGGGATTACTGTGTTTTCTTCACCCACAATGTCAAGCGAATCCATCTACACAAGGTAAAAACAACAGCATGAAATAAGACACTAACATCACTAATTTCTAAATAAGTTAATGAGATAGCATGTATTAGTAGGTTTTCAGTGATCAAACAATTAAAACAACAGGGAATCAAAACAATGCGGAAATATGGCCCAAGAAATATGTTTGGATAATGTGAATAAGAAAAGAAAGAGAAACTAACGTTACTAATGCCTAAATAAGTTACTGAGATAGCATGAATTAGTATCAAACAATTAAAATAAGTTACTAATGCCTAAATAAGTTACTAATGCCTAAATAAGTTACTGAGATAGCATCAAACAATTAAAACAGCAAGATTTGAAAATAAAATCAGACAGATAAAGCCAATTTCTATTTCTCAATAAAGCAAGTAAGAGAAACATAATGGACAAAGGGAAAAAAGAAAGAATAGAACTACCTTGTGGAACAGAGAGAGAAGAAACCACAGCAAATGACTAATAAATGCCTGAAACGAAAGACAAAGTTGGGGATTACATAAGGTATATTTCTCAGCATTCACCTTTATGCATCTCTTCTATTTCTAATAAGCATTATAGTCATGAGAAGCATCCATAGAAGTTGGAACCATTCAGAAAGAATTAAGGTTGTTGATTTCTTCTTGTCCCCAACTAAAGAATGTAATGGAACAGAAAACATTTTGTTAATCACCCAAAAACTTGAAGATTACATTACATAAGGTGACTCAATGACAGCGTTGATTCATGTAATTTCACAATTAGGCCAACAAAAAAGATCACAATCATAATCCCCTTAAGGCTGTTGATTTCTTCTTGTCCCAACTAAAGAATGTAGTGGAACAGAAAACACTTTCTTAATGACCCAAAAACTTGAAGATTACATGACATAAGGTGACTCAATGACAGCATTGATTCATGTAATTTCAGCATACACTAAATTAGAGTAATCAAGGGGATAACTAAAAATAGGGAATCAAAGGATCAGGAAAACCGTAGAAACTGAAGAAACAGGGAGAATAGTATTACCTTGTGGAAGAGCAACTGAAGAGACCACAGAAAATGAGAAAGGAAAGCCTGAAAGGAAAACAAAGCAAATAATTACAAATAGAGATTAACCGAAAAAACATAAAGAGAAAGGAAACGAAGCCGAGAGAGTAACCCTAAGAAAGTTAAGAGCTGGTGCGAACAAATGTGGACAAATGTTGTGATTTATATAAAACGAATGGTTAGAGCTGAAACCAAATAACAATGGGCCTAATGGGAAGCGTGAACACATGATTAGAAGCACTTTGTATGCAGAAACTTAGCTTGATGAAGTGTTGGAAGCATTGGGAACTGGAGAAGAAGAGAATGAGTTCTACAGACCAACACAAACTCAGCCACGTGGGGGAAAACAAAGGCAAGCACAGAGAAACACAGAAACAGCGAAGAAAACCGAGCAAAGGGAACCCAATAACAAAGTACACGTGTCTACACAAAGCTGAAATCCAATCTTTTGCGCCATTTTCACTCCTCCTCTAGCGAGAAGCAATCTGCTTGCTCGATGAACCAACCACGTGTACGACGGGACTGATATCCCCATCTTCACCTCCTTAACGATGATCTCTGATGACGCAATCCCAGATTCTTCGCTGAAACAACCACACCACCTTTGATTTCTTCCACTTCTTGATTCGACGGTTCGACGATTCCTCACCTCGAAGCTTCCTTGAGACGATTGCTGAACTCGAAGCTGACATGGCAACGACGAACCACTGGCTTCCACCTGCACCACATGGCGGCGCTCAACTGGCTGGAGAATTAGAGGGAAACACGGGGGCGCTGGCGGGAACGATGACATGGAGAACAAACCGGATGTTTATTCTTTGATTATCGCTCGCACTTACCAAGAATTCCTTTGGGCACCAACATTTTGAGAGAAATATTAATAACAAAATAACACCCAACTCTCTAAATTATCATTACTGAATTGTAAAGTATATTCTTCTTCATATGAATATTCCCCTCCTGTCAAAAAAAATGAATATTCTCGCAAACCACCAAATTGTGGCATTATAATTTATTTATTTTTAAAAAATGACTCCAAGTCTTCATCTATCAAACCAATTGGCACATGTCAACTTGTTTTTCCTAGTAGAAATTACCAATGAAATACCAACCAACATCAGTGTCAGGTGACTAGGTCCGAAAAGTACATTTCCAATTTCATTGAACTTCTTCGCAACCACTACAAATTTGGTTTTATTTGGGACACAATCAATGAAGGTAACAAATAAGTTTCACTCTCTCAACTATCTTTGGTGTGATAGTAAAAAAAAGGCTAAATAGCACTTTTGGTCCTTTATCTTTGCTCCAGATTTCACTTTGGTCATTTATCTTTTTTTTGGTCTGTTTTGGTCCCTCATGTTTCGTTTTTGTTTCATGTTGGTCCCTCACGTTAGTTTTGACTAACAGACGCCACGCTGGCAGTTAACTGCTGACGTGGCGTCCTCAATTAATTAAATGACATGGCATTTATTAATTGATGTGGCAAATTTTTTTTTTTAATTCTAAATCTAATGACACATAAGCAACTAATTAATTCTAAATTCATTAAATTCTAATGGTGGTGCTCTCGTCCCAGATCTATTCAACAACATTCAACAATCAACATTCAACATTCAAGCATTTAATTCATTTAAACCCAGATCTGTACAACAACATTCAACATTCCAGATCTCTCGTCTCTCGTCTCTCTCTCTCTCTCAATTCCAGATCTGGGTTTCTCAATTTGCCCAGAAATTGTGTTTGCCCATCTTCAACGAATCTAAAGAACAAAACGAAGAACAAACACCCACAAATCTGAAGAACAAAACACCCACAAAACGAAGAACAAAACGAATCTGAAGAACAAACACCCACAAATCTTGAACCAAACTGAAGAACAAACACCCACAAATCTGAAGAACAAACACCCATAAATCTTGAACAAAACGAATCTGAAGAACAAACACTCACAAATCTGAAGAACAAAACACCCACAAAACGAAGAACAAAATGAATCTGAAGAACAAACACCCACAAAACGAATCTGAAGAACAAACACCCCCCACTGTTTCTGACTGTTTCTGTCGTTCCCCTCTCTCTCTCCTCGCGAACCAGTGCGTTTGTTGGGGTTATTACTATTGTTCAACCATTGATGGTGGTGTGAAAAGAAAAGAAAAGAAAAGAAAAGATGAAGATGAAGATTAGTTTATGGTTTCAGAAAAGAAACAAAAGAGCTATTAAAACAAATTTCTGGGTTTAAATATTTTAATTGTTTTAATATTTTTAAGTAATTAATGTTTTAATGTTTTTAAGTAATTAAAAAATAAATTGAGGACGCCACGTCAGCAGTTAACTGCCAGCGTGGCGTCCGTTAGTCAAAACTAACGTGAGGGACCAAAATGAAACAAAAACGAAACATGAGGGACCAAAACGGACCCAAAAAAAGATAAAGGACCAAAGTGAAATCTGGAGCAAAGATATAGGACCAAAAGTGCTATTTAGCCTAAAAAAAATTATCTTTGAATGTGACTTCACTCGATGTACAATTGTAGTTAGCGCCTTTATTATTTCACAAGGGTATTGTGCATGGTGGTACGTTATAAGGACAACAGTGCAACTCATTCTATCCCAGTTGTGAGCCTGTGACTTCACTCGATCTGCAGTTGTATACAAAAATTCACTAAAATTTGTGTGACCTGCAGTTGTCCAGTAGGGCTATCTACAGTTCAACTTAAATCATGTGGTATTTAGCGGTACACTAGGGTTATTCGAGGTTCCACATGAATTGTGTGATTCTTAGTTGCACACGAATTGTACGAACCATAGTTTCATTTGAGCTATTAGTTGTAGTTATGAGATGTTTATCGATAGCTTGTCCGAGACGTTCACTGACGGATAGTGATTATTATAGTTAGGTTATCAACTTGAAGAAAATCGTTGGGAAATGGGGATGACTAGGAAGATGATTGTTACATTGGTCGTGGTTGTGTACATATTAACTTGTATTCAGTGGCGGACCTGGCTTACATCCAGGGGGTTCAGTTGAACCCCCTGGAATTTTTTTTTTGCACTTACCACCCTATATAAATAGCCCAAATCTCCTGAAATTTTAATTTTGACCCCCTGAAAATTTTAAATTGTACTAGTAGACAAAGTTTTGCACCCATTTGACACTGGCCTTAAAAAATTTGACACCCCTGACCCTGGGGTCCTGGGTCCGCCACTGCTTGTATTCTATGACGTTTTTTCGCTATATAGTAATTGATGTGTTTTCTTACCTCCTCTATGTTGCATCTCATATCTTTATCTTTGGATCTATGAGTGAGAGGACCAACTTGCTCTTGACCCTACTTTTTTATTAGAGGTTCCACTAAAAGTGGAGATGAACGCGGGGGAAGGCGCATCTCTTGTAATATGTAGTAGTTGTACATTCCTTGTGTAGTAGTGTCACGACCAAGATATTTCATGTGTTGTGTATAGATATGATATTGTGAGCGCTCTAATAAACATGTTGTAGCTATGATGTTATATAAATAGAAAAAACCCGAGTGCTATTTTGTAGGTGTGTTGTTTATTTTGTCCACCAATTATCACATGCCACGCAGATTAAACTTTTCTGTTAAATCTAAAATATGTTTTAGTTTATTGAATACATAGTTATGTGTTAAGTAGCACACAATTAACCACGTCTAAGTATGTAAATATGATGATTTGTGTACATGTGTATTGTTTGAAATGTGGGGCTAAAGAGTGTTACAACTCACGTGCTAAAAAAAGAAACAAGACTTGTGCAAAAAAAGGTAGCATACTAATTTCATACGAAATTTAGGTTGATTTACATAAGAAGTTTAAATTGAACAATGAAGCTCAACAAAATTTGAGTGGAGAGAGTGAGACTAGTTTCTAGGGCTTGACAAAGTTATTGGGCCGGACTGAGAACTCGGCATACCCGACAAGAGACGCAACCAATTGATTCTTTTCGAGTCACGGGTTCATGACTGTTTGTAATGGATGTACACACGAACAAGAACGGGCGAGCTTGTTTGTGTCTAATTTCACCGCTGAAACCCAGACCTGCCTGCAATATATACGACGTCATATTGATAACCCTCATTTTACTCTCAGTTTCAAACACTTCATCTCATCCCTCCTTCCAAACCCTATTAGCAAACAATAGTGCAGTTTGTCCTCTCATCTTCCTCCTCATCTCTGTCTCCATCTCATCTCCTTCCTCACCTCTAACCCGCCAACTCGTGTAATCGAACCCGAACAAAATTTAGGGCGGAAATAAGCCTAAGTTTCCAGATCACGAATTGGGCTGGATTGATGGTTTTGCCCAAAACCGATTGCTGTTATCCATGTCTACTAGTTTCATTTCTGCTCAGCTTACTCCCTCCGTGTTTGAATATAACCAAAAACATCTAAAAAATTATGTTACCAAATATAAACAAGTCAAAGTGTTTTTTAGTCAATTTACCAAATTTGCGCTTATTAATTGTTCACTTTTCTCTTTTTTTATTTCATTTAACTTTGATTTCTAAACTTTTTACGGTATTCGAGAATAGTTGATAGGAAAAATTTAGGAACCCTACTTTTTTTTTAACTTTTTTTTAAAGGGCGTGCATAACCTTGTTTTACTTATAATCGAAAAAAGAAGGCGTATTTCTAGATTTTTTTTTTTGGTACATAAGTATTTCTAGATTTATTCATTGATGGATCGCTCCGAAGTGACAAATCATTTGATTGGTGATCCACGGCACGTACAAAATTGCAAAAGCAGGCAGAGAAGAAAAATAATTAAAAAAGGCCAACCAATAGGGACCCTAGAAAATAGTTAAAGGTAATTATGAGAATGTCGGTGGTTCCTGCTGGTTGAGTATCGACCACAAATCCTATAAAAACTAGGCTAAATAGCATTTTTGGTCATTTATGTTTGCTCTAGGTTTCACTTTGGTCCTATATCTTTTTTTTTGTCCGTTTTGGACCCTCATGTTTCATTTTTAATCCATTTTGGTCCCTGACGTTAGTTTTAGCTAACGGATGCCACGCTGGCACTTAACTGCTGACGTGACGTCCATTTTCATTAAATGACGTGGCAAAAATTAATATTATTTAATTCCAATTAAATTTTAATTTTTAAAAACACAGTTAATATATAACTAAAAACATTAAAACTAAAACTAAATTCTTTTCCTCTCATCTCCTCCTTCGTCAGTTTCTCACTCTCCCTCTCCCACCACTGTCACATCTCACCACACTCACTGACAGAAACGGCGACCACCATCCCACCAAACGGTGACCCTCCCATCACCACCGTAACCCCCCACATCACCACTGTCGCATCTCTCTCACTCTCCCTCTCCCATCACCGTCGCATCTCACCATCGTTTTCTTCTTCGTTCTTCATCATTTCACATCACAGATCTGGAAGAACACAGATCCATCACAGATCCAACAGATCCAACAATGAAGAAGAACACAGATCCACCTCTTTTTCACTGTGTTCGCTCTGTTCTTTGGTTTCTTCGGATTAGGGTTCGTTTTTAAGAGAGATGAGACGGTGATGGTGAGGAAAAGAAGGAAAAATGGTTGAGGGAGAGTGAAAGAGAGATGCGCAGAGAGAAAGATAGATGCGCAGAGGGAGAGTGAAAGAGAGATGCGACGGTGGTGACAGTGAGGTGGGAGGGTGGCGACGGTGGGGACAGTGAGGTGGTTGAAGATGAGTTTTGTTGATCTGTATTTGGGGATTATGTTTTATGTTTTTAAAAGGCTAAATAATATAAAAGATGATGTGATAATTATTTTAGAATTAAATAAAACATTTACATGCCACGTCATTTAATGAAAATGGACGCCACGTCAGCAGTTAACTGCCAACGTGGCGTCCGTTAACAAAAACTAACGTCAGGGACCAAAATGAAACGAAAATGAAACATGAGGGACCAAAACAGACCAAAAAAAAGATAAAGGACCAAAGCGAAACCTAAAACAAACATAAAGGACCAAAAGTGCTATTTAGCCTAAAAATTAAAAAGGCACATCTACACTCTCAAGCCTCACCTACTACTACACAGTACACACATCTGAATATGATGTTCTATTTTTTTTAGTGGCGTTTTATTGAATTTTATGTAAAATAAACCCAATTAATACGTAATAAAATCATATAGTTGCGCACACACCTTTTTAGTATTATATATATTCATGCCTGCCATCAAAAATATCACACATTCACACCTACCTGCCCCCCTCACCAAACTTTTTTTGTCAATGAAGTGCACCCTCACTATCAAAATAAAAAAAAAAGAAAACTATGTAAGTCATTATCTCTCTAGCTAAATATACTTTTTTTATATACTTATTATCTTAATGTTAATTAGAAATTTCTGATTCTTGATTAACCTAAATCTAAATATTGGTTCATTTAGTGCGATAAAAAATGCTCCATTTGATGCACCAACGTAAACAATTCATAATATACTATACAAATCACATGGACACACGTGTAAATGTTTGATAGTTAATAAAACAAACAAATCTTTTTTAAAAAAAATGATATACATTGAGTGCGCACTAGATCTTCAAGCTTTTCAAAAATAACTCATAGAAATAACTAATTAAGGGTTTTGGTCCCCAACCAACGACACCAATGAACCAAAAAATCCAATTCAATGGTTTTTTTTGGTATGTTGGAATTCAAATCGAACCAAATTAAATAGCCTCGACCTCTAGCTTTAGGTAATGGTTCCACGACATTTAAAAACAATATAACATTTGTCTCATATTATTTGACGTTTTAGTTAAAAAAATTGTCTCATATTACTTGACGTTTTACAATACCAATGAAGCATTTTTCTATTATAACCTTGAAGTATTAATATAGTTTTTCTTTCAAAAATTTATTTAAGAGAGACGTGAAGTAACAACATGCATATTAGAAAAGTATAAATATAATGAATTTTGAACTATGAATTATTTTTCTCATTCTGTGTGCCACAACCATGAATAACAATAAAATAGGACGGGGATAGTAGCTCGTAGTTCAAACTAAACTAATTTATGATTTTTATTTTATTTCACATTTGATTAGTAATGTTATTTTATATTTTGTATTGTATTTATATATTTATCAGTCACTATTTATTCTTTTTTGTTCTAATTTAAGTAGTATTTATGTTTGAAGTACACCAGTATTCCTACCTGTGCATTGTATGGAAAATAGTCAAAGAAAATTATTTGTAAAACAAATTGTGACTAATTGTTCTAATATTCGTCAAAGTGTGTTAGGTTATTCTTATAGATTTTTATATTGGTAAAAAAATTATATACTAAAAACGGTGAAAATTTTAAAATTTAAGAAATATACTAAACCTAATTTTCTTTTGCATTATTAAAAAATAAATATTTGTTATTTTTTTTAGATGGAAATATTTGTACTTATTCTCCTAATATGGACTTTTCAAAAAGAGTCCATCGGTGGACCTTTACTATTTTTAGTAAAAAATGAATTTTATAATAATAAAAATTATTAAAACTTACTAAAAATGGTAAAGATCCACCGGTAGACTTCTTATGAGTAGGAATGGCAACGGGGCGGATCGGGGACGGGTTTGGCATTTCCCGTCCCCGCCCCTACCTCTATCGAGGTCGAGTTTTGCATTCCCCAACCCCGTCCCAAACGGGGATGGGTTCCCCGCGGTACCCGTTTACGCCACAATTTATAGGAAAAATACAAAAAATATATTTATAATAATTCATAAAATAAAATAATAATAATTATACAATGATAAAATAAAGTTAAAAGTATTAAAATAGATTTTTCTATAGGAAATAGATCAAAATTAAAAATAAATAAAATTTATGAAACAAAATGAATAAGTAAATATGCATATAATAAAATAAAATAATTAATTTATGTTTTGTCGAGCGGGTTCGGGGCGGGGACGGGGTGGGTATGACATCCCCGAACCAAACCCCGTTCCCAGTCAAAACGGGTTTTTTCCTTCAAACTCGGGGCGGGTCGGGTGGGTACCCGCGGGTTCGGATTATGTTGTCACCTACTTATGAGAGGTCCATATAAGGGGGACCCATTATCTATATCTATACGGTAAACATTTGAGAATGCATCTGCATTAATGCATTTCTACGTCTCCTTCTATTATGAATTTGTTATTTAATTTCGTTCTATATCAATATGTAATTCGGCTTCCTTATGAATTGATCCTCGTCGAAGATTCAATATCTTTCAATTCAAAAACAGATTGTAACTTGGCTGAACCAAAACAGGAAAACAGAATAATATGAATCGATGTTATTTTATGAATATGACCAAATAATTATAAGGCTAAAGTGCTCTCGGGGTCCCTTATCTTTATTTAAAGTAACGATTTGGTCATTTATTTTTTTTTTGTCCCAAATCAGTCTTTTATGTTTTAAATTTTTGACACATAAATCCTTTTCTGTCCCAAATCAGTCATTTATATGTTTCAAATTTTTAACACATAAATCCTTTTTTTTGACACATAAATCAGCACTGTTAACGGAAAAGGATTTATGTGTCAAAAATTTGAAAGATAAAGGACTTATTTGTGACAAAAAAAAACATAAAGGACTAATTCGTTACTTTAAATAAAGATAAGGGACCCCGGGAGCACTTTAGCCTAATTATAATGACTATTTGAATATGGAAACAAATTGTCTTTTACCTAAACAGAATTAAGACTGACTGAATTGAGCCTTTTCGATTAATTTTTGAATTTCGAATTCGCCCAAATTCCCACCAATTACACCATTCGTACTCTATATAAATGGTCGCTTGCTAGGTCAAAAAACATGCTACAGCCTTTTTGGTTTTCATGATGGTTTTTTCTTTACAATAATTTTTGTCCAAAATTGTTTTTGGTGCACATATGGTTGAGAAATTTTTATTCCTTAATAGAAATCTAAATCCGTCTGACCAAATTTTTCTTTCGATTTTTCCACTGCAAATTGAGTTTTCTGAATTTCATATTTTCATTTTTGATCAAGTCTCTAATTATATTGTCATGGCTCGCGCATTGCTGAAATTGTTTCGGCTCAATGGCGAAATTCCTTCCAATACATAATTTTCTATGGATTTTGTTATTGTTTTTTATCTTTGTATTGTATATACTTAATATACCTAATATTATTCACTACCTATAATATTGTTTTATACTTTTTATAGGTCTTATCTTCAAGTTAGAGTGGTTGATCACACAAGTTCTGCTATTTTTAAACCTACCGAATCTGTAGCTTTTTAATTATAAAGTGTTCTGTACTGTGCTTCCGACCTTGGTGATCGATTTTATGTAATTAGTAGGTGTTTTATCCTTGATTCTGTTTTAATGTCCAGGTCTTGAGATATTCGATGTTTTCCGATCTTGAGGTGTCCGAGGTTGTCGATCTTAAGGTGTCCGATGTTGTTCCTGTAATAACACTCCGACGCTCAAGTCAGTATTTGAGTTAATGAGTATTGTGTTGGGAAAAATCTTACCATTAATGAGCTTTGAATGCTGTATTTATAGATTTGGAGTGGTGTTTGTTGTGGCCGATTTTAGGCCGTCCGATCTCGTGAAATGATCTTGGCCATTGAAGATTGGACTCTAATGATTTGATTGGGCTTCTCAAAAATTGGGCCTTTGGAGGGGGTGTAAATAGTAAACACTATAATTACCATAACATAAAGTATAAAAGGTTATTACAAAAGAAGGAAGGCTAAGAAATTTAAATTCTTGATTTGGCTCACAACTTATTGGTGTATTTGGTTGTCTCGTAACGATCTTGTTTTTAGGGATGGGGAAACTAGTATTGACTCAGTTTTCACTCGCATTAAGAGTCTATCTTGGAGCTGGTTTGTTTATAGAGGGGGTAGTAGCTCTAGTTTATCTATATCCACGTGGTGGAACAATCCTCTTATTTGCCTAAACAATATGTAATTATTCTTGTTGTTTGGGTTCTGAGCACCCCTGGTGCTCCCTTAATGAAATTTTGCTTATCTTAAAAAAAGAAAAAACCAAAATTTTTTTTACCAAAATAACACACTTTTTAGATTATTTACCAAAGTAGAACACATTCTAAAATTAGTGTAGAAGTCGCCCCCCATGGCAACGACTTCTAAACTACAAATTTGCAATTTTTTTTTACTTTACAGTTGAGAAATCGCCCCCCACCAGTGGAACTTCTCAACTGTGTTTTTTTACTTTCATTTTCTTCTCTATTAATTTAAATAAATTTAATTTCATTAATTTAAAAAATTAATATTGTTAATTCAAAATTAATTTTAAATATTATGGTAAAAAAAATTAGAACAAATCCATTTATTTAAAAGACTTAATAGTTCATTACACGAGTTGAACAAAAAAATGAAAAAGCAAAACAAAGAAAAAGTTTAACGTTGCAGATGATGGCCAATTCCGCATGGTGGTGCTCAGCGAATACGCCGTGGACGTTGTTGCCCTGCTGGTTGTTCTTCTTCAGTCGGGGCAGGGGCAGGTGGTTGTTCTTTTTTAGTCGGGGCCGGTGGTTGTTCGTATTGGTAATGTGATGAATAACTAGGATCGGCCTGCTCCTCCAACGAACAAACCGATGCATATGATTCCGGCATATTAGGGTGGACACCAAACAGATTAAAAAATCAATCTGGGTCGGTGGAAGCCGTAGAATGCCTATGGTAATCTTGAATTGGTGTATGTTCCACTGACTGGTTGAATGGCTCATAATGTTGTTGGATTGGCGTGAAGGAGATAGAGTGGCGATAAGGCACATATTGTTGGGTTTCCTCAAAGCTTTGGGGGAATTTTGGTCGCACGGTGAGTTGGTGCCGCACGTCGATTACGGTTACGGTTGCGACGTTCGGCTTGAGTGTTTTTTAGTGTTTTTTAAGATTTTAATACATGTCTAATTTAAAACTGTATCTCATATTTCATAACTCAACACGGTAGTTTTATACCTCTTCTACACGGCATATATTTTTTTTAAATAAAAAAAATATAAATATATGATTAAAAGTGGTCAGTAAAAAACTAATTTTTTTCACAAAAAAATGGTTTTTTGTGTTTTTTTTCATTGGTCTTGATGTTGCCGACACTTTTGGACGCACGAGATCTTGCCGACACTTTTAAATACATTAATGTGTTCAAATATTTTTTATCACCATAATATTTATAATTTATTTTGAATTAACAATATTAATTTTTTATATTAATTAAATTAATTAAATTAGATTTATTTAAATTAATATATAAGAAAATGAAAAATAAAAAAACACAGTTGAGAAGTCCCACTGGTAGGGGGCGACTTCTCAACTGAAAATTAAAAAAAATTGATATTTTCATGTTTAGAATTCGTTGCCATGAGGGGCGACTTCTACACTAAAAAAATGTGTTCTAATTTGGTAAATAATTTAAAAAGTGTATCATTTTGTTTTTTTTTGTTTTACAGTCTTTTTTTGCCTTAAAAAAAAGTAATATGGCTTTTTCATCATTTCATTCGGGGTTGATGAGTTCAAAAAAGCAGGCTTACGAAAACACTAGTAGTTTCCAAAGCGTGGCTTATAAAATGTTCAACGGGTTGGTGCAAAGGTAAGAAATTAATAAAATGACCAACTCATCGAGGACAAAGTCTTTGTGCATTTTAGGTTTTGACTTGAGTAATTCTTTAAAAATCAATCTTGAATTCTTTTTTTGAATTGTGGACATATCTTATACGTACATTTTTGGTTGGTGAACATTGAGTGCTTTGTCACGCATTCAAATTCTACGATATCCCTACCAAACTCCTTCGGTGTAATACTTTACTAGCGTCCGAACCCGTGCGATGTACGAGATCAAAACTTTATAATTGTTGAGATATTATAATTTAATGGATAAATTAAAAATCAGCACATAAATTAACGGTAATTTATAATTCAAACATAAGTAATAGTCCATAAAAATAATGTAGCATAGAAATTTATAATTCAAATATAAGTAATTCAAACAGTTAATTTTTTTAAAAAAATCAACACATAAATGAAATTGATCCATTAAAATATAGACAACAAATGATAATCAAATAACTTTAGTTTAACGCATTATCACATTACATAAGATCTTAGACAACAACACTCTACATAACATATTTGAATAGATGAATATTTTTAACGAACACTAAATTATAAAAAAAAAAACACACTACTCAGTATCGAAGTTTACATATTTTGTCTTGATTTTTTTTTCACCAATACAAATTTTGCGCATTCAGACATTTAATTTTTTTTTCGGTATTGAGCATTGAACGTTGAACATTTGAACGATTAGTTTTTTTTTACGAAAACATATTTGAATAGATGAATATTTTTTACGAACACTAAATTATAAAAAAATACACTACTTAGCATCGAAGTTTACATATTTTGTCTTGATTTTTTTCACCAATACAATTTTTGCGCATTCAGACAGTTAATTTTTTTCCGGTATTGAGCACTGAACGTTGAGCATTTGAACGGTTAGTTTTTTTTTACGAACACTAAAATATAAAAAAACACACTACTTAGCATAAAAAATAACTATACGTAATTTGTTGCGAAATTACCTTAAAACACTGTGGCTAGCATCACACTTTACATAATTTATCAAGAAATTAATTTTCATTTTTCACCAATCCGATTATTGACGAACAAACTTCATCTATTTATAGATCTAATTTTTTTTTCTTAAATTTAAATGTATTCTTAAAAAATGAAAATATAAAAAATGAGAAGAAAGAAAAAAGAGAGGGGAGGGGAAGGGGGTAGGAGATTTGGCGCCAAAGGGGGAACGGAGGGAGAATGTTGGAGCCAAAATGGGGAGAGCTCACCTCATTGATGATGTCACACACCCTTAATATGTATATATTTTAAGATAGTCAATACTTTGTTTTCATGTATACAAGTTGAGGCAAATATGGCCCATTTCCCTGGATGAAAGAGGAAGAAACAACTAATAAAATTTAATTATTTAAAAAATATTATTGTTTTATTATTTGTGTTTTTCTTCTCATACAAGACAAGTTTAGTTTTTGAAGAGGATCTCCATTTTAATGGATCCTTTTATCGTGTTTGGTTAAGATTATGGAGAGTCTAAAATCAATTTTAAGAACAATAGCATAAATGTTGGTGTGTAAGATAGTTAAGTAACGATTACAAAAAATATCTTCGCATTAGTTAGTAGAGAAACCTAGTTGTTATATGAGACAATGATTCCTAAAAATGGGCTTATAGTTTTTTCGTTTGGAAAAAATCAGCAAAACCAAGGCCATATAGATAGTGCTCGAAAGTCATGGAAAGACTAGGTCAAAACCATTTTAACTTAAATACAGAACACTTCAGATACGCCTTGAAGATATTTTTTGTAAATATAAATAATTAAGCAAGTCAAAGCAAAATGATGGACCAGTACCACCTATTATCATCACGCAGGGTGGGCAAATCAAAGGATTTGCACCAGAACGAGCCACCTTGGGTCATCCTATGTGCGCAAGGTCCATATTTTTACTACTTTTCAAGTTCAACAAACAACACTTCAAATTATACAAACACTAGAAGTTCCTTTTAATTATAGTTTCCCTTAATTTATTGTAGTTTTACTCATTAACTATTCCATTTCTCCTTTTTCCAAATTTCTCTTTGAACTAATAACATAAGAAATCATGGTAAGTATGAAAGAGGCACATAAGAAACCGACAATGGCAAAAAGTGGAAAGGAAAAAAATGAAGCTTAAGAAAATAGAAGTCGATCATCAATCAATGATCAAATACATCACAGCAGTATAGAATTAAACACCCAATAAGGGGTTTAGTTCCTCTCCGGTTAATGGACAGTTTTAGACTTAGTTACCGAACAGTTCCAGTGTCTTTTTCTAAGTAACTTGAGAGGATCTCAGTCTCTCCAATAAGATGCCAATACAGATTTTTCATGTACAGTACAAATATCAAGAATTCGGCAAACAGACACGTGTGGGAGGGCAATTTGGGGTTACCCACAAAAATACAAAAGCAACTTACAGAAACTACCATTGGCTAATCAAACACTTCTACCACTCAGTACTCACTACCAGCCTACCAGGCATCTCATTCTAAAGGTAAAAATCCTCTAAATTCTGATTCACTTGTATCCCAAAAACCAAAATCCCCTTGATAACAAATTGAATAAATAAAACATAAAATAATCAGGTTTTTTCCTTTCATTATTCACAAAGTTGGTACACATTTTTAAATAATTTA
Source organism: Astragalus membranaceus (assembly GCA_039519185.1). NCBI lineage: Eukaryota > Viridiplantae > Streptophyta > Magnoliopsida > Fabales > Fabaceae > Astragalus > Astragalus membranaceus. The sequence goes on along the minus strand of CM076846.1, from coordinate 214,239,037 downwards.
ATAACATTGTTTTTGAGTAATAGAAAGAAAAAAAAGGAGAGGAATGCTAATCTCCCCGAGAAGAAGGAGTCCAGGGTGTCATATCCATAGGATAACTTCCCAACACCCGCAAGAAAGACGTGAACTCCTGCACTTCCGCCAACGCGTTTTGTGCCCTAACCTCAGCCATTGAAGCTTCAAAATCAACATAAAACAAATACTCAAAGTGCTTCGCAGTTCCCACATTAGCATCATCAACAAGTCTAATCGGACGGTTACGATGAGGCCGTGACTCTATCTTCGTTAAACTAATATTCCTAAACGCAAAAGCTGAAAGCACTTTGAAAAGCACTGAAGTCCCTTTATCGTGTGCGAAAACAATGCTAGTCTTAAAAGGCCGATCCGTACGCGGAATGATTGGTTCTCTGGCTAGCATAACGAATCGGGTCACGTTACTCGGGTCATCTTGAATTCCATCGGCTAAAACTTGTAAACCGTAAAGTTCCGCCGCGCGTGCACTCGCGATGGCGGCTGTGTCACGGAGACTATTTGTTGCGATGAATTCTGCTGCTCCGGCGGTGTCATCAACGGCTTCACGTGCAACGTTGAGACCTAATTTGGTGAGTGTATGTTCGCACTGAGAGAGTGCTTGTGGATGTGAGATTACTCGTGTCAAATATTCTTTTCGAACGCCAGGGAGAGCGAGGAGACAGTGGTGGACAGGGAGTTGAACTTCGCCGACGATGTGGAGGCGGTGACGGAGGAGGAGATCGTAATTCCGATGGATCGAACCGCCGAGGGAATTTTCCACCGGGAGAACTGCACGGTCAGCGATCCAAAGTTCCACTGCTTGAAACGCTACTTCGAATTGGTCACAAGGAATTGCTTCACAGTTCGGATAAGCTTTTCCGGCAGCGGCTTCAGAGTAAGCGCCGGGAACGCCTTGGTAAGCCACACGTAACTGTGAGCCGTGCATCGGAGCCGGCGCAAGGTCAGAGATACTGAGCGGCTTCGGCTGGAGTTGCTTGTTGGAGTTTCCGACGGGGACAAGCTGTAGGTCAGTTACGGCCGATTTATGGCCGTTGATTGTGACGATGTGGTCAGCGGTGCCGCCGTTATGCTCAGTAGAAGATTTTTCTTGCGAAACGACCTTACTGGCTAAGATGGCGCATGAGCTTTGCCAGTCGGCTCGGCTTGAGCTGACTCCGTAACTTCCTTGCTCGAACCCGAAAGCGCATTTAACAGCAAGTCGGGTCGGAGCGACCCGGTTATTAGAACCTCGCGGCCTAATTAAGTGGTTGAGATTGGGCGTGTTAGAAGAAGGAGACGGTGATAGAGTCTGCATAGCTGTGTGTGGGGGGAGTTAAAAGGAATTAAGAAGAAAGAATTGAATTAAAATGGGAAATTGGGAAGAGTTGGAGTGAGAAATGAAAAAAATGGTGTTTTCTATTGTTATGCTTGCTTGGTGTTCTTTCTCTTGTGAGAAGGGAACGGCAAGCTGAGAGAAATGGAGGTGGTTAAGGGGTATAAATAATGATGGAAATGAAGGAAAGCGCTTACCAAGTCTGGAAGGGATGGTATTTGTGGTCGTTACGTCAAATCTCACACCTACCTTGTTTATCTACCTCCTGCACATTTCCATCTATTTTCCTTTCCTTTACTTTTTTTTAATTTATTTTTATTTTAATATAAAACTAGTAGGATACTCGTGCATACGCACGGGTGCTGCCGTGTTCTTTTCATGAATGAACTTAGACATAATTTAAATAGTCTGGACAGCATCCCGTGAAAAAAAAAGACAAATTTAAAGTAGATAAAAAATGAGTGTCACATAAAAAAATAGATAAATTTTAAAATACAAAAATGTAAAAGTATCATTTAAAAGCAATCTGCATTATCCCGTGTTCTTTTATATATCAGTGCAATGTCCTTTTTATATATCAGTGTTGTTATCTCGTGTTTTTTATATATCAATGCAGTCATCCTGTGTTTATATATATATATATATATATATATATATATATATATATATATATATATATATATATATATATATATATATATCTCATTGCAGTTATCTTGTGTTTTTTTATATAGGCTTAATTACAGTTTTGGTCCCCCTGTTTTCACCAATTCACGATTTTGGTCCCTCAAGTTTTAATTTAACAATTTTGGTCCCCCTATTTTTCCAATTTGTAAAATCAAGATCCCCCTCTTAATTGGTCAAAATTGAAAGTCAATTTTGACTGACTTATCCTACGTGGTAGCCCACGTGGACTGCCACGTAGGCGCACCCCCCCACCCCACCCCCTTCCTTCGATCTTCTCCTCTACTTCCTTCGATCTTCTCCTTTCTTCCTTCGCAGAACCCACGCATCACCACCCGCAACCACCTGCCCTCCATCACCCCTCCCTCTCTCGCTCACCGTCGCTCTCCCTCCTCTACCCATCACCGTCGCTGACTGCCGCCTTCTCTTCTCCCCCATTTCGTTCGCATCCCCGTCGCCAAACCAAACCACCGATCCTCCTCCCTCTTCTCATTGTCGCATCCCCGTCGCATCCCCGTGGCCAAACCGTCGCATCCCCGTCGCCAAACCGTCGCTCCCCCTCCTCTCTCAAACGCCGGCGCCAAACCGTAGCTCCCTTGTCTCTCTCTCTCTCTCTCTTCGAAGGTTTCTATCTCTCTCTCTCTCTCTCGCTCTCTCTGCGAATTGAAGGTTTCTCTCTCTCTCTCTTGTTCCAGATCCGAAATTCAGAGTGAGGAGAGATCTGTGGGGGGAGCGTCACGGTGGGGGGAGCGTCACAGAGGGGGGAGGGGGTCACGGTGGGGGGAGGGGTAGAGGAGGGAGAGCGACGGTGATGGGTAGAGGAGGGAGAGCGACGGAAGGGGGGTGGAGGTCGGGGGTGGGGGTGGGGGGGGAGGGGGTGGGGGTGCGCCTACGTGGCAGTCCACGTGGGCTGCCACGTAGGATAAGTCAGCTTTCAATTTTGACCAATTAAGAGGGGGACCTTGATTTTACAAATTGGGAAAATAGGGGGACCAAAATCGTCAAATTAAAACTTGAGGGACCAAAATCGTGAATTGGTGAAAACAGGGGGACCAAAACTATAATTAAGTCTTTTATATATCAGTATAGTTATCCTGTGTTTTCTTATATATCAGTGCAGTTATCTCATTGTTTCAATTGATTATTTTAGTTGATTAGTAGATTATATATAATTGATAGTAAAAGATAGATATATAGTAGATTATTAAATATAGGCTAAATTGTTGTTTTGGCCCATTATCTTTGGGGTTGGTGTCACTTTTGCCATTTATCTTTTTTTTTTCTCGTTTTAGACCCTCATGTTTTTTTTGTGTGTCATTTTGGCCCCTGCCGTTAGTTTTTTCTAACGGACGCCACGCTGGCAGTTAACTGCTGACGTGGCGTCTTATATGCTAGGGTTGACTTAGACCTGATTTGGTGATGTGGCACATAAGGGACCAAATTGAAACTTAAAAAGAACATGGGGGGCCAAATTGACAGAAACACAAAACATTCATCTTCTTCCTCCAAACACCACCTCCATCTTCATCTTCTCCGGCGACCCACCACCACCACCACTAGAAACAGTGACATTGTCTCTCTCTCTCCCCCTTCGTCATTGAAAAGCCCAAAAAACACGTAAAACGTGAATCTACATTTCCATTTCGTTCTCAATTCTTTATCATTTTTGTTGAAATCTTTTGCTAACAGTCAGTTACTGCACCAAATTCGAGTCTATTGCAAGTGGTTTGGTGAATTTTGGTTGAGTTTTGAAGGTTTCTCCAATTTGCAAAACCCAAAACGCGTTTTCCTCTGAAAATCACGTTTTTGATTAAGTTCTTCCATTTTTTTGTGATAATTGGTGATGGATTCTAGTTCCTTGTGAAATTTCGCATGAAATGCACTATTTATTTGCTTGATTTGGTGAAGAATTGAGAATTTTGGTGTTCTTGAGGAGAGAGAGAGAGAGAGAGAGAGAGAGAGAGAAGTGATGTCATGTTTGTGGTGGTGGTGGCGGAGGCTCATCGGAGGTGGTGGTGGCTCGCCGGAGAAGATGAAGATGGAGGTGGTGTTTGGAGGAAGAAGATGAATGTTTTGTGTTTGTGTCAATTTGGCCCCCCTTGTTCTTTTTGAATTTCAATTTGGTCCTTTATGTGCCACATCACCAAATCAGGTCCAAGTCAACCCTGACATTTAAGACGCCACGTCAGCAGTTAACTGCCACCGTGGCGTCCGTTAGAAAAAACTAACGGCAGGGGCCAAAATGACACACAAAAAAAACATGAGGATCTAAAACGAGAAAAAAAAGATAAAGGGCCAAAGTGACACCAACCCCAAAGATAAAGGGCCAAAACAGCAATTTAGCCTTAAATATATAAGTGCAGCGTTTTTTTTATATATCAGTGTAACTATCCCGTGTTTTTATATATATATATTATTGCAGTTATCCCGTGTTTTTTTTATATATCTGTACAATTATCTCGTGTTTTTTTATATATCAATGCAGTTATCTCATAGTTTCACTTGATTATTTTAATTGATTAGTAGATTATAGTAGATAGTAAAATATAGACAGTAGATTATCAATAAAAAAGTTTTATCTCGTGTTTTATTATATATCTGTGACAATTATCTGTCCTTTTTAGGTATAAGTGACAAAATTTGTCACATGTGTTTTAAATATTAATCAGTAGTTTAAATAGTCATTAAGTTTTCTTTTTTTAGATATTAATCTCTTGTTTTTTATATATAAGTGAAATTATCCCGTGTTTTTTATATATTTGTGCAGTTATCGTGTAGTTTCAATTGATTATTTTAGTTGATTAGTAGATTATAGTAGATAGTAGATTATCATTAAAAAAAAGTTTCATCTCGTGTTTTATTTTATATCTGTGACAGATATTTGTCCTTTTTAGGTATTAGTGACAAAATTTGTCACATGTGTTTTAAATATTAATCAGTAGTTTAAATAGTCATTAAGTTTTCTTTTTTTAGATATTAATCTCGTGTTTTTTTATATATCAGTCAAGTTATCCCGTGTTTTTTATATATTAGTGCAGTTATCTTGTAGTTTCAAATGATTATTTTAGTATAGTAGATTGTGGGAAAAGAAAGTGGGTGGGTTCGATTTGAATTTTGAAATTTGGAAAAAAAAAGTAGGAGAAAGTTGAAAAAAAAAAGTAGGAGTGAGAAGAAAGTGCATTGAGAATAAGAATTTGAAAAAAAATGTGATAGTAAATTACAATGTTGCCCTTAGTTAGATGATTTGTCAAGTAAATAAATAGGGAGGCTTGTTTGGGTAATTTAAGTGTGCTTTGTTTGTATAAATAGGTATTAGTGACAAATATTTGTCACATGTGTTTTAAATATTAATCAGTAGTTTAAATAGTTATTAAGTCTTCTTGTTTTTTTAGATATTAATCTGGTGTTTTTTTATATCAGTCTCGTAGTTTCAATTGATTATTTTAGTTGATTAGTAGATTATAATAGATAGTGGAAAAAGAAAGTGAGTGGGTTTGATTAGAATTTTGAAATTTGAAAAATAAGGTATGAGAAAGTAGGAAAAGAAGTAGGAGTGAGAAGAAAGTGTATTGTGAGAAGAAATTTGAAAAAAATGTGATAGTAAATTACAATGTTGTCCTTTTTATGTGTGGTTTGTTTGGGTAATTTAAGTGTGTTTTGTTTGTATAAATAGATTAGACATCACGAATTTGCTTATTTTACACAAATATCATTCCTTAAATTAATTTACATTAAAAATTTATAGCTCAATTGTCATATCAAAAATTAATTTATGAGTCAAATATTAATAGTATGTGGTAGGTTAATAATATTTAAAAAATTCTCAAAGAAATATCTATATATAATAGATAGTAATTGATAATATAAAATTTCAACTCACCACTTAATGTTTTTTCAGTAAAACATACTACATATCATTTAGGACTATATATAATATTTAATAATAAATCTTAAATATTTTTTGTGTAATTTAATAATATTTTTTATATTTTTTCAAATTATAATTAATAATTTGCATTATATTTAATCAAGCAATTTCAAGATTTGATAGGATAGAAGATGTTTAATATTTAATACAGTAAATATAAATTATTTTGCTAAGTAAAAAAATTATGATAAAATTTGAATAGAGTAATTGATAAATAAAAATAAGAATAAGTAACTTATCAAAAAAATAGATTAATAAGGCAAATATTTTCTTAAAAAGACAATATATAATAATATGGAATACAATTAATTGTTTCTAGATTTTTTTAAGTAGTACATAGAACTTGCCATTTGTTTATGGTGCGATTTATTTATATTTAAAGTACTTTTCTCAAATTACAATTTATAATTAGCATTATAATTGATTAATCAATTTGAATACTTGATAGAATTATAGGATTTTTAATATTTAAAATTTGGTACAACCAATATAAACAAATTTTCAAAATAAAATAATATTTTATGGTAATATTTTAAGACTTTAATTGCTACGCACTGCCGACTTAACATTTTTACAACAACAACCAATAATAATTCTGGTATGGTTGACATATAAGATGGTTATTAGTTGACTAACTTATTTTTAATAACAAGTCAATTTATAATTGGTAGATGGTGTAAAACACTTACACAAATATCTAATATCTATTTATACTAATACACTACCTATGAACTACCATTATTAGCCTCCTTCACTTATTGCCACCTATCCTTTCTAATACAACAACAAAGGATATTAATGTCTTTTCTCATCTTTACTTTTCACTTTTCTCTTACACTCTCTTTCTTCCTTTTTTCTCTTTCTTCTTAACTCTCTTTCCTCATTTTCACTTTTCTTTTACACTCTTTTTTTTCTTTTTACTTTACTTTTCCCATAAATAATTATTATTTTTCTCTTATCACTTCACTTTAATTCTTTTAACTAAATTTCTAAATTTATCCAAACACTACTTTAATTAAAAAACTAAATTTCTAAATTTATACAAACACTACTTTAATTAAAAAATTTGAAGACTGCTACTATAAACCTACTATCTAAAAAATAAGAAGACTTAATGAATATTTATATTAGTAATTAATATTTAAAACAAATATCTCTTATTGATAATCTAATATCTAACTTTTATTATCTACTATAATCTACTAATCAACTAAAATAATCAATTGAAACTATGAGATAACTGCACTGATAAATAAAAAACACGGGATAACTGTAGTGATATATAAAAAAAATACGGGATTAATATTTACCATTGATATTTATCATTTTTTTTGACACGTGATAACTGCAATAATCTACTCTAATCTACTATAATCTACTAATCAACTCAAATAATCTAATATAAAAATACGGGATAACTGCAATAATCTACTAATCAACTCAAATAATCAATTGAAACTATGAGATAACTGCAATGATATATAAAAACACACGGGATAACTACACAAATATATAAAAAGACAAAGGATTAATATTTGTCATTGATAATTAAATTTTTGGAAGACTGCAGTGATATATAAAAAAACACGGGATTAATATTTACTATTGATATTTATAATTTTTTTTGACAATTTATAATTAAAAAATACGGGATTAATATTTACCATTGATATTTATAATTTTTTTTGACAATTTAAAATTAATATTTACCATTGATAATTATAATTTTGGAAAACTACTATAAACCTACTATCTAAAAAAACACAGGATAACTGCAATCTAATATCTATTTATACTAATACACTACCTATGAACTACCATTATTAGCCTCCTTCACTTATTGCCACCTATCCTTTCTAATACAACAACAAAGGATATTAATGTCTTTTCTCATCTTTACTTTTCACTTTTCTCTTACACTCTCTTTCTTCCTTTTTTCTCTTTCTTCTTACACTCTCTTTCCTCATTTTCACTTTTCTTTTACACTTTTTTTTTCTTTTTACTTTACTTTTCCCATAAATAATTATTCTTTTTCTCTTATCACTTCACTTTAATTCTTTTAACTAAATTTCTAAATTTATACAAACACTACTTTAATTAAAAAGCTAAATTTCTAAATTTATACAAACACTACTTTAATTAAAAAATTTGAAGACTACTACTATAAACCTACTATCCAAAAAATAAGAAGACTTAATGAATATTTAAATTAGTAATTAATATTTAAAACAAATATCTCTTATTGATAATCTAATATCTAACTTTTATTATCTACTATAATCTACTAATCAACTAAAATAATCAATTGAAACTACGAGATAACTGCACTGATAAATAAAAAACACGGGATAACTGTAGTGATATATAAAAAAATACGGGATTAATATTTACCATTGATATTTTTAATTTTTTTTGACACGTGATAACTGCAATAATCTACTATAATCTACTATAATCTACTAATCAACTCAAATAATCTAATATAAAAATACGGGATAACTGCAATAATCTACTAATCAACTCAAATAATCAATTGAAACTATGAGATAACTGCAATGATATATAAAAACACACGGGATAACTACACAAATATATAAAAAGACAAAGGATTAATATTTGTCATTGATAATTAAATTTTTGGAAGACTGCAGTGATATATAAAAAAACACGGGATTAATATTTACTATTGATATTTATAATTTTTTTTGACAATTTATAATTAAAAAAATACGGGATTAATATTTACCATTGATATTTATAAATTTTTTTTTGACAATTTAAAATTAATATTTACCATTGATAATTATAATTTTGGAAAACTACTATAAACATACTATCTAAAAAAACACAGGATAACTGCAATAACCTACTATAATCTACTAATCAACTCAAATAATCTAATATAAAAACACGGGATAACTGCAATAATCTACTATAATCTACTAATCAACTCAAATAATCAATTGAAACTATGAGATAACTGCAATGATATATAAAAACACACGGGATAACTACACCAATATATAAAAAAATTAACACAGGATTAATATTTGTCATTGATAATTAAATTTTTTGAAAACCACTATAAACCTACTATCTAAAAAACAATAATATTTAATGACTATTTAAACTACTGATTAATATTTAAAATAAATATTTCTTATTGATAATCTACTATCTCTCTTTACTATCTACTATAATCTACTAATCAACTAAAATAATCAATTGAAACTACGAGATAACTGCACCGATATATAAAAAAACACGAGATTAATATTTGTCATTGATAATTAAAAATTTTGAAGCCTACTACTACAAACCTACTATCTAAAAAATAAGCTGACTTAATGACTATTTAAATTACTAATTAATATTTTTTATTGATAATATACTATCTAACAAATTTACTATCTACTATAATCTACTATCAACTAAAATAATCAATTGAAACTACTAGATAACTGCACTGATATATAAAAAACACGGAGATAACTGCAGTGATATATTAAAAAAACACGGGATTAATATTTGCCATTGATCGATAATTATAATTTTTGAAAACTACTATCTAAAATAACAAGAAGCCTTAATGACTATTTAAACTAATTATTTTTTTTTGATAAGCAATGTTAGTGGGGGTGGGGAAATGTTAGTTTTCGGGGTTTGAACCCGGGACCTCCTTCTTGCACTCTTTTGGTGCACTCCTTCGATATCCCTTAGCTCGCCAACTGAGCTACCTACTTGGGATAACTGATTAATATTTAAAACACACGCGACAAATATTTATCACTAATACCTAAAAAAGCACAAATAATTGTTACTCATATATAAAAAAAACACGCGATAAATATTTCTTATTGATAATCTACTATCTATCTTTTACTATCTACTAATGAACTCAAATAATCAATTGAAACTATGAGATAACTGCACTGATACATAACAAAACACTGGACAACTGCACTGATATATAAAAAAAATACAGGGATAACTGCAATGATATATATAAAAACACGGGATAGTTGCACTGATATATAAAAAAAACATGGGATAACAACACTGATATATAAAAAAACACTGCACTGATATATAAAAACACACGGGATAAATGCACATATTGTTTTTAAATGATACTTTTACATTTTTAGTTTTAATATTTATCAATTTTTAATTTGTAACTTCTTTTTTATCTACTTTAAATTTTTCTTTATTTTCACGGGGTAATGTTCAGACTATTTAAATACTGTCTAAATTCATTCATAAAAAGAACACAACAGCACCTGTCTGTATGCAAGTCATCATCTATATTTTACAATTGATTTTAGATTAATGAGATTTCAAATTAACGTTTCTATTTGAGGTAATCGTATCACGTAACGCGATCGGCCCGTGCGGATGCACGGGTATAGTACTAGTTGTGTATATAAATCACATCTTTATTTTAATAGAGGAACTTTTAAAATTGATTAATAATTGTAAGTGAGAAGTTGCAATAATTTGTGTTATGGAAGCTAAAATTTCTTAGAGTTATGAAACATTTTCACATCTCTTTAATCCCAATTAGGTAGCTCAGTTGGCGAGCTAAAGGATATTGAATGAGTGCATCAAAAGAGTGCAATAAGGAGGTCCCGAAGAGTGTAAAAAAGAGGTCCCGACTAACATTCTCCCACCCCACTAACATTGCTTATAAAAAAAAACATCTTTTTAAAAAAATTTCACATAAATTTATTGGTAGAAATAGGATAAATTTTTCTTAAACTTGATAAACTGAAGAACTTCAACTACCGTAATTGTTTTAAGTCAACAAAAGTCACCGCAATAATAATTAATAATAATAATTGTTTTAAAACAAAGCAAACATAATAAAATATTAAGAATAAGCTCAAATCGTTTAGTATGACTTTTCAAAGGATTCGATAGTCTTACCAAATGGGTCATAGTCAAATCAATGCAGCGCCGACACAAAACAATATTACTTGTTTATAACATTCGTGTAAATTTTGCCATGAAATAGCGAACAAACTTGTGTGAAAGTTGAAACCTATAAACAATTACTCGCTCTCCCATTATACGACTATATAATAACAAATATTTATCTTATATACATCATTTTTTAAAATTTGAATGAAATATTAATTTTCTTTTCTATCACACCCTTCATTATTTAATAATATATCTTTCATAGCTCTATTAATTTATCTTCTCAATATCATTAATGAAGGTCAATTTGATAAACTAACTTACGACATATAATACGGGATGAGGGAGTAGTAGACTGTGTATTAAAAATCAAACTAATTGAGTTATTAAACCAGCTAAACCATGAATTGACATTACTTATCGTTTGATTATTTGAGTGATTCAACTCCAACTTCATCATTCCTCGACTGGTTTGAAATGATTGAATCATAACTCAGTGGTCTTATCAATTCAGTGTTCGATCCAATTCTAAAAGAGTCAATAGTATTGGACCAATACTTTATTTTTGATATTCAAGAGGACTTGACGCCCAAAAAAATTACAAACCAGCAAGTAGCAAATTATATGGAATATAATTTGGTGGAAATATATATATATATATAAAGGCACATGGCCTCGAGGGAACAAAAGAAGTGGAAGAGCAGAAACATCCATCAGGATTACTAACTGCCCCCACAGCAATGTGTGCAAAATGTACTAGAAATTGGGGACTGGTATGAGTGCTTCCAAATAGCTCAATAATAGTACTTGTTTTATTATTTTGTTCGAGGGGGTTCAGTGGTTCGGTCAAATCCAAACTAATTCACGATCCAATCCAAATCGATATGTTTGGTTTGGATATTTTTCGTGTTCGGGTTAAAATCGAACAAATCCAAACCAACCCGTAGTTGTTTGAATTGGGCAACGGATTTTAAAAATCAAATCTGCGAACCCGAACCAACCCATATTACGTCATAACAATTTTGTAATTTTAGATGCACACGATTTTAATTGCTTAGAATTTTTACCTTAATAATTTATGATTAAGTTGTAAAATTTTAATACTATGAATGGGAAGACTATTAGTGGATTTGAGTTTGATTTCGTGTGATTTTCAATTTTTTTAGCTATTTAAAGTGTTGGAATATCATAAAAAAGTGTTGTTTTTTATATTTTAGAAAATTAATATTTTAGTGGATGACCCGTGAGCCCAATCCAAACCAACCCGTCCAATATCGGTTCGGTTTGGTTCGGATTTTGGAGGAAAAAATATAAAATCCGAACCAACCCAAACCGAATAATTATCATTGGTTCGGGCAACGGATTTGGTCAAATCCGATCCAAACCGACCCACGGACACCCCTAATTTTGGTTGGTGTAAGCATCTTTATGCATATTGTTTCGGACTGGGCCAACAGGAGCCCAACCTCCATGATGGGCTGAGACCAGCCGCAACAGCGCTGCTCTGCCCAAGAAGCCGCTTGAAACACACTTAGACGACTATCAACGGCTGAGATTACTTTGCTAGATCCAACAGCAGACCCGCGTCACCCGACTCTATAAATACGGGTCAACCCCACTGGCAGGTACACCCAAGCCAGGTAAGGTACGGTTCACATATTAATTTGAAAATTAAATCAATTAATTATTATTTTGTATTAAATAATCACATAGTTACTATATACTACACTAATAGAAACCAACATCGTTGATCAGTGGCTTTTTTTGTCAAACTGTACTGATTCATTTATTATTTAATATTAATTTTGAGGAACTCGATATTACATATGAAAATGATTATCGAATTTAATTTATATGTCAACAAATTGTATGCCAGAAAATTTGCATCGGGTGTTCTTAAAGTTTCAAATGGTCCTCCACTGAAAGTGCCATCTTTGGGGCCCATGCCGCATGCGGCTTGTGTCATCTTGTAGTCCTTTTCAGCCTTAACTGGCAAATTAAGTTTTTTTTTGTTAGCAGAAAATATAGTTTAGTTTCTTTTTTTTTTTGGTGAGAAAAAGGGGGTTACACCCCCATATAGTTTAGTTTCTTTCACAAATTATGTTTGTGCGACTCATTTGAAAGTTTAGTTTCGAGATTTACAAAAACTGGATTTAGAGTTTTTTTTTGGTAAATTCGGGTATCCACCGCACGGATAGCAGTGACTAATTCCTCGCTCATTGTAGGTGCATCGAGGGGGAGGACAGTTGGCCCAGAGTTTTAACGCTGCTTCATATCCAAGGCGGGGATCGAACCCCCGACCCTTGGTTAAGGGAGGTTCAGCCCCAACCACTGAATCTCATGCTCTGGGTTAACTGGATTTAGAGTTGTGCAGCACGTAAGTGAATAAATAATTTCTTAAATTTGTTAAATTAGAAAAAAATATTATTGAGTGTGCCAATAATAATAATAATAATAATATTGTTCTGTACCTAGCAGTATTTTGGTCGGCTGCTGTTGGTAGGTCTCTTGCTGCCCTGGCAGGAGGTCAGTGAGCGCCCAGGGGTACCTGCAAAGCCACTCCGACGCTCAAGTCAGTATGAGAATAAGCTAGTGAATTTGCAAGGAAAGAGTGTGTACCGTATAAATGGTTATGCGAGCCGGTATTTATAGGAAATCGATGCTTGTCTGTGGATCGCCAGATCAGTGGAGGCGATCTGAACCCTCCAAGCGTATTGGGCTTGTATGTTGTAACATCCCTAATTTCGGTTAATTTCGTTTCGAGAAATTAACTAGCGAATTGGTATTCAAAAAAATGATAATTCAAGTCATGGACATGTTAAAAGCGTGAAAGCAACATTTAGTTGCTAATAGTACGAATTACGTGATTGTTTTGAGGTAGAAATAGAATTATGTGAGGATTAGGGGACCAAGGTTATTTTGGTCATTTCCATATCTTTCGCACCCTAACCCAAATTACTCAACACCACTTCATGCAATATGTGATTATTGCATAAGTTATTGCTTAGTTATGGAGCTAGAATTGAATTAAGAAAAGTTTAAGGAGGTTTAAGTCAAAATTAGACATACGGGCAACATGGTAATTTCACTCATTAAATAGTCTCCAGCTGACCTAAACACCACACCTCCATCATTTTTCCAGAAACTCAGCAAAGATAGAAGGAGAGGGAGAAGGTGAAGCCATGAGAGAGAGAGAGAGAGAGAGAGAGAGAGAGAGAGAGAGAGAGAGAGAGAGAGAGAGAGAGAGAGAGAGAGAGAGAGCTTGGAGAGGGTGAAATCATCAAACCTTCATGCATGTGCAATATTTTTATATCAATCTCTTCCATTTTTCTTCCTCTTCAATTTGATACCAAAAACACCATCATCACCCTTCTGAATTCCATTCTACCATTTCTGAAACTTCAAGGCCCAAGGTGAGAAAAATGGAGTCTTAGGAGAGTAGTGAGTGTAGCTCTTACAAGTTGAGTCTAGAGCAATGTTAAAGTGTTAGGACAACAACATTATGGATTGAAGCACATTTGAGGAGTTGTGGCTACTGAACCAGAACCTAGTTCATTTGGGTAGTTGCTGAAGCTGAAATTCGAAGTTGGGATTGAAGAGGCAACAAGTTCACCTTGAAGAATCAAATCCTGCCGGAAACCCGTTGGAACCCTCTTCGATATTTGCCCTATATCCCTCTGTACGCAACTCAGATGAACGCGATTCTTGATGATTCGGAAACTAGACACGAAATGCTTCGAATTAGGCGCAAGAATGAACCGATTTCATTGAGTTTGGTGGAAGAAAAAGGAATTACAAGTTTCAGTTTTGAATTAGAGACAGTTTTGACCCAGTCCACTTGTTTCTGTTACAACTCCCTGAAGAATTGTCGAATCGGTTTGAAGTCTATACCATATGAAACTAGACAAAATTGTCTACACAATGGGCACTGGTTTGAAGGGTTTTTGCCACGATTTGACCAAGATACACGTGTTACAAAACTGCTCACTGATGCTGGAAAACGGATGTGGAACTGGAAATGTTGGTTCCTCAAATTTCGGATCGAATCGCCAAAGTTCGAGAGACGCCAATTCCGTAGACAAGGAGGAAGTTCAGTAGCTGGGATTTGTGTTTGGTTGCTATTCCGAGTTCAGTTTCGAGTATCGGACGAGTTCGGTGCGAGTACGTGATTACGTGGATCGTTCGAGATGTTACGGTTCGGTCGTTTCGGGTGAGGACGTGATTTCTCGCGAGGTCGTCAAATCGGTGAGTTCTATACTCGCTTAGGGACGTTTTTAATGTTGAGTCATTTTATTTTCTGAAACGATATTACTGAAATCCGCTTTGTAAAAACTTGACGAAAACGTTTTTATCGAAAAACCGTTAATGGTAAATTGTTCGAATTGATGAAATTGTTGATTGATGATGTGTATTGTTTGATTGTTTAATCGCTTTCGCTGGACTGAAATAATATTCGTTATGTTAGGATATCGACCAGAACGGAATTGGAATCGAAACGGATTTGGAAACGATGTCACGAAACTGGAAAAATTGGTCACTGTCATGGACGCACGGATTGTGCCTCACAAGGGCACGGGTCGTGCGCCTTGTTCGCAGTAGCCAAGGAAATGGATTTTTAACACAGCACGGGTCGTGCGCCCTTGGTACGGACCGTGCGTGACCTACGCAAATCAATTTTTTACAATTTTAGAACACGCCAGAATCGTGTGCCTTGGTGGCACGGATCTTGCGCCCTGTAACATTTTCAAACTGAGTTTTTATTGATACGCACGGGTCGTGCGCCTCTGGAGCACAGACCGTGCGGATCCTTCTGTTACCCTAATTCAAAATCCTTTTTAATCCGTTCCAAATGATTTCGATTCCTTTTCGATTGATTCCCAATGTTTCCCAATAATGGAAACACACTTATGTCATGAAATGAAAGAAGTTTGAGGTAAATCTCACAAGTTATAAATGTTAAGGAAAACCGTACATTAGTAAGACGCGAGTGTACACACGTTAATTCATACAAGTCAAGATAAGCAATGTTTAATTCAAGGCAAGATACCTTCCCTTGAGGAAGGATAGACGGTACATGCATGAAAATGATAAGACGGCCCAATGAGGGTACATTTATAATATATATAAATTGAGGTCAATGGTGACGACCCTTAGAGGGTTGGCATACTAGGGGAGGGGAAGTCATGAGCCCCAAAACCTAGACTCAAGAGGTTTCACCCACTAGAAATTAGGGGTGAGCAGGAAACCCGGACCCGCCCGGACCCGCCCCAAACCGCACCTGCAAAAGGCACACGGGTCGGGTTCTCTCGGTCTCGCGGGTACAGGCGCAAACAGAAATGGCTGACGCGGTTGTTCACGGGCGGGTGCGGTGGCGCTCCAAACCCGCCCGCACCACCCGAACCCGCCCGCACCAGGATCATTTTAACCTAGGTATATAACGCGCAACAGTGAAAACGTTTCTCACTTTCTCTTCTCAGACAGTCCTGTTTCTCTTCTCACTCATGAGACCGAACCCTAGCAGCGCGCAGCCCTTTCTCTCCTTCTCACTGAAACGCAACGCCTAGCCCTTTCTTCTCCTTCTCTTCTCACTGAAACACAAACCTAGCCCTTTCTTCTCCTTCTCTTCTCACTGATTGAAACACAACCATAGCGCAGGAAGCCAGGAACAGCCCTCTTCTCACTGATCTCACTGATTGGAACATCAAGGTATTCGTTTTTGTTCATTTCTGTTTCGTTTTTGTTCTGTTTCTGTTTCGTCCATTTGATCCGATTCTGGTTCTGATTCTGTTTCCGTTTTTGTGAAGCACTGTTTCTCAGTGACGCTAATCGTTTCACAGTGACGCTAATCGTTGCCTTTCTCGTTCTCTGTTCATCATCAACATCAAGGTATTCGTTATTTTGTTCTCAACTTCTCATTTCCTTCGTTTCTGTTCTTTCCATTTCCTTTTGTTCTGCTTCTATTCATTATTTCGTTTTGTTCTGCTTCTATTCGTTATTTCCTTCGTTTCACAGTGATGTTATTCGTTATTTCGTTCTCATTGCCTGGTTCTGGTTCCATTTCGAAATGTATAATCTGTGTCTTTGTTCTGGTTCTGTTTTTGTTCATTTCATATTTGATATTTGTTAATTTCATTTGGTTAATCTGGTTCTATTTCTCTGTATAATCTGGTTGTTGTATAATCTGGTTGTTGTATAATCTGTTTTTGATCTGGTTGTTGTATAATCTGGTTGTTGTATATTTATTAATTTCATTTGGTTAATCTGGTTGTTGTATAATCTGTTTTTGTTCATTCTGTTTTATGTTTCGTTTTTGTTCATCAATTGATAATCTGTTTTATGTTAATCTGCTTCTATTTGTTAATCTGTTTCTCTGTTGACTGTTCTGGTTCTGTTTCTATTTGATTTTTGCTTCTGTTAATCTGCTTCTATCTGCTTGTATTGATGTTCTGTTAATCTGTTTCTATTTGTTAATCTGTTAATCTGTTTCTATTTGTTAATCTGTTAATCTGCTTCTATTGATGTTCTGCTTCTGGTTCTGTTTCTGGTTAATCTACTTCTATTTGATTTTTCAAAACCTTAATTGCTTGGCTTTTTGATCTGATATTTGATGTTATGTTGCAGAGATATACAAGCAAGGTATTGAACAATAACATCATCAATATCAAGCTATTTTGCAGTATTGAACATCATCAACATCAAGGTATTCTTTCAAAATCAAAGGCTTAAGTCTGCTTAATTTGATGTTGTGTTTGTTTGCTTAATCTGCTTCTATTTGATGTTGTGTACTTGTGTTTGTTTGTTTAATTTCAAGTGGTATAAGTCTGCTTAATTGATTATTTCATTTATTTAAAATCAAATGCATCATGCATGAATTTGTCTTGGTGTAACTTTCAGTTATGGACCAGCCTCCTAATCTAAATGCTGCCCCACCTACTCCTGCTCCTACTCAAGAACAAATACCAACCCAAACTTTAACTGCTGCCCCACCACCAACCCAAACTGCTGCCCCACCACCAACCCAAACTGCTGATCCTGCTGATCCTCCCAAAAAGAGGAAGAAAAATGCAAATGGCACTCGTAAGACATCCATGGCTTGGGACCACTTCACTAAATTACCAGAAAGTGAAGCACCAGATCCAACTGCTAAGTGTAACTATTGTGGGCAGAAGTATCTATGTGACACTAGGACTCATGGCACCACAAACATGAAAGTTCACATACAACGTTATTGTAAGAAATATCCCTATTCGGTAGCACATGACCCCACCCAAACCGTGCTTACTTTTACCCAAGGTACTGAAGGTAGTAATCAATTGGCAGCCACTAGCCAAAGGTTTAATGTTGAGTATTGTAGAAAAGCGTTGGCAGTTTTCATCATTGTGGATGAACAACCCTTTAAGGTAGTTGAAGGTGGGGGTTTTAAGTATTATACTAATGCTCTGCAACCCCAATTCACAATTCCTTCAAGGCACACAGTAGCTAGAGATTGTTTTCAGCTGTATGTGGAGGAAAAGGAGAAGTTAGTCCGCTTCTTTAGGTCTGCCACATCTAGTTCAGTTGGGAACATGGGAAGGGCTGATGCATTTAAGAAACATTTGGTTGAAAAGAATTCCATAGAAAAGAAGAATGAACTTGAGAGGTACTTATTTGAGCCTAATTTGGATGATGACAAGTTTGATGTGTTGATTTGGTGGAAGCATAATTCATCTAGATTTCCTATATTGTCTAGCATGGCTAAAGATGTTTTTGCTACTCCTATTTCCACTGTTGCTTCCGAGAGTGCTTTTAGCACTGGTGGTAGGGTTTTGGACCCTTTTAGAAGCTGTCTAAGTCCAGAAATGGCAGAAGCACTAATTTGTGCTCAAAATTGGTTGAGGCCTTCTCTCTTTCAATTCAAGGACCTCAACCTAGAAGACCTCTATGACTATGAGTCAGCTGAAAATATAGTATCAGGTATTTCTTTCTTTAAAATTTCAGTTGTTTTGTTTCTTTAAAATTTCAGTTGTTTTGTTTCTTTAAAATTTCAGTTGTTTCTTTAAAATTTCAGAACTTAAATTTCAGTTGTGCAATTAAATTATTAAACTGATTCTGATTTATTTTTGAATTGTAACAAGAATTTGCTCAAGCACAAAACAGTTCTACTGCTAGTTCATCATCTCAATCACAACCAAATAATGGTTGTGATGTGATTTGAGAAGTTGGTGTAAGTGTTGCTGCTGAACTATTAAATACTAATTATTCAATTATGTTATTCAATTATGTTATTCAATTATGTTATTCTGAACAAAATTATGTTACCGCACTACTAAATACTAATTATTCAATTATGTTATTCTTAACAGAAGTTGGTTTTGGTGTTGGAGATTGAAGTGGAGTTGGTTTGGCCGTTTGGGTGTAGGAGATTGAACATTTGAAGACTTGCATTTGAAGTGGAGACAATGGACTTATTATTTAAGGACTGTTTTGGAAATAGGAATTAGGAAGTATGGACAATGGTATTCTGTTTGAATTATTTAAGGACTGTTTCAGACTTTTATTTTAAGGACTGTTTTGGTTACTGTTAATACTCTATGCCTCTATTTGAATTTCCAGGTTGTGTATGTGTATGTGTTTCCACTTTTCCAGGTTGTGTATGTGTATGTGTTAATGGTATTCTGATTCTAAAGGTTAACATGGATGAATTTCCACTTTCCAGGTTGGATGAATTATGGCTACAAGTTTAGTTAAATTTGATATCTAGGTATTTCCAGGTTTTGTTAAGAAGTAAAAAAAGTTGAATTTTATTGGCCCAATTAGGCCCAACCTGTCCAAAGTTAAAAAATGTAAATTTTTTTTATAACAACTAAATTGAAAAAGGCTTTAAAAAAAAGGATTTTTTTTGCCCAATTAGGCCCAACCCGCCCAAATCCGCCCGCACCACCCGAACCCGCCCCAAACCGAACCCGGCCCAAACCGTTTGTAAAATTGGGCGGATTTGGGCCTAAACAAAGTGCTTTCGGTTCTACACTTTTTTGGCCATTTGGGCCCGAACCCGCCCGAACCCGCCCAACGCTCACCCCTACTAGAAATAGCGGTATGAGTTCACCAAAAGCCAAAGAAGTGCCTAAGAATAGGTAGGCTTGAGGTGTTATGCTAGAATGATAAATGAAAAAGAAATGTAATGCGTAGTCGCTTAGTAGGGCTACAAATTACAAGAGGTAAAATATGATATGCTTCATGTGTCGCTTAGAAGGGCCATGAGCATAAAAGTTAAAGAAAATAATTAATGTAACGAGTAGTTGCTTAGTAGGGCTACACGTTACTAGATATGCTTCATGTGTCGCTTAGGAGGGCCATGAGTATAAAGTAAAAGAATAATGAACCGCTAGAGTTAGTAAGGGGTCTCGATAGGACTCACTGAGATAATGTTTATCTCACCCTTCATATTTGTGGTTTTTATAGAGAAACAGGGGAAAGCAAAGGCGACGAAGCACGGTTAGCCGGTGCGACTCTTGGAGTCGCTGAAGATTGAGTTGCATGTTTAGACCTTTGTCCCATTTACTGTTTCTATGTTATCGATTGTATAACGACCATGTATCAGTTGTAAATCGTTTCCGCTACTTTATGTTTTGAGTATTGAACACCAGGATTGTATAAGTCTTAAGTTGTGAAACTTAAGCATTTTCAGGAAGTTAATGAGGTTCGGAGAACCATTTGATATGTATTATCGAAATTTTTAGTTTGTGTTCAATATTCATTAACAGGAAGTTACTCTGATGTATGTCATTTAATGCATTTCGGTAATTCTACATGCTAGAATTTATCGGGGTGTTACATTATGGTATCAGAGCAGTTCGACCTAGTCGGGCTTAGTTTAGTTTAGGGTCGAGTCGATTCCTTGTTAGTCTTTGTTATAATTACACTTGTAATGCTAAGAGACATTGAGCCTGATCAACTCAATACTTGGTGTATCATAAGCGGAATTATGGAAGGATGACCAAGACGTAGTCCTCGACCAAGACCGAAGTTCCTTAAAACCCGTTTCATCTTAGGGAATGTTGGAAAGAAGAAGGTAGTTAAGTCATCAACTCCGAATGCAAAGTTAAAAGGTAGCCTATCAAGGGAAAGAAAGTGCAGTTGTATGATTCCTCAAGATTCTCCAAGTGTTTTGCTGGTAGGAAGCCCAAGAGGTGAATGTCGTCCTAGTGCGACTCAGTGGTAATATTTTAAGAAAAATGGGTCACTCAATCCAGAGTGCCCAAAAAGAGGAAAAGAAAGAGTCAGATAAGCCTACTTCGGCTCGAGAGAGGGTCTACACTGCAGATGCTCAGAAAGTCAAGGCTACAGACACTCCACCGAGAATGTGGATATT
Organism: Astragalus membranaceus; assembly: GCA_039519185.1. NCBI lineage: Eukaryota > Viridiplantae > Streptophyta > Magnoliopsida > Fabales > Fabaceae > Astragalus > Astragalus membranaceus. Next base: position 214,217,812 of record CM076846.1, on the reverse strand, counting down.
GTCCTAGGTATGAGATGGATGACTGCAAACCATGTGAATATTGATTGTTTTTCATCGAACTATCGGTTTCGCCTCCGAATCAGTGGAACTACAACCGACCCGTCCTGAAGCCGTTATTTCTTTCGCTTCAGCCAGTGACTGTCTGTTTCAAGGCGCAGAAGCTTATGTCATGATGTTGTCTGCATCCACAGAGACAGGTCTAGATTTATCTTCTGTGCAAGTTGTTAATGAGTTTCTTGATGTGTTTCCTGATGAAGTCTCTTCGTTACCTCCGGATCGTGAGGTGGAGTTCTCTATAGAGTTGGTTCCGGGCACTGGGCCAATTTCTATAGCTCCGTATAGAATGTCGCCGTTAGAGTTGAAAGAGTTGAAAGTCCAATTGGAAGAGTTAATGTCCAAACAGTTTATCCGGCCGAGTGCCTCACCATGGGGTGCTCCAGTGTTACTTGTCAGGAAGAAGGACGGAAGTATGAGATTGTGTATTGATTATCGTCAGTTGAATAAGGTGACTATCAAGAACAAGTACCCTCTACCGAGGATTGATCCCTCTACCGAGGATTGATGATTTGCTAGACCAATTGAGGGGAGCTTCTGTATTTTCAAAGATTGATTTGAGGTCCGGCTATCACCAAATCAGGGTTCGAGCTTTGGACATCCCGAAGACCGCTTTTCGTACAAGGTATGGACACTACGAATTTGTAGTGATGCCCTTCGGTTTGACCAATGCTCCAGTCATATTCATGGATTATATGAATCGAATTTTTAATCCCTATCTGGATCAGTTTGTTGTGGTGTTCATTGATGATATCTTGGTGTACTCCAAGACAATTGAGGAGCATGTGCAACATCTCCGAATTGTTTTTAACGTACTCCGGGAGAGAAAGTTGTACGCTAAGCCATCCAAATGTGATTTTTGGATGCCCAAAGTTAAATTTCTGGGCCATGTGATATCTCAGGCCGGTGTTGCAGTGGATCCCAGTAAGATTGAAGCTGTGGTAGACTGGGAACAACTATCTACGGTTACTGAGGTGAGAAGTTTCTTGGGATTAGCTGGGTATTATCGGAGATTCATTCAAGGATTTTCCCAGCTGGTTCTTCCACTCACTCGGTTAACTCGCAAGGGTCAGCCGTTTGTGTGGGACTCAGATTGTGATGATTATTTTGCGGAATTGAAGAATCGTTTGACTTCTGCACCTGTCCTGATTCTTCCAGATCCGTCCATAGGATTCCAAATCTATTGCTACGCCTCTGGTAAGGGTTTGGGATGTGTCCTTATGCAGAATCGACAAGTAGTTGCTTATGCCTCCAGACAGTTGAAGCCGGATGAAGAGAATTACCCAACTCATGATTTAGAGTTGGCGGCGATTGTGTTTGCCCTAAAGATTTGGAGACATTACCTGTATGGGTCTTGTTTCGAAGTCTTTAGTGACCACAAGAGCCTTAAGTATTTGTTTGAGCAAAAGGAGTTGAACAACAGACAGAGAAGATGGGTAGAGTTCCTGAAAGATTATGAGTTTGAATTGAAGTACCATCCGGGGAAGGCGAATGTTGTGGCCGATGCTTTGAGCAGAAAGTCTATCCACACTGCAGAACTGATGATTCACGAGATGACATTGTTGGAATCGTTTAGAGACCTTAATTTGAATGTGAAGCCAAGAAGGAACAGGTCGGTGTTGAGCGATATTCAGATTTCAAGTTCTTTGAGAAATCTGATTCGTTCAGCCCAAGAGGGTGATTTAGAGCTGCAAGCGCAGAAGAGGTTGCCGAGTTACACCGAAGACGGTGAGGGCGTGATTTGTTTTGATGGTATAATCTGTGTACCGAAGGATGCGAATGTGAAGAGGCAAGTTTTAGAAGAGGCCCATAAGAGTCAGTTCTCAATACATCCTGGGTCTACCAAGATGTATCGAGATTTGAAGCAGTTGTATTGGTGGTCGGGTATGAAAGTGGATATTGCAGAGTTTGTGTCTCAATGCTTGACCTGTCAAAGGGTCAAGATAGAGCACCAGAAGCCAGGCGACCAGTTACACCCGTTGAATGTGCCAGAGTGGAAATGGGAAAGCATTTCTATGGATTTTGTCATGGGGTTACCACGGTCCCAAGCCGGAAATGATTCTATTTGGGTAGTGGTGGATCGCTTGACCAAATCCGCCCATTTTATTCTGGTGCGTTCGAACCACAAGGTTGCTAAGTTAGCAGATGAGTATCTCAAGAATATTGTGAAGTTGCATGGAATTCCTACAAGCATCATCTGTGATCGTGATCCCAAGTTTACATCACGATTCTGGAGAGCATTGAATATGGCGTTGGGAACAACGGTGTGTGCTAGCACCGCTTACCATCCACAGACAGATGGACAGACAGATAGGACGATTCAGACATTGGAAGATATGTTGAGAGCTTGTGTACTTGACAGCGGAGGCAGATGGGAGGATTATCTTCCATTGGTGGAATTTTCATACAACAACAGTTACCATTCTAGTATCGGAATGGCTCCATATGAAGCATTATATGGAAGGAAGTGTAGGACACCATTGTGTTGGTGGGATGTAGGTGAGTAGAGATTGTTGGGACCGGATTTAGTCCGTGAGACTACGGAGAAGATCCGACAGATCAGAGAAAGCGCTCCGGACGAGACCAATTCCTATTGTCAAGGTGCTTTGGGACGGTGCATCACCCGACGAAGCGACATGGGAAGTAGAAGAGAACATGCGGGTGAAATATCCCCATCTTTTCGATTGAGGTACGTTTTGTTCAATTTTGAGGACAAAATTTTTAAAAGTTGGGGTGATTGTAACATCCCTAATTTCGGTTAATTTCGTTTCGAGAAATTAACTAGCGAATTGGTATTCAAAAAAATGATAATTCAAGTCATGGACATGTTAAAAGCGCGAAAGCAATATTTAGTTGCTAATAGTACGAATTACGTGATCGTTTTGAGGTAGAAATAGAATTATGTGAGGATTAGGGGACCAAGGGTATTTTGGTCATTTCCATATCTTTCGAACCCTAACCCAAATTACTCAACACCACTTCATGCAATATGTGATTATTGCATAAGTTATTGCTTAGTTATGGAGTTAGAATTGAATTAAGAAAAGTTTAAGGAGGTTTAAGTCAAAATTAGACATAAGGGCAACATGGTAATTTCACTCATTAAATAGTCTCCAGCTGACCCAAACACCACACCTCCATCATTTTTCCAGAAACTCAGCAAAGATAGAAGGAGAGGGAGAAGGTGAAGCCATGAGAAAGAGAGAGAGAGCTTGGAGAGGGTGAAATCATCAAACCTTCATGCATGTGCAATATTTTTATATCAATCTCTTCCATTTTTCTTCCTCTTCAATTTGATACCAAAAACACCATCATCACCCTTCTGAATTCCATTCTACCATTTCTGAAACTTCAAGGCCCAAGGGGAGAAAAATGGAGTCTTAGGAGAGTAGTGAGTGTAGCTCTTACAAGTTGAGTCTAGAGCAATGTTAAAGTGTTAGGACAACAACATTATGGATTGAAGCACATTTGAGGAGTTGTGGCTACTGAACCAGAACCTAGTTCATTTGGGTAGTTGCTGAAGCTGAAATTCGAAGTTGGGATTGAAGAGGCAACAAGTTCACCTTGAAGAATCAAATCCTGCCGGAAACCCGTTGGAACCCTCTTCGATATTTGCCCTATATCCCTCTGTACGCAACTCAGATGAACGCGATTCTTGATGATTCGGAAACTAGACACGAAATGCTTCGAATTAGGCGCAAGAATGAACCGATTTCATTGAGTTTGGTGGAAGAAAAAGGAATTACAAGTTTCAGTTTTGGATTAGAGACAGTTTTGACCCAGTCCACTTGTTTCTGTTACAACTCCCTGAAGAATTGTCGAATCGGTTTGAAGTCTATACCATATGAAACTAGACAAAATTGTATACACAATGGGCACTGGTTTGAAGGGTTTTGGCCACGATTTGACCAAGATACACGTGTTACAAAACTGCTCACTGATGCTGGAAAACGGATGTGGAACTATGTTGGTTCCTCAAATTTCGGATTGAATCGCCAAAGTTCGAGAGACGCCAATTCCATAGACAAGGAGGAAGTTCAGTAGCTGGGATTTGTGTTTGGTTGCTGTTCCGAGTTCAGTTTCGAGTATCAGACGAGTTTGGTGCGAGTACGTGATTACGGGGATCGTTCGAGAGGTTACGGTTCGGTCGTTTCGGGTGAGGACATGATTTCTCGCGAGGTCGTCAAATTGGTGAGTTCTATACTCGTTTAGAGACGTTTTTAATGCTGAGTCATTTTATTTTTTGAAACGATATTACTGAAATCCGCTTTGTGAAAACTTGACGAAAACGTTTTTATCGAAAAACCGTTAATGGTAAATTGTTCGAATTGATGAAATTGTTGATTGATGATGTGTATTGTTTGATTGTTTAATCGCTTTCGCTGGACTGGAATAATATTCGTTATGTTAGTATATCGACCGGAACGGAATTGGAATCGAAACGGATTTGGAAACGATGTCACGAAACTGGAAAAATTGGTCACTGTCAAGGACGCACGGATCGTGCCTCACAAGGGCACGGGTCGTGCGCCTTGTTCGCAGTAGCCAAGGAAATGGATTTTTAACACAGCACGGGTCGTGCGCCCTTGGTACGGACCGTGTGTGACCTACGCAAATCAGTTTTTACAATTTTAGAACACGCCAGAATCGTGCGCCTTGGTGGCACGGATCTTGCGCCCTGTAACATTTTCAAACTGAGTTTTTATTGATACGCACGGGTCGTGCACCTCTAGAGCACGGACCGTGCGGATCCTTCTGTTACCCTAATTCAAAATCCTTTTTAATCTGTTCCAAATGATTCTGATTCCTTTTCGATTGATTCCCAATGTTTCCCAAGAATGGAAACACACTTATGTCATGAAATGAAAGAAGTTTAAGGTAAATCTCACAAATTATAAATGTTAAGGAAAACCGTACATTAGTAAGACGCGAGTGTACACACGTTAATTCATACAAGTCAAGATAAGCAATGTTTAATTCAAGACAAGATACCTTCCCTTGAGGAAGGATAGACGGTACATGCATGAAAATGATAAGACGGCCCAATGCGGGTACATTTATAATATATATAAATTGAGGTCAAGGGTGACGACCCTTAGAGGATTGGCATACTACGGGAGGGGAAGTCATGAGCCCCAAAACCTAGACTCAAGAGGTTTCACCCACTAGAAATAGCGGGATAAGTTCACCAAAAGCCAAAGAAGTGCCTAAGAATAGGTAGGCTTGAGATGTTATGCTAGAATGATAAATGAAAAAGAAATGTAATGCGTAGTCGCTTAGTAGGGCTACAAATTACAAGAGGTAAAATATGATATGATTCATGTGTCGCTTTGAAGGGCCATGCGCACAAAAGTTAAAGAAAATAATTAATGTAACGAGTAGTTGCTTAGTAGGGCTATGAGTATAAAGTAAAAGAATAATGAACCGCTAGAGTTAGTAAGGGGTCTCGATAGGACTCACTGAGATCATGTTTATCTCACCCTTCATATTTGTGGTTTTTACAGAGAAACAGGGGAAAGCAAAGGCGACGAAGCACAATTAGCCGGTGCGACTCTTGGAGTCGTTGAAGATTGAGTTGCATGTTTAGACCTTTGTCCCATTTACTGTTTCTATGTTATCGATTGTATAACGATCATGTATCAGTTGTAAATCGTTTCCGCTACTTTATGTTTTGAGTATTGAACACCAGGATTGTATAAGTCTTAAGTTGTGAAACTTAAGCATTTTCAAGAAGTTAATGAGGTTCGGAGAACCATTTGATATGTATTATCGAAATTTTTAGTTTGTGTTCAATATTCATTAACAGGAAGTTACTCTGATGTATGTCATTTAGTGCATTTCGGTAATTCTACATGCTAGAATTTATCGGGGTGTTACATATGTTGTGGATATGGGCCGAATCGATTGGGCTGATCCATATTCAATTGCTAAACGCACCCCCTGGTTTTGCTAATGAACCTCTTGGTCCAGTCCAGAACAGTTGCCCCCCCAAGCCGAGATTATTCCGGAGGATGGTCTTGGCTTGAAGGATTTTCGTCGGTCTACCGAATGTGTGAAGTCGCGCGGGACACTGCCTTTGTCACGACCGTGTTTTATCATTTTCACTCTCTAGAGTAAAAAAGAGAAATTTTTTCTTTGCCGTAATGCGTTACTCTGTTTGTCTTGTCGGGTCGTACAAGATCACTTTGTTGCGACTGTGACTCACACCTCTCTTGGTGTAATCCTTGTGCCAGGCACCAAGCTAGGGTGACATATCCTGATATTGGCGCCCTGCTGGGCGCCTTGTGCCATGGTGTTGAGATATCCTGACGTTGGCGCCCTCCTGGGCGCCTTGTGTCATGGTGTTGAGACATCCTGATGTTGGCGCCCTCGTGGGCGCCTTGCTAGTCACTTGTTCGTTCCTGAGAGTAGGCGCCCTCCCGGACGCCTCTGGTGTTGTTCCCTGCGTGCGTGTTGTGGATGGTGCCCTCGTGGGCGCCTTGTCATGTTGCCTTGGCTGCTGCCTCTTGGAGCAGGATCTGGCGCCCTCATGGGCGCCATGGGGGCCTTGTCATGTTGTCTTGGCTGCGGCTTCTTGGAGCAGGATATGGCGCCTTGTCATGTTGTCTTGGCTACCGCCTCTTGGAGCAGGATTTGGCGCCCTCATGGGCACCATGGGCGCCTTGTCTCGTTGATCTGGCTACTGCCTCTTGGCGCGGGATTTGGCGCCCTCATGGGCGCCTTGTTGCGTTTGGATCAGGATCTGGCGCCCTCATGGGAGCCAAGGGCGCCTTGTTTTGTTTGGAGCAGGATCTGGCGCCCTCATGGGCGCCATGGGCGGCTTGTTGCGTTGGGAGCAGGATCTGGCGCCCTCACGGGCGCCAAGGGCGCCTTGTTGCGTTTGGGGTATGATCTAGCGCCCTCACGGGCGCCAAGGGCGCCTTGTTGTGTTTGGAGCAGAATCTGGCGCCCTCATGGGCGCCATGGGCGCCTTGTTGTGTTGTCTTGTTGCTGCCTCTTGGCGTAGGATCTGGCGCCCTCATGGGCGCCATGGGAGCCTTGTTCCAAGACTCCTGATGTTGGCGCCCTCCTACGAAACATGTTTTGGCGCCCTCTAGGGCGCCTTGGTGCCTTTTTGGATGTGTTTGGCGCCCTCTAGGGCGCCTTGGTGCCTTCCTAGATGTGCTCAGTGCCATCCTGCGAAACATGTTTTGGCGCCCTCTAGGGCGCCTTGGTGCCTTCCTGGATGTGCTTGGTGCCATCCTGCGAAACATGTTTTGGGGTCCTCTAGGGCGCCTGGGTGCCGGCCTGGATGCGCTTGGTGCCATCCTGCAGAACATGTTTTAGCGCCCTCTAAGGCGCCATGGTGCCTATACGCTGGGTGTCTCTTCGTGGAGCAGATTTTGCGAGACAAGATTTTGTGCCCTCATGGGTGCCTTGGACGCCTTGTTGCACAGTGCTGGCTGCCCCCTTGCGAAGGATTTGCTTCCAGGCCACCTCCTGCCAGGAGCCCCTCTGCCAGGCGCTTTGTCAGGCGCCCTCATGGGCACTGGTTGCTTCTTTGCCAGGCACCCTCTTGGGCGTCGGCTTGTGCGGACGTGTGCTTGGCACTCTGCTGTTTTTTTTTTGTTCACGTGCTCGTGCACTCTTTTATTTCCTTTCATGCTCATGCACTTACATGCTCATGCATCCTTTGATTTTCTTACGTGCTCATGCACTCTTTTATTTTCTCACGTGCTCATGCACTCACATGCTCATGCATCCTTTAATTTTCTTACGTGCCCATGCACTCACATGCTCATGCATCATTTAATTTTCTTACGTGCTCATGCGCTCTTTTATTTTCTCACGTGCTCATGCTCATGCATCTTTTAATTTTGAGAGACAAGGTTTTGGTGCCCTCATGGGTGCCTTGGACGCTTTGTTGCACAGTGTTGTCTTCCCCCTTGTGAAGGACTTGCTTCCAGACCACCTCCTGCCAGGCGCCCTCATGGGCGCTGGCTGCTTCTTCAGTGGTGCCCTGCCAGGCACCCTCATGGGCGCTGGCTGCTTCTTGGCTTGGCGCCCTGCCAGGCGCCCTCATGGGCGCTGGCTGCTTCTTGACTTGGCGCCCTGCCAAGCGCCCTCTGGGCGCTGGCTGCTCTTCATTGGCGCCCTGCCAGGCGCCCTCATGGGCGCTGGTTGCAAAGGGTTGTGTTTTGAAGTTGGCGCCTTCGTGGCCTCGGGGTTGACTTCGACGTCATTGCCCCCTGATTTTTTATGTCACATTTTGACACATCCAGGCTTCCTCTTTATCTAGCTTGTTTTTTATGATTGTAACTGGCACGCGTTGGGTGGCTTCGGGCGCCAGTCATCGCCTTGCGCATTTGAATGTACAATTTCATATCGCCTCGTGGCAAAGGGTTGTGTTTTGAAGTTGGCGCCTTCGTGGGCGCCTCCGCCTCGTGTCATGTCTCCCGATGTTGGCGCCCTCCTAGGCGTCTTGCGTCAAGGTGCAAAGTCCCGATGTTGGCGCCCTCTTAGGTGCCTTCCTGGACTCAGGCGCAGGTTATTGCCTTGCACATCTGTATTGCCTTGCAAAGTCCTGATGTTTGCTTACGTGCTCGCGCGCTTTGTTAGGGGCCAATTTGAGTATTTATTGTTATTATTTTTCTCTTTTTTTTGCAATGCAAAATGCAAGAAATTATTTCCATATTCCAGAAATATACTTTAGGACCATTGCCATTCAAATCCATTCCAAAAACCCATATTGGCTATTACATCTTCCATTCAGAGCCGTGCTCCCAAGTTGGTTATCACTCTAGAATTTCACATTAGTTCCATTCATCAGCCACTTTCATCCACCATTCCTTGAATTTCACATTACTTCCATCACCCACTTTGATCCACCATTCTCTGTGGATTACTTGTTACTTGATCAAAGTTACTCCCTCCCTGTTTATTTATAAGCAAAAATACCTATTTAATCAAATTACTAAATATAAACAAGTCAAAGCTTTTTTCAGTTACTATACCAACTTTTCCATTAGTTATTACACTGCTTTTACGATTATCAATGCAACAAACTTTTTATTTAAGTACTTTTACTTTTATCAATACAAAGGTAATTTAGGAATAATACTTCTTCTTTTTTTACTTTTCTTTTAAAATGTGTGCCCAGCCGATATTTGCTTATAACGAGAGGGAGTACTTCCCAAGTTTTCATCGACAAAATGGAATCCCAAGTGTTGTTAGTATAGAGGAATGTTTTTTTTTTTGACACAAAGTACAGTGCAATGTTGTTTGGCACTGATTTGATTAGTACCGATATGCTCGCTCTAAAAAGTAGTTTAGATTAAAATAAACAAGTAAATTTTTGGAAGGACCAATGGTTAGGCACTGAGCCCTTCTTCAAGGTATTCCCTATACTCTTTGAAGCTTGTGGTCGGCAACTTAAAATTGTGGCTGAACTGGGTAGTTGGACTGGCGATTATTGGCGGTGGAATGATGACTGACAGCATTTTAGAGATCCCGTGACTGCAGCTGAAGGAGAGATTTTGTACAGTATTGTGTTACCCATTGCGCCGAATAGAGGAAAGAAGGACTGGTGGATTTGGCCGCACGATTCCCAAAATCTTTTTCGGTTAAATCCTTCTATTTGGAGCTGAATTCCGCGCCCATTCAGCAGCAACCCCTTTCGGGTCAACAGGTAATTTCGGCATAATTGTGGAAAAGTATTGTCCCATCGAAGGTAATAGTGTTTGACTGGCGTCTTTTGTTGGATTCACTGCCGGTTCGCATGCAATTGCTTAGGAGGAATGTCATTAACTCCGATCTCGATTCCCGCTGCCCCATATGTCACCAAGAAGCCGAGACAAGAGCTCATTTGTTTCTCAATTGTCCTTTCGCAACTTCAGTTTGGGAAGGAGTCGGCGCTTGGCTTGCCGTTGATCTAGACTTGTCCAAGCCTCTGGAGGAGTTATTCCTTGCATGTGCAACTTTGTGCAAAGGGAAAAAATCAAAGCGTACGAAACATACGTTATGGCTAACAACTTGCTGGAGCATTTGGCTCGCTAGGAACGGAGACATTTTTAAAGAGGAGGAAGCGAATGTTGACTCCACGGTAATCTGCATCAAGAGCTTATCTTGAAGTTTGAGTGTTTATAGATTAGATTTTCATATTTCTGTATCTATTTCACCATGGTGGTCTAATCTACTACAAGTTCTAAACAATTTGTAACCATTGTTAGTTGGGTTTGAGCACTCACAGTGCTCCTTGAATGAAATTTTGTTTATCGAAAAAAAAAAGCATCCACACTTGAAGGTACTTTCTTAAGCCAATAGAAAAAATAATTATCATTTGTACCAAAATAAAATGAAAGAATAATTATTTATTTTACTTACCTGTTAGAGGATTCATGTGTGGATTTTGAGTCATAAAGGGGAAACAGAGAATACTATTTGCACAGCAAATTAGCAGCTGGCTCTACTCTCATACTACTTTTCAAAACTGCGCCAAATTCATAAATCTACTATTTATCTATACCATTATATTACGACTAAAATATCAATTTTACCACTTTTTCAACTAAATAATTTTAGGATATTTATGTAATTTCACTTTTTCACATTTTCAAATTTTTTCACTCTCTCTCACATACTTTTTCACTCTCTCTCACACATTTTTCAAACTTTTTTCATTCTCTTTCATATACTTTTTCAAACTTTTTCACTTTTTGTCACACATTTTTTCACTATCTCCTCATCTTTCTTCCTCTAACTCTATCTCATTTTTCTAATTTTCACAATATATCTACTTTAATTTCATCCATATGTCTCCTTAATTTTTTAATATTCTATTTTTTTCCTGTCAATAAGTTTTATTTAGTCTCTACTGGAAATATTACAATTTGTAAAATTTGAAACTTTACTACAGTTTTGTTTTCTAATCTCGACTGGAGATATTACTTATCACTATTTTTTCAAACTTTTTCAATCTTTCTCACACATTTTTTCACACTCTCCTCCTCTTTCTTCCTCTAACTCTAGCTCATTTTTCTATTTTTCACAATATATCTACTTTAATTTCATCTACATGTCTCATTCATCTTTAATATTCCATTTTTCTCTATCAATAAGTTTTGTTTACTCTCTACGGGAAATATTACAATTTGGAAAATTTGAAACTTTAATACAATTTTGTTTTCTAATCTCTACGAGAAATATTACATATTGCTGGTAAATGTTCACGGGGTAATCTACTATCTATCTATACCATTAACCTACTACCAAAATATCAATCTTACCCTTTCCCAACTAAACAATTTTAGGATATTTATGTAATTTCACTCTTTCACCTTTGCAAATTTTTTCACTCTCTCACACACTTTTCAAACTTTTTCACTCTCTCTCACACCTTTTTCAAACCTTTTCACTCTCTTTCATATACTTTTTCACTCTTTCTCACACATTTTTTCACTATCTCCTCCCCTTTCTTCCTCTAACTCTATCTCATTTTTCTAATTTTCACAATATATCTACTTGAATTTCATCCACATGTCTCCTTAATTTTTTTAATATTCTATTTTTTCTCTGTCAATAAGTTTTATTTTGTCTCTATTGGAAATATTACAATTTGTAAAATTTGAAACTTTACTACAGTTTTGTTTTCTAATCTCAACTGGAAATATTACTTATCACTATTTTTTTTAAACTTTTTCAATTTTTCTCAAGCATTTTTTCACACTCTCCTCCTCTTTATTCCTCTAACTCTCATTTTTCTATTTTTCACAGTATATCTACTTTAATTTCATCTACATGTCTCCTTCATTTTTAATATTCACTTTTTCTCTATCAATAAGTTTTATTTAGTCTCTACGGAAAATATTACAATTTGGAAAATTTGAAACTTTAATACAATTTTGTTTTCTATTCTCTACAGGAAATATTACGTATTGCTGGTAAATGTTCACGGGGTAATGTTCGGACTAACTCAATTACAAGGAAATGCACTATTTGGGGGAAACAAACCTCTGTATTCATTCTTATTATGTGTAGTGTTTATGTGAATGACCGTACTTTGTAGTTATCGATCAATTGTGAATTCTATATATATATATATATATATATATATATGCATGAGAACCCAACTGACAAACCGAAACTATTTTATCATTTTACTAAAACCAGGTTAACATCATTTTCAGGTATTTGGTACGAAGATACGTCTTAAGGCGTTCAAGCAGTATTGGGATCAATTCTCACGTACTAGAATTCTCACGTACTAGAAGTGCTAGCAATACTCTACTTTAGATATTTTCTCCAACACTCGCTCTATGATTGCTTAAAATACATGTGGTCCAATGAAATTAATGGGCCCCAATTCCAAATTTGTGGGACCCACATGTTTTTTAACCAATCATAAAATGAGTGTTGAAGAGAGTGTCTAAAAGAGAGTATTGCTAACACTTCTCATCATACAAATGTTTTAATTTAACTACTTTAATTTAACTACTTTGGGTTTTTTCTTGAAATTTTTTCAAGTGGCCAAATAAACTTTTGAAAAAGAAAAATCAAATTTTCTATTTTACATAAAGAAAATGTTATATAGTACAAAGATAAGTATGAAATTTGAAGTAAGCACTAAATTTTTTCAAATACCACCCTCCATCAATGTTATTAAAACCGACCCGGAGATCGACTCGGTCGAGTCACTGGGTCAATGGTCGGACCGATGGGTCACTAGTTGACCCGCATGACCTGTGACACTACTAAAATTTGATCAAATTAGGCATCATGTGTATAAATTCACATATCGCAGAACCGTGAATTTTTTTACCATACCATAAAAATGCATAACATAACAAAAACACCCAAATTAAAATGATCATGAATTGTTTCCATGTTGATAGGGTCATAATGGTGGGTTCTCCTCAAATGAATTATTTCCATGTTGATAGGAAAAAATGAAAACGCACAAAACGGTGTCATTTTACATTGTTTTTGCATTTAAAAAAAAAAACAAACAAATCTACACGGGTCAACCAGGTCAAGTAACAAGACCGAGTCAATGCCTAAACCACACGAGTCGCATCGGGTCAAACCAGGTCTGGAACATGCACGATCCGATTAGTGACTCAAACCGGTCAAAGTACCATTTCACGGTCAGACCGGCCGGGTTTAACAACACTGCCCTCCATACATTATTATGAATTTATGATGATTCTCATAACACTCGGTCGTACCTTTCTTTTCGCACCAAATAGTGGTGTTGTTTACATAAAATGACTAAAATACAAATTACTTTTCCAATGTAGACTCGCTTTTTCCATAAAAGTTAACAAACAGTTCAAAACGTTGAATGGAAACACGTGCTTAATGTGTTTATTTTCTTTCACTAACCAAAACAAGGACTACATTCGGGTATCCAGGTTTGGACAAAAAACAAAGGTATCCCATCCAGGTAACACACATTAGGTACGTGACAAAGATGGTAATTGGTAGGTTTAAGTTACGGAATAAATATATAGTAATCAAAAACTTTCCAGTCCCTGTTGAACAGGTATAATGATGTTTATATATACATAACCAGGATATTTGTCACAAAGCCTGCCTTAAAGCCAGGAAAAAAAAGCTCCACCTGGAGACAGACTATGAATGAATCAAAACTAGATACATGGTTAATCTAATAAATTATAACCCAAGTAGACCCCTCAGGAATTTTGATGTACACATATTAACTCAAAACTATGACCAATCGCACTACCCATTCATTGAGCCCCAACCAAATGAGAATCTAGACAACATTCATATGCTGAAAATGGTCAGCCAAGTAGACCAATGTCATTCACAAGCCAACCCATTTCACCCATCTGAAAATCCGACCAACTTTCAAAGGTAACCCATAGTCATTGGCAACAGCAGGCTCCCTTCTAGCGACCTCCGGTTCGGACCAAACGTATACCCCACGTTCTTGGTTACTGCCAGGTACAGTATTATCCAGTATAACCGCGACAAGAAAAGCTACCACCATGTGTAGTGAAAAGATTGTGTTCAGGACATAGTTCAACTGCAAAAAGAATAACACTCAAATGTTATTTTCGTACAAACTGCCATATCAACCAACATTACACAATACAGATATGCCATGATGTGGTTTTCATAGCCACACACCTTCCATAACTGATGGAAATGTGCTGTTGCTTTTTTTGTTTGTAATCTTTCATAAGTGTTATAGTGGTTGATAAATTTCAATCACAGAATTTGCCACCTTTAAAATCAAGCATAAGATACACAATAGTAAAGGGAGATGACATAGAGACATACCCCTCCATATTTGCTTCGGAAAGGCCCATGAGAAGCCACAATGTAAGGCTGAAAATAACTTGGCACTGACAAATTGGAATTTGGAGAGACGCCATATTGTTGAAAATATGCAGGTATGGAAAGAGAGAAGAATAATGATAACCCAATTATGATGATATTGCGAGAGCTTCCAGCCTCGCTATAGCGTAGATTGGACAAGCCTAATGCGGTAAGCATTGCCCACATAAAGCAGAGGAGACCAGCTACCATGACTTCAGGAATTGAAGCAATGAATCCTCCAACTTTGCCTGTTATTATATAGTAAAATTAAACATGTTGCATTTGCCATAAAAAATTTCTGCTGATGAGAGAATAAATATATAGATGTACATCACAAAAGCCATCAATCTACGGTATGCTTAATCTAGGAATGAATTGCAGATCATAATTATCCAATTATTCATCAAGTTCCAAATACACGATCAGCACAAGAAATCAACACTTTACATGATCCATGCAGTTTGACGATAAACTTGTTAACATAAGGCCACTTTTTTAAGCCAAACATATTGATAGGGAAATTGGCAGAGTATATCCAATCCAACTATCCGCATACCATTCCCATCATAGACACTTAAACTTGTAATGAAAATTTGTGCCATTATAGCAATATACTTTCAGGCATTATAATTTCAACAGAAAAATTGAAGGCAGGATAGGTTCAAAAGAGTCAGTAGCCAACTGTTATTAAAGTTTGTCATCAGAGACAGATAAAGCACACTGAAAAAGCCAGTACCAACATCTATGAAGCAAAGACATGTTGAATAGCCGGCTGTGTCTGAGTCCAACAAGTATCAAACAAAACACAACATTGAAGTTTTCTTATAATAAAAGCTAGATGAAATATGAAGCAATGAAGTTCAACTAGTTGTGAGGAAAAGGCATCCTCCAAAATATAAATAAAGAAAATAAATAACAAAGAAAACAGAGAAGCTCAAGGGTGCATCAAGGTAACCAAATCTTTCTGCATCTTGAAGATGAAATTCATCTAAAGCAGCCATAATCAGAGCACCAAAGGGATATGCCCTTGAAAACCCCAATCCATTCCCTAGAACAATTAAAAAAATTATAGCCTCCTGATCCTTGCCAAAACCATAAAATTGGCTCACAAAGCTTCCCCAAACCCAAAGTATTTAGACTGACACCAGAAAGTTTACAAAAAATTGCAAAACAACTATCATAGGTAAGTAGATGCAAGACCATTTAAAAATAAATTGGACAGTGCCACTGTTCCTGAACCGACAGTACATATAATACATAACAGGGGAAAGTCCTGTGTGAGGCCTTTGAATCTACAACATCTAATTTGTATTGATTCAATTAAGAACAGCTTTCATGACAAAATTCTTGAGCTTAGAGTTATTGCAATTGACATAGGCTTGCTGAGAACAAATATCTCCCTATTATAATATAAGAATAAGAATTGCAAACTGATAATATGACAAGTTGTAACAAAGAGCACCAAAGGGATCAAGAGTCCAGGCTCTTGTATTCTCATTGGCAGAAACACCAGAAAAAAACAAGTAACAGCACAAGGGTAATACGTGAGAGAGAATCAAATAACAGGAGACAGACTCAATAATTTCTCTATTTCTCAACTTCTGAAGCTAAAATTCTATTGAGGCTAGTAGAACCATGAAATAAAAGAACATCCATTCTGGATTGGAATTCTAATTTGGAAGAAATGTGATAGACTTGGGAAGCCTCTAAAAACTGAATATTCCCCACCAAAATATCCTCCCAAAACCTGAATAGTACATATTGCAGCAACCATTGAAGTTAAGCATTTACAAATCTCTATGGACAATGTAGAATGCCACAACGAGATTGATACAGTCGACTGCCTCTCATTCCTAAGAAATGGCCATTACAAGCATCATTTGTTTTGCCAATTGTTCTAATTTCTAAATAAAAGGGTTTAAAAGGGTAAATTACACCAATGGTTTTTCATCTCCAATGTCTCAAAGTAAATGTACTTCTGTTCAATTGCTATTCGCTATAGAATGGACTGATAAGGGTAGATGCAACAAGCCAACAACAGTTATAATAGATACTTACCCACGAGGGATAACACTACCAGCAAGCATGCTCCCAACTGAACTGCTCTGCGGCTTCCCATTTTAGTCACAGCAATTGTGTGAACATTTTCAGTTAAAGTTGTAGACCCAGTTCCGGTACCCCATAGACCAGCCAACACACTAGAAAGACCTTCCAAACCAATTCCTCGACTAAGAACCCCGGGAGTTGGAGGTCTGAATGCTACTAATAATGATGTTGCATGATATGAGCCAACCTACAAAGTTTAAACAAATGAATATCAATGACACAGTACAGTAATTATATAATCCAGCATACAGAGTAAAAACATAAAAATATGACTTCAAATTTGATATAGCATATTGTTAATCTCTCAGACATCAGTAGATGCTATTGTTTAATTTATCTGGACAGCATCTCTAAATAAATAGGGTAAATTGCACTCTCCTCTCCATTGTTTGACTTATCTGGGCAGTATCTCCAAATAAATAGGGAAATTAAATTCTCATCTCCCCAGAAATATTTGCATTACAGTATTACACCCCTCCTAATATATATAAATAAATATGTATTACAATTTAGTCCATTTTAATATTGACCGTCTTTAAATGACTGCGAATGACTTCGAATGATACTTTTATTACTTCCAATATCATTGGTGGTTAATTTGAGCACTTTATTGTTAATTCTATAACTTTGGGAGACAAAATAAAGTTAACTTTATTAACTTTATAATTTTGCAAAATATATTCATTTTTTTAAGTCCAAATCATAACTTTCATTCATGCTTGGAGCACATTAATACACTGATAGAACCCAAATTCAAAGAGAAAAGAAATAGTATTATTTATCAAAAATGTAACCGAATTACAGAAGAAAATTCCCCTGCAACCCCAGAGCTATTGCTCCTCAGAGAAGAGATAACAACCTCCCTCTGCCAACCTCACAAGATCCTAACAAACCAAATAACAGAATCACCCCATTTTTTCTTTTCTCTCACCTATATAACCGCTCTGATCCCTTACTAACTGCCACACACAATTCTTCCAAATTTCTCCATTCACCCCTCAATTGGGCTTAGGCCCACGACCCAGTATACTAACATAGACCTCTTAAAAATGTATATAAAAAGAGGGGGAAAGTAGGAAAGAGAAGAGCGGGAGAGGGCAGGCAGGAACGACAGCTGGCAGCTAAAAGGGAGGGGAATGATGGAGTGAGAGGGGAAAGAGAGAGAGAGAGAGAGAGAGAGAGAGAGATGAATATGCATAAAAAGGAATTCAAGGTTTGAGGGAGGGAAGCTAGTTTTTGAGAGGAATTTGGGATTGAGTGACAGTCATTCTCATCTCAGTAGGAGGTAGTCCTATTCCCACAGTGGGAGTATCATTTCTTTTACTTTTTTCTCCATTTCTACAAGGAGGATCTTCCCCCAACCATTTTTCCATTACCATTTTGTGTAAACCCAGAGGAATTCTCCTCTGTGTGATTATTAAGTATTAATTTCCTTGAATATTTTCTACTCAATTTGTGTTGGTTCTTCTACTCACAAAGAAAACAACAGCTTTTTATATACAATACTTCAAACATGTTATAAGGATTGCAAGAGATCAATAAATAAATACAATCAAGTTAAACTATCAACGTATTCAGAGTCAAGATCAATAAATACAATCCAAGAAACAAAATAGAAGACATGACAAGAAGCTAACCGAATCCACAGATGAGATTAAGGAAACCATGCACATCACAAGAGCCATTTTCCAGTGGAAGACAGGAATACCCCATTGCAGTGGATAAGGAAATCTAAACCAAGGGGATGATTTCAATGCATGAGAAGTATCAACTCGACAATTCTTCATCCTTGAAACATGCTTTCTGCAGTGCTCTGAAACCATATTTGAGGCAGGTATGTTTATGTCACATCCGTTGTAATTGTAGGCTCCAGCTTCAGTCAGCAAGAAAGCAACTGCCCATGTAATTGCCAAACCCAAAGGAACCTGGAAATTAGGTGAAGTAAATAACATCACTTAACAGAAATCATTTGTTGCACCACATAATTTTATGTTCACTGATAATGATTAACTCGGAAGGAATAAGGATATTGTAGCATTAAACTTACTGCATATATTAGAAATATGCGGTGTCCAAGAACAGATATCTTACGAAGATACTGCATAAAGCAATACATAATAAATATGTTAGCACAGTGCAATAATCAATACCATAGACATCATGGGAATTTGAAGTCAGCAAACTTACAAGGGAAAAAACAATAGCCACTAATATCTGCACTGCACCAATCTCAAGACATGTACCAACTAATGGAAAACCATAACCATAAAATGAAAGTCCAACTGCAGCTATGGTTGGGGATACAACCACGGGATTGATCAACCTGAAAATTGATATGTGAAACATATTACTTTTATTTCAGACAATTCAGACACTAAAGTGATCAACTCATGAGGAAAGGAAAAGCGTATAGGCCTGCAGTATTTGACAGTTGATACCATCATACCCAATCCACAGGAGAAATTTCCAGGTGAACCCCAAAAATGTGATTTCACTCTCCAGCGTGGTACCATTAGACACACTCATTACAGAGAGCTAGAGCAAAATTTCTTCAGACATTTGCCAGAACAGGTGAAAATACAGCTTACTTCATTAGAAAAAGTTACTGTAGCTCTCACAGTCTGACACCTATGACATGTATATAGTTTAATCCGCGGAGAAATCTGACCAACATTGCCATAAGAAATCCATTTGAAAGCAGTCTACATACTAGATGGAGGGGGTGGAGGACTATTTCCTGTGTTTGGAAAAATCTTTAGAGTGGGTGTGGAGTGGAAAGCACTCCAAAACACCATCTCCTTCTCACTGCTACCACCCCTCCAAACCTCCCACATCACAACATGTACTTGGTTTCTTTTGTAATTAGTCTTGCACAATTTTCCAATATAAATCCACATTCTAGGCAATAATGTTGACTACGACATTATCAAAGAAAACAATAGATTATAGCCCTATACAGACAGAATAGGACAGAAGCACCAGAACTAGCACTGTACTATCCAAAAATAAATCGAGACGAATGGTGCACATAACATGTGGGTAGGAACCATGACCATGTAGACTACACATAACAGGTGCATTACTAGATGGTAACCGAAAGTTATCCATGGTCTAAACCAACCAATTATTACTGGCATTAAATATTAAAGATCAACTTTAAGTAATAACTAAATAAAAATGTATCATTCGGGCTCCGGCCCTCTTTGTAACCCAAAAAAAAAATGTATCATTTCCTTTCAAAAATTCAAATAGGTGATGGAAGACACACAACAGATAATATTTTAAAGCACTATGCAATACTATTTTTTCCCTATTGTTATTATTCGCGCTATTATTCTCCCAGCACTATCTGCTATGAGTTTACTTGAATCTCTCAACCATTACTATAAGCAGTTAGCTACATTATGTGTTGCCCCAGTCCACAAGAATAATAGCTGTTTGATGAAACCATGAAGCATGTGTTAATAAAAGACAAATAAATAGGCAGAAAAAAATCCCCCAATCATACCTTACTAACAGGGACATAAGTCCAGAATATCCAAGGAAAGTTTGAAAAGCAGATCCAATAATTATAGCCCCCTGCAGCTCCTTCATTATATGTCTGAATTTCTGAAAATTGATATTGATATAGAAACATTATCAGCAAATCTCAGTTTCTATAATTCCATAAAAGAAACTTATAAATAACCGACAACAGAAACCGTTACAAGACCGGAAATTCCGGTCAATTGGAACTATTATATGGGCAACAATTAACATCATCCGAAACATAAATGAGAAGAAATACGCACATTTCCATTTAATCCTTGAAACTCGGGGGAGTTGATGATCGCCAAAACTGGAGCCAGATAAACAAAAGATGGCCCCTGTATCAAGGGCAACCTGGACCCAAAAGTAGTATGCAAGAGTGTAGTCATCCCCGACACGAAGAGCACAGTTGATACCACCGCAGAAGTATCTTCCTATAGCCACTAACACATCAGATAACAGAACCCACATACTAAATTTGCCAGAAAAACAAACATACCCAAATTCTTTTTTAAAAAAATACACAATTCAGTTATTTGAAAACATGAAATCACTCACATGAGAACCTCCCATAGCAGGAACAATGACGAGCGGAATGAGAATCAACGAACCTAATATGGAAATGTAATGCTGGATACCATACACACCAATGGGAACTGAAATATCAATAATCAAAAATCATCAACGTGAATCAAAATTTGAAACCTAACTAAAAAGCATAATAAGCAAGTAATATTATCTTATACCTAAACCAGGTGAATCTCTAAGCTCATACTTCATATGCGAATGCCTCGACACAAAGCCATCATCATCCACAGTTTGCGGCAACGAACCAACAGCTTCTTCACTCCTCACCGTTCTCCGCGGAGGCTGCTCCGACGTGGCTTGGCCATTAGTGCTCGGAATTCCGTCAGAGTCTCTTCGCTTCTTCGCTACTTGATCCTTAGGTGGAAGCGGTGGAAGTGGTGGAACTTTCTCACGGTGTACCACGCCATTAGCCGGAGGTGGAAGTGGTGGAACTTTTTCACGGTGTGCCACACCGTTCGCCGCCGGAGGAGGAGTCCTAACTCGACCAGCTTCGAGATCCGAGTGTACGTCGGGGTCTCTGTGCTTCGGAGGTAAGCTTATTTGACCTGAGTCGGTGGCATTGGTCTCGCCGGAGAACTTTGGCTTGAAGCCGGTTTTCTTAGCCCATGAAGAAGGTGGCATTGCCTTGGAAGTCGGTGACGGTGCTGCTGGCCATGGTCCTGGACGTTGGCGAGCTTTGGGATCGGAATCAGACATATTTTGAATGATGCTAGTGTTGCATAATAGCTTCAATGGTTGAAGTTGTAGATCTGGTGAGTTCAGAACTGAAGGTTTAGGGTTTTGTCTTGAACCGCCGGTGGAGAGAGAAAGCTCCGGCGTTAAGAGCGAAAGTGACTGAAAATGTGCAGTGACAAGAGAAATCGCAAAGACGAATAAATGTTCGACAGTCGAGGAGCTAAAACCGTGTTTTCTAATTTAATTAATTAATAAAATTAATTAAACAATTAATTAAATTGATTTATTTTTTTGACCAAAAATTGATTTATTTATTTGAAAATTATTATTTTATTGATTTGTTATAATTATTAGGCAAATTCTACCATACTCATTCAGAGTTTGGTGGGTATGATATTTTCTAGGTAAAACGAGTTCAATATTTATTTTTTAAAAAAAATATTTAAATAGAAAAAATGAGGTGTCATTGAGTGATTGGATCTTGGGTATCATATCTTTCGACACTCAAAGGGTATGGGAGTATTCACCTAATTATTTTACTATTTTGATGGTTTTCTTTCTGATTTTTCCCTCTCTCTCTTTCGGTTTCTCTCCTCCTAACCCGAAATAATCGGTGCTGTGTTGAATGCCGATGTCACTAAAAGGCTGGATTGTGCCGTGAAAAAATTAAGGGGAACAAAACAAAATCTTTAGCCTCCATTCGGTTTTTTTTCCTATTTTGAAATTTTTAAAAGCCAAAACCAGTTTTTGTTTTGAGTTTTAAAAATTTCAAGAATCAAAATTAGATTCAGTTTTGAGTTAATTTTTTTTATAAGCAATAATTTGTTTGATCAAGGCATTAGAGATGCTCAAAACCACAAATACAAAATGAAATTAGAAATTGTTGATACAAGTAAGACCATTGTTCTACTATAGTGGCGGAGACAAGCTAGAATCTCTACCCACCCCAAAAATAATCCAACACCAAAACAAGTACTTGATATGCGTCACAACTGAATCAATTTTGGCTTCTTCTCCTCTAACATAAACTCAATTTCGGGCTAACCGGAGACAACAACAAGTTGTCAACCAAAGTAAATACAGCGCCTTCCTAGTTTTTTTCCCTCTACAAAAGTTTCCAAACTCGATAAATTGTTGAGATAAGTTATAGGAACTAGGCAGCTCGACATCGAGTCAGCGTCCAACCCCACTCCACACCTTATGAGAAAAATCACAATCTAGAATTAGATGTTGGACTTCCTCTCTGAAGTTGTTACGAAACACACAGACTAACCCTTCCTCCGTATGATGATATGTCATCTCACCAACAAGCCAGGAACCGATAATGAATTAGTAAGTAATCTCCATCCAAAAATCAGAATTTTCGATGGAATTGAAGTCTTCCAAAGGGTTTTATAATCTAAAAAGTCACTGTCACTAACCACTGGGAAAGTTGGATCGGATGACAATAGATTTTGGTAACAAGAGCGCACTGAAAACATTTTGAAGACTCTAAGATCGAGCTCCAAAAATCTGCTCCATCACAATTTAAGGTCACCTTCGTTAAAATACCAATTAGCACTTACCCTTCATCACTATGAAGTTGAACATCGTTCTAAACCGAGGACAAGTTCCAATGCCAGCGACTCTGATGCCATGCTCCCAATTCCACAATCTTCGCATTCTTCTTATTAGAACAACCTGCAAAAATATTAGTGAAATCCAGTTTCAACGAACGCTGCCCAATCCAATGGTGGTGCCAAAAATTCACATTACGACCATCGCCTAAACCCTTTCTAACATTCGCTTCAAACCACCCCTCTGAACACCGCTCATCTCCCACTCTTCTAAGGCCACGCCACTACAAAGAAGAGTCCAACCTTCTCTCTGAGGATGATATCTCGTTGAAGAAAATAGAGCCCAGCTCATTGTAGCAACCGAAAAATTTGGAGGATCTCTCGCGTTCAGGGAAGTCGCCAACAATGTTTAATTATTAGGGAAAACATTGAAAAATCCCTTTGAAAACGAAAATGGTCTTGAAAACCAGATTTTGGGTTCGGGAGTCGATTATGCGTGGGGAAGGTATTAGCACCCCACAGCATCCTTTCGAAAAAGGTTACCTCTAATTAATTGTGCAAAACTATATTAACTTTTAAAAATAAGTATTTCCCTTTTATTAAAATAATGAATTGAAAAAAGACTTAACGAAAATAAATGTTTTTGTATTTTTATTGAAAACTAAGAAAGAAAATGTTTATAAAAGACTTAAAAAAGGGTTTTTTATTAATGCACTTGACAGATGTGGTCCCCCACCTGCTCCTACGTATCTCCGGGTAGAGAATCAAAGGCTACGTAGTTTTTGGTAGAAAATATTTGTGTGTTGGTGTTTTTATTATTTGAATGTTTTTGAAATTGGGGGGCATTCATAATGACCAAACAGATAAATCCGGAGTGGTCACCACTAATAGGCTATTTGAAATGTAAGGTGTTCCCAATGTTCAAACGAGTTAAACCCAGAGTGAGCATTGCAAATAACTGATCTAGAATTGAGTGTTTGATTATTTGAAAATGTTTGCTTTGAAACATTATCTAAAATAAGATTTAAGATTGTGCGAAAATGAGTTGGACTCATTAGCTTGTAAAATGTGTGAGCATGAGTTGGACTCATTGGTTTGATGAAAGTTAAACGAGTGAGACAAAACCTAGACTCAAAAGAGTTAGAAATATAAAAAGATATGGTGCAAAGTAATTTATGTTTATTTAAAAATAAATAAAATGACTAATGAAGTTGATAGATAAAATGAAAGGGGTTTTAAACTTGAAAAATGGATCTTAGTAATAACATTTGATGATTAGAAACAAACAAACAAAGATAATAATAATAATAATAATAATAATAATAATAATAATAATAATAATAATAATAATAATAATAATAATAAGATATACAAATACAACAAGGGGTGGGGGTTACAAGTGAGGTATAAACAATAATAGTAATAGTTAATAAATAAAAAGAAAAGGATAAGGAGGAATGGGATGTTAAATAAGTATGAGGTAGTGTTAGTAGTAACACTAATAAAAAAGAAAAAAATCAAATGGATGAAGAATAATTAGAAGGAATGGGGTACCGAATGTAAAAAGGGGGGTAAATAGTAACACTAACAAATAATAGTAACTGTTTATATATATACAAAAAGAGAAAAAGAAGTAAAACTTGATAGATCAAAAATTAGAAAGGGAAAGGGGAAGAGGAATACTAGCAGACACGACACGGTTAGTAACGGGGAGGGATAAAAAATGAAGGAACCAAAAATAAAAGAGAGAAATAAATGTGGAGATATTATTGGGATTTAGTGGTTCATTTGAACCCTACATTGCAAAGTTGCGCAGCAGCAGCAAGAGGTTTGTGGGAGGTAGAGAGTGCTGGCTAAGAGAGATGGTTGTGAGGAGATGATAGAGTGAGAGAGAGAGACGGGGACAACGAAATGGAGAGAGAGAACCGAGAGGGAGGAGAGAGAAACAGAAGGGTGAGTGGTGGTGGCTCACCGGACGGAGATGGTGGTGGTGGTGGTGTGGTGAGGGTACCTCGCCGGAGTTGTTGGTGGTGGTTCGGCGGCGAGCGGTGGAGGTGATCTTGCTAGGAAATTTTCTGTTTTGTGGAAGAGGTGGTGTCTTGAAGAAGATGGTTTTCCCTCCTTTTTTCTCTCTATTTTTCTTTTTTTGAATGGGATGGGTACTATATGCTGTTGTTGGTACTGCCTTACTACCCTTCCCTCTGTACTCTCTCAATTCCTCATTTTATTTTTCCCTTTTCTTTCTTTTTTTTCTCTCCCTTGTTCTCTGGCCAAGCTTTCTATATAAGCTTTTCGCTTTTGTTTTTTTTTTCCTATGGCCAGCTATGAGCATATGAAATGTCTCTTAATTTCTCAATTCATGATACTGTACCTTCTGCCACTTCTGATATTGCTAATGGTCTCTGTTTATTTCCAGATTCATGTTTGCAGGAATTAAGGCTTTATTAAAAGTGATCCATGTCCTGAATGTTTTTTTGCAAGAAAATAGGAAACAGTAGGGAGCAAGAAGAAAACAACATTGTTTCATTCCACAATGGGTCTTTCTTGGAGCTGACAACATTTTTGTTTTATTATATTTTGTAATTTGTAATAATAGAATAATATAGCAATTAGTAAAAAATATTTTTGTTGTTGTATGATTTTTTATTTGTAATAAAATAAAATCTGCTAATAATAAAAGTAATGCAAAACTGTCCATTAGCACAAAATGACATTCGTAAACGACTAAAATTTCAAAAAGCATCACGAACAATATTTTTGATTTTTTCTAATAAATTTTGAATTAGTCGGACAACTGACAGCTGCCCCTCTTTATTTATATTCCGTAGAAAAACTGAAGGGTTCTCATAGTAGGAATAGAAATAAAGATAAGACAGACACTGATTTTGTCCATTTAGAGGAAAGTTGGGGTTTTGAGAATTTACAAGTATGGTTAACACTTGGCATGGTAACGAGAAAGCTATAAAGAATGATCATTGGGGATCCGAATGAGCACCGGGGCTCTGAAGGTCTAATTCACAGTCGATGCTTAGCGCATTGATTGGAGTTAAACTGAAGAACCGACGGGGTCTGAGGGGCTGCCTGGGCCTTGATGGACCAAGATGGTCTGATGGAGCGCAAACTAGCAATGGTACTAGTAGAACGGTCTACTTGGCGGTGGCCTTTTCCGAGCGGTCATGGGGGCAAGATCAGGTCGTTGACCTGATTTACTCACCTCGAAGGACGTCCACTATGTCTTAGGCTGACACAACTAGTCTGAAGGACCTGGGGTCGGATGATCCGTCGGTTACTCGATAACGCGACGTGCGATCTGGATTGATGGACCAATGGAGGTCTGAAGGAGCGTTGGGGCTCTGAAGGACCACTGGGGGTCTGAAGGATCAGGTTGGTGATCTGAATTGCGATATGGGGTTGGCGCTTGGAGCGCCGATTTCGAGGAACAAGATATAGGGATCGATACTTGGCGTATTTGCCCAGACATACCTAATAAATGCATTTTCCTGATAAGGAAAAACTATCTATATTTGGCATGTCTTAACAATGCAATGAATGGAGTATGCGTGCGTGCAAGCGTGTGCGACGATTAGTGATTGATGGGGTAGTGAATGAGATGTGGCGGATAATGGATGCAGATGAGATATGAATGCGATTGTAATGATTATATGCTATGGTGAATAAAAGGAAACACATGAATGCATGGTAAATGATATGTAGGAAGTTATTGGCAACGACGGGACCAACAATTGACACATCTATCGAAGCAAAAATAATGTTATATGTGTGCATGTATGTAATGTGGTGAACAAATGAAGAACTTGTGGATTGCGGATGCTGGAGCTGGTCGGAAAGAAAAATTGATAAGCCGTGTATGCGAATAACATGCAAATGTACTGCTTAGATGCAGGTGCTATGGTAGATGCATGGCTGCATGATGGAATGATTTATACAATGTGGATGATTTTTGTCTCTTCTTGCTTTCCCTTTTTTGCCCCTTTTTATGAATGAATGAATGAATGAATGAATGAATGAATGTGCACACGTAATACTTAGATGCAAGAGTTGTGGTAGCTGCATGACTTGATGTTGAGATATAACGTATGGGGCAATGATTGGTGTTTGGCGGGATGTGGAATGATTTTTTTGTCTTTTCGCTTTATTGCCTTTTTGGTATATGCATGAAATGAGAACGTGAATATGATGGAAATGTAATATTTTTATGCAAACGCTATGGTGAATAAAAGGAAGTGCATAAATACATGGTGCGATGATATGATATGATTGATTGGGATGCAGACAGGCTTTTGGTAATGATGAGACCGACATTTGGCATTTTTATTGAAGCAATACATGTTATGTGTGGGCATGCATGTATGCATACGCAGTGCGTAATGTGAAAGAAACAAAATTGTGTAAGCAAAAACAAGTGGAATATGAATGCATGTATAATACTTGTATGAAAGAGTTGTGATGGGTATAATCAGATGCATGGTTTGATTCTAGAATAAGGAGGACATGCATGATTTGTTGGTGACAACAATAATGTTTGATGGGAAACAAAATTTTTGTTGCTAGAAACAGAGAGCTGAATATTTTGAATTGATCATTCCTTGGAATAAAATTTGATGGCTTGAACTCAAACTCTGGTAAGCTCGAGGTTGCCATTTTGAAAAGTGTGGCTTGTGGCAATGTATTAGTGCCCTTTCTAGAGATTGTAATGTGCATTTGTGGACTTCTTAGATTGGGTTTTCATTTAGTTATGATGACCCATGATTGCTAAGCTTTCAAGTCTAAGATGTTAGCTTGGAGGAATTATCAATGCCATGTCATAGCGTGTGTTCTCTCTTTGAAGCATTTTGTTTAATAAATATGAAAAACAGTGTGAATACAAATGAGTGTGTTAGTTGGCTCAGGGTTCAAGAAGTGTGACACGTGAGTGGAGTGAAGGATGAGGTTATTGGCTCAAGCTTATGAGAGATAAGCTTGCCCCAAGGTAAGAAATATTTGACTACTCCAATTTTGACTTCAAAAAGTGGAGAGCAAATAATTTGTCTTTGTCTGAGGGGGACAACGACACCTGAGGGTATAGGTCGACTAAAAGTTTGGGAATCGTGTTAGTCTTGAAGAAAAAGGTGACTAAGGATGAATGGAATGGGAGACAGAAGAATTCTTTTGGCACAAGGGATATGATGCCCCTGTCTATGAAAGGACAAGGTTGCCCCAATCCATGAAAGATAAAGATTGCCCCATCTCGAGTGAGATTGTGACAGGGTGCAAAGTCAGAATAATGGTTTGGAAATTTGTCTGGTACGACTATATAGGTGTAGTATAAGAACGAGATGAAATGTGAGGGTATTTTAAGGATGTTCAAAAAGTTTGCCCGAGTTTGAGAGGAATGAAGGGTGGGGGTAATGCCCCACTTTGAGATGGTAAGTCAAGTAACTGCCTTAGTAGGGATTTGTGGTTTTCTTTGGGAAGGATTCCACAAGCTATGACAGTCAAGAGTTTTTGATTCGATGAAATTTCACTTTGCTGATGATCACTAAATTTTTGCCTAAAATCATTATCTCTTGTATGAATTTTTAGCGTGCAAGCCTTTTTGAGTTTTTTTTTCTAAATCTCTTTTTTGTAATAATACTTTTTCTTTTTTTTTTGAGCAAATAAATTATTTTGATTATTTTGTCCTAGAATATAAGCTTTGAGAAAAACGGAAGCAACCAATCATTAATCGGAATAGACCTTAGGATTGTAATATGGCCAATGGTTAATGATTTATGAAGGAAATGATTATTTTGCCCATAGAAGTGTTTGGGGGGTTGGTTGAGACAAAGAATCTTTTATGTGTTTCATGGTAGAATGAACCTGTTTAGGGTTGTAACGCAGCCAAAGGTTTATGGAGGATGGGATACTTAGGCCAAAGGAAGTGTTTGAGGGTTTATTTTAGACAATGATCTTTTATGCGCTTGATGGTGTGAAGTATCAGCTCACAATTTCTACCGCTTTTGATTTTTCTTTTTCCAGGATTTTTTCAATCATCTGTTTTTGAATTTCACTTTCTTTTTTTGTGATTTTTCTTTTTTCTTTTGAGCTGAGCGAGCTGATAAAGGTGGTACATCGTCGTTAGATATGGGATGTCTAAGGTGATTGAAAGATTTTTTGATTTTTGGCTCAAAGTGGGTAGCAAAGGGTATTTCTCTTTTTTTTGGATTTTTTGGATATAGGAAAATGGCCAAACTTCACTTCAAATCATGATTGCTTATTTTCTCGAAATGGTAACTATAGGACAAAACTTCATGTTTAACATATTTGCTCTTTTTTTATTTATTTTTGCGCCCTAATTTTTGCTTAGGTTGCCCTTGCGAGTTTTCAACCTAACAGACTTTTCTTTTTTGGATTTTTTTTTTCTCAAAGGACTTCCACAAGCGTTTAGAATGTCAACATGAAATCTTTGTGATCACAAACTGCCCCAGTATGGAGGTTCAAATTGTTACTAGTGAAATTTCATCACTGGGGGATACTCTTGTCGGGACATGGCATTTTATGGACGGTTCAGGTTGATTTTGAAAATGGATGAAGGATAATGAGGAGTGGCAAAGAAAGGGATAGTACAACTGACTGAAACAAGAGTAAACACACATGTCATGCTAATTTATTTTGCGAATGCTTCACAGAGAGTTAACATCGGTTAAGATAGAACAATTTTAATTGCCAAAACCACACAAGTTAACAAAATAAACATTTAAGGTTCTTATCACGAGGGTGAGATATATGTTGGCTGATGCCTTTGGTGAGGCACGTCTCTGAGGCTAAGGGTCAAGCCTGCAGGAGCAAGGGTTTGAAGATGTGCAAAACTGATGTTGGCTTATGCCTTTGGTGAGGCACGTCTCTGAGGCTTAGGGTCAAGCCTACAGGAGCAAGAGTTTGAAGATGTGCAAAACTAATGTTGGCTTATGCCTTTGGTGAGGCACGTCTCTGAGGCTTAGGGTCAAGCCTGCAGGGGGGAGAGTTGAAGTGGTTGAGTCAATGCGAAGTGAGTTTTATGGTAGGTGAGTGATTGGTGAATGTCTTTTAAGAGAATAGCACCAGGGTTAGAAGGACGGATCCCATGAAGGTGATTACATGGTGATTAAGTGGTGGATGGTTTCGACAAATGTGATAGGCGTAGAGCGGGTGTGTATGGGATGAATGGTGAAGAACTTGATGTTGGTGATTCAAGTTAGGTATTTACTCAAAGGATGTGAGAACTTTTTCTAAGAGAGAAGAATCAATTCAAATATATTTTTTTTAAAATATAATGCATGAACATATAGGTGTTGCTGTACATGGACAACAACAATGCATATGAATGAAATGCGTAATGATACCTTAGACAAGTGTATGATTTTTATTTTTTTACATTTCAACTAGAGTAAGATACTAACAAAACAACAAAAAAAACTATTGGATGGTGAATGATGCAAGAATAGAAGAAAATGAAGCCATTCCTAATTTTGCGAACACTAAAGAATAAAAGAACACACTACTTAGCATCGCACTTTACATATTTTTTTTTGAAATTATTTTTTTCACCAAACTGATCACCGAGGAACAAATTTTGCGTATTGAAACATTTAAAAACAATTGATATTGAGGAATGAACTTTGAGTATTTGAACGGTTAATTTTTTTTCGAACACTGAAGTATCTCAAAAGACGCTGCTTAGCATCACACTTTACATATTTTGTCACAAAATTATATTTTTTCGCTAAACCGGTTATTGAGGTACAAATTTTGCATATTTGAATAGTTGAATTTTTTTGTGAACACTAAAGCAGCAAAAAACACACTATTGCGAACACTAAAACATCTAAAAACATGCTACTTAGCATCATGCTTTACTTATTTTGTTATGATTTTTTTCACCAAACAGGTTACTGGGGAACAAATTTTACATAATTTATCACGAAATTAGTTTTCATTTTTCACCTATCCGATTATCGAGGAACAAACTTCATGTATTTATAGCTCTAATTTTTTTCTAAATTTTAATGTACTCTTAAAAATAAAAATATGAAGAAAAAAAAAGAGGAGGGGGAATAGGGGGAGGGGAGTTGGAGTTTGGCGCCAATTCTTGTGGTAGGTCCCACATGGAGACTCCACAAGGTTTATATCTTAAAGATAGTACTCTTTTATAAAATAAATAAAAAATAGAGAGAGAACCAACATGTTGATAAAGAGAAGAATAATTATAAAAGTAAATAAATCCTGCAAGTGTAACACGCCACTGGAAGTAGTAGAATCGTAAAA
This sequence comes from Astragalus membranaceus, assembly GCA_039519185.1. Lineage (NCBI taxonomy): Eukaryota > Viridiplantae > Streptophyta > Magnoliopsida > Fabales > Fabaceae > Astragalus > Astragalus membranaceus. The sequence continues at coordinate 214,186,700 of CM076846.1, read as the reverse complement.
AAACATCATGGTTTTATACTACTCTAAGTAGCAGATTTGTAAACACTAAAAATCCAGCAGCTGAAACACTAAACCCCAGCAGCAAGACACTAAAATCCTGGTTTTATATTAGCAGAATTGTAAACAATAAAAATCCAGTAACTGAAACACCAAATTCCAGCAGGAAAAACACTAAAGTCCTCGTTTTATATTACTCTAAGCAGCAAAATTGTGAACAATAAAAATCCAGTAGCTAAAACACAAAATTCCAGTAGCAAAAACACTAACATCCAGCACAAGGTTTTGAATAGCGGCCCTATCGCAGAGGGGCGGAGCGGAGCGACGTCGGGCTGCTATGACGTCATCGTCGCAGAGCGTTTCAGTGTCGCAGTCGTCGCAGACGCTATTGCGGGGAAAATTGCAGCCAATTGCAGTGCTTTGTGGCGCTCTTAGGTTGAAGATGAACAGAAACACACTAAAAAAACCCTAATTTTGAAAACACAACGTTTCATTAAGGGCATTTTTTGGAATTTTCGCAAACTTTTGGTGTTTTAATGAAAAAGGTGCTTTTCATTGAAACAAAATAACCCTAAACTGTTACTGCTTCGACTTCCCTTCCCTCTGCGAAACATTGCGTTGCAAATTGTTTTCTTTCTGAAACTATCCCCTCCACATAAATAGTTACTGTTCTTCTTCTTTCGCAAACTTTTAGGCCGGCCGCTACGCTCCGCTATCCAGGATTTAAAACACTGATCCAGCAGCAGAAAACTAAAATACAAAAACACTAAATTCCAGTAGCAAAAACACTAAAATCCAGCAACGAAAAACAGTCTAAAATTCCAAAATCAGTAGCAAAATACATTCTAGTAGGAAACTAGCAATAGCATAATCCAGTAGCAGAAAACATTCTAAAATCCAGCAGCAACAACATCATCCAGTAGTGCATTCATGGCTCATGTGAATTTGGGGCTTCTTGAGAAAGTTGTACATCATCATCATCGTCATAGCAACGGAAAACAGTCTAAAATTCCAAATCAGTAGCAAAATACATTCTAGTAGCAAACTAGCAATAGCATAATCCAGTGGTAGAAAACATTCTAAAATCCAACAGCAACAACATCATCCAGTAGTGCATTCATGGCTCATGTGAATTTGAGGCTTCTTGAGAAAGTTGTACATCATCATCATCATCATCATCATCATAGAAAGAAAATGAATAAAAAATAAGTTGTTAAATTAACCTTACTACAACGGGGTGGGGTTTCCAAAATTTGAATATCACTAGCATCTTCAATATTTTTTCCAGTACTAGAAACATCCATTGCAAGACTGTTGCGCCCGAAAAAGTCCCTGAGGGAATCTTTCTTCGTTTACAACTTTTTAAAAAAACAATGAAGTCGCCACCAATATTTTTATAAGGAAAATATTGAAGAAAACCTTTTTGGAAAACGAATGGCCTTTTAGAAACTGGAAAATTTGGGTTCGGGGGTCAGTTAGGCATGGGGAAGGTATTAGCGCCCCACATCTCCTTTCTATCGAAAGGGAACCTTTAATTAAACGTGTGGTTTTAAGTGCTGATTTGGAAAATACTTAAATTTGCCCCTTTTTTGAAAAGAGAAATGAAAAGACTTAATGAAAATTTTTATTTTTGGCGCTTGACGAGAGTTAGCCTCTCGCTCCTACGTATCTCCTGGTGCGATGGAGAATTCAAAGCTACGTAGTTCTTGTTTGTCCTGAAAAGGGTTTTTGTTTTTTAATCTTTTTGGAGTTTTTCGCAAAGGGGTTGAGCGTTCGCAGTGACCAAACAACAACGGTTTAGAGTGGTCGCACTACTAACTCTTATGAAAATGAATTATCATTAACGACCAAACGGCAACGGCGCGAGTGATGATTAATGATAATCGGTTTTTATTTTGAGCATTGAAAAGGTTTTCGCAATTGAAGGAGAGCGTTTGTGAAGACCAAACAACAACGGTTGAGAGTGGCCACACTACTAGCTCCCACAGGAATGAAATCATCACCCACAATCAAACGGCAACGGCGCGAGTGATCATAGTGATGATTAGTTTTGATTTCGACGTTTGAAAAGATTTGTTTTTGAAAAGTGTTTTCGCTGGTTTTAATTGGAGAGAACGTCGTGATGAAAGGAATTTGCAATTGGATTGAGTGTTCGCGATGACCAAACAACAACGGTTTAGAGTGGTCATACTACTAACTCCTTTGAAAATGAAATTATCATTAACAACCAAACGGCAACGGCGCGAGTGATCATTAACGATAATTGGTTTTATTTTAGGTTCAAATGTTCGAATGAGTTATCTTGGAATGACGATTTTGAAAATGCATATTGAACATGATATGAGTAAAAGTGGATTTAAGTAGCCACACTTATAACTTAAGTGTTTATTCCTAGTTTAAAAATTAAACAAACCATCATAATAGTGATAACAAATGATAAGCAAAAGAGATGCCATTAGATGATAACATGAGGTAAAATAGTAACGATGATAATAGTAATAACAATGAATAATAACAAAAGTAAAAAGAAAGAAATAAATAAATGAAAAGAGGTGGGTGCTGAACAGAGATATAGGGGGTGTAACTAGAACTTTTATTAGAAAAACGTGGGGGGTTCTGGATTAGTAATACTGGGGGTGTAGGAAGCAATCAGATTTTTAAACTTAAAAAAAAAAAGAAAGGGAAGTCCCATAAAAAGAAATGCTGAAAGAAGGAAAAAAAACTAAAATCATCCCCCCCCTCTTCAGCACCGTTCCATTTTAGGAAAAGGGAGAGAGAGAGAGATCGACGGAGACCGAGAGGGAGAGGAGAAGCAGATCGAGAGAGTGAGAGAGGGAGAGAGAGAGAGAGAGTGTACCGCGAGGGGGAGAGAAGCGTCTGGTGGTTCCGGCGACGATGAGAGTGGAGTCGATGGCGGTGGTGGGTGGCTGAACGCGACGGAGGGAGAGACAGGGACGGTGGTTTTCGATGGAGATGACGACGATGCTGAACGCGAGATATAGAAGAGGAGCGATGGTGGGTCGTCTGAGAGAGAGAAGCTGACGGTGACAGTGGTGGTTTGTGCGGCGGAGGTCACGGCGGCGCGCGGTGGCTTCGCCGGAGGCGACAGTACAGTGAGTGGTAAATTTCTTCTTTTTCCCTCTCTTGCTTTGGTTTTCTTTCTTCTTGCTGTGTGTGTGTGTGTGTGTTTTTAGTGCATCTGTTTATGAGTTTTTGTTGTTGCTGCTACTGTGTTTGTGTGCGTGAATCTGCGGGTATTCTTTTTTGATTGTGTTGGTGCTGTATTTATAGTCAAGATTGTATGAATAGATGCACTGATGGGTCAATTACATTTTAAAAGAGATGGTTTTACATCTTTCCAAGATATCACGTTTTGATGCTTAAAGCATTTCTTCAGAAAAAACTTTCTCCCCAAGCTCTGTTGCATCACAAAAATAGCCTTGTTTGACTATTATCTGTTTGCCTAATCTCTTCCCTTTGTGTATGTGTGCAGAGAAAAAATTTACAAGGGAAAAAGAGACCTTCTATTTAGGGCTTTGGAGCCTGAACCTACTGCTGCCCAAACTTGGATTTTTCTGCTTGTCTTGCTTGCTGCTTTGACTGAGGCTGCTGCACTTGTCTTTTTCTTTTGGCTGTGTCTAGTCTGTGTACGTAGCTTAAAGAGGATACACAAGATTTGTGGAGAGTTTCAGCTGTTTTAGTTTAGACTTGTTTTTCCCCTTTTCTTCTCATGTGGGGTAGGAAATTAAGTAAAGTTGAATTGGTTTCACAATCTGTTCTGATCTTTGTAACAGTTAATATAGCTTATAGTATAAATGTGATTCAAATGTCTTGACAAATAGATAGATTAGTATATGTTGATACTAAATTAGAGGTTGCAAATGCATTAAGGAAACATGAGAGTTTCTTTGTTTCGTCTGTTGCTAATATCAATGGATATTTCTACCACTTTTCTTGTTTCCATCTTCTGCTTTGAGACTATGTTACACTCCTTTTTTTGAAAAAAATACTAGCAATCCAATTTTGTAATCAAATAATAATTAAAATCAAATAGCAATTTTTTTTGCGGTAATTGTACAAAATAAATTCTACTGATGATAATTGAAATGACGTCGAATTGCTAGCGAGAACCAAATGACACGTGTGTACGACTAGAAGCTTAAACCACGAGAACGACACAGTGCAAGATCGTTAAAACTAACATGAGTATCTGGTTAGAAACAATGTGCGTGCACCACGAAACATATTTTTGAGCTTTTTCGACTACGAGAAAAATACCCATTAAAATTGGGTGTTTACACAAAATACATTTTTTTGTTTTTTTTTTATAAACTAGTCGGACAAAATTGGGGTATTACAGCTGCCCCTCTTTATTTCACATTTTGCCGATAAATATGAATTGGCCTTTCCATATTTGCCGGTAGAATGGAAATAAAGATATAGAAATAATACAAATTTTGTCCGCCTCAAAAAAAAAATGTTCAAATTTTCTTTTTGTTATTTTCCTTTTGAGAAAAGGGGGTTAACACTTGTCGCATTAACGGGAAAGCAGTAAATTGGGAAAAACGGTGAATTGGAAAAAGCGGTAAATTGGGAATTCGGAGGTTGCCTAAAAACCTTCTAACGAACTCTGGTCGAGTCCGAGCTTTGGGGGTGGCCTTTTCGAGCGGCCGATCAACATCAGGTCCGGAACTGATTTGATCAATGGATTTACGCTATGCCTTAGGCTGACACAACTAATCCGAAGGACTTAACGAAGTCTGATGGATCCATCGCGTGCTCGTACACGATGTTGTGATCTGTGGGGGGAGTTTACTAACTCTGGGAGAGCTCACTAACTCTGGGTTGATGGAGTTTACTAACTCGGTGCTGATGGTGATTTTCTAAAAATGAGATTTTTGGGACTCTCTGGTCCGAAGTAACTTCCCTCTTGGATGGTGCATGAAATGTATGCACTTGGGCATTTGGATGCTCCTGGGTGCAATGATTGATTTATGCGCATTTGAAAGTGTAATGCACTACCGTTCGATGCCATGGAGTGACGAATGGTATGGATGATATGAGAATGATGAATGATATGAAGATGTTGTGTTCTTTTTATGTTCCGTCTTCTGTAATTTTTTACTTTTTGTTTATTCTGTTTATTTTCTTTAAGCAGCTTTCTTTTTTCTGCTTATTTTTTTTTTATTTATTTTTTTTTCTTCGGCATTCTTTTTTTGCTGGTTAAATCGATCTGCCGGACGGAAGCTATTCCAGGACGATGATCACGCGAGGATTGCGCACTGGTTTATCATGGCTGCTTTTTCGCAATTTTACTCACTTGGGAAATCATTTCTGTATTTTTCAAAGATTTCGTAATGATCCTGTAATGCTCTGAATGTGCACATGTTTTGCAGTTCAATTTCATCAATCATCAAAGTTATTATTTTGAAAGAAACTGAACAGATGAAAGCAGAGACACGAAAAGCACATATATGAAAGAAAAGTTGGACTTTTATTGATATAGAAATTGGATGTGCAGAAAGTCATGCCAATTGAAAGTACATTACAATCTTTCTTTTAACCTAAGAAATACGAGAAAAAGGGACCAGATCTCGTGATTTCGTCTCTGAAGTAACGGTGCCCACCGTCCATACTCATAATACTGATCTCCCCCTTATCCGAACCTTTGGAACGCTGATTGCCTTTTTCTTTTCTCAAGCCCAAGTTTTCTGACCCTAATTTTTGCCTGGATCGCCCTTTGCGGGTTTTCAATCCACCGGGCCACTCTGATTTTGCCTAGGTCGCCCTTTGCGGGTTTTCAACCTAGCAAGCTGATTTTTCCTTGGCTTATCTTTCTCTTTTTTCGTCTATTTTTCTAGGCATAATACTTCTTGACCACATCTGAGTTCACTGGATTTGGGATCTCATCTTCGTCCATGTTCGCCAGAATTAAAGCTCCTCCTGAGAATGCCTTCTTCACCACATAAGGTCCTTCATATTTGGGAGCCCATTTGCCCCTAGAGTCTGTCTGAATCGGCAAGATCTGCTTGAGCACAAGATCTCCTTCTTGGAATTCACGAGGACAGACTTTCTTGTCAAAAGCCCTCCTCATCCTCTGTTGGTACAACCGTCCATGACACATTGCGGCCACCCGTTTTTCATCAATGAGATTCAACTGGTCAAGACGAGACCGAACCCATTCTGCTTCATCAAGTTTTGTCTCCATTAACACCCGCAGGGATGGTATTTCAACCTCAATGGGGAGGACTGCCTCTGACCCATAAACCAGGGAGTAAGGGGTTGCCCCCGTTGAGGTGCGTACTGAGGTTCTGTAACCATGCAGGGCAAAGGGGAGCATCTCATGCCAATCATTATAGGTCACGACCATCTTCTGTATTATCCGCTTGATATTCTTGTTAGCTGCCTCAACTGCCCCATTCATCTTTGGGCGGTAGGGAGAACAGTTGTGATGTTGTATCTTGAAGTCTTTACACAAATCATTCATCATTCTGCTGTTCAAATTACTACCGTTGTCTGTGATAATCTTGTTTGGAAGGCCGTAGCGGCAAACCAAATCTTTCTTGATGAACTTAGCAATCACTGAGCTCGTTACATTGGGATAAGAAGCAGCCTCCACCCACTTAGTGAAGTAGTCAATAGCAACCAGAATGAAACGGTGACCATTGGAAGCTTTGGGTTCAATGGGACCAATGATGTCCATGCCCCACATTGAGAATGGCCATGGTGCGCTCAAAACATTCAGAGAAGTTGGAGGTACATGGGTGTGATCTGCATAGATTTGGCATTTATGGCATCGTCTCACAAAACTGTAACAGTCTGATTCCATCTGCAACCAGTAGTATCCAGCTCTCAGGATTTTTCTAGCCATTGCGTGCCCGCTGGAATGAACCCCAAACGAGTCTTCATGAACATCTCGCATAATCTTTACTGATTCTTCTCCGGTTACACACCTGAGGAGTACCAAGTCATGGTTCCTCTTGTAAAGGACGTCTCCACTCAAGAAGAAACCTGCTGACAGCCTCCTGAGGGTTCTCTTGTCATTCTCTGTAGCTCCGGGAGGATACTCTCTGTTTGTGATGTACTGCTTGATGTCATGGTACCAAGGCTTACCATCTGATCCCTCTTCGACTGTCATACAGTAGTGATAAGCAGGCTGTCCTCTGTGCTGGATTCTGACAGTCGTCAGACTTTTGTCACAGCTGACGTTGAACATAGAAGACAAAGTTGCCAAGGCATCTGCCAACTGATTCTCGCTGCGGGGTATGTGCTGGAAAGTGATTTCCTCAAAGGGCTTGATTAATTCTTGAATGTAGTCACGGTAAGGAATCAAATCAGAATTTCTTGTTTCCCAGTCTCCTCTTATTTGATGGACAACTAGAGCTGAATCTCCGTACACGTCGAGCCTCTTGACTTTCCAATCGAGAGCTGCCTGGATACCCAAGATACACGCTTCATACTCTGCAATATTGTTTGTGACATAGAAGCTTAGTCTGGCAGTGGCTGGTATGAAGCGGTTGTCTGGGGAGATCAGCACTGCTCCGATCCCGTGCCCCCACATGTTAGAGGCACCGTCAAACAACACTCTCCACCTTTCATCATCTTGAGATTTCCCTGCGTCAAATAATGCCATAATGTCCTCATCTGGGAATTCACATTGCATTGATTGGTAATCCTCAACCGGTTGATGTGCCAGGTAGTCTGCCAGTGTGCTACCTTTAATCGCCTTCTGGGTTACGTACACGAAGTCATACTCTGACAGAAGCATTTGCCAACGAGCAATTCTACCTGTGAGCGCAGGTTTCTCAAATATGTACTTGATTGGGTCCATTTTGGACACCAACCAGGTAGGGATGTCAATTTGGGCCCGGCCCAGTGGGCCGGCCCACTGGCCCGATTTTTTGGGCGGGCCTGGGCTCTAAAAATAGTAGCCCAAAATGAATGGTATGTTTTTTGGCCCGGCCCGATTGGCCCGATGATATAATTGGGTCGGGCCGGGCCGGCCCATGGGCTTCGGGCCGGCCCGTTTCTTTTTATTTTATAATAATATATAATGTAAATAATATAATGTATAATATTTTTTTGAAGATAATATATGTTTTAATATTGTTTTGAAGATAATATATAATGTTTTTTTGAAGATAATATATGTAAATAATATTTTTATAATAATATATAATGTAAATAATATTTTTTAATATTTTTTTGAAGATAATATATGTTATAATGTATAATGTTTTTTGAAGATAATATAATGTAAATAATATAATGTAAATAATATAATGTATAATATTTCATAAAAATATGTTTTAATATTGGGCCGGCCCATTGGGCTGGCCCGTGGGCCCGTGGGCCAGTGTTGGGCGGGCCCGGGCCTTGAATTTCGCAGCCCATTAGAATATTGGGCCGGCCCGACCCTGCCCATATACATTGTTTGGCCCTATGGGCCGGGCCGGCCCGAGCCCGGCCGATTGACATCCCTACAACCAGGTAGTGTGACTCAGCATATACTGTCTCAGTCGATGCGCAGCCCAGGCTAGAGCACAACAAGTCTTCTCCAATGATGAATACCTTGCCTCACAGTCTGTGAACTTCTTGCTTAAGTAGTAGATCGCGTGTTCTTTCTTTCCTGACTCATCGTGTTGCCCCAGCACGCAGCCCATAGAATTGTCTAGCACCGTGAGGTATAGGATGAGAGGCCTGCCAGACACAGGTGGCATTAGGACGGGTGGATTTTGAAGATACACCTTGATTTTCTCAAATGCTTCTTGACATTTATCATTCCACTTCATCTCTTGGTTTTTGCACAGCAGTTTGAAAATTGGTTCGCAAGTTGCAGTCAACTGGAAGATGAATCGAGAGATGTAATTTAGTCTTCCCAGGAAACCACGAACTTCTTTCTCTGTTTTAGGTGCTGGCATCTCCAGGATTGCTCGTACCTTGTCCGGGTCTACCTCAATTCCCTTCTGGCTAACAATGAAACCCAACAACTTCCCTGACCTAACCCCAAAGGTGCACTTAGCGGGGTTCAACCTGAGTTTGTACTTTCTGAGACGCTCGAACAGCTTCTGCAGGTTAACCACGTGCTCTTCATCAGTCTTTGATTTGGCAATCATGTCATCCACATAGACTTCGATCTCCTTATGCATCATGTCATGGAATAGGGTTACCATCGCTCTTTGGTAGGTTGCCCCGGCATTCCTCAACCCGAACGGCATGACCTTGTAACAGAAAGTTCCCCAAAGGGTTACGAAGGTGGTTTTCTCCATATCCTCTGGAGCCATTTTGATCTGGTTATAAAAATGGAGCGGCGAATAAAAACAAAGAAAAAGCAACACAGATAAAAGATGAAGACAGAAATTTTATTGAAAATTCAAAATAACACTTTATTGATTAATGATTTTTGACGAAAACATGTGTGCCCGAATGAAATATCCCAAGGCCTTGGGCAGAGTCGAGGGATCTGCATTACAACGATAATTACTTTAAATTGGAAAATACGGGGAAATCCATGATCTCCCAGTTTTGCAGCTTCTCTCCAGCAGCACAGCAGCGCACCAGACCTACAGCACAGCCACTTGAGCTTGATCCTTCTTCAACCACATTAACCTGGTCAGGGTTCAGCATACCAGTACTCCAGAAATTGTTCTTAAGATTAGCGATGACCATTCTCCCCTGATTGGGTGCCCTTCCTCTGAGTTTGGCCAGCCATTTCTCCCTCCCGTCAGATGCCAGCCTCTCCCGATCAGCAAGACTTGGGATGTACCCAACACCGAACCTCTCAATGTTGCCTCTCAACTGGACAGGCATTACAATTCCTTGAGCAGCTTTTCCTAAGCCCTTACCAATCTGATACCCATGTCCCAGCATCACCTTTGCAGCCATCATGTCAGCCCTGGACCACTTAGGCTTCCACCGAGGCTCACCTTCGACGAAGACAGCGTTTGAAATCTCCAATCCTTGGAAAGCAGTCTCAAAGGACTCTTCTGCTGCTTCCACATAATATTCAGGTGGTGCTCAATTTATCAATGTTTCTTCCTCTCCGGAGATCACTATCAGCTTTCCCTCAGCCACAAACTTGAGTTTCTGATGAAGCGAGGATGGCACTGCCCCAGCGGCATGTATCCAAGGACGTCCTAGCAGGCAACTGTAGGATGAATTGATGTCCATCACTTGAAAGATGACATAAAATACTTCAGGGCCTACCTGCAGCGGCACTTCTACTTCTCCAAAAACTTCCTTCACTGACCCATCAAATGCTCTGACCAAGGTAGAGCTCGGTTTTAGATATGAGCAGTCTACATCCAGCTTATCCATTGTAGACTTAGGCAGCACATTCAAGGATGAACTGTTATCAATAAGCACCCTGGCAAGTATATAGTCCCCACACTTGACTGAGATGTGAAGAGCTTGATTATGATTCTTTCCTGCCGGAGGCAGCTCAGTGTCTGAGAAGGTCAAGTAATTAGAGGCTACAATGTTGCCAATAATACCATCAAGCTGGTTTACTGTAATGTCATGGGAGACGTGAGCTTCATTCAGGATCTTTAGCAGTGCAGCACGATGTGCCTCTGAACTAAGCAGCAAAGAGAGCATTGAGATCTTGGATGGAGTTTGATTCAGCTGGTCTACCACCCGATATTCACTCTGTCTCATTACTCTCAGGAATTCTTGAGCTTCTTTGTCTGACACATCCCTGACTTCTACAACTTCCTTGTCTTTTCCCTTACGGGCCCTTTCTTCATTTCCCTTGGATTGCTCTCCTCTAAGGTTTTCAGGAGTATACAACCTTCCACTCTTTGTGATACAACTACCTCCAGCAATGTTTGTTATATCCAAAGTGCCTTTAGGGACCTCCGCTTGCATTTGCACATTGCAGCTCCATGGAGTCATCCTAGTCTCCCCACTAGGGGTAGCAGCAGGTACTGGAATAACAACAGTCGAGGGTCTCGTCACAGCTAGGCTGGAATTCAGATTGCAGGGAATTTCAATTGGTCTCCTGAAGCCTCCATTGCCTGATTGCAAGGTAAATACACTTTCTTCTTTCTCCTGGATTCCCACTTGGACCAGGTGTCTGTCTAAGAGATCTTGGAGAATTGGTTTAAAGCCTTCACATGCCCCGATGCAGCGAGGATTATCACAGGCGTCTTTCCTAGCACACCCTTCTTTGATGGCACCAAAACGGCATAATTCAGCATGGATAAAATTCAAAGGCATCTGAATGCAATCAACTTTTCTAACCAAACACTGACCCCCCTGATGGTCAACGGCATTAATAGCAGGTCCTCCATGCCCTGGCAACGGATTGGTGGCTATATTGGGTTGTTGAAATGATATGCTTTTCGCATCAAGTAATTCTTGCACCACATACTTGAATGCTTTACAGTCCTCCACCACATGACCTACTGCCCCAGAATGAAAGGCGCAGGTGGCATTTGCGTTGTACCCTCTGGGATAGGGAGGCTGATATGGCTTCATTTGACGAGTATTGATTATTTTGTTGGTGATGAGATAATTAAACAAGTCCGTGTAGGACATGGGAATGGGATCAAAGACGACAGGCTTCCTTTCATTATAGTTCCGGTACTGATAATTTGATTGAAAAGGCTGTGCCAGTGGTGCCTGAGAAGGAACCGAAATAGCTTGCGGTGGATTGCTGTGCGACGGACCACTGGCTCCGATGACTGCATTAGTTTCACCTTCTTTCTTCTTATGAGACCCAAAAAATGGCTTTTTTTGACTGGCTGGAGGTGTCGGGCCATGAGCTATTCTTCCGCTGCGCATACCATTCTCTACTCTTTCCCCTGTGACCACCATCTCAGAGAAGTTTGAGGCTACGCTGCCAACCAACCTATCATAATACACCGCAGGAAGGGTTTCCATAAACATGTGGACCATTTCTTTGTCCAGCAGAGGGGGTTTTACTTGAGCCGCAAGGTTCCTCCATCTCTGAGCATACTCCTTGAACGACTCGTTATCCTTCTTAGACATGCATTGTAGCTGAGTTCTATCTGGAGCCAAATCATTGTTATACTGGTATTGACGCATGAAGGCATCCGCCATGTCTTTCCAGCAGCGCATATTAGTTGGCTCTAACTGCATGTACCAGTCAAGGGGAGCTCCAGCTAAACTTTCTTGGAAGCAATGCATCATTAAGTTATCATCACGAGCATAGGCAGTCATCTTTCGGCAGTACATTGTCACATGGCTGACTGGGCAAGTTGTCCCTCTGTATTTGTCAAAAGTTGGTGCTTTGAACTTGGGCGGCAGGACTAGATCAGGAACCAAGCACAACTCATGGGCATTCCTGGCTCGGGAACCTGCCCCTTCAACAGCTCTTAATCTTTCTTCCAGCATCTGATACTGACTTCTAGCTTCGGCAGGGTAATTCTGTGGGAAACCGCCGACACCATAGTGAGGGTTATTCATTGATACCGCGGCCGGAGTCGTGTGTGGGTGAGCAATATTCTGAGGGACTGGGCCCTGTACGTGTGGATGAACCATTATTGGTGAATTGAAACCCGCCGGAGTTCCTGGGGCAATAACAGGAATTGGGATCTGAATCTGGGCTTGATGCGTCCCTGTTCCAACTTCATTCACAACTGTATTAGGCTGAGCGTGCCCCGTGGTTCCTGAAGGATCTCTTCCAGGGTTTGCATCAGCAGCAGGAGGCGTATAGCCCAGTGGGAGACCGTAGAGAGGCCATTGCACAGCTTGAAGGGTTTGAGAGATCCCAGACCCAGGAAGGGGAGGAGGATTGTTCACCCCAGCAGCAGCAGCTTCAGTTGTGCCAATATCTCTTAAGGCACTTAGCACCCTTATGACCTCCGCCATTTGAGCCCTTAGGACTTCTATCTCAGCTTGAATGACTTGATTCCCCTGATTCTGACCACGCTGACCCTGACCATTAGGATTCAGACCTCCTGAAATTCCGTCATCCTGATGTGGCTGCGGATTGTCCTGATCAGGGTTGGCTTGATTGTTTTCCATGTTTCTTGCTTGCAGACGCGTCCAATAGCGATGATTAACCAGCTTGCCCGATTTTCTGTTGACGGAACACGCTTATGAACACAAGAACGAATAAATGAATGCAATGCGAATGAATGCGTGTTTGGTTTGTCTTGCCGAGAATCGCAGTGTATTATGTCTTGTCATAGATACGCAGGTAAATCTTTGATTATTTTTGTTATATCACTCTCTTTGGATCATACTGAAATTGGAACCGGAAGCGAAACGGGTGTATTTAAACAAAATACTTCAAAATCTGAATCCAGAAGTACGACATTCTGATACAATGATTGAAAAAGGAAAGGTACAATAAAACAAAATGGAAAATTACGATAAAGAAGCTCAAATACAAAGAGCTTTGACATTTCCACTCCTTTTCCTTTTGTTGTTGGTAGAGGTACTTCCGGCTTTTCCTTTGGCTTCCTCAACTAGGGCTCTGCAGTACTCCACAAATTTGTACACCTCAAGAGGGGTGTTGAGGGGATACATCTCAGTTTCAGCTTTTCTTAATTTCTTGGGCACATCCGCAAGAGCCTGGTTGACCAACTCTGATAGCCGGGAGAACCTATCCTTCCAGAATTGAACTTCATCCCTCAGCTCAATGATGACTGCCTGCTCTTCAATCCTACCGAGCAGCTCAACATAGCGATGTTCCCAATACTGACTTTCATCCCTCACTTGCCGGTATGCATCGCTGATGTGACAAAGGCGCTTTCTTCAACTCATCAGAATCCTCTTGTTCTGCTTTTAGGGCCTGCTGATATTCTCTGAGGATGTTCTCAAATGAGTCTCTCTCTTGCACAACACTGTCTAACTTACTCTCCCATTCAGCTTGTAACATGCGGGATTCTCTTTTTGACTTGGCAAGCAAGCTTTTCGCAGTTCTCTCTTCCATTTTTGCTTTATCCCACAATTCTTTCCACTGATTGGCTTCTTCCAGGGCCTTCTTCTCTCTCAAGCTTCGCCTCTTGATTTCCTCCCTGGCTCCTTGCAGATACCTTTGAACTTCTAACTTGCTCTCCTCTTCCCCTTTTAGTTTCTGACTGAACTTCTCAATGGTAGCAGACTTCAGGGCATTTTCTTCTTTCAACCTTTTGTTCTTCAGAGCCATCTTCTCTATCTCAGCTTGCAAAGATCTCTTCTCTTCCTCTGCCTTCATCAGAGCCAACTTAACCTCGCCTAACTCTTCGACAACAGGAACACTGGCGTCTACCACTTCCCTCTCGACTTGCAACTCTTTTTGGTAGGGCAATTGAACATTCTGGATTCTTTTTCCGAGCCACTGAGCGAAGGTGATACCACTAGTCCTCTGAGCAAGCTCTACTTTTCCCATGCGAACCACCGTACTCCAGGCTTGCAAGACCTTTCTAAGCAAACCGTCATCTTTTGGTCCTCCTTCAAAGATGTAAAGCGGGAATATCATCTCTTCAGTAGGCGAATTCCTCATCAGATACCCCAATTGCCTCAGAGTCAGAGACGGGTTGTAGTTGATGCATCCCTTAGTGCCCATCAGCGGGACATTTTGAAAACCACCACAGCGGAAGACTACCTTAGGCCTATCTTCCCAGCAAGATGAGAGATACCAACGGATCGAGTGCTCATCTAGACCCCCTATAAACTGGATCCACTCTTGAATACTCATAGCTTTCACCTCACAAGTTACAGCGTAGCCAATCAACTTTTCCACTCGTGTTGGGTTGGTGAAGGCATGAATGAGAAGCCACGCATACAACAGGTGAGAAGAGCAAGAGATTTTCTTCCTTCTCAAGTCACAATGATGAGTAAAAGCAGAATAAGTGTCAGCAAGGATGGCGGGAATTGGATTAATGAGGCTCCTCCCATTCTGAAAAGCTAGGAAAATACCAATAACGGTCACATCCACATACCTCTCAATCTGCGGAAAGAGAATAACTCCAAAAATTGTTAAGGCCAAAACTCGCTTGAAGACAACCCAATTTTTACTTCTGGCATAGGCTCCCATTAAACCTTCAAGGTAGCTCTGCGGGAAACCTATCACATTGTTTCTCTTCTGCTTTTGGAGCTTCAGATCCTCTACACTCACTTGCAATAATGCAGCGAACCCCTCATCTATGTAGTACTGTTCTTGATACCGATAGGGGACGGCTTCTGTCTGAGTGAAACCCAAAATCTGCTGATATTCCTCCAATGTGGGGGCCATTTGAAAATTTTTGAAAAGAAAGCACCTGATTTCTGGGTCATAGAATCTACTCAAAGCCACAATAGCCTCAGTCTGTACCTCTAGCAACAACAACTTCCGGAGGTTCCCATAAGCATTGTCAAACGATCCCCTTTCAATAGGTCCCATCAGGTCAACACATTTTTTCAGACTAGTCACATCTACCTTGTTTACAGCGGGGTACCTTGGAGTATACACCGTTTCCCTTCTAGATTCCATGTCGTATCTATGACAAAAATTTCTCATTACTTGGGATTCTCGGCAAGCAAACCATGATGAAATGCAAAGATGCATGCGAAAACTATTGAAAATGTATGTTTTATGCAAAGGATGTGTGCAAATGATGATGATGTTTTATGTCTATGTAACTCAGAGACAAGTCCTTATTGGCAGTGATTCAAGTTTTTTTTGGAAAATGCGGGACGTACGTTATTTCATATGGACCGGTATGAGAAAGGCTACAGCGGTAACTCTTTCACCCCCCTCTTTTTTTTTTAAAATAAAGTGGTTCATATGTCACTTCGTACAGACCGGCGAAAGAAAGGTTACAACTGCAACTCTTTCTCTATTTTCTCTTTTTTTTTGAAAAATCTCCTCTTCTTTTTGAAAACGTGCCTAGTTTACAATGCAGCACACAATTTGGTATGCCCCTTGTGTCCTACGAAGACGGGGACCTAAGTTCTAGGACATCTCAAATGTTCCTCCCATGTGGGTTCTAGTCACTTCCTCACCAGGTTACCAGAGCTAATTCTCTCTCACAATAGCACCCATAACGATGGAACGCCATCTGGTGTGAGGCATCATGAAAGAGCGTACTCTGGCTGAAACTTTCGTGAGAGTCAGAAGGACAACAGTCCAATTGCCAGTCACTACTCGTTTCCACTCTCCTAAGTTTTGTCAGACCTTGGGTTTTAGGCCCCTCTCGAAGCACAATAAGCATAAGGTGTGAGTGTGTGTAGCGAGGACATACCGCCTAAAACTACCCACATATATCCCCACCTGCGAAGGAAAACCCAGAACAGTCCAGACAATAGCAAGTGATAACATGTCGTCTACACTAGGGTTCAATATCAAATAAGCTAGCCTAGGGTTTCAACAACAATCAAGTGCTTTGTTTACCTCAAGAAAGGGGGCCAAGAAGAGGGGAACATAACAAGATGGGGGGGGGGGGGGAATGCATGAGGGTACTAAACACATAAGCAAAGACGAGGAAAAATAAACATGGAAGGAGAGAAAACAAATGCACATGCATACAACATGATAAGAAGAGCAAACCGAAAAGGGATAGAAGCAAACAAAGTACCCAAATCACATCGATAGCACCTTAAACCACACATTTAATTAGTTAGGCTTGACCCACTTAAAAAAAAAGTCCCCAGTGAAGTCGCCAGCTGTTGCGCCCGAAAAAGTCCCTGAGGGAATCTTTCTTCGTTTACAACTTTTTAAAAAAACAATGAAGTCGCCACCAATATTTTTATAAGGAAAATATTGAAGAAAACCTTTTTGGAAAACGAATGGCCATTTAGAAACTGGAAAATTTGGGTTCGGGGGTCGGTTAGGCATGGGGAAGGTATTAGCGCCCCACATCTCCTTTCTATCGAAAGGGAACCTTTAATTAAACGTGTGGTTTTAAGTGCTGATTTGGAAAATACTTAAATTTTCCCCTTTTTTGAAAAGAGAAATGAAAAGACTTAATGAAAATTTTTATTTTTGGCGCTTGACGAGAGTTAGCCTCTCGCTCCTACGTATCTCCTGGTGCGATGGAGAATTCAAAGCTACGTAGTTCTTGTTTGTCCTGAAAAGGGTTTTTGTTTTTTAATCTTTTTGGAGTTTTTCGCAAAAGGGGTTGAGCGTTCGCAGTGACCAAACAACAACGGTTTATAGTGGTCGCACTACTAACTCTTATGAAAATGAATTATCATTAACGACCAAACGGCAACGGCGCGAGTGATGATTAATGATAATCGGTTTTTATTTTGAGCATTGAAAAGGTTTTCGCAATTGAAGGAGAGCGTTTGTGAAGACCAAACAACAACGGTTGAGAGTGGCCACACTACTAGCTCCCACAGGAATGAAATCATCACCCACAATCAAACGGCAACGACGCGAGTGATCATAGTGATGATTAGTTTTGATTTCGACGTTTGAAAAGATTTGTTTTTGAAAAGTGTTTTCGCTGGTTTTAATTGGAGAGAACATCGTGATGAAAGGAATTTGCAATTGGATTGAGTGTTCGCGATGACCAAACAACAACGGTTTAGAGTGGTCATACTACTAACTCCTTTGAAAATGAAATTATCATTAACAACCAAACGGCAACGGCGCGAGTGATCATTAACGATAATTGGTTTTATTTTAGGTTCAAATGTTCGAATGAGTTATCTTGGAATGACGATTTTGAAAATGCATATTGAACATGATATGAGTAAAAGTGGATTTAAGTAGCCACACTTATAACTTAAGTGTTTATTCCTAGTTTAAAAATTAAACAAACCATCATAATAGTGATAACAAATGATAAGCAAAAGAGATGCCATTAGATGATAACATGAGGTAAATAGTAACGATGATAATAGTAATAACAATGAATAATAACAAAAGTAAAAAGAAATAAATAAATGAAAAGAGGTGGGTGTTGAACAGAGATATAGGGGGTGTAACTAGCACTTTTATTAGAAAAACGTGGGGGGGTTCTGGATTAGTAATACTGGGGGTGTAGGAAGCAATCAGATTTTTAAACTTAAAAAAAAAGAAAGGGAAGTCCCATAAAAAGAAATGCTGAAAGAAGGAAAAAAAACTAAAATCATCCCCCCCTCTTCAGCACCGTTCCATTTTAGGAAAAGGGAGAGAGAGAGAGATCGACGGAGACCGAGAGGGAGAGGAGAAGCAGATCGAGAGAGTGAGAGAGGGAGAGAGAGAGTGTACCGCGAGGGGGAGAGAAGCGTCTGGTGGTTCCGGCGACGATGAGAGTGGAGTCGATGGCGGTGGTGGGTGGCTAAACGCGACAGAGGGAGAGACAGGGACGGTGGTTTTCGATGGAGATGACGACGATGCTGAACGCGAGATATAGAAGAGGAGCGATGGTGGGTCGTCTGAGAGAGAGAAGCTGACGGTGACAGTGGTGGTTTGTGCGGCGGAGGTCACGGCGGCGCGCGGTGGCTTCGCCGGAGGCGACAGTACAGTGAGTGGTAAATTTCTTCTTTTTCCCTCTCTTGCTTTGGTTTTCTTTCTTCTTGTTGTGTGTGTGTGTGTTTTTAGTGCATCTGTTTATGAGTTTTTGTTGTTGCTGCTACTGTGTTTGTGTGCGTGAATCTGTGGGTATTCTTTTTTGATTGTGTTGGTGCTGTATTTATAGTCAAGATTGTATGAATAGATGCACTGATGGGTCAATTACATTTTAAAAGAGATGGTTTTACATCTTTCCAAGATATCACGTTTTGATGCTTAAAGCATTTCTTCAGAAAAAACTTTCTCCCCAAGCTCTGTTGCATCACAAAAATAGCCTTGTTTGACTATTATCTGTTTGCCTAATCTCTTCCCTTTGTGTATGTGTGCAGAGAAAAAATTTACAAGGGAAAAAGAGACCTTCTATTTAGGGCTTTGGAGCCTGAACCTACTGCTGCCCAAACTTGGATTTTTCTGCTTGTCTTGCTTGCTGCTTTGACTGAGGCTGCTGCACTTGTCTTTTTCTTTTGGCTGTGTCTAGTCTGTGTACGTAGCTTAAAGAGGATACACAAGATTTGTGGAGAGTTTCAGCTGTTTTAGTTTAGACTTGTTTTTCCCCTTTTCTTCTCATGTGGGGTAGGAAATTAAGTAAAGTTGAATTGGTTTCACAATCTGTTCTGATCTTTGTAACAGTTAATATAGCTTATAGTATAAATGTGATTCAAATGTCTTGACAAATAGATAGATTAGTATATGTTGATACTAAATTAGAGGTTGCAAATGCATTAAGGAAACATGAGAGTTTCTTTGTTTCGTCTGTTGCTAATATCAATGGATATTTCTACCACTTTTCTCGTTTCCATCTTCTGCTTTGAGACTATGTTACACTCCTTTTTCTGAAAAAAATACTAGCAATCCAATTTTGTAATCAAATAATAATTAAAATCAAATAGCAATTTTTTTTGCGGTAATTGTACAAAATAAATTCTACTGATGATAATTGAAATGACGTCGAATTGCTAGCGAGAACCAAATGACACGTGTGTACGACTAGAAGCTTAAACCACGAGAACGACACAGTGCAAGATCGTTAAAACTAACATGAGTATCTGGTTAGAAACAATGTGCGTGCACCACGAAACATATTTTTGAGCTTTTTCGACTACGAGAAAAATACCCATTAAAATTGGGTGTTTACACAAAATACATTTTTTGTTTTTTTTTTTATAAACTAGTCGGACAAAATTGGGGTATTACAAAGACAACTCAAATCAAATCTAAAGCAAACAAACAAGAATTTATTTAACTTCTAACAAAGACAAATGGATATATATCATAAACAAACAGAAAGACATTTTTAGAGGCAAACAACAAAACCATTTAACAAAACAACCATATCAAATGTTTTGGGAAGTATGAGAAACGGAAACAACTCCAAAATAAAGTATGAAAGCAGTATGAGAAAGGTTTAGGACACCACAAAACATTGCAAAATTTAGGGCACAACAGAATATTGAAAAATTAGGGATGATAAATAAATTTTGAAAAGGTTTCAAAACATACCCTATAGTGTAGCAGTGGTGAGAGATGGTAAGTGACCCTGTCGTGCGATGGAGCTTTGGCGATGGTGGTGTGCGAGTAGCGTCAGTAGCGTGTTGAGTTAGGATAAGAAGAATCGGTAGTTGAGGTCACATCATGCTGAGTAGCGACAGACCAACAGTATCACGATAGTGTGCTGCTGCGTTTTTGTCTTCGCCTTAGTTCAAGTTTTAGAAGAGTCTGACCGACTATGAGTGTACTTTAGTATTATTTTGTTTTTGGGTAAATTGTTTCTATTTTTTATTCAATTTATAGTACTGAGAAGAAATGAAAAGAAGCCGAGAGAGAATGAGAATTGTGAACGTGAAAAAGAAGATGGGAAATTGTGAGAACAGTTGGGAAATTGGGTTATGTATTTACTTTTACTTGGGAAATTGCCAAATTGGGTTACCTAATTTTAAATTTTTTAATAATAATAATAATAATAATATTAAGAAACGTGAAGTCATCAGGCAGCACACTTGGGAGTAGTAGGGTCCTTGAATTGAAATTTGGTTACTAATTTCGGGCTGGGCAGCAATAATATGCACCCCTTTTTTTATTTGCGGGCCTGCGGGCTACCCATGGCTCGACCGGCCTAGCCCGTCACAGACCCAGACTTTTGTGATCTGAGCTCATTTGTTTGGCCCAAACCCTCCCATATTGCAGGCTAGCCTGGCCCCGCGGGACCCGACCCATTTTGCGAACTCTACAGATGGGAAAACCAAACTACGTTGCACAAGATGCCCAATAAAACAACGGCGCTGCACTTAGATGATGAAGTCACAAAAAAACTCAAAAATATGTGAATAACACTTACTTAGATGAAAGGAGAGAAAAAATGATGTAGGGGGTTATTCCGGATCGAACAATAACCCAAAACCACCCGTCTCCAATGGATGAAGAGGAAATATTAGGTAGAAGATGAAACTTCTCTCACTAAAATTTAGAGCCAACTAGAAATAAAATATGTTTTCTTTTACAACCGAACAAAATATGTTATTACTTGAACTTTTTACTTAACATTGACATTTATATACTAATATTATTGATATACATTTAATTATTTTTTATAAGGGTATTTTTCTAATTTAATAAATATACTTTTTTTTCTTCCCATTTTATACTCCACTTTCACTTCTACCAAACTCTACCAAAGAACCAAAAAAATTCTTTTCACTTTCTACTCATTTTCATCATTCTTTGAAGATTATTTCCTTCCACATTCCTTCCTTTCACTATCCAAACACTGTATAAAAAACTAGTATTTTACCCGTGCATTCGCACGGGTGATACTGTATTTATTATAATTTGCTATGAAATTATAAATACGTTGAAAGTTGCAAAATATAATAAAAGAAAAAGGAAAAGCTCGATAAAAGGCTATATTTCAAATTTATTAAAATACTTGTGTTGCAAAAAGTTAAAAAAAAATCGCTCCTGTTGGCGCTTCCGTTGGCGCTCCCATTGGCGTTCTCTTTGCTACTCTCGTTGCCGCTCCCGTTGCCGATCTCATTGCCGCTCCTGTTGTCACTTGTTTACTCATTTTATTCTAGATGATTTAATATTAATATAGTGATCTTAATTATATTAATAAATTAGATTATCTAAATTATATCTAATAAATTATCTAATATTCTAGTGGTTAATTTTTTTTGTTTGACAATTGTTAGTGGTAAGATTGATTGATTTTAGTAGTTTTAATTGATAGATTATTGTAAATAGTAAATTCTAGATCATTTAATATTAATTTAATAATTTTAATTAAATTATTAAAAAAATTATTTTGAAAGTTTTGTTAGTGGTTAAATTGATATGTTTTTGTAATTTTAATAGATGGATTATATTATGGTTTTACTAAATTTTTTGACAATGTTTATTATATTTTTTCTGATGGACTGCAAAATTTATGGCCAAAGCCCATCCAACACCAGCCCATGGGCCAGCCCAACGGGGCACAAATCATTGACTTTTTAGAATTTTGACTATATATTTTTTCTACAAATGAGCAACATACATAAATAGGATTCCGGGCAACATATATAAAAACAATTTTTTGGGAATAACATACATAAATAAATCTGTTTTGGCTCAGACAAAGCCAATTTAAATCTATTTTGGTTCTACAAATCAACATGGATAATACATTAACGCTTTATCCATAACCATAAGCAGCCAAAATAGCGCAATCAAAATAGTAGTCTAAATCTGTCTTGGCTTTACAAAACACTTTGTCCATAAGCCAAAATAGCTCAACTACACAATATATCTTGGTCCAAAAACTAAAGCTCGACAACATTAAAGCAAAATACTACAAATTCAATGATCACATCAGCAAATAGAGCAGCAAGCTAGCAATGAACAACATTTAACTAATATCCGACAACTTTATCTCCTCTACAAGTTCCGACAGATCTACAATGAATAATACAAAAGAAGTCAATGACAAAAATAATGCAACCAATTACCAAAAACCAATAACAATAGAGATTTTTAATTTATTAATACCAGATGGTCCAACTTCCTTATAGCCGTGCAACCAATTACGTGTGCAAATGAGGGCTTGCACAGTTTCGGGAAGTAGGCTATTTCTATACTTATGCAAGATACGACCTCCGATGCTAAATAAAGATCCAGAAGCTACTGTTGTGATTGGAATGCTAAGAAAGTCAGCCATAATTGCAAGTTGAGGGAATCGACTCTTATTTATCTTCCAATATTGGAGAATGTCAATATCATTCCCATCAAGACATGACTCATTTAAACATATTTCCAATTGAGACTTGCCAGCATTAGAAGTCTTTTGTCTCATTTCTTCATGGTATTCCTAGCTATTGACCTCAAGATATGATGAGCTGCTTATTGAGGATTGAGTGTCTCTTGATGAACTAGCTAAAGATGATAGTGATGCAGTTGTGTTGTTGGTATATTCACTAAAGAGACCATACAAACTTTCCTTCAATTTGTTCACCTTATCTTCATACTCAGTTGGATAAAGTCTTTTAAAACAAAAAGTTATAAAATCAAACTTTGATGTTGGGTCAAAAACACATCAAAGAGCAAGATTGACCGAATATTCACTCCAATAGTTATCAAATTTAAGCTTCATCCTTGTAGCCATATCTTTGATCACAACATCTTCACTATTCAGATTTTCTTTCAATCCCATCTCTATAAGTGCAACTTGTGTGAAGTATAAGTTTGAGATTGGATAAGATGACCCGGATATGAAGTTAGTAATAGTATGGAATGGTGCCAAGAAAGCACATATCTTATCCGCTCTATCCCACTCTTCAAGGCTTGGGTTCAATGACCTGGATATTAAGTTAGTAATAGTATAGGGTGACTATAATCCCCAAGAATATCCAAATCATCATCAGAACCGATTTCCATAACCTCAGCAATGGGTTCAAGATTAATAACTACAAAAACGTTAAACTACTCAGAACAAGACATAAATAACAGAATCAGAGTAAAAAAAATCACTATCGATGCATCAGATGAATTTTTTTCATCAAAAAATATTTATATCAATATCAATATAATATAACAAGCTGTAACAAAAAAAAAGTGAAACTTAACCACAAAAATATATTATAACAAGCATCCTTAAGATCCACCACAAAAAAAAAGTAATGAGCAGAACTGTAATTCTTAAGATCCGCCGTATATGAAATCCTTCGGGTTCTATTTCAAAGAAAAAAAAAGTTTGGTTTCAAATACTCTTTGCTCATTTCTTAAGCTAATCAAAAGAAAATTCTTGACGCTTAAATTCAGGGAAGATGAAAGAGATTAGAACTGTAATGAGCAGACCCGATTTTTACTTGAAAGATCAAAGAGCTGCTCCGCTGAGATGAGAGTGAGAGAATAGGTGAAGTGGTGAACGTTGCTCTTGCCGCGCCGCTGAGATGAGAGTAAGAGACCATTGAGATGAGAGTGAGAGAATAGGGTTTCTAAATTGGGTTTGGAAGTGGAAATGTGGAATGGAACCGTACGGTGAGTTAGAGACTTAGTGGACGAGTTAGAGACTTAGTGGACTAGTGGTGTTTTTTGTTTACTTATTAATTAATTTTTTTTTTGTCAAACTTTTTTACATTAAATATGGAATGGAAATGTGCTTTACATTTTTAATATGTGAAGGAAAAAAATTAAAAACAAAACAAAAAAGAAATATGAGAGTGAGAGAATAGGGTTTACAAAATTGGGGCCACAGTATAGAGACCATGCCCAACAAAAAATTGGGGCCATTGGGCCGGCCCAATGGGCCGGGCCCAAATTGACAGCTTTATCAGTGACGCGTGTCAGATTTGCATCAATATTTTGAGTCACTTTTTGCTTTTTGTGGCACTTTTACAAAATTTCCTGCATTTTGGTACAAATGACAAATTAGTAAGATGTCTAATAATGTCATTTTGCTAGCACTTTTAGACTATTTTTTGGGTTTACAAAATTGCCCTCTCACTTTTTAAAATATGTCGGGGTTTGCCCCTGTTATATTAGGGTTCGCCTTCCCTGCGTATTCTCAGAACTATTTCGCCCAGCAGCAGCCTCTTCCCTCCGCTCACTAATTCGCTCTCCACAGCATATCAAGGTTTTCTTCTTGTTCTTCTTAATCTGTTATGTGTATTGTGTTTTCCTCAATTAGATTTCCATTCTTATGATAAGTTTTCCCCTATTATCTTTTCTTTTTTATCATCTTCTTTTGGTTTTGTTGCGTACCCGTTTTTTTTTTCAATTCGAGCTCTGGTTCCAGTTTAATCTGTGGTATTCCTCTCTGTGCATGATGAATATTGGTTAGAACTGTGTGTTTGTGATGAGTGAAATAGAGGTTTTAAACCCTAAATACCTTCTCACTCTCCCTTCTCTCGCACGAAGAAAGATTTCCCTCTTCTCTCTGTGACCACTTGTCCCTGCGACTAAGGGAACCCTTCTCCCTACGACGGCCACTTCTTCTCCGTCGTTCGTTTTCTGGTTCTCCCTGCTTCGCTCTCTTTTTTTCTCTGTTCCCTGTTCGTATTTTACTCTGCTTTTCTATCTTTTTTTTTTATTTTTTTATTCAATCTGTTCTGTTTTCTCTTTTCTTTAATAATAATTTTTGTTGTTGGTCAGCAATGTTCATTCTGGTTGTTTTTTTGTTGTATCCTTTTAAAATTATTTTTTCAGCATTGTCACGGCTTCATCAACTCCTAATTCCGGTGGTCTCAACTCCAGCATTTTCAGCATTGATGTTTTCAGTTTTTGTTGTATTGATATCTTGTTAAGAACAAGGAGTTGTTTTTAAGACTTTATGGCACCTATATGTCGTGTATGACTTATTTTGTGTCACTCATGTGTGTATGACATTAAAGTTTTTAAATATTTGTGGCACCTAGTTAAACAATTTGGTAGGATTTTACGTTTCGTGCTACAAACTCGTGCTTTACAAACCTATGACCCCTCACTGCTCCTAAGCAGGATCTCAAACCTGACTACCTTGGGTACAAAACATTATCCCAGTCATGTGCATTACTTGCTTTTGTGCATAGTGTTTGCTGTATACTATCTATAGATACACATGTACGTCTTTAAGGTGAGACCTGACTTGGGAAAAAAAGGTTGGTCACACTTTAATTGTGTCCTTAGCAGCTTTTGTTTTGGGCATCAAGAAAACCCAGAGAACCATCAGAAACAAAGTTTTGATGAGTCCTCATCATCAGCACAAGGCCGCGTTTTTGATGGTTCTCTGGGTTTTCTTCCTGCATCATTAGCTGCCACAGAACAGGTTGATGATGAGCATTGAGCTCATAATAGGGAATACACTTCTTGTTGAGTTAATATCCCACCAAGTTTTACCACAAATTCCGGCTTGAAACTCCTCAGCCAAATATATGCACAATATCTACTTATATTTTTTGAGCTCTTCATCTGTTACGTCCTCTCTAACAATGGTATGTATATACACACATAAAATATACAAGCTCGTTCATATAAGAAAGGTGAGGGGATGTTGAGAGATTTTATATATGGAACGGTTGGAAGGTGATATGATATTAAATATTAAATAAAAATAGTGGGGGTAGTTATTGTCTTGTGTGCGGTTACTGTTTGTGTTGTAGTAACCGCCATAGGCTGTCTTATGTTGTATTATATATTGTGTTGTTTAGTCATTAGGGGGGCAAGTTAGTATTTGGAAGTTATTTCCCTTGGGAGGCCCTGAGCACCTCGAATCACTCAAGAACTTGGGAGAGATTAGGCCTCTCGAAGAGCCTATTATCATATTAATCTGTCCATGGATTTTGTTATCTATCAATTGGTATCAAAGCACTCGATCCAAATTGCTTACAAGAAGACCAGAGGCGCTGTCAAAATACACAACCACAGCCTTGAAGCATTTCGTGAACGAGTGAGGCAGATTGGCGCACCAAAAGAACCAGTACACTGCCGCTATGACACCAATGCAATGGCACGATCAGACTTCAAAGTTTATGATCGTGGTCGAGGCAAAACAGAAAATCCAAATTCAAGAAGAAGACGGAGCCGCGAAGAAGAGATAGAGTATCATTGGAAAAGAAGGAGGCAAGGAGACACGAGATGTCGAACTCGACATCATCATGCTCCAACTCGAAGGAGTGAGAGAATAGATGAATTTCTGGAGAAAATGGAAGAGATGGCGGAAATTGTGCGATCAACAATGTCAGAATTGTGTGTGAAATCAAGCAAACCAAATGGGAGAAGAGAAACTGAGGAATTGAAAAGAGAAAAGGATGAAACCGAAGGCTCCATACCTTGGAATGTTATCGCAAAACCGAAACCAGAGGTTGACGAGAGCGGAAGTGACTGAGAACCACTGAATGGGCAAGCGGTGAAACAAGCACAGAGAGAGGAGGAGTGGCCGGAAGATTCGTTGTCGCAGGGGCAAGGCAGTGGCGCGATCATGGTGGCGGCGATCATGTTTAGGGGGGAGTATTGATAGGATATTAAATATTAAATAAAAATAGTGGGGTAGTTATTGTCTTGTGTGCGGTTACTGTTTGTGTTGTAGTAACCGCCATAGGATGTCTTGTGTTGTATTATATATTGTGTTGTTTAGTCATTAGGGGGAGGCAAGTTAGTATTTGGAAGTTATTTCCCTTGGGAGGCCCTGAGCACCTTGAATTGCTTAAGTACTTGGGAGAGATTAGGCCTCTCGAAGAGCCGATTATCGTATTAATCTGTCCATGGATTCTGACATTCTGTTACCTATCAATTTACTAATAATAGGGGGGTCACTGTCCAGAATGGAGATGAAGAGATGGCGCTGTCTGTGGGAACGGAAACGAGGCGTTCTTGTAACACATGTGAGCATTTCTTGTCTCTCGCGACTGAAGAAAGCGATCTGGACGCAGGAAAGAAGGAAACGAGGCCAGAAGCAACACCAGAGCAAGCGACGATGGAGGAACAGTGAAAAGAGGATTTGCCGGAAGAACCAACGCTGGTGGAAGAATTGACAACAGAAGGTTTGCCGACGACAGCGAACAGTTTAATGACGTCGGTTCTCTCTCTTACAGAGGCTTGCAAGAAGGAAGAGTGGAAGAAGAAAGTTTGGTCTGAATCGACGCCTGAGAAAGAGAATCGGAATGGTGGTGACGTAAACGCGGCGGCGACGGGAGGAGGGACGGTGGCGGAGGCGACACCCCCTCGCGATGAAGGAGAGCAATCCCTCCCTCTCTCTCTTTCTCTCGTAACGGTGTGTGATAGGATTTGGGAAACGAAAGAGGCTGGGGCTGATTGGGTCTCATGGAGATTGGGCTTTTGGATTGAATCCATTGGCCACGCCCAATATCTGTTACTTACACCACCCCAATTTACTAATAACAGGGGGGTGTTACAAGTAAAAAGAGAAATGGACCAAAAGAAGGAGGACCACATTTCCAATTCAAAAGCAGGTGGTTTAGACAATACAATGGATCCTCCAAATACATTGTTAACAACTGAAAATAAGGCATTCGATCCGGGAGGTAGCTTTTCTACTTTTGGCATTGTTTGGTCATCATGCTTCAAGTTGTGGGATCCCGGTGGAAGATTAATAATTGTTTGCTTTTCTATCTTCACCTTGAGGACAAGGTGAATGTTTAAGGGGGAGTATTGATAGGATATTAAAATATTAAATAAATATAGTG
Source organism: Astragalus membranaceus (assembly GCA_039519185.1). Lineage (NCBI taxonomy): Eukaryota > Viridiplantae > Streptophyta > Magnoliopsida > Fabales > Fabaceae > Astragalus > Astragalus membranaceus. The sequence continues at coordinate 214,158,617 of CM076846.1, read as the reverse complement.
GGCGGTTATTGTCTTGTTGGCGGTTACTGTCTTGTGGGCGGTTGCTTTTGTGTTGTAGTAACTGTCAGGGGCTGTCTTGTGTTGTATATATTGTATTGTTCAGTCATTAGGATTAGGCAAGTTTGTATTTGGAAGTTATTTCCCTTGGGAGGCCCTGAGCACCTCGAATCGCTCAAGAACTTGTGAGAGATTAGGCCTCTCGAAGAGCCTATTATCATATTAATCTGTCCATGGATTCTGTTATCTATCAGAAGGGTATGGACCCAGAAGATGACATGAATCCTGTTGGCATTACAAGGGGAAGAATTGACAAATGAGACAAAATTACAAAATTTTGGATCCAATTCTAAATCTCACTTTTTTCTCATATAATATAGTTCATATTTGTTTCTATGATTAGTTAATCGTCTTGAATTTGTTTTGTCTTTGTCTTACTTTGTTGCATATAATATATTAACACATGAAGAATTGTGATATACATGCTGCGTGGACAAATAATATCAGATTTTAAGTAGAAACCTTTCATGAATAATGGAAGTGCCGGTATATCTCAAATAATTGCTCATAAAATTTGGTGGCATTCGGGCCATATGAATTTTTTTCTGTTAGTTTGATTCATTCTCTTATAGTAATTTCATAATTAATTAAACAAGACTTGAAGTTATTTTTTAAGAATAGTTTTCTTTTTTCCCCTAGTATTTTCTTTTAGGGAACTGCTGCTCTAGTCTGGAGCCACAATGAGATTGGAGAAATGCTGGTTTTGTTCTTCAACCGTATACCCTGGACATGGAATCCAGTTTGTCCGTAATGATGCAAAGGTAAATAATATTCACTCCTCATCTTTATAACTCTTTGTGATCATCTCCAATGAGTTTCTTTCCTTTATAAAAAATAGCTCCTACCTTCCTCTGCCCCAGTAAATTATTTCCTATCTATGCTTTGCTCCATTTCTGTAAATGCCACCAGCACATCATTAATTATATAATTGATTGCTCTAATTTGATCTAGATGAGATGGAATGTTTTATCAAAGTGAGGCTCCATATTTTATCGCCTTAATAGCTTGAATTCCCGAGATACATTCTTTGTGCAGATTTTCCGGTTTTGTAGATCCAAATGCCACAAGAACTTTAAGATGAAGAGAAATCCTCGTAAAGTGAAATGGACCAAGGCATATAGGAGAGTGCATGGAAAGGATATGACACAGGTAATAATCTTGGTACTAAATATCTGTTTAATTTAATTGTCTTGGTTAGGACAAACTTCTTAATTACTATATTTTGTTTTAGGATGCTACCTTTGAGTTTGAGAGAAAGCGAAACAGGCCTGAGAGGTATGACAGGAACATCACGCAGGATGTACTCAAGGCCATTCCTAAGATTGATAAGATCAGAAGCAGCAGGGAGGAGGCACACCATAAGAACAGGTCCTTCTTTGACTCCTTCACCCTATACATCATGTATGTTGGAAAAGTTTACAAGGTGTTTTCATTTGGCTTTCTGCTGACATTTTGTTAAAACATGAATAGGATGAAAGGCAAAAAGAGAATAGTGGTGACAGCGGCCATTAACGAATTGGAGCAGAGCATCAGTATGGTCAAAGCTCCTTCCGCGATACAAAAGGACCCATCGCTCACTTTACCCAAGAAGATCCAAGTCAAGGTTTCCCACCAGCAATCAGAGGAGAATCGTCTCATGGAAGAGTGATTCTATCAGTTCTGCACTTCATTTTTGTCGGGTTTGATTTTCGTGGTTATGTTAGCTTCTTGTAAGGCTAATTTACAAGTTGCATTGTGAAATTGTGTATCTGGATTGAATGATGTGGTTTTTGAACAATTTTTGGTATTTCTCACTTTAAAACAACGGTTTTGTGAAATATCGAACTACTAGAAAGGAAATCTATATCCAACAATATTTGGTTTTTTTTATCCGCACTTTTTAGCATATTCAAAATTTTCCACAGCCAGTAATGAACCTCTAACACATAATGTTTTGAGGTCTCAAGGTCCTAGAGAAGGCAATGAAGTGGTAAAGTGTTTTGTGACATTGAAAGCACGAGTTTGAACTTATAATCCTTCATTTCCTCCTCCATTCTCTCACTCTGGGCAGGACAGTAAAAATTATGTTTTGGGTCTGTTGGGTTTGAATAGCAAACCACAGGGCACTATAACAAATCATGTTCCACCGTTTTAGATTCTTTGACAAATTGTGAAATTATCATTGAGAATGAGGTTCCTTTTAAACAAGTTAGCTTTGACTGGAATTAGATTATGACAACATTTCCACCAGAATATTTTGATTCTTTGTGGCATTTCGAATTGCCAAATCCACTTCCAAAGAAAAGGTTCAGCCTTGGCAAAGTATCTGTCAAGGCATGAATGAAGCTAGCTACCTTTGTAAGCAGGGTTGCATTTGCTCGTAGTATTTATTTAGTCAATTCAGTCCTTAGCAGAGAAGTTCAAGATATTAGTCACATAAGCTTCCAACAAAGCACTTAAATTGTCGCACGAGCAAGTAATTTCAGTGGATATTTTACCAATCTTGGGTTTATTTAAAACTGCCCAAGTGGTTCAATCTTGTGTTTTTAATTGGTTCAATCACACAAAAGTTGAGCAATAGAACAATTTTTGAACAAGTGATTCTTTATTAAAATCAAAATATCAACATAATTTAGTCAGAATATGAATTATGTTAAATTTTTAAGTGGCCTATGTAAATATTTATGCTAATTACTAAAATGACTCATATCTTAAAAGGACATGGGTTAACATAAGTTCCCTAGGGTTTTGGTGAAACCTCCTATGCTAGGGTTATGTTGGCGCCGCTAGCGCCTCTTGTTCCTAGATCAACTAGGCTGCAGTGCTACCAGAGTCCTGCCTCCATGGAGCCTTCTATGCAATTTTTTCTCTTCTCTTCCTCCACATCTGTTTCATCGGCCATGCTTCTACCTTGCTCCCCTCCACTTGCTCGCCCCCACCATACCCACCTGATATGCCTCCTCTGCCTCCCTTCCCAACGAAAACACCTCTCCCTCGCCCTCCACCAAAACCACCAGACCCTCTCCATAACTGTTTGCCCTCTAGATCCTTCTACGGTGTTTCTCTCCGTTGCAATCCGGTTCAATTTCTTTTCCTCCCATCTGCCTACTGTTGCAATAATTTCTCCTCTAGTGGTCTGACAACCTCTTCTTTCGTTATCTCTCATTGGCCTCTGGATCTCATGGTTGATTGCTCTTATGGCGTTTTTGCTAGCTTTTTTGGGGAAAGGTCTGGACTTTCCGCCCTTTCCCCTTCTCCTTCTCTGTGGAGCGTAGATCTGCCTGTATTTGGTGCCTGAGTGGTGGTGGGGTAGTCTGGTCCGTGTGGAGCATCTGTTGGAAAGCTTTGATCTTTGGCCTTCTGTTGTTGTTCAAGTTTCCTACATCTTGGGTTCCACTAATCTTTTGTGGTTTCTCAGTTTTGGAACAAAGTCCTCGGGGCCATTTGGCCTTCAAATACGAGGTGAGTCTGGACTTTCTGTCTCTCCTCGTACACCAACTTCGTGGGACTTTCGGTTTCATGGCTGGGGCGCCTCTAAGTTTCTCGGTGGTGGCCTGCCTCTGTGGAAGCAGGTTAACTGGGTCACTGATGTGGTAAAGAATGGAAGGGTTTTTTTGGTCCAGATTGCGGAGATGGCTGTCGGCGGCTGGAATGGCGCTTCTACAGCTCCTTTGGACGAAGCAGACTGCATCGGAATGGAAACCCTAGTTTATGGCCCATTGGGCTTTTCCTTAGTTATGCTATGTTATCTTTTAGTTTGCTTTATCTGCTGTTTGGCCCATGAGGTCTTTAAGTTGTTTTGTTTTTCAATTCGTAAGTAGTTTTGGGCTTTAGCTTAGGGCAAATTGATTCGTAAGTCCCTTGATGTGCTAAGCCTCTGGGCTTCATTGTTAGTATCTTTTTGAGCTGCACTGTCGGAAGTCCCTTGGATCGCTCAGATTAATGTTCTGAGCTTATTGTATCCCTCTTGGGTTGTTGTGGTTTGTGCCTTGCCCAATTAATGAAAATCATTACAATCTTGACAAAAAAAAGGACATGGGTTTGTGTCTCTCTATGCCGATGTGAGGATCTCGATGGTGGATAGTATGCAAGTATATCTATAAACGCTCTTTGAGCCTTGAAGTTTTCTCTGACCATGTTGAGCTCCCGAAACTCCACTTCCATAAAATTTTCATTGAATTATAAAAAAAAGAAGAAAAAAAGTGCTAAATGCTCCAAATCGTTGGTGGTTATTCAATTTTAGTTAAGACTATAATCCATTAACCATGATTTATTATAACCATTTTTTCCCGATAAGTCCTTTGATCGTATTTTTTTCTTAAGCTTTTTTTGTAACTTTAAATTCTCTATATAAAGAATAAGTTAATCTAATCATATCAAATTTCATCGGCAATATATTAATTTTCTTTTCACTTTTTAAAGGGTGTGATTAATAATGATTCCCCACCTTCCTTCTATATGACTCGAACACACGATCTTTTAAGAGTAGATGAAGTGTCTTACCAACTAATTTGGTATAAAATTTAATCGACCTAATTGCGATGTTCATGTTTCCGACATTGTGATGTATGAAATATAGTTTTCTTTTATCTTAATGGAAAATTTTAAGGGCTGAAAGATACATCGGAATTTTTAAGTGTCATTTTCATCAATCGAATTCAATAGATGTTTTAATAAACAAGAAAAATAAAACTTAACCAAACTTCCAAGAAACAACCAAATCCCTAGTGCTTTTTTTAATTATCGTATGCTTTTTTTTATTCATTAGCTTAGTAGACTAAAGTTGCACATGCTTAAGAAGATCATATGTCGTTTTAGTCTTGATTACAAATGATGTTAGGTAATTTATTTAATGAACCCATCAGGGCCACCATAAACCGTTTGAAAAGAAAATGAAAAAAAAATAAAGAAAAAAGCAACAAGTAGTTGTTTACTCCTCAGTTAGTTGTAGGATGACATTCACAAGAAGAATCACTTAATTTTTTTTTTTGGTTTTACCCAGGGTATCCACCGCCGACCGCAGTTACTAATCTCCTCGCTGAATTGTAGGTGCCTCGAGGGGCAGGACAGTTGGTCCAGAGTTTTAACATTGTTCCGTACCCAAAGTAGGGATTGAACCCCCGACCCTTGGTTAAGGGAGAATCAGGCCCAACCGCTGAATCCCACGCTCTGGGTTAGAATCACTTAATTTGAAATAAGTGCATACATTAATTATATTTGAGTTTTACTAGATAGTGACTTAGTAGAGTTTTAATAACTTACTATGGATTTTGCATTAAAAAAATTGTACTATATTTTCATTAGGAGTATTTAGTTTAAACTTATTTCAATTGATTACTTCTTAACATATGTGCCAAAAGCTTAAACTACTAAAATTTTACATACATACACATTTATTTAATTTTTCCTTCTAAATTAATAAGAACGCGATATAGGGTACCGAGCACTTTGTTTGCTACCAGCAGCTGAAACCTCCCCTATATAAGAGCGCGATACTCGGTAACAATGGCTTTCATTAAGCATAATACATCAGCATTAATTCAATGCGAGTCTCAAGTTATAATTGTACTCCATGAAATCCACGTGACTTAACATAAATTATCTGAGAGGGTTTAGTACAGTCAACGAAACTGCATTTTGCTGATGATTATCATCGGTCCAAATTTGGTAGTCCACGAACCATCTCAATGTTATAGACTGTTAGATATGGCATCCTCTCATTGGCTGATGTGGCTTTTATTGGTGACGTGTCAAGCTCGGATTGGTTATTCCTTTTCTCTTTTATCCTCAGTCAAAGTCAAGTTGGTTGTTCGTTGCTCCGCGCGCGCATTTTTTTCGGTTTGAAAGTGTTTAACCGTTGTAGCTCAATTCACTATATATATAGGTGCAATTGGCGTAGATCAGTCGAATGAATTGATCTGGGTAGTGTGCGAGAGAAATCAAACACGGGAACCAAGTGATTTGGGAAGTGAGGGGGATTATCCAATCGGGTCGTCACTTTGTAATCGGGTTCTGTTATTCATAATCAATACAAGAATGGACTCAAGCGATTGCTTGATCCCGTAGATGTAGGTTACCATTTTGGTGCTGAACTGCGTAACCAAATCGTGCGTGTTCTTTAATCTTTCTGTCAATTTTTCTGTTCTTTCGTTTTTAGGGTTCTCGCTTCGATTAATTGTCATATTCGTTCAATCCATTGTGTCTTGATTCTCAACAACTGGTATCAGGAGCAATCTTGAGGAAAGATCGGCATAGATGGAAATGACGAAGTTCAACATTGAAAGATTCAACGGGAAGAACGATTTTGGTCTATGGCGCATGAAGATGAGGGCGATTCTTGTTCAACGGGGTCTCGAGGAAGCACTGGAAGGAGTAAGCAAACTTCCTCAGAATCTCACTGAGAAGGAAAAGAAAGACATTATGAACAAGGCTCATAGCGCAATCATTTTATGCCTGGGAGACAAGGTACTCAGGGAGATCTCTAAAGAAAAATCCGCTGCTGCTATATGGTTAAAATTAGAGAATCTCTATATGACCAAGACTCTAGCCAATAGACTGTATCTGAAACAGAAACTGTACACCTTCAAGATGGGCAGTGGTACTTCGATAAGTGACCACATTGATGAATTTAATAGATTGATACTTGATCTTGAAAACATAGACATCAAGGTAGATGATGAGGATCAAGCCCTTCTATTAATTAGATCATTGTCAAGCTCATATGACACATTAGCAGATACACTGGTGTATGGAAGAGAGTCATTGAGCTTAGAGGAAGTGCAGAGTGCCCTACTGTCAAAGGAACTGTCAAAAAAGGCAACCCAAAGAGACAATGATCAAGGGGAAAACTTGATGGTCAGAGGCAGGTCTGAAAAGAAAGAAAAAGGTAAGGGAAAGAACAAAAGTAGATCCAAATCTAGGCCTAAACACAATAGGTGCTATATTTGTGATAAAGAGGGACATTTTAAAGCAAATTGTCCTGAGAAAAATAGCAAGAAAAGGAACCATAACAAGGAAGATACTAGTAGTGCTTCTGTAGCATCGGATGGATATGATAGCTGTGAGCTATTGTTGATGAATGGTGAAGATAACTGTAATGACAGGTTTGACACTGTTGTTTCTGATGAGTTTTCAAGTTCCGATCATGAGAGTGACTGTGAAATTCTTGGAGAATACGATGAGTTCCAGTGTACAGGTCATGAGGATAGCTGTGAAATCCTTGGAGGATATGATGAATTTCAGTGCACAGGTCATGAAAATGACTGTGCAGTTCTGGTTGCTGCAGATGATGAAAGGATTGAATCCAATTCTACTGCAACAACCTCTGGTGATGATGAATGGGTATTAGATTCAGGATGCTCATATCACATGTGCCCTAAAAGAGAATGGTTTGTGGAGTACAAGTCATACCATGGTGGCCAAGTCATCATGGGAAACAATAAGGCATGTAAAGTGATAGGTATTGGGACTGTGAAGATATTGCTAGCTGATGGCACAGTCAAGAAACTTACAAATGTAAGGCATGTACCTGATCTAAAAAGAGCCCTTATATCACTAGGTTCCTTGGAGGTTGCTGGGTTCAATTTCAAAGGAGAAGATGGCATGGTGAAAGTCATGAAAGGATTAAGGGTAGTTCTAAAGGGTGAGAGGAGAAAGAACAACCTGTATGTGCTAATTGGCAGCACTGTCACAGGTGAAGCAAATGTGACCAAATCCTCAGATAACAAGACACTCATGTGGCACCAAAGGCTTGGACACATGAGTGAGAAAGGGTTAAAGGAATTGGAGAAACAAGGACTTCTATGTGGAGACAAAATCAGTGAATTAGGATTTTGTGAACACTGTGTGATAGGCAAGCAAACAAGAGTTAAGTTTGCTACTGCTATACACAAGACTGAAGAGAAGTTAGCCTACATTCACTCAGATCTATGGGGACCATCTCAGACACCAACACATGGAGGTAAAAGGTATTTCATAACCTTTACTGATGATTTTAGTAGAAAGGTTTGGATTTACCTAATAAAGACCAAAGATGAGGCTTTTAAGACTTTTGTAGAGTGGAAAAAGAGAGTTGAAAACCAAAGTGGGCTGAGAGTTAAGACACTTAGGACAGACAATGGTCTAGAGTTTTGCAATGAGGAATTTAACAACTTTTGTAAGGAACATGGTATATATAGAAATCTAACAGTGAGAGGCACCCCACAGCAGAATGGTTTAGCTGAAAGGTTAAATAGAACACTGTTAGAGAAGGTGAGATGCATGCTGTCTTGTGCTAAGCTTCCAAAAACTTTCTGGGGTGAAGCAGTGCATACAGCATGCTACCTCATTAACAGGAGTCCCTCTACAGCTCTGAATTACAAAACACCACAGGAAATATAGACTGGGAAGGCACCTGATTTTAAAAACCTGAGAATCTTTGGTTGCCCAGCATACTTCCATGTCAGTGAAGGTAAGTTGGAACCTAGATCAAAGAAAGGATTGTTTATGGGATATCCTGAGGGAGTGAAAGGCTATAGGATCTGGTCCAGTGATGAAAGGAAATGCATAATCAGTAGAGATGTTATATTCCAAGAATCAAAGCTGACTGAGACTGATAGTATCCAGGAAGCTCTGGAAAAACAGGACAAAAGTGAAGAATTCCAAATTGAGGTGGAGCCAAAGAAGGCTCAAACAGAGACTGTCACTGATGTAACTGATCAAGGGGATCAGTTGAATAATGATGCTCAAAGTGCATCAGAAACAGATGAAGATGAAGAACCAAATGATGAGTATTTGTTGTGTAGAGACAGAGAAAGAAGAGATCACAGACCCCCAAGAAGGTTTGGATATGAATCCAACACAGCATATGCACTAAATACTGCTGAATGCTTGATGAATGATGAACCAGAAAGTTACTATGAAGCAATGAAAAGCAATCAACACAAAGAGTGGCATAATGCTATGACAGAAGAAATGAATGCTCTGCACAAGAACAAAACTTGGTCATTGGTGAAGAAACCAGCTGGTATAAAACTAGTTGGATGCAAATGGATATTCAAGAAAAAGGAAGGTAACAGTGACACAGATCCACCTAGATTTAAAGCAAGGCTCGTGGCTAAAGGTTACACTCAAAGAGAAGGGGTGGACTACAATGAGATTTTCTCTCTTGTGGTCAAACACACCTCTATAAAGATTCTGTTTGCTCTTGTTGCACATCATCAAATGCACCTCGAGCAAATGGATGTTAAAACAGCTTTTCTACATGGGGTCTTAGAAGAGAAAATCTATATGACTCAACCAAAAGGGTTTGAAGAAAAGGGAAAGGAGAACCTAGTGTGTCTGTTGGAAAGATCCTTGTATGGATTAAAACAATCCCCAAGGCAATGGTACAAGAGGTTTGATGCTTATATGTTGAATATCAAATACAAGAGAAGTAATTATGATAGCTGTGTTTACTATAAACAGCTAAAGGATCACAGTTACATATACTTGCTCTTGTATGTTGATGATATGCTAATAGCTAGCAAGAGTAAAATTGAGATTTCTAAACTCAAGGAATTGTTGAAACAAGAGTTTGAAATGAAGGACATGGGAAGAGCCAAGAAAATTCTTGGAATGGAGATCAAATTCAGGTCTGATGATCAAGGATTCTGTGTGAATCAGGAAGGATACTTCAGAAAGGTCATAGACAAGTTTAATATGAATGAGGCTAAACCTGCAAACATACCTATTGGTACTCAGTTTAAATTGTCAATCAGTGACTGTCCTGGCACTGAAGAAGAACAGAGGCAAATGGACAAAATTCCATATGCAAGTGCAGTTGGCAGCCTCATGTACGCTATGGTCTGCACCAGACCAGACCTTGCTTATGCTTTAAGCTTGGTGAGCAGGTATTTGGCAAAACCAGGACAGCAACATTGGCTTGCTGTCAAACACATTTTGAGATATTTGAAAGGGAGTGTGAAGATGGGATTGAACTACAACAAAGGGGATGCAAACTCAGGTGGAGTAATTGGGTTTGTTGATTCTGATTTTGCTGGTGATAGGGATAAGAGAAGATCTCTCACGGGCTATGTCTTCACTCTCCATGGGAACACTGTCAGCTGGAAAGCAAATCTGCAACATGTTGTAGCATTATCTACAACAGAAGCAGAATACATTGGCATAACTGAAGCTATGAAAGAAGCCTTATGGTTAAGGGGAATTGTGAATGAACTAGGTGAAAGACAAGACCATGTCAAGCTGCTATGTGACAACCAAAGTGCAATACATCTTTGTAAAAATCAATCTTTCCATGAAAGAACCAAACACATAGACACACGATTGCATTGGATCAAGGACATTGTAGCTGAAGGAAAGGTGGAAGTGCACAAAGTTCATACGGCTCACAATGCTGCTGATTTCATCACTAAGGTAGTTCCATTATCCAAATTCAAGCATTGCTTGAATTTGCTTAATGTTGGTGAAGGCTAGTTATGAAGTGTCTGGATCAGGTTGCTGCCTGGGTCTCATTGGTATTGGTTTTTGGATTCGTGTATGCCAAGGTGGAGAATTGTTAGATATGGCATCCTCTCATTGGCTGATGTGGCTTTTATTGGTGACGTGTCAAGCTCGGATTGGTTATTCCTTTTCTCTTTTATCCTCAGTCAAAGTCAAGTTGGTTGTTCGTTGCTCCGCGCGCGCATTTTTTTCGGTTTGAAAGCGTTTAACCGTTGTAGCTCAATTCACTATATATATATATATATATATATATATATATATATATATATATATATATATATATATATATAGGTGCAATTGGCGTAGATCAGTCGAATGAATTGATCTGGGTAGTGTGCGAGAGAAATCAAACACGGGAACCAAGGGATTTGGGAAGTGAGGGGGATTATCCAATCGGGTCGTCACTTTGTAATCGGGTTCTGTTATTCATAATCAATACAAGAATGGACTCAAGCGATTGCTTGATCCCGCAGATGTAGGTTACAGTTTTGGTGTTGAACTGCGTAACCAAATCCTGCGTGTTCTTTAATCTTTCTGTCAATTTTTCTGTTCTTTCGTTTTTAGGGTTCTCGCTTCGATTAATTGTCATATTCGTTCAATCCATTGTGTCTTGATTCTCAACATAGACTTAACATGGTTAACAACAACCTGTGAATTAACGACTTGACCTCTGAGAAGAATATGGTTCCGATAATATCAGATACACTATGTGGCAGTCATCCAAAACAAGTACTTCAATCTACAAGCTTTCTTGAAATCCAGCCGCAAACTATGAGCTCGGAAACCAGTTGAATGACATATGATTTGAACGGGCCGGTACTTCAACGGTATTTTAAGATTTAAGATGATAAGTATTTGAGACCTTTTAATACTCCCTCTGTCCCATATTATATGTCACTTCGGGTTATTTCACACAAATTAAGAAAAATAATTAATTTTGTATGGGAAAGAGAAATTATGAGTTAGTTTACCAAATTAACCTTCATTGGAAATATAAATTAGTAGAATTATAAGAAGATATATTATTAAATAATGAAGGGTATGACTGGAAAAGGAACATTAATGTTTCATTGGTACGTATTCTAAAAATTAATGTATTATGAGATAATTTTTTTTGGCTAGAAAGTCATATAATATGGGACGGGGGTATGTTGAATGGTTCGGTCAAAAAGAAAGAGTTGACTATCATAGTTTGTCTTTATCAGCATTCTCATCATTAGTTGCAACTTGTAAGCATGTGTTGACGCAGTATTTATTTAAAATTAAAATTGGTTTTGAAACAATTTTAACACTTTTTAATCATATAAGTTCCCAATATTCCCGCTAATAGGTACGGTACAGCTTTCCTCTTGTTTCATCAAGAAATGAAGGGACACAGGTTTTAAGCTTCATTGTTGATGTTATAATAAGTTAATAACAAGCTTTTAAAAATATTTTAGGTAGGTAGTAGACACAATACTACTCCATAATACATTACCTACCTAATATAAGAAACTAGTCTTTCTAAACTAACTAAGCATCCGATAACTCTTAGAAGTAATTAATTAGAGTTACTTAGCTTATATTTAAGCTTGAAATTTGTAAAGCAAAGAGTTGTTTTTAATGTGCGCATTTTATTTTAGTATTTGTAAAGCTTGAATTTATTGAATCCATTAAAATACCAAATCCACCATCCAAGTATGAAATATCATTTTTTTAATGAAATATCTGCAACACATATAGTAAAGGTTCATTGAATAGTTGAAATTTATTTCACCCTCGACTTCATAGTAAAGCTATGTCCCCGTCAATTTCTGAGTGGTGTCTTCTCCATTTCTAGAAAGGGTTGATGAATCCCACACTATTATTTGCTTGAAACTAGAAAGAAAAAATTACTACAAAGTTCACCAACCATATATAACAAAATAGATAATTATCACCCCTTACATAGTTCCACATGCTACCCCTTTCATGCAACTTATTTCTGTTTAATTAAAAACCTTCCAGGCAACCCTTTTTTTCTCTCATGTGGCTACAGCTAGTGCTCATGTTTCATAAATTCATGAAGAAAAGTTGGTGAGAGAAAACAAAATAACAAGAGGGAGATAATAAGGAATCGGGAAATGTTGACCCGGATTTTTTTTAAAAATCAAGGTATCCTCACGGTGATGGTGGATGCTAATCTTTCGAGATATCATATAGATCTATTTAAGAGGTTGACTTCTCCCAATAAATATTTTTCCATACGCATGCATGCATGCACCCGCCAGAAATCGTTGACCCGGACTTCAGTGGCGGACCTGGCATGTAACCAGGGTGTTCAGTTGAACCCCCTGAATTTTTTTTTTTGCATTAAACACCCTATATAAATAGCCTAAATCTCCTGAAATTTTAATTTTGACACCCCTGAAAATTTGAAATTGTACTAGTAGACCAAGTTTTGCACCCATTTGACACCGGCCTTAAAAAATTTGACACCCCTGACCGCGGGGTCCTAGGTCCGCCACTGCCGGACTTTAATGAATTCATTAGGTTGTGTTGACTCCAAAGCTAATCTTTTGGGTGGAGTTTATCTTCATTTCTCAAAAAAAGAAAAGAAATGAAAGACTCTAGTATAATTTTTTGAGGTGCATACAATACATTAATCTAATATATATCTTATATTTCAAAGAGTATATGTGTATTTATTTTCCTAAAACTATATTGTTGTATGTGTGGCATATAACAATTTTGTTAAGCTTGTTAGGAGAGTTTGTTAGATCAGTTAGGAAATTAGGTTCTCTGTTAGTTAGACAGTTGTATCTTAAACTGATTGCAACCACTTGTTGTGAGCTATGTATATAAGGCATTCACACAGTGATAGAGACATCTCTCTGAAATTCTTTCTATTTTCTCGGGTAAACTGTAATAGGCTCACAGCTAGGTTTGGCTTGAGGTGGAGTGACTGAGAGGGAAAGATTCAGGGGAGGGAAACACTTGTAAACACTGTTTGTATCATATTCTTCAATAAAATTGGACTTATATAGTTGTGCTAGTCCCCCAGATGTAAGCCAAATTGACTGAACAATTCATGTGTGCTTTTCTTCTCTCTCATCTTCATTTCGATTCAGTGATTCTTGGTATAACAATTGGTATCTCTAGAGCCATTCTGAAGCAAGAAATGGCGATCCCGAAATTCGACATTGAAAAATTCGATGGAAAGAACGATTTTGGGTTATGGCGAATGAAGATGCGTGCGTTGTTGGCTCAACAAGGGGTTGAAGAGGCGCTCGAATGTGAAAGCAAGTTACCGGATACCCTAATGGACAAGGAGAAGATTGACATCTTGAGAAAGGCTCATAGCACGATAATCCTATCTCTTAGTGACAAAGTTCTGCGTGAAGTTACCAAGGAAACATCCGCTGCAGCATTGTGGTTGAAATTGGAAAGTATTTACATGACCAAGACTCTTGCAAATCGCCTGTATCTCAAACAAAGGCTCTACACATTCAAGATGAATTCAGGTACGTCAATTCAAGACCACACATGGATGAGTTTAATAGGATAATTCTTGACCAAGAAAACATAGATATAAAGGTTGAGGATGAAGACCAAGCATTACTGTTAATTAGATCCCTAAATAGCAGTTATGATAATCTTGCTGATACCCTAATCTATGGAAGAGAATCCTTGTCTCTTGAAGATGTACAGAATACCCTGATGGCGAAAGAGTTATCAAGGAAAAGTGATAACAAAGGAAGTGACACAGGGGAGACTCTGTATGTAAGAGGAAGAAGTGAGAAACGTGAACCAAAAGGGAAGAACAATGCAAAATCAAAGTCAAAAGGCAAACACCTTAAATGCTACATTTGCCATAAGGAAGGGCACTTCAAAAAGAACAGTCCAGAAAGAAAGAAATAGAAGAACCAAAATGGTGAGGGAAATGGGGATGCATCCATTGCATCTGATGGATATGAAAGTTCTGAAGTTCTTATGGTGACAGATGGTCATGAGGATTCTGAGTGGATAATGGACTCAGGATGCTCATACCATATGTGCCCAAATGGAGAATGGTTCTTTGATTACGAGCCTTTTTGATGGTGGAAAAGTCAGAATGGGAAACAATACACCTTGCAAGGTTGTAGGTATTGGATCCATTAGATTGAAACTCATAGATGTAACTATAAGGGTACTAACAAATGTGAGGCATGCCCCTGACTTGAAGAGATGCCTCATATCTCTAGGAACTTTGGAATCACAAGGCAGTTTCAAGGGGAAGATGGGATCATGAAGGTGTCAAAAGGGTCAAAAGTCATCTTAAAGGGAACAAGGATGAAGAACAACTTGTATCTTCTCAAGGGGGAGGCCATAACTGGTGACACTTGTGTTGCTGGCTCTGATGACAGTAAAGACAAACTGTGGCATCAGAGACTTGCACACATAAGTGACAGGGGTCTTAAAGAACTTGAGAAATAGGGACTGTTGTGTGGAGACAAGTTGAAAGGGTTAGAGTTTTGTGAACATTGCATCTTTGGAAATCAAACAAGGGTAAAATTCACACCAGGCAAACACAAGACCAAGGACAAACTAGACTACGTGCACTCAGACCTCTGGGGACCCTCAAAGACTCCTACACATGGAGGGAACAGGTACTTCATATCTTTTATAGATGATTACAGTAGAAAGGTTTGGGTGTACTTACTAAAAACTAAAGATGAAGCCTTTAAAACCTTTGTACATTGGAAGACTAAGGTTGAAAATCAATGTGATAGGAGGATTAAAACCCTAAGAACTGACAATGGCTTAGAATTTTGTGGAGACATGTTTAATAAATTTTGTCAAGAACATGGTATACAGAGGCACAAAACAATTAGACACACTCCTCGGCAAAATGGACTTGCTGAGAGAATGAATAGAACATTGTTAGAAAGGGTTAGATGTATGCTATCAAACTCAAAATTGGCAAAACAGTTTTGGGGAGAAGCTGTGCATACAACAACCTATCTCATAAATAGGTCTCCATCTACTGCTATAAAATTTAAGACACTTCAAGAAAGGTGGAGTGGAAACCCTGCTGACTATAGCAATCTAAGAATATTTGGCTACCCTACTTATTATCATGTTATTGATGGAAAACTTGAACCTAGGGCCAAGTAAGGGATATTTGTTGGATATCCTGAGGGTGTTAAAGGCTTTAAAATCTGGTCTATTGAACAAAAGAAATGTATTATTAGTAGGGATGTTAAATTTCATGAAAATAAGATGCTTGAAACTAAAAACTCTGCTGATGATAAAGGTGATCAAGTTGAGAATGATACAACACAAATTGAGGTGGAGTTACCACCTGATGAACCGGTTTTTGGGATTGACATTCCCATTGAGCAAGTTGACAGGAATAATGAGCAACAGGAACAAGTATTGAGCAGTGACAGTGATACTGATGCTGCTGATAACAGCCAGGATTACTTGTTATGCAGAGACAGGGCAAAGAGGATTATAAAACCTCCTCAGAGACTAGGCTACACTGACATGATAGCTTATGCTCCCAACACACCAACTGAACACCTAAGTGAGGAACCTACTTCATTCAACGAAGCAATGAGGGATAGGGATCACAAGAAGTGGAGAGCTGCGCTATGGAAGAAGAAATGGAGTCTCTCTTGAAAAATGACACTTGGAAGCTTGTGGAAAAACCAAAGGGGGCAAAGCTTGTGGGAAGCAAGTGGATTTTCAAGAGGAAAGAAGGCATCACTGATCATGATCCTCCTAGGTACAAAGCAAGGCTTGTAGCTAAGGGGTTCACCCAAAGGGAAGGCATTGACTACAATGAGATCTTTTCACCTGTTGTAAAGCATTGTTCTATAAGGGTAATTCTCTCCATAGTTGCTCATTTTGACTTACATTTGGAAAAAATGGATGTCAAAATTGCCCTTTTGCATGGAGAACTTGAGGAGAGAATTCTAATGAAGCAACCAGAAGGCTTTGAGGAAAAGGGTACGGAAGATTGGGTTTATCTCTTGAACAAATCATTGTATGGTTTAAAGCAATCACCACGCCAATGGTACAAACGCTTTGATAGCTTTATACTAAGCATACAATTTAAGAGAAGCAACTATGATAGTTGTGTATACTACAAGGATCTTGGTAGGAATCAATTCATATATCTTCTACTTTATGTTGATGACATGTTGATAGCAAGTAGAAGCATGAATGAGATTCAGAAATTGAAGGGGCTTCTTCAATCAGAATTTGACATGAAGGATTTAGGACCTGCTAGAAAGATACTGGGAATGGAAATCACTAGACATCTAACTGATGGAAAAATGATTATAAACCAGAAGGGTTATCTTGGAAAGGTGCTGAACAAGTTCAATATGCTAAATGCAAAAGCTGTGAATATGCTTATTGCATCCTACTTCAAATTGTCAAGTGAAGACAATCCTAAAACTACTCAAGAGCAGAAAGAAATGAGCAATATTCCTTATGCTAGTGGAGTAGGAAGCCTCATGTATGCCATGGTATGTACTCCCCCAGACCTAGCATATTGTGTGAGTCTGGTGAGCAGATACATGGGGAATCCAGGTTCACAACACTGGCTTGCTGTAAAGCATATCATCAGGTACCTAAAGGGTACCCTAAATACAGGTCTAGTCTATGGCAAAGGCACTGGAAATTCAGAATGTATACAAGGCTTTGTGGATTCTGATTTTGCAGGAGATAGGGACAAAAGGAGGTCACTAACAGGCTTTGTGTTCACGTTATTTGGGAACACAATCACCTGGAAAGCCTCACTGTAACACATAGTAGCTCTGTCTACTACTGAAGCTGAATACATAGGCGTAATTGAAGTTGTCAAAGAAGCTCTGTGGCTCAAAGGACTGACAACAGAGCTTGGGATAAACAAGACCATGTCAATGTGTATTGAAACAACCAAAGTGCGATTCACCTCTGCAAGAATCAAACATTCCATGATAGAACAATACATATTGATATCCGGTTATATTGGATCAGGGATGTAGTGTCTAAGGGTATGGTTCAGATCTAGAAGATTCATACATCAGACAATCCATCAGATTTCATGACCGAGGTTATCTCTCTGGGAAAATTCAAGCACTGCCTTGAATTACTCAGAATTGGGACAGGGTAAGTGGTAAACATGCATGGGCTGGTTCAGAAGAGTGCAGTTTTATTTGAAGAATCATCATCTTATATGCCAAGGTGGAGATTGTTGTATGTGTGGGCATATAACAATTCTGTTAAGCTTGTTAGGAGAGTTTGTTAGATCAGTTAGGAAGTTAGGTTCTCTGTTAGTTAGACAGTTGTACTTTAAACTGATTGTAACCACTTGTTGTGAGCTATGTATATAAGGCATTCACACAGTGATAGAGATATCTATCTGAAATTCTTTTTGTTTTCTCGGGTAAACTGTAATAGGCTCACAACTAGGTTTGGCTTGAGGTGGAGTGACTGAGAGGGAAAGATTCAGGGGAGGGAAACACTTGTAAACACTGTTTGTATCATATTCTTCAATAAAATTGGACTTAGCTGTGCTAGTCCCCCAGATGTAAGCCAAATTGGCTGAACTGGGTGAACAATTCGTGTGTGCTTTTCTTCTCTCTCATCTTCTTCATTTCGATTCAATGATTCTTGGTATAACATATACTAATAGAGCTCTCATTATTTTTAGAAATGAAATGATATTATTGTAACAACTAAACAGAAACTAATTAAAATAGTAATCACATTTGTTCAAATGATATTAAATATTTAAAATAATACTCACGTTTTGCATTAAATATTTATTCTGGTTTTTAATGTTTTGAGAATAAGTATATGGAAACATTAGGGAAGTCCTTAACTTGTACTCCTAAGCTTGTATTGTGCTTTTATTTTAATCATAGATGTGGAGAGTGGGGGTTGGTGGGTCTACAGGCCATATTTATTTTGTTGGCTAAAATTAATAATAATTAAAGTACATATTTTTTTGTTAAAAAAAAAGGAATCTCAAATATTGTCAATAAAAACCCCCAAATGTCTGTAGTAATGTACTCCACTACATACATTATTGATTTATTTGCCAATGTTATCAATACACTTCTGTACATACTTTTTAATATGCATTTTTGCTTTGAATTGAAATTTATTTAAAGTATCATTAAATTATGAATTACAATTTACAACTCGCACATTATTTGATAAAATTTATATATAATTTTTTTTGTCCATAATTTAGAGACATAAGGAGAAGGAGGTGTCTCAATGGGGACGTCGGCTCCCGGATTCGAACCAGGGTGTGCGTGGTGTTTATTTGTCATTTCATCTAAGTAGACAAAGAAAAAATAAAGAGAAGGAGAAATGCTAATTAAGAAAGAAGAAAGAAAATGAGGCAAAAGAGAATAAGACTTAGCATAACTCGCAAAATCGACATTGTAAAATTACATATTTTATGTGGTTATCCGAGTTTAAATTCAAGATCTCCATTTTTCATGTGTAAATTTACGGATAATATTTCACACTCTATCTATAAAACGAATTAACTTGTATTGTATTGAACTCCTTGTATTGAACTTTTTGTATGGAGGTTTTTTTTTTTCCGTTAATTGATACCCACATCCTTGGCTTTTAATTCCTTGCGATATATACGTTTGGCGATTAACAGGTTGCATAACGTGAATCTCTCTGTTATGCCATGCTTACCGTGAAGGAATTTCTGAAAGATAAGGAAGAACAAAGCTTGATTGATTTGGCAGAGCATAACGTGGTTCGGTTGTGAGAGAAAGAAGGCATCGAGTAATGGCGGGATGCTAGTACGGCTTCCATCTTCACTGTTGCTCTGCTCACCGCTAACTGAAGATAGCGTCAGTGCACACCAAGTGTTCGGTGTTTGGCTTCTGTGAGCGTTGTTCACATTTTTGGTTGCATATTCTTTAATTACCAAAGATAGGGTTTTGCGAATGTTCTCTGCTAGGGCCTCCCTCTTAGGGAGGTCCTAACCGTCATCTTCTTCTTCTCGGATTAGTACCCTGGTTCGCTCACTGCTCTCAGTATTCTGGTCCTGGTAGGAACCCAGCTCTATTGGGGTGTGTGGGCGCCATACTTATTGGTTCAAGAAAAGATCACTGTGAACATTTGTAGAAAGCATTAAAGTAACGTTTATGAGGATACAACAGCGCCCTAGTGTGGGGGCGCACCGGCGGTATGATGGTGGAGGCTAGCAGACGGTGAGGAGCAAAAGGGATCGCAGGGCTGGTGGACGACGTACGGTTGATATCGCATCTAGGCCGGGCAAACTAGATGGCGGTCAGTGCACTTCTTTTTACTTCTCCAATTTCCCGGAGACGTGTTGGGCTCGTGATATGCTATTCGTTTTTTCATGCCATGGAAGGATTCAGGAGGTGGTCATTCCGGCAAGAAGGAATGCTAACGGAAGGAGGTTTGATTTTGTACGGTTCTTTAATGTCCAAGATCCAGAAAGATTGGCCATTAAGCTTGACAACTTGTTTGTGGAGGGTTTGAAGATCCATGTTAACCTTCCAAGGTTTCAAAGGAATTTGAAACAAGGCGAATCACACCCTCACCATGTGATTCCTCGCCCTTCGAATCTCAAGCAGGTTTGGAAGAAGAAAGAAGAAGTGATACCTCCCCGGAGTGATAAGGGTTGCAAGAAAGGGCGCGAAGGGGATTGGTCTTTCGATATCTCTATTGATTCGAATTTGTCCCGAGCTATGGTGGGCGAGGTTATCTTTCCCGGGAAGTCCTATGCCATCCAAGATGAGTTCATTAGACAGGGTGTCTTTGCAATCAAAGCTACACCGATGGTCTCAAACTTGGTTCTTCTCGAAGGAGATAAGGATGATGAAGATTTTAAGGGCTTCATTGAGGATGCAAAGGATTGGATTTTTCAGTGGTTCAAATGGGTTTGTCCATGGGAACCTTCTGGTGTTGACCCCGAAAGGGTAACATGGCTTCGTCGTTATGGGATTCCGGTTCACGCGTGGAACACAGATTTCTTCACTAAAATCTCAGCCTTTGCCGGTGCTTTCATTACGGCTGATGATAATACGCATAGGAAGAGGTCCTTCGACGTGGCTCGGATTATGGTTCGCACTCATGAAACAGAATCAATAAATAGGGTGGTTCAGGTGTTTATTAACAATGTTCCATTTACTATAAAAATTGTTGAAGATTGGTGTGGGCCGCTTCAATGGAGCAGAAGCGATAATAAGGCAGCTGAAGATCCAGATTCTTCATCTTCTAAGGAAGAATCCTTTGGAGACAAATTCGCCAACACCGGTGAAATGTTCGATGATGATGAATTGGAAGAGGGCGAGTTCAATGAGGCATTAATGGCTTTGCGCAATTCAGGGAGAGCTGTTACAGAGGATTTGGAGGCATGCGTTAATGATAATTATGATGATGAGAGGATTCTCAGGGACTCTTTGTCCTCAGGTGGTATTGATCAACAAGTTATGTTTGGTGGGACCCAATTTCATGATTTGAATTCGGCGCCTAGCCATGTGGAGAAAACACAATTATCTGGTACCAAGGAAGTTGTGGATTTGATTGAATCCGTTTCTGGCCCAACTAGAAATGATGCTCAGCTTGCGTGCGCCAGTCCAGTTGCTATAGATGTAGAACTCCCTTCAACTACCAAAGAGAGGCCCAACCTGATTAGGTCCAAGAAGCAACGTAAGCTTCTTCGTGTGGGTATAAGACGCAACCCGAAGGATGACAAGTTGAAGAAAGCAACAAGGGAACTCGCAGAGGTGTTGGAAGTTCCTGGTGTTGGAGGACAGGCGTTGTCTAAGTCGAATAATACTATTTTGTGTGATGGTTCTATTTGTAGTTCGGATATAGCAAATTGTAATAACAAGTATTGGATTCTACAAGGAAAAACGGTAGCTCAGCGGGTTTGGGACGAGGCCAAAAAATTGGGAATCCAAGGAAATTTGTCGGACGACACATATGTTGATATGATTGAGGCTGCTGAAAGTAGAGATGAGGCTTCGATTTCTAAGAGGGCGCAAACCATGCGTGCTCAATGAATTTACTATCTCTAAATATTTGCGGGTGGGGCGATTGTGGTAAACGTCACCAGTTAGCATCTCTTGTCAACTCAGGTAAGTTTGATTTTATTTGCATTCAAGAAACGAAGAGGGCGGTTTTTTTGGAGATGGAGGTGGGGCTTTTGTGGGGAAATCGTTCGTTTAAATGGATTTCTAAGCCTTCAAGTGGATTATCAGGGGGTATTCTAAGTACGTGGCTGGATGATGTGTGGACTGTCGTATCCTCTTTCACGGGTGAAGATTTCGTTAGTGTTAGTGTGGCTTTTAGTAATATGATGATACATATTATTAATGTATATGCTCCTTGCTCCACTTCGGCTAGGAGACGTCTTTGGTTGGAGTTGGTAAATCTCAAGCAGAATTTAGCCACAGGCGAATGGTGCATTGAAGGGGACTTTAATGCGGTGTCTTGTTCGGAGGAAAGGGCAGGGAGAGGGGGTGAGAGTTCAGCCATTGATATTTCTGATTTTAATAATTTCATATCTCATATGGAGTTGGTTGATGTACCGGTTTCTGGTAAGAAGTTTTCATGGTTTAGTTGGAGTGGTGCTTCTATGAGTAGACTAGATAGATTTCTAGTGTCAGATGGGTTGATTGATTTATGGGGAATCTCAGGCCAGTGGATAGGTAACAGAGATATATCAGATCATTGTCCTGATTACTTCGTTCTTTGAAGGATTGGGGTCCAAAGTCGTTCAGGGTGTTTAATGCGTGGTTTGAGCATGTTGATTTTGTTCCCTTTGTCAATGATTGTTGGGCGACTTTCAATGTTATGGGTACTAAAGCTTTTATCCTCAAGGAAAAGCTGAAATTGCTCAAAGGGAAGTTGAGAGGTTGGAATAGGGAGGTTTTTGGCTATCGTGATTTAAATATTGAATCTTTGGTTCGTGATCTTAATTCGTGGGATCAAGCTCTTAGTGAGGGGTGGATTGGAGATGCAATTGTGAATAGAAGAGAGGTGTCAATTAATTTTTGGAGAGAAATTCGGGTAAATGAGGCAATTTTATCTCAAAAATCAAGGGCTAGGTGGATTAAAGAAGGGGATATGAATTCCAAATATTTCCATTCCTTAATGAAACATAGAAGAAGGCGTTGCAATCTGGTGATTCTTAGAGATAATGGGTATTTGATTGAAGATGTTAGTGAGGTGAAGGATTTTGTTAGAAAGCATTTTGAGGATGCTTTCGTGGAGCCAGGTCGTATTCGCCCCAATCTTGATGGGCTTGATTTTTCTCAAGTGTCCCACGCGGATTGTGATTATTTGGTGGAGCTTTTCACGGAGGAGGAAATAAGGGAGGCTGTGTGGAATTGTGATGGTGATAAGAGCCCGGGTCTCGACGGTTATAATATGAGGTTCATCAAAGTTTTTTGGGAATTGTTGAAGCAAGAAGTGGTCGATTTTTTCAATGAGTTTCATTCCAAAGCTTTTCTTCCTAAAGCTATCTCTGCATCTTTTATTGCTCTCATTCCAAAGAACGACAACCCTCAAGGTTTAGGTGAGTTCAGGCCTGTTTGTTTGATTGGTTGTCTTTATAAGATATTGGCGAAGGTTCTGGCTAGTAGGTTGAAGAGGGTGCTTCCAGGTATTATTTCTAATTGTCAATCGGCTTTTTTGTGCGATAGACAGATTTTGGATGGTGTGGTGGTTGTTAACGAGGTTGTTGACCATGCAAAGAGAAATAAGGCTAAATGTTTATTTTTTAAGGTGGACTTTGAGAAGGCTTATGATTCAATATCATGGGATTTTTTATTTTATATGAAGTATAGGATGGGATTCCCGAGAAGATGGATCAATTGGTTGGAAGCGTGTGTTACTTCTAGTACTATGTCGGTGCTAGTTAATGGTAGCCCTTCTAGCGATTTCAAGGTAAAGAGGGGGTTGAAACAAGGGGATCCATTGTCGCCTTTTCTTTTCCTTATCGTGGCTGAAGGTTTGACGGCTCTTGTGAATCAAGCGGTGGCGATTAGTTCTTTTCACGGTTATGTCGTTAATGATAATTTGAAGTTTTCTATTATGCAATTTGCGGATGACACAATGGTGATGGGGAAGGCTACAAGGGAGAATCTTTGGAGTATCAAGTCTATTTTGAGAGGTTTTGAACTTGTATCCGGTTTGAAGGTAAATTTCAATAAGAGTAAGCTTATCGGTATTAATGTGGCGGATGAGTTTCTTTCAACAGCATTTTGGGGATCCCGGTTGGCGCTAATCCGTGTAAGGTAGCCACTTGGAAGCCGGTGATTGATACGCTTTGGAAGAGACTTGTATCGTGGAAGGGTCGCTATTTATCTATTGGTGGTCGGGTCACTCTTATCAACTCAGTTTTAAATAGCATTCCACTTTATTTCTTTTTTTTCTACAAAGCTCCAAAATTGGTGTTGAATGCCATGGTCAAGATTCAAAGGGATTTCTTATGGGGTATTAATGAAGGTGATAGAGGTATGTATTGGATTGCTTGGGATAAGGTTTGCCGTCCGAAGAAGGAGGGAGGCCTCGGCATTAAAAACCTAGAGTTGTTCAACATGGCTCTATTATCCAAGTGGAAGGGGAGGATGTTAGTGGAAGAGGATGCGAGTTGGAGGGAGTTGTTACTGTTTAAATACGACGACTTTTCTTTAGCTTTCATTCATGGTTCGGTGGAGGCTTTTAATAGGGGGTCGGCTGGTTCTAGTTGGTGGCGAGATTTGCTTAATTTGGAGAGTTCTCTTCCCAACCGTGGCTGGTTTCGTTTGAGTTTGAGAAGGAAGCTTGGCAACGGTGCATCCACTCGTTTCTGGATGGACCATTGGATTGGAAATTCACCTCTTTGTGCTGTTTTTTCTAATCTTTATGCAGGTTGTTCCTTCAAAACAGCAATGGTAGATTCGTGGGTTGGTGACTCTTGGCTTTGGGAGGTACCGTGGATGCTTATTCAGGATCCGGTTTGTGCCGAAGAAGCTGCTGAATTACACAATATTTTACAAGACGTTTCCCCTTTGAGGGAGGGGCGCGATGCTTGGGTCTGGTTGCAGGAAGTCTCGAAGGTGTTTTCGGTCAGCTTGTGCTACAGGTTGTTGACCGAAATTGTTGCTGTCCCTGGCAACGAGACTGTTGTCT
Source organism: Astragalus membranaceus (assembly GCA_039519185.1). Taxonomy (NCBI): domain Eukaryota; kingdom Viridiplantae; phylum Streptophyta; class Magnoliopsida; order Fabales; family Fabaceae; genus Astragalus; species Astragalus membranaceus. The sequence continues at coordinate 214,133,984 of CM076846.1, read as the reverse complement.
CCGAATCCGAAGCAGATGAAAGCAATTTGAAGCGCATTCTTGTGAAGCTTTGGAAAACAATCACTCCGTCCAAAGTCACTATCTTCGGTTGGCGTTTACTTCGTGATTCTTTGCCCACCAGTGATCTTCTTTTTCGCCGTCATGTTATACAAACTGAAACAGCAGCTGGTTGTCCGTTTTGCTTAGATCATCGCGAAAACTTTTGTCATTTGTTCTTGAGTTGCAGCTTCGCTCACGACATTTGGTCTTGTGTTTGCGATTGGTTGAGGGTTCAACGTTTAGAAGCAACATCTATTCTTGATCACATGCGTGGATTTGGAAAATTGTGCAAAGGGAGGAGGTCAAGAAAAATAAAATACTTGATTTGGGCCACGACTTGTTGGTGTATTTGGCTGGCTCGCAACGGGTTTGTCTTTAGAAATGAGGAGTCTTCTATTAAATCCGTAGTGATCCGCATTAAGAGCTTAGCTTGGAGCTGGATTGTGTATAGAGGGGGGTCTAGTTCAAGTTTGTCAATTTCCACGTGGTGAATTAATCCTCTAGATTGCCTAAACAATATGTAACTCATCTTGTTGTTTGGGTTTGAGCACCCCCTGGTGCTCATTGAAATCTTTGGTTATCCGATAAAAACACTCTATCTATAAACAAAAAATATATCTGTGCACCAACCTCATATATATACTCCCCTAGCTCCTTAACTACTTGAGCAGCGGAAAATTTATATTATAACAATAGAAATATAAAAAATGTAAAAAAACTATATTATCAATAACTCCAAGCTCGGGTACAAATGGTTAATGCACTCTATTTAAATGAGTGGATTCGGTTAGTATCTGGATTCGATTCCTGGTGATTGAATAAATTAGAGTCAGTCTTTATTTACCTCCCGACCGAATTCTGGATTATTCAGGGCTCATTTACCCTGGATACCAGAGTGGGGTCAAAGACCCTAGGAAAAAAAACTATATTATTAACATTTTTCTACCTTTAATTGTTTGCTTGAATGATATCCCCTTGAGAAATACCTACCAAAATTTTGGGTGGATTCCACTTCACGTGTCCTTGGAAAATATAGCCTATCTATCTTTGAGATCATCCTCCAAGCATTTTTCAAGGTGCTTTACCAACTCGTGAAGAAAATTAAACTTGATGGTGAAACTTCAATATAGGATGATGATGAATTTGAATCAAAGTGCGATACGTTGAGGATTCTGGTTCTGGTTATTAAAACTGATATATGTTAATATTACTATGACCAGTTCAATCAGCAAAGCGTTGAAGTTAGCCAACCCTTACCTAAACTTTCCAAATACAGGTAATATATTACTACTTCTCATTTATTTATTTTTAAAAGAAAAAAGATTAAGAAGCTCTAGAAATAAAAATGGATTTTATTATAAATACTTTTTTAGGCATATTAGGCGATCTCAAGTCACCTAAATTTAAAATAAAAAAGAAAAGAAAAGCAAAACAATAATAATAATATACAACAATTGGACGAAATCCTTTTGATGAGTCGAGCCTTTATCTGCATCTAATGAGTTACCATTATCTTTTGTCACTGGCTTTAGGAACATAGTGCATGGATGGTTTGGGATGAGTAGATATAGTTTTTTTCTTTGCGTGTTGCATCAGTGTCAACATTTAACGGGGTCATCCTCGCTTGATGATGTTCTTTTACAATTCTACAAAGAGTCTTCAAAAGTTTGACAAGAACTTTGAAAGGGATGTATTTTTTCATATTCAACGCCAATAATAATAATAAAAAAACCTTCCCTTTCCCCCTGAATTTGTTCTTGAAGTTTTGCTGAGAAGTTAATATCAATCAAGTCTCTAGCAAAGTCTTAAAAGGAACACTTCAAAGTAACTTCGTCCAAGGTAATTGGAACGCCAATACAACCATTGATCTTAAACGAGATTTTTGGTCTCCAATTTTCTCTGGAGAGACCATGGAATCAGACCCAACATTGAGTTTACTTCATTGAATATAGATAAAAATCCGATTTCCAGGCTGATATGCGTAGAAAATTAGAGTTCAAGTGGCCCAGAGCATCTGCCCATACTCGACTAAAATCTTTTCCTAGTTGAGAAACATAGTTCAAATAACCTACTTCCAAGAGAAATCATGGAACAGTCGTTAGAGAGTTGCCAAATATCAACAAATTCTTAGATTGGTAAGGGTGATCACTCTTTGAAAGTAGGCTGCTTAGTTAAGCTTGGTGCGACTTCTACAAGAATTACAAAATCAATGTTGCTTACAAATAAAATATCACTGATTGCTTAAACTTAAGAGTTGTTTAAATTTTTACCATTAGAGTAAAATGTTGCTTGAGAGTAACTTAAAGATGATGTCACTTTGTAGTCCTTATTTTATAAGAGTTATGCAAATACCCTAAGTAACCCTAGATGAAGATACTCTAATAAACCCAAGTTGACTCTTTTTTTTTTTTGCTTATATTCAAGTCTAGTCTAGAGGAAATATAAAATATTTTTTTTAAGAATTACAAACTATTAACTACATTTCTTATTCCCATTTTCGTAAAACAAAATACAAGAAAGGGAGTAATATCATAATATTTATGTTGAGATCATTCTTGCACATTTAAAAGTATTTTGGAATCAACACCATTGGTAAATTGGTTTAATTTACCCCGAGACACGGGGTCGATTTGGTGCTCCTGAATTCGATTTTTGCAGTGGATAAACTCAGTATTGGTTGGTACAAAACTTGATCTTAAGCACAAACGAAGATTAATATTTCGTTAAAAGCATTGAAACACTATGTGAATACAACAATCGTCCGAAAAAAAAAGTATTCTGAAATTTCATGAATGATATTTGAGCTCTCATAAGTAACTGATAAGACTCTCCTTTAATTGGGATACTCCTAATTAAATCACCAAACAGGAAGTACAAAATTAAAGCAAGTAAGCAACATAGTATGATCATGTTTTGTCAAAAAGCAACCTATGATGATCATGTCACAAGCAGGGCCGAAAAGATAGGGTAGGACTTAGGAGTAGTAGGAGGAGAACCAACTTTTTCCGGTATACCTTTCTTCTTTCTTTTTCAATTTTTAAATTAAATCATAGTATTATTAAACTGGCAAAAGTAATAAAACATATTAAAAAAAATCACCCCACCTTGTTTCTGCCTCAATCTTCTATTCTTTCCTTTCTAATACAATCCACATTATTATTAATATTAAATATTCAATAACATTACTAAAACTATAGAGATCCGAATATTATAATTAAGGTAAATAGACAGAGTCAAATGAAATAATAAATACATAAATTGAAATGAAATTACAATATAATGTAATGTTCCTCTCAGAAAAAAAACAAGGTTGTCTCCTCTGCTTCCTCCTCATTCATTTCTTCTTCCTTTGCATTTCACTTTCAAAACCTGAAATGCAACAAATTTCTCATGAAAACAAAAACTACCCATTACACATCTAGTTCAAAAGTTTAGATCTTTACTACCAAAAAAATGATTTCATGTTTTAGTGAAAACTCAGTAAATGTGTCACATTCTTCATGTTCTAGCTATTCAAAAAACACTTGCATATCTCCAAATCTTACACCTTCAACACAAAATTCAGTTTCTTCTGTTTACAAAACAACCTTTTCAAATCAAAAACAGCTTTTAATCACAGTAACTTGGTGTAAAAACCACAACAATCAAGGACTCACTATAAGCTTTGGTGACCAAGATCCAGAAGGAATTTTCAGACTCAACACAAATTCCAGGTTTTTTAGAAAGAAAAAAGGAAGTAAATTGGTTGAATATTATACTTCGGATGAGTCAAAGGTTGTCGAAGTTGATGTCTTTTGGGATCTTTCAAATGCAAAATATGAAACTGGTCCTGAACCTGTTGAAGGTTTTTACATTGCAATTTTAGTTCATGGAGAAATTGCTTTGGTTCTAGGTGATATAATAGCTGAAAAGCTAAAAAGCAGAAATCTTTTGGGGGCAAAAGTGTCATTGTTATCAACAAGAGAACATTGTTCAGGTAACACTATTTATTCAACTAAGGCAAAGTTTTGTGAAAGTGGAAATTGGCATGATATTATGATAAGATGCAGTGGTGAAAATGAAGGGTTTAAATCTTCTATTTTGAGTGTTTTTATTGATAAGAAGATGGTGATTCGTGTGAAGAAATTGCAATGGAGTTTTAGAGGTAATCAAACGGTTTTTGTTGATGGGTTGTTGGTGGATTTTTTGTGGGATGTTCATAATTGGTTTTTTAAATCTGCTTCTGGTTCTTCTTCTGGTGTTGCTGTGTTCATGTTTAGAACTAGAAGTGGATTGGATAGTAGATTGTGGTTGGAAGAGAAGTTGACAGTGAAAGATAAAGATAGAGTTGAATTTTCCTTGTTGATTTATGCTTGTAAGACCTTATAAGGAAATTAAGAACTTGTTTATCTGAAGTTTTTTATTTTACCTCTTCTTTTTTTCTTGTATGATTTTCTTTTCATTCTTTTTTGATCTCCCCCGCTGCGTTGTCCAGGGGAAATGACTTTAACTAATCTGAAGTTCGGCTAGAATTAAATAAATTTTAGCTCCAATTTGTTTCATCGTCAGGATTAAACACAGATATTAGCTCAGCCTGTCCCTTTAAATGGAGTGCATCAGCTGTTAGCACCTGAACTTGGAGTTCTTCATTCTTAATTTAACTTCTCTTTTAGTTTTCTTTTCTTCTTGAAGGGGTAGATACTAATTCATTTTTTTATGATAGAAAATAAAAAGTAATTAATTTAGGGTTGATGAAGTTTGAGTTATTCTATAGTACAAAATAGTTTACGTTTGATGAAGTTTGAGTTATTGCTTTGAATGGAGTCTAATTCTGGATTTTTACTAAGAATGTCTTTGTATTAGATTTTGAATTTTGAATTTGAAAACCCAAAATTTTGGTAGAAAATTGTGATTGGGAAAAGTAATAAACAACCAACTTTCAAATTCCATGGTTTTGGTGACATGTTTGTTTGCATGTTTGTGATTGGGAAAAGTAATAAACAACCAACTAAATCTCAATTTCGCAGCTAATAATTCGAACCAAACAACCACTAAGTGCATGTTTGTTTGCATGTTTCAACCCACGTCTACTCAAACACTACAACTAGTAGCATACATTCTAACGCACGTTTGAAAGGTTTTCTGGTCATGGTTCCAAACACAGGTTAACTCTATGTTTGGATTTTGTTCTTTACCTAGCAGCGCTGCGGTGACTGCTGTTGGTAGCACTACGCCAAAAGCTAAAAAAAAAGAGCGCACCCTTTAGTAGCGCTTCTAAAAAAGCGCTACTTATCTAGCAACATCAGTAGCGCTTTTCAGAAAAGCGCTCCTTATTCTTGATCACGCTAAAACATCATTAGCGCTTTCCAAAAAAGCGCTCCTAATTGAAAACTCTCGCATACCCATCAGGAGCGCTTTCTTATTGAGCGCTACTTATTTTAAAAACACGCTACCCCATCAGGAGCGCTTTCTAAAAAGCGCTCCTCATTCAAAATCTCGCATACCCCATCAGGGGCGCTTTTTAGAAAGCGCTACCTATGCTCAATTTTCTAAAATATTATTTCCTCGCGCGTTGTATCTCCTTCCCGTTGCAGAAACCCAAAAGCCCTCTCACGCATCCTTTCCGTACAGAAACGCAAAAACGCAGAAACGCCTCCACCCTCGCCTCCTCCATCCCGCGCAGCCGCCTTAGAGCTTTGTACACTCTCCTTCGACCACGCCGTCTCTCCTTCGACCACGCTCTCCTTCGTACGCTCTCCTTCGACCACGCCTCCACCCTCGCCTCTCCTCCCTCCGCCACGTACGCTCTTCTTCGACCACGCCTCCACCCTCGCCTCTCCTCCCTCTGCCGCGTGCGCTCTCAACCCTGCGCCGTCCTTCCGCGTTTGCTGCGACCACGCCGTCCTCCCTGTTGGTTATTGGTACGCACTCCCTGTTGGTTAGTTTTTTTCTTCCTCTTCTTCTTTTTCTTCCATTTTTTAAGGAGAAAATTGAATTTGGTGATATAAAATAAACTGATTAGTGCCAATACCTCTTCGTTGTCAAAAAACCTCAACCTAACCTCAAAATTCAGTAAGTCTTAGGAGTAAGCCAAAATGCCTGTAAGAATCTCATTTGCTCCCTGAGATAGAACCTATCTTATATTTTAAGTTAGTTTAGTTAACTTTCTGCTTGAAATCAAAGTAGTTTAAATTTTAATTTCATTGGGTATGGTGTCTTTACATGTGATAAACTCTAGTATGGACTGTTTTCCTTTTTGGAAATTCACTTTGAGTCCTTACATTTTGGCTGCTCATTTTCTTTTGCATTGCTAACCAGTACACTTCAGTTGGATAATTTTTATTCTTGTTGTCAAATGTGAACTTTATTTGCATAAGGCCAACTAATATAATGGAAAAGGAAAATAGTGAATTATGCAAAGGACAGTATTTATTTGCATACATGATTTCCTGTTCAATACTTCTAGTTTTTCTAGTTATCTGTAACAGGAAGAAGCTGTACATAGATTGACAGAGTTTTTAAGAGAGGAAATAAAGACTGCACGCCTTATCGCAAACCCTGGTTGTTATCCAACTTCCATTCAGCTTCCTCTTGTCCCACTTATAAAGGTTAGCAATCACTATGCTTTATAAAAGACAAATTTAGAATAACTCAATTTTGTTGACTGGCTGGTTTTGATGCATTAGTATTATACATTGATGTTGTGTTCCAATAATTCTGTGACTGTAACTTGTGAGCTAGTTGAAACTTAAGCAACGTGTATTTTCATTTTGATCTTATTTGAGAAACAAGTTCAGGGTATTTATTAGGAACTAGATTTTAACTAGTGAGTTGTGCGTACTGGTGATGATGAGAAATATCATCTTTTGATTATTTTAATAATATGATTTCTACAAGAAATGTGATAAGTGTATGCGTTGCAGGGCTTATTGAACTCTCATCTTTTTCATAGTTCCTATTTATTATCAATTTTGGTTAAATATGGATCGAAAGTGGATGTCTGCAAATCGTCTTTCGAAGGAATATGTCGATGGAGTAGAATATTTTGTTAACTTTGTTGTTCGACGATTGGGAATTTCTTGTAAATTCAAATGTCCTTGTTTACGGTGTTGTTATGTAAACCCAGTTACTGTAGTTGAGCTGGAAGGACATTTAAAGGCCTACGGAATCGATCAAAGTTATACTTGTTGGACAATGCACGGTGAGGAGAGAGGCGAATCTTCAAATATGAATAATAGTACTGAGAGATGTGCGCCGGTTGACACCGAAAAATATACATTTGATGGCGACCAATTTGAAGAGATGACAAAGGCTGTTGAAGATGATCTTAATGATTGTCCTCAAAGGTTTGAGAAGTTGATAACTGATGCAGAGACACTGTTGTATGCGGGTTGTACCGAGTTCACAAAATTATTGGCTGTGATAAAGTTGTATAACTTGAAAACTTGTCACGGATGGACGGATAAGAGTTTTACGGAATTACTCGCACTATTGAAAGATATGTTGCCAAAGGATAATGTGCTCCCTTCTCGGACATATGATGCAAAACAAATGCTAGGAACCATTGGCTTGAACTATGAGAAGATGCACGCTTGTCCCAATGATTGCATATTATTTCGGAATGAACATGCATTGTTAAAGTCGTGTCCAAAATGTAATGCATCGCGGTATAAGAAGAAAGAATCTGCTCCAGAAAATGTGTTGTGGTATTTTCCTATAATTCCTAGATTTAGGCGCATGTACCGTAGTTCAGAAGATGCAAAACACTTGACTTGGCATGAGGATGAAAGGATTAAAGATGGCTTGCTAAGACATCCGGCGGATTCTCCGCAATGGAAAAAAATTGATATTGATTATCCTAATTTCGGGGGGGAACCAAGAAACCTTCGACTTGCATTGTCTGCTGATGGATTTAACCCGCACGGTATCCAGAGTAGCTCCCACAGTACATGGCCCGTGATTTTGGCGATATATAACTTACCTCCATGGCTTTGTATGAAACGCAAGTATATGATGTTGTCTTTGTTAATTTCCGGTCCCAAACAACCGGGAATTGATATTGATGTATACTTGGCTCATTTGATTGAAGACTTGAAGTTACTGTGGGAGACTGGCGTAGAGGTGTATGATGGGTTCAGAGAAGAGAGTTTCACCCTAAGGGCTATGGTTTTTGGCACAATTAATGACTTTCTAGCATATGGCAATTTATCTGGGTACAGTAACAAAGGTCAGTGTGCATGCCCTATATGTGAAGATAATACAGATTGGATGTGGTTGGAACATGGTAAGAAGAATATCTACCTTGGTCATCGTAGATTTTTGCTTCCAACTCATCAGTATCGACTGTGGAGAAAGGCATTCAATGGGAATTCAGAAACCTGTAAAGCTCCACCGCCTTTGACGGGTGAACAACTATTTGAAAAGGTGAAAGATTTGAATATTAAATTTGGGAAGCCTTTTGCAGGAGAGCTTGCCAAACGAGGGTGGAAGAAAAAGTCGATTTTCTTTGAGTTGCCATACTGGAAGTCATTACATGTAAGGCATTTCATTGATGTGATGCATGTGGAAAAAAATGTCTTCGAAAGTGTTATTGGTACCTTACTCAATATGCCAGGAAAGACTAAAGATACCATCAATGCAAGGTTGGACTTGGTTAGTATGGGGTTGAGACCCGAATTGGGTCCGATAAAGAAGGGTACACGTACATATCTACCTCCGGCAGCTCATACTCTATCTAAAAAGTAGAAAATCGTCTTTTGTAAGTTTCTTCATAGAGTTAAAGTTCCAGAGGGGTACTCTTCAAATGTTACGAACCTTGTATCGATGAAAGACCTCAAGTTGAAGTCTCTAAAGTCCCATGATTGTCATGTTCTCATGGAGAATTTGTTACCCATTGGTATACGATCCATTTTGCCCAACAAAGTGCGTCAGGCCATAACTAAACTTTGTTTCTTCTTTAAGGCGATTTGTAGTAGAGGGATTAACCCTGGAAAGTTGCCAGCGTTGCAAAGATCAATTACTGTCACATTATGTGAGCTTGAGATGTTTTTCCCACCTTCATTCTTTGACATAATGATTCATCTAATAGTTCATCTGGTTAGAGAGACACAGTTGTGTGGCCCATGTTACATGAGATGGATGTACCCGTTTGAGCGTTACATGAAGAAATTAAAAGGAGGGTTGTATTGCTGAGCGCTACATAGTTGAAGAAGCTATTGAGTTCTGCACCGACTATCTATCTAGTGTACTTGAACATTCTGTGGGGCTGCCAAGGGAGCGTCACACAGGAAGCATTGGTAAAGGGATGACAGGAAGCAAAATAGTGATGGTATCAAGGAAAGAACTAGAGCAAGCACACTTATATGTTCTGCACAATGACAATGAGGTTGATTCATATGTTGCGAAGTACTTCTAAAGGAGATGTTGTGTATATTAGAAAGGATCATAGCGATGGAATTACGTTTCGTCGAAAACAAAGTACCAAGAAGCGAAGAGAAAAATATCATACGAATAAGCAAATTGTAAATAAAATTGTATCAAGGAAAAGGAAAAGGTAATCTAAACTTACTTTGAGGCATTTTTTGCTTGTCTCTTCTTTATTCATCTTCATATTGTAATGGTTCATTTGTAGTTCAAAGTGAATGGTTATTTATTTTTTTGTTGGTCTTTTGCATAAATATAACAATAACACTGATTATGTTTTATCGCAGGTCAGATGACATCGCATAGCCATGATAGTGGGCATGATAGTGATCATGAGCCCCCAAAAAAGGCCTCTCGTCGTGAAATGACCGTTAAAAAAATATCATCAATCGGCCGAGTAAAGGACTTCCTAAACTTCCAGTAACCTTATGGTCTTAGCGCACCTAGGCATAATGAGCGCTTTTTAGTACAAGCGCTTCTTATTCCTAGGTGCGCTAAGACCATAAGGAGCGCTTGTACTAAAAAGGGCTCCTCTTGCCTGTTTATTGGTAGCGCTTTGCGAGCGCTACCTTTGGGGGATTGGCAACAGGAGCGCAAGCTTTAGGAGCGCCCGAAAGCGCTACTTATGGCCTAAAAAAAGCGCTCCCAATCCTCAAATCTGTTGTAGTGTAGGTCTCTTGCAATCCAAGCGGAGTATTGAATGATTCCTAGAGGGGGCACCTGCGATGCCACTCCGGCCGACACCCAAGTCAGTAGAGGAAATAAGGGAGTAGTAATATCTAGGAATGAGAATGTACCTAATTATGACAATGTAAACTAGTATTTATAGAGAATTGTGCCCGTGGTGAGTCGTTGAATCGGTAGAGTGAATCTGAGCCATCCAAGTATGAGAGTCATGAATGAGCTTATGTATTGTGAATATGAATTAAAGTGATTGAGTCAATCATGTTCAATTATTGAATGAGCTTTTTCGTCCGGTCAAGACCAGATTCAATTGTCAGAGTCAAAAGTGAGTATACCTAAAATGCTTTAGGAATGTTCCTGTGTTCTCGAATAAAACTGATTTTGGCTCTAGAGCTTATTCAAATTTAAAGTTAGGATTTGTAGTTTTAACTTAGTGATTTTTATTCTCAATTTTACTATTTAACTCACCTTTACTTAAATTCACGTAAACATAAAATTCTTTACATTTAACTTATTTTCATTTAAAATCAAATTTACAGATTAATTCATTCAAAATTAATTTTCACCTGCCACATAACAAAACTAACAATAAACATTGTTTGAGCTTTGAAATCTTATTTATTTATATATAATTTGTTTATTTCTTGGAAGAAAGAGAATGATGGGCAAAAAGAGTTTGGGATTAAGACGTGAATATCATATCAATGAAGATTTGGTAAAAGGGGGTATAGGGCAATGATAGTTGAATTGCCTTTAGCCTTTACAGGAGAATAAAGTTGAGAATCTTACAAATGAATAATATCTTGACTACATTATTCACCTTTGTTCTTTTCAAATTTGTTTGTAGCTGTTAACTTTAACGTTGCTCAAAAATACTGTTTACCCTAAGAATCCACTAACAAACAAACACCGGTAAGTGGTGCCGTGAAAGTGGACTTTACCAGTCTTATGAGGTAATTTTGGATTTTTCGTTTGAAACTAGTGGGGCGGGTGTTGCTTTAGCAAAAAGGGAGGGTGGCTTTAATAAAATCCTTGTTACTTCTTTCATCGATAGTTCCGCCTATGTATGAGCCACGGACGAAGAAGCAGCAGAGTACAAATGTCCAAAATTTAGGTTGTCGTTAAAGGCACTCAGAGTGTCTGCGAGTGGCAACCCCCACTGACTTGGGGCAGAAGTGGACGACTTCAACGGACGACCTACCAACTACGCATCCTGGCCTTGTTCGAGCTCGAGTAAGGTACAAATCGCATTTACACTTCTAGCTCTCGTCTCCCACACCAAACCAACCATTTAAGTAAATAAAAAATTTACGGTAAGAACTTTTAAAAATGACATAATGTTTTGGTGTGGCAAAAACTTTCTTAGGAGGAGAGAACCACACGAGCCGACAAAGTCGGTTACTCATGGCCAACTAGGTTCTTTGGCGTAGATTAGTCATCGACAAAACCGGTGGATAATGCGGACCAATAACACGAGAAAAGCGACATGCACCTATTTTTTAAATGTAGCTATTGTTTTAGAAATTGTACCGAAGAAATTACTGGAATGAGTCGCGGACTAGGTCGCTCTCTTTAAGACGTTTCGCGGCACTGCTCAAAAGTGCAAGCAGACTATCAACCACGACGTCCCCAGGATAAAACAGCCCAGTTACGATTACCATTGCACCGTGATTAACCGCTCGAGATATACACCTCTCAATATGGTTTATAACTAACCACTCAGGAATATGGCTCGTAAGCCACTCTTAGAAAAGAAGAAGAAAACGAATTAGGGAGGGAGAAGAGAAGAGAACTCGGTACTGCTTCGAGTTTCGGTGTACTGAATTAATTGGGAGAAGACCCTTTTTATAGGCTTCAATAACCGGCTTTGTGCGCAAGTCAAGGGACTTCGTGCGCAAGTTGCGAGTTCCGTTAGGAACGGATCCTTCGTGCGCAAGTCTAGCTGACTTGGAGCGCAAGTTCGCAACGGCTCTGTCAGATAACGGCTAGTTCGTCGTGGTCGGTTCAATGAATCTGGACAAGCAACGTTCCAAAAAAATAAATTAATTATTTTCGTAAAAAGATTTTACACCACACAGCCCGAGCCGGCCGGTCGGACGACAGCGGCGGCGCGTGCGCGTGTGTGGTGGTCAGTAAAGTGCGTGCTTGCCCGTTCACAAAACTGGGTACCCCTTGGGCCCCAACCCAAATGTGTGAACTTCCCACTTATAAGCACTCTTCAAGTGCTTATTCCTAGCAATGTGGGACTTGGTACTTTTTAAATTCAGACCAATGTTCCAATAATCCCCCACTTGAATTTAAAACAATTTCAGAAGTAGCGTCAAACGCCTCCATAAGATTGTGCATAAGCAGAGGTGTCGTACGACTTGAACCTTGCCTAGTGGTTAAGATTTAGATTCAACAAGAGTGACTCGTAGTCTTGAACTCTATCTCTAATCGTCAAAACCACACACAACCCTTTCTATAGGTGTATTCTCAAATGCCCGTGCGTTTATGGCCCTGCACGTCTATCCCAGTTTAGTGAACGCTCTAGGAATTTCTGCCCAAAATGCCATAGGAAGCGGCCCCACTTCCACATTCACAAAGGTGAGTCTATCAAAAGTACTCCTGTAGCTAGGTACTCCACTCCATATGGAGTATAGATCTCATTAAGAGTTTCTATTATCTCAACCTTACATCGCTTCTGGAATCATGCTTCTTTACTTTTAATAGTATGTTCATCTCCTGTCACTTCACAACTTGTTATTACCCTTTGAACCTAATTCTCGGGATCTCCAGTCTTTTAGGTCGGGTTACCATTGTGAGTGACTCATGGTTCTAAAGGCAGTAGTCCCATCTTTTGAGATGTACTTTGGACGTTCTCTCTGGCTAATCCTTTCGTCAAAGGATCGGCTAAGTTCTGATCAGTGCATACATGATCCACTCTCACAGCTCCTTTTGTTAGTAGCTCTCTAACTGTGATGTGCTTATGACGGATTTGTCGTTTCTTACCGTTGTAGTAACGATTCTCTATTTTTGCAATAGCCGCGGTACTATCGCAGTGGATCAACACAGTTGGCATCGGTTTTTCCCATAAGGGAATCTCTGCTAGTAGGCATCTTAACCAGCTAGCTTCTTCACTGGCTGTCGCTAGTGCTATCATTTCGGATTCCATAGTGGACTGAGCCAGAATGGTCTGTTTCTTCGATTTCCAGGATACGGCACCACCGGCTATACTAAATATATAGCCACTAGTTGCTTTGGAATCATCTGACAAAGTGTTCCAATCAGCGTCACTGTACCCTTCAAGTACAGCTGGAAATCTCTGATAGTGTAATCCTAGATTCATGGTTCGTTTAAGATATCTCATGACTCTTTCAATGGCATGCCAATGCTCAATACTAGGTCGACTAGTAAACCTGCATAGCAATCCCACAACATAGGCAATGTCGGGTCTAGTACAATCAGTAGCATACCTTAGGCTGCCAATGATGCTCGCATATTCCATTTGTCTAACGCTGTCACCAGTGTTCTTAAAAAGTTTGACACTTGGATCATATGGCGAACATGCAGGTTTACAATCAAAATAATTGTATTTCTTGATACCGAGGATTACATTAGCTTCTCCAAGGTCTTTCATATCAAAGTTGTTGCACAACAATGATTTCACCTTATTTATGGCATGAATGTTTGTTCCAAATATGAGTAGGTCATCTACATAGAGACATATGATAGTGCAAACGTCATTCTCAGTTTTGTAATAAATGCACTTGTCACTTTCATTCACTTTGAACTCATTCGATATAATCAAATTATCAAACTTCTCATGCCATTGTTTGGGAGCTTGTTTGAGACCATACAGAGACTTGTCCAACTTACAGACCTTGTGTTCTTTCCCATGGACTATGAAACCTTCAGGTTTTCTTCTTCTAATTCGCCATTTAAAAAGGCGGTCTTTACATCCATTTGGTGTACTTCTAAGTTATAAATAGAAGTCAGAGCAATTAGTACCCTTATGGATGTAATTCTGGTAACGGGCGAATATGTATCGAAGAAATCTATGTTCTCTCTTTGTCTAAAACCTTTGGCTACAAGGCGAGCCTTGTACTTATCAACAGTGCCATCAGGTTTTAGCTTCTTTTTCAGAATCCATTTACAACCAATGGGTTTGCTACCAGAAGGCAGGTCCACCAAGTGCCATGTCTTGTTAGACCCTAGAGAATCCATCTCATCATTTATGGCTTCTTGCCACAAGTCAGCATCCATTGAAGACAGAGCTTCGTGAATACTAGTAGGATCCTCTTCTAATGTATATACCGTGTTGTCGGGTCCATAGTCTCTAGCAACACGTGCTCTCTTACTTCTTCTAGGTTCTATTTCCCTTTCTACGTTGTTTTCAACGCTCCTAGGCACAAGAAACTTACTAGTTTCAGAGCCCCCACTATTTCTTGATTTAAAGGGAAATTTACTTTCATAGAAGTCAACATCGTTTGACTCAATGGTTACTTTTGCATTCAGGTCATAGAATCTGTATGCTTTGTTGTTTACTGCATAACCAATGAATACACATTCATAGGCTCTACTGGCAAGTTTGACTCTTTTTGGGTTTGGGATCCTTACATAGGCCAGACATCCCCAAGTTCGGAAATAAGACACATTTGGTTGTCTTTTCTTTATCATTTCATAAGGGGAAATTTTATTCCTAGATTTAGGAACTCTATTCAGTACATAGCATACTGTTCTTAAAATTTCTCCCCACCAGTGTGTTGCAGCGCCAGAATTAAGCATAATCGCAACTGTCAATTCGGTAAGGGTTCTATTTTTCCTTTCTGCTTTACCATTCATCTCAGGTGAATATGGTGCAGTCGTTTCATGTATGATTCCATTCAACTTATAAAAGTCATTACACAATTGGGAATCATACTTAGTTCCTCTATCGCTTCGAAAACGCTTTATCTTTTTTCCAAATTGATTTTCAATTTCCTTTACAAGAATTTTGAACATGTCAAGCGCTTCACTTTTATTTTTCATAAGGTATACAAAAGTGTAATCTGAGCAATCGTCAATAAATGTGATAAAATAGCGTTTACCATTTCTGGTCAAAGTTCCGTCAAGTTCGCAAATATCAGAGTGTATTAAGTCTTGTGGCTCTGATTCTCTAATGATGGATTTGTGAGATGATTTTGTAATTTTGGCTTGAGTACAAAATTCGCATTTATGAAAATCGGTTAACGATAGTTTGGGAATTATCCCTAAATTGCTCATATTCGAAATAATGCGCTTATTGACATGACATAAACGAGAGTGCCAAATATTAAAATCACACAACATATAAGCAGAAGGAAAAACTTTATTGATTTCAACATTCAGTTTGAACATGCCATCAGTGGCGTACCCTTTCCCTACAAAAGTACCATTTTTAGTCAAGGTATACAAATCTCCCTCAATAGTTTGAGTAAACCCTGCCTTATTCAGAAGGAAGTCAGAAACTAGATTCTTCCTTATCTCTGGAGTGTGCATCACGTCCTTCAAGATTAGAGTCTTTCCAGAAGTGAACTTTAGTTCAACATCTCCAATACCTGCAACAATAGTGGTGTGAGCATCGCCCAACAACACTTTCTTATCGTCAACTGCCTTGTATGTTTTAAACATATACGGTTATTGCATACATGGCGAGAGGAGCCACTATCATTCCACCAGTCATCAGATCCACCAACCATGTTGATTTTAGAAATCATAGCAGTAAAGTGCTGCTCTTCAGTCAGATTAGCCTGCGGAGCAGGATTGGGCCCGTTCCTACACTTGCGTGCCATATGACCTGGTCTTCCACACTTGAAACAAAGGAATGGAAGAGCAGCATCATTCTTAGGTTGTGGTGGTGGTTGAGGCTTGGCAATAGGGGACTTTGGAGTGTTCCCATTCTTGTTGTTGCGGTTCTTTTGAATCTGATTACGGTTCTGATTCTTGAAATGTTTGCCAGTTGGCTTCAGAACCGCTCCCGCTCTCTTGTTTGAAACAAACAAGATTTCATCTTTCTGATCTTGCTTCCGAGATTCCTCCTCAATCCGGAGTCGAGTAGTCAAACTTTCCGAAGAAAACTCTTTGGTCTTATGCCTGAGAGAATTTTTGAATTCCTTCCAAGCAGGAGGAAGTTTGTCAATTATAACAGCTACTTGAAATTGTTCATCTAAGGCCATGCTTTCAGAGACAATTTCATGAGCTATTTTCTGTATCTCATGTGACTGAATCTCTACAGATTTGTTATCTGTCATCTTGAAGTTGAGGTAGCGGCTCACAGCATATTTTTTAGTACCTGCTTCCTCAGTGTCATACTTCTTTTTCAGAGCATTCCAAACTTCTTTGGCGGACTTGTAAGTGCGGTAATAATCATAAAGATCATCACTCAGTCCATTAAGAATGAAATTCTTACAGAGGTAGTCATTTTCGTTCCATAGCAATATCTCTTTGGCTGTTTTAGTCTGATCTTCTTGTTCGGCTGTTTCGTCAACTACTGGAATCTCATCGGTCAAGACATTAGCAAATTTTTTCATAGTTAAGAAAAATTCCATTTTTTGTTGCCAACGTTTGAAGTGAGATCCCTCAAACCGAAACGGTTTGTTGAAGTTGGAAACAGTGGGACCAGTAATCTCTTCGGTAGTCATGGTTGAAAAGGAAACGTCTTAAAATTGTTGTTTTAGAAATTGTACCGAAGAAATTACTGGGATGAGTCGCGGACTAGGTCGCTCTCTTTAAGACGTTTCGCGGCACTGCTCAAAGATGCAAGCAGACTATCAACCACGACGTCCCTAGGATAAAACAGCTCAGTTACGATTACCACTGCACCGTGATTAACCGCTCGAGATATACACATCTCAATATGGTTTATAACTAACCACTCAGGAATATGGCTCGTAGGCCACTCTTAGAAAAGAAGAAGAAAACGAATTAGGGAGGGAGAAGAGAACTCGGTACTGCTTCGAGTTTTCGGTGTACTGAATTAATTGGGGGAAGGCCCTTTTTATAGGTTTCAATAACCGGCTTCGTGCGCAAGTTGCGAGTTCCGTTAGGAACGGATCCTTCGTGCGCAAGTCTAGCTGACTTTCGTCGTATCTGGTCGGTTCAATGAATCTGGACAAGCAACGTTCCAAAAAAAATAAATTAATTATTTTCGCAAAAAGATTTTACACCTCACAGCCCAAGCCCGAGTCGGTCGGATGGCGGCGGCGTGCGCGCGTGTGGTGGTCAGTTAAAGTGCGTTCTTGCCCGTTCACAAAACTCTGACAATCTAAGATACTGACTCATTCACTAGCAACGGTAGCTGTGTTACAGGATTGTTACCATTTTTTAAATATTTACCTACTTGTTTTTCCCAATATTTACCATTGTTGAGTGCCTAATATTTATTTCCCATCTAGTTTATTAAGTTCACCTAAATCATAATTTTGCTAGCTACATAGAATTAATTGTGCTGAATTGTCGTAGACCTGTGGCAAAAACTAAAGTTAAAAGATAGCTAGCCTTGCTCACCAGAAGTCCAGACTAAAGAAAGAGATTCCAATTCTTCTTTCTCCCATTTTGAATGCCATGGTTTGGTCTCTAAGGTTGATGAGGAATGAGATTGTACTCTATTTAATGATATTCTCTTTGATTATAAAAAAAAAAGTGACATAAATTCAATATGTTCTTGCATCTGTTATAAAAGACTTAAAAAAAAGACTTCAGAAAAAAGTTTACAAATTCAAAATTAGTGAGAGTTACATGATATTCATGATTACAAATTAATAAACATGAATAAGGCCTTTTCTCATGCCAGCCTTTTTGCAATAGAAAGTAAAGTGGAGAAATCCTTCATAAAATATTGTTTTAATTTAATCAAGCTATGCAATATAATGTTCCACATCATTGATTTTCGCTATCTGTCCGGTTAAAGTTGATTTTCTGTCTCAGCTCTTTTAGGCAGGGCAAGTGATATTACCACAGCTGTTTGTTGTAACTCAGAATGGTTCACTTGATCGGATTTGGATCGTCTGACTTTAGCGCAGACATTTAAAGTCGGGTGAACTCCCTACCCGACTTTAAATGTCTCGATTTTCACATACATTTAAAGTCGGGTGAACAACTAGCCCGACTTTAAATGTCTAAATTACACACTAACTGCAGCTGCAATTTCCCGCGCTAAAGTCAGACGATCCGCCCCCCACTTGATCAATGTTCAATATAAGAAGCCAAAAAAGGAGGTACATTAGGTCAAGTTTACAATTAGTGTGTCATGGTGGAAACTCATTTAGAACCGTTGGATCATAAGTTTCATCATATTCTATTGCACACCATCCACACGCTGCATGTATATGATACAAACTAGAATCTGATGGGACTATTTGATCCGGTGGTTCTCAGAAGTTTTCCACCGTGTGATACAGTAATTGCAAACTTCAATTCAAGAAACACCTAGAATCAAATTAGTATTGATATTTCTCAGTATTGTGTTTATTAAGAATTTTGGACTAACTATTCTTACAGAATCGACTTATAAGGTGAGGGGTGTCTATTCTTATTAAACTCTTTTCATACCTTATCTCTAGTCTATGTGAAACTTCAGTTTTTTCCAATGGCGCTCTCAATTTTTTCACACTTCTGTATAAGCTAATAGATAATCTCTCTGTTTCATATTAGTTGTCTTTCAAGGTTACTTGGCACATGCGAAGGAAGTCATTAAATTTTGGAAAAATTCTACTTATAGCGAAAAATCCTTTGTGAAAATCTTCCCGAAATTTTACACATTGGCCAGTCAAACATTCACCCTGCACTCTTTGTGGTGTTATGCGGTTTCAAGTTTTTAAAAGTCGGTAATTATAACAGTCGTGGAATACATCAACTTCTGGTACAAAAGTGAAATACTCCCTCCGGTACAGAATATAAGCAAAAATTGGTCAGCGAAAGTTGATGTATCTGGTCCACCAATTTTGGACCAGATACATCAACTTCTGTTGACTAGTTTTTACTTATATTCTGTAATAGATGGAGTATAGCTTTAAAGCTTCTTGATGTTACCAATTTGTGTGCTTTTGAATTTCTTTTATTGCTTTAGCCTAGAAAATGTGCTGATACATATTTGCATAAAACAGAAACTGAGTGGGATTCAGTATTATATTACCAAATACCAACAAATTAGAAAAGCAACAATCATAACTGAACTACAAACAACAAGTACAAGCACATAAACACACTAAATAGATTTAACATTCAAAGACAAAACCCTTATTGCTTGAATATCTTTAGGATTAAGCTGGTGCCTTGACAACATTTGATGGGAAATCCAGCAGAACAATCTTCTCAATAGCTGTTGAAAATGTTGCTGAGAACTCAACATGATTTGGGTGGCTTTGAAATGCAACAAAATCTTCTTTTTTGTTGAATGTCATCAAGAAAGCATGAGTGAAACCTTGTCTCAACACATCTAGGCTTTCAATGTCTTGTCCCCTGTTCAAGACATGTATTATACAAGCAACCTTATAATATGATAATAATGAGGACATAACAAATATCCTCCTCTAAACTACAAAAACATGGTTTTGAAGTTGCGGTTGATTAACCTCAATCGCAGTTGTATTGTGGTCGCAAAAACATCAAAAAACTTAATGTCAAAATTCAAATACTAGTCGCCGACTTTTTGTTTTCAAAACCCGTTAGTAAAATTGAGCCTGTTTGGCTTAGATTATATTCACCGCGAAATTAGAAAATCCGACTAATTCCAGTGACCTAATGACATGACTTAGTTAATGATCAGTCCGGTTTTTAACATTTGGTCACAATGCATAAAATCTACTTTTTTTAGAATTATGTCATGTGTTACTTTTTCTTATCGAGATTTCTAAACTGGAGTTTGAGTAAGTGAAATCTAATACAAAAATATAGCAAATAAATGCATATAGAACATAGTCACATACCATTCAAAGGACTTGACAGCATCAATCTCAGAAACCAATTTCTCCATTCCTTTTGTAAGCTCATCAACTGCAACACCTTCCTTAAACTTCACAATCACAAAATGCTTGAAATCTCCCATGATCACCGTACCTATGATTCAGTGAACTAAAGCTTGTTACTTATGATTCAGTTCACTAAAACTTGTTACTAGCAACATAATATATATGCAAAATTAACACG
The DNA here is from genome assembly GCA_039519185.1 of Astragalus membranaceus. Taxonomy (NCBI): domain Eukaryota; kingdom Viridiplantae; phylum Streptophyta; class Magnoliopsida; order Fabales; family Fabaceae; genus Astragalus; species Astragalus membranaceus. The sequence continues at coordinate 214,113,713 of CM076846.1, read as the reverse complement.
TTCTCGATCTGTCAAATGTCAGAAACCCATGACTAATTTCACTGCTTAGTTGGCAACACTCAATTACCAAAAAGCTGTAGGAAACAGCATCAACGGCTAAATCATAGGAAAGGTACTTCTATCTTTTTCATCTAATTGACCCACACACCCACCAATGTGACCAATGACTAACATTTTTTCCACCTTAACAGTTGAAATATTGTCTGGTGCAATTGTCTTTGGCACATGAATGGAGGGTCCTTTGTGTCATACAATTTTGAATGTGAATGAATCAGAAAAAACATCATGATCATATATATGGAAAAACCTTTTCTTCCCTTCACTAGAACTTTTTTCTTTTGGGCTATATGTGTGTGTGTGTGAAGAAAAAAGTAGTGATTGTAGCTGGATTTTTCTTTATGTCCTAACCATGTGCACCGCCAAGGTTATTAAATTATTGTACTTCAATTTCAATACTTGGATCGACATGCATTGTACCTATTGTTAAGGAATCTTCATTTCAATTCAACTACTAGGCCTTGACACCGTTAGTTTAATGACATAATCTAACCTGAGACACTTTGAGATCGGTTCGGTGCTTCCGAATTCGATTTTTGCGGTGGATAAACTTGGTGTTGGTCAGGGCAAAATTTGCTCATAAATATGAATGAAAATTAATCTTTTGTTGAAAGTATTGGAACACTCCGTAGCTAGTGGCGGATCTTGCCCCAAATATTAAGGGGGGCCAGTAACAACTAACTAAAATATTATAACTAAAATTTATAAAAATAAAATATAGTTTTACCAAAGACTCAAAATAACATCAACAAAACCAAAGCAATGTTTACCACCGCTAGTGGAACTGTTGAACAAGTGGTGTATCTAGGACCCTGGTTCAGGGTGGTCAATAATTTAACCGTATGAACCAGTTTCTGTTAAAATATTACAACCTAAATTTTATGATTATTAATTATAATAAAAATAAAATACTAAGTAGGTAGTTTAGTTGGAGAACTAAGAAATACCGAAGGAGTGCATCAAAGAAGTGCAAGCAGGAGGTCCCATATTTGAACCACGGGAAACCAACATTCCTCCTCCCCACTAAGGTTGCCTATAAAAAAAAATACTAGAATTTATTACTTTTTTTACAAGAATATAAATATACTACTTATCTTATTATACTCCATAAAATGAGTTAATATCCATTGAAAATGTTTAGCATCTGGAATTCAAATTCTCGAATGAATTAGTTTGGCATTTGAAAAAGTACAACCTAAATAAAATACTAGTAAAAGAAACGTGTGTCAATATCTATACAGATTTGCTTCACTCTTCCCTAGTTCTCTATCCTCATCAGACAGCAAAATAAAACTTTCAATTAAAACACTGCCTGAGGTGTTTTTCTTCTTTCAAGTTTCGACCATTCCTCCTCTTAGTTATTTATTTCATGTTCTTCTCTTCCTCCTTTACGTTTGCCAGCATCTTTTTTTTTTCTTGCTTTCTCTATTTACTTTTCCTATTTTTCCGCCCCTGTGTTGAACAATTGAAAAACTGAAGAAGAAGGTCGTCGGTAGAAGTATATGAAAAAAAAAACTATTTTTTTAGGGGATGCCGCGGCTCACCTCTGCTCCTACCAAGTACCGCCACTGTCCGTAGCAATATTTTGAACTAAAAAAAACTACTGGGCCTTGATTATTAGGCCATGTTTGTTTCAAGTGAAAGTAAGAGGAAAGAAACTTGGGAAAGAGAAAGCATGAGTTTCAATTTAGTGGAGGGAAACATCTAAAGAAAACTTTACTAGTTAATTTTTCATATGAGATTTTTTTTACCAACCATCGGAGATTTGAATATGGAGATTTTATCTAGTCACATATTTCCAATGTCTAGACAAGTAATGTCTTATCTGATTAGCTAAATTATATGTCGTGTATAAATTATTTGAATGTTGCAATAAGACTTGATTAGTGAAATGATGTGTCATCTACAAATTATTTTGAAGGCTCTAATAAGACCGGCAGGTAACCAATCTTATCACCAGTTATGGGCCAAAAAGCCTTTATTTGCTTTGATTAACTTTTTCTACTAAAAAAACGCTAGTTCATATAAAAAATCTAGTTCGAATGGTACTTTTCATTGTTTAGAAAAGAAAATCGATTGTAAGCCGTATGATATTTATATTAGAGGTGGCAATTTCTACTCATGCGTGCAGATTGCTGCAACGATTGCCTTATTTAGGGTCCTGCGGGGGTAAAGTTTTTCCTCGTGAGGACAAGAGAGAAAATCTCCCTCCAGTCATTTTGGGGATGGAGGTAGGGACACTGCCACGAATATATTATATAAATATCTATATTAATTATAGGTATACATTATAGTATAAGTACTTGGTTTTTTAGTTATTTTATATATATTTTTAATTAAAAATATTAATAAAATATTAAAATGTGTTGATTGTGATTAAATATAAAAGTACTTACTTTTGTATTTTTTTTAATATGAAAATATAAAAGGAAAACTAAATCTTATATTTTTATATATTAAAAATTAAACTATGCTTTTTTTTTGTTTTATTATTACATTTTTTAATTTTATTAGATTTTAATTTGTATATTTAGTTATTTGTATTGTCTTTTCAGAGTCTCCGAGAGGACCCACAGAGATAGGGACAGTAAAAAAAACTCCTCATCGGAGAAATTGGAGACGAGGGAAAATTTGAGGGATGAGAATGGATAGTGTTGTAATACTCCCCGCTCCATTGTCATCCCTCATTTTTGTAACTTTGATAAACATAGAATAATAATACTTGATGAAAATGTGATGCTGACACACTAGGTGTTGGTTAATTTGATGAATTCGAGATCACTTGGATAAATCTGAAGTCGTGTTAATACACTTTCAGATTGAATCAATTTCGGGGTTCAACCAAAATGTTCAATCGGATAAAATCAGAAGAGTATTCTTGTTCAAGAGTTTTGTTGTTTTTGTTATTTTTCTCACGTGTCTGACTTTCTGAACCAAAATGAATATATATGATCAAAGAACCAACGGTTATTGGCGGTTCATGGAAGTTACACGCGAAATTTCGACGCGCAACTGCTCTTAAATTTCGACGACAACTGCCTTTGTAACAGCCATTGCTTCGACAGCGTAACTGCTGCGTATTACGACAACGCTTCATATTTCGACAAAGAAATGAAGGGCAACTTCGACAAAACTTTGTACTTCGACAAACAGAAAAGGTTTTATAGTCGAGGTCCAAGCTCAGTCGAAATCCAAGCGTTTACAGTCGAAGTCCAAGCGGAAGTTCTAGTCGAACATTTCCATACTACTTCCAAGTATCGCCTAAACCTTAGATCTCTTTATTACGTTAAATCAAGCGTGCACTCTTGTTTTAACATAATAAAGAGATCAATTACACTAAAACATCCAACAAACCTCCCCTATTTTAGTGTAATTATTGATCACTTTACCAAAGTCACAATTTACATCAAACTGCTGCATAAATGAAATATCGTGACGATTGAATTTCATCTTAGCAAATTACACATTTCAAATATTCGAATATCAGGGTGTCACTAAGGATTGAACCCTTTTTATTCATAATGAATACATGAAGGTAATCTGCACAATAGTTTATAACATCACTCTTGCTCGACACTAGTTTACTAGCCTGTGTCCCTATCCTTCATAAGCATATCAAAGCCAAGTCCTAGCTTCTTGAAGCGGCTAAACTTCATGCTCACATAGGTAGTCCTTTTCTTCTTGCACCTGCAAATGTAATTTTTCAAAAGAACCATTAAGAAGTTATACTTCAACCTCCTTAACTCGCAGAACCGAACACATACCTTTGGGATATTTTCAATGATGTGTTCCAATCTCTTCATGTTAGGCTTTCCACATTGAATTCAGCACCTAATGTAATATTAGATGGGAATTGGGTATCTTAACATAAGAGATTTCAAATGGACTTTAATCCTAATCCCACAGCCGACCTTTTCACAAGATCTCTGCTTAACCCTTTGGTTAAATGATCGGCCAAATTATGCTGAGTTCTCACAAACTCCACTGATATCACACCATGCATGATTAACTCCCGAACCATGCTGTGTCTAACACCCAAGTGTCTAGACTTCCCATTATACACTTGACTATATGCCTTAGCCAAAGTAGCCTGACTATCGCACCTGATAGACATGGGAGGTATAGGTTTGGGCCACAATGGAATCTCATATATCAAATTTCTTAGCCACTCAGCTTCTTTACCAGCTGCTGCTAAAGCCACAAATTCAGATTCCATTGTTGAATTTGTAATGCAAGTCTGTTTCTTGGATGCCCAAGAAATAGCACCTCCTCCAAGGAGGAATACCCAACCACTTGTGGATGAATGATCTTCCATATTGGTTATCCAACTTGCATCAGAATATCCTTCAATAACAGAAGGAAAACCAGTGTATGTCAAACCATAGTCAATGGTTCCTTTTAAGTACTTGAATACTCGGTTCATAGCTTGCCAATGATGTGTACTAGGATTACTTGTAAACCTACTAAGTTTAGCAATAGCATAGGCTATATCGGGCCTAGTACTAATCATTGCATACATGAGTGATCCTATAGCCCTTGAGTATTCAAGTTGAGACACTGCTACACCTGTATTAGGTAACAGTTTCAGGTTAGGATCAATGGGAGTACTCACCGGAGAACAATCTTTGAAATTAAATTTCTCCAATATCTTCTCAATGTAATGTGATTGAGAGATGGAAATACCATTGTTTCCGCGTTTGATCTTTATTCCTAAGATCACATCCGCCTCCCCCATGTCTTTCATATCAAACTTAGAAGACAAAAATGCCTTAGTTTCATCAACTTGATCTTGGTCGGTACCAAAGATCAACATGTCGTCTACATACAAACAAATGATAACTCCTTTGCCATGAGTATCAAACTTGCTGTATAGACATTTATCTGCTTGGTTTAGAACAAAACCACTAGACAACACAACCTCATCAAACTTTTGATGCCATTGTTTAGGTGCTTGTTTCAAGCCGTAAAGAGATTTCATCAGTTTACACACCTTATTTTCATTTCCAGGCATAACAAACCCTTCAGGTTGTTTCATGTATATCTCTTCATCCAATTCGCCATTTAAGAATGCAGTTTTCACATCCATTTGGTGAATTACCAGATTGTGGATAGCAGCGAGTGCTAACAACAATCTAATAGTGGATATCCTAGCAACAGGAGCATATGTATCGAAAAAGTCAATACCCTCCTTTTGCCTAAATCCTTGGATGACCAATCTGGCCTTGTACTTGTCAACGGTACCATCCACTTTCATCTTTCTCCTAAAGATCATCTTACATCCTAGTGGCTTACACCCTGGAGGTAAGTCAACCAATTTCCATGTGTTATTTTGCATGATGGAATCCATCTCACTTTGGACTGCTTCTTTCCAAAACCCAGCATCCCTTGAAGCCATTGCTTCACCAAAAGTCTTTGGATCTTCATCAACATTAAAGCAATATTGATACTGAAATTCAACTTCATTCCTTGATCCTTCGACCAAATAGAGTTGAAAGTCATCACCAAATGACTTAGCCTTTCTTACTCTCGTACTCTTTCTAGTTTTAGTGCTAGTCGAAGGTATATCCTCATTATTAACTGAGACCTTCGACATGGAATTCATGTCCTTTGGCCTAGGTAAAGATGTAAACCTTTGTTCATCAAAGATTGCATCCCGTGACTCTATAACTGAGTTCACAGCAACAGAATCATTAGATTCTAGCACATAGAATCTGTATGCTTTAGAGTGTTCAGCATATCCAATAAATATGCAATCTATACCTCTTTCACTACCATCTGACCTTGTTGCTTTTCCGGATCCTTAGACCCACTTGGACCAGCCTTGTTCTTTCCTTTGAACACACGGCAATCCCTCTTCAAATGACCAGGTTTTCCACACTTCCAACATGACAATTTTGTCTGTTTGTTTGGACCATTGTTCTTATTTCCTTGAAATTTTCGTTTCTTACCTTTACCATTGTAATTCGACTTAACTGTTCCACTTTCCTCTACCATATTAACGGAAGAGGAACCTGCTACATTTTTGTTATTGACTTTGTCAATTTCCTGAGCCCTCAGCGACTCCTCAATCATGAAATGACTACCCAGTTGGACCAGAGTCAATTCATCCTTCTTATGTTTCAATGTATGCTTGAAATCTTTCCAAGAAGGGGGCAGTTTATCAATTATTGATGAAACTGCGATGGATTCATCCATCTTCAAGTCATGTTGTTTAAACTGACCCAAAATCCGTAACAGTTCATTGTATTGTTCCATAACGGGCCTCGAATCAATCATCTTATAGTTAAAGAAATTACTCACCAGAAATTTGTTACTTGAAGCATCTTCTGCCATGTACTTGGACTCAAGCGAATCCCACAGTTCCTTGGCAGACTCAGCATTCTGGTATATATCAAAGAGAGAGTCAGACATACCGTTCAGAATGTGCCCACGACAAATGTAATCATCGTTTTCCCATTTGGAGCGCTTCCTTGTTTGCTCCAGAGTTTCATCTTCCATAGTCTCCGGCATTGGTGTACTCAACACATACACCGTCTTCAATGTTGTCAAGAGAAAGTGCATCTTCTTCTGCCATCTTCTGAAATCTTGTCCTTCAAACTTCTCCAATTTCGCAAACTGACTTGTCATTTTCGAATTGGTGTTCGTCATCTCGAATTTAATGAATTTGATTCAATCTTATGTTGGTTAATTTGATGAATTCGAGATCACTTGGATAAATCTGAAGTCGTGTTAATACACTTTCAGATTGAATCAATTTCGGGGTTCAACCAAAATGTTCAATCGGATAAAATCAGAAGAGTATTCTTGTTCAAGAGTTTTGTTGTTTTTGTTATTTTTCTCACGTGTCTGACTTTCTGAACCAAAATGAATATATATGATCAAAGAACCAACGGTTATTGGCGGTTCATGGAAGTTACACGCGAAATTTCGACGCGCAACTGCTCTTAAATTTCGACGACAACTGCCTTTGTAACAGCCATTGCTTCGACAGCGTAACTGCTGCGTATTACGACAACGCTTCATATTTCGACAAAGAAATGAAGGGCAACTTCGACAAAACTTTGTACTTCGACAAACAGAAAAGGTTTTATAGTCGAGGTCCAAGCTCAGTCGAAATCCAAGCGTTTACAGTCGAAGTCCAAGCGGAAGTTCTAGTCGAACATTTCCATACTACTTCCAAGTATCGCCTAAACCTTAGATCTCTTTATTACGTTAAATCAAGCGTGCACTCTTGTTTTAACATAATAAAGAGATCAATTACACTAAAACATCCAACACTAGGTAAGCTATTTCTTGTTTTCTAAGTTTTAGGTTTCACAAATACATTCTGTATTTTGGTTTCAAGTGACAGGACACATTAGTTTTTTTGTTGGGTAAACCCGGGTATCCACCGCACGGACAGCAGTGGCTAATCCCTCGCTCAAAATAGGTGCCTCAAGGGGCAGGACAACTGGCCCAGAGTTTTAACGCCATTCCGTACCCAAGGCGGAGATCGAACCCCCGACACTTGGTTAAGGGGGGATCAACCCCAACCGTTGAACCCCACGCTCTGGGTTACACATTAGTTTGATTTCTCATTTTATTAAGAAAATAAACTATTAGTGTTGATTATGCTAGTTGATGCTGGGCTTGCCCAAACATTGTTTTAGGCCTAAAACAATTTCTACTCATGCGTGCGTGCAGATTGCTGCAACGATTGCCTCATTTAGGGTCCCGCGGGAGTAAAGTTTTTCCTCGTGAGGACGGGAGAGAAAATCTCCCTCGAGTCATTTTAGGGATGGAGGTAGGGACACTACCCCGAATATATCATACAAAAACTCTTATTATAGGTATACACTAGGGGAATGCCCGTGCGTTGCATGGGTTGTTGTATAATATCGTTTTAAAATTTTATGGAATTTTCATATAAAGATATATAATTTTAGGGATATACATTATGTATTGTTTTTTTTCGCAAAATACATTATGTATTCTAAAAATATAGTATAACATAACTATATTGTTTAATTTTTTTAATATTCAAAAGTTATTTATTTTAAGCAAAAAATATTATATAGTGTATTTTCTTTTTAATATGTTTAATTGATGGGCATAAATTTTAAAAATATATGCAGATGAGTATGACAAAACATATATCATAGAAAACAAAAATATAATCATCTTTATTATTTTCTTTCTTTGATCTTTATCACAAATTAATAAATCATAAATTCAAAGTAAAACTATAAATTAAATTTAAAATAAAATTTTAATTAAAAAAATATTATTTAATAATTTATCGAAATAAATTTATTTAATTCAAAGTTATAATAGGAAAATAAAAAAAATTCTTTATTTTTATTTTTTCTAATGAAATGAAAATTCCAATTCATGATTTTTCAATGCTTATAACTTGAAAGAATAATATTAAAATATACACAATTTCTCAATACCTACAACTTTACAAAAAATTGTGGTTCTGTTGCATTATTCACTACTGATCCAAAATTGTGCAGCCCTTTATCTTTTTTGTGAATGTGAAACCCCTCCCCTTCAATGCATAATTGTTACATAAAAAAGAATTTTAAAGGTCAATTAATTATTATTTTTTATCTCAAAAAAAACTTATATTGTATTGTAATATTTTTAATTCATATAACAAACTATTATAATTAGTAAATATATTTATCCAACTTATTTAAATTTTTACAAATTCCAATAATATTTATTAGTAACAAAGTATATAATTCCAAAAACTATGATATAGATATTTATATTTATATATATATATATATATATATATATATATATATATAGAGAGAGAGAGATGTTTTTAAAGAAAAATAGACAAAAATCACAAATAGAAGAATAATCCTCCAAGTAATTTGATCACTTACAAATATATTTACTAATCACATATTGAAGAGTAATCCTCATGCAAGAAAATTGAGGCACACAACACGATCCAACAATCACATATTGAAGAGTAATCCTCATGCAAAAAAATTGAAAAACCAATTGAAACAAACTTTTAAAGTAACAAAGTCAGTACGTTACATAAAATGGTAGGAAGAAATAAACCTAATCTATATAGTAGAAACGAAGAAAATAAAATTAAACATTTTTCTCAATAATAATATTAAAATATACATGATTTCTCAATGCCTATAACTTTACAAATAAATGTTGTCTCCATTGCCTCATTCACTAATTGATCCAAATTTATCTTGCCTCTTTGCCTACTTCAAAATTGTCAATAACATGAAACCCTTTACCCCTTTTTGTGCATTCCACCTCTTCTTGCAAAACTCACTCCTTTCTTCTACTTCATGTTTTTCATTATGAATTTTGTGGTCAAAACCAATCCCCTCACCATCCAAAAATGTCTTGTTTAAATAGTCAATTCTTGCTATAATTGACTAAAACTCTACATCTTCCACTCATATTCTACTAACTCATGAGTTTATTATCAATTAAAGGAATAATTCATATGAATGTGAAACTTCTCCTTTTCAATGTATAATTGTTACATTAAAAAGAATTTTAAAAGTCATTTATATATTACTTTTAATTAAAAAATAAATATATTTGTATTGGAATATTTCGAATTAATCCAAATAATTATAATTAGTAAATATATTTTTTTTAACTAAATTTAGATTTTTACCAATTCTTATAATAATATAATTTCTTTTGTAGAAAATATATACTATCAAAAACTATGTTGAGATTTATGCTTTAAAAAATGGAAAGAAAACAACTCTACCACTTCTACTCATTTCATACTAATTTCTGAGTTTATTAGCAATTAAAAAAATGATTCAGATTCTTAAAAAAAATTCATATAACGTAAAATAATGAATAACCGTTAAACTAAATTTAATGTTAATAGTCCACTAACTATTTTATATTTTAAAGATAGTTTTAGATTAAATTTAATGAAACATATATTATATTATATTATAAATATATTGCTAATTATTATTATTATTTCAGTTTTTCCATCAGAAATTAGAAAATATCATTTTCATAAAAATATAAACATAGTTAAATGATATTCCACTATGAGTATCATTTAATACGGTAGTGAAAATTATTAGATTTCATTAAAAAATACATTTTAATAGTTAAATTTCAAAGAAAATAAATTCAAAGTTAGAAACCTTTTAAATCCATAACCGTTGCAACATAAATACAAATCAAGTAATAAAATTATTTTGTTTTTTCTTTGAAAAGAATAATATTATTTTGGTTAAAAATGGTAATAATATATTTTTAATAGTTTAAGAAAATTATTTATTGTTAAAAGGAAAAAGAAATCCAAACATCCACTATTATATTTTTAATTAATTTTGTATCAATTTGGATAATACTATAATTTATTTGTCAAAAAATTATATAACTTCAAATGATATGGATTTTTCTCTTCTTAGAATTTGAGTTACCTAACAAAATGTTACGAATCAAGAAAAGGCAAATACATGCATGTTGTAATAATATGAGTTCATCAAAAAACATTAATTCGTAAATATTTTTATTCCTCTATTTGAAAATTTAAATTTTTTAATAATAATATAGATATAATTTATTAAAATATAGATACTTATTTTAAATAGGATTTATACTTATATTATAGTATCTTGGCAATTGTTATTTTCAATTTCTATATTTCTATAAGAAAATATGATTTTCCTACCTATTTAAAAAAGGTTAAATAATAAGGAATTAAAAGAATAATATAATAGTGGCAATTATGTGGTTTAATTAAAAGTTAAAGTCTCATTTAAGTGCAAATAATAAATACATATTTTAATAGTTAAAAATCTTGAGAATCATTGTGGAGGCTCCATTGGGGTCTCCTTTAAATATATATATATATATATATATATATATATATATATATATATATATATATTAGTATAAGTACTTGATTTTTTAGTCATTTTATATATGTTTTTAATTAAAAATGTTAATAAAATATAAAAATGTGCTGACTATGATTAAATATAAAAGTACTTACTTTTGTATTTTTTAAATATGAAAATATAAAAGGAAGACTAAATTTTATATTTTTATATATTAAAAATTAAACTATGCTTTTTTTTGTTTTATTATTACATTTTTTAATTTTTTTAGATTTTAATTTGTATATTTAGTGATTTGTAATGTCTTTTCGAAGTCTCCACGAGGACCCATAGAGATAGGGACAGTAAAAAAACTCCTCATCGCAGAAATTGGAGATCAGGTAAAGTTTGAGGGATGAGAATGGAAAGTGTTGTAGTTGTTGTGTAAAAACGTGTGCAATTATACACAGTCAAACAAGTAATAAAGTGATAAGTAGAGATCGTTCCCACGAGGATTGATTATGGTTAATTTCACAAATTTCCAATTTAGCTAATCTAGTTAGTGAGACAATAAAGTAACACATTTGATTAAGATAATTAGGACGATAAACTAAAGTTTAAATGGCAGTAAAAAGTAATTATGAAGATGTAAAAATGGATAGAAACAACCGAGACATAGTTCAGTAATTTTTCCCCAAATGACTTAGTGCTGTGATCCGTGCTGTGATAGCATTCGGTGTGCAGAATTGAAAATAAACTTTCCAGTTTTAAGATCAGAATATCGCAAAGGTTCTCTTGTTCCTAAGTTCCCATTTGGTCAATTCTGAAGTGTGTACTATAGCCCTAGCTTCATATTCCTATTCTTCACTAGGAAAAGGTAATATTCCTATTACCTTTCAAACTATATTAACTTGTGAAATCAGCACTTTAATCCTTTCCAGAAATTAAAGCACATTACCCTAATTAAAGTGATCAAGTTCAAAAAGAGTGTATGACATTAAATCGCACAAGTTAATGAAGCATCAAACATTAATCACAACATTAAGCATTTGGTTCCAAAATACATCACATAGTCTTGACTTAAAAGGATCTAGCTCATAATGAGCTTAGACATTGCAAAATAGTACCTAGTTATCCCAAATGAAGTCATGATAATCACAATTACAGCTTAGATAAAAAATACACAGAGGGTGGAAGGAATTACATACAAATTGCCACTCAAAATAAGCTTCCAGTGCAGCAAATCTGCTCCACAGAATCTGTACTGTGCTGATGAAAAACAGTGCTGCAGAATGTGAATTCTCAGCTCCAAAAATGGAGTTTTGGTACCCAAAATGGTGATGGAGGTGGAATGGATGAAGATGGGTGATGGTGGCTGTTAGGGTTTCGTGAATGGAGGGTATGGATGAGTGGGGGTGTCTCCTTTTTAGGTTAAGCCTTGCCTTTTATACTAATTTCTCTCTCCAAGTACCAATTGGGCCAAAGCAAATTCTCAAAAGTGCTGCCAACCCAAAAAAGCAATGACATTTTTTCTTGTAGTGTCTCATTAATAAAGCAGATTCCTTTTGCACACCTCCACATAAGACAAAACATCATTTTTCTTCATTTAAACACTTGGGGCCATTTCAGATAATTCTTTATGGGCAAGCCAGCTACGCTCGTGCTATCACAGCACTACGAACAACATCTGGACTAAATTTTCCTGCACAACTAAATCCAAGGTGAAATCCCACAAAATGGCACCAAAAGTGCCCAAAATACTTTTTACACAACACAAGCATACTTATATTTAATTATGCATAAAATCCATATTTATTTACACTAATTGCCATTGAACAAGCTTAATTCTCATTTGTTTTGGCATAAATAACTCTTATTTCTAAGAGTTATCAGTAGTACTCCCCACTCCATTGTCATCCCTAATTTTTGTAACTTCAATAAACAATGAATAATAATACTTGATGAAAATGTGATGGCAACACACTGGGTAAGCTATTTCTTGTTTTCTACGTTTTAGGTTTCACAAATACAATCTGTATTTTGGTTTCAAGTGACAGGACACATTGGTTTGATTTCTCTTTGTATTAAGAAAATAAACTATTAGTGTTGATTTTGCTAGTTGACGTTGGGTTTGCCTAAACATTGTTTTAGGCCTAAAACAATTTCTACTCAAGCTGCTGCGATTGCCTCATTTAGGGTCCCGTGGGAGTAAAGTTTTTCCTCGTGAGGACGTCATTTTAGGGATGGAGGTAGGGACACTACCCCGAATATATTATATAAATATCATTATTATAGGTATACATTATAGTATAAGTAATTGGTTTTTTAGTCATTTTATATATGTTTTTAATTAAAATTTTTAAAATGTGCCGACTATGATTAAATATAATAGTACTTACTTTTGTATTTTTTTAATATGAAAATATAAAAGGAAGACTAAATTTTATATTTTTATATATTAAAAATTAAACTATACTTTTTTTGTTTTATTATTACATTTTTTAATTTTATTAGATTTTAATTTGTATATTTTGTGATTTGTAATGTCTTTTCGAAGTCTCCACGAGGACCCATAGAGATAGGGACAGAAAAAAACTCCTCATCGCAGAAATTGGAGACGAGGGAAAGTTTGAGGGATGAGAATGGATAGTGTTGTAGTACTCCCCGCTCCATTGTCATCCCTAATTTTTGTAACTTCGATAAACCTAGAATAATAATACTTGATGAAAATGTGATGCCAACACACTGGGTAAGCCATTTCTTTCACAAATACAATCTGTATTTTGGTTTCAAGTGAGAGGACACATTAGTTTGATTTCTTTTTTAGAAAATAAACTATTAGTGTTGATTTTGCTAGTTGACGTTGGGTTTGCCCAAACATTGTTTTAGGCCTAAAACAAATTCTTAAGTGAAGCTTTTTCTATTAAAAAAGTGAGGCCCGTTTAAAATTAATAATAAATTAATTTATAATGACTAATTATTCATTTTGCGTACAAAGGGAATAACAAAATTAAGGATTTTACAAAATATTATGTGTGTAACACCCCGGTATTTTTATTTTTTAAAATTACCCAAGTGCACTATCCCTAAAACATCAGAGATATATTTCCTGTTTAAATACTGAACACCACTGTAAATTTTTCACTGAACACAACAAGGCCGTCTTAAACATAAGCAAAACCATGTCGATTCTCTGACCATAAACCATCAGTGAACTACAGTGTTCAATATCATACAAGAAAGCGGAAACTAAATACATAACTTTTACAACAGATAAAGTCACAATGTCGTGCTACATAGCTAACAAGGGAAAACATAACTTAAGCATAATGCTAAGTCGTCAGCAACTATCCGAGCTCAACCTACTCGTGCCTCTGTGGTCCTCTCTTTCCCTGTTTCTCTGTAAAACAACAACATATAAACAATGAGATACAATCTCAGTGAGTTCTACCGAGACCCCTACTAACACTCTCGGTTCAATAATACAACCATTTGAACGCGACACCGACTGCGCGAACGCTAAGCTGCGGTGTATCACATTCTTTAACTTTTAATATAATGCCGACTGCGCGAACGCTAAGCTGCGGCTAACCTGTTATAACTTGGTACGGCACCGACTGCGCGAACGCTAAGCTGCGATGAAACGCACTGTATGGCACCGACTGCGCGAACGCTAAGCTGCGGTGTATCGCACAACAAATAATTTAACATAACACCGACTGCGCGAACGCTAAGCTGCGGCGAACTCCCTTACCAATAGTACATTCTCCTATTGGCACGGAGCCTAGGGTAGGGGATCATGACTGCCCCTCCTAGTATGTTAGTCACATGGGTCGTCACCCAAACTCGATATAATATACACATATATCCACTATCATATGAACCCATAGTTCATTTGCATTAGACCATACCACGTAGGACTCATAGTCCACTTTATTATCAATAAAACATATCCGCACACGTGTACTATTATTCAGTTTTTCGAAACAATTTCAACTTCAAAAACAGTTCATTTTACCTTTTAAATTGTATATTCAGTTAGGCCTCTGAATAAGCTTTCAAACGCATCTTAGAACACCTCAATCGGGTTCCCGGATCAAAAGTTATTGCGAAAACAAAATCAGTGTACAGTTTCTGAAAATCTGCAAAGCGTCGCGACGCGAACTGCTACTGTCGCGGCGCGAAAAGCTACAGAAACAATTGCGTGACAAAACTGGGCCTGGTCGCGACGCGATGGGGACGGGTCGCGATGCGACCGTCTGCAGAAAAGTGCAGGTTTTCTGTTTTCTTGCGAAATTCGCTATTCCGCTCAATTCCGATTCTTTTTTCGATTAAAAACAGTTCAAACAACCATCAAAACAGACCCAATCAATACCACACAATCAATCAATCCAATCAAAAACTCAAACTAAACGAATTTTATAAAAAAATACGACATATTTCCAAATAACTTTTTTTAAGTCCAAATCTTTCGAAACCAAATCACGTAAAATTTATTGTAAAATGAAATAATCCTAAACGTGAGTAAAACTCACCGATTGTGATGAAAATCACAAATAGCCGAGACTTTCTCGCTTTTCCGACATAACCACACGAACGTTCCCCTATAAACTTTACGCTCCGACGACAATCGAATCCGCTCCCAACCTTTGAACCTACAATCAATCTCAAAACCTCCATGAAATTACTATTCATCGTCTTCAAGCTTCAATTCACTATTCACACATAACCCCAATTTGAACCCTAACCTCTTGATTCTTCACAAACCCCAAATCGGACTTCAATATTTGCACAATCCACCTTGAGCTCGCTCCCAAACACCATTCAAAGCTTTCCTTTGAGCTTGAACAACAAAAACCTCCATTTTTCTCTTAAATTCGAAAATGGCAAAGTGAGAGAGAGTGAGTTGATGATGATGATTTTGGTACCAAATCGAAGAGGAAGTAACGCTGAACGTTTTTCGTGTTGGAAGGAAGTCGTTTTGATGAGCCTAAATCTTCCCTTTGAATCTGTTATGTATTTTGTGAATATGTTGATTCTTTTAGTGCTATTTAATTTGTATTTAGGAACTTGTTAGTGCTATTTAATTAGTGCTATTTAATTTGTGTTGGTCTAGTGCAACACAAGTTGTGAACTTGTTAAAGTATTATTTTTATTATATTTCAGTGATGTGTGTGTTTGAAAAAATATGTACCCCCTGACCTAGGGTCCTGGGTCCACCACATCAGCAACACAAACTGATGATTTATCGCTTTCCCTTTCCAAGTGTACTTATAAGTATGAGTAATGTTATTTTGCCAAAATGTTCTAACAAAAAATAGCCAAAAACCAAGTTACAACACCAATTAAACAAGTTTTATAGGTCATTAACCAACCTGTTTTTTCACTGATTTTAGTCAATGGCCTAGAAAATTGTGAAAAAGCAGGTTGGTTAATGGCTTATAAGCTTGATTAATTGGTGTTATAACTTAGTTTTTAACTATTTTTGACTGGAACATTTTGACTAAATAAGATTACTCTAGTAGTATACAAGTACTAGACTACTTTTGTCAAAACAAAAAAAGTACTAGACTACAAGAACCTTTAAGACATAATCGTTGACGAGACACTAGCTACATTTTAGTTAAATTATGTCTTTGATTTTACATTTTTGTCTCATGGTTACTGTTGCTGTTTGCAAATATTTATAAATATTTAAATGGCATGAAAATTTTCAAAAAAAAAGTATAATAAATCGTATAACTAAATTTAAATTGAAAATTACTATAATATGTAAATACTATATAAATTGAAAAAGTATAATAATAGTATAAATTTTTAAAATTAAATATTTTCTTCAATGCCCATGAGTGAAATCATGCCAAATACAAATGTGAAATTTTCTTCTCGCATGCTAGCTGCATTTAGACACTTCTCGCATGCTAGCTGCATTTAGATAAATGCTTTTTGGGTAATTTGCCACTTGGGAAACAATTTTGTCCAAGATATTTTACTTTTATAAGGCCAATTCTTGCATAAATGAATTTGACTTTATTCATTTATCTTCTGTAGTGTGTTTATTTATTTATCTTCTATAATTTGAGATCTTTGTATTGGGATATAAATATTGTATTTGTTGTGATTTTGTCGCTTTATATCCAACTGAAGAGTATATATATTTAAAAAAAAAAAAAGACTTTTTATATCGGTTCTTCTAGATAACCGGTGCCAAAAGTTATTTTTAATATCGGTTCACATAAAACCCGATGTCAAAAATACGCTTATACTTGATAAAAATTGACTTTTTATAACGGATATACGCGTAAACGATATGAAAACCATTTTTTGCATCGGTTCCGCGACCGATGTTAAAAGTCCATATTTTTTATATCTCCTTTTTTTGCATCGGTTCAGAAACAGATATGAAATGTCGTTTTTAACCAATATGAAATGCATTTTTCCCACTAGTGTCCAACTGGCACACAATACCCAGAAGTGGACCGCCTATCAATGGGTGAGCCGGCCAATCGACGTCTGAATAACCAACTATTTAAGTGTGCCCTCTATCTTCATAAATAAAACCTTTTCCTGGAGCGCTTTTAACATACTTTTGGATTCAAATCACGACATCCCAATGATCTTGATAGGAGAATTTAAGAATTGGCTTACCACACAGACTGCAGAGAAAATATCTTGACGTGTGACAGTAAGATAGTTTAACTTTGCAACCAATCTTTTGTATCTCCCAGGATCTGAAATTGGCTCCCCCTGATTAGGTAGAAGTTTGACATTTAGATCCATAGGAGTGTCAACTAGTTTGACATTCAATACACCTATCTCTTCAAGAATATACTTGGCATATTTTCTTTGTGAAATTACTAGACCATCCTTGGATTAGGCTACCTCGATACGCAAGAAGTAGCGGAGTCGGCCAAGGTCTTTTGTCTGAAACTGGTTAGAATGATGTTGCTTCAATTGGAGTATGCCCTGCTGATCATTACCAGTTATAACAATATCATCCACATAAACAATTAGATAGATGCATCTGTGGGCTGAATGTCGGTAGAATACAGAGTGGCCGGATTCGGTACGAATCATACCAAAATGTTGTGCTACAACACTGAACTTTCCAAACCAAGCTCGTGGAGATGGTTTAAGACTATAAAAAGACCTGTGAAGCCTACATACCATATAAGAGGACTCCCCCTGAGCAACAAACCCAGGTGGTTGCTCCTTATACACTTTCTCTTCGAGATCCCCGTGAAAAACAACATTTTTAATGTCAAGCTGATGGAGAGGCCAATGTCGAATGGCTACAATAGAGAGTAGGAGTCTAAGATGTCATTTTGGCCACAAGTGAGAAAGTGTCACTGTAGTCTGACCCAAATATCTGAGCGTATCCTTTGGCCACTAACCGAATCTTAAAGTGATCAATCTTACCATCCGACCCAACCTTAACCGAATAAAGCCAACGACAACCAACCAAAGACTTCCCAAGAGGTAGAGGAACCAATTCCCAAGTACCACTACTCTGAAGACCACACATCTCGTCAATCATTGCTTGCCTTCTAGGTGGGATAAACCTTCACGTGCAGATTTAGGAATAGATATGGACGACAAAGAAGAAAGACAAGTGCCTTTCCTGAATTTCGGTCCTGGAAGGTAAAATCATCTTCAGTAAAAGTAACTTTGTATTTATGAGAACGAGTTAAACGACTAACAAAAACCAAATTAAATGGACACTCGGGTATATAAAGGACACAATCAACTGACAAGGTAGGAGAAATGCGAGCACTACCTATTCCTTGTGCCTGTGTTTGAGAACCATTAGCTGAAGTTACGGTTGGTAAATGACCAAATGTAGAAAGAGAGGAGAAAAGAGACTTATGTTAAAATGTTATAATTCATTCTGTTCCATTCACTGTCCAAACGATGGAGGGGAATTTTACTCCATTCCGTTCTCTATTCCACTTCGCTCCGCTCCACCCCGCTCTAAAGTTATTTCTTTTTTTCTTTTTTTTGACAAACTCTAAAGTTATTTCTTATTTCTTATTAATTAATTAATAGAAAAATAAGAAAACCCTAAACCAAAGTGGCATTTCCAAATAATCCATCTATCTTCACTGTCGCTCCTCCGGATCTTCTTCTCTCGACTACAACGATGGCGACCAAGATCCTCTCTCGACTCTTCCCCAAAACCCTAACCTTAACTACCATCTACTCTCGCTCCCTCTCCACAACCACCTCCGCTATCTCTCTCCTCCGCCCACTCTCTGGCGCCGTCATCACCTCACCTCGCGTCCGCCTTCCCCTTCCTCCCGCTCTCTCTCAACTCGCGGCACCAACCCCTTCCTCGACGCCCCTACCCCTAACTATTACGCCCTCAAGTTGCGCAATGGTTGCGATTACAAGCACTGCCTGGTTATTATGCAGACACCCGATATTGACCCCTCCAGAGATGAACCCACCGAGGATGAAATCATCGATAGTTATGTCAAAACACTTGCCGAGGTTGTCGGAAGGTAATTGCCGTTATAATTAAATCTTAGTCATCACTCACTTTTTTCGTTCATTTTTTTTCTTCCAAAGTTAATCAACCATGTGTTCTATTCAATTCGACGTCGTTTTAAGGTACTGTTATTTGCCCTAATATAATAAATGCAATATTTCTGATGATTTGTAGTATTTTGTATTCTATTTGTGAATCTGTGAATGTTAGAATATGGATTCCGAAGAATGCGCTTGTGTGAGTAACTGGTTGTGTTTTGGTCCTTATCATTTAGTTTGAGTGGTTTATTTGTTGCAGTGAAGATGAAGCCAGGATGATGGTATATTCAGATATAATATCTACGGACCACTATTCATTTGGGACACTTCTATCCGAAGAGCTTTATGACTGAGTTGAAGGTATTAATATAATCATCATGGTTATGAAATAAACAAACTTTCTTTTAACTTCTGTTTGTTTTTTATACAAATAAGGGTTTCAATTTGTTTCTTTCTTTTTCAAACTTCAGCACTTCCCAGGGTTGTTATGATACTTCCTGATGATCCAGTTGTGAATATTAACGATAAAGCCTATGGAGGTAATGTTTTTTATCATACTATTAATTAAATATCTAGGTAAGATATCTTCAACTGTGTGCTTGGTTGACTTTTCTGTTTAACTCTCATCAGATGACACCTTTATAGACGGGAGACCAATTCCTCCTTATCACAGGTAGTTTTAAAAAGTATTCACAATCAATGACTTGAAAATTGGAGTGATGAAAGACCCTGGTTCAAAGTTCAAATAGTTATCTATTGCTCAATAAACTCTCTTTCTTTTTTCCAGAATTGTTTTCAGAGGGTAAGAAAGTATAAGTTGAGATTCATGTGAAAATTTTCCTTTCATTTAATTTTTAACTTCTTCCAAATGACAAGCTGAATTTCCATATCTATCAAACCTATCAATACCTAGTCAGACTTAATGTATGTAGGAAAATGATACATGTTAGAATTTTAATAACAGATAATGTATGAGTTCATCTGGTCATATGTTAGGAGGGGGTTAGTCTGCTAATCTTGGACCCGCTAAAAGGTTTGGTGCGTACGCTGTGTAGCCACTTACGCTGAGGTACGAGACTATATTTGTATCAGAGAAAGTCAACACCCCGCGGTTGAGAAGAAAGCTAGCAGCAGATTATGCTGTTCTTATTGAACAAAGCTGGTACTTATTTAATGTGATCAGAACCTTTGTGCTCTCATTTGCAAATATTTAATGTGTTCCTGACATGTGTTAATTTCATCATTTGTTGGTGGAAGCTTAGATTATGCTGAATTAAGGTGCAGCTCTGTGTCTTTCTTTGACATTGAAAAACATGAAACTGCCATTTCACCTTGGTCTAGAGCTAGAACAAGACTTGCTAAGGTAAGGTACTGGTTAATAGTTAATGCTCTTAATAAAGCTTTCTCCAAACTCTCAAATTTTGATATTTTCATGCTTCAGGCAAATGAATTTAAGCATCACTTTATCATTTCTGGTTGGTAAAGGTTTGTCGAAAGATGTTGAAGCTCAAAAAATTGCTCTCCTACACTGGCTTGAAGCAGCAAGTTAAACACATCATCAATTCATCATACTAAATCTTTATATACTTGTAAATTCACATGTCTGTTAATGTCATCCACCACACCAATCCATATTTACTGATATGCTGTTGTGATGAAAAGTTAATTAGTATCATTAATCGTTAGTTCTGTTTTTTGCTGTGTGCAGGTTATGGAGGCAAGTTCTGTCTGATTGTTTCATCGCTTCTGGTGGTGGTGAAGATACGGTCTCTCTCTCTCTGATTTCATAAATCAAAATGACTCATGCGCAGGGACACGCGCGTTGTGTCGTTATGTTAAAATACGTCTATCACTTTTCTTTCTGATTGTTTCTTCTTGTGCTTACTTTTGTGCTTTTCCATTTCAGAGTTGAAATATAATCTACGTTCGTTCAACTCAATCACACACTGCAATCAAATACGTAAGTCACTCATTCCATTTAAAAATTAACTTGATTTTGAACGAAATATTGATAGTTTTGGAGGCATTTAATGAGAAAATTGTTTTTCAGTGTTTGGATCGATCCATGAAAAAAGTAGAGAGAAAGAATGAAATAGCAATGTACCTAATACTAATTCAAACTCACAATAGCAATGTACGATATTATATATAATATTATAATGTCTCCTATATACAATATTATATATAATATTATAATGCATATATCATTTGCATAAATTGTAAAAATGTGTAGAAGTTCCATGGATTTACAATTACTATCATAAGCTTTCTGGAGCATGCAACATTATAATTCATACCATTTTAGCTTTCTTTGATGTCATACTCCAACAAGAACTCCATGCCCCCCATTTGTAAGGACAACTAGAAAACAATAGCTTAGTTCACATTTTGATAGAATCTCTAATGCAATTCTAACATAGTAACACCCAAGAGATGCATAATATGGAATATGTTTCTAGCTCTATATTGGTTCTCTTCTTAATATCTTGCAAAAGCTTGGTTGTACGGGGAGAGGGTGACATTTCACTTGTGATAATTCTGAAGTTGTTTTGTACGAGGTGCGCTTTATGTTGCTTTCCTGTCACTAATATTTTACATTAATTCTGCTTATGGGAATTGCATCCTCTGGTAATGCTCATTTATAATTATAAGTGGAGGTTTTTAATGCTTCTGAATAAGTAAAAGAAACATGTTGACTTTATTGTTATGTCCAATTTGTTTTCTGTTTTCATTAGTACATTATTATAAATCTTATTTTGTAAGTTTTTAGTATTAGCTGGACTGAAAAGCTAGCTCAAGACTCGAGTGCAAATTGAATATCGTTAGACTGGGCACTTATGGATTTTACTTGATGCTAAAATAATTATTCTTTTCCTGTTATGAATAACTACTCGTATTTGTATGTTTGCAATTAGCATCATTTTTTGTTTGTGTGCAAATTTTTTAATTTTAAGTTCAGAGTTTACCATCCCCCTCACCCACCCACACACACGGGTATTGATGACCCCAATCCTCTTGAGGGGTAATTGTTTGTTGAAGCTATTGGAATCACTTACTTCTCTATTGAGGGTTCTTTAGTGTGGGAAGAGACTTAATTTTCCCATCATAGGAAAGTGGCTTTCATAGCCATAGATTTAATATATTTATATTTAATGGTTGTGATGTGTTATGGGCAACTTGTTTGACTCAAAGTATGACATCTTTTTTGTTATTTATTAGATGGTCCCTATACAATGATGATTTTGTACATAATATTTAGCAAAATGTCAACAAAGTTTTTAGTAATCAATACAATTATACATTGAATACCTCATCTAGTTCCAATAATTATACACTATGTAAAGAGAAGATGAAGGCTTTTAGCTGGGGTAACAGTTTATTGGTGAATATTAAATGTTTGATAATTTATCAACAAAAAAAAGTTTGGTAATTTACTGATAGAGCAGTTTGCTGAGATTACTTGCCTTCGTATTCTCATATTTTATGTCAGTTTTATGAGTATTTTGCATCACAAGAAAAACAAAGTCGTGTCGACACTGTACAAGGCCATGTCACCTCTACTTTGATTATTTGAGACAAACTTGGATTAGTTTTCCATCTTAAAAAAAACTAGTCTATGTAAAGGCTTGATTTGTATGTAATGTTTAACATCAATTTGGTGAAAGAAATATAGTGAAACACTCTTCCTCTCATTCTCTATCTAGCTGTGTGTGTGTTTGTTTTTCAAATCCATGCCTATTTGATATCAAAATTCAAGAAACACACACTCTCTCGCTCTCTACATGGGGTTCTTTCACATTACATGGTGTTTGTTCTTTGATATTTAAGTGAGTGTACGTACGGCGTAAACTAACCATACACATGTAAGGATAATCAGGTGTTGTTTGTTTTGGACCATTAATGTGCTTGCATTAATTAGACTTCTAAGTTTTTTTTATGATAAGTTCCAGCTGATTAGAATACCGGTTATTAGATGATTTGGATTTTGCTAGTTATTCCTTTTCTATAATATTATGCACTCCAGTCCATATGGCGGCGCGTGCGCTTTCTGCTATAGCGAGGCGCGTTGAGATTCTTCCGGCGAAACCCACCGTCAAGGGTGGCGTATGTGAAGTCTATTTGTTAGGGGTAGTTCATCGCTTTAGGTATATTAATTTTTGTCCTTCTTTTGTTTTATACTAATTTAGAAACTTTATATCAATTTAAAATATTACGTGTCTTGTTTCGTTTTGATTGTAGGAGTCGAGAGAAGATGCCCAAGCAGTGTTAAGATTCCTCCAGCCAGATCTTCTCTTTCTAGAGTTAGACAAAAAAAGAGTTCAAAAGCTACCACAAGTGCCAAAAAAAGAGTTGTATGGCTAGTTAACTTAACTTGCATATATAATCTGCTCTAATATGATAACATGATTGATTGAACTATGTGGTGTGAACTTAACTTGCATATATAATCATAATAATACTAAGTGTCTTAAATATTTTAATCAAAATCCCTAATGAAAAGATAGGTTATGTGTCTTAAATATTTAAGATACTTAGTATTATTATGATTATATATGCAAGTTAAGTTCACACCACATAGTTCAATCAATCATGTTATCATATTAGAGCAGATTATATATGCAAGTTAAGTTAACTAGCCATACAACTCTTTTTTTACACTTGTGGTAGCCTTTGAACTCTTTTTTTGTCTAACTCTAGAAAGAGAAGATCTGGCTGGAGGAATCTTAACACTGCTTGGGCATATTCTCTCGACTCCTACAATCAAAATGGAACAAGACACGTAGTATTTTAAATTGATATAAAGTTTCTAAATTAGTATAAAAATAAAGAAGGGCAAAAATTAATATACCTAAGAGCGATGAGCTACCCCTAACAAATAGACTTCACATACGCCACCCTTGACGGTGGGTTTCGCCGGAAGAATCTCAACGCGCCTCGCTATAGCAGAAAGCGCACGCGCCGCCATATGGACTGGACTGCATAATATTGTAGAAAAGGAATAACTAGCAAAATCCAAATCATCTAATAACCGGTATTCTAATCAGTTGGAACTTATCATAAAAGGAACTTAGAAGTCTAATTGATGCAAGCACCTTAATGGTCCAAAACAAACAACACCTGATTATCCTTACATGTGTATGGTTAGTTTACGCCGTACGTACACTCACTTAAATATCAAAGAACAAACACCATGTAATGTGAAAGAACCCCATGTAGAGAGCGAGAGAGTGTGTGTTTCTTGAATTTTGATATCAAATAGGCATGGATTTGAAAAACAAACACACACACAGCTAGATAGAGAATGAGAGGAAGAGTGTTTCACTATATTTCTTTCACCAAATTGATGTTAAACATTACATACAAATCAAGCCTTTACATAGACTAGTTTTTTTTAAGATGGAAAACTAATCCAAGTTTGTCTCAAATAATCAAAGTAGAGGTGACATGGCCTTGTACAGTGTCAACACGACTTTTGTTTTTCTTGTGATGCAAAATACTCATAAAACTGACATAAAATATGAGAATACGAAGGCAAGTAATCTCAGCAAACTGCTCTATCAGTAAATTACCAAACTTTTTTTTGTTGATAAATTATCAAACATTTAATATTCACCAATAAACTGTTACCCCAGCTAAAAGCCTTCTTCATCTTCTCTTTTTTACATAGTGTATAATTATTGGAACTAGATGAGGTATTCAATGTATAATTGTATTAATTACTAAAAACTTTGTTGACATTTTGCTAAATATTATGTTCAAAATCATCATTGTATAGTGACCATCTAATAAATAACAAAAAAGATGTCATACTTTGAGTCAAACAAGTTGCCCCTAACACATCACAACCATTAAATATATTAAATCTATGGCTATGAAAGCCACTTTCCTATGATGGGAAAATTAAGTCTCTTCCCACACTAAAAGAACCCTCAATAGAGAAGTAAGTGATTCCAATAGCTTCAACAAACAATTACCCCTCAAGAGGATTGGGGTTATCAATACCCGTGTGTGTGGGTGGGTGAGGGGATGGTAAACTCTGAACTTAAAATTAGAAAATTTGCACACAAACAAAAAATGATGCTAATTGCAAACATACAAATACGAGTAGTTATTCATAACAGGAAAAGAATAATTATTTTAGCATCAAGTAAAATCCATAAGTGTTCAGTCTAACGATATTCAATTTGCACTCGAGTCTTGAGCTAGCTTTTCAGTCCAGCTAATACCAAAAACTTACAAAATAAGATTTATAATAATGTACTAATGAAAACAAATTGGAGATAACAATAAAGTCAACATGTTTCTTTTACTTATTCAGAAGCATTAAAAACCTCCACTTATAATTATAAATGAGCATTACCAGAGGATGCAATTCCCATAAGCAGAATTAATGTAAAATATTAGTGACAGGAAAGCAACACAAAACGCACCTCGTACAAAACAACTTCAGAATTATCGCAAGTGTAATGTCACCCTCTCCCCGTACAATCAAGCTATGCATCTCTTGGGTGTTACTATGTTAGAATTGCATTAGAGATTCTATCAAAATGTGAACTAAGCTATTGTTTTCTAGTTGTTCTTACAAGTGGGGGGCATGGAGTTCTTGTTGGAGTATGACATCAAAGAAAGCTAAAATGGTATGAATTATAATGTTGCATGCTACATAAAGCTTATGATATTAATTGTAAATCCATGGAATTTTTACAATTTATGCAAATGATATATGCATTATAATATTGTATATAGGAGACATTATATATAATATTGTACATTGCTATTGTGAGTTTGAATTAGTATTAGGTATATTGCTATTTCATTCTTTCTCTTTTTTTCATGGATCGATCCAAACACTGGAAAAACAATTTTCTCATTAAATGCCTCCGAAATTATCAATATTTCGTTCAAAATCAAGTTAATTTTTAAATGGAATGAGTGACTTACGTATTTGATTGCAGCGTGCGATTGAGTTGAACGAACGTAGATTATATTTCAACTCTGAAATGGAAAAGCACAAAAGTAAGCACAAGAAGAAACAATCAGAAAGAAAAGTGATAGACGTATTTCACAAATACAGTCTGTATTTTGGTTTCAAGTGTCAGGACACATTTAGTGTTGATTTTGCTAGTTGACGTTGGGTTTGCCTAAACATTGATTTAGGCCTAAAACAATTTCTACTCAAGCGTGCAGATTGCTGCAGCGATTGCCTCATTTAGGGTCCCGTGGGAGTAAAGTTTTTCCTCGTGAGGACGTCATTTTAGGGATGGAGGTAGGGACACTACCCCGAATATATTATATAAATATCATTATTATAGGTATACATTATAGTATAAGTACTTGGTTTTTTAGTCATTTTATATATGTTTTTAATTAAAAATTTTAAAATGTGCCGACTATCATTAAATATAATAGTACTTAGTTTTGTATTTTTTTAATATGAAAATATAAAAGGAAGACTAAATTTTATATTTTTATATATTAAAAATTAAACTATACTTTTTTTTGTTTTATTATTACATTTTTTAATTTTATTAGATTTTAATTTGTATATTTTGTGATTTGTAATGTCTTTTCGAAGTCTCCACGAGGACCCATAGAGATAGGGACAGAAAAAAACTCATCGCAGAAATTGGAGACGAGGGAAAGTTTGAGGGATGAGAATGGATAGTGTTGTAGTACTCCCCGCTCCATTGTCATCCCTAATTTTTGTAACTTCGATAAACCTAGAATAATAATACTTGATGAAAATGTGATGCCAACACACTAGGTAAGCCATTTCTTTCACAAATACAATCTGTATTTTGGTTTCAAGTGAGAGGACACATTAGTTTGATTAGTGTCGATTTGGCAGGCTGACGTTGGGTTTGCCCAAACATTGATTTAGGCCTAAAATAAATTCTTAAGTGAAGCTTTTTCTATTAAAAAAGTGAGGCCCGTTCAAAATTAATAATAAATTAATTTATAATGACAAATTATTCATTTTGCGTACAAAGGGAATAACAAATTTAAGGATTTTACAAAATATTATGTGTCTTTTGCTCAAACAACAATTAAATTTTATTTTTTTAAGAGCAAATTATTTATCTATACCACTATTTACTAGCCAGTTAATTGGTGTGTGAAAAGATGTGCAAGTATACACAGTCACAAACAAGTAATACAATGATAAGAAAGGTCGAATCCACAAGGATTAGGTTAACTTTATGTATGTTTAGAAGGCATATAAATTAGTATTACTATTCTACTCACAAATTTTGGGGTTTTTAAGTTAAGTGAAAATACAATGCAAATATGTAAAAGAATACGAAGGAAATAATGTTCTTTTGAGAGTTTCTATGCTTTTAGTGATGCAGAAGCACCAAAGGTGCAGAAGCACCAAAGGTGCAGAAGCACCAAGGTGCAGTTGCATTGAGTGCAGTTGCATGAGTGTGTGCTTTTCAGCTACTTTCTTCAGAGTTTCGTTACAAGCTTCCCATGTCTGGGCTTGCTAAATAAGTTCACTCCTGCCTTTGAAGTGCCCACTGTTTCACCCTAAGGACTATGTTATCCTATGTCTAGGACTTAACATGATTTTAATAAAGTTTTCTTTATTACACAAGTTAACAAAGCCTTCATTAAAACACTCACCCTTATTAGTCTTGATTTTTAATTATAAACCATGACTGAGAATATAACTCTACTTATTCTAAGTGATCAACCTCAAAATAAGATGGATGTAGTATAACACAAGGCCCAAAATGCTTGCAACACTAAAAAGCACAATAACTTACTCAAAAGTTCATTATAAAGTTAGAACATTTCAACCAAAAAGGTTTAGCTCATAATATGCATTGCAAGGCAAAGTTGGATGAAATGAAACATATTAATATAGATGAAAATACAAGAGATATTAATAAGGTAGAGATTACACTGATTTTGTAACATCCTGGGCCCTTTTCTGACTTAGTAGGCTACCCAGCAATGCATTCATGACCTTCTCTACCCCCCATGTAGAGTTTTTGCCTTCCGTGGGAATCGAACCTTGTACCCTGAGGCTTAGGTACAAGCTCAATGCATTCCCACTACCAATTGAACTACTAGCTGGGTAGCCTACTAAGTCAGAAAAGGGCCCAGGATGTTACAAAAAAAGGCGCAGCGCTCTTGCATAAAATTGCTCTGCAGTGCAGAAGCACTGACTTCCTGGTGCAGTTGCACCTAACTAAGTTGATGAAGAAGTGAAGGAAGAAGTCGTCGATTCCTTCCTCACCTTCTTGCCAACTATCTACTATAAAAACTATAAGAAATGAAATGACTAAAATATAAATAAAGTGTATGATCTACATATTATCAAGTGAGATATGCGATGCTCTTCAAGTGAGAAGTGAGAGCCCTTTTTATAGCCTTGGAGATTTTCTTTGCTTGAGGGTTTGCTTGAAAACCAAGTTAACCTAAGAAGGCTTTTCTGATCTTTAGATATGGAGATTGAGTTCAGCACATTTCCATAAGGAGAGGTCCAATTGTGTAAGGCCATATGTCTTTAGGTGAGTAGCCTTTTATGATGATGTTTATGGTGGGCGCCTCCTTATGCATGTGGGCATATGCTCCATGTGAATTGTGACAAAGCATGATGTCATAGAAGTTTTGGAGCAGAGGCATCGTGGTGCAGAAGCATTGTGGTGCAGAAGCATCATCTGTAGGTAAACTGAACAAACACATCAAACATATCAATATATATACAAAATACTTTATTCATCACAGAATTCTTAGAATGTTATTTTACTAATACCACTATATTTAACATACTTTATATTTGGGTTTCAAGCAATTTATTACGTTTAGATGTATAAATAACTCTATATAAATTAGAGTTATCATTAATTAACTTTTTTTGGTCATCATAATAAGGTCTCCGGGCATCAAAGCCCGGTCGAAATAAGAGAACATGAATAATTTTAGAAAATTGGGCCTCCATTAGTTAGAGGCCGAAGCCATTGTTTGGGGTTGCGTTATACCCCATATCCCCACCATTTTTTATTCCCATATTGTCTCTATGAAATTGATTAAACAGATTAATCTAATTAAAAGATAAATCTGTTTGGGAAAAAAATCCAAAACGGATTAAACTTTTAATTAGATAAACACCTTTAAAAGAAAAGTGTACAACAGATTTATCATATAAAGAGATAAATCCGTTATTATAAATTAAAAACGGATTTATTTCTTAGATAAATCGGCCGTTTTGAATATTTTCATAATGGATTTATCTAATAAATAGATAATTACACAAATCCGTTATTATAAATTAACAAAACAGATTTATCTATTTATTAGATAAATCTGTTATGAAAATATTCAAAACGGATTTATCTAATAGATAAATCAATTTTGGTTAAAAATTAAATAACTTATTTATTTAATTTTTTAACTGAAATAATTTTGACAGCCAAGATCCCACCGACAATTTTGATTAAATGCTCACTTTTGTTCGTCTTGATAACTGTGCCCAAGGAAAGATTTTTAACGGTGTAGGTCGCACCGACATTATGAACGGCACAAAATCAATGACCATTGCTATAAATACCCATAGCCTAGTTTTTTTCACACCAACATTTCACTCTGATCTAGTTCTTTCACACCAACACACTTTCAAAATGAGCACTTTTTCAACTCAGTACTCAAGAGACAGCACACCTACCGCTGTTCATCATCGTGGCAAAACCACCAGAAGAGAAGATGGTGTCTTTTTCTCCTGTCCAAATCCTGCTTTATGCAGGCTTAAGCACGACATCACATTCCCTGGTTTGAAAAATAAAGAACAGCGTAAGGTTCAAGTGCAGGGTCATGATCGAGAGGTTAGTAGTATCACTTTTCGCAAACCCAATGTTTGAGATGATGGCCGTGTTTACTGGTCCTCCATGGATGTTAAAACCAACGATGAAGTATGAGCTATGTTGAACTTCTATGACATGTTTCAAACTCTTAGTCCTTTGGAGCTGTACGTAGAAACCAAACGGAGTGTCAACAAGATTATACACTGTTGTTATCAGAGAGGACGTACCATCACAGTAGTTGAAACTTGTCGCCAGTGGATCATTTTCTAAGAACTGTATTTGTTTTTGTTATGTTTTACTTTTTATGTTTGTTTGTGTTGTTGCTTCAATGTAATCCACTTTTGCATCAATCAAAATAAATGTTTAATGTTATGAGTATAATATCCGAAAAATATAACGAGTACTAAAAACAACCACAAAGAAATAGATAATTCCACAAAAGTTCAAACGGAACAATACTACAAAAATAAATCAAGGGTCCCCTCCCTGGGCCAAGTCAATCATGCCCCAGAGCAGCGTCTACTCCGGAGTGCCTCGAGGAATGTGTCCTCCTTGTAGCAACATCCCTAACCACTGAGCAATAATCATCAGTCTCTCATCAGGTCCCATCACTCCTGGTGCCGCTGGTGCTGCATATGCTGCTGGTGCTGGAATGAGGCGGGAAACTGATATTTGAAAGTACCATGGCAAGTATGCCGTATGACACTCACCCACCTCTCTGACTGGAGTAGTTGTGCTGATAACTTCTTGAACTCTGTTATGTGTTACCCCAGTTGGGCAAATGGATCATGACCTCTCTATGGCTTGGACGACCCTCAAGCGGAGGACGAAATCCAAATTGCCGGAGGCACCTATCCGACATGTAGGGTACAGTGATGTCCTCCCAGCCAATAAAGTCCCTAAGTAAAGAGAAAGGGTCTTGCTCTCTAACATCTCGATGGTCCTCAAACGGTATCCAGATAACGCCATCAGGTGTCAATGCATCCAACCTCCTACGATACTCTTGAAGCTTTACAACATCAATCTTCCTTTTCTTCCACCTCCCAACACGTGGACTCGATCGTACCCCAGTGGTACCCCGCTCACATATGTTCGGGAAATATTCAAAAATCCAACACTGAAATATACAAATGAACTAACTCGTTAAAAACAATATATAAAAACAATATATAAAAATAATATATTAAAATAGGAAATGTTACCATGATCAACGTCGTGTACCCCCCCTAACTGGCGACTATCCGCTAGACATCCATAGTTCAGCTGGTCATACAAATATGCCAAGGAAACTGAACCCCATGCCCATGAACTAGTTTAGTTTAGGTCCTCAAGTAATAAAAACCACCTGGCCTCCACTTTGTTTCCAGCCTTGCTACAAAATATGCTCATCTCCAATAAAAGCAATAAGAATACCCTGACAGCAAAAATTTGTCGGCTAACGTGATCTTGGCAGACCCCCAATACCCATTCAAACCGGAAATATGCCCCCTACTAGCTATCATCTCCTCTGTAGCGGCAACAACAGTTACCCCCAACAAATTCACAGCCAGCTAAATGGCCGTGTCAATAGTCACAGGATTGGGTGAGGAGCTGTAAAACCTGCCTATTAAGGGTAGGTGAAGAAGACATGACACATCATCCAAAGTGAGTGTCCTTTCACCAAATGGTAGGTGAAATGAGCTTGTCTCTGGGTGCCACCTCTCAACCAAAGCAGAGATCAGCTCATGGTCAATAGTGGGGAGAGCTAAAAATAAAATGGGACCTAAACGAGACTGGTCAATATACTGATCAAAGCCAATGGTCTGTGCTAGAGGGGCCATGTGTTTGTTGATTTTGTTGCCATGTGCAGGTATTTTCAATTTTTCTCGCAACTGAATAAATTAAAAGGAAAACAATTATTAGGGTAAATTTATATAAGAAGACTATGTAAAAAAAAATTAACTATTATATACCTGGCCTCTAAGAATTTTTGATACTACATGAGCTTCAAATGATGTGAGCACTGAACCATCGATAGGTCCAACATACGGCTGGTCCGCCTGATCAGGCTGCTGCTCCTCCTCGTCATCATCAGAGTCCGAAGAACCAACTGGATGAGGAGTCTGGTAGTCCTGCTCAGGAGTCGCATAACTCTTATCCGTACGGTATCAGTACCCTCATACTGCTCCTCCATGTCCTGCTCAGGAGCCGCGTAACTCTTATCTGTACGGTCATCGCCCTCCCGTCCCCGGGCACACCTATGCCGGTTAGAAGCATGCTCGACTATTCTGACCCGAGTGCGTGTACTCATCGGAGTATTTTTCGGTTCACCACCACCAGCCGACTGTGACGACTTCCCTTGCAATATCAAGCCTTGTGAATTCTGTGGGATTCTGCCACCTACTCTTGTGTAAGCCGCTGCAAAAAAACTCAAAAAAAATTAATACCTTTTTAATTAAAAAAAGATTTAAAATCAAATATGTGTAACGGATTTAACATAAATCCGTTATGTATGCCTGACTATGGATTTAACTATGGATTTCCCATAAATCCGTTTTGGAAATTTCTAAAATCAAAACGGATTTATCACGTGACAGATAAATATGTTAGCTATAATTTGAATGCAAACGGATTTACGTATTTCTGGTTTGCAAATTTTCTGAGGCAAACAGACTTAGCTAAATCCGTTGTGAGAAATCTAGAAGCAAACGAATTTACGTAAATCCGATGTGAAAAAATTTTGTAAATCCGTGGATAAAAGCATTTCGGACGTACACACTCTCTCTCTCTCTCTCTCTCTCTCTCTCTCTCAAATAGTTGTATGTGTGAAATGAGAAAGGGTTGATGGGTTTTGTTAGACTCGAGGGTATTTTTGGTATTTCACTATGGTTGTGGGTATAATGGTGGGGTAAAAAAATGCAACTGTTGGGGATAAACACGTGAAAGGGAGAAGAAAAGGAAGTGGCGGTGCAAAGGTGTCAGAGAATGATTAGGGCAATATCAATGGAATAGTAAAAGCTGCACTGATTTTCATAAAAGTAGGGTACATATTACATACTACTAACGTCTATATATATATATATATATATATATATATATATATCTATACAATGAAACAGGCCCAGGCCCATAATTTCGACCAGCCCATTTCGACTAGGTTACTAACTACACCTATGTTTATTACAAGCAATAGAATTACAAGGTATATCTCAATATTCCCTCCTAATTCACATTGCTGAGTGACATCATCCCAAGCATTGTTCTCAGTTCTTCGAATCTTCCCTTTTGCAATGGCTTGGTCATTGCATCAGCTACTTGAAGTTCCGAACAGCAATATTACAGATTCAGCTTCTCATTGTTTACTTGATCACGCAGGAAGTGATATCTGGTCTCTATGTGCTTCTACCTACCATGTGTGACAGGATTCTTGGCGAGATCTATCGCAGAGTTGTTGTCAATCAACAACTTCATTGCTTCGACCTTGTGCACTCCAATTTCGACCAATAGCATGTTCAGCCATGATGCTTGACATGCTGCAAAGGAAACAGCCACGTACTCTGCTTCATAGGAGGATAGTGCTACAATGCTTTGCTTCTTCGAGCACCATGATATGGGTGTCGTTCCATACATGAAGACATACCCACTTGTACTCTTTCGCTCATTCTTGTCTCCACTCCAGTCGGAGTCAGTGTAACCAAACACTCCAACATCATTCTTCGACTCAGACTTGCTAGGGAATAGAATACCATAACTTTGTGTTCTATTTATATACCTTAGTACTCTTTTGGCAGCTACTAGATGAGAGTCTTTCGGTTTCTCCATGAATCTGCTGATCATTCCGACACTAAACATAATGTCAGGTCGAGTGTTGCATAGGTACCTCAGTGAACCCACAATATGTTTGAAGAGGGTGGTATCTACTTCAATCCCTTCATCATCTTTCTTCAGCTTGCTGCTTGTGTCTGCTGGTGTCGAAACCTCCTTGCAATTGATCATGTCAAATCGGTTCAGGATATCAACTGCATACTTCGACTGATGCAGAAATATTCCCTTACTTGTCTTTGTAAATTCCATTCCTAAGAAATATGATAGATGTCCTAGATCACTCATTTCGAACTCAGACATCATCACTTTCTTAAAGGCTTCGACTTTGACTTCATTACTGTCAGTTACTAGTAGATCATCTACATACAGGCACAACAACAACTGAGTCGAAGTTCCATTCTTCTTCACATATACTCCATGTTCATTGGTGCATCTCATGAACTTCTGAGCCAAGAGAAATCCATCAATTCTCTTGTTCCACGCTCTTGGGGCTTGCTTGAGTCCATATAGGACTTTCTCAAGCTTAAAAACCATGTCTTCTTGACCCTTCGACTCAAAACCAGATGGTTGACAAACATAGACTTCCTCCTCCAGAGGTCCATTAAGAAATGCTGACTTTACATCTAGTTGATGTAGGGGCCAGCCTATATGACTTGCCAATGCTACTACCAATCTTATGGTTTCGATCCTGGCTACTGGGGCAAAGACCTCATTCAAATCCAAACCAGGTTTCTGCAGGAAACCTTTGGCTACTAGCCTGGCCTTGTACTTGGCCACTTCTCCATTGGGCTTGACTTTGGTCTTGTAGACCCATTTCACGCCTATAGCTTTCTTTTGCCTTGGAAGTTCGACTAGCTTCCAAGTGCCATTCTTTTCGATTGACTTCAGCTCATCAATCATTGCTTCCTTCCACTGCTTGTGACTAAGAGCTTCTTCCAGGCTCACTGGTTCTGCTTCAGCCATTAATGCAAAGTGTGTCAGGTCTCCCTCTGCTGTAATAGCAGAATCTGGGAATGTGTCGAATCCTTCTAGCCTCACTGATATCTACCTTTCCCTCTGTGACCTTCTGACAGGTTCGACAGCAATGGGTTCTTTAGGTTCTTCAGTTTCAACCTCTTCATTTTGATCATTCAGATCATGAACTTCGCTGAAGCCCATTGTTGTAGGTTTCTCATAGCCTTCTTCCCAGTTCCAATGTTTCGACTCATCTACTACGACATCTCTGCTTTTCACCATTTTCTTCTGCACAGGATCATACAGTTTGTATGCTCCTGTCGAATGATAGCCAACAAGAATCATTTGTTGTGCTCTATCATCCAGCTTGCTTCTTAGTTGCTCATGGACATGTCTATAGCATAATGAGCCAATTATTCTGAGATGCTTGACACTTGGCTTTCTTCCTAACCAAGCTTCCTCAGGTGTCTTCCCAATCAGTCTCTTTGTGGGGCATTTGTTCAGAATGTATACTGCTGTGGCTACAAGTTCTCCCCATAAACTATGAGGTAGCTTCTTCTCCTTCAACATACTTCTTACCATGTTGAGGATGGTCCTGTTTTTCCTCTCAGCTGTTCCATTATGCTGAGGCGTGTAAGGTGAAATGACTTCATGTACAATGCCTTCATTTTCACAGAATTTTACAAATTCATGTAAATTGTACTCACCACCTCCATCAGTTCTAAGGGTTTTGATTGCACATTCACTCTGCTTCTCAATCATTACCTTAAACCTTTTGAATATTACAAGTACATCACTCTTCCTTTTGATCAAATACACCCAGGTCATTTTAGTGTATTCATCAATGAAGGTGACAAAGTACTTGTTCCCTCCTAATGAACTGTCTTCGAAAGGGCCACAAACATCAGAAAATATCACCTCTAACTTCTTCTCTGCTCTGCTAGGTACTTCTGATTTAAATGAGTTACTTGGTTGCTTTGACTTGCAGCAACTCTCACATACTTCGACAGGTACCTTTACTGCAGGCAACCCATGAACCATCTTCTTTTCATGTAGTTGACTCAAGCTTTTGAAGTTTAGGTGGCCAAATCTTCTGTGCCACTTCCAGTGCTCCTCTTCGACAGTAATTTTGAGGCATTTCTCTTCGACTACTTGCAACTTGATCTTGAAGGTTCTGTTACTCTGCATCAACACCTTCAAGATCATCTTCTTGTTTGAGTCGAATAAGCTGAGACTATTATCACCCATTTCGACAGTGAATTTCTTCTCAATCATCTGCCCAATACTCAGCAGATTGTTCCTCATATTTGGTACATAGAATACCTCTTGAATGTAGCACCATTTTCCATCTTTCGACAGGAACTTTATGGTACCAATTCCTTCTGCAGTGACTCTGCTATTATCAGCAAACCTTATTCTTTTGCTAATTTTCTTCAATTCGACAAACCACTCCTTGTGACAGCACATGTGGTTTGAGCATCCTGTGTCGAGATACCATTCGACAGGCTTCTCTTCAGTCGAATTTGTATCTGCCTTCAACAACAGTAATTTTGGGTCATTAGCTGTCATGAATGATAATTCTTCGTCATCGTTGCTGGCAATGTTGGAGGCATCACCAGTGTTACCACTGCCCTGCCACACACACATTGCACAAGTATTTTGAGCATCACAAGTGTATCCACTTATACAAGTGTTCCCACTGTTTTGCTCGCTACTTTCAGCAACTTCTTCATTGAGATGAATCTCATCTTCGACTGCCATTAGCATTAACCCATCTGAGTCAGAATCTGTGTCACTATCATCTGCAAATTTGGCTTCAGCATCTTTGTTTCTAGGAACTTTCTTGTTTTTACACTTGTTCTTATAATGCCCAAATTGCTGACGGTTATAACACTGCACTTTCGACAGGTCTCCATTCTTCTTGTCGAAAGATCCTTGCTATTTCTGCTTACTGTTTGATCCTTTTTCTTTACCCTTCTCCTTTTTGTTGTTTGCCTTCCAATTTTTCTTAGAGGAGTATGATAGTAAGGCTTGTTCAGTTTCTTTCTCTGAACTTCTCTGCCTTATTCTCAATTCATGAACCTCTAAGGAACCCTGAAGTTCATCTAACTTCAATGTATCTAGGTCCTTGGATTCTTCGATAGCAGTGACAACATAGTCGAATTCCTGGGTTAAGGATCTAAGCACCTTTTCGACTTTATTTGATTCAGTCGTAGTTTCACCATTTCCTTTCATTTGGTTAGTTAAAGCTACTAACCTCGTAATGAATTCTCCAATTGATTATCCATCTGTCATCTTCAAGGCCTCGTACTGTTTCCTGAGCGACTGAAGACGTATCTTCTTTAGTCTATCTGCTCCTCCATACGAGTTCTTGAGGATGTCCCATGCTGCCTTTGCTGACTCACTGTCGATGATCAGGTTCGGGACATTGGAATCAACACATTGGTGAATCAAAAACAGCCATTTTCCATCTTTCTTCCTCAGCGAATGGTGGTTGTTCCTTACCGCTTCAGTGGCGTTTGCTGCCAGGGGTGGAACACCATCATTCACGACATCAAGTACATCTTGATATCGAAACAGCACATTCATCTACGCACACCATCGTTCATAGTCTTTTCCGTCAAAGATAGGGAGGTTCCCCGGAATACCTCCACCAAAGTTGTCTCGCGCTGCTATGAATCTTGATAGATTTTTGTAAGGATCTAACAAGCTCTTGATACCAGTTTGTTGGGGATAAACACGTGAAAGGGAGAAGAAAAGGAAGTGGCGGCGCAAAGGTGTCAGAGAATGATTAGGGCAATATCAATGGAATAGTAAAAGCTGCACTGATTTTCATAAAAGTAGGGTACATATTACATACTACTAACGTCTATATATATATATATATATATATATATATATATATATATATATATATATATATATATATATATATATATATATATATACAATGAAATAGGCCCAGACCCATAATTTCGACCAGCCCATTTCGACTAGGTTACTAACTACACCTATGTTTATTACAAGCAATAGAATTACAAGGTATATCTCAATAGCAACCCCATTGTTTGGCTGGCTTTATCTATATATGGGCCGTCGTGGGTCGGTTCTAGTTGGCTTTGTATAATGGCCTATTGGTAACAGATATACAACATTCTAGTAGTTAAGCTCTCCCCTCTCTCCTTAACCAATAAAAAAGCTCTCCTCTCTCTGCAGTCTAAACCATCAAGAGTTTTTAGTAAGTCAATTTTTTTTATACATATTGAGTCAAATTATATTAACGAACATCAAGAGTTTCTTTATAGAGAAATGCACCTTAAAAATAGACGTCTCTCAATTTCCCGTTGTCCCCATGAAACATCAAGAGTATTCATACCCGTTGTCCCCATGGAAAGAGCACAAAATCTCCAAAAATTGAAAATGCTCTAATAGTCCTATAATTTTTTGCATGCATAATGCGTGATGATATAGTAATTTTTTGCAGCTAAGTTCCTAATTTTGCACCAATGTTCTTAGTTTTGCACCACTCTAATACACCACACTCTCACATATTTTATTTTAAAAAAAGTTTTTCTTTTTCCTTGAATCGGTTATTGTTCTTATTATCCTAATTTTGATTCTGTTAATGCTAATTACTTGGTAATTGTTGCGTTAAAAACACACTTAGAGGAAGTGTACTCTTTCGCAGAAGTAATATAAAAGATTATCGTCTCCATAGGGATTAATTAACAAATACCAAACTAATCAAGATTGTCTATTGTTTAGACGATCTAATAATTGAGTTGTAATAAAAACAAATAGAAATATATAAATAACAATAATTAAAATACTAGATTTAATAAATGAAGAGAAGCCTAGGGCCACGGTTTCACTTGCAAGCTTTGATTCCTCTATGTCTAAATCTACCTGAATTTCTTTTATTTTATTCAGTTACCAATCTCTTTACTAAAGCTATTAATCCGTTTGGTCATTCGCGATTAATATTCTTTTTCCTGAATTAACTCTTGTTTGGTCATGCAAGAATTTAAATTCAAGAAAAGCATAAAGAGCAAAAATGTTGAATGATTGAAAGACTAAATTAAAGTTTGGTCATCCATTAATTATAGCCTCAATTATCCTATAGGTCCACCAACTAATTGCAGTACGGTCGCTGATCAACTAATTGATTATGAACATGCAAAGGGTTGTAAATCCTAATTATGTGATAAAAGTAATAAGATAATATTAATTGAAATAAAAACCGGGAATTCAAAACATAAATTAAAACATAGAAAGATCTCTAGTCTTGCAAGATCTACCTAAGACCCTAGAAGAGGATTTAGCTATCCATACTGACTAAGAACAATGAAAAAAATTAGGAGTCATGAATTACAGTCTCCTTCTCTGCTCCAAAGCTCTCTTACATTGTCAACAACGGTTACCTAAATCTCTCCCTCTCTCTCTCTCTCTCTCGGCGTCCGCGTTCCTTTCTTTGAGTTACTGTTGCGGCTCCCCCCTCTATTCTTGCGTAGCAGCCAATTTATATAAGCTTAAGCCTAGGTATTGTGTGATTGCCAACGTTTTTCCAACGTCAGCTTCCGATTCTCAATCCCATGTGCATGCCTTGTTTTCAATTGGATTTGGGCTTCCCTTTTCCACACTTGGGCCACATGCTTCTTTTCCTTTTGTTTTAAGTTGAAATCCACGGCTCCCTGGCCTTTATTTATATTTCAACCCACATTTGTAATTCAGCTCACACACACACACACACACACACACACACACAGATATATATATATATATATATATATATATATATATATATATATAATTTTAAGTGGCTCCAAATAGAAGTTTGATTCTTTTGCATATTTTCTTTCTTCCTGCAAAATATAGAGCAAATTAAGTCAGTGATTAATATAATTAGTTATAATTACCCTGAAAACGAGTCAAAAATATCTCTAAAAATATACTAATTTAGAGTTTATCAGTAATTTGTGTTAGTACTATTTAATTAATTTGTATTTTTTGTTAGTGCTAGTTAATTCATTTTGATTATGTTAGTCTATTTAATTTGAATCTGTTATGTATTTTGTGAATATGTTGATTCTTTTAGTGCTATTTAATTTGTATTTAGGAACTTGTTAGTGCTATTTAATTAGTGTTATTTAATTTGTGTTGGTCTAGTGCAACACAAGTTGTGAACTTGTTAAAGTATTATTTTTATTATATTTCAGTGATGTCTGTGTTTGAAAAATTTTGTACCCCCTGACCTAGGGTCCTGGGTCCGCCACATCAGCAACACAAACTGATGATTTATCGCTTTCCCTTTCCAAGTGTACTTATAAGTATGAGTAATGTTATTTTGCCAAAATGTTCTAACAAAAAATAGCCAAAAACCAAATTACAACACCAATTAACCAAGTTTTATAGGTTATTAACCAATCTGTTTTTTCACTGATTTTAGTCAATGGCCTAGAAAATTGTGAAAAAGCAGGTTGGTTAATGGCTTATAAACTTGAATAATTGGTGTTGTAACTTGGTTTTTAACTATTTTTGACTGAAACATTTTGGCTAAATAACATTACTCTATTAGTATACAAGTACTAGACTACTTTTGTCAAAACAAAAAAAGTACTAGACTACAAGAACCTTTAAGACATAATTGTTGACGAGTCACTAGCTACTTGGTTTTTACAAAAAAAAAAGAAGTCGTAACAATGTTCAAAAATTATCGTATCAACATTTTAGTTAAATTATGTCTTTGATTTTACATTTTTGTCTCATGGTTACTGTTTCTGTTTGCAAATATTTATAAATATTTAAATGGCATGAAAATTTTCAAAAAAAAAGTATAATAAATCGTATAACTAAATTTAAATTGAAAATTACTATAATATGTAAATACTATATAAATTGAAAAAGTATAATGATAGTATAAATTTTTAAAATTAAATATTTTCTTCAATGCCCATGAGTGAAATCATGCCAAATACAAATGTGAAATTTTCTTCTCGCATGCTAGCTGCATTTAGAGCATGCTGGGTTTAGATTGTAGACACTTCCGATTCAAACTTAAGAGAAAACTAGTGGCCTGATTTTTTAGATAAATGCTTTTTGGGTAATATGCCACTTGGAAAACAATTTTGTCCAAGATATTTTACTTTTATAAGGCCAATTCTTACATAAATGAATTTAACTTTATTTATTTATCTTCTATAGTGTGTTTATTAGATTCGTTTTTTGTATTTGGATATGGATATTTGTATTCATTTAGTAGTGTTGGGACTCATAAATGTAAGCACAATGACATGAGGTGTTCAAATGACATATAATTTATGATTTGAATCATATCACCAAATACCATTCACAGTTGACCAAGTTTTTATTAAAATTGACCAACCTGTTATTTTTATATTTTCCTTGTGAAACTGACCAAGTGGGTACTAAATGAGTGTTTGAAAAACACATAAATGTAATCACAATGAAATGCGTGTTTAAATGACATATAATTTATGACTTTGAACCATATCACCAAATTCCCTCGACAATTACCCAAGTTTTTATCAAAATTCACCAACCTATTATTTTCATGTTTTCCTTGTGAAACTGGCTATTAGACTTCAAGTAGGTACTAAATGAGTGTTTGGGGACCCATAAATGTAAGCACAATGACAAGTGGTGTTCAAATGACAAATAATTTATGACGTTGAACCATATCACCAAATTCCCTTGACAATTACCCAAGTTTTTATCAAAATTCACCAACCTATTATTTTCATGTTTTCCTTGTGAAACTGGCCATTAGACTTCAAGTAGGTACTAAATGAGTGTTTGGGGACCCATAAATGTAAGCACAAGGACAAGTGGTGTTCAAATGACAAATAATTTATGACGTTGAACCATATCACCAAATTCCCTTAACAATTACCCAAGTTTTTATCAAAATTTACCAACCTATTATTTTCATGTTTTCCTTGTGAAACTGACCATGAGACTTCAAGTGGGTACTAAATGAGTGTTTGGGGACCCATAAATGTAAACACTGAGAAGGGGTGTTTAAAAGACACAATTTATGACTTTGAGCCATATTACCAACTTTGCTTAACAATTACCCAAGTTTTTATCAAAATTGACCAACCCGCTATTTTCATGTTTTTCTTGTGAAACTGACCATATGACTTCAAGTGGGTATTAAATGAGTGTTTGGGGACCCATAAATGTAAGCACCAAGACATATGGTGTTCAACCAACCAAAGACTTCCCAAGAGGTAGAGGAAAACAATTTTGTCTAAGATATTTTACTTTTATAAGGCCAATTCTTACATAAATGAATTTGAATTTATTCATTTATCTTCTATAGTGTGTTTATTAGATTCGTTTTTTGTATTTGGATGTGGATATTGAGTATAATTTGAGATCTTTGTATTGGGATATAAATATTGTATTTGTTGTGATTTTGTCGCTTTATATCCAATTGAGGAGTACTTTTTATATCGGTTCCTCTAGATAACCGATACCAAAAGTACTTTTTAATATCGGTTCACACCTGATGTCAAAAATACGCTTATACTTGATAAAAAATTGACTTTTTATAACGGATCTACGGGTAACCGATATGAAAACCATTTTTCGCATCGGTTCCACAACCGATGTTAAAAGTCCATATTTTTTATATCTCTTTTTTTCTGCATCGGTTCAGGAACCGATATGAAATCTCATTTTTAACCGATATGAAATGTCTTTTTTCCACTATAATTCCTCCAACTAGCACACAATACCCAGAAATGGACCGCTTATCAATGGGTGAGCCGGCCCAATCGACGTCTGAATAACCAACTATTTATGTGTGCCCTCTATCTTCATAAATGAGACATTTTCCTGGAGCGCTTTTAACATACTTTTGGATTCAAATCACGACATCCCAATTATATTGACAAGGAGAATTTAAGAATTGACTCACCACACTGACTGCAAAGAAAATATCTTGACGTGTGACAGTAAGATAGTTTAACTTTGCAACCAATCTTTTGTATCTCCCAGGATCTGAAATTGGCTCCCCCTGATTAGGTAGAAGTTTGACATTTAGATCCATAGGAGTGTCAACTGGTTTGACGTTCAATAGACCTATCTCTTCAAGAATATCCTTGGCATATTTTCTTTGTGAAATTACTAGACCATCCTTGGATTAGGCTACCTCGATACGCAAGAAGTAGCGGAGTCGGCCAAGGTCTTTTGTCTGAAACTGGTTAGAAAGATGTTGCTTCAATTGGAGTATGCCATGATGATCACTACCAGTTATAACAATATCATCCACATAAACAATTAGATAGATGCATCCCTGGGCTGAATGTCGATAGAATACAGAGTGGCCGGATTCAGTACGAATCATAGCAAATTGTTGTGCTACAACACTGAACTTTCCAAACCAAGCTCGTGGAGACGGTTTAAGACTATAAAGAGACCTGTGAAGCCTACATACCATATAAGAGGACTCCCCCTGAGCAACAAACCTAGGTGGTTGCTCCTTATACACTTTCTCTTCGAGATCCCCGTGAAAAACAACATTTTTAATGTCAAGCTGGTGGAGAGGCCAATGTCGAATGGCCGCAATAGAGAGTAGGAGAAATGCGAGCACTACCTATTCCTTGTGCCCGTGTTTGAGAACCATTAGCCGAAGTTACGGTTGGTAAATAACCAAATGTAGAAAGAGAGGAGAAAAGAGACTTATGTAAAAATGTTATAATTCATTTTGTTCCATTCACCGTCCAAACGATGGAGGGGAATTTTACTCCATTCCGTTCTCTATTCCGCTTCGCTCCGCTCCACCCCGCTCTAAAGTTATTTCTTTTTTTTTGACAAACTCTAAAGTTATTTCTTATTTCATATTAATTAATTAATAGAAAAATAAGAAAACCCTAAACCCTTTACTCTTGCCATTTCCAAATAATCCATCTATCTTCACTGCCACTCCTCCGGATCTTCTTCTCTCGACTACAACGATGGCGACCAAGATCCTCTCTCGACTCTTCTTCCCCAAAACCCTAACCTTAAGTACCATCTACTCTCGCTCCCTCTCCACAACCACCTCCGCTATCTCTCTCCTCCGCCCACTCTCTGGCGCCGTCATCACCTCACCTCGCGTCCGCCTTCCCCCTTCCTCCCGCCCTCTCTCAACTCGCGGCACCAACCCTTTCCTCGACGCCCCTACCCCTAACTATTACGCCCTCAAGTTGCGCAATGGTTGCGATTACAAGCACTGCCTCGTTATTATGTAGGCACCCGATATTGACCCCTCCAGAGATGAACCCACTGAGGATGAAATCATCGATAGTTATGTCAAAACACTTGCCGAGGTTGTCGGAAGGTAATTGCCGTTATAATTAAATCTTAGTCATCACTCACTTTTTTCGTTCATTTTTTTTCTTCCAAAGTTAATCAACCATGTGTTCTATTCAATTCGACGTCGTTTTAAGGTACTGTTATTTTCCCTAATATAATAAATGCAATATTTCTGATGATTTGTAGTATTTTGTATTCGTTTTGTGA
The DNA here is from genome assembly GCA_039519185.1 of Astragalus membranaceus. NCBI lineage: Eukaryota > Viridiplantae > Streptophyta > Magnoliopsida > Fabales > Fabaceae > Astragalus > Astragalus membranaceus. The sequence continues at coordinate 214,069,213 of CM076846.1, read as the reverse complement.
ATTTGTGAATGTTAGAATATGGATTCCGAAGAATGCGCTTGTGTGAGTAACTGGTTGTGTTTTGGTGTAACCGGAAAACGGATACTAGGGAGAATAAACTCCGGTAATACCCTAACTCAAGCCAGAAAAGGTAATGGGATGAATACCCTTTGATGGTTCATGAGTTGAGAGAAATAAAAGAGTGTTTTTAGGGATAAGAAATATTTGATTTTGATATTGATTGGTTGATTCCTTCATTACATGCTTGTCCTAATATATAGGCAAAGGAGGCTACACATGATTAGCCACTCAATGCTAGATACTAAGAATATTCTAACCTAGATGCTATACTAGCTTCTAGAAACTAGGTGAGTCATTACCTAGGAATATTCTAGATAATGGTGAGTCACACAACAAGACAAAAAGCATAACAGTGCTAGAATTAAACCTACTAGGTAAAAAGGTAAATACTAATATTATTACTGTCACAATACTGGCCCCTTCAAACATCCTTGTCCTCAAGGATGAATATTTCCATGTGTCATGCTTAAGAAGTAAGGTCTTTCACTTGAGTAGTCTTGGAGGAACATAAATTCGACCCCGGTCAATCGTTTTTCTGTGAACAATAGCCACATATGCATGTAGAGAATGTCGGTCAGTGTTGGAAGTTGTAATTGGATAAACCATGAATTGGGATACCAGAAGAAAGTGATGCATCGCTGAAATGTGAACAAATGCAATGAGTTGAAGCATTGAAGCCTCCTGGACATGGAATAGTGCATTCTTAACATGTTTGCAATTAGCGCGCTGCACCATATTTGACAGCATTGTCGCCATGTAATCAGACATGCTTACAGTGCTATAATCAATCATAGCAATGATCGTCTTGACTATGTGAGGCATAAGGGATCTTTGAACCAATTCTTCATACAACGACTCAGTCAAGACAGAGTTGACTACATCAAATGCAGCCACACATTTAGTAAATAGCTCAAATGCTATTTCTGGAATCCTATAAAACTGAACCAATTCGTTGTACTCTGTCCTAATGAAAGTTGGCTTCCTATCACTAGAAATCGGAATAGGCATCCCTTGTAGGTTGGAGCAGTGATTCAAAAAAAATTGGGCATCAATAAGATATTCCCAAGCAACCTGTGTAACAATCTCAGCTTGAGGATCATGATCTATAAATGGATGTTTGGGAATTTTCAGTATGTCAATAATCAAATGCGTATTCTTCAAAGCATGGGGTCCAAGAATCTGAATAAACCATCCCCAAGCTTGAATAGCTTGAATCTTCGTACCATTATCTAGTAAATCCTTCATCACATTGAGCAAGTTTAACTTCAAATCTATGACAACACCCTTGGAAAGATCCAATGAAGGAGGAATAACCATAGAGCTGGTCTTTGACCATAACAAGGAGGGCACTTCATTATCACTAGCAGTTGGAACACAATCAAATTCCTTATCCACTATTGTTTCAATATTCATTAGTGTTCTACCATGCCTTGAACCAACAGAAAAATATTTAACACCTTGACTAGAAGCCTTTCCAACAGAACCAGTTTCAAAGATATTCATTTCAATAAATGAATGTTTATGGCAATGAAGAACAACTAAGTGCATGCCAAGTTCTATCAACATGCTAGTAAAGATGCAATTATCATGCTCCATATCCATCCTAGGCATTTCTTCGAACAACTCAATAGCAGCATTCACTAGGCACCCAGTAATAAAGCAATTCCAAACAACAACTAGACACTTTGGCATTTCATCAAACACTTGGAGGGCATAATCAAAGCATTCAGAAGAATCATGGTAAACACAATATAATCCTCTCAAGCATCTAAGTAGATTACTCCACATCTTCCTTAAGAGCCCTTTTTCTATTCCAACATAATTCATCCAAACAAAATCAGAATAGCAAGCCTTAGTGTGAAACTTGCAGTGACAAACCTGGAATTTCACAAATGACCTTTGAAGACTCTGTTCTGGTAGTGTTGGAAGTGTCGATGTTGGTGGTGGATCTTTATTCCACTTAACGAGAGGATTTCCCCGAGCAGCATGTAGAATATCTTCTAAAAGATTAGTGTCAGGTCCCTCGTTCTTCTCTAGGAGAACAGTTTTCTTCAAATCTGAGTTAGCACCCAACGTTTGTCCCTCCTCTCGAGCTCTGTCACGAATTTCAACAACTCTGGGGAGAAATTTGTTGAGATGATGTTGAGATGCAATTTCGTGCTCCACTGAGTTGTCAATAGTGATGTTCGTAAGGTCCCTTGACATTTTATCAAACACCCTGTGTTCTCGAATTTGTATTGTTGAGAAACGTTTTGCGATGGTAAGCGACTGGGCCAGATTGAGTGACGATGACGAAGTGGCAATCCTATCAGGTGGTTTTGGTGGCGGAATCGTTGTCGGTGTCAGCATCGTAGGCGGTGGATCTTTATCCATGTGTTCGTCAACGATATGAGATGCTAGTTCAGCAGCATGATCATCGTTGGAGTTTTGCTGGAGCTTGGAAAAGCCATGGTTGTGAAAGGCTTGTGGAACAAACTCCCTGTGCGTGATGTGTTTGGCAGCAGAGAAGGCATGGTCGAGCAGGATCTGAGGTTCGAACACATTATGCTTAAGTTCGACGGTGTTGTTAGCTTCGCCAATCAAATCCCCTTCAGCGGCGGTCACAACTATTTCCGGCGCATCAACCTCAAGCGGTTTTTCTTGGATGGAATGTTCCGTTGCTACAGCTTCGTTGATTTCTGTTGGTGGTATGAAAGATTGCGAGAACTCTCCAGATTTTCCATGAAACTGTTCAAACTCCTGTGTCTATTAAACACGCCGTTTTCTCTAAAGAAACCCTCTGTTCAGACTCCAGATTTTTCTTGTCATAGTCATATAATATTGCAAATTTTTTGTCAAAACAGGATTGATAAAGATGGGCAATAGTAACTGTCTCCATAGGTGAAGTACCAGGTTGATGCTTTGATACCAAGTGTAACCGGAAAACGGATACTAGGGAGAATAAACTCCGGTAATACCCTAACTCAAGCCAGAAAAGGTAATGGGATGAATACCCTTTGATGGTTCATGAGTTGAGAGAAATAAAAGAGTGTGTTTTTAGGGATAAGAAATATTTGATTTTGATATTAATTAGTTGATTCCTTCGTTACATGCTTGTCCTAATATATAGGCAAAGGAGGCTACACACGATTAGCCACTCAATGCTAGATACTAGGAATATTCTAACCTAGATGCTATACTAGCTTCTAGAAACTAGGTGAGTCATTACCTAGAATTATTCTAGATCATGGTGAGTCACACAACAAGACAAAAGCATAAGAGTGCTAGAATTAAACCTATTAGGTAAAAAGGTAAATACTGATATTATTACTGTCACATTTGGTCCTTATCATTTAGTTTGAGTGGTTTATTTGTTGCAGTGAAGATGAAGCCAGGATGATGGTATATTCAGATATAATAACTACGGACCACTATTCATTTGGGACACTTCTATCCTTGCAATTGATTATGTCAAATCGGTTCAGGATATCAACTGCATACTTCGACTGATGCAGAAATATTCCCTTACTTGTCTTTGTAAATTCCATTCCTAAGAAATATGATAGATGTCCTAGATCACTCATTTCGAACTCAGACATCATCACTTTCTTAAAGGCTTCGACTTTGACTTCATTGCTGTCACGTGAAAGGGAGAAGAAAAGGAAGTGGCGGCGCAAAGGTGTCAGAGAATGATTAGGGCAATATCAATGGAATAGTAAAAGCTGCACTGATTTTCATAAAAGTAGGGTACATATTACATACTACTAACGTCTATATATATATATATATATATATATATATATATATATATATATATATATATATATATATATACACACACAATGAAACAGGCCCAGACCAATAATTTTGACCAGCCCATTTCGACTAGGTTACTAACTACACCTATGTTTATTACAAGCAATAGAATTACAAGGTATATCTCAATATTCCCTCCTAATTCACATTGCTGAGTGACATCATCCCAAACATTGTACTCAGTTCTTCGAATCTTCCCTTTTGCAATGGCTTGGTCATTGCATCAGCTACTTGAAGTTCCGAACAGCAATATTCCAGATTCAACTTCTCATTGTTTACTTGATCACGCAGGAAGTGATATCTGGTCTCTATGTGCTTCGACCTACCATGTGTGACAGGATTCTTGGCGAGATCTATCGCAGACTTGTTGTCAATCAACAACTTCATTGCTTCGACCCTGTGCACTCCAATTTCGACCAATAGCATGTTCAGCCATGATGCTTGACATGTTGCAAAGGAAGCAGCCACGTACTCTGCTTCACAGGAGGATAGTGCTACAATGCTTTGCTTCTTCGAGCACCATGAGATGGGTGTCGTTCCATACATGAAGACATACCCACTTGTACTCTTTCGATCATTCTTGTCTCCACTCCAATCGGAGTCAGTGTAACCAAACACTCCAACATCATTCTTCGACTCAGACTTGCTAGGGAATAGAATACCATAATTTTGTGTTCCCTTTATATATCTTAGTACTCTTTTGGCAGCTACTAGATGAGAGTCTTTCGGTTTCTCCATGAATCTGCTGATCATTCCGACACTAAACATAATGTTAGGTCGAGTGTTGCATAGGTACCTCAGTGAACCCACAATCTGTTTGAAGAGGGTGGTATCTACTTCAATCCCTTCATCATCTTTCTTCAGCTTGCTGCTTGTGTCTGCTGGTGTCGAAACCTCCTTGCAATTGATCATGTCGAATCGGTTCAGGATATCAACTGCATACTTCGACTGATGCAGAAATATTCCCTTACTTGACTTTGTAAATTTCATTTCTAAGAAATATGATAGATGTCCTAGATCACTCATTTCGAACTCAGACATCATCACTTTCTTAAAGGCTTCGACTTTGACTTCATTGCTGTCAGTTACTAGTAGATCATCTACATACAGGCACAACAACAACTGAGTCGAAGTTCCATTCTTCTTCACATATACTCCATGTTCATTGGTGCATCTCATGAACTTCTGAGCCAAGAGAAATCCATCAATTCTCTTGTTCCACACTCTTGGGGCTTGCTTGAGTCCATATAGGACTTTCTCAAGCTTAAAAACCATGTCTTCTTGACCCTTCGACTCAAAACCAGGTGGTTGACAAACATAGACTTCCTCCTCCAGAGGTCCATTAAGAAATGCTGACTTTACATCTAGTTGATGTAGGGGCCAGCCTCTATGACTTGCCAATGCTACTACCAATCTTATGGTTTCGATCCTGGCTACTGGGGCAAAGACCTCATTGAAATCCAAACCAGGTTTCTGCAGGAAACCTTTGGCTACTAGCCTGGCCTTGTACTTGGCCACTTCTCCATTGGGCTTGACTTTGGTCTTGTAGACCCATTTCACGCCTATAACTTTCTTTTGCCTTGGAAGTTCGACTAGCTTCCAAGTGGCATTCTTTTCGATTGACTCCAGCTCATGAATCATTGCTTCCTTCCACTGCTTGTGACTAAGAGCTTCTTCCAGGCTCACTGGTTCTGCTTCAGCCATTAATGCAAAGTGTGTCAGGTCTCCCTCTGTTGTAATAGCAAAATCTGGGAATGTGTCGAATCCTTCTAGCCTCACTGATCTCTGCATTTCCCTCTGTGACCTTCTGACAGGTTCGACAGCAATGGGTTCTTTAGGTTCTTCAGTTTCAACCTCTTCATTTTGATCATTCAGATCATGAACTTCGTCGAAGTCCATTGTTGTAGGTTTCTCACAGCCTTCTTCCCAGTTCCAATGTTTTGACTCATCTACTACGACATCTCTGCTTTTCACCATTTTCTTCTGCACAGGATCATACAGTTTGTATGCTCCTGTCGAATGATAGCCAACAAGAATCATTTGTTGTGCTCTATCATCCAGCTTGCTTCTTAGTTGCTCAGGGACATGTCTATAGCATAATGAGCCAATTATTCTGATATGCTTGACACTTGGCTTTCTTCCTAACCAAGCTTCCTCAGGTGTCTTCCCAATCAGTCTCTTTGTGGGTCATTTGTTCAGAATGTATACTGCTGTGGCTACAAGTTCTCCCCATAAACTATGAGGTAGCTTCTTCTCCTTCAACATACTTCTTACCATGTTGAGGATGGTCCTGTTTTTCCTCTCAACTGTTCCATTATGCTGAGGCGTGTAAGGTGAAATGACTTCATGTACAATGCCTTCATTTTCACAGAATTTTACAAATTCATGTGAATTGTACTCACCACCTCCATCAGTTCTAAGGGTTTTGATTGCACATTCACTCTGCTTCTCAATCATTACCTTAAACCTTTTGAATATTACAAGTACATCACTCTTCCTTTTGATCAAATACACCCAGGTCATTTTAGTGTATTCATCAATGAAGGTGACAAAGTACTTGTTCCCTCCTAATGAATTGTCTTCGAAAGGGCCACAAACATCAGAAAATATCACCTCTAACTTCTTCTCTGCTCTGCTAGGTACTTCTGATTTAAATGAGTTACTTGGTTGCTTTGACTTGCAACAACTCTCACATACTTCGACAGGTACCTTTACTGCAGGCAACCCACGAACCATCTTCTTTTCATGTAGTTGACTCAAGCTTTTGAAGTTTAGGTGGCCAAATCTTCAGTGCCACTTCCAGTGCTCCTCTTCGACAGTAGTTTTGAGGCATTTCTCTTCGACTACTTGCAACTTGATCTTGAAGGTTCTGTTACTCTGCATCAACACCTTCAAGATCATCTTCTTGTTTGAGTCGAATAAGCTGAGACTATTATCACCCATTTCGACAGTGAATTTCTTCTCAATCATCTGCCCAATACTCAGCAGATTGTTCCTCATATTTGGTACATAGAATACCTCTTGAATGTAGCACCATTTTCCATCTTTTGACAGGAACTTTATGGTACCATTTCCTTTCATTTGGTTAGTTAGAGCTACTAACATCGTAATGAATTCTCCAATTGATTCTCCATCTGTCATCTTCAAGGCCTCGTACTGTTTCCTGAGCGACTGAAGGCGTATCTTCTTTAGTCTATCTGCTCCTCCATACGAGTTCTTGAGGATGTCCCATGCTGCCTTTGCTGACTCACTGTCGATGATCAGGTTCAGGACATTGGAATCAACACATTGGTGAATCAAAAACAGCCCTTTTCCATCTTTCTTCCTCAGCGAATGGTGGTTGTTCCTTTCCGCTTCAGTGGCGTTTGCTGCCAGGGGTGGAACACCATCATTCACGACATCAAGTACATCTTGATATCGAAACAACACATTCATCTATGCACACCATCGTTCATAGTCTTTTCCGTCAAAGATAGGGAGGTTCCCCGGAATACCTCCACCAGAGTTGTCTCACGCTGCCCTGAATCTTGATAGATTTTTGTAAGGATCTAACAAGCTCTTGATACCAGTTTGTTGGGGATAAACACGTGAAAGGGAGAAGAAAAGGAAGTGGCGGCGCAAAGGTGTCAGAGAATGATTAGGGCAATATCAATGGAATAGTAAAAGCTACACTGATTTTCATAAAAGTAGGGTACATATTACATACTACTAACGTCTATATATATACAATGAAATAGGCCCAGACCCATAATTTCGACCAGCCCATTTCGACTAGGTTACTAACTACACCTATGTTTATTACAAACAATAGAATTACAAGGTATATCTCAATAGCAACCCCATTGTTTGGCTGGCTTTATCTATATATGGGCCGTCGTGGGTCGGTTCTAGTTGGCTTTGTATAATGGCCTATTGGTAACAGATATACAACATTCTAGTAGTTAAGCTCTCCCCTCTCTCCTTGACCAAAAAAAAAGCTCTCCTCTCTCTGCAGTCTAAACCATCAAGAGTTTTTAGTAAGTCAATTTTTTTTATACATATTGAGTCAAATTATATTAACGAAACATCAAGAGTTTCTTTATAGAGAAATGCACCTTAAAAATGGACGTCTCTCAATTTCCCGTTGTCCCCATGAAACATCAAGAGTATTCATACCCGTTGTCCCCATGGAAAGAGCACAAAATCTCCAAAAATTGAAAATGCTCTAATATTCCTATAATTTTTTGCATGCATAATGCGTGATGATATAGTAATTTTTTGCAGCTAAGTTCCTAATTTTGCACCAAATTCTTAGTTTTGCACCACTCTAATACACCACACTCTCACATATTTTATTTTAAAAAAAGTTTTTCTTTTTCCTTGAATTGGTTATTGTTCTTATTATCCTAATTTTGATTCTGTTAATGCCAATTACTTGGTAATTGTTGCGTTAAAAACACACTTAGAGGAAGTGACTCTTTCGCAGAAGTAATATAAAAGATTATCGTCTCCATAGGGATTAATTAACAAATACCAAACTAATCAAGATAGTCTATTGTTTAGACGATCTAATAACTGAGTTGTAATAAAAACAAAATAGAAATAAATAAATAACAATAATTAAAATACTAGATTTAATAAATGGAGAGAAGCCTAGGGTCACGGTTTCACTTGCAAGCTTCGATTCCTCTATGTCTAAATCTACCTGAATTCCTTTTATTTTATTCAGTTACCAATCTCTTTACTAAAACTATTAATCCGTTTGGTCATTCGCGATTAATATTCTTTTTCCTGAATTAACCCTTGTTTGGTCATGCAAGAATTTAAATTCAAGAAAAGCATAAAGAGCAAAAATGTTGAATGATTGGAAGACTAAATTAAAGTTTGGTCATCCATTAATTATAGCCTCAATTATCCTATAGGTCCACAAACTAATTGCAGTACGGTCGCTGATCAACTAATTGATTATGAACATGCAAAGGGTTGTAAATCCTAATTATGTGATAAAAGTAATAAGATAATATTAATTGAAATAAAAACCGAGAATTCAAAACATAAATTAAAACATAGAAAGATCTCTAGTCTTGCAAGATCTACCTAAGACCCTAGAAGAGGATTTAGCTATCCATACTGACTAAGAACAATGAAAAAAATTAGGAGTCATGAATTACATTCTCCTTCTCTGCTCCAAAGCTCTCTTACAGTGTCAACAACGGTTACCTAAATCTCTCCCTCTCTCCCTCTCTCTCGGCGTCCGCGTTCTTGCGTAGCAGCCAATTTATATAAGCTTAAGCCTAGGTATTGTGTGATTGCCAAAGTTTTTTCAACGTCAGCTCCCGATTCTCAATCCCATGTGCATGCCTTGTTTTCAATTGGATTTGGGCTTCCCTTTTCCACACGTGGGCCACATGCTTCTTTTTCTTTTGTTTTAAGTTGAAATCCACGGCTCCCTGGCCTTTATTTATATTTCAACCCACATTTGTAATTCAACTCCCCGTGAAAAACAACATTTTTAATGTCAAGCTGGTGGAGAGGCCAATGTCGAATGGCCGCAATAGAGAGTAGGAGAAATGCGAGAAGTACATATTCCTTGTGCCCGTGTTTGAGAACCATTAGCTGAAGTTACGGTTGGTAAATAACCAAATGTAGAAAGAGAGGAGAAAAGAGACTTATGTAAAAATGTTATAATTCATTTTGTTCCATTCACCGTCCAAACGATGTAGGAGAATTTTACTCCATTCCGTTCTCTATTCCGCTTCGCTCCGCTCCACCCCGCTCTAAAGTTATTTCTTTTTTTTGACAAACTCTAAAGTTATTTCTTATTTCTTATTAATTAATTAATAGAAAAATAAGAAAACCCTAAACGCTTTACTCTTGCCATTTCCAAATAATCCATCTATCTTCACTGTCACTCCTCCGGATCTTCTTCTCTCGACTACAACGATGGCGACCAAGATCCTCTCTCGGCTCTTCTTCCCCAAAACCCTAACCTTAACTACCATCTACTCTCGCTCCCTCTCCACAACCACCTCCGCTATCTCTCTCCTCCGCCCACTCTCTGGCGCCGTCATCACCTCACCTCGCGTCCGCCTTCCCCCTTCCTCCCGCTCTCTCTCAACTCGCGGCACCAACCCCTTCCTCGACGCCCCTACCCCTAACTATTATGCCCTCAAGTTGCGCAATGGTTGCGATTACAAGCACTGCCTCGTTATTATGCAGGCACCCGATATTGACCCCTCCAGAGATGAACCCACCGAGGATGAAATCATCGATAGTTATGTCAAAACACTTGCCGAGGTTGTCGGAAGGTAATTGCTGTTATAATTAAATCTTAGTCATCACTCACTTTTTTCGTTCATTTTTTTTCTTCCAAAGTTAATCAACCATGTGTTCTATTCAATTCGACGTCGTTTTAAGGTACTGTTATTTTCCCTAATATAATAAATGCAATATTTCTGATGATTTGTAGTATTTTGTATTCGATTTGTGAATTTGTGAATGTTAGAATATGGATTCCGAAGAATGCGCTTGTGTGAGTAACTGGTTGTGTTTTGGTGTAACCGGAAAACGGATACTAGGAAGAATAAACTCCGGTAATACCCTAACTCAAGCCAGAAAAGGTAATGGGATGAATACCCTTTGATGGTTCATGAGTTGAGAGAAATAAAAGAGTGTTTTTAGGGATAAGAAATATTTGATTTTGATATTGATTGGTTGATTCCTTCATTACATGCTTGTCCTAATATATAGGCAAAGGAGGCTACACATGATTAGCCACTCAATGCTAGATACTAGGAGTATTCTAACCTAGATGCTATACTAGCTTCTAGAAACTAGGTGAGTCATTACCTAGGAATATTCTAGATCATGGTGAGTCACACAACAAGACAAAAGCATAAGAGTGCTAGAATTAAACCTACTAGGTAAAAAGGTAAATACTAATATTATTACTGTCACAATACCGGCCCCTTCAAACATCCTTGTCCTCAAGGATGAATATTTCCATGTGTCATGCTTAAGAAGTAAGGTCTTTCACTTGAGTAGTCTTGGAGGAACATAAATTCGACCCCGGTCAATCGTTTTTCTGTGAACAATAGCCACATATGCATGTAGAGAATGTCGGTCAGTGTTGGAAGTTGTAATTGGATAAACCATGAATTGGGATACCAGAAGAAAGTGATGCATCGCTGAAATGTGAACAAATGCAATGAGTTGAAGCATTGAAGCCTCCTGGACATGGAATAGTGCATTCTTAACATGTTTGCAATTAGCGCGCTGCACCATATTTGACAGCATTGTCGCCATGTAATCAGACATGCTTACAGTGCTATAATCAATCATAGCAATGATCGTCTTGACTATGTGAGGCATAAGGGATCTTTGAACCAATTCTTCATACAACGACTCAGTCAAGACAGAGTTGACTACATCAAATGCAGCCACACATTTAGTAAATAGCTCAAATGCTATTTCTGGAATCCTATAAAACTGAACCAATTCGTTGTACTCTGTCCTAATGAAAGTTGGCTTCCTATCACTAGAAATCGGAATAGGCATCCCTTGTAGGTTGGAGCAGTGATTCAAAAAAAATTGGGCATCAATAAGATATTCCCAAGCAACCTGTGTAACAATCTCAGCTTGAGGATCATGATCTATAAATGGATGTTTGGGAATTTTCAGTATGTCAATAATCAAATGCGTATTCTTCAAAGCATGGGGTCCAAGAATCTGAATAAACCATCCCCAAGCTTGAATAGCTTGAATCTTCGTACCATTATCTAGTAAATCCTTCATCACATTGAGCAAGTTTAACTTCAAATCTATGACAACACCCTTGGAAAGATCCAATGAAGGAGGAATAACCATAGAGCTGGTCTTTGACCATAACAAGGAGGGCACTTCATTATCACTAGCAGTTGGAACACAATCAAATTCCTTATCCACTATTGTTTCAATATTCATTAGTGTTCTACCATGCCTTGAACCAACAGAAAAATATTTAACACCTTGACTAGAAGCCTTTCCAACAGAACCAGTTTCAAAGATATTCATTTCAATAAATGAATGTTTATGGCAATGAAGAACAACTAAGTGCATGCCAAGTTCTATCAACATGCTAGTAAAGATGCAATTATCATGCTCCATATCCATCCTAGGCATTTCTTCGAACAACTCAATAGCAGCATTCACTAGGCACCCAGTAATAAAGCAATTCCAAACAACAACTAGACACTTTGGCATTTCATCAAACACTTGGAGGGCATAATCAAAGCATTCAGAAGAATCATGGTAAACACAATATAATCCTCTCAAGCATCTAAGTAGATTACTCCACATCTTCCTTAAGAGCCCTTTTTCTATTCCAACATAATTCATCCAAACAAAATCAGAATAGCAAGCCTTAGTGTGAAACTTGCAGTGACAAACCTGGAATTTCACAAATGACCTTTGAAGACTCTGTTCTGGTAGTGTTGGAAGTGTCGGTGTTGGTGGTGGATCTTTATTCCACTTAACGAGAGGATTTCCCCGAGCAGCATGTAGAATAGCTTCTAAAAGATTAGTGTCAGGTCCCTCGTTCTTCTCTAGGAGAACAGTTTTCTTCAAATCTGAGTTAGCACCCAACGTTTGTCCCTCCTCTCGAGCTCTGTCACGAATTTCAACAACTCTGGGGAGAAATTTGTTGAGATGATGTTGAGATGCAATTTCGTGCTCCACTGAGTTGTCAATAGTGATGTTCGTAAGGTCCCTTGGCATTTTATCAAACACCCTGTGTTCTCGAATTTGTATTGTTGAGAAACGTTTTGCGATGGTAAGCGACTGGGCCAGATTGAGTGACGATGACGAAGTGGCAATCCTATCAGGTGGTTTTGGTGGCGGAATCGTTGTCGGTGTCAGCATCGTAGGCGGTGGATCTTTATCCATGTGTTCGTCAACGGTATGAGATGCTAGTTCAGCAGCATGATCATCGTTGGAGTTTTGCTGGAGCTTGGAAAAGCCATGGTTGTGAAAGGCTTGTGGAACGAACTCCCTGTGCGTGATGTGTTTGGCAGCAGAGAAGGCATGGTCGAGCAGGATCTGAGGTTCGAACACATTATGCTTAAGTTCGACGGTGTTGTCAGCTTCGCCAATCAAATCCCCTTCAGCGGCTGTCACAACTATTTCCGGCGCATCAACCTCAAGCGGTTTTTCTTGGATGGAATGTTCCGTTGCTACAACTTCGTTGATTTCTGTTGGTGGTATGAAAGATTGCGAGAACTCTCCAGATTTTCCATGAAACTGTTCAAACTCCTGTGTCTATTAAACACGCCGTTTTCTCTAAAGAAACCCTCTGTTCAGACTCCAGATTTTTCTTGTCATAGTCATATAATATTGCAAAATTTTTGTCAAAACATGATTGATAAAGATGGGCAATAGTAACAGTCTCCATAGGTGAAGTACCAGGTTGATGCTTTGATACCAATTGTAACCGGAAAACGGATACTAGGGAGAATAAACTCCGGTAATACCTTAACTCAAGCCAGAAAAGGTAATGGGATGAATACCCTTTGATGGTTCATGAGTTGAGAGAAATAAAAGAGTGTGTTTTTAGGGATAAGAAATATTTGATTTTGATATTGATTAGTTGATTCCTTCATTACATGCTTGTCCTAATATATAGGCAAAGGAGGCTACACACGATTAGCCACTCAATGCTAGATACTAGGAATATTCTAACCTAGATGCTATACTAGCTTCTAGAAACTAGGTGAGTCATTACCTAGAATTATTCTAGATCATGGTGAGTCACACAACAAGACAAAAGCATAAGAGTGCTAGAATTAAACCTACTAGGTAAAAAGGTAAATACTGATATTATTACTGTCACATTTGGTCCTTATCATTTAGTTTGAGTGGTTTATTTGTTGCAGTGAAGATGAAGCCAGGATGATGGTATATTTAGATATAATAACTACGGACCACTATTCATTTGGGACACTTCTATCCGAAGAGCTTTATGACAGAGTTGAAGGTATTAATATAATCATCATGGTTATGAAATATACAAACTTTCTTTTAACTTCTGTTTGTTTTTTATACAAATAAGGGTTTCAATTTGTTTCTTTCTTTTTCAAACTTCAGCACTTCCCAGGGTTGTTATGATACTTCCTGATGATCCAGTTGTGAATATTAACGATAAAGCCTATGGAGGTAATGTTTCTTATCATACTATTAATTAAATATCTAGGTAAGATATCTTCAACTGTGTGCTTGGTTGACTTTTCTGTTTAACTCTCATCAGATGACACCTTTATAGATGGGAGACCAATTCCTCCTTATCACTGGTAGTTTTAAAAAGTATTCACAATCAATGACTTGAAAATTGGAGTGATGAAAGACCCTGGTTCAAAGTTCAAATAGTTATCTATTGCTCAATAAACTCTCTTTCTTTTTTCCAGAATTGTTTTCAGAGGGTAAGAAAGTATAAGTTGAGATTCATGTGAAAATTTTCCTTTCATTTAATTTTTAACTTCTTCCAAATGACAAGCTGAATTTCCATATCTATCAAACCTATCAATACCTAGTCAGACTTAATGTATGTAGGAAAATGATACATGTTAGAATTTTAATAACAGATAATGTATGAGTTCATCTGGTCATATGTTAGGAGGGGGTTAGTCTGCTAATCTTGGACCCGCTAAAAGGTTTGGTGCGTACGCTGTGTAGCCACTTACGCTGAGGTACGAGACTATATTAGTATCAGAGAAAGTCAACACCCCGCGGTTGAGAAGAAAGCTAGCAGCAGATTGTGCTGTTCTTATTGAACAAAGCTGGTACTTATTTAATGTGATCAGAACCTTTGTGCTCTCATTTGCAAATATTTAATGTGTTTCTGACATGTGTTAATTTCATCATTTGTTGGTGGAAGCTTAGATTATGCTGAATTAAGGCGCAGCTCTGTGTCTTTCTTTGACATTGAAAAACATGAAACTGCCATTTCACATTGGTCTAGAGCTAGAACAAGACTTGCTAAGGTAAGGTACTGGTTAATAGTTAATGCTCTTAATAAAGCTTTCTCTAAACTCTCAAATTTTGATATTTTCATGCTTCAGGCAAATGAATTTAAGCATCACTTTATCATTTCTGGTTAGTAAAGGTTTGTCGAAAGATGTTGAAGCTCAAAAAATTGCTCTCCTACACTGGCTTGAAGCAGCAAGTTAAACACATCATCAATTCATCATACTAAATCTTTATATACTTGTAAATTCACATGTCTGTTAATGTCATCCACCACACCAATCCATATTTACTGATATACTGTTAATGTGCATGAAACAGATTGATCATCCGCGTCATCGATATGGCCCTAATCTACATTTTTATTATGATAAATGGCTTAAGAGTCAGAGCAGGGAACCCTTTTTCTACTGTTAATTAATATTCTTTGCAAAATATATCATTGATCATATATGTATGTAAAATCACCATGGTTGATATTAATCTTATTTTTGAAATTTTAGGCTAGATATTGGAATCAACAATCCCGCTTCTTTTTAATTTGAATTTTAATTTAGTATCTTAACTTATTCTCCTTTCTTCCAGATGGAAAGGTTGCCTTATGAAGTTGTTGTGGAGGATGGAAGGTTATTCTGCAAGCAATCAGGAGAGCTTCGTCACACTTCTGGAGAAAGTTCACGTGCCAAATGGATTTTTGTCCTAAGCACATCTAAGACCTTATATGTTGGCTGGAGGAACCACATCTTGTGCATGAGATGGGACTGAATTGAGATTGTGGTCCCATATTGGCGTTTGTTTGTGTACATGCAAAGTGAGAGAAGATATCATGTATTGCATTAAGTAATGTTAAGAAGACATAAAGCAAAAGAGGGAGATGAGCTAACACACCAAACTATGTACTGGTTATGGATTAAGCTAAAGAGAGCTATGTCCTTTAGTTTCACTTCTGTATGAATTTGTTGATCCACTACTATGAATTGCTTCAAGTCAACATGAGGTACACGTTTCTAGTTTTTGGAATAGTGATCATCTGATACAACTTATGTTTGAAATAAATAATTGACTTTGAAAACAAATCAGTTCAACAAACTTTGTATTTATTAGAGTTGAACAGGGTATCAATTTTTTACTGATAAAAATTCACTCAAGATAGTGATGTGTTAAGATAACTCAAAAAGAATCGCGTCAAGGAATTTTTCACAATGCTTCTATGTAATCTGCATATGATCAATGTTGATTATTATCTTCTTGGATTTCGTTCACCCCCAAGTGAATTTTGTTGTAGCATTTTCCCAACCTGGTTAGACACGTGACGTGACATCAGGTAATGCAGAAAAGTGTTTGTTCCATGATGAGTCTAATGATACTGGTATGGGAGCAGAAGCTTTTCTCCATCTATTGGCATATCATGGAGCTTCCATGCATTTTGGTTCTAAAGAGTAATTTGCTTCTATCCTGAACTTTTGATTCCAGTATCTATGGAAACTGTTAAGGAATAACTTCACTATGTACTTACGTAATCTATGTGATACGGGATTAGGTCTGTTAGCTGGTTGACGAATGTTAGTTGCAATTTGATATATTCGATTGTTATCTGGATGACATTGAGATAATTTATTGATATGTGCTATTTGGTGTTTCATGTGCATTACTCATCAACATCTAAACAATGCTCTTTTTAATTGGTGCAGTTATATATGCACTTCCATCCATTGCACAACTTTGTAGGTGGATCTGGAATCATTTCAAGTTTCAAATGTCTGGAAAATGACATGCTATGAGAGGACTATCCAGCTAGATAGATATGCTGGAATTTTTGACTGTATATGCTTGAGATGAGGAAAAGGCGGGCTATGAATTTGTTTAAATCGCAACCTAATAGACCGGTATGCTAGCTAGTTTCTTTGGTGTGCACTTAAAAGTTACATATAATTTCTTTGTTGATAAATAAAATTAATAGTTTTAAATCAAAAGAAAAACTAAATAATTTCTCTATTTATGTATGAAATTGTATTACATTATCATGTATATTAACACTTACGGATATGCTAAATAATTTCGTAAGTGTTACATTTTACATATTAATTAGACAACATACTATTGCTAACATAACTTGGGCATGAAAAAGAAAAAGATTGTATTTGGAGATTTGGATTATGAGGTTTAACATAACTTGTTTGGAGCACTATTTTCCTTTAATATAATTTGTGATTATAATAATTATTATTTGTTTACTTATTAATAAAAAATAATTTCAACTATTACAGATTATGCTTGAGATGAGGAAAAGGCGGGCTATGGATTTGTTTAAATCGCAACCTAATAGACCGGTATGCTAGCTAGTTTATTTGGTGTGCACTTAAAAGTTACATATACTTTCTTTGTTGATAAATAAAATTAATAGTTTTAAATCAAAAGAAAAACTAATAATTTTTCGATCGTGACATTTTTATCTAGGTATATATAGTGTTGTTCAAAATTAATAGTTTTATATATAGTGTTTTCAAAATTAATTTTCATAAATGATTTTTTTCTTCCCATTTTGTTTATATAGGTATATGACAAATAGGCTACTAAAACTTTCAAGACATAGCTCTTCCATCTAGGCGTTGTCGGCATGGCTCATCTGCCTAAGATGAAAAAGCTTTGGGAAGGGAGTATTGAATAGTTCATTTTTCACGTTTTTTCTTCTCTGCTCATTGTTGAAAAGGAAGAATGAGCAGAGAAGAAAAAACGTGAAAAGTGCACTATTCAATACTCACTTCCCAAAGCTTTTTCATCTTAGGCAGATGAGCCCTGGCGACAACGCCTAGATGGAAGAGCTATGTCTTGGAAGTTTTAGTAGCCTATTTGTCATATACCTAGATAAACAAAATGGAAAGAAAAAAATCATTTATGAAAATTAATTTTGAACAACACTATATATAAAACTATTAATTTTGAACAACACTATATATACCTAGATAAAAATGTCACGATCGAAAAAATATTTCGATCTTCTTTTGATTTAAAACTATTAATTTTATTTATCAACAAATAAATTATATGTAACTTTTAAGTGCACACCAAAGAAACTAGCTAGCATACCGGTCTATTAGGTTGCGATTTAAACAAATCCATAGCCCGCCTTTTTCTCATCTCAAGCATAATCTGTAATAGTTGAAATTATTTTTTATTAATAAGTAAACAAATAATAATAATTATAATAACAAATTATATTAAAGGAAAATAGTGCTCCAAACAAGTTATGTTAAACCTCATAATCCAAATCTCCAAATACAATCTTTTTCTTTTTCATGCCCAAGTTATGTTAGCAATAGTATGTTGTCTAATTAATATGTAACACCTTACGAAATTATTTAGCATATCCGTAAGTGTTAATATACATGATAATGTAATACAATTTCATACATAAACAGAGATATTAAAGTCCTTAATAAAGTAAGTCATTACAAGTTGTGCTAAATTCTTAATCTAAGCGTCCATAAATCCATTTTTCTAGTACTAGTGGTTAAATGTTTATCACCTTAGAATTAACCTACAAGTTTAAACAACAATATGCTCTATTAATCCTTACCGATAAAAACGACCTACACTTGATATTATAGTTTATTTTAATAATCATAATAATACTAAGTGTCTTAAATATTTTAATCAAAATCTCTAATGAAAAGATATTTTGAAAGGGTTCAAATGAATCAAATCCATTCAACTCAACGAAACAAAAATCCTGTCAATTCATAGAATTGAATTTCTTAGTTAAGGTTTTATGCTTTTCAATTAAAACATAACCTATCTTGTCAAAAAAAAAATTAAAACATAACCTATCATCCAAAAATCATATTTCACACAAAATCAATATCATAAATTAACTATAAAACAACATTTTCACACCACACAGTTCAATCAATCATGTTATCATATTAGAGCAGATTATATATGCAAGTTAAGTTAACTAGCCATACAACTTGTGGTAGCCTTTGAACTCTTTTTTTGTCTAACTATAGAAAGAGAAGATCTGGCTGGAGGAATCTTAACACTGCTTGGGCATCTTCTCTCGACTCCTACAATCAAAACGGAACAAGGCACGTAATATTTTAAATTGATATAAAGTTTCTAAATTAGTATAAAACAAAAGAAGGGCAAAAATTAATATACCTAAGAGCGATGAGCTACCCCTAACAAATAGACTTCACATACGCCACCCTTGACGGTGGGTTTCGCCGGAAGAATCTCACCGCGCCTCGCTATAGCAGAAAGCGCACGCGCCGCCATATGGACTGGACTGCATAATATTGTAGAAAAGGAATAACTAGCAAAATCCAAATCATCTAATAACCGGTATTCTAATCAGTTGGAACTTATCATAAAAGCAACTTAGAAGTCTCTTCCCACCCTAAAAGAACCCTCAATAGAGAAGTAAGTGATTCCAATAGCTTCAACAAACAATTACCCCTCAAGAGGATTGGGGTCATCAATACCCGTGTGTGTGGGTGGGTGGGTGAGGGGGATGGTAAACTCTGAACTTAAAATTAGAAAATTTGCACACAAACAAAAAATGATGCTAATTGCAAACATACAAATACGAGTAGTTATTCATAACAGGAAAAGAATAATTATTTTAGCATCAAGTAAAATCCCTAAGTGCCCAGTCTAACGATATTCAATTTGCACTCGAGTCTTGAGCTAGCTTTTCAGTCCAGCTAATACCAAAAACTTACAAAATAAGATTTATAATAATGTACTAATGAAAACAGAAAACAAATTGGAGATAACAATAAAGTCAACATGTTTCTTTTACTTATTCAGAAGCATTAAAAACCTCCACTTATTAGTGACAGGAAAGCAACACAAAACGCACCTCGTACAAAACAACTTCAGAATTATCACAAGTGTAATGTCACCCTCTCCCCGTACAATCAAGCTTTTGCAAGATATTAAGAAGAGAACCGATATAGAGCTAGAAACATATTCCATATTATGCATCTCTTGGGTGTTACTATGTTAGAATTGCATTAGAGATTCTATCAAAATGTGAACTAAGCTATTGTTTTCTACTTGTCCTTACAAGTGGGGGGCATGGAGTTCTTGTTGGAGTATGACATCAAAGAAATTAAAATGGTATGAATTATAATGTTGCATGCTACAGAAAGCTTATGATAGTAATTGTAAATCCATGGAACTTCTACACATTTTTACAAAAATGGAGTTTTGGTACCCAAAATTTTCGTGATAGAAATAGATGGTCAAATAAAATGGTTTAGTAGTTCTATTTTTGTGATTCTTTTTCTTGAACAAATGGAGACTAGCCTATACATAACCATGTTTTTGTGAGTTGGTATATCCAAAATCATGGTTTTTTTAGGGGAGTGTAGGTGTGTTGGGATGCAAAATTATGTACTGTTATGGTTTGTTTAGTGTTGAAGAGGATCACATCTGACTATTATGATATCCCTATTTTTTTTCTGTGGTAATGTAGATCTATCTTATGTTTTGGTACTGTTATGGTACTGTTTTGGTCATTTTTTGGCTTACAAAAACTTTACACTAGTTAATGACTTTTTGCTTCGAAAAGATATATAATCCTAATTTTATATTAGGAGAATGAATCAGTTATTTTTATGATTTTAGAGAAGTGACGTGGTGTAAAGAAAATGAGAAAATGACATGTCAATACAAATTTTAGTATTGAGTGAATGATTTAATGATTCTTGGGGCCTTTTTGGCCCTCCTTCTTTCCAAAAAAAAAAGAATGATTTAATTATTTGTTATAGGGCCCCACCTTAAAGGGTTATTTTGTAATAATTCTTGCAATGTAATTTGTAACCAATAGCATTGATGTTCTCTTAATGTGTGCTTTGAAATCCTTCTGTCGAGGGTTGTATGAAGTTTTTTTGTGCTAGTTAGCCGTCAAGGTGATCTGTGAGGAGCTGATAGAGCTAGTATTAGGAGGAGACAAAGAAACCCATATTGGAGACTACAACAAAGTAAATATACATAGTAGGTTTATTGACTGGTGGATAAATTTGTGATGTTGATATATTAGGGGTGTGTGCTTAATATGTTGGCATGTTGATGAATGTTGATATACTCAACAAACAATATGTGATTGATTAATTTTAATTATAAGAAAAGATCATTATTGCGCTGAAGGATGATTAGTGTTAGGATACAGTGATAGTAGAATCTAGTGATCTCAATCATATGATTATGCTGTGAGATAATATAGAACTTAAAATGTTTCTATATATCATCTCAACATATGTCTTGAAATACAGTTTTGTGATGATGGATTTGGATATATAAAGGTTGTGTGTGGTACATGGATTCCATCATTCATGGTGCTAAGAAGTCTATTGTTTCTTAACTTCTAAGCAAGAGACTTGTAGAAGCTTTCAAGTTAACTTATCTCCCAATCTCATGTTTTTCATATATTAATGAAGGAAATGTATCAGTTTCTTTATCATCTATTGTTGAAAGAACAAGATGATGGGAAAGTTATTGTAAAATTTCAATAGTAATCATCAACTTGCATAATTGATTGATCTTAGTTTTTGGGCCTTTTATACTTGGAATCAAGAATTATTTCATACAATTGTTACAAGTGTTCATCTTTCAGATTTGTGGGATCATATATTGTTAAGTTTCTTATATCTTTTGTCATCTTTTAATTATTGCTGTTAATTCAATTTTGAATTTGCATAGCACTTAAAATCCAGCAATAGATGAAAGGACTTAGTAGAGATCATGTAACTGATAATGTTGTGTTGTGTAACTTCTGGTATAGCATAGCATATATATATATATATATATATATATATATATATATATATATATATATATATATATATATATATATATATATATATATATAGGACATTAGGACCTCCGATTTTTAAGAGTAAATGTCCTTGCAAAATATTTATGTATGTTTTCAAACTTCAGTATACTTGCAACTCAATATTTTATTATCGAATTGACGATATAAGAGGACGAGATACTAGATACAGTAAGTTGGTAAACTCTTAGTAATATCGATGCCTATCATTTGATACACAAATCTATATTTCAAGTCTAAAAAGTTTCATTATTTTATATAAAAAAGGGCACAATTATGTATAGCACTAGTATTTTACCCGTGCATCCCTAATAATGTATTTGGACATTAGAGGTAAAATATGCATCCCTGTTGACACTCCTGTTTGCATACTCGTTGACCCTCTCGTTGGCACTCCCGTTGGTGCGCTTGTTACCTCTCTCGTTGCCACTCCCTAATTGATTTTAATAGTTTTAATAGAGTAAATAATAAATTTTAGATGGAGTAAAAATGATGAAAAAAGAAAATAAGAATTTTTAAAATATGCATTCATGTTGGCGCTCTCCTTGCCTCTCTTGTTCCCACTCATGTTCTCGTTGTCGCTCTCGTTGTCGATTCCATTGCCAGTCTCGCATTGCCGCTCTCGTTGTGTTGCAAATTTTGTCTTTTAGGGGTGAATTTACTAAAATAGTTGTGTTGCAAAAAGTTAAAACAAAATTGGTATCTTCTTATAATATAATAATGGAGTAAAGGGTAAAATATACAGTCCCGCCGCTCTCGTTCCCTCTCTTGTTGACACTCTCGTTGGCGCTTTTGTTCCCTCTCTTGGTGGCACTCCCGTTGCTGCTCTCGTTGCCGATCTCGTTGTCAGTCTCTCGTTGTCGCTCTCGTTGCCACATGTTTTCTACTTTTTTCTATATGATTTAATATTACAATTGTTAGTGGTTAAATTGATTGATTTTATTTATTACATGAAAAATTGATTGATTTTAGTAGTTTTAATAGAGGATTATAGTAAATTTTAAATTATTTAATTATTGAGTGTGATATTAATTTAATAATTTATTTTTTTGGAATAAATAATTTTGAAACTATTGTTAGAGGTATGGTTTTTTTTTGACAATTGGTAGTAGTTAAATTGATTAATTTTAGTAGTTTAAGTAAATTATAGAAATAGTTAAAAAATTTATGTTTTTAGTAATAAAAATTGACAAAAAAAGGATTTTTATGCAAAGAAAAACTGAAAAAAAAATTGGAAAAAAAAAACTTAAAAAAAAGTTGGTTTTAAAATTTGTTGTTTTTTGTCCTTTTGCTGCGTCAGTTGCAGCTTCTGATTGCAGTTTTCAATCAATTTTCTGTCCATCTATCGTTGCCACTCCCGTGGCCTCTCCCGTTGGCGCTCTCGTTGCCACTCCCATTGGCGCTCTCGTTGCCACTCTCGTTGGCATTTTACTCTTTTTTAGTAATTATAAAATAGTTATTTGGTAATTTTTTGTAGTGGTTAAATTGATTGATTTTAACAAAAGTAGTTAAATTGATTAGTTTTAGTAGTTATTTTGTAATTTGTAATTTGTAATTTTTGGTAGGAGTTAAAGTTTTTTTACAATAGATAGTGGCTAATTGATTTATAGTGATTAATTATTTTATTAATTTTAGTAGTTTGAGTAGATTATAAAAATAGTAAAAATTGATTTATAGTGACTACTTGTTTTTATAAAAATATTGACAACCGTTTTTTAAAAATAAAAATAAAAAAAACAGTGTATAAAATTTTACTTTTTTAAAAAAAATCAGTATTTTTGAAAAAAATTGAATTTTAAAAAAAATGTATTGGTATTGTAGCGCGTCAGAAACGTCACTGTAGCGCATTATAGTAATACTGTAGCATTTTGTCTTTGTGTGGTGAATTGTCTATTTTGCCCCTAAATTGTGACAAATGTCAAAATTTGGTGATGTCTAAAAATGTAAATGTGGTAGCATATATTTTGATTATATAGAAAGTAAATAGAAAGTAGACAAGTTACTATATTAGTAATCCACCAAAAAAAGATTTACTACTATAGTAGTAAAAGTTCAAGGTAAGGCATTGAAAGGTTATGACAAATTTGTGTAAGTAATTAAATAAATATTTTGTTAGGAAAAGTATAAATGAAAATATTTACATTTCTGTCTGAGGCCGATTCGTCGCAGCGGTAGAAATACCGTTTATCGATACTGGTTGTCGGGTTCGATCCTCACTGAGTGTCGATCCTTGGTTTTCCCCTTTGTGTGTGTTAGGTCCTGGCAATTGCCAGTCCGACCATCAGACCAAAAATAAAATTACATTTCTAGAATATTTATATAACAAATATTATGGGTCATTTTAGGGCTTCATACATATTAAAAGAAGCTATAAATGAATGAAAGAGTGTAAGAAATTTACAAAATTATTTTTACTAACAATTGGTAGCTCAGTTGGTGAGCTAACAAATGAGTGCAAGAAGGAGGTCCCAAGTTTGAATCCGGGAAACTAACATTTCCCAATTTGCTTATAAAAAAAATATTTTCATAATTTTCTCAAAAAAAAAAGTTATAGTCATAACATGGATTTGTTCTGGTGGAATGTGGGACACAAAAACTGTTGCCATAAGTGTATTGTCAGTAGGGTTCTTTATGGTGCAATTTGGTTTGATTTTGAACCAAAAAATCACCTAAATCGTAAGTTAAAAACACATACGATTAGGTTGGCTTCTTAAATCAATCAATGCGGTTTGGAGTGATTCCATATTTTAGGAGTCAGGAAAACATAATTTGAACTAAACTTAATTTGATTAGCTTAGTTCTAAATAATAATAATAATAATAATAATAATAATAATAATAATAATAATAATAATGTGAATATTATTTTATCACAAATAGATTACCAAACTTAAAATGTAGTAACATTAAAAATAAAAAGCTACATAAAAAACTAAATATGCAAATGTTGTAGAAACAACGACTTACAATATCACGGACAAAACGGTACGAATTGGTACGAAATGGTATAAACTCGTACGAAATGGTACGACCTCATATGAGTTTGTACAATAATGGCCAAATTGTACGAGTTGACACGAATTCGTACGAAATGGTACAAACTAGTACAAACTCGTACGAGTCCGCACTAGTTCGTACCATTTTGTGCGAGCTCATACCAATTCGTACGAGTTCGTACAATATCACATAACATGGTATATATAGCATAAGTGGTAGATATTTGGGCTCCTTAACCATTTGGTAAATGGTTCGATACCTAGCTAGTGTGTTATAGAAAAATACTTGGTGGGAGAGACCAACCCCTTAAATGAATCCCAAACCTCGAATGATTAGTCTCTACAGTTGCGCGCGCAGGGGATACATTTATTTACTAAAAAAAATATAAATGTAAAATACTAAAATGTCGATATACAAAAAGATATAAATGTAAAATACTAATCTTATTGTTCTTGATTGCATGTCTAAGTTTCTTGAAAATCATATCCAAAAAGTATCATTTTAGTGAAGAGCATTGTTATGCATTAGCGAGAAAACCAATCGTGAAATTTAACGAAGCTTATGTGGTTCATTTTAGTTAGAAGAGAAACAAATGCTTCTGTATTTGGTGGAATACAAAAGGGTCAAACAGTGTTGACCAACCAATAACAAAACACTCACGAGTCACGAGAAATCCCCTCGCTATATTTAGCAATTCTTTAGTGAAAATTGAAAAAAGAAGGTCTCTTTGCAAACGCACACAAAAAACGCAACACACCAAAAAAACGCACACAACACACCTCTCTCTCTCTCTCTCTCTCTGCGAATGCAACACAGTGTGTTGTTAATTTTCAGCATTAACAAATGAAATGGATCCAATCCATTAATTTTAAAAAATTGTAATGAATGGATTTAATGAATTTATCAGTGGATGGATTGAATGGATGATGGAATGATGGATGATTTTGACACTCCTAATTATAAGTCATTAACACCATAATAAGCAATATGATGGACTCAAATAAGACTCATTTTGCTTATAAAAAAAAGACTCATTTTTGTAAACTTTTGCAATTAAATTAGCAGATAACAAAAAATGGACATTACCGATAAGAGTTGATTCGAGTGGTAACTGGGCTCAGATCTCATCTCAAGGTCCTGGGTTTGAATATTGGATGTGTCAAAAACACTCTGTTGGGAGAGAAAAACCACATAGACCAGTAAAACTGAGTACACGTGGCCAACCAGGTCCCTCAGCGTAGATTAATCACAAAACAGGGTAAAAAAAAACGGACATTTATAGCATTAATTTATAGATGCACTTTTTATCCATTGGCATTGCAAGTCAAGACAAAAAATGGGTGATTCACCACAAAGAAACAAGAAAAGTGAGAAAAGTAATTTCTTACCTACATAAATGTGTTACTCCCGCGGGCCCAAATTACAAATTACAACCATCAATTTTTTTATTAGCCAAATCACAGGTGGATAGACCATTTTCCCTAACTATTTAATTATTTATCTTTTTTTGTCCCAACTAAGTCCTTTATCTTTCAAATTTTAAGCAAAGTTACCATTTTCCGTTAGCTTCCGTCAAAATCCGTAAAAAAATGCCTATGTGGCCATTATGATGCTGATGTGTCATAATTTATATCTAGATGGCTTACACAATATTAATCCATGTCATTTTTAATTATTTATTTTACAGAAATGTCATTTATTAAAAATAAAAAAAAACTACAATGCAATGTTCTTCGAAGAAAACCCAGAAACTAGGAAGGTTACTGTTCTTTAAAAATCTGAAAGGTAGTGTTCAAATAATCAAAGCAGTTCATCTGGGTTTCGTTCCAGATTAAAACGCAGTAATGGATTTTTGATTGGTTTCATTTTTTATTCGATTTTGCCCAAATCTAGGTTTTTGTTTTACTTCTCGTTTCGTTTTTCCCATATCTGCATTTCCATTTTGCTTTTTGCTTTTGTCTTCGTTTGTAGATGAAGATTAAGCTTGGAGTTTGTAGATGAAGATTGAAGATGTTATCTTTATCTTCTTCATCATTGAACAAAGATGGGAGACGAACACGACTAGAAAGTGGAGGAATAAAGCAAAATAAGGGTTTTTTTTTGCCAAAGTGAAAAAAGAAAATTAGAGAAATTGAAGAAACCGAATCGGCAAAAGGAAAAAAAGATCTTTGAATCGTGAATCGGCTAGAAAGTGGAGAATTGTGAATCGGGGAAGAAATGACATTTAAAAGCTGGGAATTGTGAGTCAGCTAGAAAGTGGAGGAATAAAGCAAAACAAAGGGTTTTGTTATGTATGCATGCGAGATGAACATGGCAAGAAATTATGAATCGGCCTTTAAGGAAAAGGCTTAGTATTGTAAGCATGACCCATTTAATCATACTTTTATTCAACTATCTAATGTAACCAAAAAAATTATAAAGTATCTAAGATGGTGATTTCACGTGACCTTTAATTTAATAGTCAGTACGTTAATTTGTAAGTCCTAATTTTTTTAACGATATCATGAGGTTAGGATACATATAGTCAAAAATAACAATTAAGAATGATTTATTTAATTAATGTTAAGAATTGATTTATTTAATTTGAGTCAAAAAACAATTTATATAATTCGAATGTATCAATCAAGAAAGATAAAAGACAATTTAGAAAAAATACTCAACATTCATAACGTTTAAACACAAAATAAGATGCAATTATTTCTGAATAAACTTTTTCCTTTTTTTTTTACCAACTGAATAAACTTTTATTTTTCTCAATTTCTCGTTCATTCACTGTGATTGCCTCATAATATCCCATTGCTTAAATTTGCAATTGGGATGTGAGAGTAGGGTTATTATCCATAGAAGGTGGTGGTCTTTCACACTTACACTGACCACTTACACAATAACAAAAATTAACTTTTCCAACTTGGCACTGGCTAGTCGTTTTACAAGGCCAGCTCACAACAACTTGTCCTGCTCCTGATTTCATGCATGTATCTGCAAACAAAAACAATATGAAAATATATAAGAACAACGTTGTACATATGTGAAAGATCTAAAGGATATATACATTATTTGAAGTGAAAAATCACAATATGATTGATTTACATGAAATTTGCTTAATTCACTCATTGATCATACCTGATGTAATGATGAAGAAAACCAACAAGAATGCCAATTTGAAAGCACAATTTCTTGTAAGAGCCATTTTGTTTACAGAATATGTTCTTTTCTTTTTGACAAGAGATGCAGAAAATGTTCTTTGCACTCATTCTTATATAAGCAAATTATGAGACCACCTTGACCATTGACTATTTTTTTTGACTCATTAAATGAAAATATTATAGTATTTTAAACAATTAATGTATTTTATATTTACATTAAAATACATTAATTGTTTATAATATAATAGTGGTATTTTATTCGTGCATTTGCACGTGTGACACTGTATTTGTTATATTTACTATGAAATTATAATTACGTTGAAAGTTACGAAATATAATAAATGGAATAAGGAAAATTCAATAAAAGGCTATATTTCAAATTTATTAAAATACCTCAAATCTATATAAATCCGAAAGCATGTTTTTTTGATTTTCCGAAAATATCGCATTTCCGGAATGTATCTAAATTGTAAAATGTTTTCCGAATTTATCTAGATTTGAGGTATTTCCAAAAATTTTGTGGTTTTAAGGGATAGTTTCGTCAGTTTGGTTATTTAAGGGGGTATATGGTATAAGGGGTAAAAAAAAAAACAGCCAAAAGTTTGTGTGTAACTTTGACCAATTATGTAACTAATAATCAATTGTAAATAATAGGGATAGGGATAGGGAAGACAATTGTGTGTAAGTTTGACCAATTATGTAACTAATAATCAACTTTTGTTGACTAACTTCCTTATTAGGTTTTCTCATTCCCTTGAAACGCTGGTCCTTTCTAAATCAGGACACTTCAAATAGTGTTGTGTGTTGCGCCATAGAAAGAATTTTTTCACATTGCTAGTGTGTTTGATTTGACAATCCATTGTATAAATTATGCTTGCCCAGGAAAGACATCGACACACCCAAACATTACATTTAATCCAACCTCATGAGGGAAATGTCATCCTGCTGGTTGCCTCCAAAACCCATACTGTGGTTAATTTTTTAGTTTTATAGTAGAATGTTATATAGTGCAATCTTTTGGTGAAGCAACAATATTGATGTACTAAATTAGAATTTCTAGAAAATTATCTGATGGTATGCAGGGATATGTAGTGGTCTACCTCTCAATTGAGTGTCTAATAGCTTACTGGTACACAATTTATAGCTTTTCTACATATGAATGGCCATTGCAGATAAGAAGTAAGTAGCCAGTACTAACTAGCACACTTGTTTAGGCATAAAAGTCCAAGCCAAATAAAGTAAACACTAACTAGCAAAGTGAGCACATACTCTGAGAGGACAATGGAACATAATGTTCTGGGGTCTGTTTCTGTTTGTGAATTCATGGCCCGGAGTTCTACATTTGGACTTCTAAAGAAAAGTGATACCAGTTGATAGTAAATAAGTTGATCAATGATAGTAATAAATCATATTATTTACTATCAATGATAGTAATGCTTTCCAATTCACCCACTGACATCACTTTGTTTGAAGGCTGCATCTATGATGAAGATAGTAAGTCAGTTGATAATCAATAGCCTAAAGACAAATGCATCTATTCTCACTGCCAAAGTAGCAACAAAAAAAGGCTAAGGGTTTTTTCTTTACCCCTATCATCTCTCATCTACCCCCATCATCCATTTGAAAATACCAAAATACCCTTAAAATTTTGATAAAATTACAAAACATTTACCATTTCTCACTTGCATCTGTTTGACCAGAAATTTTCTAGAGATTATCGGATTTACCCTTCAGAGTTATATCCGATTTCCCATCGGACTTACGCATCGGATCTACGTAATTCTGATCCCCAAGCGACAGCGCAAACAGTAAGTCGGATTTAGCTAAATCCGATTCTCCCATCGTATTTACCTATATCCGATTTCCCATCGGATATAGGTAGATCCGCTTTGATTTTTATTTTTTTAAAAATTTGTTTTTTCAGTGTCAAACAGGTATCGAGGGGAGTCCTCGTCTCGGGCATCGCCAGGTACTCCGAGTACACGCACCCGCCACAGGATTGCGGGACATGCGTCTGCCCGCCATAGGCGACAGCAGCAGTATCAGCAGGTGGAGGAAGCCCCGGACTATCAGTATGAGGAGGGCCAGCAGGGGCATCCTCTTTATGAGGATTCTATGTCTGAGGGCCATTCTATGGCTGAGCAGGAGTATTATCAGCACCAGTATCAGCAGCAGCAGTATCAGCAGTACCAGGAGGAGCCCTACCATCAGCCTCAGCAGCATGAGGAGCAGCATGAGCTATTCACTGGGCTAGGATCTCATGTCTGTTCTATTATATTGAGAGACCCGGTAAGTTTCATTTATTTACGTAGCTTTCTTAGTTTAATTGATTTACATAGCCTTATTTTTTTAATTTTTTATTTTTTTTATAATGCAGACATATGAGCGTAAATTGAAGGTTACCAACCATGGTAACAAGCTGGCTCAGAGATTGCTTGGGTTTTCCCAAAACCACCAGTTATGGGCCTTTAT
Organism: Astragalus membranaceus; assembly: GCA_039519185.1. Taxonomy (NCBI): domain Eukaryota; kingdom Viridiplantae; phylum Streptophyta; class Magnoliopsida; order Fabales; family Fabaceae; genus Astragalus; species Astragalus membranaceus. The sequence continues at coordinate 214,038,932 of CM076846.1, read as the reverse complement.
CACCGGTTCCGGATTAGCCCTCCTCGTCTCGGCCGGGCACACAAAGGTGGACCATGAGCTGATGTCTGCTTTTGTTGAGAGGTGGCACTCAGAGACATCGTCATTTCACCTACCATTTGGTGAAATGACGATTACTTTGGATGATGTCTCCTATTTGCTGCATCTACCCATTACGGGGAACTACTTCAGAGCCCCACCTACCTCGGTCACCACTGATCAGGCCATCCACCTAGCACATGTTTATCTAGGTGTGACTATAGAGGAGGCGGGGATGGAGTGTTGAGCATCATCTGGCCCGTATTACCGTTTTGAGTGGCTGCGGGAAATTGTTACTAGAGGGTCCATAGAGGATGACATGCGTCCTGCTGTCAGGGCCTTTATCCTTCTGATCCTGAGCTGGTCCATCTTCACGGTTGCGACAGGGCTGAGGCTAAATGGCTGCTGCTACTTGAGGATGTCAGTGAAGCTGGAGTGGGATCATATGCATGGGGGGCAGCAGGGCTTGCTTTCATGTATGACCAGCTGAACTACTCCTGCTTGGACCAGGCGCATCAGTTAGGAGGGTATGCGACCCTCTTACAGGTAATAATTTTAAGTTATCTTTTTCCGAGTTTGGTTAAATTTCTGTTAAACAGTTTTTAAGTTATCTTCTTCTTTTTTTTCAGAGCTGGATTTTATGGTATTTCCCTCAGCTGGTGGAGAGGAGGAGTGGATTGCGGACTGCAGCACTGTGTGGGCGTTGGAGGAAGAAGAAGACAGATGGAGTGAAGCTGGGGGTATACAGGCAGAGGATTGATGCACTTACCTCGGATGATGTCTGTTGGCGACCGTTTGAGGAGCACTGGGATGAGGATAGAAACTCTGAGCAGGTCTCATTATACAGGGGCCACATCAGCTGGGGAGACATCACTGTTCCCTACATGCCCGATAGGTGCCTCAGACAGTTTGGGTACGTGCAGGTCATCCCACGTCACCCTCTTACTGGTCGCCCGAGCCATGCAGACTGCATTTTTTGGATTGCACATTATATGCCTGTGGTGCAGGACGTTTTGCGTGCTACTCATGTTGCTGAGGAGTTGGGTCAGGTTGCTCCGGACTACATACATTGGTATGTGAGAGCATCTATTCCTAGACTCTTACCGGTTTCATCACCACCACCACCACCAGTATAGCCAGCTGCACCACCAGTACAGCACGATTTGCTACAGATTGTGGGGGACGAGATTCGGATGGGGCTTCTGAGCGGAGACATTAGAATGGGTAGTCAGACATACGCTCGCCTCCACCGATTACTGGATAGGCTACCACCGGAGCGTGACTAGGGGGTTTTGTGTATTTTTTGTTTATGCTTGAACTATTTTCACATTACTTGATTATTAGTATTTCTTGTTTATTATATTTGTGGATAAAACAAATAATTTCGATTTCATGCGATAAAAAATAAAACATAACCAACTACAATAACCAACTAAAATAACAATAAAATATAAAAGATACATTTTCCTGAAATAAATGAGCGATAGTGAAAACGATAAAATGAGAGAAACTACTGAGCTGGTGGAGTGAAACGACGAAGGATCTCAGCGACGGTCCGTGTCGTTTCGACGTGCAAATGCAGATAACTGTGCCACTTAAACATAACATGAATGGACATCATTGCTTGGACGTCACCGTCGTTCTTGATATCCATTGTAGAGCAGCGCACACGTCCATCAGACCAATCCTTTTTCCGATAAACTATACGAGTTATCTCTCGCTCGTCGCCCTCCACTTGCACCTTACCCAGCAGTTTATCTTTTAGCTGAGCGAATGTTATGTTGTGTTTAAGCCTGCACTGCATTGTGTCACGCCCCTCGAAACAGACACCATCATCTTTGTTGGTGATGATGCCCTGATGATGAATGATAGTGAGGGATGAATCCCGTGAGTATTGTGTTAGGTCAATTTTTTGGTGGAGAAGAAGAAGCTGATAATGATTTAGGGAGTGACTAAGAGTGAAATTTGGGAGTGACAAGAATGAGGTTTGGCAATAGGTATTTATAGAATTCGTCAATGATTATCAACCGTTGATATTGTCGGTGCAATCTGCACCGTTGATCAAAGCGGATCTACCCCCAATTGCAAAGCGGATCTAACCCATTTTAGGTAAATCCGACTTCACCAGCTCAAAATCAGATTTACCTAGATCCGATTCAATTTATAAATTTCGCATCGGATTTACTCTTAGAGGGTAAATCCGCTTCGTAATTTAGCAAATCGGATGTATCTACAAGGCAGGTAAATCCGCTTTGTCAAAGAGACAAAGCGGATCTACCTGTTGTGGGGGTACATCCGCTTTGATAAATTACGAAGCGGATTTACCTTCTGCCAGGGTAAATCCGACTTGTAAAAAAAGTTAAAACATTTAATATTTTTATTTGGTATATATGGATAGATAGTTACACAAATGTGGGTATAATGATAAATACAATAAATGTCAATGTAAATCGTCAGAATCATGGGTTAAGTCTACAATAGTGGGAGGGAGACAGGGCATCTTCAAAGCGGTAGACTGCCAAAGGGCAAAACGACCGGTATAAGGATCCAACCATGAAGTAGATTCATCTGATTGATTATGAGACCACATCAAAGCAACTGGAGGCAACGGACAGACAGGGGAGATCGAAATATGCATCCAATGGATATCCCTGACGTTAAGAATACATATATGATTTTATACTTGGAAAAAGAATAACTACCTCTCCAAACATGTAAGTATATAGTTGCTCCCTCTCCTTTGTTTCTTTGATTAAATCTTGCCTAATTATAGGCCAACTATCCTCACCAAGATCGAGACCAACCGCTACTGCTCGGAACCCACAATTACCATCCCGTTCAACATCAATAATTTTTTCCACATACGGTTGCACGTGATGAGGAACCGACGGTAAATTGAATTTTGTGTCACCCTGATGTGTTAATTTCTTAGAAACACTCTGAGATAGGATTGAACACCGCTGTGATGATTTTATACAAGAAGACTGCTGTGATGAATTTTTGGAAGAAGTTCCAGATTCTTGAGTCAGTTTCATCTTCTCATCCACATACTCCCACCCAGAAGGATCACGCTTGACATCGTATAATTTCTGCTTCTTCTTCTTTGGTGCACCTTTTGTTTTTACTTTAAATGGTGGTGCAACCATTGAAGAAGTGGTAGGGAATGCAAGCTCATTAAGTTGTTTCTTGAAGACAAATCTCTCCTCAGGAGTCATACGATTATATCTCGCCCAAATCATCTCCATTTGGTAAGAAATATCACAGTCAGCCGATTTTTCCTGCGAGAATTTATCATCCATAGAATCCAAACTCAATTTTTTCCAATAGTCGTCTATAACATCCAACGGAATAGAAGTACCGGAGACATGGTACACACCTAGCTCACAAGCACAAGGAAGAAGATGTGTCTTTCTAATAATGCACCCACAGCGGGCTTTGTCATATCCAACCCCAGATGTCGATTTTGAAAACTCTTTAACAATATGATCCAAAGCATTTAAAGAGACAAGACCGCGAAGCTTTTTAAACAAATGAGTATTGGAAGCCACTTCAATACGGTTGATGCTTCTTTGAAAAGACCCGATGACTTTATCAAATTGAAGAGTAAGCATCTCATGCATATATGTAAAAGACTTAGACAAGTCACCTCCAGAAGTCCTCAACTGTCTCTTCAAAGTCCAATGAGCTGACTCGACTCTTAAATAATAACAATAAACACGTGTCAAAAAAATTTAAGTTACGATAAAAATGCTAAACACGTGTCAAAAAAATTTAAACTACGATAAAGATACTAAACACGTGTCAAAAAAATTTAAGCTACGATAAAAATACTAAACACGTGTCAAAAAAATTTAAACTACGATAAAAATACTAAACACGTGTCAAAAAAATTTAAACTACGATAAAAATACTAAACACGTGTCAAAAAAATTTAAACTACGATAAAAATACTAAACACGTGTCAAAAAAATATAAACAACAATAAAGATACTAAACACTTGTCAAAAAAATTTAAACTACGATAAAAATACTAAACACGTGTCAAAAAAATTTAAACTACGATAAAAATACTAAACACGTGTCAAAAAAAATTTAAACTACGATAAAAATACTAAACACGTGTCAAAAAAATATAAACAACAATAAAGATATTAAACACGTGTCAAAAAAATTTATACTACGATAAAAATACCTATTGGTGGTCTGATTCCCGAAGTGTGGGATCTAGTTTGTCCATGCCAAGATAAATCTTTCCTTATGCTTTGTCAACCACGTGTCATGCACATACTTAATAAGAGCGGGCAAATCAACGTAGGAGTCCTCAAAAATCTTCAAGTGAGCTGAGTACTCTGACTCATCAAGTGAATCAATAATGTTATGCCAAAGACAGAGGACGTCCTTTTGCCTATCCACGTGCACCAACTCTTTAATCTTCGCTTTCACATTTTTAGTCACGTGCCAAGAACATAACAAATTTGTAGCGGAAGGAAAGACATCAACAATACCGGACATAAGACCAAGATCTCTATCAGTCAACAACACCTGAGGCTGAAGCCCGTGCAAGTCAAATAATTCTTTTAGTTGCTGCAATGCCCAAGTAAAATGAATTCCAAGCTCGTGTGAAATATAGGCAAAAGCAACCGAGAAAGTTAACTCCGTTGAAGTGACACCTACAATCTCCAATAGAGGTAGATTGTATTTGTTGGTCTTGTAGGTGGTGTCAAGAATAAGAACCTTTGGAAACAACCGGAATAACTTAATAGAAGTGGAATGCGCCCGCATGATGTCACTGACCACATCAGAACCCTCAACTTTTCTGCTCCAACATAAATAATTTTGCGTCTCAATCAATCTCAAAAGCTCTTGAATGTCTGTTCTAGGACCCCTCTTAGAAGACCTATAGGCGTAACGCTGCCTATATATTTGAGGAAGAGAAGTGACGTTGTCCGGATAATGGTTCTTCAAAGCAGTAAGACAATCTTTCGGGACAACATTCAGATCAGTGTGCTCATTAACAATAGCTTTCTGCGGCTTAGTTAAACGACCAAAAGCTGTCGACCCAACCGGGGTAGTAAGCAACTGATGTGTGTGAAGACCACACCTAACATTAACACGCCAACCCCCATGACGTATTGTACAAGTAGCTCTCAATGTAAACGGACAACTTCTTCTCTTAGACCCGAAAACTCTAGAATCATTAGACCACTTCCCTTGCTTCTCGCAACCAAATATAATCTTATCTCTAGAACCCCTTTTACCTCCAGCTTTGTCAGATCTTACGATGATAACCACAACTCCAATACGCCTCCCAACCGCGTTAGCCCACTCTTCAACATCCTGGCGTGTAGAAAAAATCTACAAAATAGAAAAAATAGATAAATGTTGCGTACTTAATTAATTAAATATCTACCAAACTTTAATCAAGAAAATTGGTTTCAAAAATATACCCTCTCCGTCCAGAATGCCTCTGTAGTGTCTACCACGAAAGGAACGACCTGCGACTCTGTATGCACAATACCTGTTTCAAAATAGAACAATAGTTATAAAGTAAATAATTAAAAAAAACAAAGTGGAATTACGTGCCTTCAAATGTAAATCCGCTTTCTATTTTTTACAAATCGGATATACCCTCATCCAGGTATATCCGATTTGTTAAACGATAAAGGCGGATTTAGGTAAATTCGATTGCGCATCGGATTTAGCTAAATCCGATTTATTAATATTTCGCCTTCTGTTCTGAATTAAATTGTCAAATCGGATTTATCTGTCAGTTTGATAGATCCGATTTGACTTATGCGTGGAATTTTAAGTATTTAAAGCTAATCGGATTTACCTTCCATTTAGGTAAATCCGATTTCCAGATTAAGTGGTCCCCCACCAGAGAATCTTCCAAAAGTCAATTTTTGTAATTTATGTCAGGGGTATTTTTGGGATTACGATTTTGGGTGGGGGTACATGGAAGCTGACGGGGGTATAAAAAAAACCCAAAGGCTAAAGGAATCAAAAGGCTAAATCTTTGGTCAATGATCAAACCGCTATTGCTCACTACTCATGTCAGAAGATAAAGTTACATAACAGTATCCTACACTGCATGACCGCAAGCATTCACCTATAAACAGAAAATCAAACACAAAATCCAACATAAAAGCATAAACAACAAATTAAGAGTAAAAAATTAAGATTCCAACAAAATAATGAAGCATGAGGGACAAATGAAGTTGTCAAATTAGTAAGAGGAGGTTAGGGTTCAGATTGAAGCTGACAAATTAGGAAGAAGGGGTTAGGGTTTCGAGCTAATAAAAAATTAGGGCTTTTGTGTTAAATAGAAGTAGAGTAGAAGTAGAATAGAAGAAGAAAACTTACCTTTGAGGAAGAAGAACAGGACCTTTTCTGTTTTTCTGGTGATGGTGGCCGATTTTAAAGAGGATGAGTGGTGGGTGAGGGAACAGAGGAGAGGATGTCGTAGGTGAGCAGGGAAGCTGGAGGAGCGCGGAGAAGGGCGGAGGAAGGTAGAGGAGACAGGAGGTCCGAGGGGGAAGAGACGAGAGTTAGAGAGAAACGAGTGACAATGAGAGTCACTAAATGAGGTAGAAGAGAAAAAGAGATGGTTTCTACTTTCTAGCGTAAAGGAAAAAATGTTTCCGACGAATTTTGGCATTTTTTTAAGAAAAAGAGAGGATGTCGTATGTCAGGAGTTTTAAAGTCAAGCGACAGCTCGACTTCGTATGTTTGTTTTTAAGTCGTACATTCATTGTCGGGCTTTAATTATTGATGTTCCACCGTTGGGAATGACTTTTAAAGTTGAGCCAGAGTCCGACTTTAAAGCTGCATTTAAGTCAGACTTTCTGTCGCCTGACTTTAAATGTGCTCATATTTTAAAGTCAGGTTTGCATCCGCCTTACTTTAAAAGTTGTTTTTTAATTTTGGTCTATTCATATGCATATACACCTTGTCATACCCTAATTTTGTCCGGCTAATTTGAAACTAGAAAATCCAAAATATTGTTTTGTGTGTCGTTCCCAGTCGTGTATATGCGTGTTACTTCTCATTGTGCGCGCGTGCGATTTTTAATAATGTACACATTTTTGTCCTCATTGCGAACGCGTGTTCGCGTCTCGTTGTGTACGGTTGTTTATTTTAGTACGTGAATTCGCGCATTCTCGTTGTGGACGCGCGTTCGCGTCTCGTCGTGTACGTTTGTTTTTCGTCGTTGTTATCGGTTTAATTTTGTTATGAAAATCAAATAAAAATCAGATTGTGAATAATTGCTTTTTTTTTAATCAATGTTTTTACAAAGTCAACTTTAATACACAAATATAGACAAAAATTAATTAAAAGTAAAAAGTACAAAAATAAAATCAAAATAAAATAAAAATGTGGTAGGCGCATCCTATTGTTGCATTGCTGGTAGTACTAGTGTTTTCAGCATCAAGCCAAGCCTTTTTCCCTTTGTTCTTTGTTTTCTCCTCCATTTTGGGTGAGACCAAAATGCTTTTCAGGCACTACCTTGCAGCTGCTGCTCCACTACTCTGAAAAAGCATAACAAGAATTGTTGTCTCATTAGTTTGCCTCCTCTATTAAAAACTCAGCTGGAGAACAGAAAAGGGGGGAACACTGTCATTAAGCTACCAACAACACAACACACAGAGAGGGGGGGAAACGAAAAAAGGAAACAGAAACAAGGGGGGGAGAATCGAGTAAAAATGTAGGGAATGGAAGGAGCAACTGAAATGTTGGAGGAGAGCCCCACCGAAACACCACCTCACCGCCAACAGCCACCACTCACCACCACGAAACCGACCGCCCTCTCTCCACCTTTGCCAACCAAAAATTGAACCGCAGCGCCCCCACCACAACAAAAACGAACCACGGCCATTACTTCCACCGCCACCTCTCTCTCCTCGCCCTCATCCGCTTCTCTCTCCACAAAACAGCCACCACCATAAAAAAAACAACCAGCAAAAACAGACCGTTTCCACCTTCGGTGTACCAGCGCCGTCGGTGTAAACACTACCTCCGGCGCACCACCGCCCGCCACCATCGCCTCCGTTCGCACCACCGCATCGTAACTCCAGCGTCTCTCTCTCCTCACAGCGTCTCTCTCTTTCTCTCTTCGCAAACCGTCGCCGTCATCACCAAATGACGCCGCGAACCCCTCCGTTCCCTCCTTCGCCGCGAAGACCGTCTCCCTCCCGTCGTTTCTTTCTCAGCCCTCACCGTCACCCGTCCACCATAGGTCCTCTCTCTCCATCTCCGAACATCTCTCTCTCTCCTCGAAGTCATTCTCTCTCTCCTCGAAGAAACCAGCCGCGGCGTTGGGTTGAGAAGAAAATAGAAATTAGGTTTACCAAATCTCACTTTTCCCTTTTAAACCATTCCCATTTTATCATCTGTTTTTTTATTTTTTTTTATTTTGGATCAGATTGATATTCACACCACCCTTTCTTTTTACAACAACCCTAGCCCAAAAGCCTTTGAAAACGAACTGGGCCCTGCTATTCGCACCCCTCTTTTAAAAATACAGTTTCCTGCCACTTGCACCCCCCATTTTACTATTTCACCCCCTGTTTCTCTTTTTAAATTTTATTTTCTTTTCCCTAAATAAATATTTTCTTTCATAAACCTATTTTTTCCAAATAACGAATAAATGTTTTCCTAAACATAGAAATGGTTCGTTACTAATGGTCACTCTGAGCTTAGCTCGTTTGACCGTTAATAATAGCTTTAGTTTTCGAACGACCTACGAGTGACGACCACTCTGAGTTTTACTTGCTTGGTCGTCACGAATACCTCTCCCGATTTCAAAAAATAAAAAAACATCAAACACGCAAACTTTTTCTACCGAGAACTACGTGTGATTTGATTCTCTACCAGGAGATACGTAGGACCAGAGGGCGGCCGACCTCTGTCAATTGCATTAATAAAAAACCTTTTTTTCTTTTAATTGATTTCTCTCCTATTTCTCGAAAAGTACAAAAAATAACTAACTGTTTATCGAGTCTTTTTTTTATATTATTATTATAAGGGTAAAAACATTTTTTTTTGAATTAATAAATGTTTACACATTTAGTTAAAAGGTAACCTTCATTTGGAAGGATGTTGTAGGGTGCTAATACCTTCCCTACGCATAAACGACTCCCGAGCCTAAATCTGGTCCGCAAGACCCCTTTATCCACTCAATAGGGATTTTCCAATGTTTGCCCTTAAACTAAAACTTTGGTGGCGGCTTCATTCAAGAACTTCGAAGAATCCCTCCTCCGGATTTTTCGGTCGCTACAGCTGGCGACTTCACTGGGGACAATTAAGAGAGTCAAGCCTAGTTAACTAAATGTGTAAGTTTTTATTAGCTTTATATTTTGTTTTTGCCCTTATGCTTGTGTTACTTATTTATTAGAATTTTGTTATATTATTGAACCTTAGGGTAGACGACTCTTTTTTTTTGTTATTATTGTTGGTTATCTTTTCCAGCTTGTTTAGTTTAGGTATTTTGCCCTCATCACACACTTCCCTTACACTTTTGCACACACCTCTGAGTGGGGCCCTATACCCGGGTCTGCAAATAACTTAGGACGAGTGGAGATTATTAGTGACAGTCATTCTGGATTTTATCTGTCTGACTCTCATGAAAGTCTCAGCCAGAGTACGCTCTTTCATGGTATCCCACACCAGGTGGCTCGCTATCGTTGTGGATCATATCATGAAGGGGATTTTAGCTCTGGAGACCTTTGTGAGGAAGTGAATAGAGCCACCTGAGAGATTAATCACATAAGTGACCCTAGATCATGTTGAAAATCCCAATTTAGACATGACCCACCTAGGACCCAGGGGAACTATACTTACCCTCTCTATCAATCTGGTTAGTTTTTCTCCGAAATTAAAATCACTCAAACAAAAAAATTTTCATGTTTCCTTCATTGGCCTGCACATGAGACGACATCACTCCTTCCATCCATCACACAAAAGTCACCATGCATTGCACTACCATGCATCTCATCATCTCTAAATAACAGAAATGTCATTCGCATTATTTGTCCATCTTGCATATCCACACTAGAAAAAATATCACTGTGGTATTATATGTTCATTCATCATTTCATTCCCTCTTCATGCATTATATGAAAAAAAGGGGGCCATTTATTTCTTTCACATCCACTTTAAAGGCATTACTCCCATGCATCATAAAAAATTTTATTCCTCTTACATGCATCTCATATTCCTACATGCATCAAAATAAAAATCAGAAACCTCTCCAATAAAAAAATCACTATTCATTCATACTAAAATCACTCTTCCATAAGCATTTCATTGTTATTGCACTATCATGCATCGCAAAGGTATCATTTTTTCAAAATTGCATTCATCTTGTATATCCGTACATCAAAAGAATCTTACCCCCATATTATATAAAGGTTATGTGCATTACTCTTTTCCACGCATTAAGAAAAAAAGTCGCTGCGAGTGTCATGCATTTCGTTTCCTCGCACACAAAAAAGGCAATAGCATCATAGGCACCGACATTTATTCATAATCATTCAAAGTCATGATCACACAGTGTAGTTACCACATCATTCATAAAGTCTTGAATTACATAAAAAAAAACATAACATCATTTCCCTCATGTGGTCATCCTAGTTTAAATGCAACAATTCCATATTCATGTGTCATTTCCCAAATAAAACAAAAAAATCATTTCATTATAATTGTATCATTTGTCATCCAATAAATCAAAAATAAGAGTCTGCATGCATGTTGCACTGCCTCTTGAAAAAATAAAAATAAATTGCATTAGGATCAAACATTTATTTCTTCATGCATACATGCATTCGCATTTTTCCTACATGTCTATCATCATGGGCATTATATTTTGCTAGAAAATAAAAAAAAATCATCATAGAACGAGTCACTTGTTTTCATATACATCTCGTTCTCATGGTACTAACATGCATATCATCCTCCAACTTTCATCATCTTGCATACTCAAAGATATACTATATTCGTTACTCCTCTTCATGCATAGAAAAATAAATGCATTATTCATCTGACATGCAAAATAAAAGAAAAATAATAAAATGATGCCACTTTCTTGCATTATTCACCATCATATTGCATTGCGTCCGAAAAATCATTTCGGATAGTCAATCTTTTCAAGCGATCATTCATTCACATTCCTCGCATCTGCATCAGGCAACATTAGTCGTTCATTCATACATTGCGTTTTTCTTTCTTTTCGCGAAAAAGAAAAGAATAAAAAACATGGTCACAATTAAAAAAAAATTGTAATTGAATATCTCATTTAGCATGCATTTCCATCATCAAATAATATAGGCATTTCATCATTTGCAACATCATGAAATACATAGCATTCGCGCACCTTTTCACTCATCAAAAAACTGCTGTCTTATTAAATCATCCATACGCCATTTCATCCACACATCATTTATATAGCGTTTCAACATGCATCATTTCAAAAATTGTGTCATCATTTTCGCATCATTCATAGATACGTATTTAGCATTTCATTCTGATACATGAAAGAGGCTCTGCATCGGTCACGTGCCGCATTGTCTCCAAAAATCATTTAGAATGACTGACCTTTCCAAGTGATCATTCATGCACGCATTTCATGCATCTGCATTTTCGTCATTTTTCACCATGTGTTCCTTCATGCATTAGGACACAAGGCGCGTTTAACTTGATCATTCTTGTTGCGTGAGCATAGTTAGTCTTTCAACTATAAAATAAAAAAATTATCATGCATTCATAACAGAATACGGTCATTGTTTTAATTATCATGGTACCAACCTGCATCTCATCATCTAGAAAATAACAAAATATCATATTTTTTTTTATTTTTCATCTTGCATAAGCCACACGCCAAAAATGAGAAAATAATATCGCCTTGATATTATAAAAAAAAAATTACATTCATTCATTATTTCATTACTCCATTTCATGCATCATGAAAAAAAAAACAAAAGTCATTCATTCTCATGCATCTCAAAAACAGCTCCTTCATGCGTCATAAAGAACAAAAACAAAAGTCATTTATTCCTTTCACTCAAGGGCGTTAATCCTCTCACATGCAAATTAGGATTCGCTTCATTTTCTTCTATTCTCGCATTAGTCATCATTCAATAGTTTTTTTGTTGATTGTTTCGTTAGCCTCTCACTCTAGTCGAAATTTTAAAAAAAAAAAGATAATAAGTAAAAAATAAAAAATAAAAATCACACACTTTCTTAAAGTATGATTACGCATTTCATTCACCTGCATCATTGTCTGTGTACAACATCCATATGTTCATGCATTCTGCTTTATTCAAATAATTTTTCCGAAAAAATAAAAAATGAAACTCATAAGTTTTTTGACATGCTGTTTGATGAGAGACGAAGCCTTCTTGAAAATATATATTAATTGATTCCTCTTCCTTGGAAAATGTTGTCATACTCTAACTTGATTCACCAACATTAAGTTCTTCACCCTTCACTCCATATACATCCTACTCATACCCACCACATTCATGGAAACCACCTACCCGCTTAACCCTTCAATGGAATTCACCGATGACTCATTCACCATCATGGTCACCCCAACATTGACCACATCTTCGAACCCTTGCTCCTGCAGGCTTGACCCTTAGCCTAAGAGACACACCCCACCAAAGGCATTAGCCAACATATATCTCACACCCGTGACAAGAAGCTTAAATGTCTATTTTGTTAACTTGTGTGGTTTTAGCAATTAAAATTGGTCTATCTTAACCGATGTCAACTCTCTATGAAGCATTTGCAAAATAAATTAGCATGACATGTGTGTTTACTCTTGTTTGAGTCAGTTATACTATCCCCGTCTTTCCTTCATTTTCAGAACCAAATCCAACCATTCATGAAACACCCAGTCCCCACAAGAGTATTTCATTCGCTTTCCCCCAGTGATGACATTTCACGAATAACACTTTGCACGCTCCATACTGGGGCAGAGTAATGATCACTAAGACTTTCTGCTAGCATTCTAAACACTCGTGCAAGTCCTTTGAGTAAAAAAAAAAACAAAAGAAATCCACAAAAGAAAAGCCCGTTAGGTTGAAAACTCGCGAGAGCGGCCTAGGCAAAAATTAGGGCATAAAAAAAAATAATAATAAATAAAGAAAAAGCAAATACATTAAAATGAAGTTTTGTCCTATAGTTTCAATTTCAAGAAAATAAGCAATCATGATTTGAAGTGGAGTTTAGCCATATCCAAAAACCAAAAAAGAGAAATACCCTTTGTCACCCACTTCGAGCCAAAAAAAAAATCAAAAATCTTTCAAACACCTTAGACAAGGATCAATCCCATATTTAACAGCTCGCTCAGCTCGAAAGAAAAAAGAAAACTCGCAAAAAAAAAAAAAAAAAGAGGATCGAAAAATCCTGAAAACCAAAGCAGTAGAAATTGTGAGCTGACACTTCACACCATAGAGTATATAAAAGATCGTTGTCTGAAATAAACCCTCAAACACTTCCTTTGGCCTGAGCATCCTATTCTCCATAAACCCTCAAATGCGCTACAACCCTAAAACAGTTTCATTCTACCATGAAGCGCGTAAAAGATTCTTTGTCTCGACCAACCCCGAACACTCTCAGGAGCAAAGTAATCATTTCCTTCATGAATCATTAGCCATTAGCCATATTACAATCCTAAGGCCTGTTCTGATCAGTGATTGGTTGCTTCCATTTTTCTCAAAGCTTATACTATAGGACAAAGTAATCAGAATAATTTGTTTGCTCAAAAAAAAAGAGAAAAAGATTATTACAAAAAAAAAAAGAAAAAAAAAAAAAACTTAGAAGGGCTTGCACGCTCGAAGTTCATCAAGAGAATACAACAGTGATCATCAACAAAGTGAATTTTCATTGAACCAAAAGCTCTTGACCGTCTTAGCTTGTGGACTCCTTCCCAAGGAAAACCACAAATCCCTACTAAGGCAGTTACTTGACTTATCATATCAAAATGGGGCAATGCCTCACCCCCCATTCCACTCAAAATCAGAGAGATTTTTTTTATTATTTTTTATCCCCAAAATACCCCCATCTTTCATCTCGTTCATATGCTACACCCATATAGCCATACCAGACCAGTTTCCAAACCATTATTCTAACTTTGCGCCCTGCCACAATCCCACTCGAGATGGGGCAATTTTCATCTTTCATGGATTGGGGTAACCTTGTCCTCTTATAGACCGGGGCATCATATGCCTTGGGCCGAAAGAATCCTTTTGCCTCCCATTCCATTCATTTCTAGTCACGCGTCACCCCAATACCAGCATATTTCCCAATCCCTCAATCAGTCTATATCCTTAGTTGTCATTGTCCTCCCTAGACAAAGGCAGACTGTTTCACTCCCCACTATTTGAAGTCAAAATTGGGGCAGTCAAACATTTTTACCATGGGGCAAGCTTATCTCTCATAAGTCTGAGCCAATAAACCTCATCCTCCACTCCACTCATGTGTCACACTTGACTATACCCTGCATTTCTTGAACCCTAAGTCAACTGGCACATTCATTTGCATTCACACTGTTTTTCATATTATTAAGCAAATGCTTCAAAGAGAGAGGCACACGATAATGACAATCCCTCTAAGTTAACATCTTAGACTTGAAAGCTTAGTCATCATGGGTCATCATAACCAAATGAGAACCCATCTGCAAATACACATCTCAATCTCTAGAAAAGGCACTAATACATTGTTGCAAGCCACACTTTTCAAGATGACAATCTTGAGCTTACCAGAGTTCAAGTCCAAGCCATCAAAAATCTTTCTTCCAAGGAACGATCAATTCAAAAGGTTCAGCTCTCTGTTCCCAGCATCAAAAGTTTTGTTTCTCATCAAACATTTTTGCATCCTTACAAAAACAAAAAGTGTTGTTATCAACAAATCATGCATTATACATGTCCTCATTATTCTAGAATTAAACCATGCATCTGATCATACCCATCACAACTCTTTCATACAAGTATGATACATGCATTCACACTCCACTTGTTTTGCCTACACAATTTTGCTTCTTGTGCATTACGCATTGCGTATGCAGGCATGCATAGCCACGCTTAACATGTATCGCTTCAATAAAAATGTCAAATGCCGGTTGCATCATTACCAAAAGTCTGTCTACATCCCAATCAATCACATCATTGCACCATGTATTTAGGCATTTCCTTTTATTCACCGTAGCGTTTGCATCAAAATATTACGTATCCATCACATTCATATTCTCATTTCATGCATTCATTAAATACCAAAAAGACAATAAAACGAAAAGACAGAAAAAAACCTCCCACATCCCAACAAACATCCAATCATTGCATCATACAACATCAAGTCATGCAGCTACCACAACCCTTCATCTAAGCATTACGTGTGCACGTTCATTCATTCATTCATTCATTGATTCATTCATTCATCCATTCTTTTATTCATGAAAAGGGGCAAAACAAGAGAAAACCAAAAAGGCAAAAATCATCCACATTGCACCCGTTACTCCCACCAAAGCATAGGTCATTCCATCATGCAATCAACAGTACATTTGCATTCGCATGTTATCTGCATCCGCATCCACAGCTTATCAATTTCTGTTTCCGACCAACTTCAACATCCATCATTCACGGGCCTTTTGTAGTCCATTCACCTTCGTATTGCACATTCATCACATTGCATACCTTTAACACTTTTTTGCTTCGATAGACGTGCCAAGTGCCGGTCTCATCGTTGCCAAAAGCTTTCTACTTCACCAATCATATCATTTGCTATGCATTCATGTGTTTCCTTTATTCACCATAGCATTTGCATCAAAGTATTACATTCGCATTATATTCACATTCGCATTGCATGCGTCAAGAAAAGAAGCAAAATAAATAAGAAAAAAGCAAAAAGAAAAATCCATCCATTGCATTCATCGTCACACCAAAAATCAATCACTACAGTCATATTCACATCTCATTCACCGTTGTCAACTTTCTCATTCCATCAGGCTCAACACCCATGGTATACTCAGTTCATTCATCACCCCCCCAGATACCAATCATTGCATTTCATACACTCATTGTATATCAAGAAAAAAAAGAAAAGCAAAAAAAAAAAAAAAAAACAAAAAGAGAAATAGCTCATTCCATTACCTTCATCATTAATCAGCACGACCACATTCCTACTCTATCTGCATTCACACACGTTGTTCGTCAACCTCTATGTCCCATCAACTTCGACTCACAGCATCCGCCACATTTCATTCACCCCATCGAACACCTACCATTTCACATACCTATATTGCACGCATACATCATTCATTCCATTTTTAGACATGCCGAATATAGATAGCTCTCCCCGTCTAAGGTAAATGCATGTGCCGATCCCAATAGTTTGTTTCTTCAAAGTCAGTGCTCCAAGCACTGGTCTCATACCACAATTCAGAGTCTCAGTACTCCTTCAGACCCCCAGCGGTCCCTCAGAGCCCAAGCGCTCCTTCAGACCCCCAGCGGTCCCTCAGAGCCCAAGCGCTCCTTCAGACCAGCAATGGTCCTTCAATCCAGATCGCACGTCGCGTTATCGAGCAACCGACGGATCATCCGGCCCCAGGCCCTTCAGACTAGCTGTGTCCGCCTAAAAAACACAGTGGACGTCCATCGAGGTGCGCAGATCAGGTCAACGACCTGACCTTGCCCCCATGGCCGCTCGAAAAAGGCCACCCCCCAGGCAGACCGTTTTACTAGTACCGTTGCTAGTTTGCGCTCCATCAGACCTATGGGTCCATCAGGCTTAGGCATGCCCTTCAGACCTCGTCGGTCCTTCAGTTCAACTCCAATCAATGCGCCAAGCATTGACTGCGAATTAGACCATCAGAGCCCAGTGCTCCTTCAGATCCCCGGTGATCCTTATTTACTTTTGTTCTATGTCAACCCGTTTTTTTTCAAGAATTTCCATTAAAAAAAGAGAGAGAATCATAGTCTTGACAAAATTAGTGTCATTTTATCTTTATTTCTATTTTACTCGGGAAATTTGGAAACTCTTCATACTTCCTGGTAAAATATAAATAAAGAGGGGCAGCTGTCATACCCTAATTTTGTCCGGCTAATTTGAAACTAGAAAATCCAAAATATTGTTTTGTGTGTCGTTCCCAGTCGTGTATATGCGTGTTACTTCTCATTGTGCGCGCGTGCGATTTTTAATAATGTACACATTTTTGTCCTCATTGCGAACGCGTGTTCGCGTCTCGTTGTGTACGGTTGTTTATTTTAGTACGTGAATTCGCGCATTCTCGTTGTGGACGCGCGTTCGCGTCTCGTCGTGTACGTTTGTTTTTCGTCGTTGTTATCGGTTTAATTTTGTTATGAAAATCAAATAAAAATCAGATTGTGAATAATTGCTTTTTTTTTTAATCAATGTTTTTACAAAGTCAACTTTAATACACAAATATAGACAAAAATTAATTAAAAGTAAAAAGTACAAAAATAAAATCAAAATAAAATAAAAATGTGGTAGGCGCATCCTATTGTTGCATTGCTGGTAGTACTAGTGTTTTCAGCATCAAGCCAAGCCTTTTTCCCTTTGTTCTTTGTTTTCTCCTCCATTTTGGGTGAGACCAAAATGCTTTTCAGGCACTACCTTGCAGCTGCTGCTCCACTACTCTGAAAAAGCATAACAAGAATTGTTGTCTCATTAGTTTGCCTCCTCTATTAAAAACTCAGCTGGAGAACAGAAAAGGGGGGAACACTGTCATTAAGCTACCAACAACACAACACACAGAGAGGGGGGGAAACGAAAAAAGGAAACAGAAACAAGGGGGGGAGAATCGAGTAAAAATGTAGGGAATGGAAGGAGCAACTGAAATGTTGGAGGAGAGCCCCACCGAAACACCACCTCACCGCCAACAGCCACCACTCACCACCACGAAACCGACCGCCCTCTCTCCACCTTTGCCAACCAAAAATTGAACCGCAGCGCCCCCACCACAACAAAAACGAACCACGGCCGTTACTTCCACCGCCACCTCTCTCTCCTCGCCCTCATCCGCTTCTCTCTCCACAAAACAGCCACCACCATAAAAAAAACAACCAGCAAAAACAGACCGTTTCCACCTTCGGTGTACCAGCGCCGTCGGTGTAAACGCTACCTCCGGCGCACCACCGCCCGCCACCATCGCCTCCGTTCGCACCACCGCATCGTAACTCCAGCGTCTCTCTCTCCTCACAGCGTCTCTCTCTTTCTCTCTTCGCAAACCGTCGCCGTCATCACCAAATGACGCCGCGAACCCCTCCGTTCCCTCCTTCGCCGCGAAGACCGTCTCCCTCCCGTCGTTTCTTTCTCAGCCCTCACCGTCACCCGTCCACCATAGGTCCTCTCTCCATCTCCGAACATCTCTCTCTCTCCTCGAAGTCATTCTCTCTCTCCTCGAAGAAACCAGCCGCGGCGTTGGGTTGAGAAGAAAATAGAAATTAGGTTTACCAAATCTCACTTTTCCCTTTTAAACCATTCCCATTTTATCATCTGTTTTTTTATTTTTTTTATTTTGGATCAGATTGATATTCACACCACCCTTTCTTTTTACAACAACCCTAGCCCAAAAGCCTTTGAAAACGAACTGGGCCCTGCTATTCGCACCCCTCTTTTAAAAATACAGTTTCCTGCCACTTGCACCCCCCATTTTACTATTTCACCCCCTGTTTCTCTTTTTAAATTTTATTTTCTTTTCCCTAAATAAATATTTTCTTTCATAAACCTATTTTTTCCAAATAACGAATAAATGTTTTCCTAAACATAGAAATGGTTCGTTACTAATGGTCACTCTGAGCTTAGCTCGTTTGACCGTTAATAATAGCTTTAGTTTTCGAACGACCTACGAGTGACGACCACTCTGAGTTTTACTTGCTTGGTCGTCACGAATACCTCTCCCGATTTCAAAAAATAAAAAAACATCAAACACGCAAACTTTTTCTACCGAGAACTATGTGTGATTTGATTCTCTACCAGGAGATACGTAGGACCAGAGGGCGGCCGACCTCTGTCAATTGCATTAATAAAAAACCTTTTTTTCTTTTAATTGATTTCTCTCCTATTTCTCGAAAAGTACAAAAAATAACTAACTGTTTATCGAGTCTTTTTTTTTATATTATTATTATAAGGGTAAAAACATTTTTTTTTGAATTAATAAATGTTTACACATTTAGTTAAAAGGTAACCTTCATTTGGAAGGATGTTGTAGGGTGCTAATACCTTCCCTACGCATAAACGACTCCCGAGCCTAAATCTGGTCCGCAAGACCCCTTTATCCACTCAATAGGGATTTTCCAATGTTTGCCCTTAAACTAAAACTTTGGTGGCGGCTTCATTCAAGAACTTCGAAGAATCCCTCCTCCGGATTTTTCGGTCGCTACACACCTTGCAAGTGACCACATGTGAATTTAACAACAAATGTCAATTTTTCGAAACAAAACATGTGCGCTGAACTCACTAAGGTTTACCCATAAATCCCACATAAAATAACAACAATAGCCTTTTACCACTAGGTGAGATCAGCTATATGTCATCGTAATTTCCCATCATAAACCATGTCTAACGGCAAACCATTGAAATCTAAATCCCCCCTAATGGTTTCATGATCCTTAGTTTTTCTCCATTTCCCCTTATACACTCTAGCTATTAGACTAGCCTTCCACATAAAGGTGCATAAACAAAATGCTGCCAAATACAGTCTTGATCAATAAATAAAAGGTGCAGAAAGATTCAACTCCAAAATGCAGTAGGATAAAACTCTCCACTAGATACTAGTAGGATAAATAAACTACACTCTCGAGTCAGAAACCAAATGACAACAGGTTAATATACAAATGCTAATGAGCAAACAGATTTAGTAATGGTTATAGAATGCCCAAATCTATGTAAAAGCCAACTAGCCAGTCATCTTTGGTACAATGCCAAAGATTCAACTCCAAAATGTAGTAAGATAAAACTCTCTCGTCCTCCTTCACTGATTGCAATGTTGTCTGAAATCAAGTGACAACAGGCTATTAACATGACATAACTAGACAACAGGCTATATACAACTGATAAGTTCACTATGAAGCAAGCCAAACCAAATATTACTTAATGATAATAACACCATAAGTTCTCCTACTGTAAATTAAATCTACACACATTTCCTGAAACATCCTTCGGTATTCTTCCAATAGTAATAGATTTTGGACAGTCAATTCCCCCTATTGATGCACAAATTCTGGCTTCAAATAAACACTGATATAAGGTGAGGGGATTCCTATCGAATAGCAGGTCTAAGTAATCCTAAACTTTTAGCTGGATATAGTATAGGCAGTTAGAATTAGAAATCATAGATATAGTATAAAATATTTTACCCTTCAGAAGAAAGTAAAATGCCTTAAAGGACAGACTTGAAAGCTCTTGCAGCGGTTGCACTTAGGCACATGATAAATCCGAATAAGTGAAAGCCCGGCTCACCCTGCCATCACCAAGAAAATCTTATGGCTCTGCAGAATAAAAATGCATAAACGGAAGGAACATAGAAAGGAAATATGCATCATATTCCTTGCCGGTCACCACTCACCAGTATATTAACAAATTATTAATTTATAACATGGTGCGGAGAGATACACAAAATGGACTAGAGTGGCATTGAGGATGTGATGCAGCATAATTTCATTCACACATCAACATAAATCAATCAACACACAACAAGCAACTACAATCAAATCAAATCAAATGCACTAATCTTATAAATAATTCCATCAAATCAAACAAAAGAAGAATAAGAAAAACACATACCCCACTTGCAATGACAACACCAGCAAAAACAGGAACAAGAGAAGCATAAGTTACCCAAGTCTCTCTGTTAAAGGTAGCCAAATAAGCAAAAACAGCAGTGAAGAATGGCGTTGAGTATCATAAAGTTCTTTTTACCCAGCAACACCCTTAAATTTTGACCTAGTAAAAAATAGCTCATGACTGTAGTATTCTTCATCCTCTATTTTATATGATCAGGTAGTAGTCTTGTGCACTAAACCCCCACTACTCAGTTTCCAAACATATTGATCAGTAATTTACACAACTTGTACACAGCAAGTGCATATTTACATGTGTATGGAGAACATGTAAAATACATCATTACCATTTACCACATTTATTTCAAGTTTTTATTTAAGAAGTAATAGTCACAATAAAGATATAATGGACAAGTAAATTCTTTTTTATCTCAAATACCATTTTGATCAGACTTATGAGATGGATAAGTTCCACCTAAGGTTTCATACTTACGTTCCTCCAGGACACGCTCTTCCTAATTCCCCAATAGCAGTAAGCCGTGCATCCTTCTCTAAAAGCTCCACTGCAAGGACATCACTTGCCTTATAATCAAGCAAAAAAACACTGTTAGCAGTGTGAATATCAACACCAAATCTTTAACATCATACTATGTCTTTACAACTGCAGATTTAGAATGCAAATAAAATATTAGATAAAAAAGTTATCAAAACCAGCTTAGCAGATTATAGGGAAAGCAATATGTTCAGATAAAATAGCCTCCAAGTGTATTCATAATTTAAGAATGGTAGCAGCTAGTCATACATTTGACGCCATGGAGATCACATAGGCTCCAAGTGAACCGCTCCCTAGTTCAACTGCAATTCGGAATGTATCCAAGATTTCTTTGACCTCAGCAGGAACCTAAAAGAAATGAAGATACCAATCAAAAATAGCCAGCAATGTTGAGGTTGGAATGAAATCGAGCCTCATACTTCACCCCTCAACTAAAAAGATCAAAATAACAACTATATAGCTAATCAAAAACCCTAACAGAACCATCAGCAGAAACAGAAGCAAAAACACCAACACCACCCCAAGCAATATCATAAACCTCTTTATCATGAGCAATTAATTGAGTATCAACAGTTTCTTTCTCAATATCCCAAATAGTACAAGTAGTGTCAATACTCGAAGTTCCAATTCTTTTAGGTTCAGCTTCATTCCAATCAGAAGAAGTAAGAGGACCACAATACTCACTATTTTTATTATCGTTAAGAAGACTTTTGACTTCAACACGGTTATTTGACTCATCGGAATCGGAGATTTTCCAAACACGAAGGAAATCGCTGGAAGTTGCAAGAAGATCAGGATGTTGGCATTCTTTGTCAGGAATGAAGATTGTTTTTGTTGGAGGCAATGTTTTTAAAACCGGACCGGACCTTGAACCGGAGAGACCTCCGGGTCATGGTTCGTTCGGTTCAACCGGTTGAACCACGGTTGAACCGGATAATTAATAAATAACTAATTAAATAAATAAAATTATAAACTTCATAAAATTAATAGCAAAAAAAAAATAATACTCAGGCAATTCAAAGTTAAAGTGACACATTTTGATAAAAAAAAAGAAGCTAAACTGACACTTGAGTTTTGAAAAAATAATATAAACAAATATTTCCATCAA
This sequence comes from Astragalus membranaceus, assembly GCA_039519185.1. Lineage (NCBI taxonomy): Eukaryota > Viridiplantae > Streptophyta > Magnoliopsida > Fabales > Fabaceae > Astragalus > Astragalus membranaceus. The sequence goes on along the minus strand of CM076846.1, from coordinate 214,016,437 downwards.
ACTTAATTTTATCAATAGCAAGCGTGAGTGAACAGGGAGAAGAGGAAGCAAAATGTGGAGAAAAAGTAAAAAAAAGGTACCAGACAAGTGCTGTTAATGGACCGTCCGGTTTTCTATAACCGCCCGCGGTTCTCCGGTTTTCCGGTTTTAGGCCGGTTCAAAGCGGTTTTTCCGGTTTTTTCCCGGTTCTTACCTCCAGCGGGTTAATAGAGCATAACCGAACCGTAGATGTATCCGGTTCCCGGTCCAACCGGTTCAACCGGCCGGTCCGGTCCGGTTTTAAAAACATTGGTTGGAGGGTAAGGATGTTCGAAGGAAAGATTTGTTGGATTTTGGTAATCCTCACCTTAGATTATCTTTTAATCTTAGCCTTAGATTAATTGTTTAATCCAACAACTAGGATTAACTAAGCTGTTAGATAAGTTTGTTACAAACTAAGTAACTAATAGTTTGCTCCTAACAAACTGATTTAGTTAAGTTTGTTATTGATAACAAACTTAACCCAAAACTTGTATATATATAGTCTATTATGTACAGAATTGTAACATAGTTCAACTATTTTACATTTTCAATAAAATTTACAAGTCTTTCGTTTTATACCCTAGAGTTTCTGTTCTCTTCTTCTTCTGCATCTTTCTCTGTCCAGTTTTCTGAGTTCTTTGTGTTGTAGCTTCAACAAGCGGTTGAAGCAAATCCTCACAAACAAAGAGAAACACAAAACAGAATTAGTATTAGAAGTTTCAGTGACTGAAACAAACGCAAAAAAGAAAAACAGAGAGAGTAAGGGTGAGAAAGTACCTGTGTTCTCAAGGTGAGAGCTGAAACTGTGGAACCATCTTCAAGGCGTGAAGATCCAAAACCCAGAAACAACAAATACATGGTCAGAATCACTACAAACAGCAACAGATCTTCAACAGGCAAAGGAAAATACTAAGGTGTAGTGTTTTACCTGTTTTAGGTTCTCTACAAGCAAATCTTCACAGATCTGTAACCGAAAAAACAGTTTCAGAGTTAGTTTCTTGTGTTCGTAACAAAACCTAGAAACTGAAACTGAATCAGAAGTGAAAAATCAGTGATCTACCTTCGTGTGAACAGTTCCTTGTGCGTGGATGCAAGATTCATCAAGATCGTTCCAGAAACAGCAAAAGGTGGTGATTGCGTCTTACAGTGCCAAGATTTGGTACATGTAAGAAGAGGAATACACAGAAAGTCAAATTTGAAACTAGGGTTTCAAATCAGAAGGGAATAAGAAGAAATCAGAGGAAAAAAAACCTCATACCTTGTTCGTTAAACGTGAATGAAGCTTCGATTGAAGTTCCTGGGTTGATCTCACCAAGAAACCAGCGCGAAATCAAAACCCTAGCAGAAACGAAGTGGAGAGAAGACGGAGAACGAAGAGAGAGAGAGAGAGAGAGAGAGAGGAGAGTCTTGATTTTCTGATCAGCAAATTAGGGTTTGGCCCTTTTATAGTCCGGGTCAGATAGGATCCGCGAGCAGATCCAAACCAAGTGGGTCCGGTCGCGCAATAACCGGTTCCCATTATTTGTTTGAAGCAGCAGAACCAGTTGGGTGTTGGGCTGGGCCTGTATTGGGTTGTTTATACTTTCACCCCATCTGTTTCTTCATACAACCTGCAGTGGAAAAATCAAGTAAAATTGGTCAAAATTCAACTTGGTATCAATGAGCTAGTTACAATCCAGAGAAAACAGGAAAATTTCTAAACTCTATCTCTTTTTTTAGATTTCTTTAAAGTTTCTTGTTTAAGTGTCAAGAAATTTTTGTAAAGACAGCAAGTGGCTGTGTGTGTGAGTGTTTCTTTTAAGGTTCTTTTGATTTCTTTTTACCTGCACAATCAGATTGTGCAGTTTTGTGTGTTCTAACAGCTTTAGTGTTTAAAGTTTCAGTTTGTAAGATGACAAGCACAGGTTTAAACACACAAGTCCCAAAATTGGATGGGAAAAACTATGACAGATGGTGCATTCAGATGAAGACAGTTCTTGGCTGTCATGGGATCTTAAGAATAGTCAAAGATGGCCTTGAGCCATTAGCTGAAAATACTACTCCTGCCCAAACTAACACCTTCAATGAAAATGAGCAAAAGGACTTCAAAGCTATGTATCTCATTCATCAAGGATGTGATGAAATCAACTTTGATAGAATAAGGAACCTAGAGACTTCTAAGGCTGCCTGGGATGCCTTAGAACAGTACTACACAGGGGCTGCTCCTATCGAAGAAGAGAAGTTGCAGGCTCTAAGAGCCCAATATGAAACACTAAGGATGAAGGAAGGGGAGTGTATTTCTGACTTCTTTATAAGATTAAAGAAGATCACTAATACTAGGACAATGTATGGGGAAACTCTTACAGAAAAGGTGATCCGTAAGAAAGTCCGAAGGTCCCTGACTAAGAAGTTTGGCTGGGTAGTCAACAGTATTGAAGATACAACTCTACCAGGTGACTTTAAAGTGGAGGAGCTTCAAGCAAAGGAGCTAAGGATCAATCTGCTAGAAGGTGAAGAAGAAGATGGCCAAGCACTAATCACCAAAGCTAAGGGTAAGAAAGGAGCCACAGACAGCAGCCAATCAGGTAAACCTAATTGGTCTAAAGGTAAGGCAGGCAAATCTAACCCTAAATCTGATTTCAAGGGAAATAGCAATGCATCTAAAGGCAAATATAAGTCTAAAGTGCAATGCTACAGATGCGATAAGTATGGGCATTATGCTACTGAGTGCCCTACTAGAAAGGACTCTAAGTCCAAAGAAATTGAAAGTGGAGCCAATGTGGCTAGAGAAGATTCAGATTCTGAATCTGATCCTGTAGCTTTTAGCATGATAATAGATGACTTAGAAGAAACAGAAACTAATGAAGTTTCTGTGGTTATAGCTGAACTTGAAACAGAAACTAAGGAAGTCTCTGTATGTTCAAAAGCTAAAACAGAAACTAAGGAAGTTTCTGTGTGTTCTGTGACTGAACCTAAAATAGGGACTAAGGAAGTTTCTGTGATACCTAAACCTAAACTAGAAGCAGAATCTAAGGAGGTTTCTGTGAGTTTAGAATCTGAGCTTTCAAAAACTGTGAACTTTGAAAATATGAGTGTAAAAACTGTGAGTTTTGACTCGGTGAATTCAGAATCTATAAGTCTTGAAACTGTGAGTTTAGAAACTATTGATCCTGAAACTGAACTAGGAACAGAAATTAAGGAAATTTCTGTGACTACTAAAACTGAACCTAGGATAAGAAAATACTGTGAATATGCTGTTTGTGCTATTTCAACTAATATTGGCAGGATTTTTGAAGGAATGTGGCCCTTGAACTATGGCTGTTCAAGCCACATAACTAGTCAGAAAGAATGATGATTGACACTTATCCTAGAAGGAAAATTGGCATTAAAAATGCTGAACCTATTACAGCAGCTGGTGTGAGGAACTTAAGGTTCAAAAGGAAAGTTGGACAGGTAAATCTACTAAAAATATTCCCTATGTTCCAGCCACTACTTGTTTAATAGGTAAACTGTTTGTGAAAAAGCTGAAATCTGAGATTAAGGATTTAATTCAGATTGGATATTCATCTACTACATATGGGCCACTTAATGTGTTTTCATTAGGTGCCAACAAAATTGTTTTAACTTGTGTAAATGAATATGCAAAGCTTTGGATCTATTTGATAAAAACCAAAGAAGGAGCTTTGGTATGTTTTAAACTGTTTCAGGGCGAAACTGAACTACTTGGAAGCTGTCCTAAGGAGGAAAGCAGCACTAAAGACCCTATGATGAGGAAACATGACACTAAGGAAGCTGTACAGCAGCAAGCAGGTGAAATTTCTCATTATAAGGAATCTGCCACACTACATTCTGACCCTATTGGTCAAATTCTGACTAAGGGACAAAGACTGACAGGTTGTGAACTTGTCACAATTGACAAAGTGAATGAAGGAGACCTTATACACAATGCAATGAGGAAAGACTCAGAAATATGTGATTGCTATGAAGCTCTTGAAAGAAAAGGGCTGAGAAGGGCTACAATTGAGGAGTTAAACTCCACTAATGAAGACTTAGGGACTCTATGGGATGTCTATGGACTAGAGCTCTTAAGGACACCTAAAAGTTCTACCTTACAACATATAGCAAGGATTGACAAGGCAGATTGCATTTCTTCCAGCAACATTGCAGAATGCTCTCTGGGTTTCAAAGCTGCCACTCAAGCAGCTTGGCTAGAAGCACTGAACCACTGCTCAACTAAGGAGCAGATGGCTGATTTTTTACTAAAGGCTCTAAAAGGTAAGGTTTTAACTACAACTTAGGAGACAACTAGGTTGAAAGCTAATATCTGGGGGCTTGTCCCAGAACATCACTGATTAATGCCTAACAGGGGGTTGTCCTGATTTAGTTCCTGTCTCTAAGCTCCAAGATAATCTAAGTTTTAGGATTAAGGGAGGATGTTGGATTTTGGTAATCCTCACCTTAGATTATCTTTTAATCTTAGCCTTAGATTAATTGTTTAATCCAACAACTAGGATTAACTAAGCTGTTAGATAAGTTTGTTACAAACTAAGTAACTAATAGTTTGCTCCTAACAAACTGATTTAGTTAAGTTTGTTATTGATAACAAACTTAACCCAAAACCTGTATATATATAGTCTATCATGTACAGAATTGTAACACAATTCAACTATTTTACATTTTCAATAAAATTTATAAGTCTTTCGTTTTATACCCTAGAGTTTCTGTTCTCTTCTTCTTCTGCATCTTTCTCTGTCCAGTTTTCTGAGTTCTTTGTGTTGTAGCTTCAACAAGCGGTTGAAGCAAATCCTCACAAACAAAGAGAAACACAAAACAGAATTAGTATTAGAAGTTTCAGTGACTGAAACAAACGCAGAAAAGAAAAACAGAGAGAGTAAGGGTGAGAAAGTACCTGTGTTCTCAAGGTGAGAGCTGAAACTGTGGAACCATCTTCAAGGCGTGAAGATCCAAAACCCAGAAACAACAAATACATGGTCAGAATCACTACAAACAGCAACAGATCTTCAACAGGCAAAGGAAAATACTAAGGTGTAGTGTTTTACCTGTTTTAGGATCTCTACAAGCAGATCTTCACAGATCTGTAACCGAAAAAACAGTTTCAGAGTTAGTTTCTTGTGTTCGTAACAAAACCTAGAAACTGAAACTGAATCAGAAGTGAAAAATCAGTGATCTACCTTCGTGTGAACAGTTCCTTGTGCGTGGATGCAAGATTCATCAAGATCGTTCCAGAAACAGCAAAAGGCGGTGATTGCGCCTTACAGTGCCAAGATTTGGTACATGTAAGAAGAGGAATACACAAAGTCAAATTTGAAACTAGGGTTTCAAATCAGAAGTGAATAAGAAGAAATCAGAGGAAAAAAACCTCATACCTTGTTCATTGAGCGTGACTGAAGCTTCGATTGAAGTTCCTGGGTTGATCTCACCAAGAAACCAGAGCGAAATCAAAACCCTAGCAGAAACGAAGTGGAGAGAAGACGGAGAACGAAGAGAGAGAGAGAGAGAGAGAGAGAGAGAGAGAGAGAGGAGAGTCTTGATTTTCTGATCAGCAAACTAGGGTTTGTCCCTTTTATAGTCCGGGTCAGATAGGATCCGCGGGCAGATCCAAACCAAGTGGGTCCGGGAGCGCAATAACCGGTTCCCATTATTTGTTTGAAGCAGCAGAACCAGTTGGGTGTTGGGCTGGGCTTGTATTGGGTTGTTTATACTTTCACCCCATCTGTTTCTTCATACAACCTGCAGTGGAAAAATCAAGTAAAATTGGTCAAAATTCAACAAGATTAGGATCGGAACGGATCTCGCTTTTGAATCGTCGAGTTGAACGATTTCGACTCGGTTAGGGTATTGTTCTAAGAGAGAAGCGATTGTGAGACGGTATTTTTTGTCACGACGAACACTCCAATTCATTGCGTAGATATGCCATGGTGCTTCGTAGGTGTGCGAGAGAGCGAAGATATGCGAGAGAGCGATGAGGGCGACGGTGAGGAAACAGGAGAGTGAACAGATTGCGTTTTAGAATAACGTGAGAGAGGGAACGGAAAAGTTAGGGTATTTTCCTCTGGAGTACTTTTGAAGTCGGGCTAAATACCGGTCTGTCGTAAAATATTAAAAGTTTTCACTTATGAGGTCAGGCGTGTTTACGCCTGACTTAAAAACTCGCGCGCCAGATAAAGTTTTTTTTTTAATTACAAGTTTGCCATCGCGTCTACTTATCAAGTCGGACATTTGAGAGCCCGACTTTAAATGTCTAATTCTTTTCCTAATTTTGCACGGGTGAAGATCGATGTCCATAAATTTTTTTTAATTAACTCATTGATTCATACCTGATGTAATGATGAAGAAAACAACAAAAATGCCAATTTGAAAGCACAATTTCTTGTAAGAGCCATTTTGTTTACAGAAGATGTTCTTTTCTTTTTGACAAGAGATGCAGAAGATGTTCTTTGTACACATTCTTATTATTATATAAGCAAATTATGAGACTACGTAACCTTGACCATTGACTTTTGTTTGAGTCATTAAATGAAAATAGGTTAAATTATAGTTTTAGTCCCCCTATTTTTAAAAATTCAGATATTTGGTCCCCCTATTTTAAAACTCAGATATTTAGTCCCTCAATTTTAAAAAACTCAAAATATTTAGTCCAAAGGGGGATTTTTCTTCTTTTTGCTGAGTTGGCCTTCTAACAAAAAAAAATTGCTAACATGGCTCTCATTAAATGACGTGGCAGACTCAGCTTGCACACATCATTTAATGAAGCCACATCAGCAAGACACATCAAATTTATTATTTATAATTATTAAAATAATTAAATAAACTATATTATTTATTATTATTATTATTATTATTATTATTATTACTAAAATCAACTAAAACAAAAATAGAAATGTTAATCCAGATTCATCTTCTTCTCCCTCTTCTTCTTCCATCAACAAATTTTCAGATTCATCTTTCAACAACAACAAAAACCCAGAAATTGCAAACAGCAACAGAATCCCTAAAAGGCTAAAACGTTACTCCCCTGAGAAACGTTCGATCAACCCTTTCTTCTTCATCGTACCAAAAAAAACCCTTTTTTCTTCTTTTCAAATCCTTTCTTCTTCTTCTTCTTCTTCTTCTTCTTCTCAAATCCTTTGTTATTTTGAGAACACTAACCATACCATCTTGCATGTTATTTTGATTAGCCTTTTCATTATCCTTGTTGGAAACAACATGAACTATTGCCTTGTCAAGACCTGAGATCTTGTCTTGAATATCTGAAAGTATCAATTTTGATGCATCAAGGTTGTTCAAATCCAACATCTCTTTTGTTTTCGCTATATCTGAAGATAATTCTTTACTTTTCCTTTCTAAAAACGCAAGCTTCTCATGAAGACGAAGATCTGTGATGGTCGGGTCGGGGGTTTCTGGGTCGGGTTGGAAGAAGATCCGTGAGAAGTAGATCTACCAGGGTTGTTTTCTTTCTCGGTTGAAGCGAGCTTTGAGGATGAAAGAGCAGTAGGGAGTTTTCAAGAGGTGGAAAGAGGAGTAACGGACCTTGGTTTGGTGGTGGATATGACGGCGCCATCGCCGCCGCGACGAGTTGACATTGCCAGCGTGTGAGTAGATCTAGAGTGAGATGTTTTTTTTTATAAGCAATAATTTCATTGAAAGGGAGCACAAGGGGTGCCCAACCCTTACAATGGGGAAAAAGAAAATGGGGAGGGCCTCCTCAAAATCTCCATGAGCCAAAAACCCATTGGGAAAAAGACTCAGGGAGGAAAAAGAGTACCTCGTACAATCTGCACTACAGTGAGGACAACCAACCTAACCCACTGTTTCTCCCCCTACTAGATTGCATGTTGTTCAGACATTGTAGTGGATTAGACCACCACATTGAAATTGAAAAAGATGAGCAACAATTCAAACGATAAACACACCAACTCCAAGTTAAGCTTTTGATGCGAGTTATTACTGCTTCGACACTTGGTTCCTCATTCTTAACGATAGCGCTATTCCTTGCAAGCCAAATACTCCAGCAAATTGTTAGCCAAAACATATGCTTCGTTCGCTTTGCCTTTTTACCATTGCATAAACGACCACAAGCTAGAAAAAGATCAACAATATCCGAAGACAAATCAAAATAAAATAAAATCCCCATCTAGAGTGAGATGTTAAATACTAGTAATAATAGAAGAGAAAAGGGAATTAGGTTTTTGAAGGATGACATTTGAAGAGGATTTTGTTGTTTTTGAAGAAGACCCGTTACTGGATCTGCTCCACCAAGATGCAATGTTGTTGTTGAAGAAGAGCAGGAGAGGTGTCGCATATTCAAGGAAAGGATTGTTCACCAGAAGTTCAATGTTCTTCTAACAACATATGAATATTTGATGAACAAGCATGATAGACCAAAGATTTGCGTTTGTGTTTTCTAAGAAAGGATTCATTTTTAATGGATTCAATAAATTAAATGGATTTGCGCTTTTTAATTTTAATGATGGAAGAAGGAAATGGATTGATTTTCATTTTAAATTTTAATTTTGTAATTTAATTTTAGTTTTAATATTTTATTAATTAAATAATGACGTGGCAACCTTGTGTTAAATGCCACGTCATTTAATAAGTGCCACATCAGATTTATTTTTTTTGACAAAATTCCAACTCAGCAAAAAAAGACAAAACCCCTCTTTGGACTAAATGTCTGAATTTTTTAAAATAAGGGACTAAATATCTGAGTTTTAAAATAAGGGGACTAAATGTCTGAATTTATGAAAATAAGGGGACCAAAACTATAATTTAGCTATGAAAATATTATAGTATCTTAAACAACTAATGTATTTTATATATACATTAATTTTCAGCAGTACTAATTAGCTCAAGTTTCTTGTCAATTGTAGTAACCACTCTACTGATGTAGAAAGCTGCTGCACTTGTCACCTTAGAGAGATCATTCACAGCAGAAGCTTCAAGGCCATCGAAGCAAGCATTAATTACTGCTTCATATCTAAGGATAGAGAATATGAGCTGTTAACAAATGAATATAAAGAAGCACAAAAGTACAAAAGAAGAACAAATAATGAAAGTTTAAAACATATTAGAATTAAGAAAAAAGTATTTCGTCGTCCCCTGTCGCCACTTCAACAACATTCACCATCTGAAGTTAGTAGAGTATTTCGCACCTAAATATTCAAGTCATAGGACCTCTCATTAGCTTATTATATGCCTAAAAACATTATAATAAATGTAGTGCAATACGAATCCTCAAACATAAAGAAACATTACAATTGTGATTCAACAACTAAATTAAAAAAAGGAATGAGTTGAAATTGAGAATCGGGCAGAAAAAAAGGGGAGTTTGACAGGTTATAGGATAAATATAGTTGAAATAGATAAACATTTCAAAACAAACTCATGAGTTTAATCCCTTTGCCACTGGTTCACATTTTCACAAACCAACCACGTCATGCTATGCCAAGATTAATTGGGGGAGGTTTGAGCCAACAACTAAATAGTTTAAATTGGTATGTATAGTTTCTGAATGTTGGTAGCAGAACCTTAGTTTATGCAAATGAGATCCATTTTTTTGTGCCTTGCAAATGAGATCCATATCACAATCAATAATCATCAACAGACTTGATCATGAAATCTATAACACCAACAATAGAAACCATTGGACTTAGTGAAATGAAGCCAAATGATACTCAATAAAAAGTATAAATTTATCAACATTTCCTTTGCATTTTGCACCAATTTGAAGCAACTCTGCAATCAAATGAATCCAACCTCATTGCACATAGTGAGGAATTGAGGATTTTCCAAAAGGGCAAAAGACAATATATGGTACAATTAGTAATACATGGTAATAGTAAAGGTAATCAACTCGCTCATGTACATACACAACTTTGAATATATCCCCTTTGATCTGAGACCCTAAATAGAACTAAGTTATACATATCCCATATATATGTTTCTTAATAATACAAACTCAATAACAATAAAGTTTCAAACTTTAACTAACCTTACAATTAAATCTGTCTTTTCTTTTAGATTTCTCATCTATCAAAGCGTCAACATCCTCTCTTGTGAATTCAATAAAGCTACCACCATAATCATACCCAGCATTGCTGGGTGCAGTACTACTTCGTCCAAGATCATAACCACCATTTGTAAATTCAAAAGAGAGTTTTCTTCCACTAATTGAAGCTCCCACCATTTTTTTTCTTTTCTCTTTCTGTTTCACTCTATGATGAGAATCTCATAACCCACAACCTAAGGAATCCACAACAACAAAAATCAGAGGTTTAATCGTGATGTTTCATTTCTAAACAACCCATGATGGAAACTAAGGTGAAAATGGAAAATAAATCATGGGAAATGTGAAAAGGTAGTACTTTTGACCAAACACAGTGGGATGGAGAGAGATGGACATTGTGTTCAGTGACCTCGTCGCCCCATCATCCCGTCGTCTCGTCGTCCAGTTGTCATCTCGTCATCGTCCCGTTGTCGTCCCATGGCCCTGTCAACTTGTTTCCCGATGCCTCTCAAATCTGCAGAAGAAGAAGAAGAAGAGAGAGAGAAACTGATTTTGAAACGAAGTTCAATCCCCAAACCCAAAAATCCCTAAAAATGGTAAATGGTTAATGGTTAACAAATAAAACTGAACCCTAACATCATCAACTTAAAATTGCAGTTTAACAGCAAACAGATTGAAGAAGAAGAAGAAGAAGAAGAAGAAGAAGCATCACCAGATTCTCGTCTTCTCTCCCATTCTGCGTTCTCTCCCGTCTTCGTCTCTCTCTTTCTCTTTCCGGTTTGCGCTCTCTCCCTTTTCTTTCCTTTCCCGTCTTCGCTTCTCCCTCTCCGACTCCCTTTTTCTTTCGTAGGGCAATTTGAAATTGAGACCGGAAAGGGCAAAAATTATAAAAGTGTGATTGAAAAATCATGAGGATAGATAGGTAATTGTGTAGGTAGGTTAATGACATCAATTTATAGTAGATTTTTTTGTTTAACGGTATAAATGTTTCTCGAAAACTTTTTACTCAAGAAGTTAATTTTCATTACTTTTGAAAATCCTTTTTATTTGTTGGACTCTGACCCTCTTTGTATCCAAAAAAAAAATACTCATTATGTGTGATAAACTTCTATCATCAACTCTTCAAATTTTGATCACAAAGTAGTAGTTTAGGTGGTGGGCTAAAAAATGTCGAATGAGTGCATCAAAAGCTTGCAAGCAAGAGGTATTGGTTCAAACCCAGAAAACTAATATTTCCCCCTCCCCACTAACATTTCTTATAAAAAAACTCTTCAAATTTTGTCAAAAAAAAGAAAAACTTTTCAACTTAAACTCCATAAAGAAGATTTCAAATTTCACAATTATATACCGATTTTTTTTTCTAAATCAACTATATTTTTTTTCGATAAGCAATGATTCATTGAAATGAGCATTAGGTATGCTCAAAACCACAAATACACCAAAGTATCAGAAATTGTTGAGGCAAATTAAAGCATTGTTCCACCACAATGGCAGTAACAAACTAGAATCTCTACCCACCCACAAATAAACCAACACCAAGATAAAAATTTAATACGAGCCACTATAGATTCAATCTTCGCCTCCTCTCCTTTGAAACAAACTCCATTCCGGCCTAACCAAATACACCAACACATTGTCAGCCATAACAAGTATCTAACCTTCTTAGCTTTCTACCCTAAAAATAACTTACCAAAGTGCAAAACATGTTGATGTAGAGTAAGAGAGTTAGGTAATTGAATATCTAGCCATCGTTCCATTTCCCGCCACACCTGCCGAGAAAAATCACAATCAAGAAACAAATGTTGAAAGTCCTTTCTATGATCGTGACACACACATCCCTATCTTCCGAGTAAATGATATGTCGTCTCCACAACAGCTCACGAACCGGAAGGGCATTAATAATCAATTTCCAACCGAAAACCAAAACTTTAGATGGAATTGAGGTATGCCAAAGAGCCTTACATGATGAATGAACACTGTCTCTATCATCGAGAAGGACTGAACCGTAGGGGAGCAAATAGCGATAACAAGACCTCACAGTGAAGCAATGATGAGGCTCCAATATCCATCTCCAACAATCAAATTTATCTCTAATAGGCCTCACCTCCCTGAAAATATCCAGCAACACCGACCATTCTTCGTTAGAGAGCTACGAACCAAGGGCCAAAGCTGATAGATTCCAACGCCAAGAGTTCTGAATCCACATGCTCAGATCAGCAAGGAGCGCATCCTTGTTACTACAACCTGCAAAATTATTAGCAAATTCCAATTTCAAAGGGCGATGCGCGATCCAATGATGATGCCAAAACTTTACACCACTTCCATCTCCCAACCCCCTTCTAAGGTTCGCCGCAAACCAACCATCCAAAATCCTCACATCACCCACACCCCAAAGATCAAACCACCACAAAGAAGAATTCGACCAACTGCTCAAAGGTCTACTACCATCAAAGAATATAGAACCCAAATTGCCATATCTATGGAAAAGAATCTCCCTCCAAGGGGCATCTTCATCCGCTAAAATACACCACTTCCACTTGGCCAAACTAATAGCTAACAAGCCTACTAAATAGCTAAAGCCTAACGAATAGCTAAATAAAATAACAACTTAATTTAAATCTAATAGTATTATCTAATACGCGTTGAATGCTAACCATTGTAGCTTCTATAGTGATTACACACGGTTCTACGACAAAACCAAACATACCTATAATTAATGTTAGCAATTTTCTTTTAGGTGACATCTAGTATACACTACCACTAAAGGCGGTGTATGGAACACAAGGGTGAACAAAACAGTAACGTAAATTTCGAAACATTAAAGTAATCGTTGGATTGAGAAGTTCGACAATCGACATGATCACATAATGGACTGTTCATAGCAAATCTTTCCCCTTCTTGTCGCCTTTTCCCTTTTCCCCTTCTCACCATGCCACTACCATCTTCTAGTATATGCCAGAAAACCACCACCCATTAATCGGCATAACAACCCTCCATAGCAAAATTACCATAAAAACAACCAGCAAAACTGCCATAACAATGCTCCAGACCAAGTTTGTTATAGTTTCTGAAGGTTGTGTTCCCATTTTGGTTCACTTTAGTTCCCGATCTAGTTCGTTCCCATTCTCCAAGGTTCGTATACCGACCGGTGCAGGACACATCAAAGGCAGAGGTCAACACATGACACATAGAATCGTCGATGCATGCACCACAGTGATTATGGTAGTGATGGTAACAGTGGATCATGGTTGGGGGAGGGCAAGGACAGAGTCATAGCACTCACGAGTGTGGCAAGTGTGGGAAGGCGACATGAAGTGGAAGAGGGAGAGGAGTCCGGTAGGAAGGGGAAGAGGTAGGGGAGGGACAAGAGAGGAAGACAACTTTGGTGTGGATGATCCAACATATGATCATGTAAGACTTCCAATCCAACACTTAAGATTTATCCAAAGTTTGAGCCACTCTATTTTTCATATTTTATATTGTACACAGAAAGACAAATATTGTATGAGAAATACTGTTTAACGCGGAACAAAATGTACGATGAAGCGGAACTAACTTTACATCCACACAAATTATTATGAAAAACTAACTGAATACACTGTGTTTCTTACGTTTACTCGCAATTTACTATAAAACACTTTTATTTATCGTATATTGCTAGTAAACTATTAGAGCATCACAATAGAGTTTCTCAAATTTGGGCAGTTAAGTGGATTCTACATATACACAGCAGTTATTTATAATTTTTTAATGTTTGTATCTCATCTCAACCTCTCCAATCCATCACCTCAATTAAACGAGTCTAACTAATAACTATATATATATATATATATATATATATATCATATTTTAATATTAAAATTTTACGCTTGAACCCATTATAAGAGGAGAGAAAATTCTTATACAGGAACCATACCTAATAGGTACTCACTTTAATGGGGTACCTAATGGATGAGTACCTAAAACCCTTTAGGTACTCGCATTAGAGATGCTATTAGCAGTACTAATACCCATTCCTCTTCATCTGGTTACCCTTGTCTCCAAACTCCCAAACAACACAAGATAAAAAATTACACATAGAGATGAAATCAAGTTGAAGGTAAGGTTAGGGTTTTGGGGTAGAAATCAAATAAGAGGGAACAATAGTTTTTTTTATAAGCAAAAATTATATTAAAGCGGATGCAAACGGGCTCCCCAACCGTTACATATACAAGGGGCCTCATTAAAACCTCATTGGGCCAAAACCCCATGGGAAAAAGACTCAAAGAGGAAAGAGTACCCTAGGAAGAATGAGACAAAAATCCAAGTTACATTGAATTCTTACAAATAAGAGGATTTCTCCGCCAATCCGAAATCTTTAAAGTTGAGTTGCGGCCTTCAATGCTAATGAACCAACTCCAATATATAGTTTTAGCATGATTGACAACCACTTGAGAATTGAAGATTTGATTCCTAAAAAGAACATGGTTCCGATGAACCCAAAGACACTACCACTACTAGAAAATGCGTTTTTAGCGTCTATATTTTAGCGTCGGCCACGACACCCACGCTAATAGCGTCAAATTTGCGTCGGTCAGACCCATGCTAACCCACGATTTTTTTTTCTAAAAATAAAATTTTAGCGTCGGTCATGGCAGACGCTACATTGGATATAGCGGACGCTAATTTTTTTTTTAAATACTATAGTTAGAGTCGGACATGGCCGACGCTGAGTTTGATTTACTTTACCAAAAACCCTAAATCTCCCACTTTCCTTTCACAGTTCTCAGTCACTCTCTCACTCTCGGCCCTCACGCTTCTCACTCTCCGCTCTCACGCTCACTCTATGCTCTCACTCTCACTCTCCACCCTCACTGTCACTCTCCGCCTTCACCACCACCCTCGCCTCCGCGTCGTCCCTGCCTTCTCCCTCTCTTATCACTGCCGTTCACTACTGCTCCTGCGACAACCACCGCCGCCAACCACTGTTGTTCTCCTTCTCTCGGTCGCCTCTCCTCTCTTCTTCTTATTGGGTAAGTGGTTTTCTTCTACTCTACTTCTATTGACAGGAAGACATCAATTTTTGGTTGAATCAAAACCCTAACTCCTCTTCATTTTTTTACTGGCCTCAATACTATGGCATTCTTCTTCCTATCAGATCCTTTAGTAAATACATGTTTGATGTTTGCTGTGCGTGTTCCATAGCTGTGTTTGCAAGCTTCAATCACAGAAAAATCAGTGTTAATCGCAAAACCTAGCAGAGAACCAGTGAAGCTGAGTGAGAAAGAAAGCAGATCAGCTGCGTGAAATTAGGGTTTCGTGGTTTTTTGTTTGCAACTGGGTCAATTAGGGTTTTGTGGTTTTTTGTTTGCAACCGGGCCATACTCGTATCCAAGTGGTGGCTTCGCGTGTTTGAACAGTAGCTGGTTGTGGGTGCCACAGTGGATCTGTTTGAACCAGTAGTTTGAAGCTTCCAGGTAATTTGTGTTTTATTGTTCCAAGCATATTTTTTTGGGTTTTATTGTTCATTGGACTTGGAATCAGTAGATGTTAGGGTTTGATTTAGGTTTCATTAGTTGTTGTTGTGGAGTCTGTGACAATACATCGAATTTAAGGGTTTTAATTTAGGTTTGATTTGAGGATTCTGGTGGGGGTATCAGTAGCTGCTGGATTTCTAATTTTGAGGGTTAATTTGTTTATTTGGTTTTCAGTAAATTGATTAAGGTGATTGATTATTTGATTTAGGTTTCATTAGTTGTTATTTGTTAATTTGTTTATTTGGTTTTCAGTAAATTGATTAAGGCATGCAGCCAAGTTGACCAAAAAAGACTCAATGCACAGAGAAGATTTGAGGGAGAACAGTGCTGAAGCTCAAGTTTCATGTTGGGATATTGAAGAGTCAAACATGGACACTTGCAAGTATGTGCTTACTGTGCAGGAAGATTGAGCAAACTGCATATGACCAACTTATTGAAATGGCTAACAGAAAGAGATTGGTAAGAAGCTTTTGCTTTCCAAGGATCAGTAGAGTCTCTTATTGTATTTGATTAAGCATATTTTGAGGTTTTTTAGCATTTGATTTAACATTTTTTTATGGTTTTTGAAACTAGGTGGACTTTTGCTTCGCTCACCAGTAGAGTCTCTTATTGTATTTGATCAGTAGAGGGCCATTGAAGTCTCTTTCTGTCAAATGTGCATATAAGCCCAGTTGACAGACATATCAAAGTAAGCATTGCCATTCTCTTATAAACCAGAATGGTGGTTCCTCTTCATTCATTTTCAGTCTTTTCTGTAGTTTACCTTTGTTGTTTGACTGATCCAATCCAAAAGATGATTTTGTTCATCACTTATGCTGTAAACTCATAGAATGTCACAAAGCAAACCCGAGATTTTGTTTTTGTTGCAAGTTTTCAAATTTTCATCAGTTCCGGATAATAGGACATGATATAGAGTCTGCTTGTTTAAGATTAACAAAAAGTTATTTTCAGAAATGGCCAGTATATAAATCAGGTGGCCAGTAGTCATGTTTAAGGATATTAGTTTAGTGGACTTATGATGATAATCATTGATCTTCATTGTATATTACAAATCATTATTATTAAATATTTAAGAATCTATATACTTTGATTTGCATAATAACCCTTCTATCCATTTAATCATTACAGTGACCTTTTGTAAAATAAGAAAGATTGTATTTGAACATTTTTCAGGTTATTGCAAATAGAGCAGCAGAGATTCTTGGCCACAAACGTGGTGACAAGTTTGTTCACCCAAATGACCATGTCAATAGATCACAATCTTCTAATGATACCTTTCCAATTGTAAGCCTTTTGCATATCTTTACCAATTTCATATTCATATATTTCTTATAAATCCCTATATTTGGAGTGCAGTTCCTTGTAATTGTAAACTATTTCTTGTACTTTATTTACCTACTATACTGTTTTTATCTTGTTGCACCTTTTTTCCCTTTAATATGTGTTTGTTTCAGTCTTTTCAGGTGATGCACATTGCAGCTGCGATGGAAATAAACTCAAGATTGATCCCAGCTTGAAAACCTTACATTCTACTCTAAACTCAAAGGTTTGTATTGTAGCGACTAACTATGACAGGTTTACTCCATTATTTGGAATATTTCTCTTCTTTCAATTTGATTTACCCACATGAATACAGTTATGCAAAGAAACATTCATGCAATGTTATGTTATATATTTATGTGGATAGATTTTTTAGTAACTTGATTTTACATGTAGAGGGGAGACTACTGTAGGGAAAACAAAGCCTGAAACAATACTTCGGCAAATTACATCTTCAATGAGGTGAATAATTTTGGCCAGTTTACAAGCTAGGTTATGTCATTGGATGTATCATGTCGAGAACAAAAAAAATATTGTTCAAATAGCATCATCACACTGAAATGTTTTTAGGCCCTCACCCAAATATGCCAAATTTCGAATACGATGTCAAACTTATTCCAATTAACCAATGAGAATAGTAAAATAGGCACAAGAATGAGCAAAACACTAAGAACGATCAAGTTGTATAGACTGAAGTTTATATTGTCTTCAATATTTCACTGTAGAAGCATGATTGAAATTGGGCCACTTAAGAGATTAGACATTCTAAGATTGAACTTTCATACCTTTAGACCCTCAACTTCTGATGTTAGTGATTCAATCTTCTGTGTATCTTCAACAATAACCTGAGTCTCTTTAACAACAGGAGGTGCTTCTTCAATAGCTTTTTTTGCAGTGTCTCTCTCCTTTACAAGTATAGCATTGGTTTCATCAAATTTGCTTTGCAGCTCCTGCAGGGAATTCTGCAGTTTTGCCATCTCTTGTGCTTTGGATTCTTCTATATTTGTCTGCAGCATTTCATATAGTTTCTTTAGGGCTTGCTTACTAAATAAGATGATATTTAGCCATATGCATAATTGGTCTTGTATTCCCCATTTATGTAATTTTACAAATCGCATGATTGTGAAAGATATCAAAACAATAACATCCTCCAAATATTTAACTGCAAAACATATTGAAATTTAAACTCCCACTCTACTGGATGTGGTGTACAACCACCATTTTATTACGAGTATATTAGCATAATCTTGAAGAAAGTTATTGTGGTTTGTTGTGCTTATCTGTGTTCCACAGACTTGAAAATGTGCTTTAGGATGGGTTTTGTGAGCACATTTAGGATGCAATTTTTTTAAAAAAAAAATTACATTAGCGTGAGCCTAGCCGACACTACACTTTAAGTTGACTATTCTGTTGTTGACTTTAGCGTCGGCCAAGCCGACGCTAGTTAATTCCTTGACTTTTTTTAATTGACTAAGTAGCGTCGGCCCTGGCAGTAGCGTCGATTTTAGCGTCGGCTAGGCCCACACTACAGTTAGCGTCGGTTAAATTTACGGGACGCTATATTTACCTTCGAACATTTTAGCCTCGACACGTGGCCGACGCTACTCCGACGCTAATTCACTGTTAGCGTCCGCTTTTGGCCTGTTAGCGTGGGCTTTTGGTCGACGCTAAAAGCTGTTTTTCTAGTAGTGTACGTGACTGCCATCCAAATTAAAGCTATTTTTTTGGTACCCCCCCCCCATTGGACCCAATACCCCCATTTTACCATAAATCCCCAAAATACCCCTAGTTTTTCGTAAAAAAATATTTTTTAAAAATTTCCGGAAATACACATATTTCCGGAAGGCAGAAATATGTGTATTTCTGAAAATTTTTAATTTGTTTTTAAATTAAAAAAATTTATGCGAAATAATTAAATGTAACGAAACTTGCTAAACTAATAAACAATAATAATCAGTATTAATACAGTAAAAATACAAAAAATAATATAACTAAATGTCCAAAAGTTGTAAAGCAGCCAAAAGACTATCATAGGCATCCTGGACATGCCTAGCTACTCTCTCCCCGGACTCATAGGGAAGTGGACCAACATCCTCTAGAGGCGAAGGCGGAGCTGGAGGTGAAGGCGGAGCCGGAGTCAGGCGGGGAATGGACACCTGGAAGTACCATGGTAGGTACTCGTCATCACAAGCACCCTGGACGGGTGTCCGTCAACCGCTGTCCCTGAAAGCCCGCGCTGGGGACTGATAGAACATCAGCTGCTGTTCTATGACCTCCGAAGATGGACGTGGGCCCAAAATAGGTGGATCAGGAATCTGCTGGACATATCCAAACTGCCAACGGACCCTGTCTGGCATATAAGGCACCGCCACATCCCCCCACAACAGCCAACCTCTGAATAATGAAATATTGTGAAACCGGAGGTACTGTCTGTGGTCGTCCCAGGGACTCCATATGACCTGCTCCCTCAGCAAGTCATCCAGCATAACATTCGCTGCCCTGAAAGAGAGACTACTGCGTAAGGTGCAACCAGAGGGCGACGAGCATGAAATAACTAGTATAATTTATCGGAAACCAGCTTGGGTTAATGGACGTGTGCACTGATCTGCAATGGATGTCAACAACGACGATGACGTCCAAGCCATGATGGCCATTCATGTTATCTTTAAATGGAAGGGTTATTTGCATTTATACGTCGAAACCAGAAGGACCGTCGCTGAGATTCTTCGTCGTTTCACTCCACCATCTCAGTGGTTACTATTATGTTTTCGTTTTGTTTGTTGTTGCAATTAATCTGTTACTTTAAATCAATGTAGAAGGCATTTTTAATTAATCAAATAAATGTTTTATTTTTTATTTTTGCACTCCGGAAACACCATATTATATGATAAATTCGGAAGGCAATTTTAAGGGATTTCCGGAAATACATCAAATTGGGATAAATTCGGAAGGCAATATTGAGGGATTTCCGGAAATACCTCAAATCCAGATAAATCCGGAAGACAGTTTTTTTGATTTTCCGGAAATATCTCATTTTACGGTATTTCCGGAATGTAAAATGTGTTCCGGAAATACCGTAAAATGCGTTATTTTTGGAAAATCAAAAAAACAGCCTTCCGGATTTATCAGGATTTGAGGTATTTTTGGAAATTTTGTGGACTTAAGGGGTAGTTTCGCCCGTTTGGTCATTTTGGGGGGTAGATGGTTTAAGAGGGGGCTGTTTTTTTTTTGTACCCCCCATTGGACCCCATACCTCCATTTTACCATAAATCCCCAAAATACCCCTAGTTTTTCGTAAAAAAAATATTTTTTAAAAATTTCCGGAAGGTAGAAATATGTGTTTTTCGGAAATACCTAAAAAGAGGTATTTCTGGAAAACACAAGAAGCCTTCCGGAAATATGTGCATTTCCGGAAATTTTTCAATTTTTTTTTTAAATTAAAAAATTTATGCGAAATAATTAAATGTAACGAAACTTGCTAAACTAATAAACAATAATAATCAGTATTAATACAGTAAAAATACAAAAAATAATACAACTAAATGTCCAAAAGCTGTAGAGCAGCCAAAAGACTATCATAGACATCCTGGACACGCCTAGCTACTCTCTCCCTGGACTCATAGGGAAGTGGACCAACATCCTCAGGAGGTGAAGGCGGAGCCGGAGTCAGGCGGGGAATGGACACCTGGAAGTACCATGGTAGGTACTCGTCATCACAAGCACCCTGGACCGGTGTCCGTCGACCGCTATCCCTGAAAGCCCGCGCTGGGGACTGATAGAACATCAACTGTTGTACTATGACCTCCGGAGATGGACGTGGGCCCGAAATAGGTGGATCAGGAATCTGCTGGACATATCCAAACTGCCAACGGACCCTGTCTGGCATATAAGGCACCGCCACATCCCCCCACAACAGCCAACCTCTGAATAATGAAATGTTGGGAAACCGGAGGTACTGTCTGTGGTCGTCCCAGGGGCTCCATATGACCTGCTCCCTCTGCAAGTCATCCAACATAACATTCGCTGCCCTGAAAGAGAGACTACTGTGTAAGGTTCAACCGGAGGGCGACGAGCATGAAATAACTAGTATAATTTATCGGAAACCAGCTTGGGTTAATGGACGTGTGCACTGGTCTACAATGGATGTCAACAATGACGATGACGTCCAAGCCATGATGGCCATTCATGTTATCTTTAAATAGAAGGGTTATCTGCATTTATACGTCGAAACCAGAAGGACCTGTAGCGACCGAAAAATCCGGAGGAGGGATTCTTCGACGTTTACAATGAAGCCGCCACCAATATTTATTTTTAGGAGAAAATATTGGAAAAAACCTTTTAAAAGGACAAGGGGGTTTGCGGACCAGGTTTAGGCTCGAGAGTCGTTTATGCGTAGGGAAGGTATTAGCACCCTACGACATCCCTCCTAAGGAAGGTTACCTTTTAACTAAATGTGCAAACATCTATTAATTCAAAAATAATGTTTTTACCCTTATAATAATAATAAAAAAAACTCACTAAACGGTTAGTTATTTTTTGTACTTTTTGAGAAAAAAATGAGAGAAATGAATTTAAAGGGGAAAAAAAGGGTTTTTTATTAGTGCAATTGACAGAGGTCGGCCGCCCTCTGGACCTACGTATCTCCTGGTAGAGAATCAAATCGCACGTAGTTCTTGGGTAGAAAAAGTTTGTGCGTTTGGTGTTTTTTTAATTATTTTTGAAATTGGGAGAGGTATTCGTGACGACCAAACAAGTGAAACTCAGAGCGGTCGTCACTCACAGCTCGTTTGAAAACTAAAGCTATTATTAACGGCCAAACAAGCTAAGCTCAGAGTGACCATTAGTAACAAACAATTTTTTGTGGATAATTGTTGAGAAAACTGGTTTGGAAGCATCATGATGTAAATAAAAAAAAAACTAAGTGAATTGTAATAGAAAAGGAAGTGTAATTGACATGGGTGTTACGTTATTAAAAAAAATGGGGTATGAATAGCATCAGGGACTGTATTTTTTAAAAAACTGGGGGTGTAAATAAAAGCCTAATGTTTTTTAAAAAATGGTGGGGTGTAATTAGCGAGCGGGTTGTATCTATGGATAATGGGGTGCAGAAATGAATCAGATGTTTTTTGGGGCTTTTAAAATCATGGCATGCGAATGGTGGTGTGCGGTGGTTGTTGTGTGGTTGACGAACGAAGTGAGAGAGAGGGTGTTTGGTGGTCGTGAGATCATCGGAGATTCGGGGGTGATGGTGACCGCGACGACGACGGTGGTTCGCCGACAGTGATACGCCGACGACAGCGGTGGTGCGCCGTCGAGGTTGGTGGTGGTGAGTTTCTTTTCTTTGCCTCTTCTTCTCTTGCTTGTTTTTTGGTTGGTTTTTTTGTATTTTGAATCTGAATGGTACTGTGACGTTGTTGTTGTTGTTTGTTTGGGGTGGAGATGAAAAATAGGTTCATGAACGTGAAGGAGAAATGACTTATTGGATTGTGGGACTGAAACCTCTCCGAATCGTTTTTTCTCCTTCTTTTCAGTGTTATTGTCTTTTTATTTTATAGAGGGAGCGGTTGTTTTTGAGCTGATGCATATTTGTTGTTTTGTGTCAATTGTGCAGTTTAGTGGAGCAGAGGAGCAGCAGCAGGGTGGATGCTTTTTTGCTCAAAATGTGAAAAGCCAAGGGACAAGGAGAAAGCACTTTGGGCTTCACTCTCAAAAAAACTTCAGCTGGGAAACAATGGGGGGACAGCAGCGCCTGTCCCTCTTCTTTTTGAATTTATTTTAATTTTTCTTGTACTTTTTACCTTTTTTTGTCTACACTTGTAACAAATTTTGACTTTGATTATTTTGTATATATATAAAAAACTGGACAGCCAATTATCTATAGATTCCTTTATTTTCTTTGCACTTTGTTTTTAAAAACAGTATCATTAGTAGTAAAATAATGATAACAATAAATAAAGGGCACCGAAAAATGTGTACACGACGAGAGGCGAACACGCGCGCACAAAGAGAGTAACGACACGTACAAGATTAGAAATAACACACGTATGTGGTTAGAAATAACATGTGCACGCAACAATGCAAAAACGTTAAGACTAACGCGTGTACGCGGCTAAAAATAATACGTGTGCACCACGAAACATGTTTTTGGGTTTTTTTTGAAAATGAAACAAGAAACCGATTAAAATCAAATGTCTACAAGATTATTATTATTTTAGAAAAACAATTCGCATTAATCTAACGGACAAAATTAGGGTATGACAGGACCGTCGCTGAGATCCTTCGTCGTTTCACTCCACCATCTCAGTAGTTTCTATTATGTTTTCGTTTTGTTTGTTGTTGCAATCTGTTATTTTAAATCAATGTAGAAGGCGTTTTTAATTATTTCATTTTTTATTTTTGCACTCCGGAAACACCATATTATATGATAAATTTGGAAGGCAATTTTAAGGGATTTCCGGAAATACATCAAATCTAGATAAATCCGGAAGGCAATATTGAGGGATTTCCAGAAATACCTCAAATCCAGATAAATCCGGAAGACTCTTTTTTTTATTTTCCGAAAATATCTCATTTTACGGTATTTTCGGAATGTAAAATGTGTTCCAGAAATACCGTAAAATGCGATATTTCCAGAAAATAAAAAAAACAGACTTTCGAATTTATCTGGATTTGAGGTATTTCCAGAAATTTTGTGAATTTAAGGGGCAGTTTCGCCCGTATGGTCATTTTAGGGGTAAATAATTTAAGAGGGGGTCCAAGCTAAGGCCATGGCCCTAAAAAAACCTACAAGAGAATCCAAGACCGCAATGAAATAAGAGCGAACAATAGTAATTGAATGTTGTCGTGACTTGATTGTTGAGGTTATTGTGGCGTTGGTGCCCGGTGAACACGAAAAGAATAATAAAATAAAGAAATAGAAAAAGAAAATCGATGGGGTTGTTGTAGGGAACGGATTGCATGCCTTGAGGGCGCCAATACCTTGGTGCCTTTTCTTACTTTTTATCCGTTGGATAAATCCAATGTTCCACCTTATGCCACGTGTCTTTCGTCTCTTTGTTTTTTTTAAAAAAATCTGAAACAGAAATGCAAGTCCTTTGACAGTGATATGGCAACACCTTGCACTTCCCTCCTATTGCCGTATCTCCATGAACGCCTGTATTGCACCCTCTGCCAACCATCCTGTTCCTCAAACCTTTAATAGTCATTCCTTTCTTTCGCTCTTCCCGGATCATACCTGTAACCACCTCTCGAACTTCATCCCTATCGCCTCATCGGTTGTTGTACCAGAAGGCGCTCCTATCTCTCACTTTCTCTCTCATAGTTTCTCCCTCATTTTCTTGCCTCCAATTTTACCTCTGATTTTTTACAAAAATCAGAAAAAACATTCACAACTCATCCACTTTCTGAACACTTACCTTTAAATAAGTTATTTATCGACCACAATAACTATAAAATTACACGAATAATTTAACCCAAATCATTTTCTTTTCAATTATAAGCAAATAGCGGCTAGACACATTTTTTAAGAAAAGTTAGAAAAAAAAATATTATTCCTATAATACCCCTATTCAGTGTTATCAGACCCGGACCGGCCATCGACCCGGTCAAGGCACTGGGTCACTAGACCCGGGGTCGGACCGCGGGTCTCTAGTCGGACCGGCATGACCGGTCTATATTAAATAAATTCAAAAAATTATAATTTATACTAAGAAAGTATACATTTATTAATATAGAAATTTTATTATAATTTTATTTATAATTATACATTTACTAACATGTTTATGAGTGTTGAACTTGAATCAATTTGTCAAAAAAATGAGTGTTTAATCAAAACTATTAATGAAAGAATGTGCAAAAAAAATTAACATATCCGGAATTGAATATATTTAATGAATGCGGGACAGTATCAACAAATAATAGATAGCTTAATGGTTAAAAAGTTGAAATGTTGAATACTAGGGAGGGGGTTCGAACCCCACCCAAGTCTTTTTTGTGAAAAATGCAAAATTTATAATTGGTTCATCTTTAAAAAAAAAAAAAAAAACTGGTCCGACCCGGTCCGACCGGGTTTTCACCGGATTTTCACCGGTTCGCTGACGTCATCACCGGGCCAACTGCAGGTCCGGTCCTGCAAGCTGCCCGGTCCGGAAAGACCACCGGGTCCCGGTCCGGACCGGTTCTGATAACACTGCCCCGGGTCCGGATCCTCTCCATTTGGAGAGGAAATGGACATTTCCAGTTTGTTTTATAAGATCGCAACACGTGGCATAAATGAGATCTGAGGGCTGTGATTTAAATGTCTTTAAAAATTAATTAAAAAACTCAAAAGTCAGATCTAGTTTCAGAAATGAATGCGACTTCGTCTTCTCCGACCCTACCCTCTAACTATGCCTCCCCGCCGTGCCTCTATCACCACTGCTCACCTTCAACGCGGCAACTACATGTGTCGCCATAGACGTCGCGCCCTGCACCATCTATGCGCTATATTATTCCCTTGCACGTTTTCGGCGTCCTCAGCTCGTTATCACTGATTCGTTGTTGCAACCACCATCGCCGTCGTCGTCACGTATTTCTCCTCCTTGCACCGCGTAAGGAGTGGAGACTAACATGTATGAAGTGCAGAAACATGTATAAGTTTTTCTTTCCTCCACTTAGAGAATTGGGAATTTCTAAATCTCATTGATTAAGGAAAAAAAATGGGATTTCTTCATCTGGCAAATTGTTTCTAATTTATTGTTAATTGCTTGTGTTGGCAGTGCTTTCTCATTAGGCTTGCTATTAGAGAAGTCTCCTCTTTCCATTAGAGCTTGTATGCTGAAAGGAATTCAAAAAGAGCAATGAAAAACTTGATATCAAGATACTGACAAGGATACTTCAAGATGTATTATCAAGCCAGATAAAGAGAAAGTGTTTCAAGTGCTTCGATGATGTCCAAGTGTTTCAAAGTGCTGCTGTCCAAGTTGATTTTTTATTTGGATTTTGTAAATCTTTTATGTAATGGTTATGTGGCTGAGTTGTATTGTTGAATTGTGTTGAGTTGTGCTTTAATGCACTGCTATTTTGTAAAAGATAATTTTGCAGTAATGATAATACAAATAGCATTTTGTTGTATCTCATGACTAATTGTCAAGTACTGATAGTTTTTCAAAGCCAGCAAATCTGTAAATACTCATGATAACTCATGACTAATTGTTGAATTGTTGTATCTCATAACTCATGATAACTCTGTAAATACTCTGTAAATACCGATGTCATTCACTTGAACAAAACAAGTAAACACTTGCTGCAAAATGCAAAGTCTATTACAAATTAACTTTAACAGCCCCTAAAAGAAGTCTTGAAAATGCAAGTCTGCAAAATACAAAGTTGAAAAGCCCCTAAAAGAAGTTGAACATCCCTAGTGTGCCAAGTTGGCTTGATTGTGTCATTTGGATTGTAGTCTCGTGTTGAGTTCCATTGTTGACTTCACTTAAACTAATATGTAGATTTGCATTCCCAATTTGACTTGCATTCAAATTTTGGCTTCTACTCCCATGTAGTGTGTTCAAAGTACATATACCATTACTTGTTGCTAGAGATTGTTCCTGCACAATTAATAATATTAGTAAAGAGTACTAAAATTCTAGTTACAAATTATTGTGAAAGTAAGGATCAAAAATTACCAAATTTTCTTTACGCTTTTGCTTTTTTTGTGATACGTTTCTCTTTCTCTTTCTATTCAATCTCTCAACCCAAGATTTTGGTCGTTTTTGGCTCTTATATGGGCAATCTCGCTTCTTTATGCCTTTTGCCCCACCAACATCAATAGTGTCCATATTGTTGTCCATTTCACCTCTTCCAACTGATATGGATACTTGACTGATTCCAATTGATTCTCCATCTATTGACCTTTTAGCCAACATATCATCAATTATTTTGTTAGACTCTTCATATACTTGGGATAAAAATGTGTAGGTTTCATGAGACTCAGATGCTCTACTTGTCAGTTTAACCATCCTAGGACATAACTCATTGTAACGCTTCATGAAAGAGGCTTTTACGTCCAAATCAACATGTTGTTCAGTGGAATTTTGGTTACTTCCCAACCTTGCATCTCTTGTCCATCGCTTCAATATATAGTGCTCAGGAATCAACTTAATATTCATGACATCCAAAACTTTCAAAGCATGACTACATAAGATACCGTGAGTCTCAAATTTACGACAATCACAAGCAACCTTCTGATCCACAACATTCCCAACCACTAGTCTCTCCTTGCTGTCATCATAATTTGTAACACTGTAAAACCCTCCGGTCAAATCTTTTATGCAAGTGCCTTGATATTCTTCATATTCCTCTTGGAATTCCTCAAAAAGTTTTGGAGTGTAAATGCTTCCAGCTTGTACGAGCATAGGGGCCTTCTTCATTTTCAGTCTTGGTAGCTTATGCCTTGAATCATAATCGGCTTCTGATTCATTATTCCGCTTTCCATTTACAGCCCTTTCAAAGTGTGTGAAAAATTGTACTAGATTTAAATCGGACTTCAAATGATTTTTCAAATCGGCATTGAAGCTCTCACTTAATTGAGTAGATCTCATACCTGCTGTGAAAGTTTTCCGAACATAAGCCCACGCCCATTTCTCCTTCAACCGAAAAATTGAATGTAGCCATGAGTCATTAGAAACATTATGATCAAGAAGTAAAGCATCCCATGCATTCAAAAATTCATCTTCTTCTTCATGTAGATCAATGCATGCTTCAAAATCTGAGCCGAATTGTGAACTCTTTTGATATAGATGGTTCACATGCCTTAGGGCATTTTCTCTTATATGCCAAGTGCACAATCCATGAAATGTCTTTGGCATAACTAAAGAAATAGCATTAGCCATTGCTGGATTCTGATCTGTTAAAATGGTTTTCGGCTTTTCTCCACCCATTGCTTTGAGAAAAGTTTCAAATAACCATTGAAAAGAAGGGATTGTTTCATCATACAACAATGTTGCCCCCAAGACAACTATTTGCCGATGATTATTAACTCCAATAAATACCCCCAGTGGTCGATAGTCCTTATTTGTCTTGTATGTGGTGTCGAAAGTTATGACATCACCAAAGTACCCATAATCATTGATCATTTGTGCGTCTGCCCAAAATATATTTGTTATTTGGTCATCAACATCCATTTGAAAGTCATAAAAGAATGAAGGATTTTTACTTTTTTGTTTGAAATACATCAACAATGCACCCACTTCACCAAACCTTAGTGACTGCAACCTTCTAGTTCGGAGGTAGTTCTTAAGGTCTTGTCTTGTGTAACCAATAGTGTCCATTCCACCAGCTTGCTTGGACGCATACTCATGAAAATCTTTTGGTTTTAAACCAGATTCATCAGCCAAGACAATTTGTGATGCTTGAGACTCAGATATTCGTCGATGAGAGCGAATCATATGAACATACTCTGGGGGTTGAAGTTGGTGGTTGTGTTGAGCTACAAAGTCAACAACCTTGTATTTCCCGATTTTTCGATCAAGTGAAATAACCATACGTGCTTTACAGCCTGTTCTTGTTTCTGCTCTAGGCTCTTTTGTCAAGTAGTCTTGCTTGTCGGCACTTCTTATACCCTCCTTGAAGCATACAAATCTTCTTGAAGTCAAAATTCCATCTTTTTTGCTTTTATTTCCATATTCTCTACGAATACCAAACCCAAATCTCCTGCTGTATTCATTATAAAATTCATATGCTGCTTCTTCAGATTCAAATTGCATTTCCAATTGTGGCGCAACAAGATTCTCTTTGCCATGCTGCATAGTATTTTGGTGGATATTGTTCACCCATTCCTTTATACTTTCGGATGATGAATTTGATGACACGTTCGCGTTCTCTAAAATAAACAGAGTAAATGTGTGAATATATATAAGAATTAAAAAACTATAAAACTGGAATAAAAAATGAACTAATCTTGAAATGAATGGATGAACAGTGGTTGAAATAAAAAGTTTGCTTCATGAACGACAATCAACGAGAATGATGCTTACGTTTTTTCTTCATGATTTAATACATTTGTAAACATTTATTATTTGGAATAAAAAACTAAGTTATTAATAAACGTGATTGAATGAGTGAGTATTTTTATGCTTACGTTGTAAGGAGGCAGCAATGGCGGTGGTTTGCTCAACAATGGTGGTGGCTGGGTGAACAACATTTGTGGTGGATGGGCTGGCAACGATGGTGGAGGTAGGGTCAGAACCGAATATCTGCTCTACACACATCTTCTCACAGTGGGGTGCTGGTTGGTGGTTGGAAGTGTGAATGGCGTTGAGAGAGGGTTTGGAGAAGAGGAACAGTGCTAAGCTTGACTTTTGACATCTTTTCTCACTGCAAAAGTCTTGAGACCACTAACAAGAACAACGGTAGTGGCGAAATTCGTGGAAACTATGGGGAGGAGGGGTGGAAGAACGCAGTGAGAGTATCACTAAAGCGGCGATGGTCGGAAACTGGGAGGGGTGAATAACGCAGTGAGACCACTTCAGCAACTTTTTCTTTAATTTATTTTTACAAAAATTATATTTTATTATTAACAACTCATCTCAGCCGTTGATATTCATTAATTCCACGCGTCAGACAAGTGGGAAAGAAACTGGCGATGTCCATTTCTTTAGGAAATGGCGAGGATCCGCACCCCACTGCCCCTATTTATTCTTGCATTGGTAAAAGTAAAAGTAGTGTAATAAAAAGTTGTGTGCCTTGGTAAAAGCAAAAGTAGTGTCATAAATAGGGGTAAAGTTGACATATTAAGTGAAAAAAGCTTTGACTTGCTTATATTTAGTAACAAAAAAAAGTGGGTATATTTGCTTATATTTGAAAACGGAGGGAGTACATTAGCATTGACACATCATCCCATGATTGATTGGTTTTATATACTTGGCCATTTCGTCTAATTATGCAACAGGAAAAATTCAGAGCAATAAAGAATCACCACATAAAAGTTAAAACAATCTAATTGGACCAAAAAAGAATCTAGATATTTCATAGTGCAAAAAGACAATATACCCAGCTAGACCACGAGTCGGCCACGCGCCCATCTCTAACTTTGCATCTCAACCCTCCACGTTAGACACAATCCAACGGCCCTCACACCATAAACCTTCCAATAAAATCGCTCACTCATTTTTCTTATCTTCACACACCAAAACAGAAACCACACTTACAACAAACTTTCCTGATTTTTTTCTTCTCTCTCAAATTCCTCTCAGTGAAAATTCCCAAACCCTAATCATGCTTCTCAGAGCCGCTGTAACTGCTTCATCTTCTTCGTCGCTTCCTCTCTTCAACGCTGAACAATCGCGTTCGATTCCTCTTGGAAGTGGAATTGTTGTTTGCGCTACCAAAGGCTCTAGCAATAACCGTGCCCTAACTGGTGTATTGTTTGAACCTTTTGAAGAAGTTAAGAAGGAACTCGATCTTGTTCCTAGTGTTCCTCAAGTTTCTTTAGCTCGCCATAAATATCTGGATGAATCTGAAGCTGCTGTTAACGAACAAATCAAGTTCGTTCAATTTCTCCTTTTCTCTTTTTTGATTGGTTTTTATTTATTTATTTATTTGTTTGTTTGTTGAATTGATTATTTTCGTTTTTTTACACTGGTGTTGCCATATCAGTGTCAAAGGACTTGCATTTCTGTTTCAGATTTTTTTTAAAAAACAAAGAGACGAAAGACACGTGGCATAAGATGGAACATTGGATTTATCCAACGGATAAAAAGTAAGAAAAGGCACCAAGGTATTGGCGCCCTCGAGGCATGCAATCCGTTCCCGTTGTTGTAGCATTTAAGGGTTAGGGGAAGGTTGAGAGAGAGAGAGAGAGAGGGTTTTGATTTTGAGTGAAGAAAAATGTCTCTGACGAGTGAGTATGAAAGATCTTTTTTTTTGTTAGTTTTCTTTTAATTTGCTTTGTATTGTGTGTTTATATTTTGTTGTGTTTTTTGTAAAATAAAGCAGCAGACCAATGTAGATGGGCAAGAAGATGTGAATAGAAATATGAGTGAGAATTTTGAGACTCATGGTTTGAGAAGAAGTAGAGAAGAAGAACAAAGCAGATCTGGTAGTGATAATGTGGATGGTATTTCTGGTGATGAACAAGATGCTTCTGAGAATCCTCCAAGAAAGAAACGTTATCACCGACACAC
Organism: Astragalus membranaceus; assembly: GCA_039519185.1. Taxonomy (NCBI): domain Eukaryota; kingdom Viridiplantae; phylum Streptophyta; class Magnoliopsida; order Fabales; family Fabaceae; genus Astragalus; species Astragalus membranaceus. The sequence continues at coordinate 213,985,415 of CM076846.1, read as the reverse complement.
TCCTCAGCAGATACAAGAGCTTGAATCGTATTTTCTTTTACTATTCCCACCTTTTTTGTTTGTGTTTTTTTTAAGGTTTCTTTAGATTCTAAATGATGATTTTCTTTCTTTCTTTTGTTTTTCTTAGGTTGTTTAAGGAGTGTCCTCATCCAGATGAGAAGCAAAGATTGAAACTCAGCAGAAGACTTTCCTTGGAAACAAGGCAAGTTAAGTTTTGGTTCCAAAATAGAAGAACTCAAATGAAGGTGCAAATTCTCTCTTTAAAGTCATTTTCTCATGTTTTTTTTCCTCTTTTTTTTGAGGTTTTTATGAAGGACCGTGAATCACTTTTTCTAAAAAGCCTTTTTTGTTGTTGTTTTTACAATTGTACCAGACACAATTGGAGAGGCACGAGAACACATTACTTAGGCAAGAGAATGATAAGCTAAGAGCTGAGAACATGTCTATAAGAGATGCTATGAGGAATCCTATGTGTTCAAATTGTGGGGGTCCAGCTATTATAGGTGAGATTTCACTTGAAGAACAACATCTTAGGATTGAGAATGCAAGATTAAAAGATGAGTTAGATCGAGTTTGTGCACTAAGAGGGAACAATAGTAATTGAATGTTCTCGTGACTTGATTGTTGAGGTTATTGTGGCGTTGGTGCCCGGTGAACACGAAAAGAATAATAAAATAAAGAAATAGAAAAAGAAAATCGATGGGGTTGTTGTAGCATTTAAGGGTTAGGGGAAGGTTGAGAGAGAGAGAGAGAGAGAAAGGGTTTTGATTTTGAGTGAAGAAAAATGTCTCTGACGAGTGTGAAAATGTCTGAAGAAGTGTGGTTAACATGCGCTACTCATGCATTGTCAACTGAAACCGACGAAATTATGGGTCTTCTTCTCCGCGATATCCAGGTCACAAATCACAATCACCTTCTTTCAATCTTTCTCATTTCTTTGTTTTTTACGAATTCAATTATTCCTAATTTGCTTCACAATGAATCGAATTGAATGCAGCATTCGAAAAATGGAAGTGTGATTGCATTGATATGGGGAGCTTCTCCAGAAACAAGGTCTGATCGTCGAAAAGATCGAGTTGAAACTAACCCTGAACAGTTAGCTGCTGCATCAGCCCTTGCTGATATATCCTTTTTCTTATTGTTAATCTTTCACTGATTTTGGTGATTTTTTTAGGTTGGTACCATTCACATCCTCATATTACAGTTCTGCCTTCACATGTTGGTAAGTTTTCAATAACCCTTACTAGTTTTCTTGTCTTTGGCTTATCATCGAATCTTTTCTTGTTAAGTCGTTTGCACTAGGGAGAAGGGAACTAAGTTCTAACGTGTTAGTGATAGCATTTGTGAAATGGAAGATGGCCAGTGTGATTATTTTTAACTATGAATTTTTTAGCTTAGAGAGGAAATTGTTGTTTAGCATTGACTTAAGAAAATAGGGGTTTGTAATTATTATTTATGGTGGCTAGAATATCCTGGATGTTATGCGATTCCTACAATTGTTGTTTAGAGAGGAAATTGTTGTTTAGCATCAACTGTATTTTGTAGCTTAGAGAGGAAATTGTTGTTTAGCATCAACTGTATTTTGATGTATTCTAGATTTTGCATTTTGAATTGTGCTTCTCAACTTCAACCCCAATTGAAGGTATGTATGTGAATTAAAGATGTTGCTAGAGAAGATTGGTGGTGGGAACTAGATCAAAATACAGAAGGGAATGGTGTTTATTGATAGGAATTAGGAAACTCTATAACATTCCAAGTATTCAAGAGACATGGTTCTCTTCCACTCTAAAATCCTTTGCAGAACCAAAATTGACCTATCTAACCCTTCCTTTCTATTATTTATAGTCTATTGTCTCGTTCTCTCCAACTATCTCTTTAACTAGCTCACTAACTAACTAAATTGGCTACTGCAAATATAATTTTCCATGAGTAATTTTATGAAGACTGCACATATTCTAATTGTAAGAGTTATTTCATTAAAACAGACAAAATGTAAATGGGTTCTACTGCATACATGGACTTACATTCACATGCACCTCACATACCTCTCCAGAAACCACTGAACAGTACCACGGGTTCTACCGTAATTTTTTCTAATCGGTTCAACTTGAGCTCACACCTCCCAGATTATGTGCAACTATCATTATCCTATATCTGCTACCCTTTACTTTTGGTATTTAAGGCAGGATATAACATTTACCGTTTAAGACATAGCAAATGTATTGGTTTTCTTTACATAGTATTTGACTTTTAATCACGTATTAATACTAAACAGTTAATTAGCTGGAGGCTTCCAGAAAGTAGGTTGAACCGTTGAAATGCTTTTTCTCAAGACTTTAGATTTAATTTAAGAAAGTATGTTCTCACCATTCAATTATTCATACATATTTGTTCCAAACTTCTAGTGGTACCCGGGCGCAGAGCTTTGTTAGGACAGGGAGGAGCCACAACTCTCCCATACTTTTTAAAATTCAATAGAGAATTATTTATATTGCATAAATTGTTTAGTTATATGTATTATATTTACCAGTATTGTTCAATATGTATAAGCCGGCGCAGTGGCTGAAACAGTTTTGGCAAATCACGGAATCAAAGATCAATCCTAGAGCTGGCCATTTTTTAGAAACACGGCAATATTTATCCTCCTTTTCCACATTTATTGCATTGCATATTACAAATTTATTACACTTACTGTTTTTGTTTTTTATTCATATATGTGTTTCGAAATGAGACTAGCATGTAGTACTAAACTAATAAAACTATATGTACACATCAATTATAATATGTTTAATCAATTTTTTATGATGATGTGTTTATTAGTTTATACTTTATACACGTTTAATCATTTTTTTAAAAATAACTTAAGCTTTTAAAAACTAGAATCACTTATCTACTATTACTTTTTAAGAATATGATTTTGTCATTTTGAGTTCTTTATTAGTCTCTACATTGTCAATCAATATTAGTTTTTGGTTAATTTAATTTTATCATTAAGTATATTGCTTAACTATTTCGCGCCATCAACCAATTTGGTTAAGCACTACCATTGGTGGCAGCTTCTCTCCCTCAAAGGTTTTGGATCTGTCTGTGTACATCGAACACTAATAGTTTCTGATACTGTGCACGTTATAGAGTTAGAGTGGGAGGGGTAAACCAAATATTTTTTTTACATGATAAGCATTTTTGTTTAATTCGAAGCAGCTATATATAATAAGCATCTTTACTATTTTGTAGATGTGCGGACGCAGGGTATGTATCAACTTCTTGATTCTGGATTTATTGGGTTGATTTTTTCTTGTTACAGTGAAGATGCAAACAAGGTTTGTCTTGAACACATAAATACACGATCATTGTGAGACATCTTGCATTCTATACTCTCATCAAGTTAAACAACAAATAGCTTTCGACTGTATTCAGGTAGGAAGAATTCAAGTAATTGCTTTCCAGTCATCTGATGGGAAACAGAATAGCATGTCAAGACTCATACCTCTGTCTCCTGTAAATAAATGCTCTGTTATTGATATAGATTCATCACCAAGTTCCTCAGAAAGTGTATCAATAAGATCTGGTTACTTTAAGTCAGATAACCCAGAGCAGGACACTGGTGATTCGAGAAATGCTGGATCTAGTAAGGTATAATTTATGATATATCAAATAGATTTAACACCTAATGTGTTGCATTTTGTGGTTGAAGAATAGACAACAGTTTGAAAATGTAGAATACAGTTGAATGCAGAATTACAGAACATGATGCAGCTTATAGAAGCTGTAGGACCAGGATGCTTCTTTGTTAAAATGCATGCTTGTTTTCTGCTCTTGAGTCATAGTTTTAAACGAATCTCTTGGATTCCTTTGCTGGTAGATTTGTTCAGTTTGGAATTATTTGTTAAAATACCAACGTGAGGGATATTAGATAGCCTGTATTTTTCTAGAGTGTATTTTTAGATAGCATGTGAAGGGAAGACGACTGACCAAACACCCTTGACATGTTCCAACCTGCATTTTTTTCCTGACAGAAGTTGTTCTTGAAGATTATGGCAGTTCTTTCCTGTTACACTGACTTTAGTATACACCTTTTTGTTGATATGATGAGGTTGTTCTTTTGGAGATGAATTGAGCTCCTTAAGACTGTCCTACCATGCTCGTAATTTTTCTTTGCAGGATAAAAATACTTTGTAGATTATGGCAGTTCTTTCCTGTTACACTGACTTTAGTATACACCTTTTTGTTGATATTATGAGGTTGATTTTTTGGAGATGAATTAAGCTCCTTAAGACTGTCCTACCTGTACCAGTAACATTATGCTCGTATTTTTTCTGTGCAGGATAAAAATTCTTTGTAGTGTTTTTTTAATTGATGTAATTATAATTTTGGCTAGGGTGGGGGGAGATCTTCAGACCTGGGGAATTTCTTTGCTAATGCCGATAACAACTATCTAGGGGGAGTAAAAGATGGAGGAAACTTCAATCTCAACAATTCAGACACCAACATAGTTGATGATCCCATGGATATGTCGGAAAGTATGCAGGAAGCTATGCATCGTTCAAATTTGGACTTGAGGTATAGAATACAGATGAACTGATATTATTGTTAGTTATCAATCTTTAATTTTGGCTTATTCTAGGGATTTGGATCCCATCATACCCCTTGCACATAAGGGAACACAGTGACTGTTGTCCCGTATCTAAGGCCTAAACCCCAGGTGAGCAGGTGATGTAGGTCTGGATACATGCAGGCCACTTGCCATTGGAGACAAGAATGAGGAAGAGTAACCGACGGCCCTAATATCTAATTTTTTGGTTCTAAACAGTAGTTGGCATATTTTCGACCATAAATTCTAGCCTGTCATAAAAAAGCTCCTCTTTACTGCTCCTCAGTATGGTTTTACTGCCTTTGCTTGTGAAGCTTTCCTTGGCACAGTTGAACCAACTACCAATTATATATGACATGCCTACAATAACATGGTACACTTTAAATTTTTCATTAAGAAATATAATCATGCAGGTAGTTGCTATTCTGTGGATGCTTCTTGACATATTTGTTATTAAACTTCCAATGATAAATAGAAGTTACTACTAAAGAACAACTCTTTAAATATAAAAATGATAATTTCCTTTTTCTGTCTTCATTGTATTATGATTGTTCAGGTATAGCATGTCTAATCTTTTATGAGGTTGAGACAAGATAGTTTCTAAATTTTGTGCTTTAAAATGGCTTTTATTTGGTGGCAGTGGTGCATAGTATGTAAAAAAAGAAATTCCGCTTTATGTCTTACCATCCTCGTCCATTGTCAACCTTGAGTCTCCACTATTGTCATACACGGATTTGCAACATGTAATATTCGAAGAGGAGCAGACTGCATATAATCAAGCCATCTTACAAAATATGAGGTAATGTTTGATAAACTATGCTTATTTTTAGCATATATATGAGATATGAAATTTTATAGAAGCATTTTTTGTGAGATTGAAGCATTTAATTTACTAACTTTAATAATTTATCATCCTTATTGCAGTGTTTCTACTTTCTTATGCCAGTTGTTTGTACTTTGTATGGATGGGAAAGTGCATCCACTCCTTTCATACACCACACTTCAACTTATCAAGCACCTTGAGTCTCCAGTATGGTCATATACGAAGACTCAAAGTTGACAATGGACCCACGGTAATTCATCTGCTAGTGTAGATATGAAGAGAGATATGGGGGGTTTTAAGCCCGTTGTTCTCAAGACCAGATTGGATAGTTTCACAAATTTTTTTCTCAGAAGAAAGTTAGACCTTGTCCCCATTCCACATAATGAAACCCTCCTCAACTTATCAAGCACCTCAACACGCATCTGTCACATTCATTGCTTTCTGCAACTCTTCGGGACCTCAGTTTTTTTCTCAAACACCTCAATAGCGATACCCTCATCAAGATCTTTCTCCAGCCTTTCACTGGCCACCAGGTTCTTTATCTCGGAGCATCTGCTAGTGTAGATATGAAGAGAGATATGGGGGGTTTTAAGCCCATTGTTCTCAAGACCAGATTTGATTGTGTTAATAGTTTCACAAAATTTTTTTTCAGAAAAAAGTTGGATCTCGTCCTCATTCCACAACTTCCTTCTGAAATTTTTTTTTGTGAAACTATTAACACAATCCAATCTGGTCTTGAGAAGAATGGGCTTAAAACTCCCTATATCTCTCTTCATATCTACACTAGCAGATGTTCCGAGATAAAGAACCTGGTGGCCAGTGAAAGGCTAGAGAAAGATCTTGATGAGGGTATCGCTATGAGGTGTTAGAGAAAAAAACAGGGGTCCCAAAGAGTTGCAGAAAGCAATGATGTGACAGATGCGTGTTGAGGTGCTTGATAAGTTGAGGAGGGTCTTCATTCTGTGGAATGTGGACAAGGTCTAACTTCCTTCTGAGAAAAAAATTTGTGAAACTATCCAATCTGGTCTTGAGAACAACGGGCTTAAAACCCCCCATATCTCTCTTCATATCTACACTAGCAGATGAATTACCGTGGGTCTATTGTCAACCTTGAGTCAGAGTATGGTCATACACGGATCTGCAACATGTAATATTCGAAGAGGAGCGGACCGCATATAATGAGGTAATGTTTGATAAACTATATATATGAAATTTTATAGAAACATATTTTGTGAGATTGAAGCATTTAATTAACTAATTTTAATAATTTATCATCCTTATTGGAGTGTTTCTACTTTCTTATGCCAGTTGTTTGTACTTCGTAGGGATGGGAAAGTGCATCCACTCACTTTCATACACCACACTTCAACTTATCAAGCTTCCTTGTGCAAGTTGATTGAATATTGGTCAGAGCAAGATGTCCATTTCTTTTATTCCTCCTCTTCTTCTTGGTTTGTTCTTTTCCAATTAACAATTGCTACTTTCTTATACAGTTTAACTCCTGCAATAAACGCCCTTCAAGATAGACAGAGAGAATGAATTTAGGGTATATATATTTTATATTTTCATATTGTTAGTTTCGGGTATATATACTTTATTTTTTTATTTGCTGAAGTAATTTGGCTGGCCTCTTATATTTTAGACACAGTTGCTTTTGAAATGAGCTCACGAGTTATTTGATGCCCCATCGAATTTGAGATTTCTTTGTCGACCAATGCTATTCAACATTTGTTCAGTCGTTTTAACTATTTTCTGCACTTCCTGACAACAGTTAGCAGTAACAGAGTCACAGTGAGAGAGGGAGTGGCAGTGAAGTGAAGCGATTTTGAAAAATTGAAGATGAGAATGGGAGAAGATGAATTGATGGTGTGAGAGTGACTGGACTGAAAATGTTTTTGATGGTGTGGGTTGGAGAAAGCTGTTCCTCTCATTTCTCTCCCCGTGAAAATTTTTATAAAAATTTCCCGCTGAATGAAGTATTTGGTCCCTGAAATGACAATTTTATCCTTTTACATAGATATTGGTTTTAAGTTAAATAACACATGGCAATTAGTGTTGGAGGCTATTATTGGTAGTTTAAGTGTAGTTTATCTGTATAAATAGATATTAGACTTGATTTTTTAGTCATTTTATATATGTTTTTAATTAAAAATATTAATAAAATATTAAAATGTGCCGACTGTGATTAAATATAAAAGTACTCTTGTAAATAAAATATTAAAATGTGCCGACTGTGATGAAAATATAAAAGGAAGACTAAATCTTATATTTTTATATATTAAAAATTAAACTATGTTTTTTTTTGTTTTATTATTACATTTTTTTAATTTTATTAGATTTTAATTAGTATATTTAGTGATTTGTATTGTCTTCGAAATCTCCACGAGGACCCATAGAGAAAGGATTTGCCCAAACATTGTTTTAGGCCTAAAACAATTTCTACTCATGCGTGCAGATTACTGCAACGATTGCCTCATTTAGGGTCCCGCGGTAGTAAAGTTTTTCCTCGTGAGGACGGGAGAGAAAATCTCCTTCCAGTCATTTTAGAGATGGAGGTAGGGACACTACCCCGAATATATCATATAAAAATTCTTATTATAGGTATACATTATAGTATAAGTACTTGGTTTTTTAGTCATTTTGTTTATGTTTTTAATTAAAAATGTTAATAAAATATTAAAATGTGCTGACTATGATTAAAGATAAAAGTACTTACATTTATATTTTCTTAAAGTTATATTTTTATATATTAAAAATTAAACTATACTTTTTTTGTTTTATTATTACATTTTTTTAATTTTATTAGATTTTTATTTGTATATTTAGTGATTTGTAATGTCTTTTCAAAGTCTCCACGAGGACCCATAGAGATAGGGACAGGAAAAAAACTCCTCATCGCAGAAATTGGAGATGAGGGAAAGTTTGAGGGATGAGAATGGATAGTGTTGTAGTTGTTGTGTAAAAACGTGTGCAAGTATGCACAGTCAAACAAGTAATAAATTGATAATTAGAGATCGTTCACACGAGGATTGATTATGGTTAATTTCACAAATTTCCAATTTAGCTAATCTAGTTATTGAGACAATAAAGTAACACATTTGATTAAGATAATTAGGACAATAAACTAAAGTTTAAATGACAGTAAAAAGTAATAATGAAGATGTAAAAATGGATAGAAACAGTCAAGACTTAGTTCAATAATTTTTCCCCAAATGACTTAGTGTTGTGATATATCGTGTTGTGATAGTATTCAGTGTGCAGACACTACAAGAATTATGTGCATTACCGGCGGGCCATTTCCGGCGGATTTTGGTCCGCCAGTATATTACCGGCGGATTTTGGGTGTTATCGGCGGATTTAATCCCCCAGTAAATTACCGGCGGATTTATCAATTATTACGGCGGATTTTAGTTCGTATGTACGTTAGCGGCGGATTAATTAGGCTTTCCGGCGGAATTATGTATTACCGGCGGATTTTTAAAAAAAAAAATTATTTTTTTTTAAAACAAATCCGCCGGAAATGTGCATTACCGGCGGAAAAATCCGCCGGTAATGCACATTACCGGCGGATTTTAAAATGTTTTTTATTTATTTTTAAAAAAAAATCCGTCGGTAATGTGTATTACCGGCGGATTTTTCAAAAAATTATTTATTTAATTTTTTTACACTCTTCTCATTTCCTATAAACAAAACTTTCTCCTACACTCTTCTCATTAACTCATTTCTCTCTTTATTTCTTTCTCATACTCTTCAATCTCCATAAATTTCTCTACATATCTCTCTTTTTTCTTTCTCTCAAATCTTTATTTCCCCTTTCTTCTTCCTTCTCATTCAATCTCTTCTCAAATCTTCTCACATACATACACTTCATTTTTCTCAATCTCTTCTCAAAATCTTCACACATTTATAAACTTCATTTTTCTCAATCTCTTCTCAAACCTTTATTTCCTCTTTCTTCTTCCTTCTCATTCAATATCTTCTCAAATCTTCTCACATACATACACTTCATTTTTCTGAAATAATTAAATAATTAAAATAATATTAATTTTTTAAATAAACGGATTTTCGAAAAATAAATAATTTAAATAAGAAATAAATTAAAATAAACGAATTTAAAAAAGAAATAAATTAAAAAAATTAAATAATATTAATTTTTTAAATTAACTAATTTAAAAAAAAATTAAAAAAAAATTTAATTACCGGCGGATTTTTCAGGATTACCGGCGGATTTTTTAAAAAATTAATTACCGGCAGATTTTGGGTGATTACCGGCGAAAAATCCGCCGGTAACCGTTACCTGCGGACGAATTACCGGCGGACTTCCGGCGGAAAATATCCGCCGGTAATGTCCAATTTCCGGCGGATTTTGGCCATTACTGGCGGATTTTGTCCGCCGGAAATCGCCGAAATTCTTGTAGTGAGAATTGAAAATAAACTTTCTAGTTTTAAGATCAGAATATCGCAAAGGTTCCTTTATTCCTAAGCTCCCATTTGGTCAATTCTGAAGTGTGTAAAGCATGTTTCTGATCACACTATAGCCCTAGCTTCATATTCCTATCATTCGCTAGGAAAAAATAATATTCCTATTCCCTTTCAGACTATATTAACTTGTGAAATCAGCATTTTAATCCTTTCCAGAAATTAAATCACATTACCCTAATTAAAGTGATCAAGTTCAAAAAGAGTGTATAACATTAAATCGCACAAGTTAATGAAGCATCAAACATTGATTACAACACTAAGCATTTGGTTCCAAAATACATCACATAGTCTTGACTTAAAAGAATCTAGCTCATAATGAGCTTAGACATGGCAAAATAGTACCTAGTTATCCCAAATTAAGTCATGATAATCACAATTACAGCTTAGATAAAAAATACACAGCTTAGGTTTCACAAATACAGTCTGTATTTTGGTTTCAAGTGACAGGACACATTTATTTCTTGTTAGTTGACGCTGGGTTTGCCCAAACATTTTTTTAGGCCTAAAACAATTTCTACTCATGCGTGCAAATTGCTGCAACGATTGCCCCAGTTAGGGTCCGGTAGGAGTGAAATTTTTCCTCGTGAGGACGGGAGAGAAAAACTCCCTCAGTCATTTTAGGGATGGAGGTAGGGACACTACCCTGAATATATTATATAAATATCTTTATTATAGGTATACATTATAGTATAAGTATTTGGTCTTCTAGTCATTTTATATATGTTTTTAATTAAAATATTAAATATAAAAGGAAGACTAAATTTTATATTTTTATATATTAAAAATTAAACTATACTTTTTTTTTTGTTTTATTATTACATTTTTTAATTTTATTAAATTTTAATTTGTATATTTAGTGATTTGTAATGTCTTTTCGAAGTCTCCACGAGGACCCATAGAGATAGGGACAAAAAAAACTCCTCATTGGAGAATTGGAAACGAGGGAAAGTTTGAGGGATGAGAATGGATAGTGTTGTAGTACTCCCCGTTCCATTGTCATCCCTAATTTTTGTAACTTCGATAAACCTAGAATAATAATACTTGATGAAAATGTGATGGCAACATACTGGGTAAGCCATTTCTTTCACAAATACATCTGTATTTTGGTTTCAAGTGAGAGGACACATTAGTTTGATTTCTCTTTTAGAAAATTAACTATTAGTGTCGATTTTGCTAGTTGACGTTGGGTTTGCCCAAACTTTGTTTTAGGCCTAAAACAAATTCTTAAGTGAAGCATTTTCTATTAAAAAATTGAGGCCCGTTTAAAATTAATAATAAATTAATTTATAATGACTAATTATTCATTTTGTGTACAAAGGGAATAACAAAATTAAGGATTTTACAAAATATTATGTGGCTTTTGCTCAAAGAACAATTAAATTTTATTTTTTTAAGAGCAAATTATTTATCTATAGCACTATTTACTAGCTAGTTAATTAACTTTTTTTTGGTCATGATAATAAGGTCTACGGGCATCAAAGCCCGGCCAAAATATGAGAACATGAATAATTTTAGAAAATTTGGCCTCCATTAGTTAGAGGCCGAAGTCATTGTTTGGGGTTGCGTAATACCCCATATCCCCACCATTTTTTTATTCTCATATTGTCTCTATGAAATTGATTAAACAGATTTATCTAATTAAAAGATAAATTTGTTTGAGAAAAAAATCCAAAACGGATTAATCTTTTAATTAGATAAATACGTTTAAAAGAAAATTGTACAACAGATTTATCTCATAAAGAGATGAATCCATTATTATAAATTGAAAATGGATTTATTTCTTAGATAAATCCGTTTTGAAAACGGATTTATCTAATAAATAGATAAATCCATTATTATAAATTAACAAAACATATTTATCTATTTATTAGATAAATCTGTTATGAAAATATTCAAAACGGATTTATCTAATAAATAGATAAATCCGTTTTGGTTAAAAATTAAATAACTTTTTATTTAATTTTTTAACTGAAATAATTTTGACAGCCAAGATCCCACCGACAATTTTGATCAAATGCTCCCTTTTGTTCGTCTTGATAACTGTGCCCAAGGAAAGATTTTTAACGGTGCAGGTCGAACCGACAATATGAACGGCACAAAATCAATGACCATTGCTATAAATACACATAGTTAGCCTAGTTTTTTTCACACCAACATTTCGCTTTGATCTAGTTCTTTCACATCAACACACTTTCAAGAGACGGCACACTTACCGCTGTTCATCATTGTGGCAAAATCACCAAAAGAGAATATGGTGCCTTTTTCTCCTGTCCAGATCCTGCTTTATGCAGGCTCAAGCACAACATCACCTTCGTTGATTTGAAAGTGCAGGGTCATGATCGAAAGGTTGGTAGTATCACTTTTCGCAAACCCATGGATGTTAAGACCGATGATGATGTACGAGCTATGTTGAACTTCTATGACATGTTTCAAACTCTTAGTCCTTTGGAGCTGTACGTGGAAACCAAACGGAGTGTCAACAAGATTATACACTGTTGTTATCAGGGAGGACCATCACAGTAGTTGAAACTCGTGGCCAGTGGATCGTTTTCTAAGAACTGTATTTGTTTTTGTTATGTTTTACTTTTTATGGTTGTTTGTGTTGTTGCTTCAATGTAATCCACTTTTGCATCAATCAAAATAAAATGTTTAATATAACGAGTATAATAATATCCGAAAAATATAACGAGTACTAAAAAAACCTCCCAGCCAATAAAGCCCCTAAGTAAAGAGAAAGGGTCTTGCTCTCTAACATCTCGATGGTCCTCAAACGGTATCTAGATAACGTCATCAGGTGTCAATGCATCCAACCTCCTACGATACTCTTGAAGCTTTACAACATCAATCTTCCTCCTCTTCCACCTCCCAACACGTGGACCCGATCGTATCCCAGTGGTACCCCACTCACATATGTTCAGGAAATATTAAAAAATCCAACACTGAAATATGCAAATGAACGAACTCGTTAAAAACAATGTATAAAAACAATATATAAAAATAATATATTAAAATAGTAAATGTTACCATGATCAACGTCGCGTACCCCCCCCTCCCACTGGCGACTATCCGCTAGACATCCATAGTTCAGCTGGTCATGCAAATATGCCAAGCAAGCTGAACCCCACGCCCATGAACTAGTTTAATTTAGGTCCTCAAGTAATAACAACCACTTGGCCTCCACTTTGTTTCCAGTCTTGCTACAAAATATGCTCATCCCCAATAAAAGCAATAAGAATACTCTGAAATATGCCCCGACTAGCTATCATCTCCTCTGTAGCGGAAGCAACAGTTAACAAATTCACAGCCAGCTGAATGGCTGTGTTAATAGTCACAGGATTGGGTGAGGAACTGTAAAACCTGCCTATTAAGGGTAGGTGAAGAAGACATGACACATCATCTAAAGTGATTGTCATTTCACCAAATGGTAGGTGAAATGAGCTTGTCTCTGGGTGCCATCTCTCAACAGAAGCAGAGATCAGCTCATGGTCAATAGTGGGGAGAGCTGAAAATACAATGGGACCTAAACCAGACTGGTCAATATATTGATAAAAGCCAAGGGCCTATGCTAGAGGGGCCATGTGTTTGTTGATTTTGTTGCCATGTGCAGGTATTTTCAATTTTTCTCACAACGGAATAAATTAAAAGGAAAACAATTATTAGAGTAAACTTATATAAGAAGACTATGTAAAAAAATTAATTTAACTATTATATACCTGGCCTCTAAGATTTTTTGATACTATGTGAGCTTTAAATGCTGTGAGCATTGAACCATCGATAGGTCCAACATACGGTTGGTCCGCCTGACCAGGCTGCTCCTCCTCCTCGTCATCATCAGAGTCCGAAGAATCAACTGGAAGAGGAGTCTGGTAGTCCCGCTCAGGAGCCACGTAATCAACTGGATCAGTAGCCTCATACTGCTCCTCCATGTCCTGTTTAGGAGCCGTGTAACTCTTATTCGTACGGTCATCGCCCTCCCGTCCCCGGGCACGCCTATGCCGGTTAGAAGCATGTTCGATTATTCTGACCCGAGTGCGTGTACTCATTGGGGAAAAAAAATGCAACCCCATTGTTTAGTTTGGCTAGCAATTTATCTATATATGGGCCGTCGTGGGTCAGTTGTAGTTGGTTTTGAATGTTGGCCTATTAGTAACAGATATACAACATTCTAGTAGCTTCAGCTCTCCTCTCTCTGCCGTCTAAACCATCAAGAGTTTTTAGTAAGTCAATTTTTTTGTACTTATTGAGTCAAATTATATTAACGAAGCATCAAGAGTTTCTTTATAGAGAAATCTACTTTCTATATAATCAAAATATCTGCTAGCACATTTACATTTTTAGACATCACCAAATTTTGACATTTGTCAAAATTTAGGGGCAAAATAGACAATTCACCACATAAAGACAAAATGCTACAGTATCACTACAGTGCGCTACAGTGACGTTTTTGGCGCGCTACAGTGCCGCCACTCTACAGTACGCTACAGTGACGTTTCTGGCGCGCTACAATACCAATACAGTTTTTTTTTTTAAAAAAACTGATTTTTTTAAAAAAAAATTTATACACTGTTTTTTTTAATTTTTTTTAAAAAACGGTTATCATTATTTTTAGAAAAACAATTAGTCACTATAAGTCAATTTTCACTATTTTTATAATCTACTCAAACTACTAAAATTAATAAAATAATTTTAGTCACCTTAAATCAATTAGCCACTATCGATTGTCAAAAAAAGAATTGTAAAAAAATTTTAACCCCTACCAAAAATTACAAAATAACTACTAAAACTAATCAATTTAACTACTTTTGTTAAAATCAATCAATTTAACCACTACAAAAAATTATCAAATAACTATTTCATAATTACTAAAAAAGAGTAAATGCCAACGGGGGTGCCAACGAGAGCGCCAATGGGAGTGGCAACGAGAGCGCCAACGGAAGAGGCCACGGGAGTGGCATCCAAAGAGGGACAAAAAAGTGATCAGGCACAAAAAATTGATTGAAAATTGCAATGATCAGAAGCTGCAACTGACGCAGCAAAAAGACAAAAACAACAAATTTTAAAACCAACTTTTTTTCAATTTTTTTTCCAATTTGTTTTCAGTTTTTCTTTCCATAAAATCACTTTTTTGTCAATTTTTTTTACTAAAAACATAATTTTTTTTAAATATTTCTATAATTTACTCAAACTACTAAAATTAATCAATTTAACTACTACCAATTATCAAAAAAAATCATACCTCTAACAATAGTTTCAAAATTATTTATTCCAAAAAAATAAATTATTAAATTAATATCGCACTCAATAATTTAATAATTTAAAATTTACTAATCCCTCTATTAAAACTACTAACATCAATTAATTTTTCATGTAATAAATAAAATCAATCAATTTAACCACTAACAATTGTAATATTAAATCATATAGAAAAAAGGAGAAAACATGTGGCAACGGAAGCGGCAACGAGAGACTGACAGCGAGATCGGCAACGAGAGCGACAACGGGAGTGCCAACAAGAGAGGGAACGAGAGCGCCAACGAGAGTGCCAACACAACGAGAGCGGCAATGCGAGACTGTCAATGGAATCAACAACGATAGCGACAACGAGAACATGAGTGGGAACAAGAGAGACAAGTAGAGCGCCAACAGAGCGCCAACGTGGATGCATATATTAAAAAATCTTATTTTAGTTTTTCTTCATTTTTACTCCATCTAAAATTTATTATTTACTATAATCTCTCTATTAAAACTATTAAAATCAATCAGTTTAACCACTAAGAATTATAAAAATACAACTTTAGCCACTCCCAAACTTTACAAAATAACTTACTTATAATAAACGAATATGATTTAATTAATATTAAATCATATAGAAGTTAACATGTGGCAACGAGAGCAACAACGAGAGACTGGCAATGAGAGCTGCAACGGGAGTGGCAACGAGAGAGGTAACGAGAGCGCCAACGAGAGAGGTAATGAGAGCGCTAACGGGAGTGCCAACGGGAGGGTCAACGAGTATGCAAACGGGAGTGTCAACGGGGATGCATATTTTACCTCTAATGTCCAAATACATTATTATGGATCAATGTAATTCTGATTGTCAATCTCCTTTATTTTCTTCGACTCAATATAATTTTCATTTGTATCTTATATGACATAATACAAATCTCTTTCCACTTTGAATTTCAAATCATCTACTATATCTATACCATTTACCCACTACTAAAATACCAATCTTATCATTTTCCTAACTATATAATTGGAGGATATTTAGGTAATTTCACTTTTTCATATTTTCCAACTTTTTCATTCTCTCACGCACTTTTCACTCTCTCTCTCACACTTTTTACTCTCTTCTCCTATTTCTTCTTCCAAATCTCTCATTTATCTATTTTTCATACTTTTTTCACTCTCTCTCACACACTTTTTCACTCTCTCTCACACACTTTTTCAAACTTACCATTTACCTACTACCAAAATATCAATTTTATGCTTTTCCCAACTAAATAATTGGAGTATATTTAGGTATTTTCACTTTTCACATTTCTTCACTTTTTCACTCTCTCTCACATTTTTTCACCCTCTTCTCCTCTTTGTTCCTCTAATTCTCCCATTTCTCTATTTTCACAATATACCTACTTTAATTTCATCTATATGTCACATTCATTTTTGCTCTTTACTATTTTAAAAAAATTCAAATTTTGACAAAATTTTAATATCTGTTTATTTACACGGGGTAATATTTAGGCTAATTAAATCTGTCAACTTTAAGATTGTCTTGATTTTCACAAGATAATGTTGTAACTAATTAAATTTTGTCCGAGTTCATACATTACCCACTACCAAAGTACCAATCTTATGATTTTCCCAACTTAGCAATTGGTGTTTATTTAGGAAATTTCATTTTTTCACTTTTTTAAAACTTTTTCATCTCACACACTTTTTCAAACTTTTTTACTACCTTCTCCTCTATCTTCGGCTAACTCTTTCACTTCTCTATTTTTTACGATATATCTACTTTAATTTCATCTACATGCCTCCTTTTTCCTTTTTACTATTTTAAAAATTGTCAAATTTTGATAAAATTTTAATATTCTGTTTTTTACACAGGGTAATGTTCGGATTAATTAAGTTGTTTATTTTAAATTTGTCAAAATTTTCATGTGGTAATGTTCGGACTAATTAAATTTTGACTGAGTTCATACATAAAAATAAAACGACAACATCCGTGCGTAGGCACGGGTATACTGCTAGTGCACCTTAAAAGTAGACGTCTCTCAATTTCAGATCCTTATAGAGAAATGCACCTTAAAAATAGATGTCTCAAGGCGGACCTAGGACCTTGGGGTCATGGGGGTGCAAAAATTTTCAAACACGCACATCACTAAAAATAGAATATAAATAATGCTTTAACAGGTTAACCAATTGTGTTGCACTAAACTAACACAAATTAAATAACACTGACAAGTTTTTAAATACAAATTAAATAGCACTAAAAGATTCAACATATTTACAAAATATAGAACAGATTAAGACTAAATAGACTAACATAATCAAAATAAATTAAATACCACTAACACAATACAAATTAATTAAATAGTACTAACACAAATTACCAATTAAATAGCATTTACATAATCAAAATTAGGATAATAAGAACAAAAATCGATTCAAGGAGAGAAACATTTTTTTTTTTAAAATAAAATATGAGAGAGTGTGGTGTATTAGAGTGGTGCAAAACTAAGAACTTTGGTACAAAATTAATAACTTGGGTGCAAAAGATATTTTTTAGGGGATGCAAAAATATTTTTTCCTAAGATATCCGTGCTAATATTATTTTTCCAGGAGGTTCGCCCGACCGCCAGAAAACATGTAAGTCCGGCGCTCTCAATTTCCCGTTGTCCATGGAAAGAGCACAAAATCTCCAAAAATTGAAAATGCCCTAATATTCCTATAATTTTTTGCATTCATAATGCGTGATGATATAGTAATTCGGCATTGCTGAGTTGCATTCAAAAGTGACCGAAAATTCAAACACGCAAACCACGCCCCGTACTAGCGGCAGCCCTCATGAAAACGAAGGACAAATTAAGTCAACCCTTTGACTTTGGGGCAACAATAGTCAACCATAAGACTTTATACATCAGCACATTGGCGCACCTACATGCAAATTCCTTGTGAAAAAAATTAGTACCGATATCTTAGTAAAAAATATTTTTGAACCCCTTAAAAAATATCATTTGCACCAAAGTTCTTAGTTTTGTACGACTCTAATACACCACACTCTCACATATTTTATTTTAAAGTTTTTTTTCTCTTTCATTGAATCGGTTCTTGTTCTTATTATCCTAATTTTGATTCTGTTAATACTATTTAATCGGTAATTTGTGTTATTACTATTTAATTAATTTGTATTTTGTGTTAGTGCTAGTTAATTCATTTTGCTTATGTTAGTCTATTTAATTTGAATCTATTTTGCATTTTGTGAATATGTTGATTCTTTTAGTGCTATTTAATTTGTATTTAGGAACTCGTTAGTGCTATTTAATTTGTGTTGGTCTAGTACAACACAAGTTGTGAACCCGTTAAAGTATTATTTTTATTATATTTTAGTGATGTGGGTGTTAGAAAATTTTTGTACCCTGACCTGTCCTGGGTCCGCCACATCAGCAACACAAACGAATGATTTATGCTTTCCCTTTCCAAGTGTACTTATTAGTATAATGGTACTAGACTACTTTTGTCAAAACAAAAAAGTACTAGACTACTAGAACCTTTAAGAGGTATCGAAAAAATTAATCGTTGACCAGTCACTAGCTACTTGGTTTTTACAACAAAAAAAAAGAAGTGGTAACAATGTTCAAAAACTATCGTATCAAATAATATTTAAACCCAAATACCTAGCTGTTGTTCTAACATTTTACTACTATTTTAGTTAAATTATGTCTTTGATTTTACATTTTTGTCTCATGGTTACTGTTTCTGTTTGCAAATATTTATAAATATTTAAATGGCATGAAAAATTTCAAAAAAAAGTATAACTAAATTTAAATTGAAAAATTACTATATATATATATATATATATATATATATATATATATATATATATATATATATATATATATATATATATATATATATATATATATATATATATATATATCAGTGGCGTATATCTAGGATCCGAGATGGGTCAAAAAATTTTAAAACCATGCATCACTAAAAATACTAGATCATGCTCCCGTGCTCTGCACGGGCTACTGATATAAGTTAATTTTGAAGAATTTGTGTACCATAATTCAATATACATCATATAGATATAGTTATGTACTATAACCACATCGATGGTTTAGCAACCAAAGAAAATGAAAGGCACATACTGTGGTCATTTATCTAGTTCTGTGCACACACACACACACACACACACACACACACACACACACACACACACACACACACACACACACACATATATATATATATATATATATATATATGTAAGCATGGTTATGTACATTTTGGTATCACCTAAAGAGTACAACTTGTGAGCTATAATTGGTGGGTAGGTTTTGCTTAGGATGTTATACATGTGAATACATAATATTTAGACGTCAATCATCGTTTCTAAAACGCAGATGCAATATTTAGTGGGAGCGGGGTTCTTTTAATCTTTTACCGAAAAGTTTGACAAGAAGGGAGAAGTGGAAATATGATTTACCTCTATAATTACTATAGATGAATACTTGTTATGATAAATCACCATTTATATATTTTTTAGGGAGAATCAATGGTAGTAAACCAAAGCATGACATACATATTAAAGAATGTGGGCATAAAAGTTTAATTACTCATTACAATCCTCCAACCAAGTCTCGCTGTAAATCAAGACTATGTAAATCTAGAACAATTGAAGTCAATAACAGCATTAACTTGAGGCTGAATCAGGTTTAGAATGATTATGGCTGGGGGGACTAATATTTAGATTCTTGATGGTTCGTTTTAGTTTCTCTTCGTCAACACCAAATAATATGTCATGAGATTTTGCTTCCACCACCTTCTGCACATGCGAAGAGATTGTGGTGAAAAAACATGAATCATGGAAGTTAGAGAATGACATGGATAGAAATGTTTACAAGATTTATTAGCAATCTTAAACCAAATAGTATTCAATAAAGTGAAACATTACATAAAGGAAACCCAAAACAATGATAAAAAACCAAACCAATGAACCACAAAAATTCTTCAAAAAGTAACCCAAAAAAAGAAGTAAAAATGACTAAAAGAATTCTTATAAAATTCCAATTGCAATTACCTTCTCAGATTTATGCAGCATTGGTAGTGGCTTTGTCAGACAAACCTTGTTTTACTCTCATAATCCTGCATTCGTCAGGGGAACAGGGTGACAGAGTTTACATTCCCCAATGTCTACAAGATTTGTCAATGATAGAAAGGAGAAGCATTCAATGTTAAAGAGTCAACTATAGAAAGAACATGCATTCAATGCTAAAGACAGCAAAAAGGGCAAGCATTCAATGTTCATCACACCATTATGCTTGGTTGCAATCCTACACAAAAAGAAGAAAACATACGTGGACAAATTAATCAGTTGGAAAGCCAAAACTTACTCCCTACGTCCCAAATTAAATGACCATTTTGCCAATAAATTTTGTCCCACAATATATGACCGTTTAGAATACCAATAAAGCAAAAACTATGTTTTTCCTATTATACCCTCAAAAAGCATTTATAATACCAATAAAGCAAAAAGTACTTAAGGGCATAATGGGAAGAAAGTCACTTTTTTTTACAAATCATATACTAATGATTGCATTCCTTAATTCCTGTGCAACAACATTAAACGTCATATAATTTGGGACGGAGGGAGTAGTTGATACCACAGTAATGACAGAATTGAACAACAATGATTAAAATAAGTGTTATAAAGACTAATTAGGAGTTAACCAAGTAAACTTATTTTCATGTGCAGGGAGCCTATTACGTCTAGATACGTGAGTAGTTAAGTTAGGCAGCCAAGCAGTCCCTTGATTAGAGGGACAAAAGGACCCATACAAAGCAAACATTGTAGAAATAAAAACAAAAAAGTATAATCTTATAGAACAGAAAAGTATAATCTTATAGAACAGATTCTTGCACGTATTTGTGTTGCATCAATTGTTTCCACTTCCAAAAGAATGCAATTTCCACATTTCAATGCATTGCCATTGCACTGTTTGAGTCTTTCACGTATCTTTAAGAATTGAAACAGAGCCTGTCAAGAAAAGAGAATCGAAACAATAAACAACCTAAAAATAGAAATGCATAAGGATTAAAGATTAGAAGTGGAGAATGTGGAAAAGTAAAACATCAACGCCAGTCAGAGTAAGGGAGGGGCCTTAGGCTGGAATCGCTGCAGAAAATGTGCTTATAAAAAGATTATAGAACAAAAGATTATAGAACATTTGTTCAAAAAAAAAGAAGATTATAGAACAAAATATCACGTGTGTCATAAATCTACAAATTAAGGATACATGTAGAGATAGGGCAACTAAAAAAACATAGCATTATCCAAGATCTTTGTAAAACAAACTATGATAAATACCTTTAAACTATATCTGTTACAGAGTTTTAAACAATTACTTAGAGTAGTTAAGTTATAACAATATGACTATGACCGAACCATTGCACCTCGATTAAAATCAAGCACTTCAATGCAACCTATTAGGGATCACACAGTCACACACTATTTAGACATTTAATCAATCACATAATATGTTTGATTTGTGCAAGTTGATGTAGGGCAACGTTACAAAAGAGTTCCAATAGTTTCAATTGTGGCAATCATTTAGATGCAACAACATGTACTTTGCCTACATTGTGCCGCAGAAGCCATAGTTGAGATTGGAACAAAAATCAAGCTAAGTTTTCCTATTAAAAAAATTATGGAAATCGAAACAGAGATGAAACGGAAAAAAATCAACACACCAGCAAGGAAGAAGAAGGATTGTAAATAATACATTTCATGCAACAATTCTCATATAAATGAAGGAAAAAACATAAAAATGATGTATGTGTGTGCCTGGTCATGTATTTATGAGAAAGAGGTGTGATATAGGAAATTCAAATGGAACTGCTGCTTTTACATCAGCAACATTAAACCAAGAAACTAATAACACCCCAAGGTTTCATAATTAATAAAAATAGATTCGTATAAAGCACAAAGCTTCCAGTATGGGGAAACTGCCACACACTAATTACAAAACTCAGTAGCTCCCAAACAATTAAAGTATTTCACACAAGTGTTCCAAAAACTTAATAAACAATAACACATGGCATGATATCATAAATATGATGCTAACCTTATTGCATTGAGCTGTTTCAATAGCACATCCAAGCCAACCAGTAGCTCAAATCTTAAGAACACCCATAAACAAACACACACCACAGAAAACCAATAACATCCGAAGTCCAAACTTTCTCGTCTCTCTTAGCCCCAAATCAACAACAATGGCCGGAAAAAAACACCGTTGTGGCCGGAAAAAGACATGAAACACGAAAACGGTGGTCGGCTTTCGAGTTGCGTGTGGTTGTGGCCAGAAAAAAGGTGTTCGCAGCGGAGATTTAGTGAAGACCTAACGGTTTTGAAAATCATTTGGATATGAGCGTAGATCGCAACAGGAGGAAGAGATTGGTGGTGGTTTCAAAGCTAGTGGGGATCAAACGGTTGTGGACCATGGTATAGAAGTGAGTGGCTGGTGGTGGTGGGTTTGAACTTTGAAAGGAAGAAGAAGAGTGTTGGACGGAGAGAGAAAGAGGTCGATTCTTTTTTTATTTGTAGAGAGAGAAAACTGTATGCAGAGTTGTTGAGGAAAAGGAAAAGTTGCTTTTAATGTGTTATTACTGTGGGAGAGTTGTACGGAGCTTTCTCAATTGGCAAAGGTGAGAGAATCCAATGAATCGAGTATAGGGCACACGGTATTTAGTATAGACTCATGTACACTGTATATATAATTCTGTAGGCACTGTTGCAGAAGTTTGGGTGTTTTCCCGCTTCTGTTACTGAAAAGGCGATCTTGCCTTATAAAGGGGGCGATAATAAAAATTAAACTTTAATATATTTAATTAAATAAACTGCACAACTCTTAATTATCTTCTATGCACACAGGAGGGAGAAAAACTGACATGGGTGATTGTGTCGGTGTGGGCTGGACTCAAAATTAATTAGAGCCTTGTGTGCAAAAAAATATTAGGGTGTGCAAAATATTTTATTTAAAGAGGATAAGTCTAATTTAATTTTTTAGGGTGTGCGCTTGACCACCATTGCTTGAGGTAGATCTATTGAGATATGCCTTGTAATTCTATTGCTTGTAATTTATAGGTGTGAATAGTAACCTAGTCGAAATGGGCCAGTCGAATGGGCTAGTCGAAATTATGGGCCTGGGCCTGTTTCATTGTATATAAATATAGACGTCAGTAGCATGTAATTATAACCTATCTTTATGAAATTCAGTGCAGCTTTTACCTAATATTATATTGCCCTACTTATTCCTCTTGTCCTTTAGCGCCGCCACTTCCTTTCTTGTCCCTTTCACGTTTTAATCCCCAACAAGATCTACCCCTTTATAATATGTTTTGCCGTTGGAAAAATTGATCAATTATAAACATATCCGTTACTCGGCATAATATGAAATAATTATTATGAATTTTGGACTATTAGTTATTTTCTTAGCCCGTGTGTCACAACCTTAAGCGTCAAATAATATGAGACGGAGGGAGTATCAAATTACTAAATAATGAAAAATAAATGCCAATTAAGGCAATACATATATGGGATAAAATTTGCAGCCCAATTAATTTAGTCTGTCCATAGTGTCAGATCCATTTCACATTCAACTTGGTCCCAATCCAATGCTCTCTTCATGGAAGGTGGGGTAATAAGCAGACCCTCTGCCATGCTATCTAAAAAACCAGGCATATTATAAAATGCCTCCTCATCAAAAAACATTGACTCATCATTATTCATAATCTCCTCTTGTGCAAATACACTCCTATTAACATTAACATCATCACAAGGGTTTGTGATCTCCACACTTAAATTGTTAGCAAATGATGATGAGCTGGACAAAGTTGATGGAAAAGCCTTTGCCGCTTTTGATGCAGCTTCTCTTATATCAGCAGGTGAGTTAGTTGAGGGCAAAAATGGAATTAGTAGAGAAGCTGATTCCGGGAAATTGAGCACTGCTGAGGTGCCCTTAAGAGCTAGGACAGCTACATCATGAGCCCTAGCTGCCATTTCTGGTGTAGGGTAAGTTCCAAGCCATATCCTTGTTTTCTTGTTTGGTTCTCTTACTTCACATACCCATTTTTTCCCATTTCTCTGTCTGATCCCTCTATAAATTGGATGCCTTGTTTCCTTAAACTTCTCGTGAGTTTTTGACACTATTGCCTTTTCATGTGATGAATCTGATGGAGAGTTTTGGCTTACAGAAGATGGTGAAGATGAATAATAGTTAGGAGAATGTTCATTCTCAAAGTCCATTGTTAATGAGTAGTTGAAAAATATAAGAGAAAGAGTTAGCTAGTAGAACACTTGAATGTGTTGAGAAGGACGATTGTGTTGAATGTTTGGAGTGGTATTTATATGGAATTAGAGTTCATGTTCTATTTTTCAAGGTTGAGATCAGTTGTATTGATAGTGGAATGAAAATTTGATTCGTGAAGAGATTTGGAGCGGGAAACAATTGAAGTCGGAGCAGCAACACGTGTGTAATGCATGGAATATTAACTTTGTGATGGGGAAATGGCGCTGACTTGGTAATGGGTGGCTAGCTAGGCTAGGCACAACATTTGTTAAAGTTTGACTTTTAGTAAAAAGTCTACTCTAAAAATTGTCTTTATCCACAAAAGAATGTCTCATTCAACGTTCGAATAAATTTGGCGGCATGAGCATGACACACGTTGGTACTTGGTACGTGAACGTGATACAAATTTTAAGGAAATGAACAAATGACAGAGGAAGAGTACTAAAGCATTTTTAAAAAGCTAGCTTTAACTTTAACTTAACATGCTAGTGGACCATATGATATGTTTGATTCTGACTTTACAACAAGATAAGCGGAAAATAGACACATTAAATGCTATTTGTTTAAAAAAAAACAAACCTACGCATCAGTGAGGCTATTTGTTTAAAAAACTGTTTTTTTTAAAAAAAACTATTTTTTAAAACTTCCAAATTTTTTTCCAGTTTTTTTGTCATAAAAATTTAATTTTTTTCCTGTTTTTTTTAAAAATAATTAGTCACTAATATTTTAATATAGTCAAACTACTATAACAAATTTTTTAACAACGGTAAAATTAATGATTTTAACTACTATCCATTGTCAAAAAAATACGTACCTCTAACAAAAGTTTAAAATTAAATTTTTTCAAAAAATTAAATTATTATATTAACATTATACTCAATAATTAATTAAACTAATATTATACTCTATGAATTTATCCTGCAACGGGAGTGGCAACGGGAGAGACAAAGGGAGTGGCAACGAGAGCGCAACGGGAGTGCCAACGAGGATGCAAAAGGGAGCGCAACGGGAGGCTAACAAAAAGCAACAAAAAACTGTTTCTATTTTTTTTAAAAAAACAAACCTACGCATCAATGAGGCTATTTGTTTAAAAAACTATTTTTTTTAAAAAACTATTTTTTTTAAACTTTTTTTTAAAACTTCCAAATTTTTTTCCAGTTTTTTTGTCATAAAAAATTAATTTTTTTCCTGTTTTTTTTAAAAATAATTAGTCACTAATATAGTCAAACTACTATAACAAATCATTTTTTAACAACGGTAAAATTAATGATTTTAACCACTATCCATTGTCAAAAAAAGACGTACCTCTAACAAAAGTTTAAAATTAAATTTTTTCAAAAAATTAAATTATTATATTAACATTATACTCAATAATTAATGAAACTAATATTATACTCTATGAATTTATCCTGCAACGGGAGTGGCAACGGGAGAGGCAAAGGGAGTGGCAACGAGAGCGCAACGGGAGTGCCAACGAGGATGCAAACGGGAGGGTCAACGGAGATGCATATTTTTCCTAAAAATTTCAATAATTAAATCTCATTTTCTTTTTTTCGTGCACCGCACAGGAGCGGCAACGAGAGTAGCAACCACAACGCCAACAGGAGTGCCAACTGAAGCGCCAATGGAAGCGCCAACGGGAGTGCATATTTTATATTAAATCTCATTTTCTCTATATTTTTATTTTCTTTTTCTTTTATTAAATTTTGCAACTTTCAAACGAGAGACTGACAATGGGAGCTGCAACGGAAGTGGCAACGAGAGCGCCAACTAGAGTGCCAACGAGGATGCAAACGGGAAGGTCAACGGGGATGCATATTTTACCTCTAATGTCCAAACACATTATTATGGATCAATGTAATTCTTATTGTTATGACTTCATGGTAATACACCGACCATACGGTATCACCCGTGCATACCCGTGCGTATGCACGGGTAAAATACTAGTTATCCACAAAAGAATGTCTCATTCAACGTTCGAATAAATTTGGCGGCATGAGCATGACACACGTTGGTACTTGGTACGTGAACGTGATACAAATTTTAAGGAAATGAACAAATGACAGAGGAAGAGTACTAAAGCATTTTTAAAAAGCTAGCTTTAACTTTAACTTAACATGCTAGTGGACCATATGATATGTTTGATTCTGACTTTACAACAAGATAAGCGGAAAATAGACACATTAAATGCATGACATATATGTTGACCCGAAAAACACATGAAATTAATCTACGTGAGAGTTCATGTTGAGGGAATTAAGGAGCAATGAACCATGGTGAACGGCTTCTCACCTAACAAATATGAGTAATGCTATTTAGCCAAAGTTTTTCAGGCAAAAATAGACAAAAACCACATTACAACATCAATTAACCAAGTTTTTTAAGCCACTAACCAACCTACTTTTTCACAGTTTTCTAGGCCATTGACTAAAAACTGTGAAAAAGTAGGTTGGTTAGTGGCTTAAAAAACTTGGTTAATTAATGTTGTAATGTGGTTTTTGTCTATTTTTGGCTGAAATAATTTGGCTAAATAGCATTACT
This sequence comes from Astragalus membranaceus, assembly GCA_039519185.1. Taxonomy (NCBI): domain Eukaryota; kingdom Viridiplantae; phylum Streptophyta; class Magnoliopsida; order Fabales; family Fabaceae; genus Astragalus; species Astragalus membranaceus. The sequence goes on along the minus strand of CM076846.1, from coordinate 213,958,402 downwards.
CAACAAATATTTATCCAGTCTTGCAAATTGGTGAATGTAGGCCTAGAATTATGCCGATTTCAATGGAAAATATTTGATCCGGATTTGGCCACGGCTAAATAAGATTTGAAGTTGCCAACATGGAATAGCACAAGTGGTAGATACTTGGGCTCCTTAACCATTTTTGGTCAATGTTTCGATCCCTGCAGGCTGGTGCGTATGGAAAAATACCTAGTGGGAGAGGTCAACCCCTTAAGTGGATCTCAGTACCTCAGGGGATTAGTCTCTGCAGTTGTGTCCGCAGAATATACATTGGTTTACCCAAAAAAAAAATAAGATTTGAAGTTGCCCATAATGACGTGAAAATACAATATTGGCTACCAATATAATGTGGCAAAAGTGGTAGATACATAGGTCTCTTAATTATCGCTGTAGATGATACATTGGTTTACAAAAAAACAATAATGGCTTTATATCAAATAATTGAAACTTATCCGTAAAGCCTATCAAATTAAAACAGGGAAAATTGACGTTCTTCGACTAGATATTTTTCGTAATTACCCAAGTTCGAATTCCGAATCTCTACTCTGTGTGTAGGTTTACGTGTTGTGTTCACCACTAGTAGATAAAAAATAATTAAAAATTATATATAAGTATGTTTTTGTCTTATTGTAAAAAAAAGTATGTTTTTGTCTTTTAAAATGTAAGGTGTTTTATTTTTTACTCCTATATTTTTTTATTCATATGCGCAATATGCTTTTTTGTTTTGATTCATATCTTCGTCAGTTTTCATTACAAAAAATCCTAACGTCGAATTGGCGACTCCCTATTTTGTCTACATTATGAGTGTAAAAAGGTAATTTAAACAATAAATATACTTTAAAAATTGTAATTTTTCCTATAAATGTGACAAAAAAACTATACAAAATTTTTCTTATAATTAGAACCGACGTGAATGGTGTGTACCGATATGTAAGTAGTTTATTTTACTTATAGTTAATGAATATAATTTGTATACAACATCACGGTAAAAAATGTACACCATTAACCAATCAAAAATATAGATGACAGATAACTCTTATTTATAAGAGTTATTTATGTTCTTTAGGCTTAAATCAACGTGACTTCTTAAGTAATATTATTGTTTAATTAAGTAAATATATGTTATTTAATGTAAAAGAGGGTTAGAAACTGATTAAGTGATTATTTAGCACTTTGGTGCCCCATCTTGTGTTTTAATGTGTTGGTTTAGTGCTGCAGCGTCAGACGCTATAGCGTTACGTTCTGCAGCTGATGAGAGAGAAAACGAAAAAGCAGCTTCTGCTGCGTGTCAAATCACTGCAGAGCAGTTCAGAACTTTTCCTGCAGCATCCACCCACCTTTTATTTTATGAGACACTTGTCTATTTTGTAATGGAGGATGAAAAGAGTTGGTGGGATGACTTGTCACCCTTTTTAAGAGATATTTTCCTTATATAGAAGCCTCAACCTTCTTCTTCATGATGGAGTTGCTGGTCTGAAGAGAGGAGAGTTAGAAATAACTCTCTTGCACTGCATTTTCGTTCCAAGCTCCATTTTCACAATATAAATTAGAAATTCTGCAGTGCTGTGTGCGACGCTGTAGCATCAGGCGATTCTGTGAGCGATGTTGTAGCTTCACAGAGGCTGTCATCATTTTGGAGTATTTTCCTTCTCTTTGTGATTTCGGTTTTATGACTTTAGGTATCACCTTTAAGCTTTATTTCTTGTGCTTATTGCTCCTCATGAGCTGAATCTCTTGTAGTTGGATGCTTATAGTTATGTAATGACATTTTAATAGTTCTAATGTAATTTTTTATGTTAGTATTTTAACCATTGCAAGAAACTTCTTCGAATGCTTATTTTAGAACTGATCAGCTAAATATAAGTACATTTATAGGTTCAGACACGGTCTATAAATCGAACTCAAGGATTAATGTGGGTGAGTGGTTGTTTTAATGACACTTAGAATAACCCATGCTTAAACCTAGACATAGGAAATCATAGTTCATAGGGTGAATAATGTGGGAGCTTAATATACATGGGTGAACCTATTTAGAGCTTAGACATAAGCCATTGTAATGAAACTCTGACGTTAGTGACCGAAGGACACATATCAAACGCTACAGCACCCAGTACTATAGCATCAGACATAACATTAATCTATTTTTATGAATTTGCATAATGAAAGGCATTTCAGCTACATTCTGAATTTCTACTTATCATCTATTTTTACTTGCTTGCTTACATTTATGTTATTCACAATACTTGTTGACAACTTATTATGTTATTTTGTGTTACTCACTAGCTAAATTACTAATTTAAATATAGAAGTAAACTCAACAATGACTTATAAGGTAGTTGAGATAAAGTCTAATATCTTTTATAATGCGTTGTAATTGACTGGCGTTGTAAAAAATTTCTACACAGTCGGTGTATATAATTTAAATCTATAATTTATTTGCAATGAAATAAACAATGTAATTTTAGTGATTTATTGATGATTCTTTTATCAATATAAGCGCATTTGATACGTGGTTTATATATCCGCCCAAAAGTAGTTTTGGACTTTTGGAGTCCAAGCAAAAGTAGTTCCCTGCTTGCCGCTCTGACAAATGAAGTCCACGTATGATTTGGACTTTTGGAGTCCAAGCAACTTTCACATTCGAATTCTATTTGTGTAGCACTGTAGCTGCATTTTTCTTTTCTTCTTTTTATTAAAAGCTTCATTTAATGTTTCGAGATTCTACATTCGTAACTAACTCAGTTGGCTAGTGGCATAATCTATCCTAAGACATAAGAGATGGTATTCCTGAGTTCGATTCTCGCAATAGACAAACTCTATGTTGATCGGTACGAAATTTGATTCTAAGTACGTACGAAGATTCGGCTTTCGTTTAAAGTGTTGTGATACTCCATGAATAATCTGCAATAGTCTGAACCCAAAAAAATACTACATCCGTTTGGGAATGGATACTCTCATGTGAGATGAGAGTTCACTGAAATTCCCTCCATCCATTTAAAGAGGATATAATGTGTTTATATCGCAATAAATGAAAAAGAAAGTGTCAATGGTGAGATTGGTACTCCAATGTCAGAATATTTTTTGTTTTTAACTTGTGCACGTGAATTACTCTCTCAGTTGTTTTTAACTTTGATTTTAAGGTTATTTACAATAAAATTTGTAATTTGTGTTATTTATTTTTTATACAGTTGTTTTTTCCATAATAGTTTTAATTATGTATTAACTCATTCTACTTATTTCTCTCTCAATAATAAATAGATAAGAGTATTATTGACAAAAGAATAATTAGTGTTGTATTGAACTTCAAAAACAACAAATAAATATAAACAAAAATCGGTCTAAAAAAGGGATGACTAAAAAGGAACAAATATAATTTATAATAAATAATAAATTTGTCAAGAACATATATTTTATTTCTAAAATTTTTCTTCAATTTTGTAGGGAATATTTTTTGTTACTTGTTACTGGTACACGGTATCTCACTACAAGAAAAACACGTTTTTTCGGTGGAAAAAATCCGTCGAAAATGCACCAAATCCGCCGGAAAAGTGACGTTTCTGGAGGATTTTTTCCGCCGGTAATGCACAATTCCGGCGGAATTTTTTTAAATAAAAAATAATTTTTTTTGAAAAACCCGCCGGAAACGCGCATTACCGGCGGATTTTTTCGCCAGTAATTTCCGACGGATTTTATCCGCCGATAATAAATCCGGAGGATTTTTTTAAAAAATTAAATTTTTCGAATTTTAAAATTTAGTATGTAATTTAATAAGAAGTAAGAAAAATAAAAATGAAGTAGAATATGAGAAAAATGATATAGAACAGAATGAGAATGAAGAAGTAGGAATGAATAAGAAGGAAAAAGAGTATGACAAGAAATAATATTGGGGAGAATAAAAATGAACCTGTAAGAAGGAGTAAGAATGAAGGAGAGTATGAGAAGTAATAATATAGGAGAGAATAAGAATGAAGAAGTAAGAAGGAATAAGAATGAATGAGTGATAATGAATAAGAATGAAGAAGAAAGAGGAAATATAGAAGAGAGATATGTAGAGAAATTTATGGAGATTGGAGAATATGAGAAAGAAGAAGAAAGATAAGATAGGGAAAGTGTAGAAAAGAATGAGAAGGAAATAAAGAGTGAAATGAGAGAATGAGAAGAGTGTAGGAGAAAGTTTTATTAATAGGCATTTTCAAACGGTTCTGGCGGATTTAGCGGCGGTTTTTTCCGTCGGAAATGTGCACTACCGGCGGATTTTTCCGTCGGAAATTTCATGCGAAAAAATCCGCCGGAAAGGTACATTTCTGGCGGATTTTTTGGAAAATAAATAAATAATTTTTTGAAAAATTTGCCAGTAATGTACATTTCCGGCGTTTTTTTTAAAATAAATAGATAAATACTTTTTTGAAAAATCCGCCGGAAATATGCATTACCGACGAAAAAACGCCGGAAATTTCGCCGATAATGTACATTACCGGCGGATTTTTAAAAATAAACAAATAAATAAATAGTTTTTTGAAAAATCCGCCAGAAATGTGCATTTACGGCGGATTTTTAAAAAAATAAATAAAAATAATTTTAAAAATCAGCCGGAAACGCGCATTACCGGCGGATTTTTCCACCAGAAATTTCCGACGGAAAAAATCCGCCGGTAATATACATTTCTGGCGGATTTTTCAAAAAATTATTTATTTATTTTTAAAAAAATAAAAATAATTTTAAAAATCCGCCGGAAACCCGCATTACCGGCGGATTTTTCCACCAGTAATTTCTGACGGATTTTTTCCGCCGGTAATGCACTTTTCCGACGAATTTTTTTATAAAAAAATCCGCAAGAAAGTGTGTTTTTTCGCCGGAAATTTACCGGCGGATCCGGAACCGTACCGGCAGAAAAAATCCACTGGAAAAACACGTTTTTCTTGTAGTGTCTACCGGGGAACTTGGGTGACAACATGTACGGTCTTTGCCATTCTGTGTGGATCTCTCCTTCCAATAGTTATTTATCATACTCAAAACTCAAACTCGAGTGTTTGGAATAGGATCTGAACTCAATTACCGCAACCAACCCTTTTTGACCATGTTTATTGGGTCAATGGCCTTACGGGAGTTCATCAGGCTTGAAGATATAAGTGAAATATTTTGGGAAAAAGAAGAAAAGTAGATAACTATCTTCTAAGCCTTGATTTTAGGGGAATGTTTTTGTGACTAAAATCAAAGGGAGAAAAAAAGTTGTTGGAGCTGGATTTTGCAACACAAAGAGTAAATGAAGGCATGTAGGGGTGTTTGCGAGTTGGTTTGGATCGATTTTGGCCAAATCTGTTACTCTAACCAATCACATTTATATTCGATTTGGATTGGTTCAAATTTTGAGTTTTTTTCTGCAAAATCCAAACCAAACCAACTTGATATTCAATGAGTTGGTTTCGATTGGGCTCACGGGTCATGCGCAAACCATTTAGATTTTTTTAAAGGAAAAATTCAACACTTCTTTTTATCATATGATAGTAAGTAACAAAGCTACATTGCCAAATCATTCTTACATTCTGAAAAGAACATAAGCAAGATTGCAATATCAAGATTCAAAACTCAAGTTACAGTTGTAAACGATATATAAGCAAGCACTTGAGAAGAAATATATTGAGACCCGTGAGTAATTATATGACTAGATGAAATTGATTAAGCCAGTGTTGGAATTGAGAATTTAAGGCTGATTGTTGAATACAATGTCTAGGAGAAATACACAAATGAGTGTGAGAATAAATGAGTAGCAAAGAAAACTAAGGGTCTCACTGCTAGTTTAGTGTTATTTACTTATTTATTAAGGTGTCGGGTAGACGGTTTGGTTCGGTTTTGTTTTTTAAAATCCGTTATCCGATCCAAACTAGTACGAATTTTGACAGGTTGGTTAGGATTTGATCCGATCACAAAAGTTGCCCAAACCAAACACTTCAGATTGGATCGGATTATGAATTAGTTTGGATTTGCTCAAACTATTGAACACCCCTAAAGGCATGTGCCGTTTAGGAGAGTGTAATTAGTAGGTAGCCGTCCCATTAGTCGAAGTCAGCTTAGCTAGTTGTCACACTTGTTAGCCATTTTGTAAACATAGTTAACTTGGTGAAAAACATCTCAAATATGGGTAGTTTATAATGCATTGTATAGCACAAAGGGATAGTTTTCAGTTAAGTCCTTTTGCAAGGCATGGTGTACTAAGAATGTTGGCAACAACGGAAGATGAGTGATTTGGAAAGGCCTTGTACCACCCAGAGCTGAATTGCTTGTTTGCTTTATCCTTCAAGGAAAACTGAATACAAGGAATAAACTGAGAAAACTGAACTTAATAAAAGTAGACCAATCTAAATGTCCTTTTTCCAATTTAGAGGAAGAATCAATCCAACACCTCTTTTTACACTGTCATTTCTCCTGGAGGCTCTGGACGGATATCATGGAGTGGTGGAACATACAAGCCCCAATTACAGACACGTGTGATAAGTGGATAGATGTGTGGTGTGGGGCAATTGAAGGCTCCTTCTGGAGAAATTTGTGGGTTTTACTGCTTTATGTGGTATTATGGTCCATCTGGAATATTCGAAATAGATTGGTGTTTGATAAGGTAGCAACGGATTGGGCCCAATAGCAAAATCAAATGAAATTAAGACTGGGCTTCTGGATGAAAGGATGGGAACCGGACTGCCCATATACACTGGGAGATCTGGTTTACAACTTAGAAGGAACAACACCACGTTATCACATTTTGCACTTCATAAGATAATTATTATTGTTATTGTTACTATATATTTCGTTTTTTGAAATGGAAAAGATGTAAAAATTATATTTCTTTTTTTTTTACATATTGACTTACTGAGACATCTGAAAGAGGTATATGGAATTTTGTTTAGGCAACCTTTAAACACAATATTCTTCCTTTGTGGGAAAAAGCTCTCAAGCCACAAATAAGTTCAAGTTGGGCACTCCCACCTCAAAATCTTGGAAGTGGAATGTAGATGGTTCTGCAAGAGGTAATGGGCGAAGCCTAGCTATGTTCGCTACCTCTGTGGGGGGTAAGAGAGTCTAACAAAGTGGAATTTCTAGCGATTGTGATTGCACTTGAGATCTCATTAGAAAATGAGTGGCTAAAGCATGGTCGCTTAATAGTGAAATTTGACTCCAAAGTAGCGATCTCTTGGGTAAAATCCACGATTCCACATGCCCTTGGGAGCTACGATTCTATGGTAATAAATTGAGGAAGCTTCTAGTGCTCTTGAGGAACGTATACTTTACTCATAAAAATAGAGAATCTAATGAGATTGCCAATGGCCTTGCTAAGGAAAGGTCATCTATGGAAGGCTCTTGGGTGAGATGGCTTAATCAAGAATTTGAATGTTACGCAACTGGTTTTGCAACTTGTTCTGGACTAAACCAAGAGGCCCATTCAGCAATTAGACATGGATAGACCCAATCATTTTGATCCATATCCACAATATATCAGCCCACTTATGGCTCTCACGCTTGGATGACTCAGATTCATCTGATCGATCCAACGACTCAAATCCTGCACAAATCTCTATAAATACTAGCTCACATTGCCATAAATAGGTACATTCTCATCCCTAGATTATACTATTCGCTTATTCCCTACACTGACTTGGGCGTCAGAGTGGCATCGCAGGTGCCCCACCCGAGATTCTTTCAACACTCCGCTCGGACTGCAAGAGACCTACCAACAGCAGTCACCACAGCGCTGCTAGGTACTGAACACAACTCATTAAGGATAATTGCCACTGGTTAATGGATACATACCTGGGTTATTGGAAGCTTGTATAATTGTTGCTTGCTTGTCCGGTGTTTTGTTTTACCATGCAAGGAGTCTTCTCGCTAGGAAGTGGCATGGTATCATCTTGTTTTACCTTACTAGCTTACTTTACTTCTTCCCTTCAACCGTACCTTATGACCAAAGCGAAGCACAATATCTCTTGACCAAGCGGTACATTACAAGGTGTTTCAAACCCGATGCACCATGGCTGCACCGGGTTAACCACCAGCAGCGCCTTGCTCTCCAGAATAGTGTCGGGGCTGTTAGTTGTGCCTTGCTGGTAGGGGCTCTTTGCAGGTATGTCTGTGTTTGGGAGGCTCGACTTACATTGGCAATTTCTTTTAAAAATTCAAACCAAGTCTGCATCTTAGTCTGGTGTCTCAATGAAGCCTCATAGCACATGGTGGTGTGGTGTGTCTTAGTTCGTAGCTGCAGGTGTTCCAGTAGACACAGATCCTGGGAATCCTTCATGTTGCCTTAAGGAGCATTATTGTTGCAGCATCATTTCATCGTCGTTTCTGTTAGCTAGGATTTAATGTTTTTTTAGTTTGTTTTTTTCTTGCCTCTGTTGTGGTGTGGTTAGCAAACCACAATATTGTGCATTTGGTGTTGCCTCTTCCCCTTGTTGAGGGCAAAGAAACTTTGGGCGTAGTTTTATCTACCTAGCTTTTGTAGCAAATGATAGCGTGTCCTCTGCAACCCTTCATAGAAGGTGAGTAGAGTGGTTTCGCGGTGATGCTCAAGCTAGATTTTTATAATAAAATTCCACTTATCCAAAAAAAAAATAGGCCAATGTATAGTTTTATGTGGAGAGACAAAAAATTAATCAAACTAGCTTATTTTCTCTTCAAATTATGTTTCTCATTTTTTGGCCTTTTATTTTTATTTGCAATAACACTCAAAAACACTCAAGTCAAATATAATAAGGAAACTACTTAAAAACACTTAAGTCAATGACAATATAGAGTAATATAAAGAGAACTTTTGCAATTGAAATTAGGTGTCTAATACACATTTTTATTGGACAATTGTTCCCTAAGTCAGTAAAATACATTGAAATCACAAACTCTACCACATTCAATGATAAGGAAAATTCAAGTTAACAGCACACTGAAGAACCAAAAGGGTTACTTTCATTAGCATCTTAGTGTAGTGTATCTATGTTTTTGCTTAGATCCTCCAGCTTCTTCATCCTCGTCTTCTCACTTTCAGTCACCAACTAATCCAAAGTTCACATAATGCAGAGGGAAAAAAAGAAGCATATTAGAAACCAAAATATGAAAAATTTGAATATAAACTTTAAATATCCAAATCATTTAAAAATTTCTAACCTCCACTAATTTGGTAACAAGTTGAGACTTTTCTTTATTTTTCTCATTGAAAGCATCAATTGCTTCATTATATTCTCTTTCCTGTACAAATTCAAACACAACTATTATGAATTATCATATCTATTAGCCTCCTTTTAATGGGTTCAAATCCTCTCCGGTCTCTCGACACCTACAGTAGTAGATGAGAGACAGACTTATAAATTAAAAAATTATTTTAATATTTGTGTCCGTCTCTCTCCTACTAGAAGTGCCCAATAACTAGAGATTATCAGGATCCTGTTCCATTTTGATGAGGCAATATGGGATCAAGAAAGTAAACATGGTATGGTCAATTGAGTAAATTCTAAGCAATAGTTGAGTGGTTTACATCAAAAGGTGTGTAATTAAAAACATATATGGGGAACACTTTTGTCTCCTTGAACAAAAATCCTATGTTGTAAAGATTTAAGGAATGACAAAATCAAACAGCAATATTAGTAAACAGTTAGAAAGTCCCACCTTTTTCTGGCATGTTTGGCCCAGTGGCTTCAACTCTTTGTTAACCATGTCTATCTTCTTTCTAACCATTGCAACTTCCTTCCTCATTGGATCTGCGAAACCTTCAATCTCCTATGTAGTTTCTCAAGCAAATTAACACTACTTATAATGGATGAAAAAATCTTGATTATAATTAAAAATGTGAATATTTTCAAATAACCCAAACACAGAATTTTATTAAAAAAAAATATTTATTTCATGTTTTTCTATATTGCTTAACTGTCTCTAACTAGATTGTATCCTTATGGAGATACTAAGGTTTTTAAAAAAGGCATGTGATCGTGATTTGAGTAGTAAATCATGGTTTTTCACATTTTCGCAATCACAACATGACCGTGATTAAGGCTCCATAGGCTGTATTTGACTGTGATTCTCTGTAATATTAAAAGTCGCGATTTAAAAACTTCAATACCATATAAACTATCTTGTTCAAAATTAGTGTTTGTTGAACTTACTTCTCTGATCTCAGCCAAGCGTTTCGTTTCCTTTTCGACGCGACCAAGATGAGCATGAACCTTGTCTCTCACCTCCAATTTTCTCCTCTCAATTTCTTCTTCCTTTGCTCTGAACATTGCTAACACTGATCTTGACATCTCCTCTTCCCTATCATCTTTTGGACTCTGGTTGTTGCTAATAATCCCGGAATTTTTCGCATTCGAATGTTGTTGTTGTTGATCATATGACCTTTTTGGTGTTGCCATTGCTGTTCCACAAATCACAATACACCACACTTTTCCTCTCCCTTACACTTCTTCCAAGTTTTCTCTCTTCTTTTCTTTCTTTGGTTATGATAACTCTCTTTCTCTTGCCTTAGGTGCTTATAAAACAAAACTGGCTTTTAAGCCAAGTATCTTATTTTAATGGTATGAAAATGAACCAAGTATAATATTTTATTATATAATAGCAAAATATAGAAGAAGAATAAAATGATAGAATTACCTGTCAAAATACACTGAGGATTATATACCTAGGATTCTAGGAATGACTTTATCTTAGTTCAACAAATATCCTTTACTCAAAAGCCAACTTAATTATGGCAGAGTAGGTGACACCTTTGATGTTTTAATTATTTGTTTTGAGTAGTGATATAATGCTATGACTATACATAGTGAGTATTAATATATAAATTGTTGCATACACTTTTTCTATTTTTTTATTTGTATGTAAACTTAGCAAAGAATCATCATGGGCCTCTTTTGGTTAGTTAGGTTGCTATTTTCTTAAAATTGGTATAGTGGCAAGTTCAGCTAACTACGGTTTCTCAACATACCATTACTTATTTATATGAATAACTAAATAAATGAACAGAACTTTAATTTACAAATCATTATTCATAGTAATATCTACTACTACTCCACCATAATTGTGGCATCATATCCTCCTTTTTACCATTTATAAGACAATTTCTTAATTATATTTAGTTTTTAATAAGCATACATGCAAGGTTTTTTTGGGAAAAAAGTCTGTGATTTCCGATGGGGAGTCCGAGGGAGCACGATAAGCAACAACTGTTGGAAATTCTGACCAGAAACAACGATCGAGCAACCTAAAAGAGCGACGAACAGTACCTGCAAAACAACGAAGGTTAGGGAAATCAACTGGAGGGGTCTTACGACGCGCCCTTAAGGATTTATCCGTCTCAATAGTGCAAATCCCCCGAGGGTACAACCGGTCTCCTCTCAGATCGCAGTTGCGACAGAGGGTTCCGAACTGGCAAGAACAAGGTTTATAAGTAACAGGAGATGAACCCAGCAATTTTTCAGAAGAAGAGGAGCATCCAAGAATCAAAGAGATATCTAATTTTTGGGATAATGCAAGCGCTACTCGACTAGCGTTTTTATAGGCTTAATTTCGTAACTAACTTGTCTTAAATCAGTGTCGGTTACGAAATAAATAGCCAACAGTTACAAAATAAAGAATTAACTGTTACAAAATAAATAACCAACGATTACGAAATAAATAAGTAACAGTTATAAAATAAATAACCAACGGTTACGAAATAAATAAGTAACAGTTACAAAATAAATAAGTAACAGTTACGAAATAAATAAGTAACAGTTACAAAATAAACAAGTAACGGTTACAAAATAATTAAAATAATATATCAATAAATAAAATTTATTTTAAATAAATTATTCTTTCACAAAATTCACTTAGAAACTTTGAAATATCACAAAATTTACAACAATCCTCCACATATTTCAAAAGTTTAGAAGTGAATAAAGAAAAAGAGGTTTTCTGGGTTAACATTGTAGATGTAATGCATCGGAGCTGTATAGCAAGCTATGGAACCAGTCCTAGACAGATAAAACATAACATACAGTGAATTGGTTTAGCAAGCTATGGAACCCAAGACACATTATATGTTAGAGGTTTTACCATCACATTACACCCCCACAATTCTTGCTGTTTCCACCGTTTTGCGCTACTAGGCCGTGCGCGTGCTCGGTCTCTAGAGACCTCGCTGGGATCTCATGCAAGCGGCCTCACTTGACACTCATATAGGTGATTTCATCAAGTGTATGTTGCAAGTCATACACCACCCATAAGGGCTATGATAATTCTTAAAAGCTTTAAGCTTAACCTCTTAACCCTGCAGTCTAGCACCATCACAATAACATCATAACACCATAGGAAGGGACAATAATAAATTAATTACTTTAATTAATTTTAGTGCTAGCAGTATCAAGTTCATCAAGTGTATGCTGCAAGTCATACACCACCCATAAGGGCTATGATAATCATTAAAAGCTTTAAGCTTAACCTCTTAACCCTGCAGTCTAGCACCATCACAATAACATCATAACACCATAGGAAGGGACAAGAATAAATTAATTACTTTAATTAATTTTAGTGCTAGCAGTATCTAGAAGCGACTTGTTTTTACCACATTGAACCTTCTTCATGGGATCTCCAATCACAAAGGTTGGCTTACCATCACTTCTTAATTTCAATTGGCTTAAGTCCCATTCCCCTCGATGTTTCACATATTAGTTTCTTCCCTAAGGGTTTTGTTAGAGGATCGACCAAATTCACTTCCGACTTCACATAAATTAAGGACATAATCCTTCTCGTTTATCTCATATATCTCAAAGTTTTGAGTAATAAACTCAATCTCATACATCTTTGTGTAATAACCTCAATCTCTATAAGGTAAATATATAGGTCTGCTTAGATGATTTCTAAGCGACAACACTTCCAAAATAAGTTATTATACACGTCTGCAGATAACTTCGAAGCGACAACACGTCAGTTGAGGAAAAATTAAATAAATCCAATTTAATTTTAGATTTATTCTCATGTGAATCAAACTCGGCTATCATCATTGTATCTTTGAAATACAATGGATATTCACTATATATAGTAACATTGTCTATGATGCCTCTATAGATAATTATATATATATATATATATATATATATATATATATATATATATATATATATATATATAAATGCTTAGATAATTTGTAAGCCACATCACTTCCATAACATACTTATACATACAGGTCTACTTAGATGATTTCTAAGCGACAACATTTCTATAAAATATTTATAGATTTTCACAAGTATGTTAATAATGTCTCATATTATTAAGTGATCTCAAAATATGTATATCACATATATCCAAAACAAAATTCTCATATCTGATAATTATCCACGTCATCTTTGAATCTAAAAGATTGTGAGATTCAATCACTATGAACATGTCAATGAGTGATCTCATTTTCTAAAATATTTCAATTTTGTATTAACGATTAAATCTCGTCACACCTACTACATGTCTCTAATGCAATTTCTCATAAGAGTTAATTATCTAGTTACCAATATATCATAAACGAGAACACTTAAAAACTCAAATTTACATAAAGCATGAATCTAAGAAAACCCCCCACAATGCCTCACACAACATAGCATTCCAAAATAAATAGTAATACATCACATATTAATGAAAATATTACTTGCAAGTTGAAACTCTAAATAAAACAATTTGTTTTATATTAACTATAAATCATTGGCATATTTGTGCAAATATAATTCCTCCGATAGAATCAATCTCAATTTCACATATATCATTATTGTACCAATATGATATAAAGAACAATACAACAACCGCATATAATTCACATTTCATAATACAGACAACAAGTAAAATATATGCATATACTTAAAAGTATATTTATCCACCAATAAGTAAAGTATTTATACTACTATAACAATCACGAGCGTAACAATTACACTAAATGGGAGGATACTCAAAGACGACTACTATTCAAGTTAAAAAGTTTTCTTTTATAAAAAAAAAGGTTAAAAAGTTTTCAACTCCAATTTTTTTTCCATACAAATGTATGTCCAGAAATCTCGTTTTTATATATCTCCAGTTTAATTAAAATAAAATAATGATAATAATAGAAAACCTCATAATCTTAATCCAATATTTCAATGGAAACCATGTAAGGGAAGGATTTGAGAAAATTTAGAACCTGGAGTGATTTGTTTTCTTCGAGCTATGATTCTCTTATCTTGTATATCTCAAGCCGCTAACTCTTAGTCCTCTTATTTACACAACTTGGTTAAAGGTACGGAACCATCAGAGACGATATGTTTGAACAATTCTTTGTGAAACACAAGCCTAGCCGTGTTCTAGATCTCTTTGGACAATGCCTTTTCATCCACCGTCGAATTATCCTTCTTGTCAGATGAACCTCATCAAGAAAATATAATAATTATAAAACAGTTTGACTCACAGTATTTATGGTCAGTCCAAAAATGATTTCACTCAAAGTGAAGTTGCCAATTTAACAATGCAACAATATGTCAAAAGAAAAACAATGCAAAAAATATGTGGCATGTTGTATACAATTATAATCAACAACACAATACACAAAAATGGAATGAGAAATGCACAAAAGGTAAAAAGTCAAAATCCTTTAATCACGGGTTCTACCCTTTTACGTTATTCAGACCCAAATCATCTTATATTGCAATCAATAAGGTCATACGATATGGATAAATAAGAGTTTAGTTTAGTTATATACATAATATGTGTATACATGTTTTACAAAGTATGTGTATACTAATTAAACTCTATAAACAATTAAATGCCAATATTAAATTGTTTATTATCAAACCCACAAATTGGTAAATATGGATTGAATAAAGCCAAAAGAAACAAGCAAGGAAGCGATGCCTTGTCTATAAGAACTAAATGTTGAGCCTTCACTCAGATGATACAAACCGAATTGCAAATGAAAGAACAACACTAAAGTATGAAACGGATCAGAACGATAAAACCCGATATATGTTGGGCCTTCGATTGATGTTGATGCGCAGAAGCCTTTTCTTCTTTCGAAAAGTAGAAAATGGCAATGTAGCTGTGATCTAAATCCAAATGGGTTGCCATGCCGTCGTTTGCGTGGATCAAATTTAAATAGAGATTAAATCCTTAGGATTGTTGGAAATTCTGACCAGAAACAGCGATCGAGCAACCTAAAAGAGCGACGAACAGTACCTGCAAAACAACGAAGGTTTGGGAAATCAACCGGAGGGGTCTTACGACGCGCCCTTAAGGATTTATCCGCTTCAATAGCGCAAATCCCCCGAGGGTACAACCGGTCTCGTCTCAGATCGCAGTAGCGACAGATGGTTCCGAACTGGCAAGAACAAGGTGTATAAGTAACAGGAGATGAACCCAGCAATTTTTCAGAAGAAGAAGAGCATCCAAGAATCCAAGAGATATCTAATTTTTGGGATAATGCAAGCGCTACTCGACTAGCATTTTTATAGGCTTAATTTCTTAACTGACTTGTCTTAAATCAGTGTCGGTTACGAAATAAATAGCCAACAGTTACAAAATAAATAATTAACTGTTACAAATAAATAACCAACGGTTAGGAAATAAATAAGTAACGGTTATAAAATAAATAACCAACGGTTACGAAATAAATAAGTAACAGTTACAAAATAAATAAGTAACAGTTAAGAAATAAATAAGTAACAGCTACAAAATAAATAAGTAACTGTTACAAAATAATTAAAATAATATATCAATAAATAAAATTTATTTCAAATAAATTATTCTTTCACAAAATTCACTTAGAAAGTTTGAAATCTCACAAAATTTACAACAACAACAAGTTAACGACCAAAACTACTAAGAGACTTGGACACCACATCTCTAGCAAAAACCTTAAGACATTGAGTATATAGGTCACATTTCTTATATTTCGTTCATTTACCTCACTCCTAATCGATGTGAGACTAACCACTCACACTTGAATTTTCAACAATCTCGACTGTGGCATCATGAGTTTTTATGCCAATGCGACTGCTAGGCTATATCAGCCATCTTTGACAACGATTCTCTACAATATAAAGAATCGGGAATGTGACTGTGTCAATTACAGTGATTGCAACTGCGATTTAAAACCTTAAATTCATGTAAATTTATATACTTTGGAGTTCCTAAGGAATATGGAGTATTGGTAATGACTAATGATGTGCAATGTGCTTTCTTGAAAATGGAAAGGTGCTTGAAGGAGAAGTTATGGTTGGAGAGTGGACAGAATGGGCTCACCTACATAAAGCATGTTTGTGGAAGAGCCTTAGAGAACAAGGCAGAGTGGGAGAATTGGTAGCAGCTAAGCTAGTTGCCTTTATTACAAATTATTTCTCATATGAGGCTGACCATGCCAAAAAAAATATTCTATGGAAGAAAGTCATGTATCTTCACACCTTAGCCTTATCATAAAAGATTTCCAGCTTGTGTTCCAAATCATTAGCTTCTTTATTGAATTGATGCATCAAATATTAAGCATTATAATAGAAATTAAAAAAAAATCATCTAAGGTGTACTTTACAGCATATGTGAATGCATTAAGGAGTTTACGATGAAGACTTTCCAGGCTAACAAATGATCCTCCATGTTTGGATTATGTCAACAGAGGGTGTCCATGCATACACAAAATCTTAGCTGATTTGTGGGGATTTAAACTATCCGGAACTCCTTGCTTTGTACGGAGTGTTTCAAATCTCCACTCGAGCAATTTCACATTGGCCAACACCTAGTTTGTTCACTGCAGGAATCGAACTCGATAGCTTAAAGTAGCTCATACCACTAGGCCAACAGTGCTGGGTTACTACACCTTCTTACTAGCTATAAGTAAATTATCACTTTAAATAAGGGTAAAAAATTGAAATTAACAACTAATGTACTCCCTCCGGACTCAATTATTAGCAAAAATAACTACTTTCACACATATTAATTAATGATAGTAGTTTTGTACATTTAATTTCCTTGAATCCATAGAAAAAACAAATAAATTTACTAAACTATCTCTAATTAACAATCATCTTCTCACAATATTAATGAGCAAACTTAAGGGTAGTTGTGGAAAATAATATTAAATATGAGTAGATTAGTTGAGATTTGCTTATATTTAAGTCCACCAAAACTAAACACCTTTTTTTGCTTATAATTGAGTCCTGAAGGAATATTATAAAAATGTTTGTTTCTTAGTTGTCCCAATTTCATCGTCATTTTATAATTTTCATTGAAGTGTTAGTTCTAGGCTCTTCTTTATCATGAAATTTTGTTACATTTAATAAATGATCATACATTTATTTGAGTGGAGAGATAAGGGATAATTATGCAATATTTTTTATAAAATTTACATTACTAATTTTTTTAAGGAGCCTGTGACAACCTTAAACAACAAACCAAAAGGAACAAAGAGAGTATATAATTTGGAAAAAGAAAAATTATAGTACCATTTTATTTCTTATAATACGGACACGAGGAAGTTGTTTTTAAGTAGCGCATTTAAACTAGTGTAAAAAATAAGAGCAGCCTCATTAAATTTATGGGGCGCTCTCACTTCGGTCTCTGAATGTATTGAAATTTCAAACACGTCTTTAAGTGTCTCTTTTATTAATAATTTTATAAACCAAAATAAACAACAAAAACACATTTAAGGACCAAAATGTCTTATTAAAGAGACACTTGGGGTTGTATTTGCAATCTTAATATATTCAGGATTATAATAACAACGTCTCACGTATTCGGGTACCAAAATAATTTGTCTAAATAAAAAATAAGGTTAGTACTTAGTAGGTTAGGAAAGGTTGGATTAGTTTGGGTTGTTAAATTGAAGTGTAGAAGAGAAAGTCAATAGTTTCTAGATAATCATTTCATTTCAATAATAAAGTCATCTTTACTATTCCCCATTCAGAATATGTGGGATTTGGTGTTTTTAAACCTTCCAAAAAAAACACACAAAATCCACAACAAAAGTAATTCTCTCTAGCCGAGTTCTTGGTATATTGGGTGTTGACTAGACAGCATTACCAAATTGGTATGGTGGTAGTGGGTCATAATTAGACTTTAATCTTCTTAGGTCCACACCACGACTCTAAAGCTAACTAAGGATGTAAATTAATATTATTATTCCTTTACCTGAGGGGAATAAGAATCCTATTTTTTAACAACTTTTTCATTCCAACTCCAACATGAATTCGCAAGACAAATTACAAAATTACAAAAGATTATGTTAGGGTTAGAGGATCTTAATCATAATGTGTGTACAACTGTTTACACAAATCTTAATACAGGCTAAATTGAATGTAAGCAAGTTTAGTGGTAGTGTTTTGGAGCTAATTTCTAGGTAGGGTTCCACAATCATTTTAGTGGGTTCCATAAGCAACGTGTGAGTAAAAAAGAGAGATATTCAATTGGCAATAAAAAATACATGTGCCTTGAATGGGTCCCATTATGGTAAAATATATTTTTTATCGCTATTATCTTTTAATCTTAAGACAAAATTAGTGAAATATAATATTAGTTTCATGACAAAATACGTAATGTGCGATGCTAAACAGTGTGCTTTAGATATTTTACGATTCAAAAAAATTAACTATTCAAATAGGCAAAGTTTGTTCCTCGATAATCAATTTTGTGAAAAATAACATTAATTTCGTGATAAAATATGTAAAATGCGACACTAAGCAGTGTGTTTTGGGGTTTAGGGTCTCAAAAAGTTAATTTTAAATGTTCCTCACTAACCGAGTTGGTGGAAAAAAATAATTTCGTGAAAAAATAAGTAAAGTGAAACGCTGAGTAGTGTGTTATGAAGTACTTTAGGGTCCAGAAAATGTTTATATGTTTAAATACACGAAGTTCGTTCATCAATAACCGACTTTGGTGAACAAATTTAACTTTCTCGACAAAATACTAAAGTGTGACCATAAACAATGTGTTTTGAGGTACTTTAAGGTTCAGAAAAAATTCTAACTATTTAAATACGCAAAGTTTGTTCCTTGAAAACTGGTTTGGTAATAAAAAATAATTTTGTGACAAAATATGTAAAGTGTGACGCTAAACATTGGGGGTACTTTGGGGTTTGAAAAAATTTAACTGTTTAAATATACCAAATTTGATCCTCAATAATCGGCTTATGTGAAGAGAAATTAATTTCAAGACAGAACATGTAAAACGCGACACCTATCAATGTGTTTTGGGTACTTTAGGGTTTGGAAAAAAATTTAAGTACCCATCACAAACCCCTTCTTTTTTAGCAAACCTACATGTGCTTCAGAAGACAATTACAAATTCTCGACAAGAAAGTTGTTAAAACAATAGGGAATGAATTATAGAGTTGAATTTAAAATAGTTGAGAGATTCTAAATAATAATTATAATTTTTTCCTTGAAAATAAAAATTTAATTTTGTTTTCCTTTTTAACTGAAATTACTTAAGTGAACATTTTTTCCATTTTAAAATTTAACCTCGATATATGTCACTAATTTGTTTCTTCACATAATTTTATTTATGAGTTAGATTTGCTTTTTTTGATTAAAATTCTTCAATAATATACTGCCTATTAAACAGTTCAAGTACGTAACAAATCGAAATATGTACAATACTATTTATTTTTCATAAGAATATCTCGTGCATCGCACGGGGGGTAAGGTCTAGTTACGGTATAATTTGTAATTTTGTCTAACTACTTTCAAATGTTATATTTTAAGAGTCATTTTTTTTATTGCAATTTCAAGAGTATGTTTTTTGACTATGTTTTAGATATGATTTATTTAAAAAAAAAGTTAATGAGGCCCCAGGATTCACTGCAGTTGCTACTCACAGCATACAATCTCAGCCATTGAGTGAGTCTCTCAAACAATCTCATCCCTTGTTTTCTTTGTCCAAAAATAATGTAAAAAATTTATAGAGGGGAGAGATAGACAGAGCTGAATGCAAAGAATCAAGATCGCTAAAATACCAACTAAAACTACACGATGGTAAAAGGGAAGAAACTATTCGTGGATTGGACCATGCCAAAATCTTAAGGGATTTTTTTTACCCCCATCATATCACCATATACCCACCCCCCCCCCCCCACAGACCCTGCGAAAAGACAAAAATACCCTTAAAATTTTTACAAATTTACAAAACATTTATCATTTTTCACTTGCATCCGTTTGACCAGAAAGTTTCCTGAGAGAATCGGATTTACCATTTAGAGAGCTATATCCGATTTTCCATCGGATTTACCATCGAATCTACATACTTCCGTTTTTCCTCAGATTCTGCGTAAAAAGTAAGTCGGATCTACCTATATCTGATTTCCCATCATATCTACCTATATCTGATTTCGCATTGGAAATAGGTAGATCCGATTTGTGTTTTATTTTTGTTTAAAAATTTGTTTTTTTTCAGTGTCCAATAGGTATCGAGGGGAGTCCTCAGCTCAAGCCTCACCATCTGCTCCCAGTACACGCACCCGCCACAGGATTGCGGGACATGCGTCCTTCCGGCATAGGCGACATCAGCAGTATCAGCAGGTGGAGGAGGCCCTAGACTATCACTATGAGGAGGGCCAGCAGGGGCACGCTTTTGATGAGCATTCTATGTCTGAGGACCATTTTATGCATGAGGACCAGTATATGCCTGAGCACTACCAGCAGCAGTATTATCAGCAGCAGCAGTACCAGGAGGATCAGCCTCAGGAGGGGCATCAGGAACAACATGAGGAGCAGCCCTAAGAAATTGCTCGAGATTTGGAAGAGGAGATTCGGAGGGGGCTTCGGAGGGGAGACATTAGGATGGGTAGTCAGACATACGCTCGCCTCACGCGGTTACTGGATATGCTACCGAGGCGTGACTAGGGGGTTTTGTGGGATTGTATGTTTGAACTATTTTTATATGACTTGATTATTATTAATTCTTGTTTATTATATTTGTGGAGTTTCATTAAAATTTCGATTTCATTCATGCGATAAAAGATAAAATATAACCAACTACAATAACAATAGACAGATACATTTTCCTAAAATTTTGGTCCTCGAACACGACGTAAAATCTCATTCACACTCCGTTGAGTTTCCACATACAGCTCCACCGGCTTATACTCCTGAAGCGTGTCATGGATGTTTAACATGTTCGCCACGTCTTCGTCAGTCTTGATTGTCATGGACGAGAAGGAAACGCGGGCATCGTCTCCAAGATAGGGTTTGCGATAAGTGATACTAGTGACGTCACGGTCGTCACCAGTCACTTGAACTTTGGACCACACTTTATCCTTCAAACCTTCAAACCCCATGTCGCGGTGAATTCTGCATAACACCGGCTGAGGACTCCAGAAGTGGACACCATCTTCTCTCATCGTGATTTGGCCCCAATGATGTATACAGCAAAGCCTATTGTCATCTGAGCGTTGAGTGAGGCATATCTCCATTTTGGATGAGTGAAATAAGCAAGTGAGAGTGAAATTTTTGAGTGAAAAGAATGAGGTTGGCAATGGGTATTTATAGAATTCGTCAATGATTATCAACCGTTAATATTGTCGGTGCAATCTACACTGTTGATCAACATTGGGAGTCAAATCCTACCCGTCGAATTTAGTACAAATCGGATTTACCTATCAGGGAGGTACATCCGATTTGCATTTTAACAATGCGGACATACCCCCACTGATAGGTATATCCGCTTTGTTAATTGCAAAGCGGATTTACCTATAAGGGAGGTAAATCCGATTTTCATTTTAACAAAGTGGACATACCCCCACTGATAGGTATATCTGCTTATATATTTTAACAAATCGGATCTACCTCACTAAAGGTAGATCCGATTCCCCCCACTAATTCTAATCGGATATACGTAAATCCACCTTTTATTTTTGTGAATCAGATCTACCTACCTTATATGTAGATCCGATTTAAGTCAATTTAACCAGGGGTATTTTCGTCTTAAAATTTCTTGTGGGGGTATATGGTGATATGATGGGGGTACAAAAAAAATCCAAAATCTTAACTAAATAATATGCAGCCCAATTAGCTTACTATAAACATGAACCACATCCAGAACCAGAAGATCTTGAATACCATAAACAATTTGAAATATGCTTGATTTGTTAGGGGCTTGCTACCAACACCCCGCTTTTGATAACTAACAATACTCCTTCATTTTCGAAAACTCTAATCTAACCCCCCCCCCCGGCATCTCTCACTTACCCCTTCTCCTTCCCCTTACTACAATTAGAGGTGTCAAAATGAGTCTGGCTAGCCCGAGTAGGGGAGTAGCTGGCCCATTTAGCTCAATATAAACATGGCTTTGTCTAGAAAAATTTAAAGCAGGCTCGTAGTTGGATGGGCTAGACAATTGGTGGCCCATACTAAACCTAACCCAACCAAATCCGAAAATGTTATGCCTCATAATCAGCTGGGCCAAGCCAAATCGACACCTCTACCGTAACTGTCCACACCCCTGCCCCCACTTCCTATTCCCCTACCTACCCATGCCCCTATCATGCTCCCCGTTTTTTTTTGTCTACTTAAATGAAATGGTAAATAAACACTACGTACACACACTACAACTGCTCACACCCAAATTCAAACTCGGGAGCCGACGTCTCCATGTCGCTGAAATTGTCAAGGCAACCAACTATGATGGACCCCATTTTTGTTTTTTTATTCAAAATTGTATATTTTCTTATTTCAAAAATTCACTTTGAATGCCGAAAATTTGTTTTTCTTACCCTAAATTATTTTTCCTACTGAAAATTGATTTTTATTTTTACCAATAAAATATTTCTTTTACCTAAAACATATTTGGAATTGGGGTGGAGGGATGGCATCGTGAATCTATTGGGGAGAAGGGGTGTCGGACATGGAAAGGGAAATGGATTGAGGGAGTAGTAGTTTAGGATTTTTATACTAAAGATAAGGGGTGGTGTGTTTGCAAGCCCTTAAAAAAATAATAATAATAAAAATAAAAGAGCACTTTATGATGAGTGACATAGCACTATAAGAGTCGGGATCCATTCCAACCACCAAGAGGCACTGGCAGCCATGCAAACTCTAGAGCAGAGAAAACCCCCAAATTTGTGTTATAGTAATGGCCTAATGGGCAAAGAGAAAATAATATTTAATGAAATTTTCTACAACCTTTTGAACATTTCCAGTGGCTAAAATAAACGAGATAGGATAGAAGAAATCATCCTGTTATGTTTAAAGTATAGTTTAGTTAAGACCAAATAAACTAAGTTTATTTCTTTCATTCAAAATTAATGTTTATTAAAAAAAAGAAATAAACACAAATTTTGTACAAGACAGTCAAAAATCTTCACCAAGAACATATTCATTTCCCAATGTCATTCATTACACATTGCTTTAAAACCCCTAATTGATAGACATTAAACTGCCCGTAGCTCATTGATAGAAAATAGTTGTATATAACACATGCTAAGCACAAATAAGCATAAACTTGAACATTCATCATCACATGATAAGTACTAAATCAACCACTAATTACATCAAACACAAAGAACCATATTCATTCACCTTCTAAACCTCAACTAGAGATCAAACATACAAGCAAATAAAATAAGTGGTATATATATATATATATATATATATATATATATATATATATATATATATATATATATATATATATATATATATATATGAAGTATCTGAAGTTTGTGCAGCAAAACACCCACCTCCTCAATCAGAAACTCACAAGTCACTCTTTCTTCCCTATTCCAAGTGACATGTTATAGATCCCCCTTCCCTGAGCAAAAGGCATAAAACAGTGTTAAAAAAGATATATCACCAGAAACGAGAGGTGACTCTCTGATAACTTGAATCTGTGAATAACACATCAGATTAGTTAGACAGTTAATCTTCTATTACTTAATTAATTAGACAGGTATAGCATGAATTACAGTTAGGTGTATATCAGAATTCCAGTATTGAATGAATTAGAGAATCATTTCACAACTTTATCAATATGGTATCAGAGCAGATTCAAGGATACTTGATAATTTCTGTTTTACAAACAAACTTACAATCAGAAACAACGAAGTTGCTGCCAGAGCAACTGGTATTGCCACAGATGTTATCTTATCATATGGCCCTTTCAAGTAGGTGTGTTTAGGAATGTTCTGGAAGTACTTTTGCTTCTCAATAATCTTCTCTCTTGGTCTAAAGGGTGCTTCTTCTGACATCCTGCATAAAGTACTTGATACTTGATATTTTCTCTTAAATGCTTTTCTCCATCACAACCAAGGGAAAAATTACAAAGGAGATATAGCATGAAAAACAAACAAATCTGTTCACCTCAAAAAACAAAAACTTATCTTACAAGTCTTAGGATTTGGATTGGCTCTAACTCAACCCTTCAAAACTGTTCTTCAAAACTGTTCTGGATTGGGCCGCAGCCCATGATGAATATTGGACCGGGGCGAACGGCCCAGTAAGCAACCAGCGTCATACGACGCTTTGGATCGGGTCGCGACCCGCTAAGAAGTTTGGGCCTGTGCGAGCGGCCCAATAGCGACCAGACGCCACCTTATGCCCACGATGGGAAGATCTACGGCGGAGAGGAATTCTCGCAGGATCCGACGGTCGCCCACAGCGCCCCAAGTACTATATAAAGAGTCCCTGACATCATATGAAAGGTACGTTTTTGACTAATACTACTATACTAAAAATCACCCCACTGACTTGGGCGTTGGAGTGCCATCGCAGGTACACCCCGAGGGAGCTCTGCACGCGACCAGCCTTCATACAAGAACGACCTCAATACCTGGCACCAAGCCTCCAATACAGCACCAGCACAGACATACTTACTTCAACAAGAGGACCGATCGCTCAGCGAAGAGTCCGGTTCAAAAACTAAGTTGTAGAGTGAGAGATGTCTACCACTTATAAACTCATTTTCAGGCCATATAACATTCGATATGAGACTTTAACAGTTACAAACATAACAAAAGTTAAAGACATTGTGAAGCCAAATCAAGTATGAAACAAACCGAAAAAGAACGAAGAAGAAAAGGTTCAGTACAATAAACATACAAATGCAGTTTGTCCTACTAGATAGTTCAGTTGGTAAGCTAAGAGAAATCGAAGTTGACAAAAAAAAGGCGGACATCGTAATCGTAGATGATTGAAGCTAGAGGTAAGTTTGAATCCTGGAAACTAACACTTTTCCTCCCTCTAACTAATTAACCGCTAACATTTACCTATCAAAACCAAAATACAGTTCTCTACCACTGAACTTCCAAACTAAGCAACAATTTGTATCATTCAGTTCACAAATTTTTAATACCAAAAACCAAAAGCCCTAAAGCTAAAAATTCACCTGCAAATCTAGCATAAACAGCATTAAAATATAATGTGACAGAATTTCATCCCTCTAAACTCTAAAGTGATGGGTGCATGCAGAGTCTTATCCATTAATTGAAGACCAGTATCTAACAACTTACAAAGTTAGTTAAAATTAACTTGCTGATTTTCCAATTAATGTGATATAACATGTGAATTTAGAAAAGCTTTACACATACAACGAAGCAGGTTTCCACATACAAACAAACTAGTTTATTAATTTATTGTTATTTATACATTTATATATATCCTTATCTCTGAAACTAATTGATAATAACAACGCCAACCACTCATAGATAACTATCATAGAAAAACCAAACCTAAACAGGAAAAAAAAATTGAACTTAATTTCTCATGCAGAGTATTGTACTTTGAGTGATTAAATATGGAAGAAAAATCGGAGCAAAAGGAAGTGGGAGAAGTGAAGCTCACAGTGTACTAGGGATGAGAAACTTACTTGGAAGGAAGGGTTGGGCGATTGGTGTTGCAGAGAAAATGGAAGAGTACGAAGTCTTCGATTGATGAAGAAGATAGGATGGCCTCCTGATTCTTCCAATAATATTCTATATTCCCCGTTTATGTCTTGATCTTTCGATTCAATTTCAGGCCAAATTGCATTTTTAATTTTTTATCATGACAAATATTTAGTTTGTTTTTTTTTTTACACTTTAATTATTTATATTTCAAATTTGTGTCGATAGGGTATTTTTTAACATAAAATAAAAGACCAAATCGAACAAAAAAATGGCCAATTTGATTAAAATTTGAAAGTTAAGTGTGAGATAAAAAAATAAAGAATCACTTTAACACAGATTTAAAACATAAAAGACCAAAATAAAAAAAAAAGTTAAATAATCAAACTGAAATTTTTGTCAAAGATAAAAGCCACAAATACAATTTAGTCTATGTTTTATATTTGCTAATCAATTTTGTCTCTAGGTAGTAAATTTAAATTTTAGAGACTAAACTAATGGGGAGAAATAAATTTTAGAACTATCTTATAATTTAGAAACTAAATAAAAGACAAATAACGTTTTTATTTGAAAAAAAATTGTCCGCCATTGCATAAAGTAACTTATTATAAAAAAAAATAGAACAAAATGTTAAACAATTGGTTTGTCAAATAATAATATTTTAAAATTGAGCTTAAATGAAATTATTTTATTTGAATATAATCAAGTAACATTACAAGGTGTAACTATTAAAAAAAAATTAATTCTATACTTGGGTTTTGTTTGGCAAAGCCAAAATGGTAGCGCATAACGGATAATTTATAGATGATAATCTCAATGACAAAAAAAGTTATTTTTTTTTGGTAAACTAAGGTATCCTCTATGACGATTGTGGAAACTAGTTTTTCGAGGTATCGAAGATTCATTTAAGGGATTGACCTCTCCCAACAAATATTTTTCCATACACACCGACTAGGGATTGAACTCAATACCAAATGATTAACGGACCCAAATTTCTACTATTTGTGCTACATCATGTTGGTGAAAAAATAAAGTTATTTGGTAACCACAAGCTTATAACATTTTTTTAGGGAAAGCTTATAACATTTATACGCTAGCTTGTAGCTTTTTTCTATAACGACCACGTGGCATTCACTAACTTTTCCCATATCTAGTGTTCTTCTTATTGGAGTAAGAAGACTCATATTGGATGAAAATAAAGATATTGAGTAATATATAAGTGACGAGACTCATACACATAATGAGAGTCTCTTGTGTGTAGGGTTAAGTCTTTCCTAGAGGTGGTTCTTTGCTCGGTCGAAAGGACCAACTTGTATTTATTATGAGTGGCATGTTGCCCCAATTTTGTGTATTACATGGAATTAGTTCTCGTGCTCCTTAGCGGACACATCTAGTACCTCTATTGGTTACTATATATATATATATATATATATATATATATATATATATATATATATATATATATATATATATATATATATATATATCTTAAAGATATAAACCTTGTGTAGTCTCCAAGTGGGTCCCTCCCTCTTTTTTTTAATCCCTCCTCTCCCTTTTTAATTTTTCATCCCTTATTTTTTTTTCATACTTTTATCTAAGGTGTGATGTTAGGCAGCGTGTTTTGAAAAATTTTAGAGTCTGGAAAAAAAATTATTGTTCACATATCCAAAATGTGTTTCTCAATAACCAGTTTGTTGAAATAAAATAGTAATTTCGCAATAAAGTACGTAAAGAGAAATGTTTAACTGTTCAAATACGCGAGTTTTGTTTCTCAGTAACCGGTTCGATGAATAAAAATAATTTAATAACAAAATATGTAAAGTACGATGTTAAGTTGTGGTTTCGGATGCTTTTGTGTTTGTAAAAAAAAATCAACTATTCAAATATGCGAAATTTGTGTCTCATTAACCAGCGTGTTTAGGAGTCATTTAGTGCTCGGAAAAAAACTTAACCATCAAAATACTCAAAGTTCATTCCTCAATAACCGATTTGGTAAAAAAAAGTGACAAATATATAAAGAGTTATTTTAAGCAGCGTGCTTCGGGATACTTTAGCATTCAAAGGACCAACAAATAAGACTTTTTCGTATTGCGATTTTAAAAATAAATTTTAACAATGCATGAATTTTGCATTAACTGAAGTTGTTGCCCCGTGCGAACGCACGGGTGCACACACTAGTATATATAATTGATCGTTTGCTTTTCAAAAAAAAACACAGTGCCTTAAAATTTTTGGTGAAAGATGTAATATCAAATCCATTTATATTTGCTCTGGGCTTAATATGAAAATCTCTCTTCGGTGTTTTGGGCTTCCCTCGTGAATCAACACTTCCCCCGCAAAAAATCCCCATATCTAGCATTTTTTAAACCACGTCTAGCATTTTAATTATAGAAAAAACGTAGGGGTTGTTATATGAGTCGTTTGTACTGCTTTCCAATTACAATGTCTTGCTTCGACGCAGCATTCATGGTCCAAACAAACTCAATTGGCATCGGTATTTTTTGAGGAATGATTTGGGGCAATTTCTCAAAGCCAAGACAATAAACTTCTCACCTTTAGTCAAAGTTACATATGGGTGAGGCTCTTGGTTTATTATTTGCCATGCAGTGGGTAGCAACACTTAGGTTGGATAATGTGGTTTTTGAGCTGGATGCAAAAGTAGTTGTAGACAACTTTTATTCTATTAAGCCCAAATTATCAGAATTTGGAGCAATTATTTCTCATGGTAAGATCTTTTGGTGCTCTAATTTTAACAACTCAAAGATAGAGTTTGCTAGGAGAGAAGAGAATGGGGTTGCTCACATCCTTATAAGGGTGGCCTCAAATAGTGTTTCTTCTCAAATTTTTGTGTAATACCTGATTGTATTTTTCACATTGTTGATTAATGAAGAAGTAAGTTTTGTTTAATACACTAAGCTAATTACTAGTGAAAAAAAATTATAATACGTTGAACAGACTAAATTGTTTGTTTAAATTTAAATTTAAAATGATTTAAATCTTCCAATAATCTGATAGACTACACTAAGCTAATTACTAGATCTAGGGTTGCAAGAGAAGAAATAAACATAAAAACAACTTCAGATTTTTCATATCCTTCAATAGAGGCACATTACACTATATATAGCTAGGGTTGATGCTGAACAGATAAATAGGCCATGGGCCACTTAAGGACAATAGAACTAAATTAAAACAAGCATAAGGTCCAGTACTAATTTCACCAACAGCATTACTGGATAAAGCCCTTCAGCCATCCTGGCTTTTGGGTCACACGCGTGGGCTTGCTGGATGCCACCCCCAAATTGCTAACATTACTCCCGGATCCAATGAGAACCTTGTCCTCAAGGTTGCAGACGCCACGTGGCTGGACGGTAGTGGCTGGGACAGGCGGCAACGTGTCACATGGGGAAGTTATCAACGCGTCAGTGGCGGACTTGGAAGAGAGAGCTTCCGCTGGAATTAAATCCTCTTTGACGTCCGGATCTTGAATGGGTGGAGGAGATGTGGGGCGAAGGTTGCAGATGCCACGTGGCTGGGCGGTAGTGGCTGGGACAGGCGGCAACGTGTCACATGGGGAAGTTATCAACGCGTCAGTGGCGGACTTGGAAGAGAGAGCTTCCGCTGGAATTAAATCCTCTTTGATGTCCGGATCTTGAATGGATGGAGGAGATGTGGGGCGCAGAGAGACGTTGGCATCCAACGGCTGGCCCTGATGCGCGCTGTTCCCAGGCGAAAAAGCTGGCACGCGAGGGTCAGCTGGGACAGGCTGCGTCAGCGCGTTGCAGGGCGCGTGGGACAGCGACGTTTCAGCTGTTTCAGTGGCTTTTGAAATCAACGGATGTGATTCACGCAGCAGAGATTCGTTGGGATCCAGCGGTGGAGAGGAGGGTGCGCTGTTCAATGCGTTGGAATCCAGGAGAGAGTCAGCCCTTGGAGAACGCAATTTAGCTGGAATTAAATTAGTTTTGGAATCCAAATCTGGAGCCAACGGACCAGATGGAACGCGCAGAGGAACAGGAGGATCTAAGTGCAGCTGACACGCGTGGTTCAGCGTCTGGCCGTGTCAAATCATCTTTTTCATCCAACGGTTCAGAAGTTGTGGGAGAAAGTGAAGTGTTTATATTGTACTTAGTTACACAAGTCACTTTATTGCCTTCAGTTAAAGAACTTAGCTGTTCTTCTTTCTTCCCATTCACACCAAACTCGTTTCTCTCTTTGTATTCTTTAGACTTTCTTTCTTTTGCTTCTAAGTCCGCAATATCCAAACCATCTCCCTTATCTTCAAGCCCCTCAAGATTATGAGCTTGAAAATCACCACCAAAATAAGGACGCAACTGAGAAACGTGAACCACGGGGTGAATACGAGATTCGGGGGGAAGTTCCAGTTCATATGCTACCTTCCCAATGCGCCGGAGAACCTTAAATGGGCCGTAGTAACGCTTCGCTAGCTTCTCCGAAGATCTGCATGCAACAGTTTGCTGGCGGTAAGGATGTAAACGCAGAAGAGCCAAATCGCCAATATTGAAGGTATAGTCCCTCCTTTTCTTGTTAGCTTGGTCTACCATTCTCTGTCTGCTTCTTTTTAAGTTTTCCTTCAACGCTTTCAGTATCTCTTGTCTCTGTTGCAGAGTGGACTCCAAGTTGTCAAGATCTGTTGCTTCCGTAACATAATCTGGAACTGCTGGTGGTGGTCGGCCGTAGAGAGCCTGGAAGGGAGACATCTGAATGGCCGAATGAAAAGAGGAGTTATGCCAATACTCTACAAGGTGCAAGAACTAGAACCATTTACGAGGGTGATCACTCGTGAAGCAGCGAAGATACGTCTCTAGGGAACGGTTGACGACCTCAGTCTGGCATCGGTCTCAGGGTGTTAAGCAGTGCTGTACTTTAGAGTTGTTCCCTGCACACGAAAAAGTTCTTTCCAGAAGTTGCTTAAGAATAAGGGATCTCTGTCAGATATGATGGATTTAGGGATGCCATGGAGTCGGCAGAATTCTACTGAGAATCTAGTGGCCAGATCTACTGCAGAGTATCTGGTTGGTAGTGCTATGAAGTGAACAAACTTTGTGAGTCTGTCACAAATCACCCAGATGGCAGTGTGTCCAAAAGAGTTTGGAAGGTGAGTTATGAAGTCCATTGTAAGTTCTTCCCAAACCTGATTTGGTGATGGCAATGGTTGAAGTAACCCTTGTTTTTTCTGTGGTAGGTACTTGTTCTGCTGGCAAGTAGTGCAGTGCTTGATGAAGAGTTTAACATCTCTATGAATTCCTGGCCATGAAAAGCAAGCAGAGAGTCTCGCCAAAGTGGGTTTGACACCTGAATGACCGGCTACAGGGGTGCTGTGAAATTCATGCTGAAGAGCCTTCCGTAGATCTGCTGAGTCAGGTATGAAAAGTTTGCCCTTGTAATAGATCAAGTCATTTGAGTAACCGTAATCATTCTTCGTGTCTGTTTCTGATGTGCACTTTTGAACTAATACATTTCCCTTGTCATCTGTCTTGTAATACTTTTGGAGTTGAGCAATAAGCGTCGGGATTGGCGATGAGATTGCAGAGAGCAGTGTTGCATCCTCTGAATATTTGCGGCTAAGTGCGTCCGCAACCAGATTAGACTTGCCAGGTTTGTAGTAAATATCAAAACTAAAACCTTGTAACTTAAATGCCCATTTCTATTGTTCTAGTGTTTGAATCTTCTGAACAAGGAGGCTCTTAAGGCTCTTCTGATCTGTGTAAAGGTGAAAATGCCGTCCTAAGAGGTACTGACGCCACTTTTTTATTGCTTCAGTGACTGCATACATTTCCCGCACATACACTGAGGCCGCTTGCATCCGAGGACACTGTTAGACTATAGTATAACCTTAGAGGGGGGTGAATAAGGTTATGTGTAATTCTTGGATTCTTTTCAAAATAAATGATAAGTTTGTTTAAATCAAATGCGGAAAAAGAGATTTGAACTTATCAGATATATGCAAGTAGGCAGATTAGGCACAATGAGATATTATTCTATATTCAATATTTACAATAAGGTTGTTTTATAAGTAATGCAATGATATTGAATATAGTAGATCTACAGTAGTGATAGAGAAGATGATAGATAAACAGATCTGTAGTACAGCGAGTATAACTATAACCAGATTAACAGATTCAGATCAGAGTAGGGATATAGTTATACAACCAGATTAACAGATTCAGATCAGAGTAGTGATATTATAAACAGATATAAACAGTAAATAAAGTAAAGAGAGATGGATAGAGATACACCAGGAATTTTACGAGGTTCGGGATAATAGCCCTATGTCCTCGGCCTCCGGCTTTGCAACCTTTGGACTTTGCTGATAACCCTTGTTAGACTATAGTATAACCTTAGAGGGGGGGTGAATAAGGTTATGTGTAATTCTTGGATTCTTTTCAAAATAAATGATAAGTTTGTTTAAATCAAATGCGGAAAAAGAGATTTGAACTTATCAGATATATGCAAGTAGGCAGATTAGGCACAATGAGATATTATTCTATATTCAATATTTACAATAAGGTTGTTTTATAAGTAATGCAATGATATTGAATATAGCAGATCTACAGTAGTGATAGAGAAGATGATAGATAAACAGATCTGTAGTACAGCGAGTATAACTATAACCAGATTAACAGATTCAGATCAGAGTAGGGATATAGTTATACAACCAGATTAACAGATTCAGATCAGAGTAGTGATATTATAAACAGATATAAACAGTAAATAAAGTAAAGAGAGAGGGATAGAGATACACCAGGAATTTTACGAGGTTCGGGATAAAAGCCCTACGTCCTCGGCCTCCGGCTTTGCAACCTTTGGACTTTGCTGATAACCACTATATGAAGAACCAATGTTTTACAAACAATCAACTTCAAATAGCAAATCTCAATTCCCCTGAATTGAGAACCCGAGCTCCCCGCTAAGGATTTCAACCGCTTCAATCTCCTGATTGAACGACCCAAGAGCACCTCCCAGGATTTCAGTACCACTTCAATCTTCACCGATTGAACGACCCAAGATCACCTCCCAGGATTTCAAACCAACTCAATCTCCTGATTGAGAGACCCAAGAAAACTTCCCAGGATTTCAAACCAACTCAATCTCCTGATTGAGAGACCCAAGAAAACTTCCCAGGATTTCAAACCAACTCAATCTCCTGATTGAGAGACCCAAGAACAATTCCCAGGATTTCAAAGTGACCCCCACAATAGTAGATTACAATATAGAAGCTATGATCTAATCACCTCAGATAATATGACAATATAACAGCTGAGAGAGATGAGTGACTAGATCTATAACAGCTGAGAGAGATGAGTGACTTGTTTAAAATGGAGGAGGTGGAATTACCTTTGTACCCAATTCCTCTCCTATCAACATATTGATGTTGAGAGTGAAGCAACTGAGTCAAGGTCTTTTCACCAACCTCAAACTTTTTCAATGTTTCTTTCAAAAGTTCATTTTCAACCTTGGCATTTTCAAAATTTTGTTTAAGCTCACAAAACTCAAGGTTGACAGATTTATGCAGTTCATTCTTTAATCTATCTACTTCATTTTCAAGTGTCTCAATTTGAGTGAGCATGCTTTTGTTACTCTTTGCCAATTTCTTAGATTTTAACAAAAGAGTTTCATGTTCAAAATAAAGACCTTCAAAAGCCTCACTCAAATCTTGACTACTATACATATCATCAAGTAAATCATCATGCATAGAGGAATTAGAAAGACTAGAAGAGTTAAGGCTTACCTTAGATGAGTCGTTTGCCATATGACAAACACCATTTGCAATTTGCTTTTCTTCGTCTGTGTCACTATCAAAGCCAAGACAATCCCATATAGTAGCCTTAGATGTTTCACATGCCGTGAGACAAATGGCATTTGCAACCTCTTCTTCTTCACTGTCAGTATAGTTGTTCCAAGTAGCCTTCTTAGCTTTCTTGGATTTTTTTGAGTTATTTTTCTTTTCAAGTTTGTTGAATCTCATGTATTCTTCAAATAATTCAGCCATGTCTTCATCATCAGATTCTTCATCAGACTCAACCTCTTTCCTTGCTACCTTAGGTGTTTTAGCAGCAAGAGCAAGAGATTTTCTTTCTTTTACCATTCCTGCTTCTTGATCTTTGTTAGCAGCCAATACAACCTCAAAGGCTAGAAGTGACCCGATAAGATCTTCTTGAGGCAGAGTACCAATATCTTTGGCTTCAGTGATTGCACAAGTTTTTTGGAAAGAACTCACTGGTTAGAGATGCAAGAATCTTCCCATTTATATCTTTTGTAGAATACCTTTTTCCCAGAGCCCTCAGGTTTTTTATAATCAGATTCAGTCTCTGGTGCATAGCTGCAACAGATTCACCTTCCTTCATTTTGAATGATTCATACTCAGAAGTTAGGATTCTGATTTTTGTATCCTTTACTTGGCTTGTACCGACATGTGTAGCTTCCAGACAATCCCAGATTTCTTTTGCTGTTTGACACCCTTTTACTCTTCCATACTCTTCTTCACAAAGTGATAGGTGAAGAATATTCATAGCCTTGGCATTTTGAGATATTTTGTCAAGCTCAGATTTTCTTAGCTCACTCAGATCGATGGTGTAGATGTCTTCAATTGGAACTTCTTCTGCTTTGCCGGTGGCTTGACTTTTTGTAGTGTCTCCATCAGTACTACCTGGTTTTGTAATTTTGATCTTCATAGGAATCAGTGGTCCATCAACAATAATCCTCCAAAGGGTGAAATCTATAGCCTGCACATGACATTTCATTCGACTACTCCAATAGTCATAGTTAGTTCCATCAAACAGGGGTGGCCTATTGAAGGACATCCCCTCTTTCATAAAAGAACCCATAATCACAGATAGATAAAGGATAAAATAGAATTGCGAGATGTAAAGCTCTATATGCAATTCCTAGCTCTTGATACCACTATATGAAGAACCAATGTTTTACAAACAATCAACTTCAAATAGCAAATCTCAATTCCCCTGAATTGAGAACCCGAGCTCCCCGCTAAAGATTTCAACCGCTTCAATCTCCTGATTAAACGACCCAAGAGCACCTCCCAGGATTTCAGTACCACTTCAATCTTCACCGATTGAACGACCCAAGATCACCTCCCAGGATTTCAAACCAACTCAATCTCCTGATTGAGAGACCCAAGAAAACTTCCCAGGATTTCAAACCAACTCAATCTCCTGATTGAGAGACCCAAGAAAACTTCCCAGGATTTCAAACCAACTCAATCTCCTGATTGAGAGACCCAAGAACAATTCCCAGGATTTCAAAGTGACCCCCACAATAGTAGATTACAATATAGAAGCTATGATCTAATCACCTCAGATAATATGACAATATAACAGCTGAGAGAGATGAGTGACTAGATCTATAAAAAATGATATGAAAGTGATAGCTCTATTTTTCTCTTTCTCAGATCTAGAAAATGTATGTGAGAAGTAGAGAAGATGTTGTGATTTGTGATGTGGATTGGTGAGTTGAAAAGCGTGAAGCACCTCCCTATTTATAGGTTTAGGAAAACGTAGAAATGATTTATGATGCATAAGAATCGATTTATGTGAGAAGGCAAATCATAGTATAATCGATTCTTTGCTTTTAGAAAACATAGGAATCGATTCCTTGGGCTTTAGAAATTAGTGGGAATCGATTCTTGGACTTCCTGAAATGATAAGAATCGATTTCATGCTTGGTTAAAATAAGTGGGAATCGATTCTTGGCCTTTAGGAGAGCTTGAAAATCGATTTCAAGGCCTTTGCAAAATAGTAAGAATCGATTCATGGCTTTGGCTTATGTATAGGTGTGAATCGATTCTTTGTTTCAAACATAGGATAAGGAAATCGATTATTGGCCTATAGGTGAGCCTAAAATCGATTTCATAGCCTTTATAAATTAGTATAAATCGATTTTTGGTCATTTGGAACAAAATAGAAATTGTTTTTTGCTTTCCACAAAATCGTTTTTAGGTTTAGGGCTTTGCCATGCATGCAACAAATATTTTCCAAAGCTTGTCATGCATGCATAACATATTTTCCAAAGCTTGTTTTGATGCATGATGCATGTTTTCAAAAATCATCTCTCAGCTACTAAAAGTCATAGACCTTCAGTGATAGGACCTTACACAGTGTCCTAAAGAAAGCGGATAAACAAATAGGTCTTGAACTGCTGAGGTGGCTTCTTCTCCAAGCTGCTCCATTTTAATCTTCCTGCTCTTTGCTTTATGTCCTGTACTTAATTCAACTTGAACCATTAGTAGATAAGGTGTAATTTGTTATCATACAAAACAAAGAGTGTTTGCCCTTGGTTCAACAGACACATCTTTTTGCTGAAGAAGGCCAAGGGGTGACCGTCTTGGGAGAGAACAGCACCAATGGCAGCAGCGGAGGCATCTGTTTCAACCACAAACACCTTGTTAAAATCAGGGAGAGCAAGCACCGGCACTGTTGTTATTTTCTGTTTAAGATCTGTAAAAGCCATCTCGGCATCTGTACTCCATGTAAACTTAGTGGAACGTAACAAATCGGTGAGAGGAGCGGCGAGAGAGGCGTAGTGACGCACAAATCGTCTATAAAATCCGGTGAGGCCTAAAAATCCCCTGAGTGCCGTGAGTGAACGTGGCTTTGGCCAATCAAAGATAGCTTGAACTTTATCAGGATCTGGGGATACACCACCAACAGAAATAACATGGCCTAGGTAATGAACAACATCAACTGCAAATACACACTTAGATAATTTTGCAACAAAATGATGGGTCTGAACTCTGAAATAAATCTAAAACAAGTCTTAAATGAAGTAAATGATCAGATAAACAGCGGCTGTAGATTAAAATGTCATCAAAGAAAACCAGAACAAACCGTCGTAGGAAAGGTCTTAGTAAATCGTTCATTGCTGATTGAAATGTGGACGGAGCGTTAGACAGCCCAAAAGGCATGACTAGGAACTCGTAATGTCCGTCGAAAGTTCTAAAAGCTGTTTTATGAGTATCTTCTGGTGCAACCCGAATCTGGTGATAACCTTAGCGTAGATCTATCTTGGTGAAAATTTTAGCAGAGCTGAGTTCGTCAAGAAGCTCATCGATAGTGGGTATTGGGAATCTGTCCTTAACAGTGACTGCATTAAGTGCTCTGTAGTCAACACAAAACCTCCAGGTGCCATCTTTTTTTTACCAATAAAACAGGGGAGGAGTAAGGGCTATTACTAGGGACAATGGTACCTTCTTGTAACATGTCGTGGATTAGGGAGGTCATAGCTTCTTTTTGTGAGTGAGGGTAACGGTATGGTTTGACATTGATGGGGGGGTGTGTTTGGGAGTAGTGGGATATGGTGGTCATGAGGTCTAGGGGGTGGTAGGCCATGTGGTTCTTGGAAGACAGTTGGGTAATTTTGTAGGATGGAATGGATGTCACGTGGTAGGGTTTGTGATATAGAGTCAATTGGGTTATTGGGTGTTTTGTGTGGGTTCATGTTTCTTTCATTGGGCTCAAAGCTTAGGAGGTGAAGTGAAGCAATTGAGTTAGTGTGTAATAGATGGCAAAGCTGGTGGTAGGTAGTTTGAGTTGGTGTGGATTTAGGTTCTCCCTTTAGTGTGATGGACTCATTATTGTGTTGGAAGGTAATCGAGGGAATAGAGAAATCAGCCTGAATGTGGGGCCCAGGGTTCTAAGCCATTCCATACCGAGAACTACATCCGCACCTTCTATTAGCAGCAATTAGAATGGCAAACAGAATGATTGGTTCTGTAGGTTAATAGAAACGTCATTACAAACCCCTTGGCAGTGTAAGTGGGAACCATTTCCAACCATGACAGAAAATGTGGAAATTTTTGACGTGGGTAGTTTCAAATGATCAGCAATTCTGGGTTGTAGTATATTGTGAGTGCTTCCCATGTCAACGAGAACCATAACTACCAGTCCTCCAATTAGGCCATAGAATTTCAGTATTTGAGGGGAAAATTGACCTGTGAGGGCTTGAGGTGATAGTTGAAAGTATGTTTCTTCTGGCCCACTTACAATTTCTGCATCTTGTATCTCATTAGAATCAATGTCCTCCTCTTCATCTAGCATGAGCAAGAGATAACGACCACTAGCACATTTATGTCCCAGAATAAACTTTTCGTCAAAGTTATAACATAGGCCTTGAGCACGACGCTCTTCCCTTTGAGCTGGACTAATGCGCCTGATAGGATATTTGGGTTGGCTTGGTTTTGTTTGGTTTGGGGGGGTTTGGTTGGGAGGTGTGGTAGGTGTGTTTTGGGTTGTTTTATGGATTGGTGGGTTTGTGTTTGAGGTTGAACATGGGTTGTGGAAGAAGGTTTTTGAAAATTTGGGTTTGGCGTCTTTGATTTTTGCTTCAATTAGTTTGGCTAAACCAATAGCTTGAGATATTGAATATGGTCTTTGTATGGCAATTTCATTCCTGATTTCTGGGTTCAGTCCCCAGATAAAACAGTTTAAAATGGCATCAGCTGGTAGCCCTAAGACCCTATTACCCAATTTTTCAAAACTAGCTAGGTATTCAGCAACAGAACCAGTCTGTTTGAGTTTAAAGAGTTGGGCCTGGTGATTTTCATAGGTAGAGGGACCAAATCGTAATTCTAGGGAGCGAGCAAAGGTGGTCCAATCAGCAAGTTGATTGTTTTGATGCATCCATTTAAACCAACTAAGTGCTTCCCCTTTCATATAAAATGAAACCACGGGTAAACGATTTTCAAATGAAATGTGATAAAATGTGAAAAACTGCTCAGCCTGAAACAACCATTCTAAGGGATCTGTCCCATCGAAATTACCCATTTCTATTTTTGGTGTTCTAAAAGGGGGTTGAGGGGTTGTTTGGGAAAACTGTGGAAAGTACACAGGCTGCATAAAATGGGGAAATAGATTTGGGTGTGGGGGGCGTTGTGGGGAAATTGGGGGAAGGTTGGGTAGGTTGAAGTGGCAGTTATGTTAGGGTGTGGTGGTGGTGGTGGTGGTGGTGGAGGAAACCCAGCAAGGGTAACACTGGGTTGACTCAGTGGTGTATGGGTAAGTGTTATGGGGATAGATGTAGGGATAGAATGGGTAACAACATTTTCATAACCAGGAGGCATTAGGGGAGAAGTGGGGGTACCTGGTCAAGGAGGGTGTTGTTGTGCAGCAAACCTTTCATTAATCAGCGCTGTGAGGGTCTCAAATCGTGAATCCATGATTTGGTGCTGATTTTCCAACCTTGTAGTCATAGAACCCAGTTTTTCCCCTATCTGTAGCTCAAGCTGCTGGTTGTTTTCATGCAGAACTGCATCCATATGCTGATAGGAGGCTTGAATGGAATCTTCAAGGTCCTTGGTTGATGGGTTTGTATGTTTTGGGGGCATTGAGAATCGGAATGAAAGCACCAATTGATAGACTACACTAAGCTAATTACTAGATCTAGGGTTGCAAGAGAAGAAATAAACATAAAAACAACTTCAGATTTTTCATATCCTTCAATAGAGGCACATTACACTATATATAGCTAGGGTTGCTGCTGAACAGATAAATGGGCCATGGGCCACTTAAAGACAATAGAACTAAATTAAAACAAGCATAAGGTCCAGTACTAATTTCACCAACACCATTACTGGATAAAGCCCTTCAGCCATCCTGGCTTTTGGGTCACACGCGTGGGCTTGCTGGATGCCACCCCCAAATTGCTAACATAATCTATGTCTCGAATTGTCATTTGAAAGGATGAAATGAGTTCTTAATTATTAGAGGTCCTTTAATCAGGATCGTCCCAAACAATTTGGAGTCTTTGTTCAAATCTTAAAAATTAGGCCCCTAATTATACTTTTATCATATACTATTTTTTTTTCATGAATCATATCTAGAGTTTTTTCCAAACCCTAAAGTACCTCAAAACACAAAACTTAACGGCGCACTTTACGTATTTTTTCACGAAATTAAAAAAAAATTTCACCAAATTGGGTATTGAGGAACAAACTTCACGTATTTGGACATCTAACACTACAAAAAAACAGGTCATTTGCGAGGGAATACTGTTCCCTCGCTAAAACTGACATTAGCGACGGAATTTGCGAGGGAATAAGGGCCCTCGTTTGTTTTGATCATTAGCGACGGAATTGTGGGCATTTGTCCGTCGTTAACTGTTGGGAGGGAATCTGAAATTAAAACAGCACGGAAACCGAAGGGATTAGCAACGGAAATAAGGGTCCCTCGCTAACTATTTTGACTGTTCCAGTCTTGGTTAGCGTGAAGGGATTAGCGACGGATTGGTCCCTCGCAAATTCCGTCGCTAACCCCACTTAAATTGTATCAGATCCCTCATTTATCTCTCACTGTTTATTCTTCACTTCACTCCCTCACTCTTCTCTATCACAAACCCCAACTCTCTTCTCTCATTTCCACCACCACCACACCACCGCACCACCACCACCACAACCAACTGTCGCCCTCTCTCCTCTCTCTCTCTCCTACGCGAACGTCGCCCTCTCTCCTCTCTCTCTCCTACGCGAACCTCTCTCTCTCACCGGAGCTTGTAACACCCCTTTTCTAATAACCTTACTTTTTAATAAAATCAGAGTTTCTTTTTTTTTTTTTTTGAAAATAATTTAAGCGAGTGCTACACTTACGTCATAAAATCAACCACTTCACTTTTTCACAGTTCGGTTCAAAATACAAGTTACATAGCACCATAACAAAAGAAACGTTTAGTTCGCATCAACTAAATTCAATCACCACTAGCAGCGGAATAATAATGAGTTCTAACAATAAAAACAAATACATCACCAACAAAAATCTAACGGTTAATGAAACAACACATAAAACATAGGACACCCCCCCCCCCTGGTGCTACGTATCAGAGCGTGACACTTCCTACCAGACGAAGGCATAAAGGAAACCTTCACTCGTTATTACCTGCACGTTGCCGACATAAGAAGCAACATAAAAGCAGTAGGGTGAGTCTCTTTTCATAATTAATAACATATGGGAATTAAGCACTGCATAGGAAAGGGAAACAGACACACCAATTCACAATAAAGGCAATAACCACATCACAGTTACATTCACCAAACAACAATGCAAAAGGTATGGTTATGCATGAAATGCAACCCAAACTCCACGGGCACATGCATGTCGGATCCGTCACCAAATACAAATAGGCCGTAGCCTCTGCTCACCAAATAAAACTAGGCCGAAGCCTCTGCTCACCAATAATGCACATGATTTTATGAGGTGTTATGGAAATGCATCACAACACACTACAATTAAATAAAATCACCATTTCATTTCAGCTCACCATTCTAATTTATAATCTCACCATAGTGCATTAATCAGCTCACCAAATTAAAATTAGGCCGAAGCCTCTGCTCACCAATCTCACCTTATCACATTCACCAATTTAGCCCACCACTCACACCAACACCAATTCAAATAGACCAACTTAGGATATTGACATGACATAGGGAAAATGGATAAAAATAGCCATTTGGACACTTGAACACCATCAGCCCAGAAACACCAGTAAAATAATTTATTTTTACATAAAATTGGAACAATTGGATAGACACTGAAATTAGCTTCGAAACGCATTTTGAACCGTTAAATTTGGATAACCGAGTCAAAAGTTACATTAAAAACAAAATAGGAAAAATACTTAGACATCCTGGAAACTGGCGCATGGGCGCTGGGCGCCCAGGGGCAACACAGAACTTGGCGCAGGGCGCTGGGCGCCCAGGAGCAACACAAAAATTTGGCGCATGGGCGCTGGCGCCCGGGAACAGCGACACGCGCACAGGCGCTGGCGCTGGCGCACTGGAACACAGCACGCGCATAGGCGCTGGCGCCCAGGAACTGGCGCAGGAACTGGCGCAGGAACTGGCACAGGGGAACACAGCGCCCAGGCACTAGGCGCCTAAGGCCAACACGAAATACAACTCATTTTACTTCGAAATTTATTTTGTACGAGCCAAATGCTCAGAATAAGAGAACCCTACAAAAATTTTGTCAAAAAGTGAACAGCATTTTTGGCGCCCATGCACTAGGCGCCTAGGGAAAACACGCAATCCAACTCTTTTGTTGCCCAAAATCATTTTGCAGGAGCCATTTTACCTGAATATGAAAACCTGAAAACAATTTTTACAAAACTACCACCAGAACATTGGGGCCCTTGGCGCCCATGACACAAGCACCTAGCGCCAAAACTGGCAGCACAGTGACACAGCACACAGCAACACAGGGCAACAGGCACAGCAACACAGTGACACAGACAGCAACACAGGGGCAACAGAATTTGGGAAAACTGGCGCAGGCACACTGCTGGGCGCCTGGCGCCCATGACTAAGGCGCAAAACAGAAAATTCCAGCAACATGCATATGGCGCCCAAGGCGCCTAGGGGCTTCCAAAACCAGAATTTTTCACTTTCAATCACCAAATTAAATTCACCAAAACACTCAATTATATATATATATATATATTATTAAAGTGTCACCATGATTCTCAATTTCACCAAG
Source organism: Astragalus membranaceus (assembly GCA_039519185.1). Classification (NCBI taxonomy): domain Eukaryota; kingdom Viridiplantae; phylum Streptophyta; class Magnoliopsida; order Fabales; family Fabaceae; genus Astragalus; species Astragalus membranaceus. The sequence goes on along the minus strand of CM076846.1, from coordinate 213,916,066 downwards.
TAAGCACCAATGAGTCATATATTCAAACATATGATATCCAATTCGCATTAGTCACAACTCAAGCATCAATCATACGATTTTCAACATAATAATTCAACATCAAGCATCACAATATTATAATTTACTCATCAACATCACAATTCATTCATGGAAACTATCCTAGAACCCTAACCCTAAGCATCCAATTCGCATAAACTATTAAAAACAAAAAGAGGACCCCCTAACCTTATGGAAGTCGAATTGCTAGCAAAGCTCCAAGGGAAAAATGCAAGTCACCAACGAGCCTTCTCCTCTTCCCTAAGTGCTTCGCCCTCTCTTCTTCTTCTTCTCCTCTTCCCTTCGCAACTCCTTCTCTTCTCACTCTCTCTTTTACGTTTCTTTTTTCTTTCTTTTGCCCACTTGAGTGAATTGCAGCTAACTCCCAAGACCCCTAGTGAGTCGACTCCTATGACGAGGCAATGGGCCACGGGCCTAATTGTGGATCACGGGCCCTTGCTCGTACCACTCAATTCGTGACAACGCCTCCTAATAAATAAAATAAAATAATTAAACCTTGAATTATTTAATTAAATTAAATAAATATTGTAAGCCTTAAATAACTTAATTAAATAAATAATTAAATTATTTCGGGGCGTTACAACTCTCCCCCACTTAGAATATTTCGTCCTCGAAATTACCTGAGTCAAACAACTCTGGATACGCTTCCCGCATCTTACTCTCCAACTCCCAAGTCATGCTCTCACCAGTAGCTCCTAACCAAACCACTTTCACCAAAAGAATTTCTTTCCCTCTCAGAGTCTTCACTTCTCTATCTTCAATCCGCACAGGCATAGTCTCCACAGTGAGATTATCCCGCACCTCTACTTCATCCATCTGAATCACATGAGACGGGTCCGGAACATACTTTCGAAGTTGTGACACGTGAAACACGTCATGCAAGTTCGAAAGATTAGGCGGCAAAGCCACCCTATAGGCAACACTTCCCACCCTCTCCGTAATCTGATACGGACCAATGAAACGGGGAGTTAACTTCTTTGATTTCAAGGCACGCCCAACACCAGTCACCGGAGTGACTCTCAGGAACACATGATCACCGGCCTGAAACTCTAAATCATTCCTTCTCTTATCATGATAGCTCTTTTGTCGACTCTGCGACGCTTTCATCTTCTCACGGATTAATTTTACCTTCTCAGTTGTTTCTCGCACAATTTCAGGCCCCAACACTGCACTCTCTCCAGATTCATACCAACACAACGGAGTCCTACATCTCCGACCATACAACGCCTCAAACGGTGCCATACCAATACTAGAATGAAAACTATTGTTGTAGGTGAACTCTATCAACGGAAGATGAGAATCCCATGAACCTCCCTGCTCAAGGATACATGCTCTCAACAAGTCCTCTAACGACTGAATAGTCCTCTCCGTCTGACCATCTGTCTGCGGATGATAAGCGGAGCTCAACCTCAACTTAGAACCCAAAGCTTCCTGCAAACTTTTCCAAAATTCAGATGTGAATCTTGGATCTCTATCGGATACAATACTAAGCGGGACGCCATGCAACTTCACAATAGTCTTGATGTAGATCTCTGCCAACTTTGGAACTGGATAAGTCATATTAATTGGTAAGAAATGAGCAGACTTTGACAACCTGTCCACTACCACCCATATAGCATCAAACCCTCTCACTGTATTTGGCAAACCAGTTACAAAATCCATGGAAATGCTATCCCATTTCCATTCCGGAATCTCCAATGGTTGCATCAACCCCGCGGGCTTCTGATGCTCAATCTTAGACTTCTGACAAGTCAGACAAGAATATACAAACTGTGCCACATCCTTCTTCATACCAGGCCACCAGAACAATTTCTTCAAATCTTGGTACATTTTCGTAGCCCCTGGATGAATACTCAACTTGCTCCTATGGCTCTCCTCAAGAATCATTCTCTTCATCTCAGCATCATCAGGAATGCAAATCCTATCTCTGAATCTCAATACACCTTGGGAGTCTAACTTGAAATCTCCTTCCACATCTTGATCATTCACAACTAACAGGTCTACCAACTTTACATCTGACTTTTGGGCTTCCCGAACACTAACCAAAAATTCATTGCCAATCTTCAACATTCCCAATCTGACACTCTGCGGTGTCACTTCACAAACCAGACTCATGTCCCGAAACTGCTCAATCAACTCTAATTCTTTCACCATCATAGCCGACATATGCAAACTCTTCCGACTTAAAGCATCAGCCACGACATTAGCTTTGCCGGGGTGATAGTTCAAGCCGAAACCATAATCCTTCAGCAATTCTAACCAACGTCTCTGTCTCATATTGAGCTCCTTCTGATCAAACAAGTATTTTAAACTCTTATGGTCACTAAACACTTCAAATCTAGTACCATACAGATAGTGCCTCCAAATTTTCAGCACAAATACAATTGCAGTAAGCTCCAAATCATGAGTAGGGTAGTTCTTCTCATGGGTCCTCAACTGCCTGGACGCATAAGCTACTACCTTACCCTCTTGCATTAACACACCTCCCAAACCCATCTTGGAAGCATCACAATATACGACAAACAGTTGATCCGGAACAGGCAAAGTCAAAACGGGCGATGTAGTCAACCTCTTTTTCAACTCATTGAAGCTCTCCTCACAGCGAGCATCCCACACAAAGGCCTTTCCCTTACACGTCAATTGAGTCAACGGAAGTGCCAACTTCGAGAAACCTTCAATAAACCTCCTGTAGTAACCAGCTAACCCCAAGAAACTTCTAATCTCAGTAACTGACTTCGGGCTCTCCCATTGCGACACAGCATCAACCTTGGCTGGGTCCACAGCTATACCATTACCAGAGATAATATGACCAAGGAAACCTACTTCATTCAGCCAGAACTCACACTTAGACAATTTTGCATATAATTTCTTTTCTTTCAACACTTCTAGCACTAACCTCAAATGTTCTGCGTGTTCCTCTTCTGTTTTAGAATACACTAGAATGTCGTCAATAAACACAACTACAAACCGATCCAAGTAACTATGAAAAGTACGATTCATGTACTCCATAAACACACCCGGCGCGTTGGTAACACCAAACGGCATCACAGAATACTCATAGTGCCCATATCTCGTTCTGAAAGCGGTTTTCTGAATGTCTTCATCCTTTACCTTGATCTGGTGATAACCCGACCTCAAATCGATTTTACTAAACACCTTAGCACCTACCAACTGGTCCATCAGATCATCAATTCTGGGAAGCGGATACCTGTTCTTTATTGTCACCTTGTTCAACTGCCTATAGTCGACACAAAGCCTCATACTCCCGTCCTTCTTTTTCACTAACAATACCGGAGCACCCCATGGTGACACACTTGGCCTTACAAATTTCTTCTCAAGTAGATCTTCTAATTGCTTTTTCAATTCAGACAACTCTGAGGCTGACATCCGGTACGGGGCCATAGACACAGGCCTAGTACCTGGTATAAGATCGATAGCAAACTCAACCTCCCTCTCTGGCGGAACACTTGGAATTTCATCCGGGAACACTTCGGGAAATTCACACACTACCTGAACCCCTTCAATGATCGCCTGATTCTCAGCAGACAATGACGCCATCAAAGCAAACAGATGAACTCCCTCTTTCATTACCTTATGCAAATGACCAGCAGGCAACAAAACAGATCCTTCTTCTTCGGGAGGAAGGAAACTCACAGATCTTCGGGAACAATTAATATGCACATGGTTATATACTAACCAGTCCATACCAAGAATGACATCCAACCCTCCCAACGGCAAACAAATAAGATCAACAAGAAAATCTCTGCCGAAGATTGACAGAGGGCACTTAGCACACACAAGAGAGGTAGTTACTGAACCCTTAGCTGGAGTGTCAATAACCATCTCCCTCATCATAGAAGATAAAACAAGGTCCAATTTCTCAGCACACAAAGCAGCAATAAATGAATGCGTAGCACCAGTATCAATAATAGCAATCAAAGGAATACCATTAATAAAACATGTACCTCTAATCTCATTAGTATCCTCTGATCCTGCGAGAGCAAACACTTTTCCATAGGACTTCTCTTTCTTCGGCTTAGTACACTTGGTACTAATATGACCTGCTTCCCCACAGTTGTAGCACACCACATCCCTTTTCTCACATTTCGCAGCCACATGACCCTCTTTACCGCACTTGAAACATTTATTATCCGAGCAGTCAAAACTCTTATGACCCGGCTTGCCACACCTGTAGCACACAACCTTCGCAGGGGCATCTCCCCCACTTGTTTTCTTATTATCAGCATACCTCTGCTTACCCTTACCAGCCTGAACCTCATATGGCTTACCCCGATTCTGAAATTTACCCCTCAAATCTCTCATGACCTTGGAGTGAGCATTACTATCATCCTCATATATCCTGCAACTGTCGATCAAATCAGCGAATACCCGAATCTTCTGGTACCCTATAGCTTTCTTTATATCAGCCCTCAGTCCATTCTCGAACTTTATACACTTTGAAAATTCAGAATCAGCATCAGCATAGTGGGGGTAAAACTTAGACAATTCAGTGAACTTGGCAGCATACTCTGTCACTGACATGCTTCCTTGCTTCAGCTCAAGGAACTCTATTTCTTTCTTACCTCTCACATCTTCAGGAAAATATTTCCGTAAGAACTCTCTACGGAAAACAGCCCAAGTTATCTCCTCATTAGCAGTTTCCAATCTCTGCCTCACCTCCATCCACCAGTCATCAGCTTCTTCTGCCAGCGTATGGGTACCATACCTGACCTTCTGCGCATCATTACAATCCATGACCCGAAATATCCTTTCAATCTCTTTCAGCCATGCTAGAACACCATCTGGGTTATACTTGCCCTTAAAGACAGGTGGATTCTCCCTCTGGAACGTGGCCAAACTGCGAGTCCCAGCATTTTCATCACCATTTTGCTGGTTCCCAACAGCTTGGGCCATAGCCTGCAAAGCAGCAGCAAGAGCAGCGTCGTTCCTCCCAGCCATTTCAAACTAACACTGCAGCACAAACAGAAATTTAGAACTAATCTAACAATTCTATTTGTCATAAGACACTATGACAGGACGACTTGGCCGGACAGACCGAACAGCTCTGATACCACTAATGTAACACCCCTTTCCTAATAACCTTACTTTTTAATAAAATCAGAGTTTCTCTTTTTTTTTTTTTGAAAATAATTTAAGCGAGTGCTACACTTACGTCATAAAATCAACCACTTCACTTTTTCACAGTTCGGTTCAAAATACAAGTTACATAGCACCATAACAAAAGAAACGTTTAGTTCGCATCAACTAAATTCAATCACCACTAGCAGCGGAATAATAATGAGTTCTAACAATAAAAACAAATACATCACCAACAAAAATCTAACGGTTAATGAAACAACACATAAAACATAGGACACCCCCCCTGGTGCTACGTATCAGAGCGTGACACTTCCTACCAGACGAAGGCATAAAGGAAACCTTCACTCGTTATTACCTGCACGTTGCCGACATAAGAAGCAACATAAAAGCAGTAGGGTGAGTCTCTTTTCATAATTAATAACATATGGGAATTAAGCACTGCATAGGAAAGGGAAACAGACACACCAATTCACAATAAAGGCAATAACCACATCACAGTTACATTCACCAAACAACAATGCAAAAGGTATGGTTATGCATGAAATGCAACCCAAACTCCACGGGCACATGCATGTCGGATCCGTCACCAAATACAAATAGGCCGTAGCCTCTGCTCACCAAATAAAACTAGGCCGAAGCCTCTGCTCACCAATAATGCACATGATTTTATGAGGTGTTATGGAAATGCATCACAACACACTACAATTAAATAAAATCACCATTTCATTTCAGCTCACCATTCTAATTTATAATCTCACCATAGTGCATTAATCAGCTCACCAAATTAAAATTAGGCCGAAGCCTCTGCTCACCAATCTCACCTTATCACATTCACCAATTTAGCCCACCACTCACACCAACACCAATTCAAATAGACCAACTTAGGATATTGACATGACATAGGGAAAATGGATAAAAATAGCCATTTGGACACTTGAACACCATCAGCCCAGAAACACCAGTAAAATAATTTATTTTTACATAAAATTGGAACAATTGGATAGACACTGAAATTAGCTTCGAAACGCATTTTGAACCGTTAAATTTGGATAACCGAGTCAAAAGTTACATTAAAAACAAAATAGGAAAAATACTTAGACATCCTGGAAACTGGCGCATGGGCGCTGGGCGCCCAGGGGCAACACAGAACTTGGCGCAGGGCGCTGGGCGCCCAGGAGCAACACAAAAATTTGGCGCATGGGCGCTGGCGCCCGGGAACAGCGACACGCGCACAGGCGCTGGCGCTGGCGCACTGGAACACAGCACGCGCATAGGCGCTGGCGCCCAGGAACTGGCGCAGGAACTGGCACAGGGGAACACAGCGCCCAGGCACTAGGCGCCTAAGGCCAACACGAAATACAACTCATTTTACTTCGAAATTTATTTTGTACGAGCCAAATGCTCAGAATAAGAGAACCCTACAAAAATTTTGTCAAAAAGTGAACAGCATTTTTGGCGCCCATGCACTAGGCGCCTAGGGAAAACACGCAATCCAACTCTTTTGTTGCCCAAAATCATTTTGCAGGAGCCATTTTACCTGAATATGAAAACCTGAAAACAATTTTTACAAAACTACCACCAGAACATTGGGGCCCTTGGCGCCCATGACACAAGCACCTAGCGCCAAAACTGGCAGCACAGTGACACAGCACACAGCAACACAGGGCAACAGGCACAGCAACACAGTGACACAGACAGCAACACAGGGGCAACAGAATTTGGGAAAACTGGCGCAGGCACACTGCTGGGCGCCTGGCGCCCATGACTAAGGCGCAAAACAGAAAATTCCAGCAACATGCATATGGCGCCCAAGGCGCCTAGGGGCTTCCAAAACCAGAATTTTTCACTTTCAATCACCAAATTAAATTCACCAAAACACTCAATTATATATATATATATATATATATATATATATATATATATATATATATATATATATATTATTAAAGTGTCACCATGATTCTCAATTTCACCAAGTAAGCACCAATGAGTCATATATTCAAACATATGATATCCAATTCGCATTAGTCACAACTCAAGCATCAATCATACGATTTTCAACATAATAATTCAACATCAAGCATCACAATATTATAATTTACTCATCAACATCACAATTCATTCATGGAAACTATCCTAGAACCCTAACCCTAAGCATCCAATTCGCATAAACTATTAAAAACAAAAAGAGGACCCCCTAACCTTATGGAAGTCGAATTGCTAGCAAAGCTCCAAGGGAAAAATGCAAGTCACCAACGAGCCTTCTCCTCTTCCCTAAGTGCTTCGCCCTCTCTTCTTCTTCTCCTCTTCCCTTCGCAACTCCTTCTCTTCTCACTCTCTCTTTTACGTTTCTTTTTTCTTTCTTTTTGCCCACTTGAGTGAATTGCAACTAACTCCCAAGACCCCTAGTGAGTCGACTCCTATGACGAGGCAATGGGCCACGGGCCTAATTGTGGATCACGGGCCCTTGCTCGTACCACTCAATTCGTGACAACGCCTCCTAATAAATAAAATAAAATAATTAAACCTTGAATTATTTAATTAAATTAAATAAATATTGTAAGCCTTAAATAACTTAATTAAATAAATAATTAAATTATTTCGGGGCGTTACAGAGCTCGCCCTCTTCACCACCACCGGAGCTCGCCCTCTTCACCACCACCGGAGTTCTCCCTCTTCACCACCGGAGCTCTACCTTTGGAGGTTTTGATTTTTACTTTTTATGATGTTGTTTTGATTTTTATTTTTTATGATATTGTTTTGTTAGGATTTGTAAAATTGGTGTAACACCCCGATATTTTTATCTACTGAGAATACCCAGGTGCACATTAGTAACACATCAGAGATATATTTCCTGCTTAGACACTGAATATCACTATAAATTTTTCGCTGAATATAACCCAAACAGTCTTATTTACAACAAGACAATATGGTTCTCAGACCATATATCATCTGCAATTATAGTATTCAGTATCATACAAGAAAGCGGAAGAAAGATATACCTTAAATACATAATGTCTTAGTATACAGACAACAGAAGGGAAATAAGCTTAAACATAAAGCTAGGCTATCAGCAACCAGTCCGAGCTCAACCTACTCGTGCCTCTTGGATTTCCGCTGTCCCTGTGTCTCTGTAAAACAACAACATTTAAACAGTGAGATACAATCTCAGTGAGTTCTACCGAAACCCCTACTAACACTCTCGGTTCAGTTTAAAAACATTTTTAACTCAACACGGCACCGACTGCGTGACCGCTACATCCCGGTGAACCGCATTATCTTACACATAGCATTCCACCGGCTGCGTGACCGCTACATCCCGGGGAATCTGCTATAACTCAGTACGACACCGGCTGCGTGACCGCTACATCCCGGTGGACCGCACAACAATTAATTTAACATAACACCGACTGCGTAACCGCTGAATCCCGGTGAACCCCCCTACCAATAGTACATTCTCCCATTGGCATGGAGCCTAGGGAAGGGGATCATGACTGCCCCGCCTAGTATGTTACACATGGGTCATCACCCAACTCGATATATAAACATATATCTACAGTACTATGAACCCCCGGTCCATCAAATCAGACAATCAATGAAACACTTTAATCCACATTTTATAAAATCCAAGTTCACACTCGCACTCTAGTTGACCGCTTTTCGACACAATTTTCCATATCAAAAACAGTTCATTTTTCCTTAAAAATAGAATACTCAGTTAGGGCTCTGAATAAGCTTTCCAACGCATCTTAGAACACCTCAATCGGGTTCCCGGATCAAAAGTTATCGCGAAACGAAAAACAGTGTTTGGTTGCTGAAATTCTGCCAACTGGCGCGCGAGTGGCGCGTGGCGCGCAAACGGCGCGCGAGCTGACAGTAAGGTTCTGTCCAGTGGCGCGCGAGTGGCGCGCGGCGCGCAAACGGCGCGCAAACAGACAGCAGGGGGGTCTGTCAAGGGCAGATTTTGGCGGTTACGCGCGAAAACCGCGATTCCGCTTAATTCCGATTCTCGTTCCGATTGAAAACAGTTTTCACACACATATAATCAGACCCAATCAACATCAAACAATCAATCAAATCAATCAAAATCTTAATCAAATCGAAGTTTATCAAAATACGACAATTTTCCAAATAACAGTTTTAAATCAAAATCTCTCGAATCAAATCACCAAAAATTCCATTTTAACGCGACGCAACCCGAGACTCGCCCCAATCGATTCCTAACCCGAATCAGACAGTATCACATAATATTCCAGTCCAGCGAAAGCGATAAAACAGTTTATCAATTAATTCGAAACGTAAAATCCTAAACGTGAGTAGAACTCACCCTTGAAGCGTGAACCACGATCGAGCCGGAATTTGCCGAGTAACCACACGAACATTCCCCGCATAAACTTTCCGTTCCGACGACGCTCAAATCCGCTTCCAAAACTTTCCGCTCGATCACGAAACCTCTTTTGACCGAAATGCCGAATTCCTCGAAATCCTCCATGGGCACTATTCATCATCTTCCTCCTCATGAAGCACTATTCACACAAAACCCAATTTTGAACCCTAACCTTCAATTCTTCAAAAACTCCAAATCGGACTTCAATATTCGCGTATTCCACCTTGAGCTCGCTCCTCACCACCATTCTAGGCTTTCCTTTGAGCTTGAACCACAAAACCTCCATTTTTCCCTCTCAAATCGAAAATGGCAAAGTGAGAGAGAGAGAGGGTTGATGATGAAGATCTTGGTACCAAATCGAAGAGGAAGTAACGCTGAGCATTTTTCGTGTTGGAAGGAAGTCGTTTTGATGAACCGAACCCTTCCCTTTTTCTTCTTCTTCCTCCTCACCCTTTCTTTCTCTTTTCTCCCCTTTTCTCTCTTTTCCTCTCTGTTTCTCACGCTTCCTTCTCTCTTTTCTTTCTTTCTTTTTAATTCTTTCTTCTCTTTTACACACACACACACACGGTTACATATATATATATATATATATATATATATATATATATATATATATATATATATATATATATATTTAGTATATAATTAGCAACGCGGTCCAATTACCATATTGATCTAATTCTCCTATTTCGATTCCGAAACTTCCTTGATCCGTATTATCCGGTTAACGATCCGATGACAATCAATAAATAATTTTAGCACTCAGTAAATTTACCAGTCGAGTACTAAATTAATTTAATTGGGTTAACATCCAAATAATCCCATTAATTATTTTGCGGATGTTACATTCTCCCCAACTTAAAAGAATTTTGTCCTCAAAATTTCGTCAAGTTTTTCATCCGACTAACCGAGGATCGATATCCTCAGAAAGGTCTTAAATTGCTGGAAACAATCTCGAACTAACGAAATGAGCGTAGGAACTCTTCCCAAGTTGGCACATCAATCTCCAAGTATGATTCATTACTACTTTGATACGAACTTTCTGGTCACGCATCTACACGAGAAACCCATCATTCGCCTACATAGGCTCGGCACCGCGTTTGAAAACACTTCCGAGGCTTCATTCCAATTATCCTCGTTTACTCCCCAACTTTGATTAATCTAAATCAAAGGGTGTAATATAAGACACTTGATAGACATACAGGTTGAAAATGAGATCCACAACTGGTACTCCTCGGTAAGGGTAAAAACAAACACGATTTCCTCGAAGGGTGTAAACACTTTCTCAATAAATCTTCTAAAATCCATAACAGTTTTCGTACACACCGACAATGTGACGAAAAGTCGATTGTCAAACTTCTTGACTCGCCCCCAAGATTTCGAGATAATACTTCTCGAAAGAAGGTGAAATGAGGATTTACCAGAACGTTTATCTTAAACGTAGAAATAAACCACGGGGACATCAAGTAAATTGAACGTAATGAAAATCACCTCAGTTGTTCTCCAAACAACTATCAAACAGAACTCAGAGCTCCTTCCCGAATTAGTCAATAGCGTTGAGAGCTTCCCCTCAACCTAAGTGCGCCTCCTATGATTTTCTTCAATCAGGTCCTATTAGCCTCTTGATTCGTTCCCAAAATTAACCTTAGCATGCGGGTTTTCACAACAACGATTTTTCAAAACTATTATACCGCACGCCAAGCTTCACTTCTGAAATTTCAGTCACTTACAAGCAGATCCATCAATTAATCCTTTGATGGTTATTCGCAACGTGAAAACAGTCAGCAGTTACCTCACCTACATATTCGTGTTCACGTTCGACTTGTCAAACAGAATCTCATAATACTATCTCATCATCGGCCGCACAGATTCTACCGTTGAAACAATTGACTCCATCACTATCCATGGTAAAATCTGGAAATACCTTTTGTGATTGTAGCTTCACATCAACTTCCTATGCTAAGCGTATAGAATCCCTTAGGGAACTAGAGATCCTCATATGGCTCAACACTAACCGGATTCTTCTTGATCTTGAATTCAGATTTAAGTCTCTATCAGACTCTAATAATTCCATCTAATGCATCATAATACTGCCGTGTGTAGCGATTTCCTATTACTCGCATCAGCTACAACATTGGAATTTCCTGGATGATACTTCAACCCGAAGTCATAATCCTTCAGAAATTCTACACACTCCTCTGCCTGCTATTCAGTTCTTTCTGATCAAACAGATACCTTAAACTCTTGTGACCACTAGAGACTTCGAAACGAAACCCATACAGGTAACGTCTCCAAATCTTCAGTGCATACACAATAGCTATTAACTCCAATTCATGAGTCGGATAAATCCTCTCATGAGACCTTAATTGTCTGGACGCCTAAGCTACCACTTGTTGATCTTTGCATTAGAATACATCCTAAACCCTTCCCTGAAGCGTCATCGAAAATTTAAAATTCCAATGACGGATCCAGAAGAATCAGGATTGAAGCAGAAGTCAACCAAACCTTCAATTCTTGAAAACATTCTTCACAATCAGCATCCCACGTAAACGGATGACCCTTACGAGTTAACCGAGTAAGTGGACAACTAACTGTGAGAACCCTTTAACGAACCTCTTACAGTAACCGGCTAGATCCAGAAACTTTTGATCTCTGCGACCGACGTCGGTCACTCCCATTCAACACCGCTTCCTTCTCACTGGGACCTACAGAAACTCCCGACTTGGGGAATCACATGTCCCAAAGACTTTACCTCTGACACCCAAAAATCACACTTCGAAGGTTTCAAGTACAACTCCTTTTCTCGGAGTACACTCAGAACAATGAGGAGATGTTGGACATGCTCCTCAATGGTCTTCGAGCACATCAAGATATCATCGATGAAAACGACTTCAAACTGATCCTAATACGAATGAAAAACTCGGTTCCTGAAATCCACGAATACCGCCGGAGCGTTAGTCAAACCGAAGGCCACCACTACAAATACATAATGTCCATACCTAGTATGGAAAGCTGTCTTCGGAATATCTAAGGCTCTAACTTTTATTTGATGATGTCCTGACCTCAGATCAATTTTAGAAAACACAGCAGCGTCTCAAATTGCTCAAGCAAATCGTCTATCCTTGGCAAGGGATATTTATTCTTGATCGTCACTTTCTTAAGTTGTCGATAATCGATGTACAATCTCATGCTACCATTTTTCCTTTTGACTAACCACACCAGAGCACTCCTTAGCGAAGTACTCGGTCGAATGAATTTCTTTAGCATCGACTCTTCAAGTTGAGACTCCATTTCCTTTAATTCTGAAGAAACATTCAATGAGCAACAATAGATATTGATCCCGTGCCAGGAACCAATTCTACAGTAAGCTCTACCTCTCGCTCTGGAGGTTCGGAAGAAACTTCATCGTGAAAACATCCAGAAAGTCATTCACGACCTGAACGTTCGCCAAATCTAAACTAGTTTCAGCGGATGCAGATAACATACTAACATGTGCTCCCGCACCTTGGAATGAAGGTTGACCGTCTAAGGTGAACTAGGTAACCGCTTCAGAATTTGTCCTAGACAATTTTAACTGATTCTGAAGCAAACCTGATAGCTAATTAACGCGAACGCTTGTAACATGATTCGCAGTCATCCAATTCATACCCAAAATGGTGTCCACACTTCTCGTAGGCAAACAATAAATTCTACAACGAAATTCCTGCCTCCTTCGACAAGTAGACAATTCTATACAAAGATTAGGTCTAGTCACAACCCTTAGCAGCAGTTAAAATAGTTATCGGCTCGGATAGCGATGATAAGGCTCATCCCAACCGATTCACATGCGATCGGGATATACAGCAATAGGTTGCACCCGAATCATATAATATACTGATCGAGTTATTGAAAACTGATCTCATACTCCTTAGTAGATTGTCTGCAGTCGTAACTGCCTAAACATCCAGAATGTTGACTCGTCCTTGCCTTAGAGCTGCTTGTGACTCCTTGGAACTTTTCCTTACGGGGCACTCTTTACCATAGTGACCCTCTACATTTCTATAATAGCACCGATTGATCTTTGATGACAATCACCACTGTGAGGCTTTCCACAGCTAGAACATCTTCTGGCCTTTGAAGAATCACAAAATTGCATCTGCTTTTCCTTTGATGAAATTATCTTAGGACTTTGCATTCGGAGTTGATAATTCAACTACCTTCTCCTTTCCCATACCTCCTATGAGGTCATCCTCGGCGACACGGGCTGACTGCACTAAGGCAACAAAATTGGTAACAGTATAAGAACTGAGACCATAAGTCATAAAAGCACTAAGGCCCTTCTTATACATCTGCATTCTCCATTTGTCATTCGAAACATACCTTACCATTCGGTAAAACTGAGACAACTTCTCGAACTTAGCGGTGTATTCTTCCACCGTCATGTCACCTTTCCTGAGGATGCACCGGTTGGAGACTCCGGTCTTGGTCGAGGATTGCATCTTGATCATCCAGTCATAATTCCGCTTATGATGCACTAAGTATTAAGTTGATCAGGCTCAATGTCTCTTAGCATCACAAGTGTAATTACAACCAGGACTAACAAGGAATCGACTCAACCCTAAACTAAGTCCGACTAGGTCGAACTGCTCTGATACCAACTGTAACACCCCGATATTTTTATCTACTGAGAATACCCAGGTGCACATTAGTAACACATCAGAGATATATTTCCTGCTTAGACACTGAATATCACTATAAATTTTTCGCTGAATATAACCCAAACAGTCTTATTTACAACAAGACAATATGGTTCTCAGACCATATACCATCAGCAATTATAGTATTCAGTATCATACAAGAAAGCGGAAGAAAGATATACCTTAAATACATAATGTCTTAGTATACAGACAACAGAAGGGAAATAAGCTTAAACATAAAGCTAGGCTATCAGCAACCAGTCCGAGCTCAACCTACTCGTGCCTCTTGGATTTCCGCTGTCCCTGTGTCTCTGTAAAACAACAACATTTAAACAGTGAGATACAATCTCAGTGAGTTCTACCGAAACCCCTACTAACACTCTCGGTTCAGTTTAAAAACATTTTTAACTCAACACGGCACCGACTGCGTGACCGCTACATCCCGGTGAACCGCATTATCTTACACATAGCATTCCACCGGCTGCGTGACCGCTACATCCCGGGGAATCTGCTATAACTCAGTACGACACCGGCTGCGTGACCGCTACATCCCGGTGGACCGCACAACAATTAATTTAACATAACACCGACTGCGTAACCGCTGAATCCCGGTGAACCCCCCTACCAATAGTACATTCTCCCATTGGCATGGAGCCTAGGGAAGGGGATCATGACTGCCCCGCCTAGTATGTTACACATGGGTCGTCACCCAACTCGATATATAAACATATATCTACAGTACTATGAACCCCCGGTCCATCAAATCAGACAATCAATGAAACACTTTAATCCACATTTTATAAAATCCAAGTTCACACTCGCACTCTAGTTGACCGCTTTTCGACACAATTTTCCATATCAAAAACAGTTCATTTTTCCTTAAAAATAGAATATTCAGTTAGGGCTCTGAATAAGCTTTCCAACGCATCTTAGAACACCTCAATCGGGTTCCCGGATCAAAAGTTATCGCGAAACGAAAAACAGTGTTTGGTTGCTGAAATTCTGCCAACTGGCGCGCGAGTGGCGCGTGGCGCGCAAACGGCGCGCGAGCTGACAGTAAGGTTCTGTCCAGTGGCGCGCGAGTGGCGCGCGGCGCGCAAACGGCGCGCAAACAGACAGCAGGGGGGTCTGTCAAGGGCAGATTTTGGCGGTTTCGCGCGAAAACCGCGATTCCGCTTAATTCCGATTCTCGTTCCGATTGAAAACAGTTTTCACACACATATAATCAGACCCAATCAACATCAAACAATCAATCAAATCAATCAAAATCTTAATCAAATCGAAGTTTATCAAAATACGACAATTTTCCAAATAACAGTTTTAAATCAAAATCTCTCGAATCAAATCACCAAAAATTCCATTTTAACGCGACGCAACCCGAGACTCGCCCCAATCGATTCCTAACCCGAATCAGACAGTATCACATAATATTCCAGTCCAGCGAAAGCGATAAAACAGTTTATCAATTAATTCGAAACGTAAAATCCTAAACGTGAGTAGAACTCACCCTTGAAGCGTGAACCACGATCGAGCCGGAATTTGCCGAGTAACCACACGAACATTCCCCGCATAAACTTTCCGTTCCGACGACGCTCAAATCCGCTTCCAAAACTTTCCGCTCGATCACGAAACCTCTTTTGACCGAAATGCCGAATTCCTCGAAATCCTCCATGGGCACTATTCATCATCTTCCTCCTCATGAAGCACTATTCACACAAAACCCAATTTTGAACCCTAACCTTCAATTCTTCAAAAACTCCAAATCGGACTTCAATATTCGCGTATTCCACCTTGAGCTCGCTCCTCACCACCATTCTAGGCTTTCCTTTGAGCTTGAACCACAAAACCTCCATTTTTCCCTCTCAAATCGAAAATGGCAAAGTGAGAGAGAGAGAGGGTTGATGATGAAGATCTTGGTACCAAATCGAAGAGGAAGTAACGCTGAGCATTTTTCGTGTTGGAAGGAAGTCGTTTTGATGAACCGAACCCTTCCCTTTTTCTTCTTCTTCCTCCTCACCCTTTCTTTCTCTTTTCTCCCCTTTTCTCTCTTTTCCTCTCTGTTTCTCACGCTTCCTTCTCTCTTTTCTTTCTTTCTTTTTAATTCTTTCTTCTCTTTTACACACACACACACACACGGTTACATATATATATATATATATATATATATATATATATATATATATATATATATATATATATATATATATATATATATATATAGTATATAATTAGCAACGCGGTCCAATTACCATATTGATCTAATTCTCCTATTTCGATTCCGAAACTTCCTTGATCCGTATTATCCGGTTAACGATCCGATGACAATCAATAAATAATTTTAGCACTCAGTAAATTTACCAGTCGAGTACTAAATTAATTTAATTGGGTTAACATCCAAATAATCCCATTAATTATTTTGCGGATGTTACAATTGGTTTTGTGATATTGTTGTTTGGTACTTTTAGTGAATTTAGTTTTGTGATATTGTTGTTTTGAAAGAATAAAATGGGATTAGGTTTTGTGATATTATTGATTGTGGCTTGGGTAGGGCTTTAGGTTTGGGTAGGGTTTTAGAAGAACAAAATGGGATTAGGATTTGTAGAAATTGTGTAGGATAAAAATTTGAAGTTGAAATTGAAATTGTTTGTTGAAAATGAAGTTGTTTTATTGAAATTGAAATTAATAGTGAATTGATTTATGTTTTTTGCTTGAAATTGAAATGGTTTTATTGAAATGTGTTATTGAAAAGTGTATCATTTTAGAGTTGTTAATTGAAAAGTGTTTAATTGTTGTTTTGATGAACCCTAGGTTAGATGACGGTGTGTTGTTGATGGAAAAGGGTGGGGTGATGTCGTCCCTCACCCCCCATATTTTTGTCGAAATCATCTCCATTGAGATAATTGCGAGACGATACTAACAATTTTAAGGTTGGGAGTTAGTAATAACTTCCTTCACTACTTATATGGAAAAGGGTTTTGTCTGATCTGTCTTTAACCCCCATATTCGGCTCGAAATCATCTCCACTGAGATCATATCGATGCCACTAACTTGATAAATTATTAGGAATGTTAAGGGAATCTAACACGTTTTCTTAAATGCGTGTAGATGAATTTGTATGAATTTAATCGTGATTGGGTGTATGATCGGTTATATCCGAGAAGAGCGGGTTTGAAGGAATCTTTTGTAATTGGGGTTGAACAGTTTCTTATGGTAGCGTGGCGACATGAATTGGCTAAACGGGAAAATGGGGTTAGATGTCCATGCTTAAATTGCGACGGTGCACCTGATAACCCTATTTTATATAGGTTATTTATGCTCCTAATACTTAAGTCAAGCTTAATTCTTAAGTAATTATAGTACTTAAATATGTGAATATATGAATATTAGAATAAATATGGGTTATAAGTCAATTCCTTAAACCTTGGGCATAATCAATGCCTTTGTGAATATGTTTGATGTTTTGCTTTAGCGCTGCAGCGGTATGCTATCAAGGAGACGCTACAGCGTTATATGACGGCTGACCATTGAGATATTTGTGTGACCACTTGAGGACATGATGAGTCATCACCCTTATCTCTTCCTCTCAGCTGGATATTTTGACTTCCAAGTGGATGCTAAATTACACTTGGCGCCTCCTAAATGGAACCCATGTGATAGTTGGTGTATTCCATCATTAGTACTTTTTGTAAAGTGCTTTAAGGATAATATCTAAGTCTTATGATCATCATGTGATATTATTATATTATTAAGACTTAGTTAGTTTTAGATTAGATTAAATTGCTTCATTAGTAAGCAACATACGTAGACACAAGTAGTGTAACTTGGAAGAAGAACCACTTATGACATAGTAGCTTTTCTCCATTGTTATACTACCTTTAAGCAATTATTTTTAGCATAGTTTTCTAGTCTTCATCCAAGGTTTTGCTCACGCCTCAACTTCATCCTTTGTATGCTACTAGGGATTATTGGAGTGCATCTTCTGCAACCACTCTTCTCTTGTCTTCATACGGTAATACATACTCTTTAGTTGTATTATGTTGATGGAACTTGTGATGAGCTAACTTTGTTGTAGTTGGATTGTTCTTGGTGTGTAATGGACCTTGAGTAACTTTTGTATAATATTATGATGTTTGTGTTTTATTCCTTGTGTCATAATGCTTTCAATCTTGGTTTGGGAATGATCAACTAAAACAAGGTAACTTTGTGGGTACAGACATGGTTCACAAAGAGAACTCAAGGAATGATATGAATGAAAACCCTTTAAAGACATTTAAAGGAAGCACTACTTAACTCTAGACATAGGGGAGTAATAGTTCATAAGGCAAATGTTGTAAGAGCTTAATATACAGGGGTAAAACTTATTTAGAGCCTAGACATAGGAGTCTTGTAACATAACCCTGACGAAAGTGACTGAAAGGCACGCTACCAAAGCGCTACAGCGTCTACAGATTCTTAAGCGCTACAGCGCTTAACGCTACAGCGTCTAAATATTGTTTGAACATTACTCTTGAGAATTTACACAACCATTGAGCTGTCCAACTCACCTTTAATTACTTCAACTTAATACTGTTTTATCACAACTTATCATGTTTACAACTCTTTACTTTTACTTGTTACTCAATTCTTTTCACTAAGCTTCTAATCACTTAAACTTCTTAGATTAATTCCAATCCCTGTGGGAACGAACTTTACATATCATTATATTACTTGTTGCGATTGTGTATACTTGCACATCACCTTTCGCACAACAGTACCTATTAGGACCGATAATGAAATCGGGGAGCACTTGTGTCATTGGGGGTTTAGGCCTAATTGTTGGAATCATTAATATTGGGGGTTTAGGACAGTTGCTTATGTTGTCTTTAAATTTATTAGAATCATTAATATATCAATATTGTTCTTGTTAATTTACTTTCTTTATTTTATTTATAAATATATATAATTAATGTTGTTAGTATCACATTTCGTTTCTATTTTTTCATAGATATGGATCCAGGAGGAGGTTCTAACCCACCGAGACGTCCTCATAAAGGGAAGAAGACTATGACCGATGAACCTCCTAAGAGGAGGCGTAATCGTGAGGTGGTACTTAATATTGGGAATATGAGGGGTCATACGTTTGTGGGCCCACCAGCTACCACTCCGATTGCCCCACAACCTCCGCTTCCATCTGGCCCCGGATGGTATCATTTACCATCACATGGGCATTATATGGGCCCACCAAATGCGTATGCAGCAGGGCATATGGGCACACCAGCTGGGTATATGGGCACACCAGCTGGGCATATGGGCACACCAGCTGGGCATATAGGCTCATCATTTGGACATATGGGCCTCACAGCTCGGTTATCTATGCCTACACCAGAGCCCCAGGATGATATTGAGCATGATATTGGTGGTGGTAATGTTGATTTTGATTCATCAACTGATGACGAGAGAGTGGAGGTGGTTGTTATTAATGGTGTCAGACTCAAAGTTATTTATAGTCGTGGTAACGCGTAAAGTGGAGTAAAGTCGATGAAAATGACAGGAATGATCTGCTGGACTTCTTTAGGGTAAGTGTCAATTATTTTGTCATTACTTATATTGTTTGTTTAAATTTTATGTTTAATAACGTTTAATATAATTACTAATACATATTTTCATTTTACTTAATACAGACCAAAGTGACATGGGACATAGAAGATGATGACAATGTGTAGAGACTTTTTTTTTAAAAGGATGGACGCTCAAATATCATATTTGCTTTATAAGTTGTGGTGTAAAGATAAGAAGCCTAACTACATGAGTGATGAAATTTGGAATGCCTTCAAGGGCCATTGGGCTACAGAGATTTTCAAGAAAAATGCTGCAAAAGCCAAGAATAATAGAAACTCAGAAGACGCAGTCGACCAGCTTCTACTCCTACGGAGACAGAGCATATTAGGCAGCTGGAGCAGGAGCTGCAGTCTACTCGACATGAACAGCACGATACTCGACAAGAGGTCAGGACCTCTACTGAGGCTATGAAAAAGATGCAAGAAGACTTTGCGAAGGTGACCCGTAGGCAGGAGCTGACGTTTATGAATTTTAAGAATATGCAGCAAGAGGAGCAGCAAGATGAGGAGCAAGATGAGGAGTCTAGGGAGTCTGGAGAGGCTGGGGAGGCCGAGGAGTCTGATGGCGGCAGCTTTTAGGATTTGTTGTATCAGTTTGACATTTCAATATTTTGTTATAACATTTCAGATTAAGTGTTGTTGATTCGAATTTTATGTTATTGAAGAATTTTATTCTCGGAATTTTTATTTTAAATTGTTTTATGTATTTTAGATTTTATTATTTATTATTAAAATAAATAGGTATAAAAGCAGGTTTATCAAAATAAATTCAATCAGTTGGGCATTAGCGAGAGAAATTGGACGTGTGGCTGTCAGAATTTAACCACGTGGTTGTCTTTAGTAGCGAGGGAATTTTAATCCCTCGCTAATTAGCGAGGGATTCAAATTCCCTCACTAATCCCATTAGCACGGAGGGAATTAGCGAGGGAACCAGTCCGTCGCTAATTCCCTCGCAAATGACCATTAGCGACGGATTTAGATCATTTTGCGAGGGAAATTTCTCTCGCTAATGACTAGTTTTTTTGTAGTGTAAATTATTTTCATAATCTAAAATACTCTTTTGGGGCCCCTAAAAAATTGGATTAGGCTGAGGCTCAGTAGCACAGCCTGCACACCTTAATAACCGGTCGTGCCTTTATAGTTTTGAGTGAATAAATACATATATTTTTAAAATGAGAGATACATATTATGTATTTTTGTATTTTCACAAAAAACTACACTAATGGAATTGTCTATTTCTTTTAAGAAAATGGAGAGGATCTCACTGTATCCACACCAAATTCTTGATTATTGGAGCAATTGACTACGAAGGCATGAGAACAAATCAACAAAACAGATAGAGAAAAAGTCTGTGAAACAATTGGCAGTTTCTCCCGTGTTTCTTTCAATAAAATACCCTTAAGAAGGAAACGGCTACATGAACCGGACAACAAATAGTAGGAATTGCTGATATTGTTATAAACATAAATTAGCATTTAAGCTAAGTAATTAATGACAACTAACACGATAATAGTGAGACCATTGTTGACCCTTTTGGTGGGCTTAGGGCAGTTAAGTTGGACAAGAGTCGTTGTCTTGATGATTTGCTGATGCCTTGGATTTCCATTTGACATGGTCTTAAATTTAGACATGGTTCATGATCGATGACCTGAACAGCAAGATGGGACATTGTAATATAATGTAGTGTATAAAATACAAAGAACCCAAAAGAGAAACGATGATATAATAAATGATGAATACTAGCAAAATTTTCATGAATACTAATGGGAAGTAGAGAAGCTTTGGTTAGTTGGTACTACATGCAATAAAGATATTTCTTCATTATTCGAGTAGTGACCTTGATTACATTAGGGGTGAGCATTGGGCGCGTTCGGGCGGGTTCGGGCCCATATGGCCCAAAATGTGTGAAACCGAAATGACTCTGTTTAGGCCCAAGACCGCCCAATTATACAGACGGGTTGTTGCGGGTTCGGTTTTGGGCGGGTTCGGTTTTGGATGGGTTCGGTTGGGCGGGTTCGGCCTAGTTGGGCCAATAATTTTTTTTTTTTATTTTTACAGCCTTTTTCAATGATTCTGTTTAAATATAGTGCAGTAATATAGTGCAATACCTGGATATCAAATTTAACTACTAAAACAATACAAAACCTGGAGTACTAATTCAAGCATTTATCACTTTCACATTACAAAACCTGGATATCAAATTTAACTAAATACCAAATAAATTCACTTGATACCAAATAAAACGGAATCAGACAGTATTTCATAGACCATAATAAAACAGTCCTAAGTTCAAAACAGTAATAAAACAATCCTGAATCCTTAGTTCAAAACAAAACAGAATCATGCAATTCTTGTTAATCTCCTACACCAAAACAGAAGTATTCTTGTTAATCTCCTCCACTTCAATCAGTATTCTTCAAAACCAAAACAGAATCAGTATTCTTCAAAACAGAATCAGTAATCTCCTTCTCCAAAACAGAATCAATCTCCTACACCAAAACCAACTCCTGTTCAGAATAACATAATTGAATAATTAGTATTTAGTAGCGCAGTAACATAATTTTGTAGTGCAGTAACATAAATTCAGTTCAGCAACAACACTTACACTAACTTCTCAAATCACAACCATTATTTGGTTGTGATTGAGATGATGAACTATCAGTAGAACTGTTTTGTGCTTGAGCAAATTCTTGTTACAATTCAAAAATAAAACAGAATCAGTTTAATTACACAACTGAAATTTAACATATGAAATTTTAAAGAAACAACTGAAATTTTAAAGAAAGAAGTACCTGATACTATATTCTCAGATGACTCATAGAGGTCTTCAAGGTTGAGGTCCTTGAATTGAAAGAGAGAAGGCCTCAACCAATTTTGAGCACAAATTAGTGCTTCTGCCATTTCTGGACTTAGAAAACTTCTAAAAGGGTCCAAAACCCTACCACCAGTGCTAAAAGCACTCTCGGAAGCAACCGTGGAAATAGGAGTAGCAAAGATATCTTTAGCCATGCTAGACAATATAGGAAATCTAGATGAATTATGCTTCCACCAAATCAACACATCAAACTTGTCATCACCATCCAAATTAGGCTCAAATAAGTACCTCTCAAGTTCATTCTTCTTTTCTATGGAATTCTTTTCAACCAAATGCTTCTTAAATGCATCAGCCCTTCCCATGTTCCCAACTGTATTAGATGTGGCAGATTCAGAAGCTCCGCTTATAGGACTAGATGTTTCTTGGGTAGTGTTATTTTGTTGCTCATATACTTTAGAATACCAATCAAACATGTTAGACAAGGCTTTCTTCACATAAGTTGTCAATGAAGCTAGTAAGATTGGGTCTTCTTTGTACATATCATCAAAAGACCACTCCACATAACTCAACTTGTAGCGGGGGTCAAAAATGACACCAAAATAGAGAAGTGGGTTCAACTTAAGAAGACTACCCCAATACTTATCATATTTCAACTTCATTTCCCTACCCATTTTACTCAAAACAGAATTGGCATCATTGATGGCATTCTTAAGTTCAGTGTGTATTGAGGCTAACTAGTGAAATGCAGTATGAATGATAACATGCAAAGAAACTGAAAATACATTAGTAGCATCATAAAAAATCTTAAGAAACCTCATAAATGTCCGAGCAGTCTGCCAATCTATAGAGTTAGGGGTACCATCATCCCCAAAGTATTCGGTAAAACTTACATCCTCAAACTCTAGCTTTTCAAATGCTTGCTAGAACTTTTCAGCAGCCTCCAACATCATGTAAGTCGAGTTCCATCTAGTAGGAACATCAAGACATACAAGTTTCTTAGAAGAAATCCCAACTAGCTCTATAATCTCTTTAAATTTGGCAAGTCGTTGAGCGGAGGATCTCACAAATCTAACAGCATGCCTAATTTTGTTAATTGAAGAGCTCATCTCTTTTAAACCATCATTGACTATGAGGTTTAAAATATGAGCACAACACCTCATATGGAAAAAATCACCATCTTGTACCACCCCATTCAAAGACTTAAACCTCCTTTTTAAAATCCCAGCTGCCACATCATTTGAAGATGCATTGTCCATTGTAATTGTAGATAAATTTTTAAGCCCCCATTTTCTTAAAATCTCCTCAATGTGCTTAGCTATTGTCTCACCTTTATGATTGGGTACTACACTAAAACTGATGATCCTCTTTTGATACTTCCATTCATTGTCAATGAAGTGGGCAGTGAGTGTGAGGTAATTAAGGTTTTGGACAGATGTCCAACAATCAGTTGTGAGAGCAACACGACTACAATCAGACCTAAAGAAGCAGACTAACTTGTCCTTTTCCTCCACATACAGCTGAAAACAATCTCTAGCTACTGTGTGCCTTGAAGGAATTGTGAATTGGGGTTGCAGAGCATTAGTATAATACTTAAAACCCTCACCTTCAACTACCTTAAAGGGTTGTTCATCCACAATGATGAAAACTGCCGACGCTTTTCTACAATACTCAACATTAAACCTTTGGCTAGTGGCTGCCAATTGATTACTACCTTCAGTAAAAGTAAGCACGGTTTGGGTGGGGTCATGTGCTACCGAATAGGGATATTTCTTACAATAACGTTGTATGTGAACTTTCATGTTTGTGGTGCCATGAGTCCTAGTGTCACATAGATACTTCTTCCCACAATAGTTACACTTAGCAGTTGGATCTGGTGCTTCACTTTTTGGTAATTTAGTGAAGTGGTCCCAAGCCATGGATGTCTTACGAGGGCCATTTGCATTTTTCTTCCTCTTTTTGGGAGGATCAGCAGTTTGGGTTGGTGGTGGGACAGCAGTTTGGGTTGGTGGGGCAGCAGTTAAAGTTTGGGTTGGTATTTGTTCTTGAGTAGGAGCAGGAGTAGATGGGGCAGCATTTAGATTAGGAGGTTGGTCCATAACTAAAAGTTACACCCAAATTCAAACATGCATTCATACATACATTCAAATTCAAAAACAAATGAAATTAAGCAAGAAATTAAGGTTTTGAAATTAACAAATATCAAATGAACAAAAACGAAACATAAAACAAAACCAGAACAGAGAAACATATTAACAAATAGAAGCAGATTAAGCAAACAAACACAACATCAAATTAAGCAGACTTAAGCCTTTGATTTTTAGAGAATACCTTGATGTTGATGATGTTCAATACTGCAAAATAGCTTGATGTTGATGATGTTCAATACCTTGCTTGTATATCTCTGCAACATAACATCAAATATCAGATCAAAAAGCCAGAACAGAGAACAAAAACGAAACATAAAACAGGACCAGAACAGAGAAACAAACAGAGAAACAGATTAACCAAAACGAAATTAACAAACAAATATCAAATGACCAAAAACAGAACCAGAAGCAGATTAAATAGAAGCAAAACATAGAATAAAAACGAAATTAGCAAAAACGAAATATAACAGAACATAGAACAAAAATGAAACATAACAAAAACGAATACTTGTTGATGATGAACAAAGAACGAGAAAGGGAACGATTAGCGTCACTAAGAAAGGGAACGAAACGATTAGCATCACGAGAGAAAGGGAACGATTAACATAGAACAAAAACAAAACGAAACAGAACATAGAACAAAAATGAAACATAACAAAAACGAATACCTGTTGATGATGAACAGAGAACGAGAAAGGGAACGATTAGCGTCACTGTGAAACGATTAGCGTCACTGAGAAAGGGAACGAAATGATTAGCATCACGAGAGAAAGGGAATGATTAGCGAGAGGGAGAAGAAAGGGTTGTTCCTGCGCTAGGGTTGTGTTTCAGTCAGTGAGAAGAGAAGGAGAAGAAAGGGCTACGGTTGTGTTTCAGTGAGAACGAAGAGAAGGAGAAGAAAGGGTTGCGCTACTGAGAAACGGTGACTGAGAAGGCCTTTCACTGTTGCGCTTTATATACCTAGGGTTAAATGATCTCTGTGCGGGCGGGTTCGGGTTGTGCGGGCGGGTTTGGAGTGCCACCGCACCCGCCCGTGCACAACAGTGTAAACCATTCTTGTTTCCCTTCGTACCCGCGAACCCGAGCGAACCCGACCCGTGTGTATTTTGCAGCCGCGGTTTCAGCGGGTTTGGGCGGGTTCGGGTTTCCTGCTCACCCCTAGATTACATAATGATATTCGGCCCACCTACCAATAATGAATGGCATAATGATACAGAGAAAAGAGATTTTGTTTTTGGTTACAAAGGAGAAAAAACGCAAAAACTAAGGCCTAACAAAGGAACATCCTTGAGCATCAGCTTGGAGCAGCTGCAACATAACCATGGGAGGAGCATCAAGAGTCACATGAGGACGCGAGTCCGTTGTACCAAGTTTGGCTAGATAGTCTGCACAAAAGTTGGCTTCTCTAAACACATGTTGAATCTTCACTTCCCACGAACGAGCAAGCCGATTCCGAACAAGAGCAACTTCATTGCCATGCTTATGATACAACACATCTGCACTGTCAATTAGCTTCATGGTATTCAAAGAATCTGAGTAACAGATAATCTTCTTGTAACCCATATCCCAACACATAGACAAACCGTGTAGTATGGCACTCAACTCAGCATGCATAATAGTAAAGCACCCTAGCGAGCCATAAAACCCACGGAGAAAATGACCATTACTGTATCTGATTAAACCTCCAAACGCAGCAACCACTGGACTTTGAAGAGCGCTACCGTCGACATTAAAGGCCACCCAACCAACCGGAGGAGCTGTCCAAGAGACCTCAATCCCAGAACTAACTTTGCTAGTAGACATAGCAGGACCAAACGCTGAAAGAACATCCACTAGTGGAAATTTGACTTTAAAAAGCACCATTTAGCATCGGTTGTTTGAACAACCGATGCTAAAGGTAGGAGCGGTGGCAATTTTGCAATTAAACAGAAGTTTTTAGTTTTCGCGCCTACATTTAGCATCGGGTGTTTAAACAACCGATGCTAAATGTGTTAGAGACACACATTTAGCATCGGGTGTTTAAACACCCGATGCTAAATAACACATTTAGTATCGGGTGTTTAAACACCCGATGCTAAATGTCCCCTTTTATTTTTCTTCCCAATTTTTCCATCGCATATCTCGCATTCGCTCTCATCGTTCTCTTCACTCTCTCTCTCTGAACTCTCTCCTTCTCTTCACTCTCTCACTCTCTGAACTCTCACTCTCTGAAGATCACTCTCTTCACTCTCCCATTCCTTCAACACATCTCGTGTTCTCACTCTCGCGTTTTTGAAACCCAACATCTCGCTTTTTAAACTCTCTCACCCAACATCTCGCTCTCTCACTCACGTTTTCGAAACCCAAAGGAGGCCGTCGCCATCTCAGGAGGACCTTGCTCGCTGTCGCCGTCTCAGGAAATCGTCCCTTGCTCGCCATCGCCGTCTCAGCTTTCCGTTCTCATCTCTCTTTATTGGAGGCAACGTTTGGTTCTTAACTCTCTCTGTTCTCAGCTCTCTCCGTTCTCAGCTCTTTTCGTTCTCAGCTCTCTCCGTCGTTGTTGCCTAGCTCGTCGTCACCTTGCTCGCCGTCGCCTAAGTGCAAAGAACTTTGAAACCCTAAGTTTCAAGATCCGTTCGAAACCCTAAGTTCTTGATGTAAGTTCCCTTCAAAACCCTAAGTTTTTTGTGTATATGAATGTTTTTGGCTGTTGATGTTGTGATTGTGTAACATTGTAGGCTTTGGACAAGATCATTTTTGAGGTTCCTGACATCATATTCCGATCTAACAATGAACCTTTCAAGGTAACCAACTGTATTCTATTCTCCATTATATAATATGTGTGCTTCTAGTTTCTGGAAATTGATGCTATGAATTAAGATTACTGAAATGTGAAATGCTTTATGATTTGCAGAAGCATATGAAACAATATGTATCAACTATTATACAAAAGATGAAAGAAGAGAAGCTCTTTGCTCCACAAGGAGGCCCCATCATTTTGGCTCAGAATTGATTTTTCAACATCATTTTTCTACAAAGTCTAGTGATATTTTATTTAGTTCTCAGTATTATATACAACAATATCCTTACAATTTCTTTTTATTTATGCAATGTAGATTGAGAATGAGTACAACCTGTTTACTGTGATTTTTAGTAAACACCGCTAGTTTCACTACACGTGTTACTTGCGAGATCAACTAGGAATCTCAGGCCATTTGTGATCAAATTTTACTAAGAAATACGATAAAGTGCAAGAATTTGTAAATGCGGGAAGAGGAATCAAATGCAGTAAATTGCAGTAATTGTAAATGAAGAAGATGACAAAGTGCAGAAATCTAAAAGAAATGAAAACAATTATATAAAGAAATGGTACGCAGAATCATACATGAATTCCTGTTGACTCTGTTTTCTCTGTTTGCGGAAGTAGAGTGTTTTAGGAAATGTGTGTAATGAAATTTGCGACCTTATTCTCAACGAGAGAACTACTATTTATAATAAAAATAAAACTCTAACCGCTCAGCGGTTTTCTAAAATAGAATAACTGCTAGTTCGACAGGTTAACTGCTTCAACCTTCTACATCCTTGACTTGGCTTGTTGCTCGGCTAACATTCTTCTTTCTGTCGAAATATTGGCTTTAGCTACCCAAATTTCACTAAGTTACGAGCTATGCTGATTCTCCCTGTATATAATTTCTCGTTGTCGAAATGGTGGCCCTTCTTCTTGAATCTATCAAGTCAAACTTTGTTGACATGTAACTGCCTACGCCTTCGACAGCGTCACTGCTCTGGTCTTCGACTAAACTCCTTGGCTTCTTTCTCGTCGAAACTTTGCCATTAAACTCTCAATTTCCTTAAGTCTAGGGCATAGTCGAAATTACTCTTCACAACGCCTTCTCAATGTCAAATATCAACATCTCTTCTTTAAAATGACAAGTCAACATCATTGACTGCATTTAATTGAGCCTGTCGAAAATGCAGGCTAACAAATTGCCCCCCAAAAATGTCGTTTTCGACTGAGGCATAAACGAAGATAGAAAATGACGTTTTTCGACTGAGAATTTCTGCAACCATTTGTTTATTTAATTCAATTTCCAAAGTCGCTTTTTCTTTGTTGTCGGCCACATAAGCCGTAATCTTATTCCATATGTACTGGGCTTATTCATCAAACCATTCAAGGTCCATCCCAACCAGTAGGCTTGACAAAGCCTCTTGGGTGGCTATCTTCATCTATAATCTCTCTCTCCCAAACAAAACCATAATTTGGGTGTAGAGTGTCAAAAGAGAAAAATTTGTCTTGGTTTGTATAACCAAGGTCAGAAGAAGAGTATGGCGCAATATTCGCCAGTTGTTTGTCGAAGGTCTTTCTGGTTATAGTGTTAACCTCGGTTTTGAAGTAACTCTGGTCACCTTCTATGTTTTCGACCAATCCATCCTCTCTCCCTGTGATCAATCTTTGATGGAGCTTCGACATTTTGTCAACTCCCTTCATTTTGTCATCACATTGGTCCTCAGTGACCACTTCGACATTGACCTTCACATTACCCTTTCCAACAGTATCACTAGACACTTCAACCATAGCAATGTCAACTTCGACATACATTGCTTCGTTCGTTGGTAGAGGATCTGCATCAATTTTCATTGGAGACTTTGACTTGTCTCCAAATTTGAGCCTTCCTTCGTTCAATGCTTTTTGAACCAAATCCCTGAAAAGGGCACAACGAGCAGTGTTATGGCCCAAGAAGTTATGAAATTTACAAAAACCTCTTTTCTGTCTTTGTTCC
Source organism: Astragalus membranaceus (assembly GCA_039519185.1). Lineage (NCBI taxonomy): Eukaryota > Viridiplantae > Streptophyta > Magnoliopsida > Fabales > Fabaceae > Astragalus > Astragalus membranaceus. The sequence continues at coordinate 213,886,527 of CM076846.1, read as the reverse complement.
AATGGTGGTGTTTTTAGGCCTTTAGGTACTAAAATTTGACCATCAGCAACTAGCAGATCAAATATTTAGAAACATCAAAAGTATATGTTTTTGCAACGAATTTATCGATTTTAGGTTCGACAGGATTTTTTTCGTCTGAAGGCCTTAATAGTTTACAAGTATAAGGAGGTCCAGGTGGTAATTCAGTAATATTAACCTCTTCTTCGACACTTTCATAAGATATGTCGAATTCTTGGTCATTGTTGTTAGCATTGACATAGGCAACCTTTCCTATTTTGTCGAACCAACTAGTTCTGGCCTTTTCATCCTTAAGCCTTTCAACTTGTCGAACTCTATCAGCCAGTTGTGCCATATCTCTTAGGTGCAAAGTATCTAACTTCCTCCTAATAGAATAGTCTAGGCCACCAGCAGCCATTTCGACTAACTCATGTTCAGGCACTTGAGTAAAGCACCTTGCCTTGAGTAGTCTAAATCTATTGAGATATTCATCAATAGATTCTGGCACATTGCGTCGAACGCTAGCCAATTCTTTAAGACTAATCTTCGATTGCCCCATGTAGAATTGTTCATGGAAAACTTTTTCTAATTGCCCCCAGTTAAATATGGAATGTGGGGGTAAAGTGGTGAACCAAGTAAAGGCATTTTTAGTTAGAGAATTGGGGAAGTATTTAAGCCTTAGGTTCTCATTGTGCACCAAGTCTCCTGCCTCAGTTAAGTAACGAGCAACGTGTTCGACAGTGGACTCGTTAGTTTCACCAGCAAATTTGGTGAACTTAGGAAGTTTCCATCCCCTTGGCAACTCAGTTTGTAAGACATACTCCGACAAAGGAGATACAAAATTAGGTCTGTGTAAGCCTAAATTAAGACCATTTTGGGCTAGTATAGTTTCGACAAGATTAGCCAAATTATTTTGTAGTCCGAGGTTATTTTGCTGGACTTGCCTAACTACCTCGTCAGCATTTTGATTTCTATTTACTAGCACCACTTCAGGTATAGGCTCTTCGACAAATTGTTGTGCTCGATTCACGGGGGTTGCATTATTAGGCCTTTCGACAAGTAAGTCAACAGGCCTGATGTTTTGTACTTGGGGAATTTGCTGGTTTTGTATTTGTGGAGTGCTAAAGAAGTCGGCAATTCGACCCATTTGTGTTGCTAACATTTGGTAACTATCATTTGTGTTCTGTATCACGGGATTAAACACTGTACCTATTTGCTGTGTTAGCATATTTACCATGTCATGGTTACTATCATCCATTTGTTGTCTTAATGCCAATAATGACGAAGTGGTTATTGAAGGTTGTATATTTCGACTATACATATTCTCTGATGGGTTGTGCATAGGCGAAAAGTTCGAAGCCATGTTATCTGCATACGTAGATGCATTTGTATGGAGTCCTACCATCATGGCGGTTGGCATTCCATAGGGGTAATTTCGACCATTCATGGGAAAACTATATGGCATATTTCCCACCATAGCGTTGGGCATCCAGGGATTAGTTGAACCAAAGGTTGATGACTGGGGAATCATCATGTTCGACCCAGGAGTTATAGTGGGAGCGGTTACAGCGGTTATACCCATGTCTGTCGAAGACGATAATGGGGCGGTTACGCCGACCACGTTTGGAGCAGTTATGGGAGTGTTTACTCCTGAAGATGGTGCAGGAAGGGTTGCTCCCTGAGTGTTCGTGGCGTTGGTATCAGTAACTGACGCCTGGGAGTGTCCATTCGATGTAGAAGCACCATTCATGTTTGAACGTGGCATTTGATGTAACTGTCTACCACTTCTTAAACGCATGCAACGTGCGATGTACTGGTTCTGTGTTTAACAAACCCAGAATTATCTTAGTAAAAATTTTAATTAGTTAGCACAAATGTCCCACTGGGCGTGCCATTTTGTTTACTGTGATTTTTAGTAAACACCGCTAGTTTCACTACACGTGTTACTTGCGAGATCAACTAGGAATCTCAGGCCATTTGTGATCAAATTTTACTAAGAAATACGATAAAGTGCAAGAATTTGTAAATGCGGGAAGAGGAATCAAATGCAGTAAATTGCAGTAATTGTAAATGAAGAAGATGACAAAGTGCAGAAATCTAAAAGAAATGAAAACAATTATATAAAGAAATGGTACGCAGAATCATACATGAATTCCTGTTGACTCTGTTTTCTCTGTTTGCGGAAGTAGAGTGTTTTAGGAAATGTGTGTAATGAAATTTGCGACCTTATTCTCAACGAGAGAACTACTATTTATAATAAAAATAAAACTCTAACCGCTCAGCGGTTTTCTAAAATAGAATAACTGCTAGTTCGACAGGTTAACTGCTTCAACCTTCGACATCCTTGACTTGGCTTGTTGCTCGGCTAACATTCTTCTTTCTGTCGAAATATTGGCTTTAGCTACCCAAATTTCACTAAGTTACGAGCTATGCTGATTCTCCCTGTATATAATTTCTCGTTGTCGAAATGGTGGCCCTTCTTCTTGAATCTATCAAGTCAAACTTTGTTGACATGTAACTGCCTACGCCTTCGACAGCGTCACTGCTCTGGTCTTCGACTAAACTCCTTGGCTTCTTTCTCGTCGAAACTTTGCCATTAAACTCTCAATTTCCTTAAGTCTAGGGCATAGTCGAAATTACTCTTCACAACGCCTTCTCAATGTCAAATATCAACATCTCTTCTTTAAAATGACAAGTCAACATCATTGACTACATTTAATTGAGCCTGTCGAAAATGCAAGCTAACACAACCATATCCAACTTGCTTATGAAGTGGATGGAGATGATTATGTCCAATGGGCTGCAAAAATGGCAGTTTCACTAGATATTGGAGTTCCATGGATCATGTGCAAGCAAAAGGATGCTCCTGATCGAGTGGTATGGAGATGATTATGTCCATAAAATTTTCTAGGAGGGGATGCATGCTAGCAAATATTTGGGGTGCTAATAGTTACTCCCTTATTTCTAATCTCACTTATATATACTTCACTTGGAAGATTAATGCATGCAATGGAAGACATTGTGGTGATAATTTCACAGGCCCAGACATGATAGATTTGTTTTTTAAAATCTGTGTCTGATGGAGGGGGTAAATTTATTTTTATTTTCTTAATAATTGGATCTAATGATAAGATTCCAAATTTGTTTGGCTTAGGCTGTGGAGAATGTTAATGCAATTATAGCACCTGCTCTGCTTGGCAAGGTATTGTGCAGCTATAAAATGGGTATAGTATATTGTATAAATCATGCTGTTTGTAGGCAGCTAATTATTTGTTATATGTGTTTACAGGACCCAACCAGGCAGACAGAAATTGAGAATTTTATGGTACAGCAACTTGATGGAACTATCAATGAGTGGGGATGGTGCAAGCAGAAGGTATCTTCTTTGGCTTATTTGTGGTAGCTTCTTTTTCTAGACAGCAATGGATTAATAGCTTCTTATTTCTGCCTAATCAATTGCACTATGTGGGCAGGCTTTATATTCACTTATGATAGCTGTTCGGTTGCTGAGGTTCAGGGCTCATGATCATGTGTATCTTCATACATGCGAAAAGTCATTCTATTTCACCAAGAGGGCGTAAAAGTCCTTCTACAAAAGTCCTGCTCATAAATCTTCCAGTTCAAGCCTTTGGTCAGTAGAGCGCAAAACTGCCATAGAAAAACAAAAGAAAGAAGAGAAGAAAAGGTAGACTGAAAGCTTTTCATTTTGTTCTAGCACTACCTTTTTTCCCACTTTTCCTTGATATATGATTTAAGATGGAAATCATTGGGAGGTTCTTCTGGTTTGTGATGAGAATTTCAGTATTTTATGTGTAGATTGCATTTTGTTGCTGGGACCCGAGCGAGCAGAAAAAATCAAGATATTTGGCCTCCTCAATTTCTTTGGCCTACCAGGGCCTCTTTTGTATTGTGGTGGTAGCATATCTTCCACTTCAACAGTAGGCCACATATCTTGGCCATTAATGGCACTTACACCTTCCCTATATGCAAGTTCATAACTATATCTAGTATAACAAGCATCCACAAAATCTTCAGGTTTTAGTTCTTTATATGATATGGCAGCACATGCATGCCTACATGGAATACCAACTAATTGCCAAAAGTTACAAGTGCATGTCATTTTCCCTAGGTCAACAATAAAAGCCCTATTGCCATAAGCATGGTTTATCTGAAACTGAAGTTCACCAGACCATGTAGCAAACCAATTGCCAGTCCCTTCAACTTCCTTATCTAACCTCTTCATAGGTTTAGGCATAACTCTATGTGGCCATCTCTGTAATTTTTCCCTCTGCTTAGTAATCCTACCCATTAAATAATCTCTAATCCACTCACACATGGTTAGAATATCCTTAGCTCTAGTAGTTAATATGGTACTATTGAAAGCCTCAGCCAAGTTATTCATTACAATATCACACTTAGGATAGTGAGAGAATGCATGCTTACACCAGAATTTTGTAGGAACAGCCATGAGCCACTCCCAACACTTTGCATCAACTTTCTTGAGTTCATTCATCTTTTCTTCCCATGATTGGTAGTAGGTTGCCTTTGATGCCCCCATCATAAGGTCTCTAATAATTGATCCTCCACCAAATTTTTTCTTGCAGTTGGCATATAAGTGCATCACACATAATCTGTGCTCTAAACCCATCTCCTCAAACATTTGTATCAAACCCTAGAAGAAAAGAATTGAAAACAGAAAAACTGAAAATATTAACAGAAAATATAACTTGAAAATATTAACAGAAAATATAACTGAAAATATTAAAGTAAAATTAAAAATAAAGATAAAGTTACCTTTTGTTGATCTGAAATAAAGATCCATCTCCTATCTTGACCAATGTCCTCCAACAACGAACTTAGAAACCATCTCCAGCTCTCCTTTGTTTCGGTTTCAATAACCCCAAAAGCAAGTGGGAAGTATTCATCATTTGGATCTCTCCCAACAGCAACTAGAAGCTGTCCACCATATTTGGTCTTGAGGTGACATCCATCAACACAAATAAAAGGCCTACAACCCCTCAAGAATCCTTTCTTACACCCATCAAAACAAAAATAAAAGGATCCAAACCTTGGCTGCAGTGTTGGTGGTCTTACACTCATGTTGATTTTACATGTGTTACCAGGATTCACCCTCCTCAACTCTGCTGCATACCTCCATAACAGTGCATATTGCTTGTCTACACCCCCTTCTATCATTTCTTTCGCTATTTTGTTTGCTCTCTGCTCCCTACCAAATGTAATGCCAGCTTTGTAGTTAACCCTAATCTCAGACATTATATCTCTTACCTTTACATGGTCAGTTGTTTGTAACCTTTTAGCCACTGACTTTGCCACCCACCTTGCCCTTGCATTGCTATTATTTAATACCCTAGCACATGTGTGGGTCCCATCCCAAGTCTTTATTCTAAAAGTTTGCTTATAACCCACTTCACTTACAAGTGCTTTAAAACCACATTTCTTCTTACAAAGGACCCTAACTCTGTAGCTCGTTTTTCACAAACTCTATCTCTCTCCCATTTAATATTGACCACTCCCTAATAGCCTCTCTAAACTCTGTCAGACTACTAAATTCTAAACCAACCTTAAACTTGTAGTCTTTGTTAAGCTCTTGAACCCGAAACCTCTCATATTTAGGACAATGACCTTCTTCATCACTACTACTCAACTCCTCAGTCATGTAACCATCACTTAGTTGACCCACCTCCTCAGCTGGGGCACTAGAACTTGCAGCATTGTTTTTTCTTGGTGGTCTCTTTGCCCTAGATTTCACTCTATAAGGAGTACCATTAATCACTATTCTTGATCCAGTAGGTGATAAAATAGGTGGTCCATGATGTCTAGGTGGTGTATCAGAAAGAGCTAGTCCATGAACTGTAGGTGGTGTATCAGAAATAGGTGGTCCATGAATTCTAGGACCTTGTTCTTCATCTCCAAACCCATCATCTTTTCCATATGTTCTTTCTTCCTCACTATCATCCATATGAATTCCCTTAAGCTCATCATCACTATCACTTTCTTCCCCATCACCAATTTCTCCTTCTTCATTTGTGGCTTCAGTTGAAGAACCAGGTTGCTCAATGTGCTCAATGTAGATATGAGCCTCAACTTTGAACTTCAGTGCATGATCAACTATTTTTGATGCATCCTCATCACACAAAAATCTGTTGAACAACACTTCTTCCTCTTTCTTCCACCAAAGACTATAACTACCAGCCTCAAACCCCAACTCCTTGACAATACCAACAGCTTCAAAATAGCTCTATTTATCCACATCCTGCCCTTTCACAGCTGTCTCACTGCCCCCTTCATACTCTAGTATACAATTTTTTACAAACTTCCCCCCATGGTGGCACACAACAGTGATAGACATCCCTGTATAAGGAAATAAAATAGTACAAATCAGAATCAGGGCTATAAAGGACATTTCATGCAAACTGGTTTCCCTAAATTGAATTTCACTCCACCCCTAACACAAAAATCAATGCTTTCTACATCGTGGTCCCCCCCAATCGTACATTAAAGGCAGAAACTAAAAAAAGGTAGTGAGGGATTATTCAAACCTGTTTTTTGCATTAAAAAGAGCACTAAGTACACGTCCACTGCAATGAGCTCTGAAATGCTACTCTTCTCGTGCGTGAGCTTCCTTCTTCTAGCTTAAACAGAAACCCTAGATCTGCGCGAACGATGCGAGTGAGCTGAACTGAGCTGAGGGAAGGGGAGATGATGAGATGATACAATGACAAAGTGAGATGATGCAGTGAGCTGAGAGAGATGATGCGAGTGAGCTGAGCTGAGCTGAGGGAAGGGGAGATGATGAGATGATGCAGTGACAAAGTGAGATGCTGCAGTGAGCTGAGGAAGATGATGCAGTGAGCTGAGGGAGATGATGAAGTGACAAGAGGGAAGATGATGAAGTGACAAAGTGAGGGGGGTAACACACGTGTATAAGTGAAAACAGATCAGCAATCAATTATAGCATCCACGTCCGCAAAATTAACGTTGTTAGCAAAAAAACTAACAGAGGGGTGTAACTGGATCAAATTACATTTTGCAAGGTTTATTTTAAATGTTTTTTTTTGCATGGGGGTAACTGGATAATGGGAATATTTGCAGGGGGGTAATAACTATTTAAGCCTTCTTTTTATAAAAATATTGACAACCGTTTTTTAAAAAAATTAAAAAAACAGTGTATAAATTTTTTTAAAAAAAAATCAGTTTTCTTAAAAAAAAAAACTGTATTGGTACTGTAGCGCGTCAGAAACGTCACTGTAACGTACTGTAGAGTGACATAAGCGGTACTGTAGCACGTCAGAAACGTCACTGTAGCGCACTGTAGTTATACTGTAGCATTTTGTCTTTATGTGGTGAATTGTCTATTTTGCCCCTAAGTTGTGACAAATGTCAAAATTTGGTGATGTCTAAAGATGTAAATGTGCTAGCATATTATTTGATTACATAGAAAGTAGATTAAAAAGAGCACTAAGTACACGTCCACTGCAATGAGCTCTGAAATGCTACTCTTCTCGTGCGTGAGCTTCCTTCTTCTAGCTTAAACAGAAACCCTAGATTTGCGCGAACGATGCGAGTGAGCTGAGGGAAGGGGAGATGATGAGATGATACAGTGACAAAGTGAGATGATGCAGTGAGCTGAGGGAGATGATGCGAGTGAGCTGAGCTGAGCTGAGGGAAGGGGAGATGATGAGATGATGCAGTGACAAAGTGAGATGCTGCAGTGAGCTGAGGAAGATGATGCAGTGAGCTGAGGGAGATGATGAAGTGACAAGAGGGGAGATGATGAAGTGACAAAGTGAGGGGGGTAACACACGTGTATAAGTGAAAACAGATCAGCAATCAATTATAGCATCCACGTCAGCAAAATTAACGTTTTTAGCAAAAAAACTAACAGAGGGGTGTAACTGGATCAAATTACATTTTGCAAGGTTTATTTTAAATGTTTTTTTTTGCATGGGGGTAACTGGATAATGGGAATATTTGCAGGGGGGTAATAACTATTTAAGCCTTCTTTTTATAAAAATATTGACAACCGTTTTTTAAAAAAAATTAAAAAAACAGTGTATAAATTTTTAAAAAAAAAAATCAGTTTTCTTAAAAAAAAAACTGTATTGGTACTGTAGCGCGTCAGAAACGTCACTGTAACGTACTGTAGAGTGACATAAGCGGTACTGTAGCACGTCAGAAACGTCACTGTAGCGCACTGTAGTTATACTGTAGCATTTTGTCTTTATGTGGTGAATTGTCTATTTTGCCCCTAAGTTGTGACAAATGTCAAAATTTGGTGATGTCTAAAGATGTAAATGTGCTAGCATATTATTTGATTACATAGAAAGTAGATTTTGTCTTTATGTGGTGAATTGTCTATTTTGCCCCTAAATTGTGACAAATGTCAAAATTTGGTGATGTCTAAAGATGTAAATGTGCTAGCATATTATTTGATTACATAGAAAGTAGATTAAAAAATAGGATAATTGTAACTTTTTATTACCCTGGAAAATTTATCCATTAAAATCGCAGCTGTGTGGTAACAGCAAATCACACACAAACATGGCTATCCCAAGTAGGTAGCTCAGTTGGCGAGCTAAGGGATATCGAAGGAGTACACCAAAAAAGTGCAAAAAGGAGGTCGCGAGTTTAAACCCCTGAAACTAAGATTCTCCCACCCCACTAACATTACTTATAAAAAAACAGACAAACATAGCTACAATTTACAAAGGTCATAAAAAAATGGATATCATAGCTATAATTACGATCGTGGACAGGAAATTTAAAAGGATATTGAAAGTTAAGAGTGATCTCTACTCTAGGCCCATATTCAAAATAACATTAAGCCCAGAGAGACAGTATTCCATTTGAGCAATGCTATTCAGCCAAATATTTGTAGATAAAAATAGACAAAAACCACATTACAACATCAATTAACCAAGTTTTTTAAGCAACTAACCAACCTACTTTTTCACAGTATTCTAGGCAATTGACTAAAAACTGTGAAAAAGTAGGTTGGTTAGTGGCTTAAAAAACTTGGTTAATTGATGTTGTAAGTTGGTTTTTATCTATTTTTGTCCCAAAAAATTTGGCCGAATAGCATTTCTCATTCCATTTCCCCCGTTTCCTCCGTTTTGAGACAGAAATCAGAATCAGAATCAGTATCCCACGCCAATAACAGTGACGCTACCATCTCCGTTTCTTTCATTTCACACTTTCACTCACCCCGTTATACCCAAACCAACCCCACTTATAACACTCAAAAAACAAACCACTCTCTAAACTCATCACTCATTTCCCTCTTCCCAACACAATGGACCCATGGCCAGACGATCTCGCCGACGACCTTCAAAGCCTAAGTTTCACTTCCACAACCACCACAACCGTCACCACCGCCGACATCAAACGTAGCACAAGTTTCAGTTCCGAAACCACCGCTTCCACTTCCGCTCGCCTTGTTCCCCGATCTCTCCCACCAATTTCTAAACCTCACGCTCCTACCTCTGACCCTCGCTGGGCCGCCATCCACCGGATCCGATCAGAATCCCCTAGCCGGCACATCCTTGCCTCCGACCTCCGCTTCTCTCGCCGTCTCGGTGCCGGTGACATCAGCTCTGTCTACCTTGCCGAACTCACTGATGAAAATCACGAAACCACTCTTCCGGCGATGTTCGCGGCGAAAGTTATGGACAAGAAGGAACTTGCCAGTCGTAGTAAAGAAGGGAGAGCGAAAACTGAAAGAGAAATTCTTGAATTGCTTGATCATCCTTTCTTGCCTACTCTCTATGCCACTATTGACGCCACGAAATGGCTTTGTCTTCTAACTGAGTTTTGCCCCGGCGGTGACCTTCACGTCCTCCGTCAACGTCAGCCTTATAAACGCTTCTCTGAATCCGCTGTCAGGTGCGCACGTCACCGCCATTCCCATTTTATCATCATTAATATTAATATTTATTATTATTATTAATTATTATTTTTAGTATTGTTTGTTACTACGTTTTCTGTTTGGGTAGTGATTCTCATTCTAGTGAACTAGTGAGAGTGACTGAGAGTGAGTAAAGCCGTGAAAGTGTGTGTGAACTGTGAAACTCAAAACTGAAACGACAGGGAGAATAGAAGTAGAACGGGATCAGGTGTGGGCGAGTCTAGGAGATCCGTAGTGGAATCTAGAACCGTTATAACAGACGATGAAACATGAAAGTGACGGCTACTTCATTCTCCATTCCCATTCCTTCTTTTTTCCTCTCTGTCAATGTTGGGTATGGGACCCACACCCGATGTCACCGTCACTCGTTCCGTAATTCCCTTCATTTGCTTAACTATCACCGCACCGTATTCTTCTCCTGTGAATTTGATGGAGTCATAATTTCATTAGTCCCTGCAGTAGTAGTACTGTAGTAGTACTCGTGTGCGATGATTCTTCAATCAAAATTGCACATTTGTTAATGAGTAGGTCAACGTACAATTAAATGTTGACGTGGCTTTCCAGCTTTGGCTCATTTATTTATTAGTAATGTTATTTAACCGAAATTTATAATCAAAAATACCTAAAAACTAAGTTATAATGCCAACTAACCAAGTTTTATAGGCCATTAACCGACCTGCTTTTTCACAGTTGAAAAAACAGGTTGGTTAATGGTTTATAAAACTTGGTTAATTGGCGTTGTAAATTGATTTTTCGCTATTTTTAGTCGAAACATTTTGGCTAAATAACATTAATGTTTATTTATTACCCCATTTACTACTAATAACCGTTCGATTCGGTGGGGTGTCTGATATTGCACGTGTGTGGGTTAAGAGAAAATAATTGGATAATCATTCTCGCATGTGCCTACAATTTAGGCAAAACGCGACTTTCAAAAGTAAAAACGCGACTCTCTAAAGTCAAAACGACACCTTCTCAGTTCAGCAGCTACTCATAAGTCATGACGACTCATCACTCATCATGATTGGACTTATGGAGTAAATAGCTTCATTTTTACTGAGTACTAGTACTAGTTTGGTCTATCGTTGTGTTGGAGCAAATTAAGGATAATTGCTTTGTTAATATGCCTGGTGTGATCTAAAGTACATAATACATTTTACCTATGCTCTAATACCATAGGTAATTATAATATTTTAATGTTCTTTAAATATGTTTTGTGTGTGTTTTTTCAAAGTGTGAGTCGACTATTTGTAAGGTCGGGTGCAACCGACAAAATTGACGTTGTTAAGTTGGATATTTTTCGTTATGTGTAGTCTCCACTATACATGTAATCTCCACTACGGTCAAAAAAAAAGTGCGAATTTACTATTTTTTACAAGCCCTTTTCTTAAGTAAAAGTAAAAAAATTCTACCCTATAATGGAAAAGTAACAATTGCTATTGAATGAACATGTATGATAAGGTTGTTGATTTTATTATTAAGAAACTGCTAAATGTCCGAAAAAACTTCCTCAAAAAAAAAGTCTGGAAAAAAAATCACAAAATGAAGAATGAAACGTCAGCAATTTTGTTTACAATATTTAACCTTCTAAAAAATTGTAAAAGTGAAATCCTCTAAAAAAAATCACCTTCAATTTATGAAAAACGAATTAATGACCCGGATCAATCTCCGGGGGAAAATCAAAATATTTTATTTCCAAACCCATAAGTTTTTGCGGGATTTCTGGATTTTTATTTATATGAATTATTATATTATTATATGAGAGGTTGATCTTGCAGTGGTCCCTCCCTTATTGGGATATGTTGTTCCAAAACCTGGTTCTAGTGCTCGCAAGTCGCAACTGTGCTAATTTTCTTTTATTCTAACACCCTTTTCTTTGAAGTAACGTAATTAGTCTGCTTATGCCTGTTCTTTTGTATATGTTTCTTCTTTATGGACAAAAGAAAATTTGTGTTCATAGCTTGTCTGTTTCGTTATCGTTCAAGAAAATTTTATCATACAATATCTTATTTCTTTAGCTGTGGATGCTTGTTAGTGATAATGAAAACTGTCCACACCAATGAAATGAAAGCAAAAGCCGAGTCTTTTTTCTTATGCATTTATCTCGATTTCTTTAAAAAAAGAAAAAAAAAACTATTCGAAACAAGAATAAGCTAGAGTTATTTTCCCGCTGCTGTTTTGTTGTCATTATTTGTACGTCTTATGTGAAACATCCAACTTTTTGAATTGACTCTTAACATACACATATATGGCAGTGACAGACTTTTTTTTTATTTTCTTTTTTCTTCCCGTGCGGAGAATAATTATTATGGTAAATTCAGTAGCTAAAAAATTAATTGTCTCAAAACCGACAGTAGTACTCGTTATTAGTTTGAGAAAAACATCACAGACAAAAAATTTTGCACCACAAAAAATCAGAATTTTTTTATTGGCTAATAAAAAAAATCAAAATTTAGGCCATTTAATATCCTAGAGGGATAATATTAGGATTTTTTTTTCCTGAAAGTCATGCTGTTTGTCCAATAATAAACGATAGAATAGCCCCCAGGGCCAGTATACGGCAAGACGATTTATGTCCCTGTCTGATCTCCTTATGATCTCTTCGGTAGGCCTAACAACCAATATGCTTAGTCTGCTTATGCCAATAATGTTCTCTTAGCCAATAAAGATAACATTATTGCATTTTTTTTGCCAATTTTAGGCCAAACAATTTCTTATCTCATCACATAATTATGTATCAACTATAGCTAACTTCAACTAGTCCTACTACTTTAGATTTAGCGCTTTAATTAATATTAATGTTAATTCCATTCTTTATCTCTTTTTTTCTTACAGATTCTATGCATCAGAAGTTCTAGTGGCACTTGAATACCTTCACATGTTGGGAATAGTGTACCGTGATCTTAAGCCGGAGAACGTTTTGGTTAGATCAGATGGCCATATCATGCTCACTGACTTTGACCTCTCTTTAAAATGTGATGATTCCACATCAACGGCTCAGATCATCTCAAATCTTCAGAACTCTCCTCACGTAGCCCCACAAAAAGATCCCCACTCTGATCCCTCTCAATTTACGTCCTCTTCTTGCATTTTACCCAATTGTATAGTCCCAGCAGTATCATGTTTCCACCCAAAGCGCAAGAAAAAGAAGAAACAAAACCAGCGTTGTGGGCCTGAGTTTGTTGCAGAGCCCATGGATATCCGGTCCATGTCATTTGTTGGGACCCACGAATACTTGGCTCCTGAAATCGTGTCAGGTGAGGGACACGGTAGTGCCGTGGACTGGTGGACCTTAGGAATATTTATATTCGAATTATTTTATGGTGTTACTCCTTTTAGAGGCTTGGACAATGAGCTAACACTAGCAAACATCGTGGCTCGAGCCTTGGAGTTCCCAAAGGAACCCACCGTGCCATCCACGGCAAAGGATCTTATCACGCAGTTATGTGTTAAGGACCCAGCAAGGAGGCTTGGGTCAATAATGGGAGCTTCTACTATCAAGCACCACCCATTTTTCCAAGGTGTTAATTGGGCTTTGTTAAGATGTACAACTCCACCTTATGTGCCCCCACCTTATACTAAAGAAGCTGTATCTGATGAAAGTAGTCCACCGACTCCTGTTGATTATTATTAATTGATAACAATAGGAGCGGAGGAAAAGTAATGTCGATATAAGATATAGTTTCAGGAAATTTAATTATATTTCACCTTTTTTTTTTATTTTAATTTGTCACCATACTGTCATCTTTATATTTAAGAGGCTTGAATAGTAAAGTGTACGTATAGTCTCCAAAACCAACCGTGTTATAATTAAGCTTGATGACAAATTGAAAGAGTTATTAAAGGGTGGCTAGAACAACACATGTGGAAGGATTGAAAATTTAAGAGGTTTGTGATTGTCTGGTTGATTTATACTAATATATGGTTGGCGAAACAGTTACACGATTTTTAATATTAGACATTAATAATTGGGGCTGTGATCACAAATGTCAACAGAGATATGGGCGACGCTGAGATCAGACAATTAACTACGTAGAAACACCAAATGACATTGACTTGCGATGAGCTTGTTGAACGAGAAAAACGCTGGCAACGCGTGGGGGGGGGGGGGGGTGTCATCTAATTGATCGAGATTCGAGAATGGGTCCATTGCTGCATTGAGCCACGTATAACACCATGTCAATCTATGTTTTTTGTGGCATTTTTATTTGTGGAAGAACATGGATCCAACCACGTGATATGTCGTGTGTTTCGCGCACGAGACAACCGCGGGGCTCGGTTTGTAGCCTAGCTTTTGAGTCGTGAGAAACCACACTTGCTTTTCTCTTTCTGATCATTTACGAACTTTCGAATATTAAGAAACAAAAACGGTTTTGTCAAATTGCCTTTGAATTTTAACCTGATGCTTGATGTCTGCACATGGCAACTACCGAGGGTAATTGAATCTTAACCAGATGCTAGATGTCTGCACATGTCATTTGATTGTTAAATATTAATCAGGGAAATTAGTAATCACAAAAAAAAAAAAACTTAGCAAGGAGATAACACCTCAATTCATGATAAAGAAAACATAGAAAATAAGCACTACCATTCTAGAGAAAAAAAAGCTTAGTTCCCGTAAATAGGCGCGCTTATATAAACATTCTCTCTCTTAGTGAGTTATTTATTGATAAAGTGGTAATGTGTACTTATTTGTGGGACCAATTTAAGAATTTTTTGGATGTGCTAGATTAGAGAGATTTAGTGCTTATTAGATATTAATGTTTTTTTTTTGACAAAATTAGATATTAATATTAAAAAAGTATAAAAGAGTGATGTGTACATGTGTGGTCTATTTAAGCACTCAATGTGAGACTATTGGTGATTCGAACATGCAACTTCTTAGAAACAAGAGAATTGTTAAGGGTCCTTCACATGTTAGAGCCAAAAATTACAAGCACCATGATGAGTGACACATAAAAGGAACTCATTTGAATTAGTTCTTCAACCTCGCGCCATTCTTCATCTTCCATTAGTGTGCCCCCCTCCCCCTAATTTGGTGTTTAAGGGTCCAAGATGGACGAGTTTTCACTACAAGAATTACTAGATTTACCTACCACATATTTCCGAGGGAATATTTTTGGTCGCTAATACATTCGTTTCCGACGGAATTTCCCTCGCTACGGGTTTAGTGCATTTCCCGCTTACATTTCCGACGGAATTTAAATCCCTCGCTACTTTCCGAGGGAAGTTTCGGTCGGAAATGAATAAATATCCGTGGGAAATTGTTTTTCACTTAAAAGTAAATCATTATCCCACCACTTCATATTCGCGATGCTTCTTCTGTTCCTCTCTCTCGCTACCCGTTCTTCTCTCTCGCTACCCTCTCTCTCGGAAACGTGAATTAGCGACCGATTTTCCTGCTTTTCCGAGGGATTTTTCCCTCGGAAATCACCGAAATTCTTGTAGTGTTTTGCTTCCTTCTAGTGTTATAAGCTTCATACGTCAATTGGTTCTAATGTTGTTCTTATAGGATGCCCTTAAGGCCATTGTGCCCTTAAGGCCTCAGAAGCCAACTCTCACTCCACCAATGGATTCAGTCGCCACTTGATAAGTCTGCATTGCATACAATTTTGTTGGTCCGAAACTAGGTGTTTTTATACTGAATTTGGGAAATTACATTGATCTTGGACCACAAAATGCCACATTTGTCATAACCATTATTTTCAGGTGCAAATTGATGTTTTGGATCATGTTAAAGCTTGGAAGAATGAGTTGAGTTGCTAAGAGTTCTACCGTGTGCCCAAGGATGCGTCTGCCGAGCATTTGGAGCGCCTACTACTTCAAAGATCTGCTACAAAGCGCCCAAGCGCTTCTGCATGCGCTTGGGGCGCTTCTGCATCGGTTGCTTCTGTTTGCCATGCGCCCAAGCGCTTCTGCATGTGCTTGGGGCGCTTTCTGCATCTGTGATTCTGTCTGCCATGCCCCCAAGCGCTTCTGCATGCGCTTGGGGTGCTTTCTGCATCAGTGATTCTGTCATGCCATGCACCCAAGCGCTTCTGTGCGCTTGGGCGCTTTTGCTCTGCGATTTGGATTTAAGTTGCGATTTTCATCCAACTTAGGGATCTTTTTGCCACTTTTCTTGACCTAAATTAGAGAGAGAGCAGGGGAGGCGACCAAGGACTCAACACCCTTCATCACCATTGAAGATTCAAGGCTTGGGAACAAGATTTTGGAGCTTCAATGTGGTC
Organism: Astragalus membranaceus; assembly: GCA_039519185.1. Classification (NCBI taxonomy): domain Eukaryota; kingdom Viridiplantae; phylum Streptophyta; class Magnoliopsida; order Fabales; family Fabaceae; genus Astragalus; species Astragalus membranaceus. The sequence goes on along the minus strand of CM076846.1, from coordinate 213,870,375 downwards.
ATTCTCTCCATTGAGTTTGGTTTTATGCTTTCTTTCTTCTTTATCTATGTCTAGCTAAACCCTTTTGGGTTAGGGATGAATGAACATTGATGAATCACTATTGTCTCCCGGTTTTGATTGTTTTAAATGTCATATTCCCTCTTGCTTTGTGTGTTTAATTTATGTTCTTAATGCTTTTCATGATTTGATCACTCATGGAATGATTTATGGTTCATCTATGGAAAGGAAGTTTTATATTTGAATGTTTTAGATTGAATGCCTTCAATTCTTAGTCTAGGAATAGCCTTGGAGTTGTTGTATCTTGCAAATTCTTGATTCTAATGCTTGTTGTCAACTATATTCACCTAAGGAATTAGGGTTTTTAGTTTTTCACAAAGGGTATTCACCTAAGGAATTAGGAATTAATTAATGTTGTGGTTTGATAACAAAGTAAAAGAGGGGGTTATTTTCCTTGTTAAATTAGTTTGCAATATTGTGAAGTCAATAGAAGTTCATCCCTAACTTATTTTATAATCTCGTTAACTTTGCGTTCTTCGGCTATTTATCAAAAATACAAAAACATTTCATTATATTTACTTTAAAGTTCTTGTTACTTTACCATATCACTCAAACTCCGGTTCATTTGTATTCGTTTAGTTGTTTTTAATGTTTATTGGTATTTGCATTCGATCCTTGAGTTCGACACTCGGTCTTACCGTTTTATTATTACTTGCAATGATTTGGTACACTTGCCAATATCGCATCACCACTCGAGTCAAAAGCTCGGGATCCACCCAAGTCAATACATCGGCTGGCACACTGGGTTCCCCTCCAACCATGAAGATCATCCCATGTATAGAGTTTACTTCTCTCAAATCACAAAATTACAATGAGAATATTAATATTGATATGGTTGCTGATAGCAATTGTGAGTTTTGAAACATTGGTGCTTTGCTAGGTAGGGGGTAAAGATTCTTGATCCAATGTGCGACACTAGTTGATAAGGTGGCCAAGCTAATGCATTCCCTCGATGTAAGCACACAATGCAAAGACAAAAAATGAATGGAAGTACCGGTTAGGATACTTGGTCGTTAACAGATATAATGTCGCCCTTGTTTATTTAATGTTATGCGAGTCATACACCATTTTTCTGTTTAAACGTGGACCGCCCAATGGTGTCATCATCTAATCAGCATCGCCTATAGGAGATCTTTGTACATGTATAAACTTTCCCTTTAATAGTTATGTAAAATGTTAGTGAAGTACATTATTTACTTATTAGTTTTGTGTTTTGTAGGTCTTTTTGAAGGATGATTCTCCAATACCCACTCTTAGTGTCGAAAATTACATTTTATACCATGTCAAAGATATAGTTGGCATGTTGGTTTATGGAGCAAAATACAATAATAAATGCATGTTGAAGACTTTGATGACTTGGACCATTGATGGAAGTTGTGACAAGAAAGTTAGGACCACGATTGAGCAGACACTGCAGTTACCCTCTTTAATAACCATTAGATACACCGCTTGAAAAATCTGAGCCTTTGATCTATTTTATTTAATAAAAAAATTAAAAAAAAATAAAAGTGGAGAGAGATAGAGAGAGGTAACTGCAGTGAATCCAATTCCCTATTACTGAGGTGGTTATCAGTAGTTTATTTATTATTTTAAATAAGACAAGTGTATGTCATAGATTAGGGAAGTTACTCCAAGTGACGCTTGTCATGATCTCTGTAATTAGGAAGTTATTTTGTTTTGTCTATATATACTTGTAAGATCATTGTAATAAGGGTTGGAACTTGTAAGCACTCTACAAATGTTCCCAACTATTTCAATTCCAGTATTTTCCTTTCATATTTTTACTTTTATTTTCTTTATGTTCCCAACTTAAGTCCGTTTTTGATTCGATTGGTGATGTGAACGAATTCTTCTCTATTTTTTTGCTTTAATTAATTTGTGATCGGAGTTACTTATTATCAGAAGAGTCCCATTTTCGTTTAATTTTAATTTTGTGTTGATGGACCTGATTTCCAACCAAAAATCACCATCAAATGGCACGCCCGGTGGGACTCGGTAAGGGTAATGTGTATTACAATTTCTTTATTTTTTTTGGTATGGACCATTGCTACCCACGGAGTGTCCCAACGCTATCAACGAAAGACTAATCTCCGCTCCTGCTTAGGATCAAATTTCACATGCCAACACCGAGTTTTTTTGGTATCACAATTTCTTTATGAGTTCAATCTTTAATGATTGCTCATTCGCCGAAGAAAAATTGGAAATATTTTTTTTTAAGCAAAGAAAAATCTATTAAAAAAGAAAAAGAAATACATAAAACCAAGGGGGACCAGACCAAAACCCAAGGCCAAAATAAACTAGAAAAAGTAGAGAAAGGGAGACCTAGGCTAAGGCTCCCAAAAACCAACCAACCAAAAGCAGGAAAAAACAGACCAAATAAATGGCTTATAAAAAACTACATCAGGTCAAAATGAGACAGAGACTGAGCTAGCTTTGGACCGAGTGTTGTATCCAACAGCAAGACCATTTTTCTGCCTCAATTTCTTCTTTTGTTGCTTGGTCATAACCTGTTCAGTGTACCTCTCAGCTGAATCCGGAATCACCGAATCGCCAACAAATATATTTGTTTGGTAATCGATGATAGAACCAATTCTACAAAAGACATGTATTATTGGCCTTTAACGCCGAGAAGAAGAACCAAATGGCCTTCGAGGCCAACATGATTATTGGCGTAGAAGAGTGGCCTTCTTCCATTTTAATACTTATTTTTTCTTCCGTAAATCATTGATTTGAAGAAAAAGAGAGGATATTCACTTTGATTGTTAGGAAGGAATGCCACAAGATTTAGTATATACAAATGTATATCTTAATAGAAGAGTCGGTGTCTTTTGATCATGAGAATATTTTAAAATATTTGAAATAGTCATTGTTATGAAATTTTCATAAAGAAAGTACCAATTCCATTGTATTAATGCCAATATAATGATGGATGCTTACATTAAGAAAAGAGGCGTGGATTGAGACCAACATCTGGAATATGTATTACAATCAATGGAAGGACATTTTTTGCAATATGATAATCCATTTTACATACATGGCAAAACATAGCATGAAAGGGTGCATTCTAAATGTAGAATTCTACTACCTTGTAGATGACATGCCATATATCTTTAAGGCTTAAAAAAGGGTGGTGGAAGTTCAGCGTGAATGTCCATACATTCTCTATCTTATTGCACCGGAACATTAGCAGGAATTTTTGCATTTAATGTGTATTGAGTAGGGGTGTGCAAAAAATATAATTTGCCACTCCAAATTTAGTATCTGAACCACTCCACAATAAAAAAATCCATAACCATTTTAAATGGTTTATAACCCAATCCAAATTTTAAAACCAAATCGGTGGCCCTAAACCTGAATTCTGAACCGGTTTCTAAAATTACATCGAGCCATGTGTGTTGGAGTGCAACTGGATTGTTGCAGTGTATTTGTTTTATTTTTTATTTTTTTGTATGTAAAAGTTAAAAGGTCTTTGACGAAGTAAAAGAGAAAACGTGTTGCAGTGCAACTATCTTGAGATAGGATTTTTTTGACAGAAAATTTGATATAGGATTATTTCAGCTTTCCTATTTTAAGTCGTATATTAAACCAGTTTTAAATCAGACTTGAATTGAACTGAAACCAGTTTAAAAAAATAACAAGTTTTTGCTAAAATGGTAATGGTTTCCATTTTTAAAAACAGTTACTCCAGTTTAAGGAAAAATCGGGTTATAACCGGGTTTGAGTGAAGAAACCGGTTTTAAAACTAAAACTGGTTTGAAACTGGTTCTAAACCGAACCAAAACCGGATTGTGCAAGAAACCATTTTTTTTGGCAAAACGAGTCTGAAAACCGAACTAGATTGTATATATGGTTCAGTTTGGTGCAGTTTTTGCACCATGCACACCCCCAGTATTGAGGAAGGCATGGAATCTGCCGGAGTTTTTTTGTCGAATGTGCATAAAGGGTTGTATTCGAGATTTATCAATGAGCATGGCCAAGATCATTATGAAGTCTACAGTTATATATGATATTTGAATGGCTTGGTAATTACATTCGAAAAAGCCAACATGCAGTAAAGTTCGAAAATGCCAATTTTTTGAAATTTCGAATGCCAATTTCAACAGTTTCAATTGCCAATTTCGAAGTTTCGAATGTCAATTTCAACTGTTTTGAATGCCCGTTTTGAAGCCAATTTTGAAGTTTTGAATACCAGTTTTGAATGCCAATTTCAAAGTTTCGAATGCCAATTTCAACAGTTTCGAGTGACAGTTTCGAATGCCAATTTCGAAGTTTCAAATGCCAGTTTTGATTGACAATTTCAAAGTTTCGAATGCCAATTTGAACAGTTGTCAAAAAAAATTGTCAAAAGGAATTTGTTGAAGGTATTCGAAATATTTTTTTAAGACCTTGGCAGGAGCATTATGAAGTCTATAGTCATTTATGGTATTCGAATAGCTTGGTAAACTGCATGCATGGTGGTTTTCGAGATTTATCAAAGAGCTTGGCATGAGCATTATGAAGTCTATATTCATTTTTGGTATTCAAATGGCTTGGTATTGAATTCGAAAAAATTAGTATATATACTTGTTAGATAATTGTAACAAGGGTTGGAACTTGTAAGCACTCAACATATCCTAAGTCCCCACTAACGCTAACAGATGGACGGGTCATTGCAAGATTCGTGATGTTTACTTCTTCCTTTAGGTTTGATTCCCGTGTTTCTTTTAAGTCCCTTTTTTACTATTTTATCAAATTCGGTTCATTTTATCAACCTTGAGTCCGTTTTTGATTCAATTGGTGATGTAAACAAATTCTTCTCTATTTTTTGCTTTAAATTTGTGATCAGAGTTACCTATTTACCGGGAGAGTCCCTTTTTCGTTTAATTTTAACTTTGTGTTGATGGACTTTATTTCCAACCAAAAATCACCGTCAATACCCACCCACCTCGGATCTAATCTAGCAAGTTCATAGATTGGATGCAGCAAATGAATGGAACAAGCCATATGTCAACTACATGCAATATTGGAGGTCGCTACGACTAGCGTAAAAAGCGTAATATTTGATTTTGTTGTTTTGCAATATTTTTTGTGGAAACATTTCTATTATTTATATTATGGATGATTAGTATTGCATCTTGCTTCAGTTAACAAACAAGAAAGACAACAATTTATTCAACGCTTAGCTTAAACACACAAGAAACACTACAATTTAAACCATAATAAATGATTTATTTTAATACATGCATCGCAATAATAATATTTAAGAGTTGATGCAGAGACACAATGATATTGTACACGTTTCTAGATCCTTGTAGCTCGTCCATTATCTCGTCAGTCGGCTTCAATAGCACGACATAGAGCTCTATAGAATTGGCGATAGCAAAATCGTAGAATTTGGCGAACATCATTTCTATGTCGTTGTCGTTGCTGATAATCATTTGCTCGTATTGAACACGTTGTCCAACAATGCACACATGAAGTCAATAGTAATCTCACTTGCGGGTGGTCCAACTCCGAATTTCTGGTGAATCGTTTGCTTCATTTCATCAATGGTCATGCATTCCTTCATCCTAAACCTTTTTGGATCATCAAACTCGAACTTTGACTATCAACTGGTGTAACTCTTCCGCTGTAATATACCACAATCATGGACGTATCCATGGAGAATTGTGTTGGCTGAGAGAGGTCCATTGGTGAATTTAGGAATTGTGTTTGTGGTCATGTAGCATCTCAATTTATAAATCGTATATTTAAATCTGCTTTGTTAGAAGTGTAAGTCGATTATTGCCTGTTGATTTCACTTTGCACCATGGACAAATTGGAATTGTTTGCTCCTAACATACAACACACATTAATAATAAAAAAATAATACATAGGATTTCTCAATACATATCTCTCCAAAAGGTTCAGCAAATGTATTACATAATAAGAAAATCCATACATATGATTCCCTGTCAGCAAATGTGATACATAAAAAAATATCTTAAATCATCTCCAATAGCTTGCCTCGAAACGACTCCTACAAACAACAACAATAAAATATTATAATATTATTATTTTTAAATAAAATAGTTTAGGTGAGTTGGGCTCCGGGGGCTCACCAGAGTCAGAGTAGGCCTCAAGGTTCTTTGAGCGCTTATAAATATACTTAAAGTACGCCCTTACGGGGTGTGAGCCAACTCCTTATCAACAGAGCCAATCTTCATTGGCAAAATTTTATAATATTAGATAATACAATTAATACGATCAAAAGCTAAAACCTAAAAAAATAACAAGAAATATGCATCGACAGGTGGTATTGGTACTGACTCTAGTGCTGGTGAGGGTGGTGGCTCTAGTATGTTGGATGGGTATTATATATGAGTAGGAGATCTTGTGAAACCACTCTTTATACCCAGGCTCCATATCTGGGCGACAATGCCCTAACCTTTGGCCAGGGTTCATCACGTGCCCGTCAAAGGCGGGCCACATCTCGTCCATCACCTTTGAACTCACTTGTTGTTGCCTGATGTCACGTGGATCTGAGAGAATGCGATGCACGTGTCCAAACTTCCAGAGGACCTTATCTGGCAAGTATGGTCGCATGATAGTACCACAATGAATGAACCCCATGCACAAGGCTGTGTGTCGGAACTCCTTAGCAACCATGTGCTCCGTGTATGGATCCCCCAGAAGACATAGTCCGGTGTTAGCTTCTCCAACATGACGCGATATGGGAAATTCTTTTTTACACCCCTGATTGCTCTCCAGCAAGCGGCACGAAGGATCTGCTCAACATAATTCTTCACAAGTTCCCTAGACCCAATCGAGACACATTAGAAGCGCTCGAAGAACCATGCTTGTAAATGACATGTAAACTGAGTTAATATACAAATAAAAGCTAAGTTGGAATGAATTTAACAAAAAAAAGTGACAAACTTGAAGTAACGTCATATAGGATGCCATCTGCCTACATGTGCCTCTACTAGCATCTCATAGATGCTCGTACGTGTAGGAACAAGTCATGGCACCCTATGTGCATGAAACTGCCGACCAATGTCATGTCTCGCAACATTGCTAAGTAGTTTACCTTCACCTTCTCCCTTATATTGTCGGAGAATATATATGATAATGATGAGTAGGTGCAGCAGGAATACCCTAGCCCCAAAGTCCCATTGTCAGCCTGTGCAACATAGTGAGCACACAAGCTCACACAACCATACGAGACAACAACTAGGACCCCCACTTGTCTGTTGCCATATCTCCTCATAGGGAACACCTAGCGGCTCTTGCAACCATTCAGCCGCTTCCACCTCAGACAAGGCGGGCGCTGTATAATATCCCCTTCATGGGGATGTGCAGTATCTAGAAGACATTATAGGGGGGGTCCACATCTCTCTAACCAAAAAGTGGAAGCTGGACGTGTCTCCATCCCTCGATGAACGCATACAAAAGCTTTTGTCCACATTATTATAGCCAACTCCAATGCGTGGATTCAATGATGTGCTGGATCTTCAGAACATGCATCATGTCCATATTGAGCATGGCTGGTCACTCTCAACTCTCTGTGATCCTAGTATGAAGGTAATCGTTAATTGCATCCAAATATTAAACAAAAGCCAAAATATCTCCCGAGGTCCCTTAACTTATCTTCAGGTAACGAATAGGTTCCTTAACTTTTTTTTGTAACGATTAGGTCACTTAAGTTTTAAAAATGTTCCGTCATTGCCCTTTTTAACAGTTTTTGTTTAACTCCGTTACAAAAACGTCTATCTGGCTTTTAGAGTGTTTATGTGGCTTTTTTATGCTTACATGGCAATTTTATTTGCTGACTCATTATTTTATAATTATTTTTAATTAAAAATTAAAAAAAAAAAACTCTTCTTCTTCAAGAAGAAGGTGTAGCAGCGATGGAACAAAATCCTCTAGGTTTAACTGAGGTTTAATCACTACCAGACCATTAAATCTTGAACAAGTCTCTTTTGAATGACTTGTTTGAATTTTGTAAACATTGTACTTATAGCTACTTGAATTTTCATGTATTCCTCGTATTTGCGGAGAGGGATTTCAACGTTGATTGAAGTTTAAGTAGTTAATAAAGATCTTGGTCCATCTTTTTGGAAGGCTGAAGAAGTTGCGCGAGATTCAAGGCAGATGAAGCAAGATCGTTATTCCAAAATGCGGGGGTTGAAGGATGATGAGCGTTTGTTGGTGAGTCAAGAACTTTGTTCTGATTTGATCTTGGGGATAAACCTTCTCATGGTTTAATTATTGATGATTGATTGTCAAAGCACATGCTTGTTCATATAGGAAGAGGAAGCCAAAGCTCAGTGAAGAGGCGAGTAAGGAAGTCATGGAATTAGGGTATCAGTGAAGAGGAATTGTGGTGGAAGATGATGAATAGTAACATAGGGGTATTTTGGGTTTTTTAGTTTTGAATAAAAAATTAGTTTTTAATTAAAATATTAGGTGGACCTGCCACATCATCACCGTTTTGCCACATCAACATCTACGTCAGCACCGTCAGTCACTTAAGCTTTTTTTAACAGAGTTAAACGGAAATTACAAAAAGGGCAACGACGCAACGTTTTTAAAACTTAAGGGACCTAATCATTACAAAAAAAAAAAGTTAAGAGACCTATTCGTTACCTGAAAATAAGTTAAGGGACCTCGGGTGATATTTTGCCTAAACAAAATCATATGCAATAAATAATGTAATTGTTACTCACTGTGTTGTCCCACTTGTCCCTTGCAATGTGGTCGTCGTAAGAGACTACGACTGACATGTCTTCGGGCCCCCTCTAGAAGGATGATGAGGCAGTTGTTCCACCATTAAAATCCGTGGAATCCTACTAGGGCTCATCAGAAGTCTCGAAATCAACAGGAGCATCCCGCTGCACAAGCTCATGAGCATCATTTATCTCACCAAGAGCATCTCACACTCACATTTTCCTGACCTTAATTGAGATAGTCAGACACTCACCATGAGTAGAAGGCACAAAAGAGCCTCCACCCTTTGTGCCAGCCATATAGAATAACAAAATTAGGAGGTCAATCAAGCACACCCAATAACAAATTATGAAATAAAATAACAAAGTCCATTCTGCATAGGGAGATGTGAGAGGGGGAATGGAAGAGTGGAAGTAAATATGGAGATGAATAGTTGTAATTTTCATTTAGGTGTGTTTTGGGGATTCGAGTTGGACTAGTGGGGAGGTGGAAAAATATGAAAATTACGGACCCTTCTTACCCCGGGCAAAGCACTCAATGCGCATTGTCGTTTGCAGTTTACTGTTAGTCTTTTTGGGTACAAAATGATAAAAGAAAAGGAAAAACCTAAAGAAAAAAAAAGGGGGGGCTAAGGGCGCATGAACTCTAATCTCCTAGCATCCGCCTGCAGAGGAAGCAGTAACTCAGGAGTAGGGGAGTCAAGTAGCAGCCAAGGAAGAACGTTAGAAGATCCCATCTTTGCCAGAATATCAGCACACATGTTTCCTTCGCGGAGTGTATGAACCAAAGAGACTTCCCACGTCCGCTTCAAATAATCTTGAATGTTAGCTATAATAGACGACGCATACACATGCCACAAATTTCGCTGAGAGGTCACAAGCTGAATAGAGTGAAGAGAGTCCGAATAACAAATGATGTGGCGATGGCCATCATTCCAAGCAAGACGCAAACCATGCAATAGAGCCATGAGTTCGGCATGAAGATTGTCATATACAGTGCTACTACACTCCAACTCGAACGAAATAAAAATAAACTAATTCCCAAAACGACGCACCGCGCATTAGGGTTTAGGCGAAAACTCACTTCCCTCCTCATTCATTTCACTCCGGTATCGTATTCAGAAGCTTCAGCTTCCTCCATCTCCATTTCCATGGAATCATTTTGACTTTATTCAATATTCAACTGAGAAAGGTATAAGTGTTCTTGTTAGTCAGAACTCTATTCTTATTCAAAATCAAAGCACGAGAATTTGTGGTGGCTTACTTCTGCTGTCAGGGCATTTGAAGTTTTGGAAGAAAAGGTCTATTGGTATTGAGTTTGCAAAACACTATCTCATCTTGGTCCCATTGAAGGTCTAGCTGTAAGTTCATTAACCCAAGACAAACCTTTTGCACGTAAAGTAAAATCTTACACGATTTAAGGGATTCTTGCTTCAATTATAACCGACTCGTCGAGGTTCAAATACTTATGACTTCTAGTCCGTGAATTTCCTTGTCTCTTACATATACACAACTATGTCAGAAGATTTTACAAAGTACAAAATTTGAGTAGCTAAGCCATTTATAGATTCTCAGTTCCTTTATTGTTGTACTGAGTGGTTTATGATAATTTAAAACCTGAGAATTCTGAGGTCTGCATTTTACGTTTCTGTTAGTTCATGGTGAATTTATCTAAACACTAGGTGCAATTGCCAATAATGTGATCAGGAGTATGTGATGTAAACTATTTAGAGTTTTAGTTGGGGTAGAAAAGGCTTCTGTAAATATAGTATGTCATTCTTATTCGGGTTCTATTGGCTGGACATGTGGATGTGGATGTGCTTCTGTCTGACGTTGTGTTATAGCCTACTGGCAGGCACCTTTTGACAACTTAGCTATTGATCGGCTTTTGGGTTGGGCATCAATAAGCTGCTACTACATAACATGTACAACATGAATCAGTTTTGTAATCAGCAGTGCCGAGTAATTTCCAATATTTGAAATCATTGTCCAGTTGTTATACTTTGTGACTCTATTAGGTGTGTTCTTTTGATGTATAACAGTTCTGAAAATTCTTAGTTGCATGAGTTTTTGATGTATGAATTCTGTAGTTATGATTACGAATGCACTTTAATGCTTTCCTTCGGTATTTGTAGGGTTAATTTCAAACTTATAATTCATAACTCAATATTATGTTATTTTGGTAGGTTGTGAAACCTAGATGTGTGTTGTTTGACTTAGGTGGTATCTATTGTTTGTATTGCATCGTCCCTTAGGTCAGCCCAGATGGTAAACAATTTTCCATCACATCACCTGATCGTAGATACACGTTTTTTGGTTCAGAACAGAAAAATTAAGGCGAGTTTATGATGAATCCCTGGAGGTAACAATTTTACTATAATTCCCCTTTCTCTTGTTGGTTTTGGACATTTGAAGGTAAATGAATACCTTTATTGATAAGTTGCTCAAGATCTTCAAAGAAGTGATGCTCCATTATATCAGTTGGAAGCATAGTAGTCAAAATCGAGATGGTAATCGAGTATGCTGACCCCCCACGATCTGAATCGCACGCAGAATCAGAAAATCAGTGGAGTCGTACGAGTTGGTAATCTAAATCGCGAGTTCAGCCGTAAAAATCGCAGCAAAATCGTGGAGGTTGAAGACAGTATTATCGGGTCGGGTTTCGCGATCCGGTTTGCGTTTTAACCCAAATTTTATGTTTTCGGCCAGAGCTGGGTAGAAGACGAAATGATGGAAGATTAAAACAATGGAAGAAAAACGCAGCAGAAATGAATGAATTGAAGAAGATGACAGCCGAAACAAAGAAGAAGAGAAGAAGACAGCAGAAAAAATAAAAGGAAAAGCTGCGGCCGCTGGAAGTTCATCAAAAGGTTCAGCACTGGAATTTCAACATTAGACAAAAACTAGGGTTAGTAGTTAGTGTAATGGGCTGGGCCCAGCACTGGAATTTCAACATTAGACAAAAACTACGATTTTGTTTGCTCCTCCCGATTCTACAAATTCGTACAACTTTTTTTCGGTAGAGTCTTCCGATTCTACTTGCGATTTACGGTTTGCGATTTCGCTATCCCCCTCCCGACATTAAGCAAAATCTTGATTTTGACTACTATGGTTGGAAGCCATTGATTTTGGTCGAAGAATGGCTGTCGAGAAGGAAATAGAGAAGACAGAAAGTGCACCACAACCGAATGCAGTTTTTGATGAAAGTTCTAACTTTCTTATATATGCAACCTTGCTTGGGATTAAAGTGAGACTTTTTCTTACTTAACTGGGTTACATTACAGTCACTTCATTTCTTCAGTTATACAACTTTGTATTGTTGTAGCTTTTCCTTTTATTGCTTGCTTGCTAGTGTAATGAGGCTACTCGATGAAATTTCATTCCCTAACTAATGTGTTCTACCTTTTCTTCATGTTTATAGGTTGTTAATTTGCACACCAATAAAGTTGCTCGAATACTTGGAAAGGTGGAGAACAATGATAGGTTCTTAAAAATAGCTTTATATCAAGGTGATCAAAGTAGCAAAAAAGTAAGGAAGATTCCTTCAGCAGCTGCAAATGTTAATGAGAGCAAGGAGCCTTTGACAGATCCCACTCTCCTTTGTTTTGCTTTCAAAAAGCATAGGATATATTTATTCAGGTACGAAAGCAAAAAACTCTACCAATCATTGCACCACCGCATTGAACTCCAATTTATTTAGTCATGTTATTTGATAATACCTCCCGTAGAATTTGCATGGAAGTGTTTTTCCTCAGTACTGAGGTTGTACAATTTGTTTACTTGCATGTCATTGGTTGTTTAATCTAAATGGTATCTAAGTTTTGGAGTTTGTCATGTATCAGTCGAAGAGAGCCAGAGGAGCCTGAAGATGCAACTAAAGGAAGAGATGTGTTCAATAAAAAGCCTCCTGCTGATGAACTTTTGGCAGTTTCAGATATTGGAATCCCTTCCGGACAATGTGGTGAGCTACCTTTATTGATCTTTAAAGTAGGTTATTGTGATTTGCAATCAAATTCCATAATGCTTTAAACTCAAATAATGTATCCCACACAAAAATAAAAGTTGTCTGCAAATTACTTACCTCATTAATGTGGAATCAATTTTTTTCAGCCACTATCGTACTATTTAAGTAATTATCCAGTCGCAGAGACGAAACAAGAAATTACAGTTAAATGTTTACTCTTCAAATCATAGTTACTTCTGTTCCTTACAATTCCATTTCTCTTTTTGCAGATTCTGCACACCACTATGGGTGATATTCACATGAAATTATACCCAGAGGAATGCCCGAAAACTGTGGAAAACTTCACAACTCACTGCAGAAATGGCTATTATGATAATCTTATTTTTCACAGGGTCATCAAAGGCTTCATGATACAAACAGGAGATCCTTTAGGAGATGGCACTGGTGGGCAATCCATTTGGGGGAGGGAATTTGAAGATGAGTTCACAAAAGGTAATCAATTTTGTTTATAAACGTTCCATCTCATTAGAGTAATAATTTTTTGTAGGTTTGTGTGTCGATATGCGGATGGCATATAAAGAACTTCTTGTGTTTACCCTAGATGTAACTTCGAGCAAATAATTTTTCTCCTGCAGTTTAAGGCATGATAGGGCCTTTCACAGTGTCAATGGCAAATGCGGGCCCAAATACAAATGGTTCTCAGTTCTTTATCACCACAGTGGCTACTCTTAGGCTAGACAACAAGCACACTGTATTAGGCAGAGTTGCAAAAGGAATGGATGTTGTCCAGGTAAATCAGCTTCTGTTTTTGTATAACCATTGTCATTTAGTACAATACTTAATCGCGTCATATCTTGGAATTGGTTGCATGTAGATTCACTTGCCAAATAATTTTCATGCATCTGACATTTGTTCTTTGAACCGGTTCTTTCCTCAGGTCACTTTTTACTATGGAACTTTCTGAATAAGCCAACCAATTGAGAACTTTGTTGCAGGGTATTGAAAAAGTGAAGACAGATAAGACAGACAAGCCATATCAAGATGTTAAAATCCTAAATGTCACTGTACCAAAGTCTTGAAGCTCTTCGTTTGTATGACTGATGCAGTCCGGTGGCGATAGGTCGCTGAGGTTTTAGCAGGATAATTTAAAGTTTCTTCCTTCAGATCAACCTTTAGCTTCATAGGTTCCTTCTTCCTTTATCTGAATTGTGATTCAAGCTCAACAATGTTGCACTGAAACGATAACTTTGTAGCTTTTCCCGTATGATTTTTTGAAACCCTTCCTGTTGTATGATATTCCGACTTTACTAATATCATTAAACGAGGTTTAAATTGTTTTGCTGAAAACGTTTCTAAAACCTTAATGCTTGCATTTGTTTGTGCGTTGTTTTTTCGGCTGCCACTCACGTTTCCCTTCATTATAGTTCTAGGTGTGTTCGGCTGATGCACAAGTTTTGTTGGCAGTACATATACAAATAATGTGAAATTCAGTGTGCGTAGAGAGTGACGGAGTTGTCCGATGATTTGTGAAAGTAACAAGAATTTGAGTTTGTGTTGTCCTGTCTAGGGGTGTTCGCGGGTCGGTTTGGATCGGATTTGACCAAATCCGTTGTCCGAACCAATGATAATTATTCGGGTTGGGTTGGTTCGGATTTTACATTTTTTCCTCTAAAATCCGAACCAAACCAAACCGATATTGGACGGGTTGGTTTGGATTGGGCTCACGGGTCATTCACTAAAATATTAATTTTCTAAAATATAAAAAACAACACTTTTTTTATGATATTCCAACACTTTAAATAGCTAAAAAAATTGAAAATCACACGAAATCAAACTCAAATCCACTAATAGTCTTCTCATTCATAGTATTAAAATTTTACAACTTAATCATAAATTATTAAGGTAAAAATTCTAAGGAAATAAAATAGTGTGCATCTAAAATTACAAAATTGTTATGACGTAATATGGGTTGTTCGGGTTCGCGGATTTGATTTTTAAAATCCGTTACCCGATCCAAACAACTACGGGTTGGTTTGGATTTGTTCGATTTTGACCCGAACACGAAAAATATCCGAACCAAACATATCGGTTTGGATTGGATCGTGGGTTGGTTTGGATTTTCCCGAACCACTGAACACCCCTAGTCCTGTCTTTGTCTTGTCCTTTGATCTCTTTTTAAGTGAAATCTTAGGGCCCGTTTGGGGTGGTTGTGAGTTTTTGGTTTTTGGTTTTGAAAGTCAATTTCAAAACCAAAATATGTTTGGGTAAAATGGGGCTGAATTGGATTAACTAAAAAAAAGTCCCATGCGCAGAATATATTCACATACCCAAGAGTGCTTAAATGAAATGGTAAGTGTGTATTGCAGCTTAACAAGTAGTTTTGGGTTTGAATCTAGTTTTGAGATTGCATCAATGTTAGAACATTTAGAGTTTTATTGGCCATCTTGTTTTACTTAACTCGGGAAATTAATCTATAGTTGGACGCGTTAAGATATCCAATAAAATGAGCAAAAGTGTATGCATTCACACTAAGCACCACCATTGGATTCAATGTCATTGATTTGTTTTTGTCTAAGAAATAAAAAATGCAAGTAGAGAGATAGTGGATTTATTGCTAATTCCAAAAGAGGGGTTAAAGCAGACAATAAGCAAATGGAAGCGAAGAGTTAGACAAATTAGAGTTGTTCAAATTAACTGAAAATCTGAACTGAACTGCCGAACCGAACCAAACTATTGCAAACTGAACTTTTAGTAACAGTTCTGAACCGAACTACCTTTATTCAACACAATTCACTAACCGAACTGGTAAGCCCAGTTCAATTAGCGAACTAAAAACTGTTAAGTGATGCGTTTTGCAAAGTGACACTCTCTGCGAACTGCCAGAAGTGCGATTCCTCTCTCATTCCTCTCATGATTGTGAACAAAGCTGTGTGAACTGAACTAACTGCGAAATGAAGAAATGAAGAACGAACTGTGTGAACTGAACGAACTATGCGAACTGAAGAAGTGTGCGAACTGAAAAACTGTGAATTGAAGAATTGAAGAACGACGAACCCTAATCTTCTCTCAGTTAGGTAATTTTCTTTAATCTTCACTGCTTTTAGGTTGTGTATCGTTTTTTTTTTGGGGGTTTTACATGATCTTAGATTCACTTGTTGCTTTCTTCAATCATTGTTCAAATTTCCTGATCTGGGTTTTAGATGATTTTTTCTGGGTTGTCTAAGAAATTGAGAAATTGATACTCATTGTTTCTAGGCCTACTTATAAAAGAAGATTGGGATCATGCTAGGGCTGTGGTACCTTTTTTGGAAATGTTTATGGTTTCTACTGAAAGTATGTCCGGAACCTCTTATGTCACTAGCAATCTCTACATGAAACAGATTTTTGGTACTGGAACTAAGATCCGAAAATATTTAGAGAGTAGCAACCAGAGCATAAAGAAAATGGCAAATAGTATGAAAACCAAGTATGACAAATATTTTAGTCAAAAAAAAGTTTGACAAATATTGGGGAGATCCCTACTCAATGAATATTTTGCTATGGATTCCTCTCGGCCTTGATCCTAGGATGAAGTATTCGTTTGTGGAGTATCATATTGGTATTCTATGTGTTGATGCTACGAAGGCCACCGAGTTGAAGCTAAAAGATCATTTCCCTAAAAACACTTTATTCGGGCTTCGGCCCTCTCTTCAATAAAATCACTTTATGCTCAATATCAAGGTGTAGAGCTTAGTAGCCAACAAGAATCACAGCCGGATGATGATGATGATGATGATGATGATGATGATGATGATGATGATGATGATGATGATGATGATGATGATGATGATGATGATGATGATGATGAAGATGATCAGATGTACCTCTATCTAAAAACAACTGGGCGTAGAACTGATTCACAATCAGAAATTGATAGGTATTTAAAGGTAGCAGCTGAAAATTACAACAAACATGTAAGTTTTGATATTTTGGGTTGGTGGAAAGTCAATTCTGCAAGGTTCCCTATCCTTGCAAGCATAGCTCGAGAGGTGTTGGCAATTCCCGTCTCAACGGTGGCATCCGAATGTGCATTCAGCACGGGAGGAAGAGTACTCGCCAACGAATGTGCATGCAAGATTGGTTGAAAAGGCAACCTCACTATCTATTTAACGATGAGGACCCCCGAGAAGATCTTTAGATTTGATCAAGGTAAATTTATAACATTTTATTTATTTGGTTCATATTTTCGTTTGTAGATGAAATAATTTTCGTTTCACATTTGCCGAAATATGCTCTCAAGATCGTGTATTGGTGTTAACCTCGATGACCGAGGCCTTCATTCTAGGTTATTTACTATTATAAGGTTTGTGCAGCTTTTTTACTATTAACAGCTTTATTCTATCTTTAAAATTTGGTTTGAATTGGAGTTCAAATGATGTTTGATGCATAAGTTGTATAAGAAAAGGCTTTAGGTCTGATTTCTGATTGGTTTCTGATATGAATTGGCATTTCATTTAAACAGGTTTTCTTGACTTTGAAAAAATGAATGAATCATAGTGAGATTGCAGTTTTGGTAGATTTTAGCAAATCTGTTTTGTTTCTATTATTTTGTTTTTGTTTCTGGACCTTAGCAAATCTGTCATGTCTCTTCTTTGAGATTGTACATATCTTGGCCCGTAAAAGATTGCATCTAAATAAGTATCTTTCTATGAAAAGAGCATTATTGCTGCTACAATTTTTATCATGTACTGGTTCTTCTGTTGAAGTCACCAAGAGATACCCTTTTATCATGTATGAAATAATATTTCTCTTACTTTAGTTGAGGCAATTCTCTTAAATTAAATTAGTTGTTTCAGAAGCTATGGAAGAATGTTGGAGCGGTCAAACAATTTGGAGTAAGGAGATGGCATTCAGAATTCTATTGAGACATTCAATATTAGCTTGTGCTTTTTTTAATTAAGACATTCAATATCAGCTTGTGCTTTTTTTAGGACTAAGAAGATGGCTTATGAAAAGCTTGAATATCTGGAATTGGAGCAACCTTTGGAATGTTTTGGACTTATTGTTATTATGTTTAAGTACTAATTGTGGACACCGGGCAGCTTCTTCATTTCAACAGAAAGTTTAATAGCTCAGCAGCCGGACAGTTCAGCTGTTAACAATATTAATTTAAAGTATTTTAGCAAAAAAAACTCAGTTGGGCAGTTTGGTTATTAATAGTTCGGGCTCAAAAGTAAAAAAAAAAGTTTACAGTTTAGATTTACAATGTATTTATAAACAGTTCGGTTCAAACTCGAACTGTCAAACAAAACTATTAAGACAGTTCAATTCGGTACAGTTCTCCTAATTAACTGATCCATGAACAACCCTAACACAAATGGAAAATAGACGGACAAATATTCAAGATGAAACTAATACAACATGAGTTCTGCCAAGAGAAAATTACATGTACTCTAAAGAGTCATGATAAATTCTCTCCGCTTAAAGTTGTCGGCCTAATATAGTCTCTTTAAAGAGTCAAAATATGAACCCTCTTAATCGAACAAGCTATATAGTAGCCAACTCTATGCCAAAATGGGAGAATATGGGGGTTTAAGTTAAACCCTCAAACAACCCCATTTTCTGAGAGTTGAGATTTAATTGTCCGTAATCCTCTCGTGTCCATCTCATTCCAAAATAGAAACCTCTTTTTTTTGGTGGGAAACAAGGGCTAACACCCACGAAACAAACAACGAAACTACCACGGTCCAGGACACTCGTGAGCTATCAGGCTCAAGTGTAGAAGCGAAGGAATTGTATCAAAAATATTACAAATAACAACAGAATCTAAACTATTCTTCACAAAGAAGTCAGCACAACGATTAGCTTCACAAGGGATGCTCTCCCAAGTAACCCCGACTCTATTCTTGATCAAATTCAAAACCCCAAGGAGTAAGTATGAGAGCCAGAGGGCATGATATCTATTCATCGGACTGTCCAATAGCTCAATGGCACTGAGAGAATCAGACTCAACTATAATCTTCAAAAAATCCCTTCCGCACAGTGACGCTTAACCCATGGTAGATAGCCCATAATTCTTCTTCAAGGGATGTACACATATCAAGTTTGTGGGAAAAAGCAAAACCCACCACAGCCAGCTTTAGCACCAAATTGAGTGACAGCACCATCAAAGTTAAGTTTGAAAGCATCAGCAAGAGGATGGCACCGGGTAGGGCCATTGTAGACATGAGCCAACTGATGCTATGCTACGGTATTCCATTTGAGAGCTGGTAATAGGTTCAGTCATTCTCAGAATGTACCAATGGATAGCAGGAGAATCACAGTTTCTGGGACAAGACAAGGTCATATCTTGCTCCCCAGATCTGATCAAGAGTTATTGCAAACATAAGACTCCAGGGGGAGTGATCATGGCCTTGATATCAAAATCTATCTAACCAAGTCCACCAAAAGAATTGGAAATTGACAAAAAATTATTTAATTCTATCCAATATTTGAACCAAGTTTGTATTAGAAAGTCGTAGTAGAGTTTATTGATTGGAATCTTCTCATTAAAAAGAAAATAATAAGGATAGACCAAATTGAAGCTAGTAACGGATCAAACTGCTTCTTCACCGTTAGTACTGTAGCCATGCCCCATGACTTAAAGGCAATTTTCTGAATTAACCCAAAAAGATAGTGACTTTACCGTTGGAAATCCCATCTTCAAATAAACTCAGAAAAAAGTTGCATAAAAATAAAAACTGTTTCATCATCAGGGAGATTTATTTTACCCATAATTTTCAAGAATAGGGAAATTTGTTAATCATCTTAGCAGGGCATTTAAATGAAAAAACCTTGTCATTAGGACAACCAAAGGAAGCAGATAAAGGCTAATTAATTAGAAAAACTAAATCATATCAGACAGTTTGAAGCCATTACATTGTCTCAAATGAAAAAGCAAAATTCATAAAACTTAACACAGTATGCAACTCAAGAAACAAAAAAACCTTGTGATATGGCTAAAACTCTAACTAGAAGCACAAATGTCTAACACATTACTCACTTCCGATGTTTTAGTCGAATAAACTGAAGCCCATATCCTGTAGAAAGCAAACATGATAAACACAATCATTAGCAACAGAATCATGAATTTACCAAATAACAATCAAATAGTTGCAATGCTATAATTTTCAAACTTACATCATCGGACTCTTCTTTTTCTTCAACCTTCTTTTCCTCCTTTGCTTCGGCAGCAGGTGCGGCACCACCAGCTGCAGCACCTCCAGCAGGTGCAGCAACAGCAACGGCACCACCACCAGAAGGCACTGCAGCCAACTTTTCCCTTCCACTAGCTATAAGCTCAGCAAAGTCTTTTCCCTTGACTTGAGTCAAGAGCAACTCAATCTTCTCATCCTCAGCCTCAACTCCAACTAATTATCATAAAACCCCACAAAATAATCACTACAGATAACTCAATCTAAGTTTCCTTCACATCATGGAGGAAAAAATCATTAAAATTAAAACTTTAAATAACATATAAAATAATTATATTATATATTTTCTCCTACAATGGCAGGCAACAACAGATAGGCAGACAACAAAATCCAGATAAATCAGCAAAATCCATGCTTGGTTTACAGATTAAAAACACAACAAAACCCTAATCAACTGTAATATTGAAAATTCAGAGTCAACATTACAAAACTAACTAGACAACGTAAGTTTTTATTAACTATATATCTCATATTTCCATTCACCTGGTTAACAATTCCATAAAACCCCCAAATCAAATGTATTCGGATTGAACAGAATGGAAAAAATGTGTCATTTATGGATCGATTACATAATGAAAATACAAAAAAAAAAAAGCACAAAAATGTAACGAGGTTAGAAATGACGAGAGAATAATAATAAGCATGAACTGGAATGACGCACCTGCGCCAAGAATGCTTTTGATATCATCAGCTGAAGGGGATGAATTTCCTCCCAATTGGGCCAAGCAGTAAGCAGCGACAACCTTCATATCTGATTGAAAAATAAGCAAAAACAACAATGGTTAGTAACAGAGATCAATTAAACGTAGAAATGCGGTTGATTGGGAAAAAAAACAAAAACATACTCGCTGAGAATGAGAGGAACTGTGATCTCGATCTCGCGCTAGGGTTTCTACGGATAGAGGGAGAGGCGCATAGAAGTGGTCGACTTGTTTTATAACCCTCACTAGGGGTTTCGCCTTTCCTTTGTTTTTTTGGCAACTGGGTCACGGCCCATTGGCCCAAAATAACCAAAACAGAAGGCCCATACTTCCTACAGCCCCCCAACTACTCACTGGCCACCCCCAAACTATGCGAAAAGACCAAAATGTCATTAATGAAACACACGCTCCCCTTTTTCTGGGATTATGAAGGTTTGGAACCAAAGTGCTGGGTGTTATTTCTTGGCAGACACCCCCTTTAATGACAAGGTTAACACGTCCGAAAGTTAAAAACCGAACCAATACGGATTCAAAAAGTCGTACCTAGGCAGACATCCCTATTTATGAATTTCTAACAAGTCCGAAACTTTATAACCGAACGAGTCCGAAAGTATGTGACTGAAATGGTACTTACTCAAAGTGTCAAACCTCTGCAAAATATTGCAGCACTGTATGACAGATATTTTGTGTTTCAACGATTCAGATTCCACCGACCATTATCATCAACGGCCTAAAATCAGTCAAATATGTCAGAAAAAGGAGTGGCTGAAATTTTCTTTGGAAAATGTTCCACAACGAATAAAATTTCAACGGTTCTGATTTCTGATCATCAATTAAAATCAACGGCTCACATTCGACTACACCTATTATAAATAGGTTCTCACTTTTCACTAAGTGTCACAAACACCCCACTAACATTTCTGCTTATTCATCCATGCTTCTTCACAAACACCCCACCCTTTGAAATGGATATGGAGTTGACATCAACTCAATACTCAGATGACGCCTTCTTGACTGTCCTTCATCACCGTGGAAGTATCACCTCCAGGAAAGATGATGTTTGGTTTCGAGAGGGAGAGTGGCGTAAAGAGGTACGTTGTGTTACTTACCGCAAGCCCACTTATGGAAAACAGCTCTATTCACTATTTAGCTATGGAGATTCGCAGCGACGACGACGTACGCACTATAATGGAAACACATTCACATTTTCCAAGATACCGTCCATTGGAGTTGTTTGTCGAAACAATGTGCACTCCGAACGAGGTCATTTTTCTTTTGAGATAGGGACCGTGATTCTGTTTGTTAACTTTGTAGTTCGTTATGCTTTCTGGTTGTTAAGTTTGTAGTTCGGTATGTTTGTATTGTGATGAACGATTATGCACTTCATGAATAAAATGCGAATTTTAAATAAAAATAAACGAGTACTTAAATGTAAGTTACAAAGTCATATAAAAATACAACCAAAACAAAGTCCAAACAACTACTGTGTCTGCCTCCCTCTCCTCTGGTAGACATAGCCATACTTCCTAACTCCTCGCGTGAATGGCCTCACCAATAGGGATGTCAATTTGGGCCCGGCCCACTGGCCCGGCCCACTGGCCCGATTTTTTGGGCGGGCCCGGGCTCTAAAAATAGTAGCCCAAAATGAATGGTATGTTTTTTGGCCCGGCCCGATTGGCCCGATGATATAATTGGGCCGGGCCGACCCATGGGCTTCGGACTGGCCCGTTTCTTTTTATTTTATAATAATATATAATGTAAATAATATAATGTATAATATTTTTTTGAAGATAATATAATATATAATAAAAAAGATAGTAATAATATTATTAGTATAGTATATAGTAAGATGAGTATAGTATATATATTAAGATATTTTGTCAAAAAAATCTACAATATTAAAAAAAAGTTTTCCATTCCACAAATAACTTTGTTTTCAAATTTTTTTAAAATATGTTTTAATATTGGGCCGGCCCATTGGGCTGGCCCGTGGGCCCGTGTGCCAGTGTTGGGCGGGCATGGGCCTTGAATTTCGCAGCCCATTAGAATATTGGGCGGGCCCGACCCTGCCCATATACACTGTTTGGCCCTATGGGCCGGGCCGGGCCGAGCCCGACCCATTGACATCCCTACTCACCAAGGACTTCAGCCTATCGAGTATGGTCCACGTACGGGTCTACCATCCCTAGAAGAACCACCTCCCCTAGTCTTTGTCATCCCTAAAAAAACCATTAAACATAAATTAAAATTCAAAAAAGAAAATCAGAAGCGCCCAATAGGGTTCGGAAGTTTAAATTCGAACTGGTTCGGAATTTCATTTCCGGACGCTCCATTGAAAAAACCAACAACGCAGGTTCAGAAGTTTGAGGCTGAACCCGTTCGTTAACAAACTACCGAACCATGTCAAAATACACGGGTTTGGAAATAAACTTTTGAACCATGCAGAGATCAAAAAAAATAGAAACGAAAGGGAAGAAGAGTGTGAGTACCATACCTGTTTGATTGCGTGACTGAGTGAGAGAGATGGATATGGAAGTGAGTGAGAGAGTGAGGAAGGTGAATGAATAGGGAGAAGAGGGAGAAGAGTGCGAGAGAGATTGTGAGAGAGGGATGGTTCGATGGTTTTAGGGTTGGAAAGGGGGGTGTGTGAGAGAGGGAGAGTGTGAAAAATGAGTTTAATGTAGCAAGGGTATTTTGGGGATATTGGGGGGTTGGGGGTGTCTAGTGAATAGGGGGTGGGGTGGTAGGAAGTATGGCCCAAACAGAAGCGCACGAGCATGCCCTCGAGGAAAATTAGTATGTGATACATCAAGAGAAATATGACTTGAGCCAATTGAAACGAACACATCGTACCACTAAAATTAGTTTTTGTTTTGTCCTTTTCCTGTGGTGTGATTGAGTAATCATTAGAAGCTCCAATGTTGAATGTTGAATGTTGAGAGTGTAAGCTACTACCCCTGTTTCACAATACATGTCCTTGTTAGAATTAATTTTGTTTCATTTTATTTATTGTTTTCAAAGTTCAATGCAACATTAGTTATTGTTTTGTCAATTACCCTTATCTATTTATTATAGAGAGAGAAATATGTATAATGAAATAATAAATAAGTGAAATAGTGGGAGTATAAAGCTTTTGATATTTTTCTTATTACTTATGTGACGTATGATTTGCAACCTTAGAGCATCTCCGATGGTTAACTCACCATGGGTTTTTAAGTGGGCTCCACAATACCATTTCATTTTTAAGCATCCACCACCACTAATATTTTTGCATACAAACCGAAATTAAATGGTTCTTTCAAACGCGCTCAACAGTCAACTCCAGTCTCAAACGGTGTTTTTTTGGCATTCATTTAGAAACACGCTGGCAATAAGAACTCCAACGAACCGTTTGAGATGCCATTAGGAAATCACCTATGTATGAGTGTTTTCAAGTGAGGCTCCTTGCGTTAGATCATGACTAAATGTCTATAGCTCATGAATATCGGTAACACATAGAGCCTATTGGTGCAAACAACATACCAAGAATTGTGGGAGTATTATATGATTGTTAGATTTCTAAGACACTTGAAGTATATTTGGCTCATTAAGCTTAGCTATACTAACTCATTGGTATAAGTCTTACACTATAGTTCTACAGTTAAAATAAATGCAAAAATGAGATAGTAATTTACATGGAACCCTTTATTAACCTTAGACATTATACCAAATTCCAAGGAACCAAAATTAGGAGTAACAAATAAATTACTTCTCTTTCATCTTTTGACCAGTACTGACTAGGTGTATGACATACATACAAATTTCTTTTGTCACAAAATTGTACGTGAACAATTTCCTTCTGTTTATATCTCGTTTTCATCCTCCTTGTGTCTTATATGATTGAACAATCAAGAGGTTGTATGCCAGCAATGGATGGACTCAGACACGCCTGTACTCGTCTCCACAATCACCAATCACTTTAAGCAGATCCTTTCCTTGATGCTTCTCTGTTGTTCACATCATCTTCATCAAGAACAAGTGAGAACATAGCATTGCAGTCTTGAATATGGTCTGACAAGCCAAATTTGACTCCAACCATAGATTCTGCTACGGCCGGCTGCAGGTTTGACCATAATCAAGATAAAAGGAATATCCATCAGAGCTTGTCCAATGTAATAATAATATGAAATTTCAAGTTAAGTAGATAACAAATTCCTGCAAATCAACTTCACCTGATCCAATATATACTTCACAGCAACAGTTGCGATTGAAACACCGTGCTTAGTAGCTACTTGTTTAAGAGTCCGAAGAAGTCCCTAGAACAAACCCCATCCTCCCCAAGCATCCACCATCTGCCACGTGATGCAAAGTATAACAGAACACATGAATGTATACAACTATGTCACATGAACAAAAAATTAAATCTCACTCTCCACATGTTCTCATGCAGGGAAAGCAACAACCCCCATTAATAAGGTGGCCATGCTAATGCATTCCCTCGATGTAAGCACACAATGCAAAGAGAAAAAATGAATGGAAGTATCAGTTAGGATACTTGGTCGTTAACAGATATAATGTCGCCCTTGTTTATTTAATATTATGCGAGTCATACACCATTTTTCTGTTTAAACGTGGACCGCCCAATGGTGTCATCATCTAATCAGCATCGCCTATCGCACAGAGGAGACCTTTGTACAAGTATAAACTTTCCCTTTAATAGTTATGTAAAATGTTAGTGAAGTACATTATTTACTTATTAGTTTTGTGTTTTGTAGGTCTTTTTGAAGGATGATTCTCCAATACCCACTCTTAGTGTCAAAAATTACATTTTATACCATGTCAAAAATATAGTTGGCATGTTGGTTTATGCCTTTATGGAGCAAAATACAAGAACAAATGCATGTTGAAGACTTTGGTGACTTGGACACACTACAAGAAAACAAGGATTTACCGACGGATTTTTCCGCCGGTAACGTACCAAATCCGTAGGTAATGTCACATTACCGACGAACAAAATCCGCCGGAAAAACGTCCGTAGGTAATATTTTCCGGCGGAATTTCCGCCGGAAATTACCGACGGAAATTCCACCGGAAACTACGACAAATCCGCCGGTAAAGATTTGATTAATTTATTAAGTTTTATTCGAAAACCGCCGGTAACACAGAAAAACCTCCGGAAACGTTTTTCGTTTATTAAAAAAAACCGCCGGTAATTACGAAAAACCGCCGGTAAAAATATTATTTTTTTATTAAAAAACCGCTGGAAATTTTTTTGGGATTCAAAAACCGCCGGTAATAAAAAAACCGCCGGTAAATATATTACTATTTTTTTCCTAAAAAACCGCCGGTAATTAGTAATCTCCGCCGGAAATAATATAATAAATTTTTTTTTATAAAAATTCAAATAATCGAATTTTTTTTTTAAAACAGTGAAAATTAAATATTTAAATTATTAAATAAAAGACAATAATATAATAAATTATAATTAGAATATATGGTATTACTATAAAATAAAACATATAACTAATATTTGTTTAAAAACATACCGTGAAAAATTTGCAAACACGTAAAGATGAGCGAAATTTTGGAATGGAAGAAAAGAATATGAGAGTTAATAAGTGTATGGAAGAGAAAATGAGAGTATGTAAGGAGAGTGAATGAGAGAAGAAAAAAAATGAAAGATGAGTGAATGGGGATGAAGAAATTCGGAATTGGTGAGATGAAGGAATGGGGAAGATGGAAGATGAATGAATGGAGATGAAGAAATTCGGAATTGATGAGATGAAGGAATGGGGAAGATGAAAGATGAGTGAATGGGGATGAAGTAATTTGAAATGGGTGAGATGAAGGAATGGGGAAGATGAAAGAGATGAGTGAATGAAGAAATTCAGGAATGGGGAAGATGAATGAATTGGGAAGAAAGGGTCTTATTTATAATTCGGTTAAGGGATACATTTCCGGCAGTTTTAAACCATTTCCGGCGGAATCTGTTTGAAATTTAAAACTTTCCCACCAACGGTTAGAAATTTCCGCCGGAATTGGGCAGTTTCCGGCGGAAATTATTTTTTTACCGAATTTTAAAAAACCGCGGGTAACTACACGTTTCCGGCGGATTATTTTGAAATTCAAAATTTGGACAACGGCTACATGTTTCTGGCGGATTTATCTGTTTGCGGCGGAAATTAATTTGAAATTCGACTTTTCAAAACCGCCGGTAATTACACGTTTCCGGCGGTTTTTTTGGTCTGTTATTTCCGGCGGTTTTCTCCAAGTTTCCCGGCGGAAATTTCAAATTTCCCTCCTCTCCAAAAAACCGTCGGTAATAGTCGTTACCGTCGATTTTAAGTTTTCTTCTTTTCAAAACCCTTTGCGGCGGAATATTCCGCCAGTAACTCACTCAAAACCGCCGAAAAGATACCGGTGGAAATTAAACCGCCGGAAAATCCACACATTCCGCCGAAAATCTTTCGTGGGAAAAAATCTGTCACTAACTACTTAAAATCCGCCGGAACCGTATAGACGGATTAATTCCGCCGGAAATAAACAGTCGGTAATTCCAGTATTTCTTGTAGTGACAATTGATGGAAGTTGTGAAAAGAAAGTTAGGACCACGATCTGCTGCTGTCAAAGTTGACAAAAGTCACTGTAGTTACCCTCTTTAATCACCATTAGATACACTCCTTGAAAAATTCGAGCCTTTGATCTATTTTATTTAATAAAAAATTAAAAGTGGAGAGAGATAGAGAGAGGTAATTGCAGTGAATCCAATTCTCTATTAATGGGGTAGTTATCAGTAGTTTATTTATTATTTTAAATAAGACAAGTGTATGTCATAGATTAGGGAAGTTACTCCAAGAGACACTTGTCATGATCTCTGTATTTAGGAAGTTAGTTTCCTTTGTCTATATATACTTGTAAGATCATTGTAATAAGGATTGAAACTTGTAAGCACTCTGCATATTCTAAGTCCCCACTGACGCTAACAGATAGACGGGTCACTACAAATGTTCCCAAATATTTCAATTCCAGTATTTTCCTTTCATATTTTTACTTTTATTTTCTTTATGTTTTTTTTGCTTGAAATATTCATGGTGTTCACTCCTTCCTAGGTTTGATTCCCATGTTTCTTTTGTCCCTTTTTTAATATTCTATCTTCAAATTTTGTTCATTTTATCAATTTTGAGTCCGTTTTTGATTCGAATGGTGATGTGAACGAATTCTTCTCTATTTTTTGCTTTAAATTTGTGATCGGAGTTACTTATTTATCGGGAAAGTCCCGTTTTCGTTAAATTTTAATTTTGTGTTGACAGACTTGATTTCCAACCAAAAATCACCATCAACAAAAATGGCACGCCCGGTGGGACTCGGTAAGGGTAATGTGTATCACAATTTCTTTATGAGTTCAATCTTTAATGATTGCTCATTCGCCGAAGAAAAAATTGGAAATATGCTTCAGTATTTATGAAGGTGTGTCTTTGCACTTAATTATTGCCTTCCATTGTTTTGCCAACAAATATATTTGTTTGGTAATCGATGATAGAACCAATTCTACAAAAGACATGTATTATTGGCCTTTAAGGCCAAGAAGAAGAACCAAATGGCCTTCGAGGCCAACATGATTATTGTCGTAGAAGAGTGGCCTTCTTCCATTTTAATACTTATTTTTTCTTCTGTAAATCATTGATTTGAAGAAAAAGAGAGGATATTCACTTTGATTGAAAGGAAGGAATGCCACAAGATTTAGTATATACAAATACAAATGTATATCTTAATAGAAGAGTCAGTATCTTTTGATCCTGAGAATATTTTAAAAGATTTGAAATAGCCATTGTTATGAAATTTTCATAAAAAAAGTACCAATTCCATTGTATTAATGCCAATATAATGATGGATGGTTACATTAAGAAAAGAGGCGTGGATTGAGGCCAACATCTGGAATATGTATTACAATCAATGGAAGGACATCTGTTGCAATATGATAATCCATTTTAAATACATGGCAAAACACAGCATGAAAGGGTGCATTCGAAATGTAGAATTCTACTGCCTTTTAGATGCCACGCCATATATCTTTAAGGCTCAAAAAAGGGTGGTGGAAATTCAGTGTAAATGTCCAAACATTCTCTATCTTATTGCACCGGAACATTGGCAGGAGTTTTTGCATCTAATGTGTATTGAGGAAGGCATGGAATCTGCCAGAGTTTTTTTGTCGAATGTGCATACATGGTTGTATTCGAGATTTATCAAAGAGCATGGCAAGATCATTATGAAGTCTACAGTTATATATGATATTTGAATGGCTTGGTAATTACATTCGAAAAAGCCAACATGCAGTAAAGTTTGAAATGCCAATTTTCGAAATTTCGAATGCCAATTTCAACAGTTTCAATTGCCAATTTCGAAGTTTCGAATGCCAAATTCGAAGTTTCGAATGTCAATTTCAACAGTTTTGAATGCTAATTTTGAACGCCAATTTTGAAGTTTCGAATACCAGTTTTGAATGCCAATTTTGAAGTTTTGAATGCCTGTTTCGAATGCCAATTTCAACAGTTTCGAGTGAAAGTTTTGAATTCCAATATCGAAGTTTCAAATGCCAGTTTTGAATGACAATTTCAAAGTTTCGAATGCCAATTTCAACAGTTATCAAGAAAAATTGTCAAAAGGAATTTGTTGAAAGTGCATGCATGGTGGTATTCAAAATATTTTTTTAAGAGCTTGGCATGAGCATTATGAAGTCTATAGTCATTTATGGTATTCGAATGGCTTGGTAAAGTGCATGCATGGTGGTTTTCGAGATTTATCAAAGAGCCTGGC
The DNA here is from genome assembly GCA_039519185.1 of Astragalus membranaceus. Taxonomy (NCBI): domain Eukaryota; kingdom Viridiplantae; phylum Streptophyta; class Magnoliopsida; order Fabales; family Fabaceae; genus Astragalus; species Astragalus membranaceus. The sequence continues at coordinate 213,840,941 of CM076846.1, read as the reverse complement.
ATGAGCATTATGAAGTCTATAGTCATTTATGGTGTTTGAATGGCTTGGTGTTGAATTCGAAAAAATTAGTGTATATACTTGTTAGATCATTGTAATAAGGGTTGGAACTTCTAAGCACTCAACATATCCTAAGTCCCCGCTAATGCTACCAGATGGATGGGTCATTGCAAGATTCATGATGTTTACTCCTTCCTAGGTTTGATTCCCGTGTTTCTTTTAAGTCCCTTTGTTACTATTTTATCTTCAAATTCGGTTCATTTTATCAATCTTGAGTCCGTTTTTGATTCGATTGGTGATGTGAACGAATTCTTTCTCTATTTGTTGCTTTAAATTTGTGATCAGAGTTACCTATTTACCAGGAGAGTCCCTTTTTCGTTTGATTTTAACTTTGTGCTGATGGACTTTATTCCCAACCAAAAATCACCGTCAATACCCACCCACCTCGAATCTAATCTAGCAAGTTCACAGATTGGATGCAGCACATGAATGGAACAAGCCATATGTCAACTACATGCAATATTGGAGGTCGCAACGACTAGCGTAAAAAGAAACACATCAATTATTCAACGCTTAGCTTAAACACACAAGAAACACTACAATTTAAACAATAATAAACGTTTTATTTTAATACATGCATCGCAATAATAATATTTCAGAGTTGATGCAGAGACACAATGATATTGTACACGCTTCTGGATCCATGTAGCTCGTCCATTATCTCGTCAGTCGGCTTCAATAGCACGACGACATAGAGCTCTATATAATTGGCGATAGCAAAATCGTAAAATTTGGCGAACATCATTTCTATGTCGTTGTCGTTGTTGATAATCATTTGCTCTTGTCCAACAATGCACACATGAAGTCAATAGTAATCTCACTTGCGGGTGGTCCAACTCCGAATTTCTGGTGAATCGTTTGCTTCATTTCATCAATGGTCATGCATTCCTTCATCCTAAACCTTTTTGGATAATCAGACTCGAACTTTGACTATCAACGGGTGTAACTCTTCCGTTGTAATATACCACAATCATGGACGTATCCATGGAGAACTGTGTTGGCTGAGAGAGATCCATTGGTGAATTTAGGAATTGTGTTTGTGGTCATGTAGCATCTCAATTTATAAATCGTATATTTAGATCTGCTTTGTTAAAAGTGTAAGTCGATTATTGCCTGTTGATTTCACTTTGCACCATGAACAAATTGGAATTGTTTGTTCCTAACATACAACACACATTAATCGAAAAAATAATAGATAGGATTTCTTGATACATATCGCTCCAAAAGGTTCAGCAAATGTATTACATAATAAGAAAATCCATACATATGATTTCCTGTCAACAAATGTGACACATAAAAAAAAAATTAAATCATCTCCAATAACTTGCCTCGAAACGACTTCCACAAACAACGACAATAAAATATTATAATATTATTATTATTTATAAATAAAATAGTTTAGGTGAGTTGGGCTCCGGGGGCTCACCAGAGTCAGAGCAGCTGAGCAGGCCTCAAGGTTCTTTGAGCGCTTACAAATGTACTTAAAGTACGCCATTGCGGGGTGTAAGCCGACTCTTTATCAACTGAGCCAACCTTCATTGGCAAAATATTATAATATTAGATAATACAATTAATACGAATGAACCCCATGTACAGGGCTATGTGTTGGAACTCCTTAGCAACCATGTGCTTCGTGTATGGATCCCCCAGAAGACATAGTCCGGTGTCAGCTTGTCCAACACGAGGCGATATGGGAAATTCTTTTTTACATCTCTGATTGCTCTCCAGCAAGCGGCACGAAGGATCTGCTCAACATAATTCTTCATAAGCTCCCTAGACCCAATCGAGACACATTGGAAGTGCTCGAAGAACCATGCTTGTAAATGACATGTAAATTGAGTTAATATACAAATAAAACCTAAGCTGGAATGAATTTAACAAAAAAAAGTGACAAACTTGAAGCAACGTCATATAGGATGCCATCTGCCTACATGTGCCTCTACTAGCATCTCATAGATGCTCGTACGTGTAGTAACAAGTCATGGCACCCTATGTGTAACTGCCAACCAATGTCATGTCTCGCAACATTGCTAAGTAGTTTACCTTCACCTTCTCCCTATAACTGGCAAAATGGGTTACCCGGCCTGCACTGGGCTCGGGCTTCTACGATTCGGGCCAAAAATCCTGGGTTGCAATTCAGGCTCAATTTTTTTGGCCCAAGCCCAGCCCTATGCAGGCTACGGGCTTTTCGGGCTAGCCCGCAATGTGCGCCATTTTTTTTTCTATTTCTCTTTTAACGCACTGAACTGTATAAATAATTGAATCAAATTGATCAATTATCATCAGTTATTAGTTTTCAATCTTTTAGCACCACTGCAGTTTAAGTTTTCAATATTATAATCTCTATATATTAATCCTAGAAGCCTCTCCAGTTGTACAAGCGGGAATACTACAAACCATGCAAACTTTTACGTGGATTTTAACAATAATCAGGCACCAGAAGCGGGAAATTAACAAGCCATGCAAACAATTACGTAGGTTTTACACCATTGGGAGGGAAATTTCATGCACCCAATCTGAACAACTACTAAATATGGTCTCCCATGTCAACAAGTATTAAATATTGTTGCAAAAGTAGTAAATATGGTCTCCCATGTCAACAAGTATTAAAGCCAAACTTTGACAAAATGGTTCCACATACAACACATCCCTACCCCCAACTGTATCCTTAATGGCCATTGTACTCTCCCCTTGGTCCCACAAGGAAACAAGCGTTTCTTCTACTATACTCAACTTTGGCTATATATAACTCTCCTATACTCAACTTTTGGAATAGCCAATCCTATACCATGGATCTGATTAAACAACTTTTCTCTTTCTTAAGAAAAACAATTCTGCACACACTTGTCTCTCCCTTCAAAAAAACAAGTGAACCTCTCCTTTCTCTCTCCTTCAAATGCTCTTCTTTCTTTCAAACTCACCACCACCGCCACCCACCTTGGTGCATGGTTCACCGCCGTTTCAAAACTGAGAAGCGTTCGCCAAATCACCGCTGCAAATGGTTATTCAAAGAGAACCAGGTCAAATAGAACCAAGATTGAAAACAAAATTTCGAAGCCGCCAAGAGATTTTGCTCAAGCTCAAGTAAGTTTCCTATTCGTTTTGAGCTTAATATTATCTCTAAATTTAATGGTTTCTCAAGTAAGTTTTCCAACTCTAATAGATTCAAATTTTTTGAAGGTGGAAGTAATGATTGCTCAAATAAGTATTAAAAGAATAAAGAAATGAGGAAAGAGAGAAAGTAATGATATTTGCAGTACTGATTTATCTTTAATGTATTGTTTATTTTGAAATACAAATAAACATAGTTGTCGTTGTAATGATTTTTGCAGTTTGGTCATACAACTCGCAATATGTATCTTTAATGTATTGTTTATTTTGAAATACAAATACAAACTTACTTACCAAATGCACTTTTTCTTTTCAGCTGAGTCTACCTCCTATGACTGATCATCATCTTCAAGTTGGTAGCTAAATTACTCCTGCAAAAATATTTGTTCAGAGCATAGTTGGTGGACAAAGGTTCACTACATACAAAAATTTCTGTAATTTCTATTCACTCTTGTGAACTTTGTGTAAGCAACGATATTTGATTGCCTTTATCTATAACAAGGGAGATTTGCAATTTAAAAAACAAACAATTCTGATCAGTGCTTATACATAACCCCCACCTCCAATATACAATTCTCTATAACAGGGAACAATGGTTTTTGCAAACAACAAACAGCTTATCGATAGACAATCAAAAAATTTTAGGTGTGAAATTCCGAGCAACCTTACCAAAATACAATTCTCTATAACAGGGAACAATGATTTTTGCAAACAACAAACAACTTTTCAAAGATAGACTATCAAAGATTTTTAGGTGTGAAATTCCTAGCAACCTTACCAAAAAGTATTGTTAAGTATATCTTTAGGTTTTTTAAAATTATGTTATTGTCAACTCATAAAACTCATGATCTGTAAAAGATAAAATCAGGTTATTTCAAATGAAATTTTCTTTCTTAACTTTACCACAATATATAGTCATTTAGACACAAGTTTTGATAATTTTCTACTCTACTATATAACAGGTTTTAACAAAGCATAATACCATTTGGTCAGTCAACTCAAAATAGCAGAAAATGCTGATTAAAAAATTCCCCCAATTAATCATATCTCCATGAAATTGATTCATGATTTCCCCAAACTTCAAGAATATGAAAAATCGTCATCAAATAGGAAAACTAAAATACTGTTGACCATCATTCTCAAAGTCAGATTCAATGAACTAAATACTATCATAAATCCCAAATACAACAGACATAGAAATATAACAATAGCATATGTAAAATCAATCATATTTAGCAATAAGTGAAGGTAGTCTCTACAATATGTGTGTGTGTGTTAGTCTACTATTATGCTTTATTATCATTTCTATTGTTATCATTCCCCAATATTTTAGAAACTAATTTACTAATAATATACAAAATAACATACCGAAAAGACCAACTTTGCTTATAATACACATCCAGGGTAAAAATAACCCGTGTGTTGATCAAGATTAACTTTACTAATAATATACATAATCAAGATTAACAGATCTACCTGTGTGTTGATCTTCGTAACTGCCAGCTACGATTATCATCATATTCACCAAATCAGAACCAGCCAAAAATAACAACAGAAGTGGAAGTATGGTTCAGAAAAGAACGGAAAACACCAAGAAACGTGGTAGACGTAACCTCATATCGTTGGCCGTGAAACAACCGCAAGTCCTCCCTCTCTATTCGTCCTAAGCGCGCACCACCATCATCTCCGTCGCGAATGTCAGACAGATCCTTCACTACCATTAGTCGCCGCGAAACCCCCATCGCCGTCGTTTTCTCCGGCGTTCTTATCGCCGTCAACCATCGTCTTCTCCTGCGTAGCAGCACCACATTGCTACCAAGTGACATCACCGCCGTAGTTGTCCCTCTGACTGGCAATTCACCTCTCCGGCGTGATTTCCTTCTCAGTCGCTTTCCCTCTTTCTTCGTTCCCTTCTCTTTCTCTGTTTTCGGGGAACTCCCACTCTTTCTCTCTCCGACATCCTCTTCTCCCTCTCTCTGCTGGCCGTAACTTTCACGAGCCCTCTCCTTCTCTCATTTTCTCTCTCTGCAAATTACCCCTTTCCTTTTATACTGTTTTCATTCATTTATTTAAAATAAAATAAAAATTAGATTACTAACAGAACCTTCATTTTTATTTCGTACACCCCCTATAGAAGCCCATTTTTGTAACACATGCCTGTTCCCAACAAACAGAATTGGACTATGTTTACTGCACCCCAGTATTAATAATACGAGCCCCACTGCTAATCACACCCTTTATTACCATTTTCCGACCTAATAGGTTTTTCTAATTATTTTCCCTTATTCCTTTTACTACTCTGTAATCTGTTTTTCTATTATAATTAATTTTGCCAATTCTATTTTCAAAAAAACTTCATTTTAAATACATATATAATATTGTCACCCTACTATTCATGCAAACAATTTCCACAAATATAGCTGCATCCATTAAGAAAACTAATTAATAAATTAATTTTTTTTCCAACCGATTCAGGTCACTATTTTACATACCACATTCGACATCTATTTAATCTGTATAACTTGTTCCAACAGATGTAGGAATCACACTAGCCCGTGCACCGCACGAGTTTTTGTCCTAGTACTCTTTTATAGAAAAAAAAACAAAAAGAGAACGAGCATGTTGATAAAGAGGAGAAGAATAATAAAGGTAAACCAGAGACAACCCATAGAATCATATGACACTATATTGGTTTTTGTTGGCTTGTACATGACTGTGCTCCCTACATCACTTATATCCTTTTTTGGTACATATATCAGTTATATCTTTGGAGTAACAACTTTTTCAATCTCAAAATTTCACTTATAACAAAATTAACTAAACACAGAGGCAACTTATACCAATAGGAATAGGTGATATCTAGCTTTGGCTTTGTAGCTTTTAGAATTTGGCACTTGATAAAAGGCATAAAGTGATTCATTTTAATTAGGGGTGTCAAAGTGATCCATTTGTCTACTGGATATCCGGTCCGTCCATAGCAAAATCCATCCGTTACAAACAAAAAAATAATAATGGATTGGATTGGATCCATCCACTTGATTTGTGGATGGTTGTGATCCATCCATTAATTTTTTTAAATCCAATGGATTATCAATAAGTAGAAGATCAAAATCCAATGGATAATTATTTTTTTTGACTAAAATCAATTGGATAATTATAAAAAATACATTTTTACAAAAAACTATTTCTAAAAACAATTTTCAGTTTTTTTTTAAAAGGACTTTCCAATTTTAAAATTTTTTTCCAATTTTTTTTTTTTAAAATTCAGAAAAAAAAATATATTATATATTTTTTGACAATATAATATATATATATATATATATTAATATAATATATATATATATATATATTAATATATAATATATATAATATTATAAATAGCACCACCATGACTGGCGGCCGGCCGCCGGAGAGCCGCCGTGACCGCCGCCGTATCACCACTGTCGACCACCGTCGGCTGCCGTGCCGGCCGCCGGAGCTCCGCCGCCGGCCGCCGCTTCCACCACCACCTCATATATAAATATATATTTATATTATATGTAATATATATTTATATATTTATATTATATATAATATATATTTATATTTTAACAATATTATATATAAATATATATTTTTAAATATTTTTTTTTTCAAAAAAAAGTAATTTTTTTTTTGCTGCAACATTAAAAAAAAAATTCATAAAAAGATTTTTTTATTAAAAGATTTTTTTATTTTTTAAAGGTATTAGTGGATGGATCGGATATCCATCCATAAAAAAGTTGTTAATGGATGAATTAGATGGACTTTTTTTGTCCATGGATGAATTGGATTGGATTTGTTTGATACAATCCTAATGGATATAAATTTTTTAATGGATTTCTCTAATCCATCCATTATAATCCATATCCATATCCATCCAATCCATCCATTTTGACACCCCTAATTTTAATCCAGACAAACTAATACCAAATATGTTGAATAGCATCCATGAAAATTCTTTAACCACCGTATGAACTTCCACACCGATCGCCAACGACGCGAGACCGTTCACACGTAGTTAGCCTCCATTGTCGAACACACTTGCTTGATTTTCCCTAATCTCCATCGTTCAAGAATCTGAAATCCAAATTCCAAAGTTCTAAATGTTAGTCTGATTAAGATTTTCTAATTATCATTTGATGAAGCCACAGTGTACAGGTTCATTGCCATACTCAACCTCCTTATGTGCTTCGTCCCTTATCCCCATATGCGGCTTCCCTCTTTCACTAAAATAGGAATAAGTTATCTTTGTATTGTGAGGTTAAAGCTGTAATGAAAATGAAATATGGCAAGCATATTATTCAACAGAAAAAATGGTAGAAGAAATGGATTAGAGATAGGAGGGTAGAATGTGAAAAAATAGGCAAACATGTGGAGAGTAGAATAAGGGGCAAAAAACCCACTCTAGCCCAAAAAAAATATTTTCCAAAATAACACCTTTTTTAGATTATTTAATAAACTATAACACATTGCAAATTTAGGCTAGAAGTCGCCCCCACAGGCCACGACTTTTTTTTTTGCTTTTCATGTTCAGAAGTCGCCCCCAGGGTGACTTCTGAACTGTGTTTTTTTATTTTTATTTTATATTAATTTAAATAAATTTAATTTAATTAATTTAGAAAATTAATATTGTTAATTCTAAATTAATTATTAAATTTGTGGTGAAAAAAAATTTTGAACACATTAATGTGTTTAAAAGTGTCAGTAAGACCTCGTGCGTCCAAAAGTGTCGGCAACATCAAGACCTTTGAAAAAAACACCAAAAAACCGTTTGTTTTGTAATGTAAAAATTAGTTTTTTACTATGTTTTGACCACTTTTAATCATATATTTTTAATTTATTTAAATAAAAAAATATCTACCGTGTAGAAGAGGTATAAAACTATTGTGTTGAGTTATGAAATATGAGATACGGATTAAGCGACGAGGAATTAGCACCAGCCTGCTCCTGAAGCCTCCGAAGATATGCAACTGATTCAGGCGTACCAGAGTGGACACCAAACAGATTATAGAACATATTGTCGTCGCTGCTAGCAGTATAATGCGAAAATTATGACAGAAAATAAAAAACAAGTAAAACCTCATAAAAAAATTATAACAACACCACTAAAAATCTAATAAAATCGAAAGAAGATTATACAATTTTTTTTAGATTTTTCGGAGATTATGAAAAATTCAAAAAATTCATAAAAAATAGTAAACTATGAAATTTGAGATCTTTGATTTTTTTCGGATTTAATAGCTGTGGTTTCAAGACAATCGGAGAAGATTTTCCGAAAACCGATTTTTAGTCTAGAACCCCAAAACTGAGTAGTGGTCTATAGCAATAAATGAAATTGATATAATTTTGTAATTAATTTTGAATTAACAATATTAACTTTTTAAAATAATTAAATTAATTAATTTAAATTTATATAAATTCTTATAAAGAAATCAAAAAAATAAAAAAACACAGTTCAACAGTGTTCAAGGCGGAATTTTTGCTTTGTTTTGTTTTTTACTGACACTTTTGGACGACACTTTTTCACTCACGAGGTCTTACTACAACGATGAATTTTTGCTTTGTTTTGTTTTTTAATTTATTTGTAATGTTCCATATTTCTGTTTAGCGCATACTTTTTTTTTTCACCAAAAATTTTATAATTAATTTAGAATTAACAATATTAATTTTCTAAATTAATTAAATCAATTAATATAACTTTATTTAAATTAATATAAAGAAAATAAAAAATAAAAAAACACAGTTCAGAAGTCTCTCCCACAAGGGGCAACTTCTGAACAGCAAAAGTAAAAAAAAAATTAAATTTTCATATTTTGAAGTCGTTGCCATGGGGGTTGACTTCTACACTAAAAAATGTGTTCTAGTTTGGTAAATAATCTAAAAAAAGTGTTATTTTGGTAACAATTTTTTTTAGTACTACAGTAGTTTTTTTGCTAGAATAAGGAGCAGAATGAGAGGGAATAAGATTAAAAAAATTGTCAAAAAAAAGATAAAAAACAAACCGAGAGAAGAAAAGAGGGCCGCCGTCGTCGGTGATCGCCGCCAGAACCGCCGCCGTCGTACCACCACATGGGAATCCTATCACAGCTTCCATCGCCATCTGTCTCATCCACTCCTTCTCCTCTCCACTCCCCTATTTCTCGAAATCTCTCTCTCCCCCTTCACAACGTCTCTCTCACCATCATACTTCTCTCTCAACCGTGTTCCTCTCACTCTTCTCACACAATTCTCACGAAACCTCCATCTCACTCTGTGTTCTTTCTCTGTGTGTGTGTGTGTTTTCTCTCATCTTGGTTTTCCTTTCTCCCTCTCACTCCCTGCTCACCTCCCCAAGTAACCAATAATGTGTGCTTTGGTATGAGCAACAACACAATCTTTTTTGCATTGCATCAAACTTGCCATGTGATTTTTTTTATTTTTTATTTTCTCAAGCATAAATTGAGTTTGGCGCCTAAACACATTTTGCAAAACTTGCTTGTATTCAACATTCTCTTAAGGGTTTAAAGATAAATCCCGCAAGTAAAACACGCCACCTGAAGCCATTAAATAAATACTGAGCAATTAAGCCTCTACGTAATACATAAAAAACAAGTACAGTCAAGGGGATTTGTTGAATCATTAATGTACAAAATAAAATGCCATTGGAATTGGCTAAGAATAAAGACCAATAAGCACCACAAGCGAGGAAAAAAAGATTAGGATCAATGAATCATGTCATCAACTGGATACTAATTGAAATACAATTTCAATTAGTATCACAAGTCTGTGGGTCGTAGATCTTAACATTGAATGAATAATTCTGATGGTTAAAAATGGTGTTCCATGAAATTCTCAATTTGTGCAGAATTGTAAACGTCAGCACACTTGGGGAATTGTGTTGTTCTATTTCTAATATTAAGAAGATAAAAAGAAATTGAAGAGACACCGAGAGAGGGAGAAATCAAAAACGTGAACTATGGTTACTAAGTTGCTGTGTTGGGTCCTTGAGTTGAAATATGGTTACTAATTTTGGGTTGTGCAGGAATAACATGCGCCCCTTTTTTTTATTCCTGGGCCTGCGGGCTACCCATGGCCCAATCGGGCTAGCCCGACATGGGCTTGGGCTTTAGCGTATTTGGCTAAAAAACCCGGGTATAAAAACGGGCTCATTTTCTTTGACCCAAGCCTTCCCATATTTCGGGCTAGCCCAGCGGGCTCGGCCCATTTTGCCAGATCTACTTCTCCCTAATATTGTCGGCGAGAATATATATGATAGTGATGAGTAGGTGCAGCAGGAATACCCTAGCCCCAATGTCCCATTGTCAGCCTGTGCAACATAGTGAGCACACAAGCTCACACAACCATACGAGACAACAACTAGGACCTCCACTTGTCTGCTGCCATATCTCCTCATAGGGCACACCTAGCGGCTCTTGCAACCATTCAGCCGCTTCCACCTCAGACAAGGCAGGCATGCTGTATAATATCCCCTTCATGGGGATGTGCAGTATCTAGAAGACATTGTATGGGGGTCCACATCTCTCTAACCAAAAAGTGGAAGTTGGATGTGTCTCCATCCCTCGATGAACGCATACAAAAGCTTTTGTCCACATTATTATAGCCAACTCCAATGCGTGGGTTTAATGATGTGTTGGATCTTCAGAACATGCATCATGTCCATATAGAGCATGGTTGGTCACTCTCAACTCGCTGCGATATCAGTATGAAGGTAATCGTTAGTTGCATCCAAATATTAAACAAAAGGAAAAATATCTCCCGAGGTCTCTTAACTTATTTTTAGGTAACGAATAGGTCCCTTAATTTTTTTTTGTAACGATTAGGTCCCTTAACTTTTAAAAGGGCAACGACACAATGTTTTTAAAACTTAAGGGACCTAAACGTTACCAAAAAAAAGTTAAGGGACCTATTCGTTACCTGAAAATAAGTTAAAGGACCTCGGGTGATATTTTGCCTAAACAAAATCATATGCAATCAACAATGTAATTGTTAGTCACCGTGTTGTCCCACTTGTCCCTTGCAATGTGGTCGCCGTAAGAGACTACGACCGACATGTCTTCAGGCCCCCTCTAGAAGGATGATGAGGCAGTTGTTCCACCATTAAAATCTGTGGAATCCTACTAGGGCTCATCAGAAGTCTCAGAATCAACAGGAGCATCCCGCTGCACAAGCTCATGAGCATCATTTATCTCACCAAGAGCATCTCACACTCACATTTTCCTGACCTTAATTGAGATAGTCAGACACTCACCATGAGTAGAAGGCACAAAAGAGCCTCCACCCTTTGTGCCAGCCATATAGAATAACAAAATTAGGAGGTCAATCAGGCACCCAATAACAAATTATGAAATAAAATAACAAAGCCCATTATGCATAACACTCAGAACCTTTTATCGAGAGATATTAGTATCATGATATTGAGACACCCCGTTACCAAGGTATTGAGTGTGGTATGTGAGGACCCAATGTTGTTACACACTTAGTACCAAGGTACCATTATGCACCCGCAGAAAAAATGGGTGATGATGAACTTACAGATATGCAGAAGAAGAAGGAAGGAGGTGGCAACGACGTCCGTAAAAGAGTACCAGGGAGTCGATGGGGCCAGTGTAAAGAGGTCCAAAGTCATGGTGAAAGGCAGGGAGCTATGAAGCCTGGATACCGGATACGATACGGGATACGACACGATACGGATACGGGGATACGGAAATTTTTTGAAAATCAAGATACGACACGGCTGGGATACTTTAATAAAAAATTAAATTAAAATTTAAATATATAAAAACATAACAAAAAATAAAATAGAATAGAAACACAAATAGAAAAAAACAAAGATGAAAAACTGAAATATTGCATTTTATAGATATGAAAAAAAAACAGCCCAAATAGATAAAACAATCACACAGAAAATATATGGATGAAAGGAAGAGGACAACCGAGACACCTATGTATGAGTGACCGGTCATAAAAAGTAATGGTGGACAAGTAACTGAGACCACCCGAAATCGTATAATACGAATAGTCAGTGACAGAAATAGATGACTTTTTATAGACTAAGATATTCATATTAGTACGTAATTGGTCAATAAAACATAAGCATATCATTAGTCAATATATATTCATCACATTGTAGAAATAAATACTTGTGATCTTATTAAGTAGAGATAGTTACGTATATTTATCCCACTCATATCACAATGTATTATTTCTTCTATTATTGTATTATGAAAAAACATATAATTTTGTCTTTTAGTTATTGAGGTATTAAAGTGTATCATATATGAGTGACAATCATGTGCTTAGTTGGTAATAGGTATCGAAAAAGTATCTGAAAAGTATCCTTAGTTGGTAAGAAGTATCAAAGATGTATCTGAAAAGTATCGAGTCAAATATTTTTTAAAAAGAATTTAAAAATTATTAGATACTCTTTGGGTACGTATCGGGAAGTATCGAGTGCGTATCGGTATCGGATACGTATCCGACACGGGTACGTCTCCATTTTTGAAGTATCGAGACTTCATAGGCAGGGAGTTTGGCGCTTGGTGAGAGAGAGGGAAAGTGTGAGGGAGAGAATGGAAGAGTGGAAGTGAATAGGGAGATGAATAGTAGTAATTTTTATTTAGGGGTGTTTTAGGGATTCGAGTTAGAGTGGGGAGGTGGAAAAATATGAAGGGAGAGGGGGAGGAATTACCCTTCTTACCCGGGCAAAGCACTCAATGCGCATTGTCGTTTGCAGTTTACTGTTACAGTGCTACTACACTCCAACTCGAACGAAATAAAAATAAACTAATTCCCAAAACGACGCACCGCTTTAGGGTTTAGGCGAAAACTCACTTCCCTCCTCATTCATTTCACTCCGGTATCGTATCGTAGCTCATCATCATCAGAAGCTTCAGTTTCCTCCATCTCCATTTCCATGGAATCATTTTGACTTTATTCAATATTCAACTGAGAAAGGTATAAGTGTTCTTCTTAGTCAGAACTCTATTCTTATTCAAAATCAATCCCGTGGTAGAATACGAAGATGGAGCAGCACGAGAATGGCGCGAATGTAACCGAAGATGAACCCGTAATAGGACCAGGTCCAGCCCCTCGCGCTCGAGCCAAACGACCACTCCAGTTCGAGCAAGCCTATCTCGACGCTTTACCCTCCGCTAACATGTTAGTCAGATATTGCACTTATTTTCTTTTCCTTTGAATTAGGGTTTCATTTCTATCAATTAGGGAATCTTGAAACTCGAAACTATAGCATATCATTCTCTAAAACATGTGTAGGGAAATATACTGTTTAGTTAGAATCTTGAAAAGTGTGTGCAGGATAGTTGAAAATTATGGAAATCTGTAGCTTCTTATTGTTTGTTTTTATAGGTATGAGAAAAGCTATATGCATCGTGATGTGGTTACACATGTTGCTGTTTCGGCTGCGGAGTTTTTCATCACCGGAAGTGCTGATGGTAAACCATTCTCTGATTGTGATTTCTTCAATCTTATATGTTCTATAGCAGGCTTAAATTAGTGGTTAATTATAAAAGCATTGGCCAGTAAATTAGTAGATTGCAAAGAACTTCAATCAACAAAGTTGAATGTAGTGATCCTATTAGCTCTTACCTTTACTCTTGCCTATATTTTTTTTTATGTTGTTTAAAATTTTCCATGCTATATAACATAATTGAATCATCAACAAAATGTTTTTTTATAATTGCAATTAGCCAAGCCTTTGGAATAACATTATGCTGTATCTCTTTGTGGTGGCCTACTTCTGCTGTCAGGGCATTTGAAGTTTTGGAAGAAAAGGCCTATTGGTATTGAGTTTGCAAAACACTTCAGGTCTCATCTTGGTCCTATTGAAGGTCTAGCTGTAAGTTCATTAACCTGAGATTAACCTTTTGTATTAACCTTTTGTACTGTTAAGTAAAATCTCACGATTTCATCGATTCTTGCTTCAATTAAATGATATGTGATATTATGAATCTATGTAGTCCAATTTGCAGGACATTGAAAGTATACTAGTGATATGTTTATTTGTGCTGAAAATTTTCTCTTGTTGATTTATGTATTTATTTATGTTCTCAAAATATTTTTTGTTGTACCTGTTATCAACCATGACTTATTTCAGCTACGCAGGTTAGTATTGATGGTCTGCTTTGCTGTACAATATCAAATGACCGTTCTGTGAAGGTATATGATGTAGTCAACTATGACATGATGGTCATGATTCGGTTGCCATTTATCCCTGGTGCTATTGAATGGGTTTACAAATACGGGGATGTCAAAGCTAGACTTGCCATTAGTGATAGGAACTCATCTTCTGTGCACATATATGATGCCCGATCTGGTTCAAACGATCCCATCATCTCCAAAGAGGTTCACTTCTAATTTACTCTAATGTATCCAACTTTTCAAAATGCATTAGCTTTCGTTTTATTCTTTCTCTCTCCAAAAGTTTAGTTACATAATTGTATCATTCCTTTCTCCTTTGTTCAGATACATATGGGTCCTATTAAAGTTATGAAATACAATCCTACGTATGATACTGTAGTTTCAGCAGATACAAAGGGAATCATTGATTACTGGAACCCTATGACACTTCAGTTCCCAGAGGATGAGTACGTGCTTATTTTTGTCTTTATTATAGTTCTGCCTCTATCATTTTTTATAACTGACTCGTTGAGGTTAAAATCAGTGTTATCAGACCCGGACCGGCCATCGACCCGGTCAAGGCACTGGGTCACTGGGCCCAGGGTCGGACCGGCGGGTCTCTAGTCGGACCGCATGACCCGGTCTATATTAAATAAATTTAAAAAATTATAACATATACTAAGAAAGTATTTGTATTTATAATTATAAATATATTGTCTTGTATACATTTATTAATATAGAAATTTTATTATAATTTGTATTTATAATTATAATTATAAATATAGATATTTTATTTCCGACGACCAACAACTATTGGACTATTGTAAAAAAAACAACTATTGGACTAATAGTAGTTAAATATTAAACATAATTATTATTGTTATTTAAACCGGCTATTGTATTAAAAATAAAGAAGCATTGGTAATGCATAATATTAATATATAAGCAAGCCAAAGACGATGAAGCAATAAAAAAATATAAGCAAACAAATATTAAGTGCAGGTATTTTTAGCGCATTGTATATATAATATAAAAGCAAATCTTTATCAACAAACTGTTTGTAGTGTAGTGGTAATGCTTGCTATTACTCACCTACAGGTCTCAAGTTCGATTCCCACTTTGGAGATTTTTAAGTAATAAAAAATGTTTTTGTTTCATTTCTAAACTAGAAGCTTAAAAAAAAAAAAACTAAATTCTGCGAAAATGGAAGGTTCCAACCAAAAAAAAAAAACTAAAATCAGCGAACATGCAACCCGGCCCGGGTCATGTGACCGATCGGACCACCGGGTTTATCATCGACCCGGCCGGGTCATCCGGTCCAACTGCATATCCGGTTCTGCACACTGTCCGGCCCGGGAAGGGCACCGGGTCCCGGTCGGACCGGTCCGACCAGCCGGTCCGGTCCAGTTCTGATAACTATGGTTAAAATACTTATGACTTCTAGTCCTTGAAGTTCCCTGTCTCTTACATATACACAACTATGTCAAAACATTTTACAAATTACAAATTTTAAGTAGCTAAGCTAAGCCATTTATAGATTCCCCATTCCTTTATTGTTGTACTGAGTGGTTTCTGATAATTTAAAACCTGAGAACTCTGAGCTCTGCATTTAGCATTTCTGTTAGTTCGCGGTGAATCTATCTAAACACTAGGTGCAATTGCCAATAATGTGATCAGGAGCAAGGTAGTCAAATTCGCGTGCTGATTCGTAGAATCACACGTTTTTACGAGTTTCAGAGAGCTCTGCGAGCTCATCCATGGCGGAAATCGTAACTGGGCAGGATCGGTGAAGACGCAGTGCTAAGTCGCGAAAACGGGTGGAAACGGCGCTTCAGAACGTGTTCTGCGTTTCTGACCCGTTTTGCGAAATAAGGCCCATGTTTTTTTTTAAAAACCTAATAGTTACCGGGTCAATCAGGCCCATGTTTTTTTTTTTAAAAACCTAATTAATAGTGTAACTAAGAGAGTTACTGTGTAACTGATAGTTACTGAGTAACTATTCCTTTCCCTCTCAGTGAAAACCCTAAAAATAAAACATAAGACTTTTCTTTCCCTCTCACTGAGTCAGTGTCGCATTCTCCTCTTCTTCTTTTTCCCGCGAAGAACAGAGCTTCTTCATAGCGCAGGGAAGAACAACAAAGCTTCTTCCTTTACTGCACTGCACCTTTCGTTCACGAGTCACGAGTCACGACGCCTGTCTCTGCTTCTTCCTTCAAGGTATCCCCTTCATCTTTCTTCTTTTTTTTACTCTATTCATTCTGTTTTCTCTTTCGTTCACGACGTTTTCGTTCACGTCTGCACTGCACCTACAACGTTCTGATTTCTCTTTCTTTCATATTCATTCTGTTTTATTTTTACTCTATTCAGTGATGTTCATATCCCCTTCATCTTTCTTTTATTTTTACTTTCTTTCATATTCATTCTGTTTGCCTCTGTTTGTACAGAAGCCTCTGTTTTGCTAAAAGAATGTCAACCCCTCCAACTCTTCCTCCTAGGGCTGCTGGTGGCTCTGCAAGAAATACCAACATTCCCATGCCATTTTGAGTTATTACTTGTTAAGTTGTGGTATTTTGAATTATGTATGACTTGTTAAGTTGTAGTACTTTGAATTATGTATGACTTTCTTATTAGTATTTTGAATTTAGGCTTACTAATGGTATTTTATATGCATATATATGAATTTATATCCACATCTATATAAGTTTGTAAATATGTAGACTCTTACGAATCGTGTTACGACTCTACGAGTTACGACTTTTGGATCCCCTCCCGAGTTCACGTAGAAACTCGAATTTAACTACCTTGATCAGGAGTATGTGAGGGTAGAAAAGGCTTCTGTAAATATAGTATGTCATTCTTATTCGAGTGCTATTGGCTGGACATGTGAATGTGAATCTGGTCAAGCCAAGATTAACTCATAAGTTTAATTTTGAAAATTAGAATTTGATTCCAAATACTGCAGAATAGAATGTTTGACTCAAATAATGCCAGAGTGAACATATTTGCTGTTCTATTCAGAGTTCAGATGTTCTTAAAACTTTCTGTCTGATGTTGTGTTATAGCCTACTGGCAGGCACCTTTTGACAAGTTAGCTATTGATCTAGGGCTTTTGGGCTGGGCATCAATAAGCTGCTACTACATAACATGTACAACATGAATCAGTTTTGTAATCAGCAGTGCCGAGTAATGTCAAATATTTGAAATCGCTGTCCAGTTGTTATATTTTGTGACTATTAGGTGCCTTTTTGATGTATAACAGTTCTGGAAATTCTTAGTTACATGAGTTTTTGATGTATGAATTGTGTAGTTATGATTATGAATGCACTTTAATGCCTTGCTTCGGTATTTGTAGGGTTAATTTCAAGCTGAAAAGTGATACGAACCTCTTTGAAATAGCAAAATGCAAGACTTCTGTTTCAGCTATTGAGGTACCTCAGATGTCCTAGACATACTTTCAAACTTATAGTTCATAACTCAATATTATGTTATTTTGGTAGGTTGTGAAACCTAGATGTGTGTTGTTTGACTTAGGTGGTATTCAGTGTTTGTTTTGCATTGTCCCTTAGGTCAGCCCAGATGGTAAACAATTTTCCATTACATCACCTGATCGTAGGATACGCGTTTTTTGGTTCAGAACAGGAAAACTAAGGCGAGTTTATGATGAATCCCTGGAGGTAACAATTTTACTAGAATTTCCTCTTTCTCTTGTTGGTTTTGGACATTTAAAGGTAAACCGTAAATGAATACCTTTATCGATAGGTTGCTCAAGATCTTCAAAGAAGTGATGCTCCATTATATCGGTTGGAAGCCATTGATTTTGGTCGAAGAATGGCTGTCGAGAAGGAAATAGAGAAGACAGAAAGTGCACCACAACTGAATGCAGTTTTCGATGAAAGTTCTAACTTTCTTATATATGCAACCTTGCTTGGGATTAAAGTGAGACTTTTTCTTACTTAACTGGGTTACATTACAGTCACTTCATTTCCTTCAGTTATACAACTTTGTATTGTTGTAGCTTTTCCTTTTATTGCTTGCTAGTCTAATGAGGCTACTCGATGAAATTTCATTCCCTAACCAATGTGTTCTACATTTTCTTCATGTTTATAGATTGTTAATTTGCACACCAATAAAGTTGCTCGAATACTTGGAAAGGTGGAGAACAATGATAGGTTCTTAAAAATAGCTTTATATCAAGGTGATCAAAGTAGCAAAAAAGTAAGAAAGATTCCTTCAGCAGCTGCAAATGTTAATGAGAGCAAGGAGCCTTTGACAGATCCCACTCTCCTTTGTTGTGCTTTCAAAAAGCATAGGATATATTTATTCAGGTATGAAAGCAAAAAACTCTACCAATCATTGCACCACCGCATTGAACTCCAATTATTTAGTCATGTTATTTGATAGTACGCTCCTGTAGAATTTGCTTGGAAGTGTTTTTCCTCAGTACCGAGGTTGTGCAATTTGTTTACTTGCATGTCATTGGTTGTTTAATCTAAACGTTATCTAAGTTTTGGAGTTTGTCATGTATCAGTCGAAGAGAGCCAGAGGAGCCTGAAGATGCAACTAAAGGAAGAGATGTGTTCAATGAAAAGCCTCCTGCTGATGAACTTTTGGCAGTTTCAGATATTGGAAAGACAGCTACAACATCCCTTCCTGACAATGTGGTGAGCTACCTTTATTTGTTTTTAAAGTTGGTTATCGTGATTTGCAATCAAATTCCATAATGCTTTAAGTTCAAACAATGTATCCCACACAAAATAAAAGTTGTCTACAAATTACTTACCTCATAAATGTATAAACAATTTTTTTCAGCCACATATTGTACTATTTAAGTAATTATCCAATAGCAGAGACGAAACAAGATACTTCCTTCGTTCTTTACTTTAGAGTAGGGTTTAATATTTACTCTACAAATTACAGTTACTTCTGTTCCCTAGAAAGGGTCTTACAATTCCATTTTTTCTTTTGCAGATTCTGCACACCACTATGGGTGATATTCACATGAAGTTATACCCAGAGGAATGCCCAAAAACTGTGGAAAACTTCACAACTCACTGCCGAAATGGCTATTATGATAATCTTATTTTTCACAGGGTCATCAAAGGCTTCATGATACAAACAGGAGATCCTTTAGGAGATGGCACTGGTGGGCAATCCATTTGGGGGAGGGAATTTGAAGATGAGTTTCACAAAAGGTAATCAATTTTGTTTATAAACGTTCCATCTCATTAGAGTAATAATTTTATGTAGGTTTGTGTGTTGATATGCGGATGGCATATAAAGAACTTCCAGTGTTCACCCCAGATGTAACTTTGAGCAAATAATTTTTCTCTTGCAGTTTAAGGCACGATAGGCCTTTCACAGTGTCAATGGCAAATGCGGGCCCAAATACAAATGGTTCTCAGTTTTTTATCACCACAGTGGCTACTCCGTGGCTAGACAACAAGCACACTGTATTTGGTAGAGTTGCAAAGGGAATGGATGTTGTCCAGGTAAATCAGCTTCTGTTCTTGTACATTTGTTCTTTAAACTGGTTCTTTCCTCGATCACTTTTTGGTCTATGGAACTTTCTGAATAAACTAACCAATTGAAAACTTTGTTGCAGGGTATTGAAAAAGTGAAGACAGACAAGACAGACAAGCCATATCAGGATGTTAAAATCCTAAATGTCACTGTACCAAAGTCTTGAAGCTCTTCGTTTGTATGACTGATGCAGTCGATCGTGCATACTGGTGATAGGTCGCTGGGGTTTTAACTGGATAATTTAAAGTTTCTTCCTTCAGGTCAACCTTTAGCTTCATAGGTTCCTTCTTCCTTTATCTGGATTGTGATTCAAGCTCAACAATGTTGTTCTCCATTTTCTGCTTTGCCAGTGTAGTGTTGTGCTTTGCTTTCCAAATGGTTGCACTGAAAGGATAACTTCGTAGCTTTTCCCGTATAATTTTTTGAAACCCTTTCTGTTGTAGGATATTCCTACTTTACTAATATCATTAAACTAAACGTGGTTTAAATGTTTTGCTAAAAAGGTTTCTAAAACCTTAATGCTTGCATTTGTTTGTGCCTTGTTTTTTCGGCTGCAACTCACGTTTCCCTTCATTATAGTTGTAGGTATGTTCGACTGATGCACAAGTTAGTATATTTTGTTGTTGACAGTACATATACAAATAATGTGAAATTCAGTGTAATACTTGTGTGTATGTGTGTGTAGAGAGTGATGGAGTTGTCCCATGATTTGTGAAGTAACAAGAATTTGAGTTTGTGTTGTCCTCTCTTTGTCTTGTCCTCTGATCTCTTTTTAAGTGAAATCTTAAACAACTACTTTTATGCTCTAGGTTTCTTGTTTTCTTAGTCAAACATGTACGGATGTACCTAGTGTTATCCTGCACTTGTTAAAACATTAGATCAGTGTTTTAGCCAAATTTCAGGCGAAAATGAGTCTTTAATAATTAATTTGAAATTCTATATTTATTTATGTAACTTTTATTTATGCACAAAATGTCGTCTTTTATTTTGTTGTGACAAATTACCACCCTCTCAAAACATTTGACAAATATATAAACAAGTTGGATTAACTAAAAAAAAGTCCCATGCGCTGGTGCGCAGAATATTAAAAGGAATTGGATTCACTTCTTTCAGCAGTCCATACATTCACATACCCAAAAGTGCTTAAATGAAATGGTAAGTGTGTATTGCAGCTTAACAAGTAGTTTTGGGTTTGAATCTAGTTGGCCATCTTGTTTTACTTAACTCAGGGATTAATCTCTGGAGTTAGAGACGTTAAGATATCTAATTCAGGAAAAAAAAAGTCTATGCATTCACACTAAGCACCACCATTGGATTCAATATCATTGATTTGTTTTTGTGTAAGACATTAAAAAAAAATGCAAGTAGAGAGATAGTGGATTTATTGCTAATTCCAATATTGAGGGGTTAAAGCTGAACATAAAAGTGAATGTACTTTAAAGAGTTACACAAATGGGTAATAGATAGACAAATATTCAAGATGAAACTAAGACAATACGTATACGAGTTCTGTTAAATAGTCATACAAGTTCAGAGTTACATGTACTTTAAATAGTCATAACAAATTCTCTCCGCTTAGAATTATCAGCTTAATATATTGTCTCTTTACCTGGCGGGATACCCTTGCGTAGGCACAGATGTTGTTTTATTTTTATGTATGAACTCAGACAAAATTTAATCGGTCCGAATATTACCTTGTGAAAATCTTGACAAATTTAAAATAGACAAACTTAATTAGTCCGAACATTACCCCGTGTAAAAAAACAGAATATTAAAATTTTATCAAAATTTTGATAATTTTTAAAATAGTAAAAAGAAAAAATGAAAGAAACATATTGATGAAATTAAAGTAGATATATCGTGGAAAATAGAGAAATAAGAGAGTTAGCGGAAGAAAGACGAGAAGAGAATTTTTTTTTGATAGGCAATGTTAGTGGGGTGGGGGAATTGTTAGTTTCCGGGGTTTGAACCCCGGACCTCCTTCTTGCACTCCTTTGGTGCACTCATTCAGTATCCCTTAGCTCGCCAACTGAGCTACCTACTTGGGACGAGAATAGAGTGAAACAGTTTGAAAAAGTGAGTGAAAAAGTGAAAAAATGAAATTAACTAAATAAACTCCAATTGCTTAGTTGGGAAAAATAGAGAAATATGAGAATTAGAGGAAGAAAGAGGAGAAGAGAGTGAAAAAGTGTGAGAAAGAGTGAAAAAGTGAAAAAGTATGAAAAATATAGAAATAAGAGAATTAGAAGAAGAAAGAAAAGAGAGTGAAAAAGTGAAATTACTTAAATATCCTCTAATTATTTAGTTGGGAAAAGGATAATATTGGTATTTTGGTAGTGGTTAAATGGTATAGATAGAATTTTGGTAGTGGTTAAATGGTATAGATAGGTAATAGATAATGATTAATAGATAATAGATAGATAGATAGATAATAGTAGAAGAGTCAAAATATGATCCTCTTAGTGGGACAAGAATGGTAGGTACTAAATTGTTAGCGGTAGCAAATTTAATGGCAAAACAGTTTTTACGAATGAATCCAAACAAAATCATCAACTTCCGAAAGCACAAGCTAGAGCAAGCGTATGCTTAAACCTCTAATTCCAATCACCACCGCAAACACTACTTCGTGAATCATCACCCCAAACTCAGCATGCTGGTAACACCAAAAATCTGGTCACAACCATCCATCGCGGTGCTGTTAGTACGAACTACAAAATTCCATTATTATGCCGACAAATTGCAACCAGTGGTTTCCATGATCGCTTTGGAGCATATCTTTACTACAGATATAGGGATGTATGTAATAGTCTGCCATGTTATGTGCCCTCTATGGACACTTAGTTATGTCCATATTTTGATTTGACAAAGTGTCAACGATGTTTTGCATTCTTTATTAACAAGAGATGCATAATTTGCATAAGTGTAGGTTTTCTATACTTTGCATGAGAGAGAAAACGCTTCTTGATTCACTCCTCATGCAGCTTCACTTGCCAAGTAGTTTTCATGTATGTGACATTTGTTCTTTAAACCGGTTCTTTGCTCGATTTCATTTTTGGTCTATGGAACTTTTGATAAAACTTCTCTCTCGATTTTTGCATCTATGATTATTAACATCTTTTTCAGGTCTTCTGTTTAATTTTTGCGAACTTTTTATCTGAATAATCTACTAATCAACTGAGAACTTTGTTGGACTGTACCTAAGTCTTGAAGGTCTTCGTTTGTATGACTGATGCAGTCATTCGTGCATACTGGTAACCGGTCGCTGAAGTCTTAATTGGATAATTTAATGTTTCTTCCTTCAGTAGCTTTTTAGGTTCATTATTGCTTTATCTGGATTGCGATTCAAGCTCAACGATGTTGTCTTCTATTTTCTCCTTTGCCGGTGTTATGTCTTGGTTTCCTTTCCAAATGTTTGCAGTTAAATGATAACTAAACTCTTCATGTAGTATGATATCCATACTTTACTAATATCATTAAACATGGTTTAACTTGATTTGCTGAAATGGTTTCTAAAACCTTAATGCTTGTTTTTTTGGTTGCAACTCATGCTTCCTTTCATTATAGTGTGTTTGACCAATGCACGTTAAAGTTGGACTGATGCACATTATAGTGAATTATAGTCTAATAAATGGGATCAATGTGCATCAGTCCAACACAAGTTGGACCGATGCACATTAGAGTTGTACAAAGGATAGTGATAGCACCTCAAATCGCTCAAGAAACATTGGGAAGATTAGGCCTCATATTTCCATTTTTCACCATTAACGCAGTAATTTCAGTTCTATTAACTTGTTCATGAATTCTGGTACCTATCACATAGCATGGAAACAGCAGAGCAACAGCGATGACAATTGGGAGTCCATTGATCCCACCCTTAAACCCCCCCATATGTCCCCATTTTCTAAGGGTTGAGAAATGGAGAGCCAATTCTTTTGTGTAATGAATTGTGATCTAATTATGTGGATGTGGATATGCCACAACAGCTCGCTACCAGCTCGCTTCTTAACCAAGTTCCCAAAAAAATTCGTAACTGAAATCAAGCCTACTATTAGCCATGTTCACAAATCTCCAAAAAGCTGGCAAAACGAATCAAGCTTCTTCAACATCACTATTGTAATTTTATGAATGATCACAAAAAGGGTTACATTATAATAAACATGTAATGTCTTTACAGTATAATAAAATGTAATCCCAACTTCAAATAGAGCCAGGAAAGGGTTACATTATAATAAAATGTTTTTACAGTAGGTAATCCTAACTTCAAATAGAGTTGGCAAAGAGTTACATTATAATAAAAGCAATTTCATCATCAGGTTGATTTATTTTATCCATAATTTTCAAGAATAGAGAAATTTGTTAATCTTATTGGCAGGGCCTTTAAACGAGAACAAATATCGTCATTAAGAAAACCAAGGGAAGCAAGGCAGATTCCTTAAAAAGATAACTAAATCATATCACAATTTGAAGTAATTACATTGTCTCAATTGAAAAAGCAAAATCCATAAAACTTAAGACAATATGTAACTCAAGTAACAAAAAAGATGTGGCTAAAACTCTTTAAGCACAAATGTCTAACACATTACTCACTTCCGATGTTTTAGTCGAATAAACTGAAGCCCATATCCTGTAGAAAGCAAACATGATAAACACAATCATTAGCAACAGAATCACGAATTTACCAAATAACAATCAAATAGTTGCAATGCTATAATTTTCAAACTTACATCATCGGACTCTTCTTTTTCTTCAACCTTTTTATCCTCCTTTGCTTCGGCAGCAGGTGCGGCACCACCAGCTGCAGCACCTCCAGCAGGTGCAGCAACAGCAACGGCACCACCACCAGAAGGCACTGCAGCCAACTTTTCCCTTCCACTAGCTATAAGCTCAGCAAAGTCTTTTCCCTTGACTTGAGTCAAGAGCAACTCAATCTTCTCATCGTCAGCCTCAATTCCAACTAATTAGCATAAAACCCCACAAAACAATCACTACAGATAACTCAATCTAAGTTTCCTTCACATCATGGAGGAAAAAATCATTAAAATTAAAACTTTAAATAACATATAAAATAATTATATTATATATTTTCTCCTACAATGGCAGGCAACAACAGATAGGCAGACAATAAAATCCAGATAAATCAGCAAAATCCATGCTTGGTTTACAGATTAAAAACACAACAAAACCCTAATCAACTGTAATATTGAAAATTCAGAGTCAACATTACAAAACTAAATAGACAACGTAAGTTTTTATTAACAATATATCTCATATTTCCATTCACCTGGTTAACAATTCCATAAAACCCCCAAATCAAATGTATTCAGATTGAACAGAATAGAAAAAAAGTGCCCTTTATGGATCGATTACATAATGAAAATACAAAAACGCACAAAAATGTAACGAGGTTAGAAATGACGAGAGAATAATAATAAGCATGAACTGGAATGACGCACCTGCGCCAAGAATGCTTTTGATATCATCAGCTGAAGGGGATGAATTTCCTCCCAATTGGGCCAAGCAGTAAGCAGCGACAACCTTCATATCTGATTGAAAAATAAGCAAAAACAACAATGGTTAGTAACAGAGAACAATTAAACGTAGAAATGCGGTTGATTGGGAAAAAAACGAAAACATACTCGCTGAGAATGAGAGGAACTGTGATCTCGATCTCGTCAACTGCTAGGGTTTCTACTGATAGAGGGAGAGGCGCAGAGAAGTGGGAGACTTGTTTTATAACCCTCACTAGGGATTTCGCCTTTTCTTTGTTTTTTTTGGGGACTGGGTCCAAATAACCCGAAAGACAATACACGGCCCATTGGCCAAAAATAACCAAAACACAAGGCCCATACTTCTTACAACCCCCCAGCTACTCACTGGCCACCCCCAAACTATGCGAAAAGACCAAAATGTCATTAATGAAACACACGCTCCCCTTTTTTCTGGGATTACGAAGGTCCGAAATCAAAGTGCCGGGTGTTATTTCTTGGCAGACACCCCCTTTAATGGCAATGTTAACACGTCCGGAAGTTAAAAACCGAACCAATACGGATTCAAAGAGTCGTACCTAGGTAGACATCCCTATTTATGAATTTCTAACAAGTCCATAACTTTATAACCGAACGAGACCGGAAGTATGTGACTGAACTGGTACTTACTCAAAGTGTCGAACCTCTGCAAAATATTGCAGCACTGTATGACAGATATTTTGTGTGTTTCAACGGCTCAGATTCCACCGACCATTATCATCAACGGCCTAAAATCAGTCAAATGTGTCAGAAAGAGAAGTGGTTGAAATTTTCTTTGGAAAATGTGCCACAACGGATAAAATTTCAACGGTTCTGATTTATGATCATCACTTAAAATCAACGGCTCACATTCGACTACACCTATTATAAATAGGTTCTCACTTTTCACTAAGTGTCACAAACACCCCACTAACATTTCTGCTTATTCATGCCTGCTTCTTCACAAACACCCCACCCTTTGAAATGGATATGGAGTTGACATCAATCCAATACTCAGATGACGCCTTCTTGACTGTCCTTCATCACCGTGGAAGTATCACCTCCAGGGAAGATGGTGTTTGGTTTCGATGTCCCAATTCTGTCTTCTGTAGGTTGAAAATGGACATCACATTCACCCAGTTGAAGGAAAAGGCAGAGATGAAGGTTCGAGAGGGAGAGTGGTGTAAAGAGGTACGTTGTGTTACTTACCGCAATCCCACTTATGGAGACAATAGCTCTATTTACTATTTAGCTATGGAGATTCGCAGCGACGACGACGTACGCACCATGATGGAAACACATTCACATTTTCCATGATACCGTCCATTGGAGTTGTTTGTCGAAACAATGCGCACTCCGGACGAGGTCATTTTTCTTTTGAGACAGGGACTCTCATTTTGTTTGTTAACTTTGTAGTTCGTTATGCTTTCTGGTTGTTAAGTGTGTAGTTCGTTCTGCTTGTATTGTGATGAACGATTATGCACTTCATGAATAAAATGCGAATTTTAAATAAAAATAAACGAGTACTTAAATGTAAGTTACAAAGTCATAAAAATACAACCAAAACAAAGTCCAAACAACTACTGTGTCTGTCGCCCTTTCCTCTGGTAGACACAGCCATACTTCCTAACTCCTCGTGTGAATGGCCTCACCAAGGACTTCAGCCTACCCAATATGGTCCACGTACGGGTCTGCCATGGAATCGTCCCCTCAAGCGTCCGCACCGATCTGTCCGACCCATCCACGTCCACGCATTTGCGCATTCTTATTGCGAACGAAAGCTGTAGAACGCACTCTGTCGTCATCGTCCCGTGCATGTCTAGAAGAACCATCTCCCCATTAAACATAAATTAAAATTCAAAAAAGAAAATCAGAAGTGCCCAATAGGGTTCAGAAGTTTAAATTCGAACTGGTTCGGAATTTCATTTCCGGACGCTCCATTGAAAAAACCAACAACGCAGGTTCAGAAGTTTGAGGCCGAACCCATTCGTTAACAAACTACCGAACCATGTCAAAATACACGGGTTCATAAATAAACTACCGAACCATGCAAAGATCCAAACAAAATAGAAACGAAAGGGAAGAAGAGTGAGAGTACCATACCTGTTTGGTTGTGTGACTGAGTGAGAGAGATGGATATGGAAGTGAGTGAGAGAGTGGGGGAGGTGAATGAATAGGAAGAAGAGGGAGAAAAGTGCGAGAGAGATTGTGAGAGAGGGATGGTTCGATGGTTTTAGGGTTGGAAAGGGGGGTGTGGGTGTGTGAGAGAGGGAGAGTGTGAAAAATGAGTTTAATGAAGCAAGAGTATTTTGGGGATATTGGGGGGTTGGGGGTGTCTAGTGAGTAGAGGGTGGGGGTGGGGGTGGTAGGAAGTATGGCCCAAACAGAAGCACACGAGCATGCCCTCGAGGAAAATTAGTATGTGATACATCAAGAGAAATATGACTTGAGCCAATTGAAACGAACACATCGTACCACTAAAATTAGTTTTTGTTTTGTCCCTTTCCCGTGGTGTGATTGAGTAATCATTAGACGCTCCAATGTTGAATGTTGAGAGTGTAAGCTACTACCCCCGTTTCACAACACATCTCCTTATTAGGATTAATTTCTTTTCATTTTACTTATTGTTTTCGAAGTTCAATGCAACATTAGTTATTGTTTGGTCAATTACCCTTATATATTTATTATAGAGAGAAATATGTATAATGAAATAATAAATAAGTGAAATAGTGGGAGTATAAAGCTTTTGATATTTTTCTTATTACTTGTATGTGACGTATGATTTGCAACCTTAGAGCATCTCCGATGGTTAACTCACCGTGGGTTTTTAAGTGGGCTCCACAATACCATGTCATTTTTAAGCATCCACCGCCACTAATATTTTTGCATACGAACCGAAATTAAATGGTTCTTTCAAACGCGCTCAACAGTCAACTCCAGCCCCAAACGGTGTTTTTTTTGGCATTCATTTAGAAACACACTGGCAATAAGAACTCCAACGAACCGGTGGAGATGCCATTAGGAAATCACCTATGTATAAGTGTTTTCAAGTGAGGCTCCTTGCATTAGATCATGACCAAATGTCTATAGCTCATGAATATCAATAACACACATAGCCTATTGGTGCAAACAACATACCAAGAATTGTGGGAGTATTATGTGATTGTTAGATTTCTAAGACACTTGAAGTATATTTGGCTCATAAAGCTTGGCTATACTAACTCATTGGTATAAGTCTTACACACTATATAGGTCTACACAGTTAAAATAAATGCAAAAATGAGCTAGTAATTTACATGAAACTCTTTATTAATCTTAGACATGATACCAAATTCCAAGGAACCAAAATTAGGAGTAACAAATAAATTACTTCTCTTTTATCTTTTGACGAGTACTGACTAGGTGTATGACATACATACAAATTTCTTTTGTCACAAAATTGTACATGAACAATTTCCTTCTGTTTATATCCCGTTTTCATCCCCCTTGTGTCTTAAATGATTGAACAATCAAGAGGTTGTATGCCAGGAATGGCAGGACTCAGGCACGCCTGTACTCATCTCCACAATCACCAATCACTTTAAGCAGATCCTTTCCTTTCCTTGATGCTTCTCTTATGCTGTTCACATCATCTTCATCAAGAACAAGTGAGAATATAGCATTGCAGTCTTGAATATGGTCTGACAAGCCAAGTCTGACTCCAACCATAGATCCTGCTACGGCCGGCTGCAGGTTTGACCATAATCAAGATAAAAGGAATATCCATCAGAGCTTGTCCAATGTAATAATAATATGAAATTTCAAGTTAAGTAGATAACAAATTCCTGCAAATCAACTTCACCTGATCCAATATATACTTCACAGCAACCGTTGCGATTGAAACACCGTGTTTAGTAGCTACTTGTTTAAGAGTCCGAAGAAGTCCCTGGAACAAACCCCATCCTCCCCAAGCATCCACCATCTGCCACGTGATGCAAAGTATAACAGAACACATGAATGTATATAACTATGTCACATGAACAAAAAATCAAATCTCACTCTCCACATGTTCTTATGCAGGGAAAGCAACAACCCCCAACTAAACTGTTGTAGTTTATTTACTGGTTCCCTTTATTATTAGACTTCCCCTATTCCAAACATTTCAGTATTACCCAAATCACTTATCCAGTTTTCCAATATAATAAAACCAGGGGATAAAGACATGTATAGAGAACTTATGAAGGTTATGAAAGTTTCTTAAACTAAGAGCCTGTTTGGATCGACTTATTTGAACTTATCTACTGGCATAAGCATGCGTGAAACTGTTTGGAAGAGCTTATCAAACAACTTATGACATGTTCATAAGTTATTTTCAACTTATTTTCATAAGCTCTCAAAAATAGCCTATGAAAACAGCTTATAGAAAAATAACTCAATATTATTTTACCGTTTATTATAGAAGCAACTAATGTACCAGCTCTTATAGGATAAACGCTTAATTAAATTGTTAATCCAAATAGATTCTAATTTAGATGATTAATGTTGATCATGATATCATACCCTTTTGTACTTTTGGAGGGAGGGAGTGTTTATTGCAGGTCCAGCAAAAGGGATGTTTACGTTGGTGTCAACGAACTTCTCAGACAATAGACCACCCATTACCGTTCCATACCTGCATCACAAATTGTAATACCAAGGGGAAATTTTTGGTAATTTTCTTTTATTTCATTTTCATCTCATTTTGTAAATGTGGAAAGGAAGGGAGGAAGAGATGAACGTTATAAGTTTGACTCCTGTTAGCTCACAAAGCTCTGCCATTCTCTGTTGGGGACGCATATCAACAAGTGAATGTTGTACCTGCAAGTGAAGATACCAATAAGAATCACTAACCATCAGTAATTATCAAAAGACCTGAGAGGAGAGAAATTAGAGCACTTGTATTTACCTGATTACTCACAATAGGAATCTCATTTTCAAGAATAATTTGCAATCTCTCTGTATCAAAATTTGTTAGAGCCAGAGTCTTGATTTTACCTGTAATATGCTAACAGAAATTGTTTGATCAAATCAATAATTGAGAACTTTCATCAGTTCATGCGATTTTTCAATCATTAATCAGAAACAAAATTAACCTTCTCCTTTTAGGTCTGTAAGGTGTTTTAGTGCATCAATGTAGCCTGAATTTGCATAATCCCACCTAAATTCGTAATAGATAGAGGAGTTATCACAAGAACCTTAAACTTAAAGAGACTCAGAATTATCATCAACAGTATAGTTCAACTACATAATCAAAATCAAATATTCATTTATTACAGTAATAGAGAAAGCAAAGTGGATGAATTTTCATGTCATGGATAATTTTGATGGTTTAATTATCCCAAAAAAACCTTAATATTTGTAAAATGTGAGACAACAGTTTTGTTGCTTGACCATCAAATAACAAGAGGGGGAGATTAAATACCAATGGAACTGAAGCATGTCCAAGGAACCTACATCCATTCTCTTCCTTGAAACATTAATGCTGTCTCTTACAAAGCTACTTGTCATCTTAACTGGTGGTGGCACCCACTTAGTAAGTCTGCATCAAGAGATACAATGGCTAAGACAATACCTTTTATCATCATTTCCATAACAATTTACAAGTGTATAATAGGATGTATAACAGCAAAACGCATATCTAAACTAGCCCTATTTCTTTAAGTAGAAAAGATCAAAAGACTTGAGAAAAGAATATAAATCACATAATCAACTCACCCTCTGACCTGTTCCAATAATTCTGGTGGACGCTCACGACGAACACGATTGATGAAAATCCCATATAGATCTTCAGCCGGCCCATCTGCCAAACCCAAAGAACACAACAAAACAATTCTCACAAGTTATGACTGCAGACTAATAACAAAAGCAGCTCATTTTGTGAAAGACCACATCTATAACATCAAATAATAACACCCCACACTCAAATTTGAACAATCTCTAATTCTCTAACGAATAACTGAAATGATGCACCAAGCAAAAGCAAGGATTTTTCTTTCAAACAGAGAGCAAGTAGAATGAGCAAAATAGTTGCATTGCATAATGCATACATATATCAGCCATCTCAAAAGTGGTGAGACCAGCATCAGCATATTTAAGCATAGCATCAACAGCATCACTCCTATCAATTCTACCCCATCCACCACTAGTTTGCCACATCCCATTCACAACCCGGCATATATCCAATGAATCTTTGCCATTTATAACCACAATGCGACTGTTATCCTGTGTAGCCACACACTGACATGGTCTCAAATGCTTATATTGTCGTCTTGCAATTCCTCTCCTGGTGAATTTGCTCAAAGAATTTTGCAACAATAACTCAGACATTTCCAAACTGCACAAAAAGTGTAGCATCTCTCTACAACTTCTTGCGGCGCTCTAACAAAGTGCAACGTCACTGCTCTATCACATATTGCCTTCCCGTTGTTCTCTACCTTATATTTTTCTCATTTTTATTTTTTGTGGTTCAACTTTTTCCCCCCGTTTTCCTTTTTATTTTACAAAATATCATAAAGAAAAATAAATGAATTTAATTTATATGCACAAATAATTTTTACGTCGTCACCTAATCACAATTTGTCACCAACTTTAATAGAATTAATTTATATACGCAACATGTGTATAAACATTTTACATTATCTACCAATTACAAATTAATACGTAAACTAGTCCATAGGTAACCGGCTCATTGATTGTGGTTGTAAAAAGTATGTATATATAAATTAAACTCAACCGTGTCTAACAATTAAACACTCTTAAGAATATTGAAATGTAACAGTAGAAATTACAGGACAATGGAACTATATGAGACTTTTTAATAATTAATTGAGTTTACAAGACATATTGTGTCTAAGCTTGGTCGGTTACTAATCGACTAATTGGTGGTTATTAATCAAAAAATCTTATGTGTTTATAAATTAAATCCTAATTAATTAATTAATCAATTAATCGAATAGGAAAATTCCACGTCATCAGAGATAGAGAGAGTGAGGGAGAAAACGAGTGGACTACGTACAGTGATCAGCCATGTCGAAGGTCGAGAGGCCGGAGTCGGCGTAGCGGAGCATGGCTTCAACGGCGTCGACTCGGTCGATTCGGCCCCATCCACCGCTTGTCTGCCACATTCCGTTAAGGACTCTGCAAATATCAAGGGAATCGTTTCCGTTATTCAGCGTGATTCTCTGATTCGCAATCGTGCTCGTGCTTGTGCTCGCATCTGCACATCGAATCAAACTTGCACCACTGCGTCGCGACGGTGACTCTCTCCTGGTGGTTTTGGTTGGGTTGAAGCGAGTAAAGGAGGAGAATAGTTGGTGGCTCGCAACCGCTGCCATTTCTAGTAGCGAGCGTGAACGAAAGGAAAGAGCGGGGAAGAAGAGGATAACAGAGGGGGAATCGAAAAACTCTTCCTTGCTTCAGCTTTATGAAATTCATCGCCCGTGGTAAAGAAAAAGGCCATTACTTTCGCCACACCCCCTCCTACTCTTTCACACCCCCTAACTTTTAAAAACCCTAAAATACCTTCAACTTAAAAAAAAAACACACACTCACACCCTCACACCCCTCACTCCTCTCACTTTCCCTTTCACTCTCCCTCTCATTCGAACCCTATCTTTCACTCTCCCTCTCACTCAACTTCTCACAACTCACTCAATCTCACCCAATCTCCCACTCAATCTTCTCCACAAACACCCTCAAGACCACCTGGGTTTTGTTCGCCTCCTCTCACTCTCTCTAATCGTTCCATTTTCATTCAGGTAACCCTCTCTCCCTTCTGTACATTTGGGTTTTTTTTTCCTGTGCATCTGCTGTGTTCGCATGACCTCATGCGAACACGTGAAAACGAAGGTGTTCGAATGAGGTCATGCGAACACCGTTCGAATGAGGCCATGCGAACACCTGTTCGAACACCTGTTCGAATGGAGCTGAACCTTCCCGGAGGGGTAGGCGTAGGGACAGATTAGACGTCCCTCCTCCCCCACCGGAGGTTGATGATATTGGCCGGGATATTGAGCGTGATGCTCAATTTCCAGCATATGAGCTGGCCGGCCCTTCTGGTCATGCACATGAGGAGGTTGGTGCTCAACATGAGGAGGATGTTGAGCCTCAGGAGCCTGCGGCTGCTCCTAGGGCTACATTCCCATTCCCTGGTGGACATGTTGATGGTTCTGTCTTGCCCACATACGGGTCTCATATTTTGACTGAGTTCTATGCTGGCCGGGTAAGTTATTGTTATATAATAGCGTGTTGTCAATTTTGTTTCTTATTTTGTTGAACATATTGGCTTATTGTGCCTGTGTCATTTGTCAATGCAGGTTCGGCCGGACATAACTACGATTCCACATGGACCGGTTAACCTTGTCGCCCCATCGGAAGTGTAGCATGATATTCCATCATGGTCCCAACGTCGTCATCGTTGCGGATCTCCATAACTGAAAAATAGCCAGTCCCGTAATCAAGACGGTTGTACTTTCGGTAACGTATACGCTCCACGTCTTTACGCCACGCTCCCTCTGGACGAATCTTCCTCTCAGCCTTTTCCTTCAGTTGGGCGAAGGTGATGTCCTTACTCATCCTGCAGAATACATGGTTAGGACAACGAAACACAACACCATGTTCGTCGGTGGTGACAGTCCCATGGTGATGAAGGGCCGTTAGGAATTTGTCGTTTGAGTACTGGGTTGGGCACAATTGCCATTCCATTTCAGCTTGGTTGTAGCTGTCAAGAGGGAGAGTAGGTTTTGGTGAAGAAGCAGATTAGGGTTTGGTGAAGAAGGTTTGAGGATGTGAACCCCCTTTTATAATAGGCATGGTGAAATGTCAGCCGTTGATTTCATTTTTAGATCACAAATCTGAGCCGTTTAAATTCTATTCGTTCAGACACATTTTCCAAAGGGATTGACATCCACTCCTTTATCTGACACACATTTGACTGATTGTAAGCCGTGGAACACCTGTTCGCATGACCCCATTCGAACACCTGTTCGCATGACCACATTCGAACCTGTTCGCATGACCCCATTCGAACAGGTGAAAAACACCCAAGAGGGTGTGTCCCCATATTTAACACACGCGAATGGCCTCGTGCGAACCTGTTCGAAGGCCCGTGTTCGAACAGGTGAAAATTCGTGAAAAAAAAGAGGTTTGGCCTGGCCTTTTGGTCATTTCACACCCTTATGGGGTGTGTTTTGAGTAGGAGGGGGTGTGGGAAAAGCAAACGCCAAAAAAAAATATCATGGGCCCAAATATATTGGGAGAAGCACAAATGGGCTAAAGCCTACGACCAAAAAATAGGGTTTTTTTTTTACCCCACGTTATCAAGTTATACCCCCACAAAATATGATAATCCGAAAATATTCCTGATACATTTCTTCACACGGATTTATCTAATTTAAAGATAAATCCATTTTTGGTTTTTTTCCAAAACGGATTTATGTTTAAATTAGATAAATCCGTTTTCAAGAAAAATATTTACCGAAATCCGTTTTTTATATTTTTACAAACCGGATTTATCTAATAATAGATAAATCCGTTTTTGAAAAATAACAAAAACCGGATTTATCTATGGTGGGGTTAAATCCGTTTTTGAAAAAAGTTCAAAACGGATTTATCTAATAAATAGATAAATCCGTTTTGTAAAATAATTATTAAATGAAAGTGCTAAATCTGTTAAAAAATCAAAATTAAATTTTTTTAAAAATATAAAATAGATATAAATATTGGTCTTCTTTTGGTTCCGTTTAGTGTGTAGTTCATTATCACGTGGCGATATTGTACGTCGAGTGAATAATTTAGGCTAAAAAACGGTTTTCGGCAACCTACTCCGATTTTAATGAAACCACTGCCATTAAATCCGAAAAAAAATCAGGGATCAAGACTCCTGAAGAAATGACTTCTATTGGGTTAGCGAGGCTCAAAATCCCAAATTCTATCGTTTACTATTTTTTATTAATTTTTTTAGTTTTTCATAAGCTCCAAAAAATCTAAATTTTTTTGCATAACATTATTTTGGTTTTATTAGATTTTTAGTGGTGTTTTTATAATTTTTAGATTAGTTTTGACTTTTTTAACGGGTTTTTAGTAGTGTTTTTATAACAATTTTTAAAAAATTTAAATAAAAACTGTTACTTTTAATACACAAAACGGATTTACCTATTCAATAGATAAATCCGTTTTGAATATTATCAAAACGGATTTATCTAATAAATAGATAAATCCGTTTTGTAAAATAACCAAAACGGATTTATGTAGTTCTTAGGTAAATCCGTTTTGTTATTTTTGAAAACCTAATTTATATAATTCAATATAAATTCGTTTTTTGGTTTTTCCTCAAAACAGATTTATCTAATAATTAGACAAATCTGTTTTGGGAAAAAAAAACCAAAAGCGAATTTATATTTAATTAGATAAATCCGTTAAGTGGTTTTAGCTGAGGGATATTTTCGGATTATCAAATTGTGTGGGGGTATAGATGCATGTGGTGGGACAAAAAAAACCCAAAAAAAGGCTAAAGCCTATATTTAAAATTAAAAGTAAAAATAGGAAATTAAAATTAAAATTGTAAAAATTATAAAAGTTAATTTAAACGGTGCTTCTAGGGTGAGGGATCAATTAAGTTCTCACTCGTGAACCACTAAAATTGACCGTAGGATATCGTGTAAAATGCTATTAGTAGGTGATTGAATCAACAAATATTAATTTTCAACCATTGATGAGGTTTTATATTATGTCTTACTGTCAATTTTAGTGTTTTTCTGGTAAGGGACTTAGTTAATCCCCCACCAATAGGCATGGAAATAGGGTGGGTCGGGGGTGCATTTGCATCCCCCGTCCCCCCTCCTATCTCTATCGGGGTCGGGCTTTGGATCCTCCATTCCCGTCCCAAACAGGAATGGGTTCTCCGTGGGTACCGTTTCCTCCACAAATTTATAGGAAAAATAAAAAAAAAAATTTATTATAATTAATAAAATAAAATCATAATAATTATACAATGATAAAAAAATTAAAAGTATTAAAATAAATTTTCTATAGAAAATAAATCAAAATTAAAAATAAACAAAATTCATGAAACATGTATAAAATAAAATAATTAATTCATTAATATTTTGTGGATTTGGGGTGAGGACAGGGCGGGTATCGACATCCCCGAACCCCGCCTCGTCCCTGGTTAATGCGGGTTTTTCCCGTCAAGCTCGGGGTGGGGTCGGGTGGGTACCCGAAGGGGTTCGGGTTTCGTTGCCATAGCTACTCATCCACCCAATTTAAACTATTAAAAATATTAAATATCTTAATACTTAATTTTAAATTACGTAAAACTTAGTCATAGGGATACTTTTGTTATTTTATATTGTCATAAAAACTTTAATAACAATATGATAATATCTAGTTTGATATCAGATGTGCATCAAACGTATGGCAGGATAAAAACATATGCTGCATATATCTTACATTATATTCTTATCTTAATCTCTTATCCTAAGGAGAAAGAATTGTTTGCAAATTGTAAAAAATTAATCAAAACATTGGGAATAAAATAGAGTAAACCCTCAAATTGGTCCCTCAACTATCACCCTCTTTCTAATTTAGTCTCTAAATTATAAAAATATAATAAATAGTCTCTAAATTATTTTAAATTAGTCAATTTAATCCATGAACTATCCACCATCTCTTCTATTTAGAAAATGATTGATGGATATAGAATAGTTTAAGGACTATTTTTATATTTTTATAATTTAAAGACTAAATCGGAAAGAGAATGTGATAGTTTAGGAACTAAATTGAAGATTTATTCAAATAAAATAATAATATATTATACAGTTAGAAGTACGATATATTATTATTTCCTAAATTGGAACTAAATTGATCACCCATCATCCACAAAACCAACCGCCATATTCTAAAGCCAATATATACCATGATTTATTTGGATCTAATTTTAGTATGCAATTAAGAATTTAAGATAAACAACTCAAGTATTTTATTGCTTATCTATTAAAACTTACCTCCATACTAGTAAGACTTAGTTAAACGACAAATGCCGAAATTGTTAGGGTGAATACCAATACTCGGGTTCGAACTCGGAACCCCGTTGTTGTGTGTGAGTTTGAGGTGGCACTTGCTTCTCTGGGTGTCTACAGACAAAAAAAGTAAATAAATCTTATCTCCTTGTCCCATAGTAAGTGTCGTCCTAGGTTGTTTAACAATGATTATTAAGAAAAATCTATAAATGAGTGAATGAGTGTAACATTTTAAAAAAATAATTATTATTATCAGATATTTATCACTGTCATAAATGCATAGTAAAGTCGCCTTAGAAGTGATACACACATTATTAACTTTGTTTTGTGTAAATCGGGTATTCTCTGCACGTAAATACAGAGACTAATCCCTCGAGCTGGGTAGGACCGCAATGGGCGGTAAAGCTCTCCCTCAAGAGATTTAACGCTGTTGCATTTCCAAGAAAGGCTGGATTGAAACCCAAGACCTTGGTTAAGCTGGAAGAGACCTACACCATCTTATCCAAACGCTCTTGGGTACACACATTATTAACTTATGAGTGGAATGTAGAAAAACAGTACATTAAAAAGACAATACAACATTTATTTTGTGGTTTGTCAAAAAAAAACATTTATT
This sequence comes from Astragalus membranaceus, assembly GCA_039519185.1. Lineage (NCBI taxonomy): Eukaryota > Viridiplantae > Streptophyta > Magnoliopsida > Fabales > Fabaceae > Astragalus > Astragalus membranaceus. The sequence continues at coordinate 213,802,941 of CM076846.1, read as the reverse complement.
TTGTGACTTTTAACATGACACTTACTATGAGGTTGATAATATTAATTGGTGGCACGACCTTTGTGGTTTCAAGAAACTAACAATGTACTAGTGTAGACTTGTTTAGGAGAACCAAATGACCGTACAATCTATTTTGACAACAAGTCTCAACAACATTTTTCTAAGGTATTGTTCGCATTGATTCAGATGTGGGCATTCACAGCTTTGTCCTTAAGGCGTTTAAGTGGTTAAATAATGTTGTTGTTTATAAACTACATTTGACCTAGGCTAGGTTATCCTTCTAGCATCAATGTTCCGACCTCAAGTCCCAAAATCATTTTTCTATGGTATCGTCCACTTTGACTCACACATGTGCCTTCACGATATTGTCCTTAAAAGGGAGCTTAGTGGATAAAGGGATGCAGGTGTTTATAAACCACCATTGGCTTTGATTCCCAAACAATATTGGACTTTTAGTCTACTAGAATAGTAGTCTCATTCAAGGCCATGGGGCTACAGGGTTGTCAACCCTAACGCGTGGCCCAAACCCTTCTTCTAGTACTAATGTTTCAACCTCAAGTCCCAATGGTGTTTTTCCAATGCATTGTTCGCTTTAGCCTACATGTACGCCTTCACAATTTTACTGTTTAGTCCTTAAAAGGCACCTCGATCAATTAAGAGATATACATGTTTTTAAACTACCATTAGTCTTGACTCTCCAGCAATGCGAGATTTTTAGTAACCCTAGTCAAGGCCAAGGGGCTAAATGGCCTATTGACTCTTACGTTCAAAACACATTGTCCAACTTTCACAATTGGTAACTTAGATTACTTAAGTTTTACAATCCTTCCCCCTCTTATATTACAAGGCTCATGTAATATAATATTACTATTTATAAAATATTATTATTTTATTTGATGATTATTTTTTTTCTTATTGAAACTGTCTAGTAATCGGAGAGTCCAAACCTCCCCAATACAGCATCGGCAAGCCTCAAGCAAATTATCGTTAGATAGTTGAACATAACAATTCTTAAATGGAAAAGTTGGCAAAAGTGCAAACGTCAAGAAACATCGTTTTTGAATGCCAAAGAGACACGACTCAGCAACTACTTAAAGTTCTAAACAACACACTTGAATTCTGATGTCTTAAAAACATTTCTCCTTTACAAAAGCAGAATTCTTCTCATCCAACTTAGGGATCCAACAGCAGATGAACTCTAGTTTGGTGATTGTGGATTCTCAAATCTGATAATCCTTCGTTCCATCTGTAAATTAAGCAGAGCCATAAAAAAAATATACCATACGAAGTTAAAAAGTTCAAGCAATGTTTCCCTTTCATGCAGTCACTAAACTGCATTTTATAGAAACTAAGAGTTCATGCAGCTATTTCCTTTCCTGAACATTTCTATCACTTATCAGAGGAAAGAAATAGTGTAGTATACCTGAACAAATGCATCCAACTTATTCCTCGTAGTAGAAAATTCGCGTCTTACCCAGGGCAGGGTTAGAGAAAAACTGAACAGAAAAATAAACAGACAAAAATTACAAGGAAGCTATATAGAAGTATAAAACACAAGACAATAAATAACTTCATGTTTTCTCAAGTAATCCCGAAGATAGGTCAACGATTGAGCAAAGCAACTTGTGTTGAAGAATAGTATTAAGAAATACAAGGACAAACAAGATTGTCACATAGAATGAAGAAGTTGATGTGGCGTCGAAAAAATGTTTACACCTCGCGTGTAACAAAACATCATGGTATTTGAGAGAATGTGGCAACAAGATACACTCACAGAACAAATAGTATAGAACTGGCTTTAAAACACAAATAGGACAACCCAATAATTAGCAATCAGCAAGTACAATATCAACTGTCCTCTATAAATATAAATGATCCTTAGTGGTCCAACTAGAATGGAAATAAAATGCAAGCACGCGCATGACTAAAAATTGCTAGTACATGTCTTAGACAACTAAATGCTTGGAATAGGTAAAAATGATCAAAATGGTTATTGGCTTATAACATTGAGAAATGTGTGTAGATGGATATTTGATCTTCTACTTGTTGCCTAGAAGTAGAAGGTCTTATTCAGTCTTCTTCAACAAAAGAAGTTTTAAGTTGTAACAGATAGCAGAAACAAATCATACAAAGATCAAATACTAGACAATGAAGACAGAGTACCTACCTTATTTTGTTCTTCTCGTCACAAGCTTTAATGAGATTAGAACATGCAAGCCTCATATGCTCAGCACCAATGCTGTAATACCAACAACAAATTCAAGATATATCTTCAAATACTAAAAGACGTAATTTCAAAACTCAAAGTCTTCTCCATAAGAAAAATAAGCAATATAACCATATAAGATTTTAGCATAATAAGCACTTCTCAAGGTATCAGTAAAGCCTTCTAAACAAATGCAAACATCCTCTTGAATAAAGAAACAAACAATTAAAAACAAGTCACGAAAAATACAAAGAGAAATATTGAGCTTGAAGGTTGCCACTACAAACATCCTCATATACGCAACTATGAGACATTTTTAATGCACTCCAATACTTAATCATATTGAGAAGATGAAAATGTGTATAAGGGTATAAACTATAAAGACAGACAAATTCAAGCTTATTTCCACTGTTAAGCTTATTCATGAGCCTTTACCTAACATATTAAGCTTTTCGGATAGTTCGTCTTTATCACGACATCAGAGACTCTATGATGATCAAGGGGTTAAAAGTTTGATCCTTGCAAGGGGAGGTCTTAGATTAGATATAACTATAAGAACCACCCATGGTCCTTCACTTAATAGTGTAAGCTTTTAGGATAGTTAGTCCTTGGCAGTTGGCATGATATCAAAAGAACTGGTCAAAAATTTCTTCTTTGTCACCTCCATTCTTTTAAGTAAAATGGAATTTTCCCAATAGACTCTTCCATGACACCTTCATGCATCACCTAATAGCTTAGGTTTTTAGTAGTGTGTCTTTAACACTCACAAATAAGCATTCTAACTCAGTTTAAACACAATAATATATTTATAAAGTGAAGATGGTTTATGATTAAAAAAAAAATGCACCGTAAGTCAATAACTTTTTGCTTGTTAGAACCTGGAGCCTTGTGTGTTCAAATCAGGAAAATTTTGAACCAGGATGTTTATGTGCAAACGTGTGTACAAGTCTATGCATGCACATATATGCATGGGAATTGATCATCAAATGGGCCATCTTACACAAAATTATACAAGTTGTTTGGGAAGACTCACTTGTGTATAAGCCAAAGGGGAAATAGGCCAACGTTATTAATGTTATTAATACCAAAGGGGAAATATGGATAAACTAAATGCAATAAATACAGTAGGGAACAACATAAAGTAAATAGTATGTAATTAATTTTAAGCACTAAAAACATGTGGCCTGATGACAAGTAAAATTCAGAAGTGTAGCATTTGAGACCAAGTAGTGCCAAATGAGAAACAAATGCAAACAGATAACTTTGACAACATCTCTGCACAGCTGCACCTTAAGACAAAAGAGGATGTGCAACTTTTCAAGTTTGAAAAGATTACACATCTATATTACAACCCATACATACAAGACATCATCTCTCCAACTAAGCTACTTGTATAAGCACTTGTTTATTTATTTAGAAAAGATCAGTCAAAAGACATGTATTTAACATGCGCATTAAAATGAACATGATAAACCTATTTCTCATTAGTATCCAGATTACGCAACATTACAAAGGTATCTAACAGGGTTTTAAATCAGTAACCATAAAATAGGCCCCAAGAATCTATAAGCTATATTTTTATTTCCAGTGCATTTAAGTTTCTATTTGCCATTTCTGGAAAATATAATGTACTAGATTTATACTACCTCCATATTTATGAGAGCATGCATTGGTTTATCTTAAGCTTGAAAATGATAAAGCATAAAAAGTAATTTATTTTTCAGCTTGTCTAAAGCATGAGTAACAGGACTAAACTCTGCATAGTCATGAAGCAATCGATTATGGACATATCAAATTAAATAGTAAAAACACATAAGAAAATCTTTATGTAAAAACAAACACATGGTGAGGGCCTGAGGGGTGAAGGTAGCAGAGATAAATGACGGAAAATATAGATTATCAGATGATAAAGGGCAGTGGAAGAGTGTTGATTTGCTGACCGGAAACAGATCATTAGCTGTATCAAGTTATCAACTGAAACAACGTTCCCTTTTCTTTTTGGTACTAGACCTTACCGGGGTGGGGCCTAGAAGAGAGGCCACTTCTAGACTGACACCCAAGGGATCCTCACGGGCGAGCCCAAGGAGGGAGAGGGGATCCTTACTAGGATCCCTAACCGGGAACTTGCAAATAAATGTCGCAACATGAGCTTGGCCCATGGGATACTCTAAACACAGTGTTCTGCTTTGCTTAAGTTGACCTGGTATTCTAAAACTGATTTGCACCATAAAACATTTCTCAGGCCATTTCTTAACAGCTCAAGCTCTTGGGATAAGCTTTTGTTTTACAAAATTATCATGGATTCATGATTATCTAAAAGGGAAAAAATGAAATATAGGAAAACATCTTAACGCAAGTGAATGTTGTGTTTCATCTACACATTTTCTCCCCTTCTAGTCCAGTTTCCTTATTGCTTTTGTCAAAGAAAGGAGTGTTCCAGAAATTTCTATATTATTTAAGTTCAATGTTAATTGACTAAAGGCTCATCTCCAATCAAGGGAAAAAAAAGAAAGAAGTGTCTGAATAAACTATCCTCTTAAAGACACGGCATAAGTGTAAGAGATAGACGTTGCAAACTACCTTCTGCTCTTTTCCTCAACTTCACAAGCTAGGGAAGCCACCTTACTGAAGTCAGCTTCTGAACTATCACTGTAGATGTAGAAATACTATTTAGATAATTACATAATCAGCTTAAAAATAGAAAACCCTGAGATGAGCAGCAGCATTACATATGAAGATTAAGCTCATCAAGTATCACGTCAACATCAGCAATATACTTGTTTATCAGCTGTACAACACGATTGCGTTCCCCGGTAGTATTCAGAGACACAATTTCACTAAAGTGGCCATTGACTACCCCCTGCAAGGAATGGAAAGTAAAAACATCCCCAAACATCTGAACCTTCTTTTCAAAAAGTGTTCTCAAATAAGAAAAAATGCTAAACCCATAACAAGATTTTATTCACGTACACCTCAAATGCAAAACATAGTAAAATGACTTGAATTTTTCACAGGATGATTCTGGGGTGTTCCCTTTTAAAAAGGACACATTGGTGTTCCCCTTACAGATAACCATCCGATTATATTAAAATACCTTGGATGGTTATGATAACGAATTGTAAAATAATTTTTAATCGCTCATTTAGTTTTAAATAATAATTTACGGTCAATAAAAGAGGAACATTGGTATACCCTTTTAATTGGGGACACCTTAATAGAGGCCTTTCTTCAGTAGGTGTAAATGGTAGTATTCCAAATGAAGAAAAAAATGTATTGAAAAAGTTCAGAGGAAGAAGATTAATGTAATTTGAATGTTATGATATCGAGATAAGCTGTGTGCCACTCCATCTGCAAGCTCTTAAGGTCATCCCCACAAACTAAAATTAGGAAAGAAAGACAGAATTCTGAAGAGGGATGAGGAGAACCCTTGAGGGAATCAAACACAGATGAAGCAGCACAAATAATCACTTCAAAAGGATTCTTTTTACCTCATCAAGCAATGAATTCAGGTATCCTTGCAAGAGTTCTTTCAGAATTTGCAAAGCCATTTTCTGTAAAAAAGCAGCAATGTAGCTACCCTAGAGAAGCAGCACTATAAGGAAGATTAATGCTTTAGTTGGAAGATTATTTTGCATGAGAGGTGCTACTTATTAATTCCAGATTTTTAATGCAAAAGAAAACAGACAAGGAAAAGCTGTTAACCAGCTCAACTGAATAAGTGAAGACAGAAACTACTTGTCAGTTACCCCTGGCAGCTGAACTGAATGAGTGGAGACAGAAACTACCTGTCAGTTACCCCGGAATTCAGCATAAATGCTTCTGAAATTAGGCACTAAAATTTGCAAATTAACAGTTATTATGCCATTTTCAAGAAAAAATGCAGGGGGTAGTTTCCTTTGCTTACTCTTTAGGAAACGTTTGTTTCAAGGATAGTTAAGGAAAGTAAACTTGCAGGCAACAGTTTCCTAGGAAAGTAAATTGGTAACATGACATTCACGTGTCTGGTACTAGATTGAAAAAAATTAATTAATGGACATCATTGATTCCCTGGAAATTGTCCTTCTCATGTTTTGCTTGCTTTTTATTCCCATGATGAGAGGAGGATTGACTGTTACTTTCCCATGATAAGTGAAAAAATTAAATTATCATGTACAAATAATTGAAAACAAAAAACAGTGAAAAAAGGGGGAGCTTTTGCAGTTAAAACCGACAACAGAAAATGAATCAGAAAATGTATTCTCAAACCCATAGGCCTAAGCATTGAGTAAACATATTTCTGATTTACCCGTCATTCATGGCAATGTAACCATTATTCAATTGCCCTGAAATGAACACCTCCTTAAATTATATCAGTCCAAACAACAATCTGTCAAGTAATATTATAGGTTTTAAAATGGTAGTCACAAAATCATTTTCCACTCTACTCATCAATGGTGGGAGCTAAACATTAAAGCAAGCATTTGGTATACAGGTTAGAATGGGACAGAATATAACATATGGATTATGTTTTGTGTTTGATGCATAATAAGAATAGAACACAAGGAAAAAGGGTTACATTTTGGTGCTTCTAACACAAGTGAAACCAAAGAGAGCTAAATAAAACAAGTCGTTCCGTTTTATTTTGTTTTCATGCCAAACACTAGCCAAATCAAACCCATAAACACTGAACAGAAACAAATTAATTTTTCTAAGGGGGATGAGATACAAGCTTTGTAACTTGTCCTAATAGGCAATGTAGTGGAAAAACTTCCTCATGTTGAATTTCAATAATGAAATGAATAGCTCTTTCTAGTGTCTCTGCCAACAGACTAATAAGTCGAATACCCTTAGTAAGCCAAATCCTTAAACTGCAAAATGACATCCAGGGTGCGATTGATTTGCTTAAAAGCAAGAGATTGGACAAGACAACTTTAGTTGTACCCAGTTTGATTTGCAAATTGGTTCATGGTACTAGACAAAAGATGAGGCAAGGGACACTTGACAAAAACACAAATTCGTGTTCCCCATCCAATCACGGTACAACTTTTTCCCAAGTACAAACTATCTAAAATACCAAAATACCATATTTATTTCGTACCCAATAAATATTCTCTCTCTCCTATCTCATTTTTCTCTCTCCTCTCATCTCTCTCTCTCTCTCTCCCTTATCTCTCTTTCTCTCACACACATTTCTATCCTCTCTCTCTCTCTCTCTCTCTCTCCTCTCTTTATATAGTTATATTATATTATGACACATGTTATATAAAATTATTATATTTATATAACATAAAGGGAATTATAGTAAATTGTCATTTTTTTTCTTGTGTTGTTCATCATCCACCAAACAGTGTACAACACAAAAATTTGTCCAGTACTGTTCTTACCACTACTATACTGTCCAATAATTACCCATTTGCAAATCAAACGGACCCACATGGATGACACTAGTGCAAAACTTTTGAACTGTATTCGACAATGTTCTAACTGTAATCAAAATTAATGAAAAAATCATATTCAAAATGGTATGTCCTTGTACTTTATGACCACTGAAGGGAACCCCTCTCTGAGAATTTTTATCCTTGTAATTCTTCAGTTTTAAATTCAAGAAAAAGGAAAGGTCCATTGCTTATTTGTAAGTTATAACATTGCAGAAACTAAAATATGCCAGGTCAGTACAGTTTTACTTGTACTAAAATTGTAGTGGAGTGTACTGAGGCTTTGAATTCAGCCACATACATAGCAATCTCATAGATGCTGACAATCATTTTATACTATAAAAAGACTGACATTGAGGAAGAATTACATTTTAGAAAATTATTGTAAAAAAATCTAAATAAGAAACATTAACTAATCAAGTGGTTGATGTTTTCAACCGGTATCGATTTAATTGACAAGTTGGGTGATTAATGTTTCGAAATGGGAAATTTCAGAATTTCCAATATTGTAATTCTCTTTAAACTTAAAAGCAGATTCGGAGGCATGTCCAGATGCTGGAATCAGACTAGAATTTTGAATCTTGGTTCTAAGTTTGTATTTCATAGTCATACTATGCGAAAGAAAAGGTAATCATTATTTGATTATATTTTTCTTTCTAATCTTATATTATATTATAGATTTTCCTTTAGTAGGAACTTTGATAAGTACATAACCACTTGGAGAACCCTCCCTAAAAAGGTAGTGGTTAAGGGGGCAAGATCAGACTACTTAAGTACTCCACTGAGCATATCATGGCAATGAACAAGTCCCTATCATATCTTACAAATGAAGGTTTAACATGCAATGAACAATGAATGAAGATATAACCGCTCCATTCCTCTCTTACATTTTTACCCCCATTTCTTATGTTCATTTATTTTTGTTTTTATTTTAAGTAGAGCTTAACATCTGAAAAATGTTTTAGAAAGACACTAGGGCACTAGGGGAGTATGCTTACACCTTGATTTACATTTTCCACTTCAATGCCTTGTAGCATTTATCTCGAGATCAGTAACCCCCCCCCCCCCCTCTCCCAATAGCACAACTTCAATAATATGTATTTAAGTGACAAAGGAAAATATTATGCATCACTTGAAAATACTTTATCTGCAGAAACAATTATCTATCTACTCATACATTCAATTGCACGTCAAACCTAAATATCAAGTCAAATAGTTATCTCCACAAGTTAGAATTAAAATGTTACCATCCTAAACAGACTTCCTGGACATCACCATCCCACTGCACCAAAACTGAGCACATCAATTGTTGCCTGAAAGATAAAAAATAAAATATAAAACTTCCACATAACTAACACATAGTATAGAGGAGCAATAATTGAGAGCAATATAGGGGTAGGAAAAGAAGAGGAACAGCATAAAGCATGACTATTGCAACTAATATCCAGGTAACATCTTTCTGCAAGAAATGCAAAAGGGAGTGCAACCGAGAGATATAAAAACGAACGCAACTGAGGTATGCAATCCAGTGTAGCAACTATGACAGAAACAACATATCCAAAAACCTTGTTTATACTCATAGCCAGTTTGGTGACTCTATTGTCACCTAGTGCATAAAAGGGAATTGATGAAGGAAGGCCTTTTCATAGCATACATTCAATACGGACGCATATGCATGGAAACATGCAAATTATATGCAGGTGGTAGCTCATAACAGAAAAAGCGCGTATGTAGACAAAAAGACCAAAATTTAGAAAGGAAAAGTGAAATCTCTTGATGGTTCTTGCTTTTAAAATTACATTTGCTCACAGAATCTATTGAGTTTTGAGTTTAGTAAAATCTGAGTCATAATGAAACCAAGTTTTCTCATCCACCATCTTCGTGCTCGTACATCACTGAGCCAAATAACGAAAATAAATGTCAGTTTCATATCTTCGAAACTATAGCAATATTCTTTTCGGGTAAAGTAGTACGTAATAAGGAAAACATAAGAGGCATATAAACTGGGGGAAAATATGGACAAATGATGATTGGAACCCTAAGGCCTTTACAACGTATGTTTATCTTAATATTAAAATCCTTCCTTGAAGTATATAGTATCCCTAAGGTTATAATGGCGCACTTAAGTCATATATACACCCTGAACATAAAATGGAAAATTGCTCCATCAGGCTTTAAAAGTTCATTTCAATAACAGATTATAACATTTTTATGTCTGAAACCAAAACCTTCATTCATAATTATCAATGCCTTATGATGCCTCCAAAGTTTTAATTGCGTAATTAACTCAACTAGTTCATGTAATTAATAACTGTCCAATCTGGTTTCACAAGTTCATTTTAGTCCAAAATTCATCAATTTATCAAAAAGCTGTTGATTTAAGGTGTAAAATATGCAAAGAGTTTAAGAAAAGGATCAGCAGTCTTTATCCCCAACATTTTTCCTTGAGGCATGCATTTGCGGAAATATAAAACAAGATGGTGAGATGAGTTCAAAAAGAGTGACGTAGGAGAATGTTTCTCATACAATAAGTAGGGCTAAATCAACGTTTAACATTAAGCCTATACCTTTTAGGAATCTTAATGATAAATTAACTAGGCACATTCAAGATTTGGTATCTAGGTGCATGCTTTTGCTAATGATATAGTTTCAGTAGCTGAGTAGTGGAGAAATCCTCTGGAGACCAAGTGTTTCTAATTGAGTAGATAAAATACAACATATACGAAATTTAATTTCAGCAGAAAAGGAGTGTGGATACATGATATTGAGAATAAAAGATGAAGAAAAGATGGAAGGGGTGTTGATGGGTGAAATGAGAAATGCTTCATATAACCTATATAAAACTGAAGGAGAAGTTTTATAAGGCTGCACTTAGATTTGCAATTGTATATGGATTGAATATTCAATATTGGGCAGTCTTAGAATTTGGGTTGAGCCTAACTCAACCCTACAAAATCAACTTGTAGAGCGAGGGATGCCTCCCACTTATAAACATTTTTTAGGCCTTATCACATCTGAAGTTGGACTCTCAACACACCCCTTCTCGCCCAGGACTGGACAACTAGAGTGTGAGTTGAGTGACCCGATAGCGGGTGGCCAAATGGGTCTTGGATAGGCTCTCATACCATCTTAGAATTTGGGTTAGGCCTAACTCAACCCTAGAAAACCGACTTATAGAGTGAGGGATGCCGCCCACTTGCAAACTCTTTTAAGCCTTATCACATCTGATGTGGAACTCTCAACAGGAAGTAAACTACACAGCTAAATATAAAATTTATGAAAATGAAGATATTGTACTGCTAAGCATTCCAATATGTATAAGATCGTGAAAGTGACCATTAGGTAGAACGTTGGGGGTAGACCCTACAAAGGGGAAACTTAGTTATGGACAACCATTAAACATTTATGCATGCATGTAAGAAACAAATACCTCCATACTAAAGGTCCTAGTCAGAGGATGTGCCATTAAAGGTTTAACTTATTTGAAAAGGGCTAGAAGGACACCTAGGAGATTATTATTATTATTATTATTATTATTATTAAGGATTTAAATGACAGAGTACTTTTAAAATATATTATACATGATCAAGCATGATGGCATATGATAGAATTCATGTAGCCTACCACACTTGGGGAGAATAAGAATTGGCTGTTACTTGTTTATTTTATATATACTATACTACAATTGTATATCATAGAATTGGGCTTTAATTAGACCTACACCTCAACCCTAAAAGCTAGCTCAAGTGGGAGGATTGCCCAAGCCTTACTAGGACTACTTTGGCCATATCTCTAGTCAATGTGGGGATCTAAAAACACCCCTACATGTCCAAGATTGGACATCTAGAGCGTGAATAGGCTTTGATGGCATCTTAGAATTTAAGCTTTAGGCCTAACTCAACTCCAAAAACTACCTCAAGGGATTGCCAAAGTCTTGTAAGGACTACTTTGGCTATATTTCTAGTTGATGTAGGATCTCAACAGTATAAAATTTATCCACTAGGAAAAGGCTCCAAATAATCGATTCTATAGATCGTAATGGTAATTGGAGACATTTTTTGAACTTTCCATATACTTCTTGGCCTTCCCATCTCTTAGAATTTGGGTTGAGCCTAACTAAACCCTACAACACCGGCTTGTAAGGTGAGGGATGCCTCCCACTTATATATTCTTTTTCAGCCATATCACATCCAATGTGGGACTCTTAGCACACACCCCTCATGCCCAGGAGTAGACAACTAGAGCATGACCCGAGTGGCCCGATAGTGGGTGGCCCAGCGGATCTTGGATTGGCTCTGATAGACTGATACCATCTTAGAATTTGGGTAAGTTAAACTTTAGGCAGAATTAGTTATCCAAAAAATTAAGATACTAGATTTTAATACATGGCATGCTGCTAAACTCTAGGTGCCATTTTATTTCCATCTCAGGTTTTGTTTTTGGAAAAAAGAAGAAATGCTAGTAGACAGAAAAGAAAATAATACAACTGGAGGGGGAGGAGTAAAAAGGCTGTTGTAGTTTTTCATTTATAGCCCCCCCCCCCCCCCTAAAGAAACCCTTTTCCTTTTAAAGAAACTATTATATGAACATAAAGCCCGAGTCATTATTCACTATTAAACTCATGACCACTTAGCCAATGAGGCTTAGATGCCCAGGACAAACCTCCTTCAAGAATTTCAAATAATTACAAAAATAGACAGATAAATAAGAATGATAGAAATTCAGGTTTTTAGATTTAGAGGCTACTCCAGTAGTAGTTTATCTACTTTTGGAACAATTGCTATTTTACAAAACATGTGTATGAGTGCACACATGTTTATCTTTCTCCCCCAATTCTACAAGATGAAATAACTCTGTCAGATGTTATCAAGCCAAGAGGCTACTCTACTAGCACAGGCTACAGGCTACAGATGGCTCTATAAACTAAGCTGCACGATAGAAGCCAAGAGGCTACTCTACTAGCACAGGCTTCAGGCTACAGATGGCTCTATAAACTAAGTTGCACGATAGATACCCTTACACTACAAATATTCCAGGAGGGCAAGACTGAATCTCATGGATACAGGGCATGCAGAATTTGAAGCAAAGGCAGCTATTAATTAGATAGGATTTTATTTTCTTATAATTTATTTAGTTTCCTTATTTTACTAGATAGGATTTGGTTCTCTATGATTTTGTTTCCTCACGTTGCCTCTTCTATAAAAGAGGATGATTCACAATAATTAAAAGAAAGATTCTGTAATTATAAAATTAGAGATTTGTCTCTGGAAGCACTGACAATTCTAGGCAGAGCTTTGCTGGGTTAAATTGGACCAGACCTAGATGTATCAAGTGTGCAAAAGAAATGCAGAAACTACGACCACAAGGAATAAAGCAGAAGGGAATAAAAATCCACAAGCTAGAGCAGATTAAAGAGAAGACACTACTATTGGGATTCTGAAGGCAAGGCTGAATCTGATAAAGGTCGTGAAGGGACTCCGCCAACACTAAGTCAAGAGCCAATCAGAAGAAGTAGAAGAGGGTTGGCAACATTGTTTGGGGGCAAGAATCTGGGAGCAAAGACGAGGGCCAATTTTGTTCCATTAGTGATTGGAGATTTAGGCCAATTATAGGTTCAGATTCGTAATTCCTCTGGTGAAAACCATCAGGGTGGATTTTCCAGGAAGAGTGGTATTTTACTCTTTATTGGATACCAAAGAAGGAGACGATTGAGTTAGCATGCATTGACAAGATTGGTGAGGCCTTGGTTCAGTCCCGATGGGAGGAATCACGACAAGCCACAATTTCTTAGGAGGAACTGACAAGTTGCTGCATTCATTTCGGAGTACCCAAGCAGGGTCCACTTACGAATGAATGATGGAGCTCTAGCAAGAAAGGAAAATGATGGCGGCAGAATATCAGAGATGGTTTGAGGAGCTGATCGTGCCTGTTTGTTGATTTCTGCAAGAAATTTTTTAGAGTGCATTTTTGAATGAATTAAAGCTAGAGGTTCATTCAGAAGTTAAACTGTTTGCACAATCGGATCAACTCAGATAATCGAGACGGCATAGAAAATTGAAGATAGGAAGTCAACTAGAAAAACAGATTCAGCTTCTTTGTTTCATGCTACCCCTTTTATAAAAGAGGATTCTTTACGGTAAAGAAAAGGAAGTAAAAATCGGTAATTAGAAAATCGGATATTCACTAGTGACTAGGAGCACCAGCAACTCTAGGTAGAGCTCTGTTGGGCTCTATCAAGCAACAGCAATTCTATATATAGCTCTGTTGGGATCTATCATTGTAATGAACAATGCTATAATCTGTTCTAAGGAATGTATGTTCAAGCATCTTCTCAGCTTCTCAATGTTAAATGCAAACCACATTGGAAGCATTAACAAATGCAGCTGTCTGAGAGACGTGCAGATTTCAGGAAAAAGGAGAAAAAGATATCCAGTTACAAAGAAAATCGGCTTTTTTTTTGCTTCGCAGCTCCTAAAAGCATCAGAAATGATGAGCATACCTAATTTTACATGGGAACTTTTAAACCTCTATTATGTCAAATTATACATGAATAAAAACACCGTAAAACAGAGCATTATTATGAAACCCATTTTTCCACAGCAACTTGATGTCTAGCAGGAAAAAAACATAAACAAAGAAAAAGTGTTCTGTGTTCAGCTGCTTAACAGAATCCTAATCTGCCTAGTGCTTACAAAAATGCAAAATGTTTATTTCCCATAAAAGTTGTCTTTTTATAATAAAAATAGATATACGCTAATTGTACTATAAGGAACTCTAATTCCACACCATCTTGTGACTAAGTTGAATGGCCTAAAATCAAGCATGTTAGCGCAATATATCTCCCATTTTAACTAACAAAACATTCCCAGCCCAGGTCCCCCGCCTTTAAAAAGAATATTATGCGGCTAAATTTAGTTCAACTTCAAATTTAGAGAAACCAAAGGATTTCTTCACAATTTGCAATGTCAATGGCAATATTCCTAGTTCTTATTATCTAAATTCTAGAACAGAATTTTTTAGAAGACACATATAGCTTTCAAAATGAAATTTGAAATATTCAACTTAAACCATTCACACATGTATCCCATTAGTAAGTCATTCTGATTTACTCGAATAAATAATAACATGACAAAGTATGAGGCTAAATTGTATAAAGATAAATATGTCTAGAGCTAAACTGATTTATCACATTCTCCTCAATCCAACCAAACCTGAGGCTACAGCAGAAAAACCAATAACTGAAGTCTGTAGAGCATATCTGAAATTTCAACCAGATATGTTTCAGCTGTTGCTATAATAAGGGATTCACTCTTTTCACTGCATGTTCTCAAGATCAATGATTCTCCTCTCCAACTGCACATATAAAAGTTACAGAGGAAAAAAGAGTAAGAACGTATGAATATTTGAATTTCTTATGACCATCCTGATTTACAATGAGTTGAAGGTAAAACTTCATAACCATATGCTAATATCAAGATTTCTCCCTTAGTGCACATATATTAAATAATCCTCAAATAGACAACATTAGATTAAGTACAACATGCGTCCTAATCAATTTGCATTCTGTGACAGGGAAAACGCAAGCAGTGTGCCATATCAAGCTAAAAAACCATTAGATTTGAATTTTGCAGCCCCTAAAAGTTGAACATTTCTCAAATCATTAGTATTAAATAGAGTGCAAAAATCGAATTCTTTCTTTTTAAAGAACTAGCAACATAGACAGAATGAGTACAAAGAGAAATGAGAGACCAAAAGATATGTCCTGCCTACATAGAGCTATGAAAGAACACAATAAATACAAGAAATCAAAATAAAGGTGTTCTCCTCACATCTACTATTTATATATATTGTGAAATCCTACTCTCTCTGACTACCTGAGTCGACTAACTATCTAATTGTAAATAACTAACGGAGTTATTTAACTGCCACAAATACTTATCCATCCTTTCGCTGTCTTAAACCTCTGAACTAAAGAGATGCTTCAGTTTATTCGACCAATACAGCACCCAATATCACATCCATATGAAATTTCCAGAGGCAATTAATGTCAATTTGGTTCCTCCATTTCCAATTTTCTCAAATCAGAAAAAGGCAATTCCATACATACCCATTAGTAAAAATAAGGTAGCATTTTTTGCAATTAAAAGTGAAAATGAAAAACAGTTCCACGTAGTAAACATGCCCTTATATTTTATAACTTTCATATTCATATTAAGAGGAAAAATCAGATACAAATTGAAGGGAAGTTAACTGATGAGCATTGACTACTCTATTTTCCACCTTCCTTACTTTCCAAGTGCGTAAATACAAGGAGGTTGCTCAGTATGTAACTATGGGGGAATGTCGAATCTACACGAGGAATGTATAAGAATAGCTAAACAAATAATATCATTGAAGATGGGAATCTGAAGGTCAATATGGCTATTTCATTACCAATTATTCTCCAAATATGTATATCAAAGCAAGTACAGAAACCGTTGCTTGGGGGAAAAAGAAATTCAATTCAGCCAATCTTTGAATGTCTAAACTAGGCCTGAAGAGATTATTATTTACCTGCACAACGGTTTCAAGTTTTCTCCTCAAATATGAAAATTTACTCTTGATATGATAAAGAGCCTGATTACAACTGAAATGTCAGAAGAAAATCAATTATCTATACAGTTAAAAAAACAGAATTAAACAAAAATTTGAGGTCGCTAACAATGGTGTAGATTGATCCATGGAGCAACCCTACCTAGAAGGATAAGGCTGCCTTGGTTGTTGTTGCTGTTATTCATATGGATTTTAAATTAAAATTGTATGAGAGTTTTCTTACTCATTCTTATCTTCCATCTCAGAAGCGTAAAGAAGTTCAGCACAAGCACGCTTGACAGTCTCTGCACCAACACTGCAACAAGCAGTGAAAAGCATAATACGTGATTGCTCTAGAAAATATAGACTTGCTACCTACACTTCCCCAGTGCTCCGGAAAATAGTTTCCAATGCATTTTAATTCAATGCAGAAATTAGTTTCCGAAACATGTAGATTCTGGAATGCATTACTAATTAGTTTTTGAAAAAGTTCCAAAAACTAGTTGTCTGAAAGCAGTTTCGTTCGGAAACTACTTTCCGGAACACAGAGAGGTGTGGGTAGCAAATGTGGGAGGTGTAGGTGGCATTACCCCACAAATATCTAAACAAAAAAGAAAAAGTTAAAGTCATGCCCTTAGCAATTTCATACTTGGATTACTGTATGATTATAAAGCATATCAAGAATTACATATTTTTCAATTTAAAAAAGAATCCACAGATTTCCATAAACTAGAGGTCATAACCATGAATATAACATCTTTCTGTTTTGGTAGCCTAGCAGTTGGGATAAAAAGTAATAGTACTAAGGGGACAAAAGAACCCCTCACACATCTTAAATTTCCTTTGACCCCTAAAACAGATGATTCATTGGCACACATGAAAACTGAGTTACGACAATGTAAAATGTTAGAAAAGTAAAACATGAAATTTGATGCACAATATTTTAAAATAATATCTTGTCCATATATTTCAATAATTAACAAGGCCAAACAATTCAAATAAACCAATTACATGAGTTCTGAAAAGTTTACATTATCACCAGAATACATTATGGAGGAAAAAAAGTAAGATATATCATTACATAAAAGATGAAGAGGAGCCTTGTCGCAATGGTTGGAGTTGTCGTGGTATACAAGTAGGTCACATGTTCAAGTCGTGGAATCAATAAAGATGAAGAATAGCCTTGACGCAATGGTTGAAGTTGTCGTGGTATAACAAGGTCACATGTTCAAGTCGTGGAATCAGTCTCTTGCAAATGCTTTGCAAATGTAAGGTAAGACTGCCTACAATAGACCACACCATGAGTCGAGCTCTTCCCTGGACCCTGTCATGGCGGGAGCTTTGTAGTATTCAGTTGCCCTTTTGATGTCATTACAAAAAAAGATATCATTGAAAATTAAATTCCATACTGTGGTGTCAAACATCAGTTGAGCAAAATTCTTGACTATATTTGTGTAGCACCATGGACAAGTTTTGAAAATCAAATATTTCATCCAAGTTTGCAAAATCTATATAAAATCTGTACTTAGAAAATGCATCTTCTGTTGTAAGGGTAAAGTCCACATATAAAACAGAACTTTCACCTTCAACTGGATTAATTATAAAAGTACAGAATTTTTCAAACTTCCTGCATTTCCAATTCCAGGTTGTTGCATTGCAGATAGTAAAAGAATGAGAAGTTTATTTTTATTAAAGAATATTTAAATTTAAAACTGGAGAGAAATACAGAGCCACCAGGATAGGCATTCTCCTGCAGCACATAAGAATACGTAGCACCGACACTTCAGATTGAAGACATGTCTAGTATACGACACGTGTCGTGTTGGACACCGACACTTCAATTACTTTTATGTTAGATTAGGCAGTTATTATGTTATTAGATTATTATTATTATTAGGCAGTAATTATGGTTATTAGGCAGAAGTTATGGTTATTATATGATATTAGGCAGTTATTATCTATTATATTATTATTATTAGGCAGTAGTTATTACTTATTTTGATTATCATACAGCAGTTATGTTTTAGGAGAAGTTATTATTTTAAAGGTAAAGTTACAAGGCAGTTATGTGTGTAGAATAAGAAGAAAACAGATGGGTATTCTGATTATTCGGAAATTTAGAAGGGTATTGGAAAGGGGAGAGACCAAGGCTCTAGAATTCCTTGGAAGGGAGAGACTAGAGACTCTCATATGTTTTCTAGAATCGTGCATTTTGCGTAATTTCAGTATAAATTCAGATTCTGTTTCTTCAATAAAGACAGAATTTGTTCAATTCTAATCTATAAAATATCAGTTTCTATCAACCAGTATCAGTTGCTTTCCTGGTTATTAATGGAGTCTATCTACAAGAGGAGAAATGGAATTAGGCTTCGAAGAATTGGAACGCGCAAGGGAAGAAGATAGAAGGAGAATCGACGCTATCTTAGAATCTGTCCAACAATTACAGAATTCGGTTCAAGCACTGCAAACATCACAAGGTGCACCAGAAACCCTAGGGCGCCAATTCAGGCACAGTGAACCATATAGGCATCATGACAGGTGCGATTTTCTGGGGGAATTAATTAAATCCATGGACAATATCTTACAAACTGTACGGCAGTTACGAAATTCCTTCCAATCTTTCCAAGGAATTGATGATTCAGAGTGCCAAGGCAGTTACGAGACTTATAGGGACAAACTTGAAGAACCAGACTGCCAAGGCGGTTACTGGCACGGTAGGGACAGATTTGATAACCCAGAGCAGGGGCATGATGGCACCAGAACAGATTTTCAAGAACAAACAAAACCAGAACAAAAGGATGAATTTGATGGTGCTCTTAGTGATGAAGATGAAAGTTCAGAAATCAAGAAAAACAATCTGAAAAAGAAGAAGGCAGAACTGAGTAAATTAAGGATTTGGTCCAAACTAAATGTTACTACAGCTTTGAAGATGAAGGGTATTGTGATAGAACCAAGAAGATGCAAAGGGAAGAAGAGGATTATCCTAATAAGGAAGAAGGGCAAGAAGATTTTGGTTGTTGATCGCTCAAAGGTGAAAGCAAAAGGGATGGTTTGCGAGGAAAAACGAGAAAAGGAGGGCAAGATGAATTACATTGAATTTCCCTGCAAGAATTCCAATCAGTTTGGCTCATTATTCTTTCAACAATGGGATCCAGGAGGTCATTTGTTAATTCACCTTGAGGACAAGGTGAAAGTTTAAGAGGGGAGTATTGTTAGATTAGGAAGTTATTATGTTATTAGATTATTATTATTAGGCAGTAATTATGGTTATTAAGCAGAAGTTATGGTTATTAAGCAGAAGTAATGGTTATTATATGATATTAGGCAGTTATTATCTATTATATTATTATTATTATTAGGCAGTAGTTATTACTTATTCTGATTATCATACAGCAGTTATGTTTTAGGAGCAGTTATTATTTTAAAGGTGCAGTTACATGGCAGTTATGTGTGTAGAATATAAGAAGGAAAACAGATGGGTATTCTGATTATTGGGAAATTTAGAAGGGTATTGGAAAGGGGAGAGACCAAAGCTCTAGAATTCCTTGGAAGGGAGAGACTAGAGACTCTCATATGTTCTCTAGAATTGTGTATTTTGTGTAATTTCAGTATAAATTGAGATTCTGTTTCATCAATAAAGACAGAATTTGTTCAATTCTAATCTATAAAATATCAGTTTCTATCATTTTACTTTCTCAAATTATTATGAGTGTCTACATGTCCGTGTTAGTGTCGTGTCTGGTATCTGTGTTTATATCGGTGCTTCATAAAAAGAAAGAGAAATTACAAATATGTGAATGACAACAACATACTCATACGAGTTGCAGCCATCCCTTCCCAATTTGCAAAATCCATCAACACGTGTCAGGATACAGAAAATATAAGTTTTAGGAAAATGCATACCCTTAACCCACATGAATTTTTTTTTGTACAAAAAATCCAGTAAGTTCAATAAATTTCCACTTTGATCCTAAAAGAAAAGGAAACAGATTTAATTCACAGCAGAAAAGTGAAGTTACATGTTACCTGCTGGTTTTACCATATAGTTCACGAGTCAGAACTCCAACCTTGGCGAAATCAACCTCTTCTTTGTAGCTGCAGATCAGAACAATAGGTCACAATTCAAATAACAAAGCCACAGAAGGATCACAAACACATAAAAGAATGATAAAAAGTAAAATTTAATTGTTAAATAAAACCTTACATTTCATCCGTGAGAGAACAGAACAATCTAACGGCCGAAGTGCAGAAGCTAATGATAGCTCTGACAACATAATCAGGTCGAGAAACCTCCTTCATGGATTGAAGTTGAAAGAATTGATCATTAACAATCCCCTGCGAAATTCAGCACGACATTTTATTCTAAGATCTTAACAGAAAATTAAGCACACGTGGTTTTGAAATTGGAAGCTAAAATCACAGTTAGAAAATGCGAAATTCTCAGAATGACATTAAATTCGAAAGAGAGAAGTGAGGAAGATGTGATATATATACGTACCTCATCGTACATCGACTGGAGGACGCAGGTAAGGCGCTCTTTCTGAACGGTGACGCTGACAGTCATTTCGAGAAGCGGAGAGAGAGAGAGAGAGAGAGAGAGAGAGAGAGAGAGAGAGAGGAAAAGGAGAAAGAGACATTAAATGGAAGGTTTGAAGTTACATTACACTTTTCAACCATGCCGGGAAAAGGGGGTGGTGGTGGCCAACGTTCTACGGTGGCACTTGGCAGCGGAACGGACGACTGAGTTTCCCACATTGACCCACACGAATGGTCGCCCACGGGCAATGACAGGTCCGGCCCAAGCAGCACACCTAAAGGAAATGGAGCGTAGCGTAACAAGGCTGCACCAGATGACCCACCCAGGACCCGTTGGATATTTTAACTTTTTAAGGTCAAGTATGTTTTTAATCCCTATAAAATTGACATTTTTCAAGTTTAGCCTCTATTAAATTTTAATAGACATTTTTGTCCTTCACAAATTCATTGTCGGCGGTTTTAGTCCATCGTGATTTTTAACGGCACTTAGAATCGCTATAAAAGGCTCCAAAAAACACTATTTAAAAGTTATGGAGGACTAAAAAAATTGTAAGGGACAAAATTGCCAATTAAAATTTAACAGAGACTAACTTGATAGATCCTAATTTTATAGAGACCAAAAACATATCTAACCCTATTTTAACACGGTCGCAGCGGGGGATGGAATGAGATTGAGGAATTCAAATTGTTTTTGCTGCAGTCGCACGACCCACATAACTGAGTCGTTTGATATTAATTGGATAGTTTATATTTTAACTTTTAAAACACACTTAAAATATAAAGTTATAATTTAAATGGTCCAATCAAGACTCACATCAAGACTCACAGGAAAGGGAAAGGAAATATCACACATTCACAGGAATGGCAACAATCACAGATTCACAGAAAAGGAAAAGGAAATATCACACAAATCATAACAATGGCAACAATCACAGATAACATATTCACAAACTGACAAACCACACTCAATGGAAACAATCACAAATAACGTATTTGAGACTCAGTACTCACACAAATCGCAACAACAAGCCAAAAAGCTTACCGTCGGGAAGAAGAATGGAGACGGCGAG
Source organism: Astragalus membranaceus (assembly GCA_039519185.1). Classification (NCBI taxonomy): domain Eukaryota; kingdom Viridiplantae; phylum Streptophyta; class Magnoliopsida; order Fabales; family Fabaceae; genus Astragalus; species Astragalus membranaceus. The sequence continues at coordinate 213,781,144 of CM076846.1, read as the reverse complement.
AGGAGACTGACTTGCGAATAAAGAGCGAAGAGGGAGGTGAACAAAGTGTCACCTCGTCGAACACAGAACAACAGCGTCGCACGGAGGAAGATCGACGGTGGTGGTTGCGCGGTGAGGTCGAGCAGAGGGAGAGGGACAAGCAGTGTTGTTGGTGGAGCACAGAGAGATGATAAATGAGAGAAGAGGGATGCAAGAAAAAAATAGAGAGAGGATGAGAGAAGAATCAAAGATAAGAGATGAGAGAGTAGCCACTACAAGAAAATCGCGGATTTCCGACGGAAAAAATTCGTCGGTAAAACCTAAAATCCGCCGAAAATGCTGCTTTTCGGCGGATTCTTTCCGCCGGAAATCCGCCGAAAAATCGTTCGCAGGTAATGGTTACCGCCGGAATTTTTTTTCAAAAAAAAAATCTGACAGAAACGCACATTACCTGCGGATTTTTCCACCAGTAATTTCCGGCGGATTTTTTCCGTCGGTAATGGGAGTTTCCGGCGGATTTATAATTTTTTTTTTTGAAAAATCCGCCGAAAATTCACCTTACCGGCGTTTTTTTTAAAATAAAAATAAAATGTTTTTTTAAAAAATTTTTTCCATTATCCGCCGGAAATGCACATTACCAGCGGATTTTTTTTTTAAAAAAAATAATTATATTAATTTTTTTTTTCAATTTTTCCGAATTTTATAGTTTAATATGTATTTTAATAAAAAGTAAGAAAAAATGAAAATGAAGTAGAATATGAAAAAAATGATATAGAAGAGAATGAAAATAAATAAATGAATGAGAATGTTGAAGTAGGAAGGAATAAAAGTGAAAGAGAATATGAGAAGAAATAATATAGAAGAGAATAAGAATGAAGAAGTAAGAAGAAATAAGAAGGAATGAGAATGAAGAAGAAAGAAGAATGAAGGAGCAAGAAGGAATAAGAATGAAGTAGAGTATGAGAAGTAACAATATAGGAGAGAATGAGAATAAAGAAGTAAGAAGAAATAAGAATCAAAGACTCAGAATGAATAAGAATGAAGAAGAAAGAAGAAATATAGAAGAGAGATATGTAGAGAAATTTATGGAGATGAGAGTATGAGAAAGAAGAAGAAAGATAAGATAGAGAAAATGTAGAAGATAATGAGAAGGAAATAAAGAGTGAAATGAGATAATGAGAGGAGTGTAGGAGAAATTTTTATTTATAGGCGGATTTTTTTCCCTCCGAATTTTTTCGGCGGATTTTTTTTTTCTGTCCGTACCTTTCCGGCGGATTTTTGAAAGTTCCGGCGGATTTATTAAAAAGAATTTTTTAATCCGCCAAAAATTTTAAAAATCCGCCGGAAATGTGACCACCGGATTAAAAATAAAAATAATTTTTTTAAAAAAATCCGCCGCAAATGTTAAAAATCTACCGGAAAATTTGGTGGTCACATTTCCGGCGGATTTTTAAAATTTTTTTTTTAAAATCCGTCGGAGATGTACGGACGGAAAAAAAATCCGTCGGAAAGACTATTTTTTCCGCTGGAAATGTACCGACGAAAAAAATCTGCCGGAAATACGTGTTTTTCTTGTAGTGAGCCTAGAGATGAGAAGTGAAACTTAAGAGTAGACTGCTCCAGTAGTTGCTTGCATAGTTTGGTCATTTCCAACAGCAGAGATAGAGTAGCTGGAACAATAGATGGTCATGGATTGCAAAGTATTACAACTAGGGTGGTCAAAATGTAATTTTTTCAGGGGTATTAGTGCAAATTTGAAAACTTGAGGGTGTGCACATGCACACTCTTAGCTATACCTACATCCACCCTTGAATGTACATGATTTAATGGTCCCAATATCGCAATATCGTTGGAATGTAGAACCGATGAACAAGATTTTTAATCGACGAGATGTCATGTGTAATAAAAATAAGCCACTATTCAGAGATAAGCAAACAAAGTTGTTCATGTGTTAGCGAGGGCATCCCGACCTTATGATAGTTTTGAGATCTTTAGCTTTATTCCTAATTTTTTTTACCAAAGCTTTATTCCTAATTGTACCATGCAACATTGTTTGAATGAATTAAGTGAAGCTTTTGATTTGTGAAAAAAAAAAGTAGTACTAGCGGGGGTTTATTACCATGGGGTGTTTCGAATTAGCGGTTTATAGCCGGTTTTTTGTATGAGTGGTTTTAGTGCTCATTCAAACCGAGGAGTAGTTTAGTTCGCAACTAGATGGGTTGAATTGTCCAATCTGGTTTTAATAGCCTTGTCATTTACGACTCTTGAGCTTTACGCCTCTTTCGTCTCATGACTTGCATTTCCTAGCAACGCCTTTCTAACTTTCTAAATATCCCCCCCATTGACACTTAGGCTCCAGAGAGGATATCCCTGTTTTTTTGGGTTTTTTTTTATTATACCCCATCAACTCCTTTCTACCCCCACATATTATCGTAATTCCAAAAATACCCCTGGCATAATTAACAAAAATTAACTTTTGGAAGTTTCTCTGGTGGGAGACCACTTTATCTGGTAATCGGATTTACCTAAATGCAAGGTAAATCCGATTAGCTTTAAATATGTAATAAATACACACGCATAAGTCAAATTAGATGTATCAAACTGACAGATAAATCCGATTTGACCATTTATTTCAGTATAAAAAGCGAAATTTTGTCCTGACGGATATAGCTAAATCCGATGCGCAATCGGATTTACGTACCCCAAACGTAAATCTGATTATGTCTTTTAATGAATCGGATTTACCTGGATGGGGGTATATCCGATTTTGAAAAATACAAAACGGATTTACGTTTGGGGTACGTAAATCCGATTTATTTATTTTTTTAAAATTAATTTCTGTATAACTGTTGTTCTATTTTGAAACAGATATTGACCCGCATACAGAGTCGCGGGTTGTTCCTTTCATGGTAGACACTACAGAGGCATTCTGGACGGAGAGGGTATATTTTTCATACTAATTTTTTTAATCAAAGTTTGATAGATATTTAATTAATTACGTACGTAACATTTTTCTATTTTTTTCTATTTTGTAGATATTTTCTACACGCGAGGATGTAGAAGAGTGGGCTAAAGCAGTTGGGAGACGTATTGGAGTTGTGGTTATCATTGTAAGATCTGACAAAGCTGGAGTTGTGGGTTCTAGAGATAAGATTATTTTTGGTTGCAAGAAGCAAGGGAAGTGGTCTAATGATTCTAGAATTTTCGGGTCTAAGAGAAGAAGCTGTCCATTTACATTGAGAGCTACTTGTACAATACGTCATGGGGGTTGGCGTGTGAATGTTAGGTGTGGTCTTCTCACACATGAGTTGCTTACTACCCCGGTAGGGTCGACAGCTTTTGGTCATTTAACTAAGCCACAGAAAGCTATTGTTAATGAGCACATTGATCTGAATGTTGCCCCGAAAGATTGTCTTACTACTTTGAAGAATCATTATCCGGACAACGTCGCTTCTCTTCCTCAAATATATAGGCAGCGTTACGCCTATAGGTCTTCTAAGAGGGGTCCTAGAACATACATTCAGGAGCTTTTGAGATTGATTGAGTCGCAAAATTATTTATGTTGGAGCAGAGAAGTTGAGGGTTCCGATGTGGTTAGTGACATCATGTGGGCGCATCCCACTTCTATTAAGTTATTTCGATTGTTTCCAAAGGTTCTTATTCTTGATACTACCTACAAGACCAACAAATACAATCTACCTCTATTGGAGATTGTAGGAGTCACTTCAACTGAAAGAATTATTTGACTTGCACGGGCTTCAGCCTCAGGTATTCTTGACTGACAGAGATCTTGGTTTTATGCGTGTTTAGTTTAAATGCGTGTTTATTATTATTATTATTATTATTATTATTATTATTATTATTATTATTATTATTATTATTACTTAAGAGTCGAGTCAACTCATTGGACTTTGAAGAGACATTTGAAGACTTCTGGAGGTGACTTGTATAAGTCTTTTAAATCTATGCATGAGATGCTTACTCTTCAATTTGATAAAGTCATCGGGTCTTTTCAAAGAAGCATAAACCGTATTGAAGTGGCTTCCAATACTCTTTTGTTTAAAACGCTTCGCGGTGTTGTGTCTTTAAATGCTTTGGATCATATATATTCTTAAAGAGTTTTCAAAATCGACATCTGGGGTTGGATATGACAAAGCCCGCTGTGGGTGCATTATTAGAAAGACACATCTTCTTCCTTGTGCTTGTGAGCTAGGTGTGTACCATGTCTCCGGTACTCCTATTCCGTTGGATGTTGTAGACGACCATTGGAAAAACTTGAGTTTGGATTCTATAGATGATAAATTCTCCCAAGAAAAATCTGCTGACTGTGATATTTCTTACCAAATAGAGATGATTTGGGCGAGATATAATCGTATGACTCCTGAGGAGAGATTTGTCCTCAAGAAACAACTTATTGAGCTTGCATTCCCTACCACTTCTTCAATGGTTGCACCACCATTTAAAGTTAAAACAAAAGGTGCACTAAAGAAGAAAAAGCAGAAATTATATGATGTCAAGCGTGATACTTCTGGGTGGGAGCATGTGGATGAGAAGATGAAACTGATTCAAGAATCAGGGACTTCTTGTAAAAATTCATCACAGCGGTCTTCTTGTACAAAATCATCACAACGGTCTTCAAAGCTATCTCAGAGTGTTTCTAAAAAATTAACACAGTAGGGTGAGACTAAATTCAAGTTACCGTCGGTTCCTCATCACGTGCACTCTTATGTAGAAAAAATTATTGGTGTTGAAAGGGATGGTAATTGTGGGTTCCGAGCAGTAGCGGTTGGTCTCGATCTTGGTGAGGATAGTTGGCCTATAATTAGGCAAGATTTAATCAGAGAAACAAAGGAGAGGGAGCAACTATATACTTACATGTTTGGAAAGGACAAACTTGCAGTGCTTAGAAAAGCGTTATCCATTGAATACCCCGGTTTTCAGAAGGAGGATAAGTGGTTGAGTTTGCCTGAGATGGGGTACTTTATAGCTACTAAGTATAATGTGGCCCTAGTTCAATTGTCTTGGGATATGAATTTTACTTATTTTCCTTTGAGAGGTAGTTATTCTTCTTCTAAGTATAAAATCATATCTATTCTGAACGCCGGGGATGTCCATTGGATGCATCCCACAACAGGTAGATCCGACTTGATAAAGAGACAAAGCGGATCTACCTGTTGTGGGGGTACATCCGCTTTGTTAAATTCAAAAGCGGATTTACCCTTCTATCGATATATCCGATGCAATTTTTTATGTTTAATCGGATCTAGGTAAATCCGCATTTGATTAATCTCAAAGCGGATTTACCTATTTATAAGGTAAATCCGATTGAGTCAAAATTATGGGGGTATTTCATATTTTGTGGGAGTATATTGTGATATTATGGGGGTACAAAATAAAACCCTATTTTTTTGGACTTGGATAATCAAGGATGATCTTTGGATCCTTGAGTCAGCCCAAAAAGCCCATATTATCCTATCTCACTCTCAGCCTAAAGACACCCTTCCCTAGATCCACTATAGTTTGCACAAAGGAGTGAGTGGTAGTTTCCCTTTGCCTCTATATTCTTTTTCCTCGCGAACTTTCTCACCCCCTCTTATATTAAGTTGTATATTCATTGGTGTGTTGTTTGGTAGGAGTTTTGTTATCTTGTACATTTCATCCTCTGAACTTTCATGTTTTGACCTTCTGATAGCATGCTCGGCTTAGAGTCACTTACATCTATTTCAGCAGACCCCTGTCTGGTTTAAGGTTACTCACAACTATCATGCTCTCCCTTAGCAGATAAACAACCTACAAAGGATCTAGCAAACAACACCCCCAATACTTAGCAACATAAAAGGCAGCTATTGAACGACCACTTAAAATCAAAAACCACCTTTGAAAACCAGCAAAATTACAAAATCCTGCTCACAAAGTCAAAGGGAGCTCTCAACCAGTAAGGTCACAAACCCAGGGGCACCTAGCACGCTGGGCGGCCTAGCAACAACAAGGTGCCTAAAAAAGACCGTAACGAGAAAAATCTCACATATTCCAACAGATTCCCTACTTGAAAAGAGAAAATCAATGGAACCACAATACAAACCAAGGAGATTGAGAATAAACAAGTGTAAAAAAAAAATTAAAGAAGAAGATCCACAAATCTAGAGAAAGAAAATGAAGCTTTCTATAATAAACACAATCACTAGGGGAAACCTTATTCACTCACCCCTCCCTTATTACATAGAGAACCACTAACCATCACATTGGAGACCCATTGTTGAACATGTACCTTATTTATTTTTGTTCAAGTTCACTTCACTTTTATGTGTGAATTCCCACACTCTTTTATTTTTTAAAATTGCACTTGTATGCAGCGAAATATATCCCGTATAAAATGAGAGAAATGATATCCCCTCCTCCCTATATCATCCACCCCCCCTAATTTTCCCTTTATACCTCTCACTCTATTTTTTGTTTTTTCCTTCTTTTGGTATTTTGTTACCAAACTAGTAGAATACCCGTGCATCCACACGGGCTGAACGCGTTATGTGGCATCACTATACTCAAATTGACCTTAAAATTGTAAAATACATTGTAGTTTGGTTAGTTGTAAATTAAAGAAGTTATCATATTTGTTTAGGTAACTAGAAAAAAAAAGGTGATAAAAATTTGTTTGATCTTGAAAAAGGAAATTTGAAAAAAAAAGCATATATTTGAAGTGTAATGGTTCCGGGCATCAAAGTTGCAAACATAAGTATGTTCCAAATATCAAAAAATTTACATATGCATTTGGGAAGCAAAATAACTTAATCTATGAAAAAGTCATCATCAAAATGGCCATGTGAATGAAAAGGTTGATGCATAGGGCAAGATCAAGTTTTCATCCTGAAGATAGGTAATGCTGTCTTTGATATGGGAACCAAAACACGTCACAAAAGTATTAGCCTGCATTATCATATAATAAACTGTTATAATAAGAGAAATATAATTTAGATTCAAATATAATTTAAAAAAAAAATAGTAAGTAAATATGCAACATTCTAACAGTGAGACCAATTGAGAAATAATGAATTGTTTGAAACAGTATGAGTATACTATAAACGAGACTAATTGAAATAGGAATAAAGAAATAAATGAATATAGTAACTATAGAGGGGAATTAGTAAACAGTAAAGAATGATTGTAATGGGATAAGTATAGATAAATATTATGAGAGGACTATGAGACACATTTCGGTATGAAGTAGTAAATGTCAGTTGAAAAGATTAAAAATTTTTATAAAGGGGAATGTATTTGGGACTTACTTATAATTATAGGTTGTGAAAGACTTCTTTGAATACATTTGTAGTTGTCAAAGAAGGCTTCTTCTCCCTGTCATGAATTAGAATCTTCAAACCTTTTCTACTTTTGACCCTTGAGATAGCAACGTACAATTGGCCATGACTGAATACATCCTTTGGCAAATATAATCCAACTGATTCGAGAGATTGACCTTGTGATTTATTGATTGTCATGGCAAATGATACTATAATAGGAAATTGCCTCCTAATAAGCTTAAATGGCCAAGGTGATTGGGATGGAGACATGGTCATTCTTGGAATGTAAATAATGTTACCAATATTCTTTCCTGAAATGATTTTTGCTTCAATCACATGTTTTCCCAGCCTAGTGACAATCAATCTTGTTCCATTGCACAAACCCTCAGCTTGGTCAATGTTTCTTAGTACCATAATAGGACATCCAACTTTAAGTGTTATCTTATGGTTCGGAAGTCCTGATGTTCAAAGTGTGTTCAATAATTCGGTGGTGAGTACATCTTAAGCAGGTGTATGAGTTGGTTCACTATTGTCAAGTGAATCAGCACTAAGGTAGTCACGTGCTTCACCTAGGAAATGTATAATTAAAAAGTATTAAAAAAATAATATGAAATGAGTAAAATCCAAATGAAAAAGATGTATAATAACCTGGAATAAGTTGAAGAACATGCTCATTGATGTGGTCAACAGTCTCAATTGTAGAAGCCAAAATAGCCCTATTCTTCAAGAAATCTTGATTTTGATAGTGATCCAACAAATCAGGGTAGGTGCTTTTCACAATAGCTTCAATTGGATCTTCAAAAGTAGTTATGAGAAGGTCATTTGGAATGTCAATTTCGGCAAATCCATCATTTGGTAAGTTAAGTTTTCCATCCCCAACATCTAAAATCCAATTTGAAAACTCTTTCAATTCCGCTTTTTCAACATCGTTGTTACCACTTTGTAGGCGCATGTTCTTTGTTAGATGGAACATTTGACATTGATCCCAAATGTAAGAAGCATTTATTGATGCATGGACAATATCAGAGCGACTTCCACCTGGAATAACTGGTAAGATTTGACGAAAGTCCCCACCAAAAATGACTATTTTGCCTCCAAAAAGCTTATGTTTATTATACCCATAGCCGACAATATCTCTCATTGTTTTATCGAGAGCTTCAAAACAGAACTTATGTGTCATTGGAGCCTCATCCCATATTATCATTTTGGTAGCCTTTAATAGGCCTGCCAACTCACTTCCTTGATCAATGTTGCAAGTTGAATTCTCTAATGCAGGAACTGGGATCTTAAATTTAGAATGTGCAGTTTTTCCCCCCGGTAGCAATAGGGAAGCAATGCCACTGGATGCAACATTTAAGACTATGTGCCCTTCTGAACGTAATGATGCTGAAAAAGTATTCCACATGAAAGTTTTTTCGGCTCCACCAAAGCCATTAAGAAAGAAAACTCCTCCTCTATCACATTTTACGGCCTTCATGATAGCGTCATATATTCACCTTTGTTCATCTATTGAAGAAAAGAAGGTGTTAGAGTTTGTACCTAGTATGATTAGTTAAAAGTCAAAGAGGAAATGTATATTCATAATTGAGACATTATAATGTGGTATTGGTATTTAAAGCATTTAGTAAGAGAAAAATGAAGTAGGAAGAGATAAATGTAAAATGAGGATGGAATTTTAATTTAGAATAGTTCAGTTTATATTCATATATTGTTTGAAAAAAATGGAAGCAAAATATGTATATTTGCATAGGATGAAAAATTTAGACATGTGTGGTGCATATATGAATCCAGCTTGATACCTGTGAGAGATGAAAACAATTGGTTGAATTCCTCACGTAATAAAGGGATATCAAAATCAAGTTCTTCGTGTATGAGTCTATTTCCCAATTGAGGAGAAGTGTAATCATCTGGAAAAGGCATTGAACCAAAATCCTTCAAGCTTCTTCTATTTTTCTGTAAGAGTGTCTCAATCTCAATTAGAGTAAGGTTTTTGAGTTCTTCTTGAGTGAGTTGAAGGTCTAAAAATTGAAGAAATATAGGAAAATTAGGAAGTGCATAAGAAAAAATGGAAGTTTAATTGAAAAAGAGGAAAAATTAACCTTTGTTGTTGAGGAACCTTCTTTTTTCATATAGAATTCCATCTGAGAGAATTGACAAGTTTTATCCCAGACATGCTCGGGTCTATTCATACTATTTGAAAATAGCATGACCACAAACAACTTCCTTAAAAAGTAACCACTACCCCAATGACTTGCTTCCTTCAAAGCATTAATAAACTCTGCATCGTCTTGAAGTAAACCAAGAGCAAAACATGTTGCTCTAAATGTGTCATGTGTGTGATCACCAACTGTCCTAATGTCTTCAAAGTTGAGTGGTCCTTTGGAATAATTCAAAAGCATTCTCAAATAATACAATTCACCAGTGCTTGGTGGCACCCAAATGAGTCGGCCAATTGTATAGCCTTTTGTTCTAGGTTTCCACAACCGTTTGCTTTTGACATATACAAATTTAGAGGCAAATTCTACATAGGTTAAAGTTCTTGCGTCAGTGTAAGTGGCATTAGCATGAAACCATGCTGTAAACATTGATTCGGTCACACTTGGATTTGCAATGACTTGATCAATGGTGTCATAGTCATTATAAACCACTCCATGTTCCCCAGGTAAGTGGAAGAACATTCTCTCAACAGCAGGCTTTCTACCATGGATTGAGAATGAGAATATCCGCCAACATGCCTCACTTGGAGACACATATCTACAATCAAGGTATTGCTTGATCTCATCAGGTTCAGGCGACACTATTGCAGCTGTAATATGATCGTAACCCTTGTTGATGTACTTGAATAAGTATTTGATTGAGGATCCCTGATTACACCATTCAACGTTGATATGAGCTTGGTACTTCAACAATAAGAAGGGGTTGTATGGTACAACATGTCTGTTGTCAAAAGTAAAATTTGGCTTCTCTATTGTGCGACCATTGTCTCTCCTTCTATATATTGGAAAACCATCTCGATCAACAATTGTTTGTTGTTGGAATGGTCTAGGAAAGAATTTTGTGCATTTTCCAAATTTAGTGCAAGTAGTAGAAGGGTTAGCTTGACCACATGGTCCATGTAGCATATGAGTTTTAACTAATCTGTGCAATTCAGTATGATGTGCTTGATTTGGAATCTCTGCAGAAATGATGGTGTCAATATCCTCAGGAGAAGGATACTTGCTTGTAGGATGTAGAAAGATGATGATGTGAGCATGTGGCAATCCTCGTTTTTGAAATTCAATTGTATACATATCTGAAAATAATAGAGCAAATGTGAAAAATTATTTATATAAGAGGAAGAAATCAAATTAATATATTAAGAAGAAAACTAACATGCTAATACTATGCCAAAGACATGGTTCTTCGTCAAATCTGCTATTAGCCGGTCCAACTTAATTTTGAAAACTCTGGATATCAGATCTGGCCGATCATTAGCAGTTAGATTCAAAGGTTTTAACACTCGTTGAATCTCTGGCCAATTTGGATTGCAAGTGAATGTGATAAATAAGTCAGGAAAGCCAACAGACCCACAAATGGCCATACCATCATAATATAATTGATCCATAAAACGTTTACCTCCAACAAAGCTTGAGGGTAAAACAATTCTTTTCCCTTGGGTTGAGCCTTGTGTGTCTGGATGTGTTGTAGATTTAGCCAAGTTGCTATATTTATCCACCCTCAATTTTGGTTGGTTAAACCTGATGAAGTTTAATCTGTCTGACTCCAACATGCTGTATCCATCCACCAAAAATTGTTGAAATAATCTTCTTGATCTTAAAATAGTAAGTGCTTCAACTTCTCTTGACATTATCCTAAAAGTAAGCCACTCTCTAATTGTGAGACGATTTCTTTTATTTTGAATGTAGGGACCCATGTCTCTATGAAGGACATCTTGCCTATAACCGTCTTCACCATAAGGAAAGAGAAGGGGATATTGGTAGGCTAGATAGCTGGTATGGAGCTCATTAATCCTTTTCAATTTTCCACTACACTTTTCCATAATGATATCCCTTGGAAAAGGAGTGTCAACATCGCCAACTATAAGTGCAGCAACTTCACTAACAGATGGGAGATTGTTAATTCTTCCATTTGTAGACCTCTCTGATATAAGTTTTAATTTAAGGTTTGGAACATTGAGTCCCTGCATTCGGTCTCTTGCCATTCTAAAAGACTTTGCATGAGTATTGTGCTGGTCAAGCATGTCTTTCAATTGTTGGACTATGTGAAGATCAATCTTTGAGTTCACTTCACTTTTATGTGTGAATTCCCACACTCTTTTATTTTTTAAAATTGCACTTGTATGCAGCGAAATATATCCCGTATAAAATGAGAGAAATGATATCCCCTCCTCCCTATATCATCAACCCCCCCTAATTTTCCCTTTATACCTCTCACTCTATTTTTTGCTTTTTCCTTCTTTTGGTATTTTGTTACCAAATCATAGGGGTGGACATCGGTCGGGCTTGGGCGGATTCGGGCCCACTAACAACCATCCGGCCCAATCCACGGATGCTATATACAGGCCCAATTACGTCCATTTTTGTAAACGGGTTGTGCGGGTTCGGTTTGACGGATTATAACGGATCCACGGGTGGGTAGGAACGGGTTGGGCCTTCACTGGCCCAAACCATGTTTTTGGTCCAATTTTCACAAAAAACTTTGTTTTTAACAAAATCTGACTACATTATTGGGCCTAGAAACAGATTATAACACTATGAAATTAATGGGCCTAGGCAATTCTATTTTAAAAAATACTTCACTTCAATAATTTTATTTTTGCCTGAAACAAACAGATGGAAAATCAATGGACTAAATTTTAGGCCATTTTTGGTTCATTCCCTGGACATTGAACAAACACATGCAACAACTAAAAATTACTTGAGCAACTACAGCCTAAACAAACAAGCAGGAACTAAATTTTAGACCATTTTTTGATCATTCCCTGGACATTAAACAATACGAATGCAAATAAAACATGTAAACACTGAACTTTAAACAAACAAATCCGTATATAATCACAGTAACTAGACTGTATACTGCTGCCAATTACCAAAGTATCTAGCAGTAACTAGATAATAATCTCAGGCTCATCATCAACCAAGTATCTAGCACAACCCCATTATCAACCAAATTAACTACCAACCAACTAAAGCAAACCACATTTAATACTAATAAATCTAAGTTTAAAATCTAAATTACATCATACACCCATGCAAGGGGAATTTCACAGCTTCTTTAAAGAAGCTTAATGAAGCTCACAACTTCAAACTAGCCTTTGGAATCTGCAATCTACATAATACTAACAGAAGTTTTAAGATAAGATACAAAAAATTGTTTCTCTTCTTTACCTTTCGGCAACATTTTGACCCAAAGGCAACGCCTGAAAACCGTTGTGTAATGCCAAAAAACCGTTGCCTTACCTTTCGGCAACGGTTTTGAAACCGTTGTTTTCGCCGGCGTTGCCTATACTATAGGCAACGGTTTTTTGTGACCAAAGGCAACACAAACTTATAACCGTTGCCATTGATAACTTAAACGCAACGGTTTTTATTTTCGTGCATCAGCAACAGTTTCAAACCGTTGCCACTTATGCCAACACTTAAAAACCGTTGCCACTTATGCCAACACTTAAAAACCGTTGCAAAATATGGCAACCCGCAAAAACCGTTGCCTATACCAACAATTACAACACTTCAAAAACGTTGCCATAGATAATTAGAATTGAAAAAAAATAATAGAAAAAAGTTTAGAGATGTCCATTCCATCCCAACATAATAAGACTGATTTCATTCATTGACATGAGAAAAAACTTATGATTACAAGTCACAATAAATTGGAAAAAAAAATACCAATAAAACTCTAAAAAGCTCTAAATTTACTTAAATGTATCCAACAATTACTTCATTGCCTAAAATATCCTATGTTGATATAATGACAAGTCTTGACAGTTGATATAATGACAAGTCTTGACAGGAAACTCAAACAAGCGATAGAAATCAGTGGCATAGCCTCAGTTGCTGCCATTTGTGCTGCCTCTCTGTGCTTCATACCTTAGACATTGTAGCAAACTCTCAGCAGCAGCAGCCTCTTGCATAGCCTCAGTTGCTGCCAATTGTGCCGCATCTCTGTGTTTCATTACTTCCTGTTGAAATGTAAAAGTATAATTATAAAATAATAATAATAATAATAATAATAATAATAATAATAATAATAATAATAATAATAATAATAAAACAAAGCAAACACAGATTTAATGAATAATGCATCAAGATAGTACCAAGGCCAATCACATGATCCAACAATATATTAGTTGTACAATTATTGTGTATGTTGTAAGTATTTATGATTTATGATGTTATGACAATTGTGTCAATAAAATTTATGATATACCTGTTTAATTAATGTCATAATGATGATTTCCACAAAACTGTGATGATTTACTTTTCTTGTTCTTCTATAGTTCCTTCAATAGCAACTTCTGATTGCTCTTTATGATAACCACCATTCAATAATTTTACTTTCTCTTTCTTCTCCTTTCCCACAAAATGATGATTTCCTCTCCTTGGAGACTTTGAATTGGACCTCTCTACCCAATTCTTGTTAACCTCAGAATTATTATTATTACTAAGGAAACTAAGTGTGCTAGCTGCAACAACAATTAAGTTAATCAACCAGTAGAATAAAATCACCCAAACATGGAAGCAAAATAAAGTTACAGATATAGAGAATTAGAGAACATGCACAATCAAAAGGAAAGTAAATGAAGATCCAGTCATTTTCGTGTTTCCCTCTGAAACTCACATATTCTCATAAAAAAACAGAGAATAAAATGCAAACGAAGTGTAGTAAGCGAAAGAAGAGAAACAATTTTTTGTACCTTATCCTAGTATACTAATACTAAATAAAACCACATTGGAGATGCCAATATCAGATGGAACAACTATCACAAAGGCTGAACCGACCTGACCATTTGAGGAAAGGCAATCAGAAGCATGAGTGACAACTGCAAGCTCATTCTTGAAAAAACATGTGTCTGCAATAAATACGTGCCAAATGTTTCATGCTAACTACCATCAACAACAGATTATCCTTTTACATGTTAAAACAAAAAAAAGTCAAAACTTCAAATGACATGCTAGCAATTACATATTTATCCACCCTTTTAAACCCTATCCCATAGCTCTTTTACAATTGGGGAAGTACCATGGCCCAGGCATTCAGTTATTGAAAGTGAGAAAGCACCTAAATAAGTTGTGACCCAAGCAGCACCAAGTGCAACAACAACCTTCACTTCTTCTTCAAAGTGCATATAAACCACTGCCAAATTTTTCAACAAAGTGAGCACATCAGATCTGTAATGCAGTAAAAAAATTCAACAAACTTAGCAGGAATTCCACCTGACTCAAAACTGCAAATATGAAAAAAAAATCACAAATTAGATTTAGTGTCTATGCGAATGTAAAAACCTTGTAACTTTGACCAATTTCTAAGGAAAGAAATAACTAACACCTTTGTAATCCTTACTTCACATTATCTGAAGAGACACTAGTATAGAAAGAATACCATGTACACCACCCAAACTAGTTTAGCATATCAATCAATCATAAAGCCCAAAAGTGGTATAAAGAAAGAGATCAATCAAACTAAAATCATATATACATTGAAATATTTTTATCAACATAGGAGAAGCACAAAATCTGACCCACAAACTCACTATTTTTGATACACCACAAGGTTTTATTTAAGGAGGCAATCTCACCCACAAACAAACATTGCCAAACAAAATCAATTAGATTAGAGAGTCCACAACCAAAAGCTTGAAATTGTGTTTGTTTTGTTGTCTTTCAGAATCAGATAGGAAGCTTATTATATCCATCATAAACTGTCCTAAAAAACAAGGAAGAAAAGAAAAGCAAATGCAATAACTAATACAATCAAGTTTCAACATAGTGCAATTTAGCAGCAACAATTTGAAGCCTTAAACAACCAATTTCTATATGTAATCATATCTGTACCAATATCTGTACTTATTAGCAAAGACAGTACGAAAAGAATAAGTCTATTGTTGTAGTTTGTAATATCTGCAGCCACAAAACATTCACTACTATTGGTCGTAATATATCAAAAATAAGAAATTTATGACCCAAAAACTAATGCTAACCATAGTTGCCTTTCAGATAGAGGCATTACATGTTCACTATGTTGACATCAATGACCATTGGCAGTCAAACCATTTTCACTACTTTTCTTTTCATAGAATCTCCTCTCCTATACTTGGAGTCAACTTCAGTGAGATAGAATGTGCCTTGGGGTAAAAGGCTAGTGTCATTGCTTGTCACAAATTCCTTGCCACCATACCTGTGTTCCATTAGCTTCATGATCTCAAATTTCTCTGGAGGAAACAAAAGATTGTAATAATGAAAAGTCTATTCAATTGTAGAGCCCATAAATGGGTTCTGTTTTCAGCATCATATTGAAACATTAAAAAATTATAGTCAAAAAGAAGGACTGGTTGACTTCCATCGCTTACAAGGAAAGTTTGCAAATACAGTTTAGTCAAAAAAAAATCTATGCTTTCTTTAATCTTTATGGTTAAAACTAAGATGCATTCATACATTGATGCATGGAGTGTGCAGCTATATTTAAAATCTGACAACACAAGTAGAACACTTCCATTTCTGAAAGACTCTTAAGATTGATACCTCATGCCTTGACTTCAACTTTCCAACAACATCCAGCACTTTAGCAATGTTAGACAAGCTAAATGGATGTTGACCTTCACTTCATTGCCTGAAATTGTGAAAAGTAAATCTTTTTCAGAAAGCATGAACCTTTATTATGAAGAGGCTTAATACTTGACTTAGATAGCTTTTAGAACATTCACCAGAGCTATGTTTGTTGTGAATAAGCGAAATAAATGTTGCATAGAGGGGATGCAGTGTACATGTTAAAATCTGACAACACAAGTAGAACACTTCCATTTCTGAAAGACTCTTAAGATTGATACCTCATGCCTTGACTTCAACTTTCCAACAACATCCAGCACTTTAGCAATGTTAGACAAGCTAAATGGATGTTGACCTTCACTTCATTGCCTGAAATTGTGAAAAGTAAATCTTTTTCAGAAAGCATGAACCTTTATTATGAAGAGGCTTAATACTTGACTTAGATAGCTTTTAGAACATTCACCAGAGCTATGTTTGTTGTGAATAAGCGAAATAAATGTTGCATAGAGGGGATGCAGTGTACATGTTAACTTGTTTCGGTACCAAAGTGGTAGGTTGCTCCTTGGCATCGAATAAAGGCTTTGCAACTTGTTGGGATGCCTGTAAATAAAGGATACTACAAACCATCAGCAAAAGTTTCAATTGTCCATTTTAATAGGATTACATAATCACAAACAGGTGACAGCTGTTATTTCCCGAACAGTAGTTAAGGTTTTGCTCTTTTACCTTTTCTAGATCGCGGCTTTGATAGCTCTCATCAGCAGATAATGTTGCAAAAGGTCCTAGTTTTTCTTTGGCAACCTCATCCACAGAACTGTAATCATAATCACTTTTAAACACCAATACTTGAAACTGTTGAATTTAACCGAGTTTCCAGAGGACGGAAAAATGAAAAGAACCTGGGATCATTCAAGAAATCATCGAACACCAATTGAGCAAAAATTTTCTGTATAAGCTGCAGTAACTCAAAGGTATTAAAGACAGTTTTAATACAGATCTAAACAGTTACAAATAAAGCTAGATATGATCATGATGGAATACAGAAAGAATATATTACATATAGCATATTAGCATTCTTAAGTGTCACAGAGAGTTAGTGGGATCTTTATAGCGTGAACTACCTTGTTATAGGAGAGTGAAATACAAAGTATTCAGTATCAGCAATAGAAAATTTTTCCCCTCGAGTTTCTCATATTTGCTAAAAAGTAATATGATGATAATGTATTAGACTAATATTTACAAACGAAATCAAAGGAACTACAGTAGCGGTAGAAGCTTACTTGGGACTTTAACGATTATAGTAGTTATCAAGGGCCATAAGGTAACAAGTTTGAGAAAGCTTCCCATCAACAACCTACAACAAATATCCTACAACACATAAATTGCGTGGATTTACACTTTCCATTAACATTTAGAAATCAAAATAAATTAAAAAAAGAAGAGAAAAGCATTATAAACGATATGAAGGAACAATGAAATTAGATGGGGAATAAAAGCAAACACTTGGGAGGTGTTTATTCTTGAAGCAAAAAACGCTCATGAAATCCCCAACCTGAATCACAAAAAAAGTTGTTAGAACCAAAACTGAAAATAAAATTGTGTAGATAAGCACATAATCAAAAGCACACCAACTAAGCAGCAAAAAAAATGTAGTCACTGGGGAAATCGCTGGAACCTTGCTTGGAGAGAGAGAGAGAGAGAGAGAGAAACGATTTGGGGGAAATCGCTGGAACCTTGCTGCCTCTTACTTGGAGAAATCGATGAACCCTAAACCCAAAATCGCTGAACTCTTGCTTGGAGAAATCTGACTTCCAAAATCGCTAAAACCTTGATTGGGGAAATCGTGAATGCTGCCCCAATTGTAATCGCTGAGAACGTGAGGGTTTGTGAGGGTTGTGACTTGTGAGAACGTGAGTGTTTCTGAGAAGAACGCGAGGGTGTGTGAGGGGTGGGCTGTGAGCTCGCTGAGAAGAAACGTGAGGGTTTGTGAGGTGGGTTTGCGTTTTTTGTTTTAGTTTATTTTTGGAGTTGAAAAAATATTGTGGAATCAGAAAACGTAGAGCCCAATTTTTTTATTTTTTAATAATTGTGTCTACGGCAACGTTTTCGAACCGTTGACTAAAGCTTAAACAAAAAACCGTTGCTGTAGACCTTATGGAAACGGTTTTCAGCCGTTGCCATTAAAAAAAAATGAATCAGCAACGGGTTCAAAAAACCGTTGCCATTGTTGGCTAAGGCAACGGTTTTTTGGGCGTTGCAATTTTTGGCGTTGCCATAGGTTCCAAATGTTGTAGTGCTAAATGCACTTTCAGATGCCACAGTAGAAACTGGTGTGGCCAAAAGATCTCTAACAAAGGTAGATAACACAGGGTACCGGTCTGAGTTTTGTTTCCACCAAGCTAAAATCTCAAATGTGGCTGATGCATCTATATTAGGTTCACCCAAAAACCTCTCTAGTTCATTTTTCTTATCAATGGAATCCTTTTCCCCCAAATGTTGCTTAAATGCATTTTCTCTTGCTTGAGTTGAGAGTATTTCAGAAACTGCAAGTGTTTCACCACCTACTGAAGGACTAACAGCTTGCTGCCCAACATTATTTTTCTTCTCATATTCATCCTTGTACCAATTGTACATCTTAAAAAGATTATTTTTAACTGAACTGAAAAGTTCAGTAGCAAAGGTGGGATTGGAAACATACATTGCTTGAAATGACCACTCAACATACCTCAACTTATACCTAGGATCAAAAATAACACCAAAATAGAGAAGCTGGTTAATATTTTCAATTTTCCCCCAATACTTCTCATATTTTTTCTTCATTTCCATACCCATGGTAGCAAGAATTGTGTTGAGGTTCATGGCAGAATTATTGAGTTCAATGAAGATGGAAGAGAGTTGGGAAAACGCAGCATGCAAAGTAACACTCTGTGAGGCTGAGAAAACTTTAGTAGCATCATAAAACAGTTTCAAAAACTTCTGAAACACACGAACTTTATCCCAATCGGATGCACTAGGAATTCCAGCAGCCCCAAAGAATTCAGCATAACTCACATCTTCATACTCTAGTTTATCAAAGGCTGGCTGATACTTTTCAGCTGCATTTAACATCATGTATGTCGAGTTCCACCTAGTGGAAACATCAAGACACAACAATTTTTTACAAGTTATACTAGAAAATTCTTTACATTCATTGAACTTGGCAGAACGTTGAGGTGAAGACCTAACAAACCTAACAGCTGTTCTAATGCTAGAAATAGAGCTGCTCATGTCCTTCAATCCATCGTTCACCACCAAATTAAGAATATGAGCGCAACACCTGACATGAAAAAACTGTCCATCCCCCACCAACCCATTCATATTGTTCAATTTTTTCTTCAAATACGCGACAGCAACATCATTAGAGCTTGCATTGTCCACAGTAATTGTGGACACATTCCTAATACCCCATTCTCTAAGAACCTCCTCTACTTTACTACCAACTGTCTCTCCCTTATGGTTAGGAACAACACAAAAGCTTATAATCCTCTTTTGGTATCTCCATTGGCTGTCTATGAAGTGTGCAGTGAGGGTTAAATAATTCAGATTCTGAATTGAGGTCCAACAATCGGTGGTAAGTGCTACCCTTGAGCAATCAGATCTAAAAAGATTTTTCAATTTTTGTTTCTCTTCAAGATAAAGTTGATAGCAGTGCCTAGCAACTGTTCTTCTAGATGGGACAGTAAATTGGGGTTGCATTTGACTCATCATGAACCTAAATCCATCACCCTCTACCACCTTAAATGGTTGCTCATCAACTATTACAAAAATAACAACCGCCTTTTTACAAGCATCAACATCAAATCTTGTACTAGTGGTAACTAAACTAGATTTTTCCCCAGGACTAAAGGTAAGAGTTGTTTGTTTGGGGTCATTCACTAGAGCATAAGGATATGAAGGACAGAGTGGAATGTGAGCCTTCATGTTAGATGTACCATGAATCTTAGAATCGCATCGGAATTTTATGTGGCAGTGTTTGCAAGCTGCAATAGGTTTCGTCTCGTCTGGTAATCTAACGAAATGATCCCAGGCTTCAGAAGTTGTCCTCTTTTTGTTTGCATTTGGCTTCCTCTTCTTTCCAAGAGGAGGTTTAGGAGCAACTACAGCTGCAGCAGCTGTTGCTTGCCCAGTGGCAGCTTGAGAAGGGTTTTGTGGCGTGGCATTTTCTGGTATAGGAGGAGGTTTTTGGCCTAGCTGATCCATTGCTGAGAACAAATCTATAAAGCATACATATTTGATTTATTCATGTAAACAATCACAGATTGCATAGTAATTACAACTAACAAGTAGCATATAAACAAGTATCAAGTAAACAAGTAACATACAACCAAGCATTTTTGCTTGCTACCTCACAGATTGTATATCTGATTTATTCATATAAATAATGCTTTCAAACAAACAAGTAACATATAAACAACACAAATTGCATGCTACCTTACAAATTGCATATCAACAATTACAACTAACAAGTAGCAGATAAACAAGTAACATATAAACAAGTAAACAAGTAACATACAACCAATAATTTTTGCTTGCTACCTCACAGATTGCTTACTTCTTGCTTGCTTCAAATAATACCACGTACGTACTCTACCTCCTACCTCACAGATTGCTTGCTCCTTCCTTGTCGAAAGCATTAAATTAATAAATCAACAACAGAAAACAAAATAGAGTTAGAAACATAAACATAAATCCAAAGCATTGATGAAGTATAAACTCAAAGGCAGAACTAGACATTAACACAAATATTAACACAAATATTAACACAAATGTAAGTAGAGTGAAGCCATTAAAAACCCAGAAACAGAGTAGACAAGAGGAACTTAGCAGTGCTTTAAAATTTTGAAACCCTAAAAATTTTGAAACCCCAAAAAATTTGAAACCCACGAAGACGTAAGTGAAGCCATATGAAACCCAGAATCTCTATAAACGAAAAAAATGAAATCCCAAAGGTTTGAAATCCGAAACCCTAAAAACGAAACAAAATGAAGCAGAATAAAGAATGAAAAGAACTGCGAGAGGATGGGAAGAAGAGAATCTAAGGAAGAAAGGTTACCTCTTCGAAGAGAACCAAACGAAGACGACGAAAAGAGAGATCCTTCGCTCCTTCGCTCTGTGAGATAGTTGCAATCAAATGAGGATGACAAAAAGAAAGGTTTCTTTGGAGTTGCAGTGAGTGTTTCTTTCGTGGGAGAGGGGAGCTTTGCTGCTACTGGGGGTTTCGTGGGAGAGGGAGAAGTGAGTTGTGGCTGCTAGGGTTTCTTCGTGGGAGAGGGAGCGCTGCTCTGCTAGGGTTTCATTTTTTTGATGAGAGTGAAAGTGAGAGCGTTTCGTTTCTGAGAGTGAGATGCGTGGGTGAGTGTTTTGTTTTAAGTTTTAACGTGAATTCTTTTCGGTCGGGTTCGGGTAGTGATGGATCTCAACCAGCCCACCGCCTCCGACCATTACAGGCCGCAAATAACCAAATTGGGCCACATGTAATCCGAATTGAAGCCCAAACCGACCGGCCAGCTATTTTGTTTGTCGGGTTGCGGTCGGGTATGGCGGGTTCGCCCAAGTTGTCCACCCCTACCAAATCATATCACTGAAGCACAACGAGAAATTTGCCTATTATCCTTAAGTATTGGTGATATTCTATTGTAATATGTAAAAGGGGAAAGACAACTATAATGAATGGTAAAGAGGAGATTTTGGGCCTTAATATATTCAAACAGGTTAAAACCCATAGAAATCAATTGATTCTTTGTCTCTCATTCAATTGTATGTAGACTCTTATCCTTTGCTCCGCACACCAGTGAGTATAGATGGAAGGATTTTCCGAATTTGAGCTTTTGAGTTGTACATTTGTCGTTAATGGAGAGTTGGCATTTTCTTTTGTGAATGAATGGCAAACAAAAACAAAAATTAAAAAAAAAAAGAGCAACCCAAAAAACTAACTCGACAGAACCCCTAAGTAATTCCTAAGCAAACGAAGACCCGACCTAAAGGAGAGTGTCGGTTCATGTTGACAACATGAGCAGGGACTCCCACTTTCGCCAAGAAGTTGACACAAATATCTGCTTCTCGGAAGGCTAAAAAAATCTCAAATTATTGTTTAGAAACTTACATATTTTACTTTAGGTTCTTAACCGTATCTCTGGACCTGTATCCGATCTTAGATACCAAGTCCGGTCCGAGATAGTTGGTAGGGGTTGGTCTTGATCAACCGAGCTCTGCTTCCGATCCGGGGCAGGTGGTACCTACGAGGACACTCCGACGCTCAAGTCAGCTAGGGAACTGATTAGATGTAGAGAGTAGGAAAGAGTGTGTACCTTGAGCATTACAATGAATGCCTATTTATAAAGTAAAACTGTGTTGTCCTAATGAATCAGAGCCTGTCCGATCTAGGGCCTAGATCTTAGCCGTTGGTTAATGGATCTGCTTTTGCTTATGGGCCTCACTATTGTGGATTGGGCCAATCCGTAAAAGTTGCCCCCCAAGTCGGGTCGCCTGTGAGGCGATCTTGACTTGTAAGCCTTGTCCGAGTTCCACGAAACCGGGCTAGTGCTCACGAAACAGAGATGACCGTTGAGTGACTCAAGGTTCCCCTGAATATCTGGGATTCAGTCTTTAGATTGCGACCTTCTACAAGGCCGGGCTTATAGCTACGAAGGTGTCTGCCCCCAGCCTCGGAGTGTCAGGAAATGATGTGACCACCGAGTGACTCGAGGTGTCAGTTTAATGTCGCCTTTAGGACAGTATTCTTCAAGGCCGGGTTTCTACCAGCGAGGGTGTCTGCCACCAACCTCGGAGATCCCGAGATACGGGTCTTGTCAAAGATCTTCGAGGCCGGGTTTATTGTTCGCGCTCGTGTGTGTTATAGTCGCAATGTCAGTGCAAGTATACACGTCGTACAAGTAATAAAGTGGATAAAAGTAAGAGATCGTTCCCACGAGGATTGATTAACTTTCAGAGTTCAAGTCTTTAAAACACAAGTGAAACAAGTAACAAATCGACACTAAAAGTTGATATTAAGACTAAGAACATAAATAAAGCAAGTAAATGAGAAGTGGGTGTGAATATGGAAGAGTATGAGTTGGATTGCTGCATGCAAGTAAATCTTCTCTAGTCAGACGTTATAACGTTTACACGTTAACACGTACAAATGCTATGTTGTATAGACGTTATAACGTTTGAACGCTGTTGCAAAAGAGCTGTGCTTTTCAGTCACAAAACGTCAGAGCTTCAAGTACTAGAATTCCTATGTCTAGGTTCTAAGTAGGCCTACTCCTGTATTTTAAGTACCCACAGCAATGTCCTATGAACTATTATCTGTTCTATGTCTAGACTTAGATAAAAATGCCTAAATGTCTTTAGTGCACCTTTTCATTCACATAAATCTTTGAGTTCTTTTCATAGACCATGTCTGTACCTATGAATCTACTTATTTTAAGTGATCAGTTCAAAACAAGCTTGGAAATATTAACATGCAAAGATTTAAAACGCATAAACATCAATACTTCATAACATTAAACTAGAGGTTCATTACATGCAAAACAGCAACCCAACTACAAATGTTTAGCTCATGCTGAGCATCCTTACAGAAATAAGAGGAGTTAAAATCCAAATACCGTACATAGAGAAAAGGAGACTAAACGCAAAAGATACGCCTAAGTGGCCTTCCTTCATGCACGCTGTAAAGACGTTACAACGTCTGAGCTTTACAGTAATGGCTGCGGATGGATATGGAAATTGGGGCCTTGAGAGAATTAAAAATGAAGAAGTCTGTGTCCAGAACTTCTCTCAGAAAAACTATCTCTGAAAAATGGGGGAAGGTGGATGATGAATGGAGTCGTGTGTTCCGCATGGTGCACCCTTGCCTTTTTGTAGAGAGAGAATAGCCATGGTCAAAAGAGGGTCACATGTTGCTGATGTCATTCCCCCACCTTCCAAGCTTGCTTGCGAGTTGACTCTGCCCTGAAGTGACACCGCACTGCTACAGTGCGTAAGCCGCGTCAGTGTTGAAGAAAGAGAAGATCTTCTTCATTTCCAGATCTCTGGTCATCATTACATGCGCGCCAAAATGATATATATTATTTTCTTGCTCTGCTGTCCTTCTTCAGACGTGATGAGAGACGCTGCCACGTTCAGTTTACTGCACAAACACAAGAAGCATCAAAACGCTCACAAAGGCGCCAATTGGTGCCAAAATGCATAGAATTTGTAATTTAGCCCCTTTCTAACTGAAAAGCAATAAACTAACAGAAACTTAATAGAAACAACCTACTATTGCCAGAGAACTTGCATGATTTAACTTTGAATAAGTATAAATAACTCATATAAACATGAGTTATCACACCCCCAAACTTAAACCATTGCTTGTCCTCAAGCAATCGAAACACTGCATATGAAAAGATGCAAGAAATTAAATACACCAGCAGTTTACACCCTGCTCATCCATTTGATCAAAAATTTTCCTCAAGGGGCTAATTCCTTCAGACTTACACTACACACTCACGCACCAATGCACAATTACATTCTAGATTCATTACTGCTCAAAGTGAGTGTGTGATCTCTGTATCAATTCTTTTCCTAGCTAGGTTCAGAACTACCCTAGCCTATGAAAGAGTGGTTTCCAAATGGTGAGAGTATAACATCTTTCAAAACAAAGAGTAGGCTAACATTTTCACATAAGACATGAGGGTTATTTGAAGTAGAACAAAGGGTCTTATCTTGGGTGCTAGGACTAGATTTGTGCAAACTACTTCTCTAACTCACACAACGCAAAACACACACAGCTGCAATCCCTCATTACTGAGCAACTTTTCTCTTTTTCTTCACTTTTGGTTTGGAGCTTTTGTGATTTTCTCCTTTTTGATCTTTTGGATTTGACACTTTTGGATTGAGATATTTGGGGTACTCAGCATTTGTTTCGGGAAATTGCAGCAAACACAGAGGGCATGTGGATTTTTCCACTTATTTGAAACAACACACACTTTTTTGGTCTTTTTGGAGTAGACGTTATAACGTGTATATGAGAGACGCTACAACGCTTGATGACACAGAACACAACACACAAACACACACGGCAAATGTTATAACGTTACGGGTAGACGTTACAACGCTGCACTCACACTACACATGCACTAATCATCCTACAGTCTTTGCACCCAGCCTTAGTACATCCTGATATACCCCCAAACTTTGTTTCTACTGCCACTTTAAGTTTTTAATCAAGTTTTACCATCACCATAGTCAACCAAAACTAGCTTTTGCATCACATAGTCCCTAGCTAACTAGGTTTTCCTTAAAACAGAGTTTGTGTGGAAGCAGTAATCAATTCTATTCATCTAAGCATGCATCAGCTACTCACACAAAGTCACACATAGTCATTACTAGATTTAGCCCAAAGAGAAACATTTTTGATGATTAATAGAGTAGGAAAGTAAACTGATTATTATTATTATTATTTGTTTTTTTTTTTATGCAAATACAAAACGTAAAAATGATCCTCCCCCCCAGACACAAAGATGAGCAGTGTCCTCACTGCTCACTGATCTTCAAAAATGGGAGAGGAACACTCAAACACAACACCAGCAAACAAACTACTAACTAAAAACTACAACTATTCTACTGCTAAAAAGAGGGCTAAACTACTTGTTCAGAACACCTGACCTGAGCCTTCCACTTTGTCTGGCTGGGATGCTTGCTTGCACAGCCTTCTTTTTCTTTTCCTTCTTCTTCTTTTCTCCTTCACCGCCACCAACATCAACTGAGACTTCAGTTTCCTGGGGCCTCTTTACACTGCTCTCAGCAACTCTTTTCTTTGCTTCCTCCCATGCTTTCTGCTTTTCCAGCTCTGCAGGATGAATCTGCTGCTGCTCTTTGGGTTCCCCCTGGGCTTTTTCAACCTCTGGCTCATGAGACGTTGTAACGTTTGAAGAAATAGTCATAGACGTGGTAACGTCTTCAGCTACTGTGGCTACTGTCAGCAGTTTTTCATCAGGGAAATTTTCTTTTATTTCTTCTGCACCTGTACCTGCATCAACATTCTCAAGCCTAGAAAGATGATCAGCAACTTGGTTCTCCACCCCCTTTTTATCATGAATTTCCAAGTCAAATTCTTGGAGGAGGAGAACCCATCTAATGAGTCGTGGCTTTGCATCTTTTTTTGAAATCAAATACTTGATGGCTGAGTGATCAGTAAAAACAATAACTTTTGCACCCACCAAGTATGATCTAAATTTGTCAAAAGCAAATACAACAGCCAGTAACTCTTTCTCAGTTACAGTATAATTTAATTGGGCATCATCTAAGGTTTTACTAACATAGTATATAGAGTGAAAAATTTTGCCATACCTTTGACCCAATACGGCCCCCACAGCGTAGTCACTCGCATCACACATTAATTCAAATGGTTTGGACCAGTCAGGAGTGACTATTACAGGAGCTGTTACAAGGGCACTCTTCAATTTCTGGAAGGCTTCATGACAATGCTCATCAAAGTTGAAGACGTTATCACGTTGCAGCAGCAGACACAAAGGTTTGGAAATTTTTGAGAAATCTTTGATAAACCTTCTGTAAAAACCAGCATGCCCTAAGAAACTTCTAATACCTTTGACAGTTGTAGGTGGAGGTAATTTGTCAATAACATCAACTTTCGCTTTATCCACCTCCAACCCTTTCTTTGAAATTTTATGCCCCAAAACAATTCCCTCTTGAACCATGAAGTGGCATTTCTCCCAGTTGAGTACTAAGTTGGTTTCTTCACACCTTATTAAGACTCCTTCTAAGTTATCCAAGCATGCCTTGTATGAGTCTCCATAGACTGAAAAGTCATCCATGAAAACTTCTATGGATTTTTCAATAAAATCTGAGAATAAAGCCATCATACACCTCTGAAATGTTGCAGGCGCATTACACAATCCAAATGGCATCCTTCTGAAGGCAAAGGTACCATAAGGACAAGTGAATGTGGTCTTCTCTTGGTCCTCAGGCACAATAGCTATCTGGTTATATCCTGAGTAACCATCAAGGAAACAATAGAATTCTTTGCCTGCAAGTCTATCCAACATCTGGTCAATAAATGGCAGAGGAAAATGGTCCTTCTTGGTTGCTTTGTTCAGCTTCCTGTAGTCCATACATATCCTCCATCCAGTCACTGTTCTTGTTGGAATTAATTCATTTTTTTCATTGGTTACCACAGTAACTCCACCCTTCTTTGGCACACATTGAACTGGGCTCACCCATGAGCTATCACTAATTGGATAAATGATTCCTGCATCTAACCATTTGATGATTTCCTTCTTGACCACCTCCTTCATTATCGGGTTCAATCGCCTTTGTCCTTCAATGCTGTTCTTTGCATTCTCTTCCAAGACAATTCTGTGCATACAGATTGTGGGACTGATACCTTTGATATCTGCCATTTGCCAACCAATGGCTTTCTTGTGCCTTTTCAAGGTGCTAATAAGATCACTTTCCTGCTCTTGTGAGAGGTTAGAAGAAATGATCACTGGCAAAGAATCATTTTCTTCTAAAAAGGCATACTTCAGGTGATCAGGCAACACTTTCAATTCCAGAGTGGGTGGTTTTTCAATGGATGGTACTATCTTCTTGAGATTGGAGTCTTCTTGCCCCAAGGATTCATACTTCTTTGTCCACGCCCTGGGTACATGGGAATCAGACGTGACAACGTCTGTGGTTGACGTTGTAACGTTTGACGGATCAGCTTCTTCTGATAACAATTCTTGAATCTCATCATTGCCCAGAATCTTTTCCAAGTGGTCATTATCTTTATTGAATTGCTTTTGAACCACATGGTCAAGGGCAACCACAAAGGAACATTCCTCTGTGTTAGGTTCTGGATACTTGAGTGCGTTGAGGACGTTGAATTTGACTTCTTGGTCATTGACCCTCATGATTAATTCTCCTTTCTGCACATCAATGAGTGTCCTTCCAGTGGCTAGAAATGGTCGCCCCAAGATGATAGGAACTTCCTTATCTGCATCAAAATCCAAAATAACAAAGTCCACTGGAAACACGAATTTGTCAACTTTAATCAAAACATCTTCTAATATGCCCTCAGGATAAACTCTACTTTTATCAGCTAATGTAAGGCTTAAAGAAGTAGGTCTGGCAGTTCCTATACCAAGTTTTTCATAAATGGACTTGGGCATCAAGTTAATACTAGCCCCCAAGTCACATAAAGCTTTGCCAAGGTAAAAATCTCCAATGGAGCATGGTATAGTAAAACTGCCAGGATCTTTCAGTTTTCTAGGGAGTTTATTCTGCATGATTAAGCTACATTCTTCAGTTAAAGCAATAGTTTCAAACTCCCCTAGCCTTCTTCTTTTGGTGATGATATCCTTTAGGAACTTGGCATAGTTTGGCATCTGTTGTAGAGCTTCAACCAAGGGAAGGTTTATGTGCAGCTGTTTTAGCATCTCCATGAACCTGCTGAATTGCTTGTCTTCATGAGCTTTCTTGAGTCTTTGAGGATAGGGTGGAGGAGGATATTCAGGTACAAGCTTAGGAACAGTCTTGATTCCTGGTTCAGAACTAGACGTTGTAACGTCTGGCTTAGACATCACAATGTCTGGAATATTCTTCTCTTTTTCTCCACCTTTGTTTTTCTCTTTTTCCTTGTCTGGCACCTCAGATTCCTTAGGCATAGATGGTTCTGGATACTCAGTGCCACTTCTTAATGAGATAGCATTTACCTGTGCATTCACCACATCTTTACCATTTGACTTTGATGAAGATGGTGTTTCAGTTGTGGATGGAAGAGATCCATTCTGTCTTTGAGTAAGAGCTGAGGCTATCTGTCCAATTTGGTTCTCCAAAGTTTTGATTGAAGACTCATGGGTCTGTAAGGTTGCCCTACAATCACTTATGAAAGTTTTCATCAAGGCTTCCAAATTGCTGTTGTTGTTATTCTGCGTATACTGCTTTTGTTGTTGAGGGGGAAATCCTGGGGGTATTGCAGGAGCAGCATTGCTAGCATTCAAAGAATTGTTGTTCTTCCAACTAAAATTTGGGTGATTTCTCCAATTTGAATTGTACAAGTTGGAGAAGGGACTGTTACCTTTGTTATGTGATACAAAGTTTACAGACTGGGGGTTATGGGGACACTCTTCGTAGACATGCCCTCCTTCACAATATACACACACTACTCCCCCAGATGGTGTTGGCTCAATAGCTGCAGCAGTCTGTGTTTCAGACGTGGCCACGTTTGGAGTGCTCAAGTTCTTAATCATGTTGGTCAGAGAAGCAACCTGAGCAGAAAGGGCAGTTACTTCACTTATCTCATGGACACCAGCCTTCTTTCCAGGAGTGAATCTATCAGAAGGCCAATGGGCATTGTGAGTGGCTATGTCTTCAATAAGTCTGCATGCCTCAGAGAAAGACATGTTTAATATGACACCGCCTGATGAAGCATCAAGTATAAGCCTGGTAGGTTGATCTAGACCATTATAAAAAGTCTCCATTTGAATAACTACGGGAATGCCATGGTGTGGGCACATTCTTAGTAATTCCTTCCATCTTTCCCAAGCCTCAAATAATGATTCCCCTTCTCTTTGTTTGAAGGAAGTGATGTCATTTCTTAACTTGGCATTTTTGTTGGGAGGGAAGTATTTTCCAAGAAATTTCTCAGCTAGCTCATCCCAAGTATGAATTGAATTTGGCTCTAAGGAGTTCAACCAATTCTTGGCCTTGTCCTTAAGAGAATATGGAAATAGCTTCAGTTGGAAGGCATCTTCTGAGACTCCAGGGATGACAAAGTTGCTACACACATCCAAAAATTGCCTTAGATGTGCATAAGGATCTTCTTGAGGGAAACCCCCAAATTGCCCTGCAGTCTGCAACATTTGGAACATCATTGGCTTGAATTCAAAGTGACCAGTATGAATAGGTGGTCTTGCAATGCCTGTTTGTAAATGTGCAGGATTGAGCACGGCATAATCACGCATAGGCCTGTCCCTGTCATTGACCATGTCTTGTGGCCCTGCATTGATGAGTTGCTGTCTCTGCCAGTGTTCATCATCAACATAGGTATCTGTATGAGTTTGTGGTCCACGACCACGTCCTCCAGCATCAGAGTGCTTTCCTCCTCTTGGAGTACGTCCACCTCTAGAGCTTCTACCACCAGTACCATGTTCAGACATGATTGGTGGCTGAAATTGCTGTTGTTGTTGCTGCCTTCTTAGCCTTTGTTGTCTCCTTAGTCGCCTGAAGGTTCTTTCAGGTTCTGGGTAGAATTCAGGTTCAGATCCACTCCCTGGTTCTGTTGAACTAGAGCTTGAACTGGAACTAAGCATACGCTGTAACGTTTACCTGTTCACTCATAAAAACAACAAACAACACAGCAGAATTCTTTCACCTAGTGTTTTAATTCTTGTTGAACAATAAAAGTTAAGTACAATCCCCGGCAACGGCGCCAAAAACTTGTTCGCGCTCGTGTGTGTTATAGTCGCAATGTCAGTGCAAGTATACACGTCGTACAAGTAATAAAGTGGATAAAAGTAAGAGATCGTTCCCACGAGGATTGATTAACTTTCAGAGTTCAAGTCTTTAAAACACAAGTGAAACAAGTAACAAATCGACACTAAAAGTTGATATTAAGACTAAGAACATAAATAAAGCAAGTAAATGAGAAGTGGGTGTGAATATGGAAGAGTATGAGTTGGATTGCTGCATGCAAGTAAATCTTCTCTAGTCAGACGTTATAACGTTTACACGTTAACACGTACAAATGCTATGTTGTATAGACGTTATAACGTTTGAACGCTGTTGCAAAAGAGCTGTGCTTTTCAGTCACAAAACGTCAGAGCTTCAAGTACTAGAATTCCTATGTCTAGGTTCTAAGTAGGCCTACTCCTGTATTTTAAGTACCCACAGCAATGTCCTATGAACTATTATCTGTTCTATGTCTAGACTTAGATAAAAATGCCTAAATGTCTTTAGTGCACCTTTTCATTCACATAAATCTTTGAGTTCTTTTCATAGACCATGTCTGTACCTATGAATCTACTTATTTTAAGTGATCAGTTCAAAACAAGCTTGGAAATATTAACATGCAAAGATTTAAAACGCATAAACATCAATACTTCATAACATTAAACTAGAGGTTCATTACATGCAAAACAGCAACCCAACTACAAATGTTTAGCTCATGCTGAGCATCCTTACAGAAATAAGAGGAGTTAAAATCCAAATACCGTACATAGAGAAAAGGAGACTAAACGCAAAAGATACGCCTAAGTGGCCTTCCTTCATGCACGCTGTAAAGACGTTACAACGTCTGAGCTTTACAGTAATGGCTGCGGATGGATATGGAAATTGGGGCCTTGAGAGAATTAAAAATGAAGAAGTCTGTGTCCAGAACTTCTCTCAGAAAAACTATCTCTGAAAAATGGGGGAAGGTGGATGATGAATGGAGTCGTGTGTTCCGCATGGTGCACCCTTGCCTTTTTGTAGAGAGAGAATAGCCATGGTCAAAAGAGGGTCACATGTTGCTGATGTCATTCCCCCACCTTCCAAGCTTGCTTGCGAGTTGACTCTGCCCTGAAGTGACACCGCACTGCTACAGTGCGTAAGCCGCGTCAGTGTTGAAGAAAGAGAAGATCTTCTTCATTTCCAGATCTCTGGTCATCATTACATGCGCGCCAAAATGATATATATTATTTTCTTGCTCTGCTGTCCTTCTTCAGACGTGATGAGAGACGCTGCCACGTTCAGTTTACTGCACAAACACAAGAAGCATCAAAACGCTCACAAAGGCGCCAATTGGTGCCAAAATGCATAGAATTTGTAATTTAGCCCCTTTCTAACTGAAAAGCAATAAACTAACAGAAACTTAATAGAAACAACCTACTATTGCCAGAGAACTTGCATGATTTAACTTTGAATAAGTATAAATAACTCATATAAACATGAGTTATCATTTATACCAGCAAGAGTGTCTCCCACCAGCCTCGGAGCTCCCGAGACACGGGTCTTGTCAAAGATATTCGAGATCGGGCTTATACCAGCGAGGGTGTGTGCCACCAGCCTCGGAGCGCCCGAGATACGGGTCTTGTCAAAGATCTTCGAGGCCGGGCTTATACCAACGAGGGTGTCTGCCACCAGCCTCGGAGCACCCGAGACACGGGTCTTGTCAAAGATCTTCGAGACCGGGCTTATACAAGCGAGGGTGTTTGCCACCAGCCTCAGAGCGCCCGAGATACGGGTCTTGTCAAAGATCTTCGAGGCCGGGCTTATACCAGTGATGGTGTCTGCCACTAGCCTCGGAGCGCCCGAGATACGGGTCTTGTCAAAGATCTTCGAGGCCAGGTTTATACCAGCGAGGGTGTCTACCACCAGCCTCGGAGCGCCCGAGATACGGGTCTTGTCAAAGATCTTCGAGGCCGGGTTTATACCGGCGAGAGTGTCTACCACCAGCCTCGGAGCGCCCGAGATACGGGTCTTGTCAAAGATCTTCGAGGCCGGGCTTATACCAGCGAGGTTTTCTGCCACCAACCTCGGCAATGTTAAAAACGTGACCACCTGAGGGACTCGAGGTGTCTATTTAATGCCGCCTTGAAGAAGATGAGGAAGCCAG
This sequence comes from Astragalus membranaceus, assembly GCA_039519185.1. NCBI lineage: Eukaryota > Viridiplantae > Streptophyta > Magnoliopsida > Fabales > Fabaceae > Astragalus > Astragalus membranaceus. The sequence goes on along the minus strand of CM076846.1, from coordinate 213,748,487 downwards.
AGACGAGCTGGGCTGAGGGGAACCCTCAAGATAGTAGGAATCATCTGGAGTCCGACCTGGTGGAGCTCCCGAACCTCTAGCGATGTCAAGCTCGGTGTCTCGGGTTCCGGTTTTAGCGTGAAACTTTCAGGCGATCGTTCGACCGATCCCAAATCCTTCCCTTCAACCTCGGGATTCACTTTTACTAAGCAATCACTGTGAGGAAAATTGTAGTTGATCCATATATATTAGATGGTTAAACATTTACAAAGTCGGATTACATCACGCCCGTAGGCTCATTCCGAGACCTAGGTGAAAGGTGACCTTCCCGCGTTAATCCCTTCTTCATGATCGATATACTTCTGAGATCGCTGGAGGAACTCGGCAAGCGACTCAGCTTGGTTGACCCCGACGTCTATCTGAAATAGACTTCCTTCACGAAGACCAGCCTCCATGAAGCAAAGACGGAAGGAGTCGTTGAGGTTCCGGACTTGAGCAGCTTCTCTATTGAATCTCTCTATGTAGTCCCGAAGGAACTCATTTTCTCCTTGCCGAATTGCCTGCAATACCTTCCGAGATTTAGGCATCATCTTCGAGTGGGCGAAGTGTGCAGAAAAGAGCTTGGCTAACTGATCCCAAGATTAGATACCAAGTCCGGTCCGAGATAGTTGGTAGGGGTTGGTCTTGATCAACCGAGCTCCGCTTTCGATCCGGGGCAGGTGGTACCTGCGAGGACACTCCGACGCTCAAGTCAGCTAGGGAACTGATTAGAGGTAAAGAGTAGGAAAGAGTGTGTACCTTGAGCATTACATTGAATGCCTATTTATAGAGTAAAAGTGTGTTGTCCTAATGAATCAGAGCCGTCCGATCTAGGGCCTAGATCTTAGTCGTTGGTTAATAGATCTGCTTTTGCTTATGGGCCTCACTATTGTGGATTGGGCCAATCCGTAACACTTTATTTTGTATATAAAGAGAGAAACTATAAAAAGAAGTGAGAAATGATAACAACACTCTCTCCAATACCCACTCTATAAAAAGAAGTGGAGGAAAACAGAAACTTTTATAATTTTCAAGTGGAATTACCAACATTCTAAATTTTAGCAAATATAGGCAAGACAACAAGGAATTGGTACGAGAGAAATGATAACAACACTCTCTCCAATACCCACTCTATGATTGGTTAAAATTCATGTGGGACCCACTAAATTAATGGACCCATTTCCAAAATGGTGGGACACACATGAATTTTAACCAATTATAACGTGAGTGTTGGAGAGAGTGTTGTAGAACTTCTAGGTGCATTTTTTATACCCTCACCTATAACACTTATACCCCCATCAAATTTTTTTCTTCCCATTTTACCCCTTTATATTTGGCCTAACGGATTTATCTCATCAATTAGTAAATCCACTATTCAATTTTTACAAAACGGATTTATCTATTTATTAGACAAATCCGTATTTAAATATTTAATAACGGATTTATCAAATAAATAAATAAATCCATTTTGTAAAAATTGAATAGCGGATTTATCTATTTAGTAGATACATCCGTAGTTCATTTTTTAACTACGAATTTATCTACTAAATAGATAAATCCGCAGTTCATTCTATAACAGTTAAAAATTACACTACGGATTTATCGATTTAGTAGATAAATTCGCAGTCATTTTATAACTACAGATTTATCTACTAAGTAGATAAATTCGTTTTGAATCTTTTTAAAAATGGATTTAGTTTTTATTTAGATAAATCCGTTTAACAATTTTCATAGGGGTAAAATAGGAATAAAAAAATGGTGGGGGTATGATGCTTATTGGTGGGGGTACAAAAAACACAACCCAGGGACAGTTAGAGTCTTTTGTTTCCACTTGATGACAACGCCCACATACACTCACCATGATCCATGTAAGGGTTTTTTTTGGTACCCCACAGTCCCCCCTATACCCCCACAAAATATGATATTCCCAGAATCCCCCTCAGAGTTACAACTGACAGATTTATGTAATTTAAAGATAAATTTGTTTTGGGAAAAAAAACAAAAACGGATTTATCTTTTAATTAGATTAATCCGTTTAAGGAAAAAATTCATAACGGATTTACCCCCACTATAGATAAATCTGTCATTAAAAAATAACAAAAACGAATTTATCTATTATAGATAAATTCGTTTTTGTTATTTTTTAATGACAGATTTATCTATTCATTAGATAAATCCGTTTTGGAAGTATTCAAAAAACGGATTATCTAATAAATAGGTAAATTCGTTGTGTATTTAAAAATACTTTTTTTTAATTTTTAAAAAATGGTTATAAAAACACTACTAAAAATCTGTTAAAAAGTCAAAACTAATCTAAAAATTATAAAAACACCACTAAAAATCTAGTAAAACCAAAATAAGATTGCAATTATTTTTAGATTTTTTGTAATTTATGAAAAATTCAAAAAATTAATAAAAAATAGTAAACGATGGAATTTGGGATTTTGAGCCCGCAATCCCAGAAGAAGTCCCTTTTGCGGGAGTCTTGATGCCTGATTTTTTTTCGGATTTACTGACTGTGGTTTCATTACAATCGGAGTAGGTTGCCCGAAAACCAATTTTTTAACCTAAATTATTCACACGATGTACAACATCGTCACGTGTTAACGAATATCTACACACTAAACGAAACAAAAAGACAACCGATATTCATATCTATTTTATTTTAAAAAAAATTAATTTAATTTTTTATCAGATTTATGACTTTTATTTATTAATTATTTTACAAAACGAATTTATCTATTTATTAGGTAAATCCGTTTAGTTATTTTTGAAAACCAGATTTATTTAATTAAATATAAATCCGTTTTTTGATTTTTTCCCCAAAACAGATTTATCTAATCCGTTAAGTGGTTTTACTAAGGGGTATTCTCGGAATATCAAATTGTGTGGGGGTGGGAACTGTGGGGGTAAAAAAAAAAACCTCCATGTAACTATGATGCCCATAAGCACGAAACTAGGCCCAAATCTCTTTATTGATGCGGCCGAGAGAGACAATGACAGAGGACGAATGACAAAGGGGGAATTGGTAAGTGCACACCAATATTTACTAGAATACACCCCCTTATGAGATGCCATTTATGTTTTTATTTTATTTCGTATTATGTTTATTTCTTTAAGTTAAATTATCATATTGCTTTAATTACTTGTTAGGAGATTGATCACCCACTTGCATGATAGAAATCAATTAATTGGTAAACATATAAATTATATTTGTGATTTGAGTTTATTTTCATGAATAATGAGACGACCATCATCCTTATCATAGTATATAAATTTAAAACTTGACATAACTATATAACTGAACATGCATCACATAGATAAAAACATAATTTTAAGATTTTTATAAAAGATGTGGCTATACTAAAACCACTCAAACATATATCATAGTATTACAAAACAATAGAAAATAAGAACATAAAACAAAGTCAACTAAATAACTAACTTAACGAGTCTCAAAATACTGGCACACTAGCTAAACAAAACTCAGGTTCTCTTAATGAGACGCATGACTTCTCCATCATATTGCATTAGTATCCTCAGGTGCCTTCAGAATCCATCGTGGAAGGAAAAGTATCTCCCTCTGCTATGAATGGCTCCTCAACAGGATCCAAGTAATACAAACAAATATACAAAAGAAAAACATATGGGACTAAGATACTTTTATAAGTTAGAAAAATGGGATGATAAGGTAAAGCTCAATTTAAACATGTTACAAGTATAATAAATCAATTCATTTCTTATCTTTCAACCTTTATTTTTATTTTATCTTCCCGACTATATCCACGAGTATGTGTCATACTATAGACTAACTCTGGCCATATCCTATTGCCACTAACGTCCCTACTATTCTTCGGCGACACCACCCGACTGTCACCATGGAGTCTGAGTGTTATAAGTCATTCCCCATTGATAGTTGATCTGAGTAACCAAATCCTACTGTTACCCAATCCGGCCGATGAATAAGTTGCTCAGAGAATTGACCTCGTGTGTCCCATACCACACAGCCGTGGACTTACAATACATATGCAATATATGATTTCTGAGAGCCGATATCTCGACGGCTGCACTCTACGGCGCCTAACTCAATTTTTTTGGTCCGCCCCTCCATATATAGCCCTTTTCGAGCCACCAACAATCAGTTCTAGTGCTAGTTGATTATACAATCTTAACTCCGTTTTCTCATTATACTTGTTTATCATATTTCTATCACGAGGTAAAACCATGCTTCTCAATACAGATATATATGTAAGACATTTCACAAACTCAATAGATGATCACATAAGGAGTAAAAGTATTTCATAGCACTTAAACCATCAAAGCAAACAAAAAGTAACACAATATATAATAACAATATTTCAAGAAATCAATCAAATCACAATATGGAACTTTCCTATTAGTTAACCAAACCTCGACGACCTAAACTTCACTTAACCTTAACTCAGGAGAGTGGTCAAATGATCTTTAGGTATCATTGACTCTTTAACTCTAGTAGAGCTTGGGTCACTCTACGCATATTTAAATTAAAACTTAGCTAACCGTCCCGACGAATATGATATCTTTCCCCCATCTGAAACACAACACGAACGTAATAACCGTTCCGCTAACATTGACACATACTCAATAACCAACACAACTACGAAGCTACGAGCACAATTATGGTGAAGGATGTTAGTTGTTTTGTGGCTGGAGGTTTCAGGAATATGGAAAGGAAGTGTTTTGGTTATGGAATGATGAAAGAATCAAAGAACTTGGCTCGCTATTTATAGTAAATTCATGGACCTTGCTTACATCATGCTAAGCATGTGGTGTAAAAATTCACCTTTTAGGTGGCATGATCCTATGAGCTTAAGTGATGAATCATCTTAATCAAGCACCTAAGTGAGCCGGGTCGACCCACTAGACCCAGTATTTTGGGTTGGACCGAGCAGGAAAAAACACAACTAAATAGATAACTGAGTTCGCCCAACCCAATCCGTTTTTACACTTTGGCCCATTAGACTAGGCCGGGCCATGCCAAGCCGTACAATTTGACAACTCTACTCACAACTCGTATCATTGATGAAATGGGCTAAGCCACAATGTTTGAGTTGTGCAAAAAAACTCGTATCATTGAGAAACAAAAAAAACTCGTGCTATTGTATAAAACTATCATTTCCGTTTTTTTTCATAGTTGTCTTCTTTGCTCCACTTGTGATTTTCATTGTGAGAAGAACAAAATATTTACACTAACTTTCGGTGAAATGTGCATGGGAAAAAGTGATAGATGCACTCACTGCACATGGTTTTTTTTTGTGAGAAAAAGGGGTAACACCCCACGAACCAGAACAATTACACAATCAACCTACGCATTTTATCCTCACTAATGGAAAAAAGGCTTTTTATATCGGTTAAAATTGACATTTCATATCGGTTCCTGAACCGATGCCGAAAAAGGAGATATAAAAATAGGGACATTTCATATCGGTTCCTGAACCGTTATGAAAAGTTGTTTTTATATCGGTCTCCCCTAGAACCGATATGAAAAGTCTCTTTTTTTTATAAAAAAAAATAGACTTTTCATATCGGTTCCCATAGAAAACCGATATGAAAAGTCTTTTTTTTTTAAAAAAAAAGAGACTTTTCATATCGGTTTTCTTTGGGAACCGATATGAAAAGTTTCTTTTTTTTTTAATAAAAAAGTGAGGTTGTCTTCCATCAACTCTAGATCCTTCTGTAGGGAAGACTTTATGGCTTTGTAGCTTTGTTTGGATTAATCGATTCATCCAAGGAGAAAACTTAGGATATACTTATGTGGATTAATCGATTCATCTAAGAAAAAACATGACAGTCATTAGCCATACTTATGAATAGTAACAAACAATTACTATGACAGAAGTGCTTTTAACTTGTTCTTCAATAACAATAGCCCTATTTCCATCCTTCTCAAAAAGTTCATACGCACGGCGTGCATGTTGTTCCCAACGATCAAGAGCTTCAAGTTGATGCACACTTAATGCAGCTGCACAAAATTCCTCAAAGTCCATCCTTCTATATTGTAATGAATTCAGCTGAGACCAAAAGGGAAACAAAAGGAACATATGAGAGAGCAACCAGACAAACTGAGGGGAATCTAAGTAACAGAACAAGGTGTTATTACAGAGGAAAGAAAGTCGGTAATGCGAGACTCTTTCATCGCATCTGTAGCATATTTCTTCAAGGCCTGCACAGAAAATATGAATAAGAAAAACCTATCGATTCTGATAAAACAGTAAATTTCTCACAAGTTGATATGATACGACAACCAACCTTGCTAATATTCTCTAAGGATATGCTGCTATTTTTGCTTGGTTCCAACAGTGCAAATTGCCCCCTCAGATAATAGAGTTCATCAGCAGTCAATGTCTTTGACAAGGCCTGCCAAAAAGATAACATAAATTAAGTAATACAATTAAAACCAAAAAGGTAATTTTAAGTGCAAACTATATATTCTATTGTATTTAGTAAGTTTTCAATTGGCGCTAGAACTTTAAATTCAATTGCAGCATTCATAAATATGGGAGCTAAGCAACACGAGAAAATTGGTTCAACTTTTCTTTTAGTAATAAATATACACACCCTTAAGGCAGCCTTACGCAATGCAAGCACAAGATTATCACTGTTATCTCAAAAAGTGTCGTATTAGAACCTTGTTGATATAAGAAGTAACGAGTAAACTTACTTAGAGCTTGAGCGGCAGATATTCGCTTCCGCGGGTCCTTATTCAGGAGGCGTTTGACAAAATCTCTTGCCTCTGAAGTTAACAATGGCCAAGGAGCTTTATCGAAGCGTGAATCGGCTTTCAAAACTGCCCTGAAAATACCAGACTCTGTTCGAGCCCAAAAGGGACGACTACCACATAATTGAATATATGTTATCACACCTATACTCCACACACCGGCCTCTGTGGTGTAAGATCTTTGGAGAACTTCAGGAGCAACATAATATACACTTCCAACAATGTCATTAAGCCTTTCATCTGTATCACATGATAAAAAAATTAAGAATACCGATGAACTTAAACGAGGTAAAAGATACTAATACTGAATTACCAATACATAGTAAGGATTTATGAAGAAAAACCTGGTTTGACAAAATCTGACAACCCAAAGTCTATAGCTTTTAACTCAAGTTTCATCCTTTGAAGCATACAAAAAATTCTGAAAGAAAAAAATGTAAGGGGGTTATCTAACCAATTTGCCTACATTTTCCCTGCAAGTTTATAAGATGAATGAGTGGAAACTATTGCAGACTTAGAAAGTAGGATGTTCTATATCCTTCCAAATAGGTACAATGTGATCTCTTAAAAAGTTAGTAAATATAATTTAACGGCAAGTAGGATGTTTTATATCCTTCCAAAAGTATTTGACTATCTTAATATAAGATAAGCATCTGAGCTGAAGATCAAAAAGAATGAAAAGGAAATAGAAGTTTCAATCCCTCCCCAACAACACCATCAATGATCAAACCATCTCTCTGGAGGTGCCAGATACTACAGCTCACCATATTATCAGCGGAACAATCAATTTTACTTAATTAACTAACTCAACCAAGCTCATTTGCTATTGACAACCGAAAAAAGGATTACAACAGAGTTGACTAACACAACTAACTACTAACTAACTTAGCCAACTACTGATTTGGAGCTTACTACTGATTTGGAGCTTACTTTGAGGCTTTAGTAGGTATACTCAATACACCACCAACTTATCGAAGTGGCACTATCTTATTATTTAAAAAACTAAGTTTTCTGTTCAATGCACAACATAAATGACAAGCAATTGCATCATCTATCCAATATCATATAAGATACAAATCATTACCTCTTAAGGCAGTATCAATCACTTTGATGGCTATAGTCATCAATGGCCAGCATTCCAGGCAAACATCAGCACCGGTGCAGCAGTATCTGACATCATCATAATCTGATATATCCTACAGAATCCCAAAAAGAAAAAAGTAATGTAACAAATGTAAAGAAAATCACAGTAGCTAAAGGTTTAACTTAGATACCTAAGTCAAAATCTTACTATATCAAAAATCAACTCCCTCTCAACTAGAGCAAAGACATTATTATCACTTTGTGCATAGGCATGTCTTTTTGCAGGCTGAACCACATAAAAGGATTACATTAGAGGAAAATAAGTAGATAAAAGAGGAAAACAAACACATGATATTAGCAAAATTCACAACACTGCATCATTGCTTCTAGTCACAACAACATTATAACAAAATTGAAGCATAGTAACAAAGAATTATGGGCAGAAAGAGGAGAATTTACATCAACGGTGTAGACAGGTCCAATGTCTATCTTAAAAGGGCATTTTTCTTTGATGGAGTTTTCAAGCTGTCAGTCACAAAAATGGCACAAAAATTGCACAATCTGTCAGTGACATAAAAAGCCAACATAAACTTGGAGCTTAATTGGTACATTTTTTTCTGCAGCTCAGAAATCTCCCGTACATCAGTTGGTTCTGCAGTCAACATATTAATTATATATTACTTCTATGATTAGTCAGTGTCAATTTATATAACCACACATACACACACACACACACACACACACACACACACACACACACACACACACACACACACACACACACACACACACACACACACACACATATATACATACATATACTTCGCTTGTGCATATTTTCTTGATAGGAGTATCTAGCTGCTGCTCCATACTTTGAGGTTCTTTGAGGCTCATGTGTTGCACCCCGAAAAATCCGGTTTGGATTTCTCGATGTACAACGTGGAAGATAAATGAAGCCGCCATCAATATTTTAGTTTTTAGACGAAAACATTGAAAAACGTCTTTTTATACAAGGCGGGTGGTCTTTTCGAAATCAGGAGATGTAGGTTCGGGGGTCGGTTAGACACGGGGAAGGTATAAGCACCCCGCATCTCCTTTCTACCGAAAGGGAACCATTAATTTGATGTGTGGTTTCGACAAAGTTTGATTTGAAACGATGTTCTATTTCTTTTCGTTTTTCTTTTTTTATTTGAGAAAAGCGTTTGGAAAGAAGACGGGGAAAAGAAAGATTTTTTTTTTAGTATTTTTTGAAAAGGGTGCTTGACGGGACGTGGCCCGCTCCTACGTATCCTCAGATGCAGTGAGGAAATCAAAGCTACGTAGTTCTCCGGGGTCGAGAAACTTTGGGTGTGTTGGTGTCTTTTATTGCAGGGGTTCTCGGGTCTGAACTGTACAGTCCACTAACCCTAAAACATAGACATCCCCGCCCGTACGGGCGACGTGCCCCCTACTTATCGAAAAGTGATTTGAATTACTTGAAAAAAAAGATTTGCTGTGAGATTGGTAGTTTTTGTTCGAGCAAGTACCTTAGGCTCGCGCGAGCTGTACAACTCGCTAATCCTAAGACTCTAACCAATGTCGAACGTACATCCGAATCGGTTCCTTACTCATTTTTGAAAAGGGGAAGAGCTTTCATAATGATCAAGCAAGCAGAGGCTTTGAGTGATCATTACTAATGACTCTGGATAGCGTTCATGACAATCAAACAAGCCAAGGCTTTGAGTGATAGTCACTAATAACAATGGGTTTGAAAATGACTTTTTGGTTTGTTTTGTGAAAATGATTGGTTTAGGGTTGCGAAAAGGATTTTTATTTGTTGTGCTTGACGAGAACGTGACTCGCTCCTACGTATCCCAAATGGGAATCAAAGCGACATAGTTCTAATCTTTTGGTTTTGAAAAAGGATTGAGCTTTCGCGAAGACCGAACAACAACGGTTAGAATGGTTTCGCTACTAACTCCTTTTGAAAACAACATCGTCATTAACAACCTAATCGGCAACGGCGCGATTGGTGTTTAATGACGATTGATTTATTTTGTTTTGAAAGTAGAAGTTTCCTTTTGTTTTGAAATGATTTTAGGAAATGGGTTTTAGAAAAGGGGTAGAACATTTCAAGCCAATTCTAAATCCATAACCAAATGCAAATGAATGAATAATACTCAAGCAAACATGAACATATTATTCATTAACCAAGATTAAACATGCCCATACAATCAAAGGATTCAATTATTAAAGATGCAAAACAAAGTTCTCAAAGTAATTGTGTGTGTGCAAGAAGGACTGTATTTACCCTAATGGCTCTATGCTACAACATGCATGTAGACTTACGTCTCCATTAGGAGGTCATATAAGTGGAGAGGAGGGCACACAATCAAATCAAGACATTTACATGGCATCAAGAACAAGTGAATACAATTGGTTGTAAACATAGAGTATTCTAAGTTAAATGATTGAATATGTAAGCAAGGATGCATGATTAGGTAAGCATGTAAGTGCATGAGTGTACAAGGAATGGATGCATAGAACTTTATTTATGAATGGATGGCATACAAGGATGCATAAGAGGATGCAAGAGATATAAGCATATGAGGATGCATGAGAGTGTCACATAAACTAAGTATGAATGAAGATGCATGAATGTGAAAATGTTTTGGATATTTTTGCAAGTTGATAAGTTGTAAAACTTTAAATAAGAAGTTAGTGAAAAATAAAGTAAAAATGCATGAGGTAAATGGTAATTATTTAATGAGATGGTAAAGTAAAAATGCATGAAGTGAATGGTAATTATTTAATGAGATGGTAAAGTAAAAATGCATGAAGTGAATGGTAATTATTTAATGAGATGGTAAAGTAAAAATGCATGAAGTGAATGGTAATTATTTAATGAGATGGTAAAGTAAAAATGCATGAGGTAAATGGGAAGTGGTAAAATCTTTTTATGTTTTAGTAAAAAGTTAATGAATGGTAAAGTAAAAATGCATGAGGTAAATGGGAAGTGGTAAAATCTTTTTAGGTTTTAGTAAAAAGTTAATGAAGTGGTAAAAACCAAAGTAGTAAAATATTTTTATGTTTTGGTAAAAAGTTAATGAATGGTAAAGTAAAAAGTAAGTGAGTGGTTAAAAATAAAAAAAAACACATTGACACAATTGCATTCATTTACACAAGACCAAACAACCAAACAAGCACAAAAATAGGCACAAAATAGGCCTCTAAGGCCGAAACCACAACATGCCCAAATCATCAAATTATTTCATGTCAAGATTCACAATCACCATGTAGAACAAAGCACATGACCAAACCCTAAATTTTTATGATATGCGAAATGCTAAAGCCCATAAACAACAATTTTATTTATGAAATCTAGTGCAAAATATGTAAAGATGCAAGGGAAATTATTCAAGCACAAGAACAACTCCTTCAAGGCCAAGGACCCATCTCAAACACCCAAGGCTCCCAATGTCCTTGTCCAATAATGTTTGAAATGAGTCCTCAAAGCTTCTTTCAAGAAGGAAAGAGGAGTAGAAGAGAGATTACATAATGAAAATTAAAGAAAATGCAAGGGTTTGTGAGCTTACCTCTAGATCTTGCTTGAAATGAAGAAGAAGATCAAAATAGAAACCAAGAACACTTGAACCTTCTCTTGAATCCCACGAAAATCACTTGATCTTGAAGGATTTGATGATGAACTTTGAAGATAATGCAAGATTAGAAGTGGATCTAGTGTAGGAATCAAGAATAATGAAGTTTGGATGGTTGAAAATTGAAGAATTGGTGGTGGAAATGGTGGGAGGTGGCCTTGGGTTTGAGAGGGGAGGAGGAGAGGAATTGTGATCTGATTGTGTGCTAGGGTCAAATGAGAATCCCCTCCCTATGGTCTCTTATTTTGGGTTTTATATGAGGTGCAAAATTAAGGGTATATAGGACATTGTGCTTTTGCAAACCATTGAGATTTGAGATAGAATTTGAATCAAGGGCCAAGATTGCAATGCACATGTATTAGGGACAAAGAGAAAACACAAATGAGTGAGGAATGGCTGGTCATACACGAAAATTAGGAGTTTTGGTTGCACAAAAATTGTTAAGGGACAATTAGGGTTTTGTACACAAAGTTATAGCCTAGGATTTGATCTAGAATTTTAATCAATGGCTAGGAATACAACTCACATGGATCAAGGGCATGAAGAAACACAAAATGAGGTGAAAAATAGCTGGAAAATTCGGAGCAAATGAGGCCTTGGTGCCCAAGTTTGTGCAAGATTGCCAAAAGATAGTACATTTTGTCTTATATGAGGACACTTCCTTATTTTACCATTTTTGATTATTCTTTTCATGATAATTCCACATTATTCATGCCACTTTGGGCCATATCCAAGGAATCAATCATTGGGCCCAAAATTCCATGATATCACCATTCCCAAAATTGATTTGATACCTCACCTTGAAGGAAATTCTCATTTTGCCCTTTTCTTTGAAGTTTGACTTTTTATGCAAAAATTTATCAATGCATGCGCATAAAAAATATGACCCAACTCATTTTGATCCAAATGCATTCTTCTGATATTGAATAATGATTTTTGGTGAGAAATTGCTTAATTTTGGAAATGACCAAAATACCCTTTTTGCTCCAAAAACCCTAATTTTGCTCCAAAACGCATTTCGACCCTAAAAATGATTTTAAAAGCTGTGGAATGACTTTTAGGACCCAAAATGAAATGCATAATGCTCTTCACTCTTCAATTTATTTATTTTTGTGGAAAATTAGGATTTTGACCTAAGCCGGACAAAATTGGGGTATGACATCATGGAAGCCAAATCTTCTCCCATATAGTGACTACAGAAAAGAAAGGACACACCACAATATTATATTCAGTGACATTGTGATCTGTGACTTGTGAGTGAATGATCAAATCAAATAATAATGGGAACTTAAAGCATGCATGTTGAATATTGGTCATCATCTAACCTTGGCATTGACATTCTTCAAGTTGCTTTCCATGTCCTTCAAAGCCCCTGTTGTCTTGTGTAATGTGTCTGATGCATCATTTGCAGTCTTGATTATGATATTAACTGAAGAATTCGCCTCCAAATGGCAGCTCTACAAAAAAAAGAGCCATGCATGAATACATTAACTAAAAACCAAAAAGAGAAAAAACAAATGCATAATTGTTCCTTTTCTCATATAGTTGTCTTTGATATCCCACCCCATTTACAGAATAACAAAACAAAGAAACACAATTAGTTCATTTTACCTTTGATCAAACAGAAGTTGAGAATGGAGATCATTTTACCTTTGATCAACACATGCTAAAATGATACATAACAGAAGATCATTTGGTATTCAACAAGATCATTTTACCTTTGATCACCACATGCTAAAATGATACATAACTTAAGCATATCATATATAGTCGGCCGGCTAAAGAAATGATTATGCCCCTGTTTAACTGAAGCATATCATATGTATACAATTGACCCCCTCCCTCTACATCTGCCGTTGTTTCCTATGACATCTTTTGTTTATTTCACAATAGGTCAACCAGACTCTTAACTTCATGTACTTCTTAGCAATCTTTTCTTTTTGGTCAAGACTTCTTAGCAATCTTAACAAGAGAAAGAGTGAAAATAAAAAATAATGCACAAAATGCTCTCTTCTTCTTTCCAATTCTTTCATTTCCTTACACTAAAAACTAAAAAGATGGAAAAGAACAAATAAACACAGTTAGTTCAATAAAACCCCAACTCAACAAGGCAAAGCAAAAGCAGAAGTATCCATTATACTCAACACCATTGAAAATTAAACAATCAAACAACTAAACATACATTTAATCATGAAATACTATCAGTCTATCAAACACAAATAAGCATAGATCTCAACTTTCCCAAACACCCCTCTCTCCAACAAAATAAAATAAAAGTAGAATACCTTTTTGCCAAGAATCAAAAGGCCAGGTTTCTCAATCTCCACAAGTTTCTTCAAAACCTTTGCAACAATTATTGGATAGAGATAATTATTAGTCTCCACATGGATGCCTCTGTCAGCTCCCATAGCAAGACCATTTCTAAGAGTATCAACACATTGAGAGGGTCCCATGCTAACAGCCACAACCTTTGAAGCCAATCCAGATTCCCTGATCCGAAGACGTCTTCAATAAAGCTTTGAGATGCAATCCAAAGTGCCATAATTTACTAAGCCAAAGCAATACCATTTCTGAAAAAATACCAGAAGAACAATGCCATAAAAACATCAAGGTAAATCTACGATTTCAAACATCACACATATATAACAAAAACAGATTCAAACGTATTCACACTAATTAAAACAGATTTACAATCTCATATAACTAAAACTAACACGAGTTCAAACACAAATACTAAATAAAGCAGTGAGACTCACCAACGAAGACACGAAGAAGCTGAAACTCACCAATGAAGAGATGTTGCAGTGAATGAAACTCTGATTTGGTGCGATTTGATGCAATAAACCCTAAGTTCTATCCAGCGAATGCGGTGATGTCGCTGTGATTTGGTGCGATGGTAGCAAATGCGATTTCGTGCGATTAGGGTTTTTTTTGCAGAAAAAGGAATACGATTAGAGATTTGAGGGAGGAATACAGTTCTAACTTAGGATCTGGAATACGATTAGGGTTCTCACTTGGGTTTTCCATCAGCTCTTTCGTGCTCTTTAGAGAAAATCATGCGGTGAAGGGAAGGGAAATCACACGAGGAAGGGAAAATGCCTTTGTTGTAGTGTGTGGCGGTGGTGAGGGTTTTGTGAGTGCTGTGGTGAGGTTGAGTGTTGTGGTGATGGAGTGAGCGTGAGAGGAGGCTTCAAGAGTGAGGGTTTTGGAAGAAAGGGTTTCTGCGATGAAGATTTGGGGAGAAAGGGTTTTCGAATAGCGAATATTTAGACAGAAAGGTTTCTGCGAAAGTTTTGGTGTGAAAGGTTTCTATAACGGGTGGTCTTGTGACCCGTTATGGAAGCCTAAATTTTTGCACTTTCTATAACGGTTATGCAATGGAACCGATATGAAAGATGGTTTTTCCACTTTCTATATCGGTTCCTGTGGCAACCGATATTAAAATTGTAATTTTAATTACAAAATTGCCACCGCGTCACTTTTAATATCAGGCCGTTTTTAACCGATATAAATGACAGTTATAAAATGCATTTTTTCCACTAGTGCCTCAAGAATGAACGAGTGGATAAAATGAGGGGCACATGGTTTTATTTTATGTCCGCATCAAAATTACATTTTGGTTATGGCTACATCCTAGATAGCATGGGTGTGCTAGTTCCAAATTTGTCATCAAGGGATTTGCAAATCTATTGTTACTAAATATAAGTGTACTTAATTAAAACGTGACGCAAATATTTCTAAAACAATCAAAAAGGAAATGAAACTATTTTAGTAACGCGCAATAGCGTTGGTGACCTTAGTTGCCCCACCAATATGGGCAAATATTTGGAGAGATTTTGTTTTGATAATGAATATTTGTTGATATTTCTAAGGATGATTCTCAAATTTCCTCATTCTTGTTTAAAGCATTTTCTGGTGGGGAACATCACATGCAAGCAATTTTTCACTCCCAAGTAAAATACATTGAACCTAGTAAATATTTTTATCATTCATTTTCTTTGATATATAATAATTAACTTTCTTTAATATATAACACATTTTTTAACATGAAAAATAATAAATAAATATTTTTCGAAAAAATATTTTGGTGTGCTTCGTATGGTACCGTTGAATTATTGGTGCATGGTTAGAATAAAGACATTTGTTGTGGCAAAAAAAAACAAAAGATTAAAGGCATTTGAATTGGTTCGCATATCGAATACTATATTTATGACTTTTAAAACAGATACATTTCAAAAAAAGAAGAGAAGTTTATAAACAGAGTAATTTTTCTTAAAATACTTAAAATATCAACTTATAAATAATACTTAAGATAGATTGTAAATATTCATCATTAAAGAAAGTTAAAGCAGGTATTTAATTGGGAAAAAGGAAAAGAGAATAACAAAAAGTGTAAGTTTTGGCTTAATTATTATGATGCATTTATTTACACTTTATTTTCACCTTAAGATTACTTTATTCCTTTTCCATGAAGGATGGTTTTATACTTTCTTCTCATCCATTTAATGTGGTGGATTTGAGATCAAATGTCTTACCTAAACCTTACCCAGTTACCCATAAGCTATAAAGCCCCGATACTTCAAAAATTGAGACGTACTCGTGTCGGATACGTATCCGATATCGATACGCATCTGATACTTCCCGATACGTACCCAAAGAGTATCTAATAATTTTTTTAATTCTTTTTATAAAATATTTGACTCGATACTTTTCAGATACATCTTTGATACTTCTTACCAACTAAGGATACTTCTCGGATACTTTTTCGATACCTCTTACCAACTAAGCACATGATTGTCACTCATATATGATACACTTTAATACCTCAATAACTAAAAGACAAAATTATATGTTTTTTCGTAATACAATAATAGAAGAAATAATACATTGTGATATGAGTGAGATAAATATACGTAACTATCTCTACTTTGATAAGATCACAAGTATTTATTTCTACAATGTGATGAATATATATTGACTAATGATATGCTTATGTTTTATTGACCAATTACGTACTAATATGAATATCTTAGTCTATAAAAAGTCATCTATTTCTGCCACTGACTATTCGTATTATATATACGATTTCAGGTGGTCTCAGTTACTTGTCCACCATTACTTTTTATGACTAGTCACTCATACATAGGTGTGTCAGTTGTCCTCTTTCTTTCATCCATATATTTTCCGTGTGATTTTTTTTATCTATTTGGACAGTTTTTTTTCATATCTATAAAATGCAATATTTCAGTTTTTCATCTTTGTTTTTTTTATTTGTGTTTCTATTCTATTTTATTTTTTGTTATGTTTTTATATATTTAAATTTTAATTTAATTTTTTATTAAAGTATCTCAGCCGTGTCGTATCTTGATTTTCAAAATTTTCCCGTATCTCCGTATCCGTATCGTGTCGTATCCCGTATCGTATCCGGTATCCAGGCTTCATAGAAGAATACATGGCTTTCTCAAAAGAATACATATTTATTATCAATTGATTAACAAAAAAAATACTTTTTAATTTTTTTTTAATAACCCTTTTTGACAAGACAAATATAGTTTTTTATATATAATGAATACTTAGATACTCATGGCCACACTTAACTGACGGTACTGGTTTCGTGGCTTAATCTACTTTCTTTAAAACATAGGGTTGGCCCGGTGCTTTTGAGTTTGATTCCCACGATGAACAAATTCGGTATTGGTAAGTGTGAAATTTGATCCTAAGTTCAAAAATATATTAATCTTTCAAGGACCACACTCATAAAATTGATTTCACTAAAAACTTAATAGCAAAAAGAGGAATAAGAACTTTTAATATAGCTGCGGGATTATTTACATAATAATTTGTTTTCATCTCACATTGGATCTCGCCCGCACAAAGATGCTAATAATATATTACATATGCTTATGCATCACTTACACAGTTACATGTGAACTTTGATCAATCATCATTTGTCTTTCAAATACTTGAACCGGCAACCCATCCTTCATGGTAGCAACAAGACTAGGAGAAAATCGGAGCTCCTGACCCGCTCCAACAACCCGAATATCAAATCGCTTAACCAAAGCAACCACAACAGACTTAATTTCCATCAAAGCAAAATCTTTTCCCAAACACATCCTAACACCAGCATGAAAAACAGGATACTTAAATGGACTCTCATTCACAAACACACCATTCTTCAACCACCTTTCAGGTTTAAACTCAAGACAATCGGGTCCCCAAATCCACTCGACCCGACCCATCGCATAAGTGTGGTACATTACCCTTTCACCCTTCTTTATAAATGTTCCATCTGGTAACACGTCATCCTCTTTAGCAAATTTTGAGTCGAACTGAACCGGCGGGTAAAGTCTCATACTTTCATAAACGGCAGCATTTAAGTAATGCATTTCACGAAGTTGTTCAAAACTCGCGTATTCTTGAACCGGGTTCATTACCCTGTCTATTTCCTCTCGAATCAGTTTCTCCACTTTTTCATGTTTTGATACTAAAAAGAAGAAAGACGTAACCGCCGCTGCCACCGTGTCACGACCAGCTAAGAGAAAACTAACGACGATGTCTCTTAGGAATTTTTCGTCGTTGACTAAACCCATGAACCTTGAAAGAAGATCTTTTCTTGCAGAGAAACCTATTTCTCTTTTTTTGTTGATTATCTCCTCTGTTATTTTGTTCACTACGGTGATTGCTTTTTTCAGCTCCTTTTCTGATCCCACGTTGAAGAAACGTTTGATTTTCCATATTAACGGTGACGCCGTTAATGCACGCTCTGCTGAAATCTTTGACGCCGTGTCAAATGCTTCGGCTAAGTTAGAAACGGGTAACGACAGGTGGAGACAACATGGGTCCCACCCAAAAGAGAATTTGCATATGCTATCAAACGAGAATCGTCGCAGGATGTCTTGTAGATCCAAAACACGTGCCGAATTCGATGATGATTTCATGAAAGGAATGAGCCTCGTGTGAATTTCTTCAGTGACTATTTCCAACGCAAAAGAGCGAATAGCAACGCTCATGAGTTCAAGGCTTGCCATTTTACGTTGAAAATTCCATGAATCTCCATCAACGTTGAAGATTCCATGACCAAGAAGATCACTAAGGATAGTGAAGAAAGGTTTCCCTTTTGGGTAATTATCGAAACGAGTTTTAAGAATGTACTCTATGTTTTGTGGGTTGCACGTGATGGTGTTGGAAAGCACGTGCAAGTGAATGGTTCCTGTGGGTGATTTTTGAAGGAGATGAGTGTCCCAATCACTTAGGTTTATGAAATTTTTGGCCCAACCCATTGTTAAGTAGCTTCTGCAAAGGTCACAATTGCACCAAAGCTTCATTCTTGAGATGAAGATGATTAGGGAGAGAAAAGAAAAGACAAGGGTGAAGGTGAAAAATAAGAAGGTGAAGGTGGTGGCCGTGGAAGTTTGTAACAATGTTGAAGCTTCGTTTGAACTCATTTTGGTTGATTTTTTACCTCTTTCAGATGTAAGAGAGAAACTTGAAAATAAATTAACAAAGGGTGAGTGGGGAGGTTGGTTGGGGATATCCGTTTAATATATAATAATAAAATAATGGGATGGTTTGGGGGAACGTGGAAGTATTGCAAATTATAGTTACACCTTCACTAGTAGACTTTTATACTTGATATATTAATACTTAATAGTTAACATGCCTTTTAAAAACCTAGATAATTAATAGTAAATTACATTGTGTTTTTGGTTTTTATATTTTTCTAAATCCACGAGTTTGGACCTCTTCATTGTTTTTTTAATTTAGTCTCTACATTTTTTAATTGTTATCTATTTTTTTACCATGTCATTGGTGCGTAGTTTCCATCGGTTTTGTCGGTGACTAATCAACGCCGGAGAACCTGGCTGGCCACGAGTTTTCGGCTTTGCCAGCCCGTGTGGTTCTCCCCTCCTAATAGAGTTTTTGCCACACCCAAGATTCGAACCCGAGACATTGGAGTGGGATTCAAGTCCAGTTACCACTTAGACCAACCCTTCTTGGTTTTAATTGTTATCTTTTGATAACAAGTAATGCGGACTTAGGAAAAAGTGAAATTAAAAGCGCAAAGTCCACAATTTTAATTAATTAGGAGATCAAAATATTACAAAAAAAATATGGGAAACAAATTCGTGAAAAATAAAGTAGAGGATAAAAGTTTTGAATTTTTTCAGCAAGCAAAATAATATATATATATATTAGATTAGGAAAATGGGTACTCACCATCCAATAACAAAACGTTAGCATAATACAATTACAATCAAAAAATGACGAGTATCCACAACATAACAAGACTAAAAAAACCGACAAATCACCAACTAGGGATCATAACCACTCCTAGTATGATTAGAAAAGATCATATATAGGCTAGCTCCTAGGGCAAAGGTTTACGATACTAAGCAATTTGCTTAGTTATTGTTACTAAATTAATTTCAGCCACTAGATCCCTTTTTTATTAATCTAATTTGATCTAACGGTTGATTATGAATAAGGGCGCTGTTGTCATTTTACAACCTATTATTTAGAGAACCAATTCAAGAGGATCATTATTCGAGCATTCCTGATCCAGATCGCGTCTTCCACCACCGTCTCCACAGTTGCTCCACCGTCTTCCACCTCCGTCGTCTTTCCACCTCCTGTCGCCGTCGACGCCTGCGAATATCATTTTATTTCTTAGATTTTGCACTTTCTTCGATTTCATCATCATCTTCTGTTGCGAAGCATCATCATCTTCTGCGAATCATCACCTTCTTCATCATCTTCTGTTGCGAATCATCATCTGTCGCCTGCGAATCATCATCATCTCATCATCTTCTGTCACCTGCGATTTCGCTTTGCTGCAATTTCGGTTTCGCTTTTCTGCAATTTCTGGCTTGATTTCACGATTTCACTATTATTATTAGTAAAAAGCAATTTATAAGTTAAACTATTATAAATTAATATTAGCTAAAAGCAATATATATCCGTAAACATTCATATAAAAATAACTTGAATAATAAATTGAAGTGTAAAAGTCATGTATATAGGTAGAAGCTTTTAATCGGTGCTTTAAATTAAGATCCATTATACTGATCAAAAAAAAATTAAGATCCATTATAGAATTACAAAATCAAATTTTACTCAAAATAATCATAACAAGATAAAGATGAATTTATATATCTAAATCACTTTTTATTTATTTCAAAAATGAATACAAACATAAAGGCTCACATAATTATAGTGAGATACACGTGAATTTGAAAGACTATTAAAAGCAAAGTGTGAATGTATTACGGGCACATTTCTTCTGATAAATACAGCAAACAAAATGGACACAGTGATCGGTGATCCTATTTTCAGTTGAAGGATTGTGATATTTTTTGTACTTTTATATTTTTGGTTTCTTATTAGAGCTGGATCGGTAAGGAAAAAACGAAAGAAAATAAACTTAAGGAGAAGTTGAAGTTGACATTATGACATTGACAAACAGTCCCAGAATAATGAAATTGATAAGGATATGTGCATCAATTACACGTGCGTAAAATAAAAAGCCTCTACTTCTACTCTACAAACTAGTATTTTATCCCGTGTGCGCAAGCACGGGTGATACTGTATGGTCGGTGTATTGTCATGAAGTCATAATAGTAATTTGGAAGATAATCATAAGTTGTGAACAGTGTCCAAAATGTATGATTTGAAATTCAAAGTGGAAAGAGATAGGTATTGTGTCATATAAGATACAAATAAAATTATATTGACTCGAAGAAATTAAATGAGATTGACAATCAGAATTACATTAATCCATAATGATGTATTTAGACATTAAAGGTAAAATATGCATTCCCCGCTGACACTACCATTTGCATCCTCGTTGGCCCTCCCGTTGGCACTCCCGTTGACGCTCTCGTTACCTCTTTGGTCACCACTCCCGTTGCAGCTACCATTGCCAGTCTCTCGTTGTCGCTCCCGTTGCCACATGTTAACTCATATTTTTCTATATGATTTAATATTAATTAAATCATATTCGTTTAATTATAAGTAAGTTATTTTTTAAAGTTTGGTAGTGGCTAAAGTTGTATTTATATAATAATTCTTAGTGGTTAAATTGATTGATTTGAATAGTTTTAATAGAGAGATTATAGTAAATAATAAATTTTAGATTGAGTAAAAATGAAGAAAAAAGAAAATAATATTTTTTAAAATATGCACCCACGTTGGCGCTCTCATTGTCTCTCTCGTTCCCACTCCTGTTTCCGTTGTCGCACTCGTTGTCGATTCCATTGCCAGTCTCGCATTGCCGCTCTCGTTGTGTTGCAAATTTTGTCTTTTAGCGGTGAATTTACTAAAATAGTTGTGTTGCAAAAAGTTAAAACAAAGTCGGTATCTTCTTATAATATTAATAATGGAGTAAAAGGTAAAATATGCAGCCCCGTCGCTCTCGTTCCCTCTATTGTTGGCACTCTCGTTGGCGCTCTCGTTCGCTCTCTTGTTAGCACTCCCGTTGCCGCTCTCATTGCCAATATCGTTGTCGATCTCGTTGTCAGTCTCTCGTTGCCGCTCCCGTTGCCACATGTTTCTCCTTTTTTTCTATATGATACAATTGTTAGTGGTTAAATTGATTTTATTTATTACATGAAAAATTTGATTGATTTTAGAACTTTTAATAGAGATTATAATAAATAGTAAATTTTAACTTATTTAATTATTGAGTGTAATATTAATTTAATAATTTATTTTTGTGGAATCACTACAAAAAAAGCGGTGATTAGCCACGGTCAAAACCGTGGCAAACAGTCCCTAAAACCGTGGCAAACACACTTAGCCACCACTACAAAAAAAACATGAATTAGCGACGGATTTTAGCGACGGATTGGAAATCCGTCGCTAAAATCAAAATTAGCGACGGAAATGCACATAATTAGCGACGGATTGAAAACAAGGTATTTAGCGACGGAAATTGGCTAAATTAGCGACGGATTTAACATGGCGCGAAAATTGAAAAAAAAAATTGAATTAGCGACGGAAATCCGTCGCTAAATCCGTCGCTAATCTTTGGAAAATTGTGCCACTGACCGTTGCAGTTGATTTGACACGTGACCAGAGTTAGCGAGGGAAATCCGTCGCTAAATCCGTCGCTAACTGTTAATTTTTTTTTATAAACCCGAATTCTTTCTTTCCTCTTTCATTTCTTCCTTTTCCTCTTTCATTTCTTCCTCTTCTCCGTTTTTTTCCTCTTCCTCTTTCATTTCTTCCTCTTCCTCTTTCATTTCTTCTTACCACCACCACCATCATCTTCTCCCTTCAACACCACACCACCACCACCACACCATCCTCTTTCATTTCTTTCTCTTCCTCTTTCATTTCTTTTCCTTCTCCATTTTCCTCTTCCTCTTTCATTTCTTCTTACCACCACCATCATCATCTTTTCCCTTCAACACCACACCACCACCACCACCACCACACCATCCTCTTTCATTTCTTCCTCTTCCTCTTTCATTTCTTTTCCTTCTCCATTTTCCTCTTCCTCTTTCATTTCTTCTTACCACCACCGTCATCATCTTCTCCCTTCAACACCACACCACCACCATCACCACCACACCATCCTCTTTCATTTATTTTCCTTCTCCATTTTCCTCTTCCTCTTTCATTTTTTCTTACCACCACCACCACCACCACCATTATCTTCTCCCTTCAACACCACACACCACCACACCATTTTTTTCTTCCCTTATCTCCCCAACCCCTAATCTCTCTCTCTCTCTCTCTCTCTCTCTCTCTCTCTCGCTCTCTCTCTCTCTCTCTCTCTATCTGAGAATATTTTTTTTTTAAAAAAATGAGGTTAGCGACGGATTTTAGCGACGGAAATCCGTCGCTAACTTTGGTCAGTGTCAGTGTCAAATCAACTGCAACGGTCAGTGGCACAGTGTTTTTAGCGACGGATTTTAGCGACGGGTTTTCCGTCGCTAATTTTAGCGACGGATTTTATTCCCTCGCTAACCATTAGCGACCAGCTTTTTAGCGACGGAATTGGTCCGTCGCTAATTCCGTCGCTAACAGTCATTAGCGAGGGAAAAACAGGCATTAGCGAGGGAAAAATCCGTCGCTAATACGCTGTTTTTTTGTAGTGCACGGTAACGCTAGCCGTAGAAACAAAGGGCGTCGCAAATAATTAGCCACGGCCAAAATTGACTTTAGCCACGCCTAAATTGACCGTGGTGACACCCACTTAGCCACGGTTAGTTGTTAGTAACTACGGCCAAACCGTGGCTAACTCCTCCTTCGAAACCTTTAAGATTTAACTGTTAGCCACGGTTACAACCGTGGCTAAATTGGCGGGATTGGCGCGGCAAACTAGTCAGTATTTGCCCACGGCTTAACCGTGGCTAACTCAATAACCTTTTTTTTTTTAAATTTATTCTTCCTGGTAAAACAAAGCTGATCTGGTAATGGCACATTAATATTCCATTGGCCCTAATATGTAACTAATAGATAACAAATCAAAATTAAGATAGATAATAAAATTTTGCATATATTGCTAAGTACTTAAGATAAAACTCTAACATCCAAAAGTAATATTCAACCGTATATAGTTACCAAAAAAGCACAACTACAATAATACCCAAGCAACAAGTAATTACAGATTCTAATAGATATTCTAAATATCTAGACTAAGATGAGAAACCTAAGTTAAACAAAGATAATTCATCTCCAAATTTATGTTGCAAGAAGTTGTGAAGATTTTCCAATTTATTTGTTGTTTGTGTAAGCTTCTCCTTGGTTTGTGTGTGCTCCTCCCTGGTTTTAGCAAGTTCTTCTTTGGTTTCTTCATATCCAATTAGTTTTTCTTCCAAATCTTCAATGTGTTTTCTTAGGTTTTCGACGTTCACTTGGTCAGAATTACCAACTTGGATAAAATCAGCGAAATGCCTACGATTTCCAAAAACAACAGTTGGACAAACACCTGGACCTAAAACACGAACTCGGCCTGAGTTTTCAGCTCCACATGCTTTCCCAATGGCGTCATTAGGATAAGCATTAATCTTTGACGGAACACCTATGGTAGCTGCACGTTCTTGGTCTTCAGATAAGCTCTCTGAAATCTTCTCCTATTGGGAAAAATAATCATTAATATTTAGTGGAATCTCCCACGTGTAAAATCACATACTTACTAATTTGGATTGAATGAAACAGACAGAATCATTAAAATCATAGAGCAGTATTTAAACTGATATTAGCAGACTGATACTGATACTTTAAGTGAAATGTATTGGCAGATACTGATACTGATCATAGACTGATATTGATATTAGCATAGACTGATACTGAATGTAGCAAAAATCAAATTGAAAGCAGCAAAAATCAAATTGAAAGCAGCAAAAATCAAACCGAAAGAAGGAACTGTACGATGAGAACAAGAAACATTAAAATGCAGTGAACAAGAAACATTAAAATCAAGAAAGAAGAAAGAAAGAAACGAGGGACGATTGGTACCTACGATGAGAAGGAAGTTGCGAGAGAGGGCTTCACCGAAAGAGAGGTTCACTTCTTCACTTCTGGTCAGGTTTCGGCGATGGAGGCTAGGTTTCAGCGATTCACTTCTTCACTTCTGGTCAGGGACGAATTGGAGCGATTCACTTCTTCACTTCATCGTGGAGGCTGGGTTTTCTTCTATCAACTGAAGGAGCTAGAGGTTCATCGTGAATGAGAGGTTCATTGTGAAGGAGAGGTTTTCAAATGGGAGAGGAGGAATCGTGTTTCATCGTGGATCTAGGTTTTCGGAAGGGAGGGGAATTGAGGGAGAGGAATCGTGCGTAGAGAAGTGTTTCAGAAGGAGAGGTTTTCAGAAGTTGCGATTTGCGATTAAGGAGGGAGGGAGTGAGCGAGAAAGGAAATTATTTCACACCCTTTCCCGGTTATTTAGCCACTGTCAAGAGCGTGACTCATCCAATCTTTACCCACGTGTAAAATAAACGTGGCTATTTTAGTGTGGTAAAGAGCCGCTAATTTGGTAGTGAATAAATAATTTTGAAACTATTGTTAGAGGTATGGTTTTTTTTACAATCGGTAGTAGTTAAATTGATTAATTTTAGTGGTTTGAGTAAATTATAGAAATAGTTAAAAAACATTATGTTTTTAGTAAAAAAAATGACAAAAAAGTGATTATTTTATGGAAAGAAAAATTGAAAAAAAAAAGTTGTTTTTAAAATTCTGCTGTTTTTTGTCCTTTTGTTGCGTCTGTTGTAGCTTCTGATTGCAGTTTTCAATCAGTTTGTTGTCCCTCACTTTGTTTTCACTCTATCGTTGCCACTCCTGTTGGCGCTTTCGTTGCCACTGCCATTGGCGCTCTCGTTGCCACTCTCGTTGGCATTTTACTCATTTTTAGTAATTATAAAATAGTTATTTGGTTATTTGGTAATTTTTGGTAGTGGTTATATTGATTGATTTTAACAAAAGTAGTTAAATTGATTAGTTTTAGTAGTTATTTTATAATTTTTGGTACGGGTTAAAGTTTTTTACAATTCTTTTTTTGACAATGGATAGTGGCTAATTGATTTATAGTGACTAATTGTTTTATTAATTTTAGTAGTTTGAGTAGATTATAAATATAGTGAATAATTGATTTATAGTGACTAATTGTTTTTATAAAGATATTGACAAACAGTTTTTAAAAAAAAAAATTAAAAAAACAGTGAATACAGAATTTTTTTTAAAAATATATTTCTTTTTGAAAAAAAATATTTTAAAAAAAATCAGTTTTTAAAAAATCAGTTTTTAAAAATAAAAATAAAAAACTCTATTGGAACTGTAGCGTACTGTAGCGCGTCAGAATTGGAACTGTAGCGTACCGTAGCGCGTCAGAATTTGCATTGTAGCGTACTGTTGAGACACTGTAGCGTTTTGTCTTTATGTGGTGAATTGTCTATTTTGCCCTTAAATTGTGACAAATTTCAAAATTTGGTGATGCCTAAGAATTTAAATATGCTACTATATGTTTTTATTAGATTGAAAATAGATGTCATTAGCACACAGCTAGCCAGGCGTGGACAAAAACAGACGAACCGGCTCAAAAACCGAAAACCTAAAACTCGAAGGTAATAGGCTACAGCAGTCGGGTTCTGACGGTTAGACAGATCCGCGGGTTGAAATATCAAGTACATGTGGGTTGGGATGAGCGGTTGCGGTTGGGGTCGTTAATTTTATACCCATCGGTACCCAGGCCCGCCAGAAGCAACATCACTCACAGTACACTTCTCTCATGTCACACGTTATTTTACAATTTAAATTTCGTAGGCCACTGCAGCAGAGGCAGAAGCAGAGCAGAGCAGAGAGAGTCTCACTTCACGCGTTACATCAACCTACTTAATTTCTGTCAAAATAAATAATATAATAATGTATTAAACACATAATAGTATAATACCCATCAGATCTCTCTCTCAAACGTACTAAGGCTTTATACATTGTGTATTACACTAATGATTTGCACAAGTCTCTATCCCAGTGACCAGCGACCCTTTGATATTTTTTTAACTTTTTATTTATTTAATAATTTACACAATAGGTCACATTTTATTATTATTTTAAAAGTTTTTTCAAACCGTTGGGCTTCTTCTTCCTCGTATCACTCACCATTTTTATCTACTTCGGAAATCGAATTCGGGAAAACCGAATCGACTCCCGTGTTTTACGGTGGTAGATTATGTCATTGGGTCAAAAGTGTTGCTTTATCGCATATTGTTTACTAGTACTATTTTAATTTTAATTTTAATTTTTTGAGAAATGTTTTTTTATTCCGATAAACAAATTTTAGTGGGGGTGGGAGAATGTTAGTTTATGGGGTTTGAACCCTGAACCTCCTTCTTGGAACTCCTTCATGTTCCTTAGCTCGTCAACTGAACTACATTCCTGGGGCAAATGTTTGAACCTCGGGGTTTAATTTTTTGACAAATGTTTATTATTTGGTAAAATCAACCTGTCTTTGTTTTATATTTTCAATATTTTTTTTCCACTTAGAGTCGGGTAGGCCCACAATGGGCGCCAAAACTCTCTAATGAGTAATGAGTGATGGGGTGGGCAACAACAGTGGTGTGGCGCGTGAGTTACCAAGGCGCAGGGTGAGCAACAGAATGAGAAAGCCTCACTCTAGGTGGGACCAGTTTGTTAGTGAGTGAGCATAAAAGGAAAGAGAGGAATCTCTTTGTGGTGGGCAATTATGTGATATCACACATTCTTTTCTTATCTCTCCCTCTGTACTGTTAATTTCTTTCCACTAGTACTGTACCTAATAGCTCATCATTTTTGAGCTAGAGACCTTGTACTCTTTTATCTCATTCAATCAAGCTCACTATTATCTCATTCATTCGTACTTGTGTTACACTCTCCCTCAAGAGATTTAACATTGCTGTATACCCAAGCCTGGATTCGAATTCATGACCTTGGTTAAGCTGGAAGAGACCCATACCATCTTATCCAAGTGCTCTTGAGCTATTTTATATTATCTAATATATTTTATAAAATTTATACTATTAAATTTCTTTTTTAAGAGGAGTGCTGCAACCTTAAAAAATAAACGTAGATGGGCTCACGGAATATTAGTTAAATGTATTTAATTTTCTTAAATCTATGTAAAATATGAAATCTGTTATGAATATTTATATTAGTGGATGTCCACTACCCTTCTCCCTCATTCTCATTACTCTCTAGTGTAGTGGCCTCTTAATGTAAACCACTCACTTACCAATCCCCTACCCTATAAATAGGACTATCTCCTATGTATATTTGTGCACTTGAAGCAAATAGAAAATCTCTCATCTTCCATTCTTCTTCTTGGTCTTTTATCTCTTATCCCACAACACGTTATCAGCACGATGCTCTAAACATTCTAAGCTCAAACCAACCACATGGAGGCTGCACTGAAACTCAAGGGAAGGAGAGTGGAGCGGATGTGACGGCGCCGAATGACAAACGAGCATTGGTACACCAAAACAGTAGCAACTAGCTATTAGAAAAGAGGCATTGGACATCTAAAAGGTGAGTAAAACTCTTTTGAAAACTTCCATGGTATGACTTTTTTTAGGGGGGCTTTGGTATTTTGCGTTGTGCATAAACAAATGGTTTGAGATTATTCTAAGTATTATAATTGGATTACCTTTCAATAAAATTTGGATAGCTTCTGGAAAGATTGATTCATGCTAGTTTTGTATTGATAGTATAATGGCCCTCCTTTGCAAATTGTATATTATGTTTGAATCTGATATTTGTTAATTTTGTTTTCCATATGCATAATCATAATTTTTGTGGAACGATTTCTTACCGCCTTGATGTGTGAATGGTTCAATTATATAATTGTAATTGGAATTGATTATTGAGATGAAGGGAGAAAAGGAAATATAACATAGTCGCATAAGTTTCTTGTTTACGATTCTCCTTGTGACTTATTTAAAATATGTATACCCACATTGTCTTTTACCATTAAAATAATAAGCTTACTATAGTAGACTAATCACTTGTACATAGTTTGGTAGCCATTGTAGAGAATGTACTATATAGGATGGTAATGTGGTTACTATGACGATTAGGGATATTGTGTTTTATTTTATGAAAAGTTTTTATTTATGTGATGAGTAATCTCACACCTCTAAACCTTCTATGGTACGTTTATTTTGAGGATTTTGATAAAAAAGAATTAAGATTTCAAAGAGTAATTTATGTAATAGTGTTATGAAGAATATGATATTAGTGGATATTCACTATCTTTCTTCCATATTTCCATTACTCTCTTTAGTAATTGGGGTTGTTAGTGCCTTTTGATGATTGCCCTATTCACTTGCCAGCAACAAACAAACACGTTATGATATATGTCTATGTTAAGGGATACAACAA
This sequence comes from Astragalus membranaceus, assembly GCA_039519185.1. NCBI lineage: Eukaryota > Viridiplantae > Streptophyta > Magnoliopsida > Fabales > Fabaceae > Astragalus > Astragalus membranaceus. The sequence continues at coordinate 213,719,135 of CM076846.1, read as the reverse complement.
TTGTTACTGATTATCATTATTTTTATTCCTCTTATCATCATTACTATTAGTTTTTATATGTTACCTTGGCTTTTGATGATTGTGACTCCATATATTCTTTGCATTTGTAACGATTTTATGAACATTATCTCTTTGGATTCTCACTTTTAGAATTATGGTTATATGTTAATTTTCCAAATTAATTTCTTGTGATTTGTATTTTTTACTTAATTGTAAATATATTGTAAATCTTAATGTGTTATCAATATGATTCGTTCATACACACTTGAAGTGAAATACTAAGACTTCCATCTTCTCTCTCATTCTCTTGTTCTTCTTTTGATATAGTCTTGCTTATTTTATAATACGTTATCAAGATGAATTCCAGAAGAATTCGTCATTTAAGCATCCTAGAAGGATTGCACAAATAACTGAATATTGAAGCATTCTATAGGATTGCTCAAAGTGTGAAAATTTGTGATATAGTTCTTGAAGAACTTAAAAAAAAATTCTTAAGATTCAACCATCAATGGAGGATTGTTCAAAGAATGATGGTAATCATATAAACTCGTGGTATAACTCTTGAAGAACAAATAGTTAGAAAGTACGATTTTTCTTGATCATCACTAATGAAAGATTTGTGGTCAAGTTCTTGAAGAACTAAACCTTTAGACCATGATTGTAATTTAAAAGATCTATTTGATATTAGTTTAACTTGAAACAAACGAAAATAAGGGGAAATATATTTCTTTATCCTACTCGAATATGCTCCTGAAGTAGCAAAAAAAGTGAGAAAATATTTTAGAATGTTTTGAAAATTTAGTCACAATTGTGATTGAACAAGACCTATGAATGCTTAAATTGAAAGATCACATAATGGATTGAACTTTATACCCAGAAGTGAATAAATTACTTTATTCCCTTATAGGATTGCTTAAAACATGGATTTTTCTTTGGTCATCGTTTAGATATGAGATATAGTTTTTGAAGCAATTCATGCTTTTATGTTTTTATGACCAGAAATTGTTTCTTGATTTCCATTTCAAATTGTTCTCTGGACTTTTTATAGAACATATGATCATAAAATATGATTTTCTTTGATAATCCTTTATAAAAGTTTTGTGGTGACTTCTTGAAGAACTAGACATTTAGATTGTGATTGTAATTCGTTAGATCTATTCTAACTTTGTATATATTTTTTTCTATAGAAGAGTAAAAGAAAAGACATATATGGTAAAGTGAACTTCATTTCTAGAAGTAAATGATTTACATTAAAATTTTGGGGACAACAAAAGATGTGGTTATGATTATTGATGTAGTAAAGGTTATTATTATCCTATTTAAAGGTCATTAGTATAATTTGTGGAAATGGGATATTGAGTATCTTTATATAACGAGACATACTTTGGGTAAAATAAGTGTAGTGGAAAAACTGTTTGGTTTTTCCTCTAGTTTGTACTACACTTATATCAGTGCAACTGAAGCACATATTGTAAACCAGAAGTTTACAAATCACAAAAAAATTGTTGTTTGGCATAATCGGTTGGGTCATCCCGGGTATATAATGATGCAAAAAATAATTGAAAATTTAAGTGTTCATCAATTAAAGAACCAGAAGATTCTTCAATCTAATAAATTCTCATGTATCTCTTGTTCACAAGAGAACTTTAAAATTAGACCATCACCACAAAAATTGGAAGCGAATATCTCAATTTTTTTAGAATAAATACATATGATGATATTTGTGGGCCAATACACCCACCTTGTGGACCGTTTAAATATTTTTATGATTTTAATTGATGCATCAAGTAGATGAACACATATAGTTGTCGTCAACTCGCAACTGGAAGTTTGTGAGATTGTTTGCAACTTTAGTTTCACTAAGAGCTCATTTTTTAAAAGGTTTTGAAGAACCATACTTTAGACATCTAAAATTAATTATATGTCCAATACTTATGAGATAAGAACTTCCAAATTCTACTTGGGAATATGCAATTTTGCATGTTGTAACTTTGATTCCCATCAAGCCAACAAGTTATCACAACTCTTTCCCTTTGCATTTGGTTTTTGGTCACGAACCTAATATTTCTCATCTTAGAATTTTTAGACGTGTAGTGCATGTTCCAATTTCTCCATTCATAATGCACTATGATGGGTCTTCAAAGAATTTTGGGAATATATATTGGATATAAATCTCCATGTATAATAAAGTATCTTGAGCCAACAATTAGAGACTTGTTTATAGTCCAATTTGATAATTATGATTTGATGAATTAAATTTCCCAATATTAGGGGGAGAGAATAAGCAGCTTGAAAAATAGATTAGCTGGAATGAATTATCATTGCATCATCTCGATCCTCGAACTAAACAATGTGAACTAGAAGTTCACTGATCCAAATGCATTCACTGATCCAAAAGATGTGAAAAAATCATATATATATATATATATATATATATATATATATATATATATATATATATATATATATATATATATATATCAGCTGCTAATGCTCCAACAAAATAGATGTCCCTATTGGACAATCTAATATTGCAAATGAGTCTAAACCGCGCCTGAAGCGTGGTAGACTAATCGGTTCCAAAGATAAAAATCCTCGACCAAGAAAATGAGCTAAAAAGAAAAATGGTCCAAGCGAGGATATAGAAACTCAAAGAGTATTCAGACATAATTGACATTTCAGCTCCAGAAGAGCTGAGCAGGTACCTGAAAAATTCTGAAATTAAAGAAATCTCAATGAATTATGTCAATAATGGAATACAATGGAACCAAAATGAAGTCAACGCTGACGATATTTTCACATATAATATAGCGCTAAATGTGATAAATGATAGCGAGGATCATGAACCAAAGTCTACAAAAATTGTAGGCAAAGTGAGATTGGCCAAAATTGAAAGATGAAATCGAAGCAGAATTAAGCTCATTTTACAAAAGTTTTTGGACCTGTAATCCAAACACCTGAAGGTGTGAAACCAGATGTTGAAAATGGTGGATGCAAGTGCATTTCAATCAAGCTCGACATGTTGAAAAAGGGTTTAGGGTGTGAAATCAAGATGAAAATGGTGAAATTGTGAAATTCAAAGCTCGACATGTTGCTCAATGGTGGATGCAAGTACATTTCAGTACTTAATTAGCCTTGTAGCACATGAAGAGCTCAATTTTCACAAGATGAATGTTGCTAAGACTTATTTGTCTGACTCATTTGATAGTCATAATTATTTGAAGATCCCTGAAGGATTTAATATCCAATACACACTTTTCGGATTCTTGAGATGATTATTCAAATTGAATCAATCTCTCCATGAGATAATATAATTTGAACACATATGGTATAATCGTCTAAATTTATATTCTAAAAGAGGGATACAAAAATGACATCACTTGTCCATATAGTTTTATGAAAATATTTGGAAAAGAATTTGCTATAACTGATGTCTATATTGATGACATAAATATTACCAGAACTCCAGAAGAGCTTGCAAAAAACTATAGGCTGTTCAAAGAAACACTCTAGATGAATGACCTCAAATTATATATGATGAATTTTGAGGTTGAACCTATAGGTGACCTCTACATGGAAAATCCCAAAAAGATTCAAGATAAAAAGAAGGGTTAAATATGTTTTTGGTCCCTATAAAATTTGGGTTTTCGTCTTTAGTCCCTACATTAACGAAATAGGCGTTTTGGTCCCTACATTTTTTTTCCGTTTTCATTAATAGTCTCTGTCGTTAAATCCATCTGATCAGTCAACAGAAATGTGACGTGGCTGTTAAAAAGATAGGGACCAAAACACCTATTTCGTTAATGTAGGGACTAAACTTAGAATGACCCAATTTTGTAGGGACCAAAAACATATTTTACCCTAAATAAAAAAAGCCTAATCAGATGGATTTAACGACAGGGACTATTAATGAAAACGGAAAAAAAAAGTAGGGACCAAAACGCCTATTTCGTTAATGTAGGGACTAAACTTAGAAGGAGCCGATTTTGTAGGGACTAAAAACATATTTAACCCTAAAAAGAAATATCTTTAAATAAATTCTTTTGAAAAACAAAGTCTCATATTGATCTGCAGAAATTATTTATATTGAGTACATGAGTTGTGTTGTAAGAATATATGAAATATCTCAGTCCCGAAGACGATGAAAGCATGCATGCATATTACCAATTGTTATGTGATAATTAATTACTAGTAATATAATTTATCACAAACCAAAATTCATCAGAAAAAGGGGGGTAAGATGCATATTTATGTTTAGCTATTGTAATAAATAAATCATTTTATGTATGTTACACGAATTAACCATGCAGATATAAAGTATTTTCTGATCTAGATCATGTTAGATTACAAGACAACTATTATCTACATGTGGTTCGAGGATCAATATCTTTATGATCTATAAAACAATCTATGGTTCTTGCTTCTTCATTTCATGCCCACATGCCAACAATTCAAGGAAGATGTTTTGAAGATAATACTGATTGCAAAGCTCCATTAAAAGATGATACATCACAAGTGACAGTGGAGTAGATTGCTCAATATGCACTCAGGGAGAAACACCAGATGTTGAAATTCATATTTTGAAGTGACGCTTCATTCAGGGGGAGAAAAGCTGCACTCTTTTTTTTCCTTTGCCATGGTTTTGTCCCACTGGGTTTTCCTGGAAAGGTTTTTAACGAGGCAGTTCCCACTAGCAGGATATTGTACTCTTTTTCCTTCACTATATTTTTATCCCACAGGGTTTTTTCTTGTAAGGTTTTAATGAGGCATATCCTCCGTGGACCTCCAAGGGGGGGAGTGTTATGAATATTTAATTAGTGGATGTCCACTACGCTTCTCCCTCCTTCTCATTACTCTCTAGTATAGTGGTCTCTTAATGTAAACCACTCACTTACCAATCCCCTACCCTATAAATAGGACTATCTCCTATGTATATTTGTGCACTTGAAGCAAATAGAAAATCTCCCATCTTCCATTCTTCTTCTTGGTCTTTTATCTCTTATTCCACAACAAAATCAATACATCTAATGTAAAAAGATTATATATGAGAAGATGAAGTATGTTTATTACATTAAAAATGTTTAACAATTTAAACTTTCATTTTATTTCATATTATTATGTTCTTATATTTGAGTTCACCAAACTTGAACATTTTTTTCTTTTAATTGAATATGAGGATTGATCCTCTAGAAGAAATTTATTTTTGTTTATTATTATTTTTAAAGCTGGATATTACATTCATATAAAAAAGAACTCAAGTTTACATTTCTTATATTTTTTGTCGTTTATATTATAATATTTATTTTAGAAAGAAAAATAAAAAGGTGAGGGTACCACACAAAAATATAATATTTTTATAAAAACAAAAAAATTATTGATTTACTTAATTTGGATAGAAAAATTTTAAACAACATTTAAAAAGGAAAGAGTAGTATTTTTAAGAGTAAAGACGGGCCAAAAGTCCAAGAAAAACTAAACATGCATAATTCCACAGAGAAAAAACTACACAAGCATAAATCAAATTTGGAGTAGAGATTTACGACGTATATATCAGTAGGGGTGGGAATAGGCCAGATCGATCGACAGGGACCTACGGCTTAGCCTACGTCAGGTCAGGCCATACTTTTTTTATAAATAGATAAGGCTTAGGCTTTTTTAAAAGCCTATTTAGCCAAAAAGGCCGGGCTACAGGCCATTGAAAAGGCCTTTTAGGTGAAAATAAATAATATTTTTATTACTATTATTATTATATTAAATTTTGTACTTCGTGTTAAATCATACATTTGCTAACATTTTTTATTAGTTTAAACATATTGACCTATATCAATTTTTGACATATTTAAAGTTATTGTTATATACTAGAATTTAAATTGGATGTCATATAAAATTAAACTTAATATCAATGTTCTATTAGCTTCTTCTATTTACAAAAGCATACACCACTTAAAGATTGTAGGTTTTTTGTAAAAAAATATTTGTGAAATAGACTTTTAAATAGGCTTTCAGGCCTTGCCGCACTTTCACAAAGGGGCTAGGTTTAAAAGTTGGGCCTATGAAAGGCCACAGGCCAGGCTCAGGCCTACCACTTTCAATACAGGCCATGCCCATACCATACGAGCAACTAATCACTTCAGGGTTGCTAAGAAATCACTAATCTACCATCCAAACTTGCAACTCAAATTAGCAACGTTTTAGTTTTGAGTTAAATACATTGTCGGTCCCTATAAAATTATAGTAGTGTAAACTTGACACAAACAAAAAGATAACGACATTTATTGCATTTATTATTATATTGGGTGTGTCACTCTCTCATAACTTGTCCAACCAGTACTTGTGAAGATCTAAACTCCCATGGCGTGCGTTTCCAGAGAGGTCTCCAGCATGCTCAAATAAAAAATAAGAAAATAAAAATGACTAAAATATTTTGACAAAAAAGTAAATAAAATATAAATAAAGAAAATTAAGATAACATTATATGTTATTTACATAAAAAATAAGAAGTTTTTCCCCTTTCAATTGAATTTAAAAGTAAAAAATATGTTTATATATTAAACGAGCTTCTACATTTTTTTTAAGCTATAAATAAAATTGAAGATAGAATTCAATGATGTAAGGGAGTCTGAAGATCAATTAATCAACAGAGGGTGAATTGATCGATTCTATATTTTTAATCCTAAGTAGGAGCTCAGTTGACGATCTAAGGGATATACCGAAGAAATATAAGTGACCGGGGTTAAAACCCCGAAAATTAATTCCCCCAATAATTAACAACTAACATTTGCCTATAAAAAATGCTATCTTTTTAAGCTAGTTACCTATTTAATATCGGGACAAGGACAAATTGAACTATTTACTAGAGTTTTGGGTAGTGTTAACATCATGAGAATACAATTATAAGTACGGTTACAGCCAATAATTATATATGTTTATTGTCAAAAAAATAATTATATATGTTGTGGACATGTAGAAAATAAACAAAATGTTTTAGGCATAATTATCATTTAACTCGTGGGTTTGGTCTTCATTTTCAACTAGGATTCTATATATAGAGCTTGTTCATAGCTTCCTAAGCATTGAGTCTACAAATAAAAATGTTGGATATATCAAACTCGTGGGTCATGGGACAATTAATCGAATTGGTAAAGTAGTGCGGATAGACAAATTTATCATTTCATATCATCTTATCTTATGTTCAAGTGATTGTATTTTATTTAATGTATTGTTCTTTGTATGCACCTCCAATTGTGCTACCAGGCAATGGACAACTAGTGAGCTTCTGCTGCAGTTTTTTTTCTTTTAATATCAAATCCAATATATGTTAAATGTGTTGTTCCTTAATGATATGGATTCTTGAATATTTTGCTTTTGAGAAATCTTTTAGTGGTTTTGCATTCTAGTTTGAGGGTGGGAGGATGGATCACTTGAGTTTGAATTTCATGTCTTTGCATTTCTCAATATTGTAATAGTATGACAGCTTAGCAAAAGATTAATTTGTTGATGGTGCATAGGTGATGATGAGTTAGGCCAATTTGATAGCAGTAATCTATGTTTTGATTTTAGCATTCATGGAGTTGCTAATTAGGCTACATTTATTGTAATGATTACTAAATATTTTATCTCTAGAAAACCCCTTAAGGGGAAATATATGTGTCTGTATTGGATTGGGCGAGAGAAGAGAGTTTGAATTTCAATTTTTGGTTTTTGTATTCTTCTGTGTTTTAGTGTGAGAGTAGCAATGTTCAGAGACTGAACCATATCAAACCAATTAAACCATTTCTTTTTCTTTTTGCCAAATTGAATTTAAATCACGCACTTAGGCACTTTCTTACCTTGTAAGCGACCACTACAAAAAATGATCAAATAGCAGGGGTTTTTAAGACAATTAGCGGAGGTTTTTAACCCCGCAAAGGAGGCTCCTCCAAATGATAGTCAAGTAAATATCCAAGAGTCCATTCATGTAGCTGTAGATGATGATCAACTATGTGTGTTAAGACCAACTCAGACTAATGACAATAAGGTGATGTCTAAAGACTCAAACTTCATGTTTGATGCCACTGGTCATTTCTTCCATTTGTGTACTTCTTTTTTCTATATAACATTGAATTGATTCATGTGGTTGACATGTGGTTCAATAGGAACCAAAGACAATGGCCACACAAGAGGCGAAGATTGACAACCTTTTAGACCCAGGATCTGGAGCTATATGGGCATTCAGGAGAGGTTAATATGGTGTCTGAATCTGATTTACTTGCATGCTTGATTTTGCTGTGGGAGAGAGCAGAGTTACTCTACAAGATGTAGCATTGTTATTAGGTCTTCAGATTGATGGTCATGCTGTAACTGGAAAAGGTGATCTTTATTGAGATATGCCTAGTAATTCTATTGCTTGTAATTATAGTAGGTGTAGTTAGAAACCTAGTCGAAATGGGCCAGTCGAATAGGCTAGTCGAAATTATGGGCCTGGGCCTATTTCATTGTATATATATATACTGATGTCAGTAGCATGGAATTCTGAACTACTTTTATGAAATTCAGTGCAGCTTTTACCTAATATTATATTGCCCTACTTATTCCTCTTGTCCTTAGCGCCGCCACTTCCTTTTCTTCTCTCTTTTACGTGTTTTATCCCCAACAAACTGGTATCAAGAGCTTGTTAGATCCTTACAAAATCTATCAAGATTCATGGCAGCGCGAGACAACTCTGGTGGAGGTATTCCGGGGAACCTCCCAATCTTCGACGGAAAGGATTATGAACGTTGGTGTGCGCAGATGAAGGTGCTGTTCCGATATCAAGATGTTCTTGATGTCGTGAATGATGGTGTTCCACCCTTGGCAGCAAACGCCACTGAAGCGGTGAGGAACAACCACCATTCGCTGAGGAAGAAAGATGGAAAAGGGCTGTTCTTGATTCACCAATGCGTTGATTCCAACATCCTGAACCTGATCATCGACTGTGATTCAGCAAAGGCAGCTTGGGACATCCTAAAGAACTCGTATGGAGGAGCAGATAGGCTGAAGAAGATACGTCTACAGTCGCTCAGGAAGCAGTACGAGGGCTTGAAGATGACAGATGGAGAATCGATTGGAGATTTCATTACGAGGTTAGTAGCATTAACTAATCAAATGAAAGGTAATGGTGAAACTGTGACTGATGTAAAGAAAGTCGAAAAGGTACTCAGATCCTTAACCCTGGAATTCGACTACGTTGTTACTGCTATCGAAGAATCCAAGGACCTAGATACATTGAAGTTAGATGAACTTCAGGGTTCCTTAGAGGCTCATGAATTGAGAATAAGGCAGAGAAGTTCAGAGAAAGAAACTGAACAAGCCTTGCTTTCATACTCCTCTAAGAAAAATTGGAAGGCAGGCAACAAGGAGAAGGGTAGAGAAAAGGGATCAAGTAGTAAGAAGAAAGAACAAGGATCTTTCGACAAGAAAAAGGGAGACCTGTCGAAAATTCAGTGTTATAACTGTCAGCAATTTGGGCACTATAGGAACAAGTGTAAAAACAAGAAAGTTCCTAGGGATAAAGATGCAGAAGCCAAGTTTGCTAATGATGGTGACTCAGACTCTGACTCAGAGGAGTTAATGTTGTTGGCTGTCGAAGATGAAATTCGACTCGATGAAGGACTTGCTGAAAGTAGCGAGCAAAACAGTGGGAACACTTGTATAAGTGGATTCACTTGTGATGCTCAAAATACTTGTGCAATGTGCGTGTGGCAGGGCAGTGGAAACACTGGTGAAACCTCCAACATTGCCAGCAATGATGATGACGAATTGTCATTCATGACAGCTACTGACCCAGAATTACTGTTGTTGAAGGCTGACACAAATTCGACTGAAGAAAAGTCTGTCGAATGGTATCTCGACACAGGATGCTCAAATCACATGTGTTGTCACAAGGAGTGGTTTGTCGAACTGGAGCATATAAGCAAGAAGATAAGGTTTGCAGATAACAGTAGAGTTACTGCTGAAGGAGTAGGCACCATAAAGTTCCTGTCGAAAGATGGTAAGTGGTGCTACATCCAAGGGGTATTTTATGTACCAGATATGAGGAGCAATCTGCTAAGTATTGGGCAGATGATTGAGAAAAACTTCACCGTCGAAATGGGTGATAACAGTCTCAGCTTGTTTGATTCGACCAAGAAGTTGATCCTGAAGGTGTTAATGCAGAGTAACAGAACCTTCAAGATCAAATTGCAAGTAGTCGAAGAACATTGCCTCAAGAGTACTGTCGAAGAGGAGCACTGGAAGTGGCACAGAAGATTTGGCCACCTCAACTTCAAGAGCTTGAGTCAACTACATGAAAAGAAGATGGTTCATGGGTTGCCTGCAGTAAAAGTACCTGTCGAAGTTTGCGAGAGTTGTTGCAAGTCGAAGCAACCAAGAAACTCGTTTAAATCAGAAGTACCTAGCAGAGCAGAGAAGAAGCTAGAGGTGATATTTTCTGATGTCTGTGGTCCTTTCGAAGTATGTTCCTTAGGAGGGAATAAGTACTTTGTCACCTTCATTGACGAATACACTAGAATGTCCTGGGTGTATTTGATCAAAAGGAAGAGTGAAGTACTAGAAATATTCAAGAAGTTTAAGGTAATGATTGAAAAGCAGAGTGAGTGTGAAATCAAAACCCTTAGAAGCGATGGAGGTGGTGAGTACAATTCTCATGGATTTGTTGAATTCTGTGAGAAAGAAGGAATTGTGCATGAAGTCACTGCACCTTACACGCCTCAGCATAATGGTACTGCTGAGAGAAAAAACAGGACCATCCTCAACATGGTAAGAAGTATGTTGAAGGAGAAGAAGCTACCTCATAGTTTATGGGGAGAACTTGTAGCCACAGCAGTGTACATTCTGAACAAATGTCCCACAAAGAGATTGACTGGAAAGACACCTGAAGAAGCTTGGCTAGGAAGAAAGCCAAGTGTCAAGCATCTCAGAATAATTGGCTCAGTATGCTATAGACATGTCCCTGAGCAACTAAGAAGCAAGCTGGATGATAGAGCACAACAAATGATCCTTGTTGGCTATCATTCGACAGGAGCATACAAACTGTATGATCCTGTGCAGAAGAAAATAGTGAAAAGCAGAGATGTCGTAGTAGATGAGTCGAAACATTGGAACTGGGAAGAAGGTTGTGAGAAAACTACAATGATGGACTTCGACGAAGTCTCTGATCGAGATAATCAGAATGAAGAGGTCGAAACTGAAGAGCCAGAAGAACCCATTGCTGTCGAACCTTTAAGAAGGTCGCAAAGGGAAAGGCAGAGATCAGTAAGACTAGAAGGATTCGACACTTACCCAGATTCTGCTATTACAGCAGAGGGAGACCTGACACACTTTGCACTAATGGCAGAAGCAGAACCAGTGAGCCTGGAGCAAGCTCTTAGTCACAAGCAGTGGAAGGAAGCAATGGTTGACGAGTTGAAGTCAATCGAAAAGAATGATACTTGGAAGCTAGTCGAACTTCCAAAAGAAAAGAAAGCCATAGGGGTGAAGTGGGTCTTCAAGACCAAGATCAAGCCAAATGGAGAAGTGGCCAAGTACAAGGCCAGGCTAGTAGCCAAAGGGTTTCTGCAGAAACCCGGTTTGGATTTCAATGAGGTCTTTGCCCCAGTAGCCAGGATCGAAACCATAAGATTGGTAGTAGCATTGGCAAGTCATAGAGGCTGGCCCCTGCATCAACTGGATGTAAAGTCAGCATTTCTGAATGGACCTCTGGAGGAGGAAGTCTATGTTTGTCAACCACCTGGTTTTGAGTCGAAGGGTAAAGAAGACAAAGTCTATAAGCTGGAGAAGGCCCTGTATGGGCTCAAGCAAGCTCCAAGAGCGTGGAACAAGAGAATTGATGGATTTCTCTTGGCTCAGAAGTTTATTAGATGCACTAATGAACATGGAGTGTATGTGAAGAAGAATGGAACCTCGACTCAGTTGTTGTTGTGCCTGTACGTAGATGATCTACTTGTAACTGGCAGCAATGAAGTCGAAGTCGAAGCCTTCAAGAAAGTGATGATGTCAGAATTTGAAATGAGTGATCTGGGACATCTATCATATTTCTTGGGGATGGAGTTTACCAAGACAAGTAAAGGTATACTCCTACACCAGTCGAAGTATGCAGCTGATATCCTGAAAAGATTCGACATGAGCAACTGCAAGGAAGTTTCGACACCATCAGACACTAGCAGCAAGCTGTCGAAAGACGACGAAGGGATTGAAGTAGATGCCACCTTGTTCAAACAGATTGTGGGCTCCCTGAGGTACTTGTGCAACACTCGACCTGACATTATGTTTAGTGTCGGAATGATCAGCAGATTCATGGAGAAGCGAAAAGCTCTCATATGATAGCAGCAAAAAGAGTACTAAGGTATGTAAAGGGAACACAAAGTTATGGTATTCTGTTCTCTAGCAAGAGTGTGTCGAAGAATGGTAATGAAGTATTTGGCTACACTGACTCCGACTGGAGTGGAGACAGGAGTGATCGAAAAAGCACAAGTGGGTATGTCTTTATGTATGGTTCGACACCCATCTCCTGGTGCTCGAAGAAGCAAAGTATTGTTGCGTTGTCCTCCTGTGAAGCAGAGTATGTAGCTGCTTCCTTTGCAGCATGTCAAGCATCATGGCTGAGCATGCTACTGGTCGAAATTGGAGTGCACAGGGTCGAAGCAATGAAATTGTTGATCGACAACAAGTCTGCGATAGATCTCGCAAGGAACCCTGTCGCACATGGAAGGTCGAAGCATATAGAGACCAGATATCACTTCCTGCGTGATCAAGTAAACAATGAGAAGCTGAATCTGGAATATTGCTGCTCGGAACTTCAAGTAGCTGATGCAATGACCAAGCCATTGCAAAAGGGAAGATTCGAAGAACTGAGAACAATGCTTGGAATGATGTCGCTCAGCAATGTGAATTAGGAGGGAATATTGAGATATGCCTAGTAATTCTATTGCTTGTAATTATAGTAGGTGTAGTTAGAAACCTAGTCGAAATGGGCCAGTCGAATAGGCTAGTCGAAATTATGGGCCTGGGCCTATTTCATTGTATATATATATACTGATGTCAGTAGCATGGAATTCTGAACTACTTTTATGAAATTCAGTGCAGCTTTTACCTAATATTATATTGCCCTACTTATTCCTCTTGTCCTTAGCGCCGCCACTTCCTTTTCTTCTCTCTTTTACGTGTTTTATCCCCAACAATCTTCAATGGGGTGATCTATGTGAGGAGCTTTTGGGGTTGAGGCCAGATCAGGCTTTCCTACATGGTATTGAATTATTAACCATTTATTGAATTTATCTTGGAGGCCGTATGTATTCAGTAACACAAGAGGTGCAAGCAGTAGATTCAACAGGCAGACCCAACAAAAAAGGCCAGCTCCACTCAGCTGGGTTCAAAAATAACCATGCGGCACCCAATGGATCTCCACTGTAGCAACACACGGATCTTTCACACTGAAACGGATCCAATCCGATCCAGAAGTATAAAACACCAAGGTAACCGGTTCAGTCCACTTTTCTTTTTCTTTCTCTCTCTTCTCTTCTCTTCTCCTCTGCGATTCTTTTCTTCTCCTTCACGAAGCTCTGCTAGGTTTTGTAATTTTCTCACTGAATCTCTATGTTCGAAGCTTCATTTTTGCTTTAAACACAATGAAACGATGATTACAAGCTGCTGTTCCAAAAACCCCTCTGTTTACCACACAGATTGAAGGTTTTCCTAGAAACCCTAACTTCGTAACAGAGGTTTTATGAGGATCTCTTTGCGAGGGTTTCAAATGGACTTCCACACGAAGGTAATAGGCTTAAAACTTTTATGATTTACTGCTGTTTCAACCGATTAGTCACAAACCCTAACTTTGTGCTTGTGTTTGTGTATATACGTGATTGAATGCGAGGTTCAAGGCTACAACAGGAACAATCAACACGAGAAACAGGTATAAATCACTCTTCTCAGTGATTTATTTGCAAGGAAGAAGAAGATTAAAGGTAGAAGAAAAATAGAACACTTCTAGTGCAGCAGTTAGAAGGAGAGGAAGGGTCCTCACTAGCAACTCAAAAGGAGTTTAGTCATGTCATGATGAGACTTAAAAAGAAGAGAAAATCAAAGCACAGCTAATCCAAGTCCATGGATATCAAGGGAGTTTGATACTGTTGAAAAGGGGGATTTGGTTGTTGATAAATTTCTTTTACGGCTATTATTTTTCTTTTGCTGTTGAAAAGGGGGATTAAGGAAGAGTAGAAGTAAAATATGAAATATATATGAATCACTAAGTAAAATCATAGTTTGGCAGCAATTATAAAATTTAATAATTTGTAACAGATCAACATATAACATGACTAGCACAAATTAATTTGAATGCAACCAAAATAATACAATCTTCATAGTACGTACATAAAGCAACAATAGCCAATGCAAAATACACAATCACAAGCACTTCACTTGATGGCATACTTGAAGAGACCAGGAATGTGAACATTCATGAAATAGTCATCCCAATTAATCATCTTTGGATTAAAGTAAAATAAATCCATCTCCACCTCTCCTTGTTTTGCTGCTGAATTCAGCTTCTCTGTATTCATATCATCAAATCTATATATGTGCATTACAAACACTCTGTTACTAAATATTGAATATCAAATACATGCTAGTAAGTAGTAACAGTACTATCATATTTTAATTTAGTTGGTAACAAAATTAATTACTCACATGCCATTGAAGAACACATAAGGCCCGTAAAGATCAACCAACCGCATAATAGTACAAATTTTCCCGTTAAGATCAAGATATGTTTCCCTAAAATACTCGCATAAAGCTGAATTTGCTAGCTCTAGTCCCTATTAAATGAAAACTCTGTTAGCATGCACATATATTGTTAAAGTTCACATGATGTTATTGTGAATGGAGATTTCTCTACTAAACAATTTTCAAATAACAACGGAAAATTTAGAGACGGAACAAGTCAAATTTCGTCTGTATTTCTGTCTCTAAATGTTAATGACGTCAAATTTTGAGACTGATCTGTCTCTAATTTGTGTTGCTATTTCAAATATTAATTAGCATCTCTAATTTTGTCTGAGTGTTACCTTTAAGAGAAGCATGTATCGTATGAACATATATCTGCGGAAGCTAGCCATGTTGTTAAACACGGTAAATTTGCCAACCTTGACAGCCTTTCCATCCTTGTTTATCATTGGTTTTGTAGTGAAATATCTTGTGATATAGTCTCGGAGTTTATAGTATTGAATCGGATTTCTAACAGAGGAACCAACATGATATATGATATCACTAGGTTGATTTGCATGAGCCATCATGGCTACTATAATTGCATTCACCACCATGTCAGCTGGTATCTGTTCCAAACACATCATTAATTAATGTATCATTTTGTAGATAACTATTATTTAGAAGAAATATTTCATAAATGGTGACTCACCACATCAAAAACTGCCTCAAGATCTGCGAGGAAGCATGTTAGTTTTCCTTTACCATAAGCAACAACGAAACTGTCTATGGTTCTGTAGAAGAGAGTGTATTGAAAAGAGTGTGTTAGAAAGTGTGACGCTATATATATAAATACCAATTTATTGAAAAACAATAGTGAAAAAGGTTAGTTTGGTAAATTACCTTAAACCTTCAACCCAACCCGGAAAAGGTTCTTTGTAAGTACTAGTGACGATTGTGGGACGTATAATAACAACAGACATGTTTCCTTTCGAAGTTTCTACGAGCATTTCTCCCATTGCTTTTGTGAAGACATAGGTATTTGGCCATCCATATTTAGTTGCTCTGATAATCAATTAAAATACAACCAAAGTTATTCACGATTTGGTGCTTTTTTTGGGTAAACCCGGGTATCCACAGCACGGACAGCATGCAGTGACTAATCCCTCGCTCATTGTAGGTGCCTCGAGGGACACAATTTTTGGTGTTTGTTAACATATTATTGGGAAAAACACTATTAAAAGTAGGGTGTTGCTATATCTCCCGAGCCAGTAATATTAGTGTTCCGGCAGCAATAAGGAAGGAGCTGTATATTTTAAATCAAAATAAAAATACACCATTCGGGAAGAATACCTCATGTGATGCAGCATTTCCGTTGAAAGAAAGCTAAATTAGTGATATAATATAGTGACGAAAAACTTGAAATCCGTCGCTAATTCTGACGTCACAAAATTTAGTGGCGAAATTAGGGACATGTTTCACATTTTTCGTGATCGTCTGAATGAGCAAAGGTAATTTTGAAGCTCAGTCTCATATTATTAATTTATTGCAGGTCCAACTTATATACCTTTCCATACCCAAGTCCTTCATGGCCACTTCAATATCATGTTCTGTGGCTCCTTTTGCATGGAGCTCATTCAATTTCTCTTTGACCACTTTCTTTTCTATACCAATGTCTAGTCCAGGCACTCCATTTAGTGATACACCCAAGTGAAGTGGATCCTCTACTATCAGTCCTCCTCTCTCCCCACACACATAAGCTGCAAAACAATAGCAATAAGAAAGACATTAATTCTTGGAAATTTTAATCAAAATATTCTGGCATGGAGATAGGACATACTCCTTTTGAAAATGAATATTTACATTTAGTTCAAGACTCCTGAATGCTCTATAGATAAGAAAGCTCAATATTTATATTTAGTTGTTTGTTTATTTGAGATTTGAGATTCTATTTATAATGGATGGAGAAACACACATATCCATTCACTTTTTTGTGAAGTATCTTTTTTCCCTTTTGATTAGTTGGTAGGGAAACTCCCACTAAATATAGTCAGTTAGGTTCCTCAGTGGAATCTCCTACTTAAACTCTTTTAGATTTATAATAAATAAATACTCCCATTAATTTAACATTTGTATTTAATTTTTACACACACACACACCACACAAATATCTACAAGGTTCCACATAGTTAAATTAATTTTTTGATGTAAGCAAAGAACACACGCTACTTTAAGAAGAAAATAATTTTCTGTATTGTCGTGACTTGTGAGCATTATATACAAGTTATATAATATATAATTAATAGTACAAGACAATATAGGTCTGGTCACCCTAATTAAGTTGTTGCAACAACTGTGACAAACAAGCTATCTACAATATACATCCATTTGACTACAAAGGTTTATTTTCAACAGAGAATCATGCAAGAAGACTGATGCGAGATTTGACTTTATTATACCGACAAACTACAATTTTGTTTTTGTTTATAAATGCAAAATTTTATAAAAAAAAAGGAACCAGACCTTAAAGCACATATATATAATGATATAACTATAGAATATCATGTGCATGTACATATTTTTTTTAGTTAAGCAAAATTTTATTGACAGGAGTAGTACAAGAGGTACTCCGAATGTATATATACTAACCTGTTGATACGTGAACAAGCACCTTTAGTTTAGTACATTTTTTGGCAAAACTCAAAACATGCTTAGCTCCTAAGGTATTTATACCCAATGCAACATCATACCTACATTTGAAGAATTGAAAAAAAAAATTTACAACTTTAATCTTAATCACAGATTCACGTACAGATAAATAACCACACTGAAATTAGATCATATCTTGAATATATATACCTTTCATCAAAGTTAGTTGTTGCAGCCAAATTAACTATAACATCTGTTTGATTGAAAATCTCCTCCTTCAGAATGGATTCCTTCAAATTCAAGTCCTCTTGAGAAATATCTCCAGGCACCATAGTCACCTTTTCAGAGATAAATGAATTGAACTTGGTACCCAGATTTTCCTTCAGCAATTTAAATAAGTCCTTCCCTATGATCTACATCATATATTAGGTTTTAGTCTAATTTTTTTATAACTTCAAATAAAAATAAATGAACTAGTAGTAATGTCTCTAGTACATTTACCTCTTTGTTTATGCGTTGAGTTGCAGATTCAGTATCTTTAGCTCTCAAGAGAAGATAGAGTTTCTTCACATTTGGTTGAACCCTTAGTATCTTTTCAATAAAAACTGCAAAACCATATATTTATACAACTAAATACATCAATAATCTAAGTCTCAGTGCATGCACAATAAGATGGATTTTAGAGAGAGAAAGAGAGAGATACTTTTTGCTAGGAAGCCAGTGGCACCAGTGACTAAAATGGTCTTTCCCTCAAGAAAATGCACCATACTTCCCAATTCCATATTGGAGATATTAATTATGGGAGAGAGGGTTGGAAATTTTCTAAGTGGTGCTTCTATTATGCTAGCTAGGTGTTGGGGAATTGTGATTAATGCTACATATATTTATATAGATGCATGGACTATATTACTGTAGAATGGGAAATTATAAGATCCACATATAATGCAAATTTATTATTATATGGCACATGACATGGATTAGTCCTAACTTTGGAAGTGTGAGTGTCAAGCTCTTTGCTTATTTTGTTCACCTGCGTCACATGTTGACAAGTGGTCAAAGGCGGGGATTAAATTAAGATCTCTCCAATAGTTAGTTTGTTGACCCTACGTTTCTAGCTACAATTTTTTTTTTTTTGAGATTTCTAGCTAGCTACAAAATTCTGTTGATAAATAAAATTAATTTAGTAAAGTTTGGACAATTTGAGAATGGAGGTAGTAATTATGATAGGGGGGATTAAATTGAAGATATATTTTTAATTGGTTTAGGAAAATGCTCATATTTTATGTTTTGCAACAAAACAAGAATTACTCTAATTGGTCACTTTTCACCAACTTCCTCCATATTTCCCGTCAAAGCCGGAAGTGATTGGTTAAATCTTCGATTTTAATGCATTTGTGCATTTCGTGCAAGATATATATATATATTTTTTTGGTACATGATATCTTTCTTTCTTTTCAAATATATATATATATATATATATATATATATATATATATATATGTATATATATATATGGCACGACAGTTCTCAGTGAAGGAGCAAGATTATATGATCTATTTGATTTGATTTAGATATGTGCACATCATCAACATTGCTGCTTGCTTCCAATTATTTCAAAAACTACATTTGTATAATCCAGCAGAGATAATCTTTTTTTCGATAAATAATCTAAGAATGTGGTTTAGGCTTAACTCAACCCCACAAAATCGGCTTGTAAAGTGAGAGTTGTCTCCCACTTATAATCTCTTTTAAGGCCATATCTCTAATCAAGACTTGGGGTTTTCCCAATATTGGGTGGCCCGAAGGATTTAGGATAGGCTTTGATACCATCTTAGAATGTGGTTTAGGCCTAACTCAACCCCACAAAACTGGCTTGTAAGGTGAGGGTTGTCTCCCACTTATAAACTCTTTTTAGACCATATCTCTAGTCAATGTGGGACTTGTGTTTTTCCCAATAAGTAAATTTGGATTAACAAATTCTAGTTTGTGCTAGCTAGTATCACCGTGAAACCACTCTACCCACCTTCTATAAATGATTACAAAGGAGACGCTATCGTATAAAGATAATCTATTTGAGAGATTGTAACAAACCCAAGCTTCCCTAAGCTATCATTTGGGCTGAGATGCAATTTGTTATTTCTTACCATTGTCCATCCATATTTTTCACACAAATGCCAATTCCTACACAATTTTGACGAGCAAAAATTTTCGCGTCAATATTACTTCACATACACATTTGGAGGAGGTGTCTATAATTATATGTGAGTAAATTGGCGAGTCTATATGATATTGCCTTTCTTGCTAGCATGCTACCAAGAGTGTAATGCTTCATTTGCTCGAGATGTTGTTAACACTTCTCTTAAAAAAATAATATTCCAATAGCATTCCTTAATTAGCCCGTGTGAGTTAGTTTTGTTTTTATAATATGAAGGAATCCTATAAATTTCACACGGCTCCAAATTCTACGTATAACATCAACCGACACAAAATATTGTTGCAACTATATATGCTCAAAAAAACATATTTTATAATATCAAAAAGAAAGATAGGTTATTTACATGCCAAACTTTGGGGTATTTGTCTTTTTCTGAAATGTTTGATTTACTGCTACTAGAAAAATATTATGATCTGTAGTCAAGAATGTGGAATTTTGCTATAATCTTATTCACATTTTTTCTTATTAACTACACTCTTTATTACCTTCCATTTATATTTCGTTTAATTTGTCAGTAGAAACAGGCGGAAGTAGAGATTAGATAGAGGAAAACTAATCTGCCCCTGAGATATGGGGGTCGACCGGTGCTCTCGGGTTCGATTCTCGCCGTGGACAAACTTGGTGTTAGTCAGTGCGAAATTTGATCCTAAATACGAGCAGAGATTAGTCTTTCGTTGAAAGTGTTGGACACTTGTGGGTAGCCAGCAATGGTTCCGAACCAAAAAAAAGAGAGAGGAAAACTAGAGCATACTGCTGAATTCAAATCCTACTATGAATATTGTAGACGACTATACTCCCAACACAAATCTCAATTACTTCTATTATAAATGAGAATGTAAATGAGAAGAAAATGGATAAATACTAAATGAAGCCCCTGGTCTCAAGTAAGTAGTTCAGTTGGCGAGCTAAGAGATATCGATTAATGCAAATCGTAACGGGTTGGGGTATTTCTTCTACTCCCCCTTACTAATATTATTGTTGCTTATAAAAAAAAATATTATATAGAAACTCCTAGGTTCTCTTTTCTCCTAAAAAGTGAGATCAGAAACGCGCAAAATATCTAAGAAAAATAATGTAAAAAAACTCAACACTCAATGTTTCATGAGTCAATTGCTTCTTTAAGCTCTTCTATTGATAAAAGAACCTCTTAGAAATATTTGTTGCTTTTATGCGTCTTCTTCTTTACGGTAAGCGTAAACTTCCGTAGAAGTTTCATAACTTTCATTACTTCAATTTCTACCTTTTTAGAAGGAAATAATAATACAGGAAAGAGATACAAATCAATAGTACTTAAACAAGTTTGAAAACGTAACGCTTTCAACATAAAATAAAATAAACAAGAAGAAGCCAATCCAATTTGGGTTTTGACAATTGACCTTCAACCAGATCAATTCTTCTACCAACCAGCCTCTAATTTTTCGGTCACCTATTTTGATTTGACAAGCAGACAAATCTTCTCAAAATCATAATTCATCAACATAGTATATAACTATATATAGCGTTAGCCCAATAGCTTCATCTACCTTGGGACACGAGGTCGATCTGGTGTTCTCGGGTTCGATTTTCGCAGTGGACAAATTTGGTGTTGGAGATAACGTGATACTTTTAATATAGCGCCGCGGCCCATGTGTTTTATTCGTTTTTTACGCGCCAATATATATGTTTTTTTCTTAAGAAATCCATTTTTTAAGTAGTAATTTAATATGATTAAAAATTCAAAAGCAAACACAGATTATGATAATTTTTATCATTGATTAAAAAAAGATGATGATAATTTTTATGTTGGAATTGAGAGATTGTTCTTCTCCATCCTTTGAGAGAAGATAATTGATGTGCCGATTATTTGGCTAAGTTAGATGTTTGTGGAGATGAAAAACTAATAGTTTTGTCTTCTCTGTCTTTGGAGCTGGGGACTCTTTTGGAGGCAAAAATGCATTGTGAGCGAAAGACAGAGAAAACCCAATGGAATGTGGAAGCCTAAGGGTGGACATCCACCAATTCCTATTATTCATAACATTCTCCATTGGATGTCCATCGAGGATATGCCTCATTAAAACCTTACTAGAAAAAACTCAATGGAAAAAAATCTAGTGAAGGAAAAGGAGTACAATATCATTTCTATGGGAACCGCCTCATTAAAAACCTTGCCAGGAAAGCCCAATGAGACAAAACCATAGCGAAGGGAAAAAAGTGCAGTTTTTCTCCCACTATTTGAAGCGTCACTTATGAATATGAATTCCAAAATCTGGAGTCTCTCCCTGAGTGCATAGGGAGCAATCTACTCCCACTACAAAAAAAAGAGTTATTAGCGAGGGACTAATGTTCCCTCGCAAAAACAGGCATTAGCGACGGAAATTGCGAGGGAATAGGGTATGTCGTATTTTTTGAGAATTAGCAACGGAATGTTAGGCAATAGCGACGGCCAGTCCGTCGCTAATGGATTGGGCGGGAAAGTTAGCGACGGAAATAGGGTCCCTCGCAAACAAATTTTGACCGTTCAAATTTTGGGAAATTGTGCCACATTTAGCGACAGACTGTCCGTCGCTAAATCTGTCGCTAACTTAAAATTTTTTTTTCCAAATCAGATTCTCAGAACACATTCCTCATTCTTCTTTCTCCACTTCTCTTCTCTCCTTCTACACGAACCCTAACCACTACACCACCACCACACAACCACCACCACCCAACCACCACCACCACCATCACAACCACACAACCACCATCACCTACGACCTCGTCTCCTCTTCCTCTACTCTCTCTCTCTCACCTACGAACACTAACCCACCACCACCACCACCACCACAAATTTCTGTCCTCTTTCTCCTACGACTGTCATCATCACCACCACCACCACCACCACCACCACCGGAGCTCTCCCTTTTGTAGGTTTTGATTTTTATTTTAACGATATTGTTTTGATTTTGATTTTTTAATGAATTTGTTTTGATTTATGTTTTTTGCTTGAATTGAAATGATTTAGGATTGAAATTGTTGGTGTTTGAAGTCTAACAACTGCACCGGAGTGCGCACCGTCACTGAACCACCGCACTGGAGTGTCACCGTCACCGGACCTCAATCTCATAACAGTTAGTTTTTAAAATTGTTGTTGTGTTAGAATTGAGTGTTGTTGTGAAATGTGACTTATAATTGAGTGTTAGGGTTAATGTTGTTGTGAAATGTGAGTTAATTGTTGTTCTGGAGTGGACCAAGGAGTCCCATTAGCAAAACCAGGAGGTGCGCTTAGCAAGTAATATGGACCAGCCCATCCGATTCAGCCCATATCCACCTCATGCGAGCCCAACATGCTTGGACGGTCAAGATCGACTCTACCCATCCAACGATCCACGAGAGGGCACGATTTCCTATAAATACAGGCAAACTTTGCCCTAAAAAAGGTTCAATCTCTAATCTTTAGTACCTTCACTCATATATTCTATATACTGACTTGAGTGTTAGAGTGGCTTGCAGGTACCCCCCGGGTGCTCACTGACCTGCTTCCAGGACAGCAAGAGACCTACCAACAGCAGTCGACCAAAAAGCTGCTCGGTACAGAACATTGGCGACCACAGTGGAAGATATCTATCTTTCACATCATCACTACTCAAACTTTTCTCTTGCTGATCCATGGCTCCCAGAGGCAGACCCCGGGTTCAAAGTGTTGCCATAACCGCACCCCGACCAGAGGATTCTCCGGGAGGCAACGTCGCCTACCTACCTGACGAAGGTACTAGCCAACCTGCCCCACCTTTGAAGGCAAGCCAATCTTCGGATTTCCTGGCCAGTCACACCATCCAACAGGAGAGCACCCAAGAGGGCGCCATGCAAGGTGACATCCGGTAGGAGAGCGCCCAAGAGGGTGCCTGGCGAGTTAGCACATGGCAGGAGGGCGCCTGGCAAGAAAACACCTGGCGGGAAGGCCAGGTCCCAAGGGCTTTGTGGCCAGCGGCCATGGTAATTCACGGAAGCAACCCCTTTGACAGTTGGCGGTCGAACAAATCAATGAAAAAGAAGTGGAAGGAGATCTTGAGTGTTGCATCAACCTCAGCCCATAGGAAAGGACCAGTCAGGCCGCCCTTATCCTTTGACGACGGGGATTTGCTGGATGAAAAACCAAACAAACATGTTCCACTGCTCATCACTGCCATTATGGCCAATGTCGAAGTAAGAAGAATCCTGGTCGACCAGGGAAGCTCAGTAGACATCATTTTCGAAGACCTGCTGCAAGTTTTAAGCGTCTCCCCCGCCGACCTGACTCCATATCGAGGAGAGGATTTGACCGGGTTTAACGGATCGAGAACTAGGCCTCGAGGCCACTTGGATCTGATGGTCACCTATGGAGACCCAGATGGTGAACTACCTTTGTGCAGGACTGTCAAAACAGCTTTCCTAATCCTCCCGTGCAAATCTGTCTACCAGTGAATTATCGGGAGGCCAACGTTGGGCAAGCTGGGGGCAGTAACCTCAATGGTTCACCTGAAAATGAAATTCCACAATTTAGAGAATAAGGTTGTGACCCTCAAGGCAGATCTGGATGCGACACGTAGATGCTACTACATAAGCCTCAATGATGAAGAAGAGGATACAGAAGTAAGAAAACCCTGCGGGAGGAAGAGGAGGAAGATTCCGCCCTCGCTAAGGAACTCAAAAAGCGCATGAAGAGGCCCGAGCCAGATGGCGTATTCACCTCCATCCAGTTAGGAGAAGACCCCACTAAGACTATCAAGATAGGCTCCGACCTCCCCAAGGAGGTCAAAGAGAAACTTACCATCTGCCTAAGGGAGAATGCAGACCTGTTTGCCTGGTCTGCACCTGACATGCCAGGGATACCACCCGAGGTAACCTGTCACCACTTGGCCGTTAATCCCGACACTAAGTGGGTCGCCCAGAGAAGAAGAGTCCAGAAGGGAGAGAAAGCCGAAGCCGCTGTGAAGGCTGTGAAGGACCTCGTGGAGGCAAATTTCGTAAAAGAAATTAAGTACACCACCTGGCTGTCAAACGTAGTCCTTGTGAAGAAATCTAACGGAAAATGGAGAATGTGCGTCGACTATATTGATCTCAACAAAGCATGTCCCAAAGACGCCTTTCCCGTCCCTAACGTGGACAAGTTAGTCGATAGCACCTCAGGATTCCGTTTGTTATCTTTCATGGACGCATACTCGGGGTACAACCAAATCCCGATGTTCCCGCCCGATCAGGAGAAAACATCGTTCATGACAGAACAGAGGAATTATTGTTATCGCGTGATGCCGTTTGGACTCAAGAACGCCGGGGCAACCTATAAAGAATGATGAATAAAATCTTCAAAAATCAAATCGGCCGGACAATCGAAGTATACCTAGACGACATGATAGTGAAAAGCAAAAGCAACCCAGATCACCTCAAGACCTGACAGAAGTGTTTTCTAAAATCCGGAAGAACAATATGAGATTGAACCCAGAGAAGTGCACTTTTGGAGTCCGTGCAGGGAAGTTACTCGATTTCTATCTCACTGAGAGAGGCATCGAGGCCAACCCAGACAAATGCAGGGCCGTGACCGAGATGGCATCGCCCACCACAAAGAAGGAAATTCAGAAGCTCACCGGGATGATAGCAGCGCTTTCCCGATTCATTTCAAAAGCATCCCACAAGTCCCTACCTTTGTTCAAACTTCTTAAGAAGGAGACGGGTTTTGAGTGGACCGCCGAGCAAGAGCAGGCACTGACCCTTTTGAAAGAGACCCTCTCCAAACCACCCATTTTGACACGTCCCGAGGAAGGGGAAACGTTATACTTATACCTCGCTGTGGCCGATGAAGCATTAAGCGCAGTGCTCATCAGGGAAACTAGCGCTGGCCAGAGGCCGGTATACTATGTCAGTAAGGCATTACAGGGACCCGAGTTAAGATACCAAAAAGTGGAGAAGGTCGCTCTGGCAGTCGTGATCGCATCCAGGCGCCTTCGGCCATATTTTGTGGCACATCAAGTAGTGGTTCGAACCAATCAGCCCATTAGGCAAATATTGCACCGTCCCGACCTAGCTGGAAGGATGATCAAGTGGGCGGTCGAGCTCTCAGAATTTGGGATCAAGTACGAAACAAGACCGGCCATGAAAGCTCAAATTTTGGCGGACTTCGTGGCTTAGATGACAACGATACCTCACAAGGACAAAGAAGAAACAGCATGGACCCTCCACGTGGATGGGTCCTCAAACAGCAAAGGGAGTGGAGTCGGGCTGATACTTGAAAACTCAGAAGAACTCATGGTAGAGGTGTCCCTGACCTTTTCGTTCTCCACATCCAACAATCAAGCGGAGTACGAGGCTTGCATAGCCGGTCTACAGCTGGCCAAAGATTTTGACGCCACGCAACTTGAGCTCCGCACCGACTCACTGTTGGTCATCTCGCAGATCAACGCAGCATTTGGAACCTATGATCCGGTGCTGCAGAAATATCTTGCCAAGGTACGTGAACTCCTTGGATGGTTTAATAAGGCGGAGGCGAAACACGTACCCAGGGGAGAAAATACCAGGGCTGACATACTCTCCAAGCTGGCCAGCACCAGAACACCAGGGAACCTTCGGAGAATCATCCAAGAAACTCTGTCTAGTCCCAGCATCCTCCTAAGCAATGAATCACCTACCTCTGTTCTCACCGTCGAGGCGAGCTAGAACCGGATACCCCCAATCCGTCAGTATATTCTCGAGGGGCAAGAGCCTGCTGACGCCAAAGAAGCAGCTTCCGTGAGGAGGCGCGCAGCCTCATACTCGGTCATCGAAGGGCAACTTTTCCGTAGAGGCATATCGATTCCTCTATTAAAATGTGTAGAAGGACCAGAAGCAGATTACGTGCTCACGGAGATCCACGAGGGGATCTGTGGACAACACCTGGGAGGACGAGCCTTCACGGCAAAAGCACTCAGGGCAGGTTATTACTGGCCTACCATGAATGAAGATTCGCAAAATCATGTAAAGAAATGCGGAAAGTGCCAAAGGTACACTGACGTGCATATCGCCCCCTCCTCTGAACTGACGTACCTAAACTCTCCATGGCCTTTTGCTTGATGGGGAATTGACCTTTTAGGTCCCTTTCCGCCTGGCCCAGGGCAGGTAAAGTACTTAATAGTCGCGGTCGATTACTTTACCAAATGGATTGAAGCTGAGCCCTTGACCACTATCACGGCTAAAAATTGTATAAAATTCTTCAAGAAAAATATCATGACCAGATTCGGCATACCGGAGGTGGTCATCACCGACAACGGCACGCAATTTTCGGACAAAGGTTTCAGACAACTGATGGCCGACCTGGGCATCAAGCACCGTTTCACATCAGTAGAACACCCCCAGACCAACGGACAAGCCGAAGCAGCCAATAGAGTAATTTTAAGAGGTTTAAAGAGGAGGCTCGACGAAGCAAAATGATGCTGGCCGGAAGAGCTACCTTATGTCCTATGGGCCTACAGAACCACCCCTCACTCGTCGACAGGTGAGTCACCCTTCCGGATGGCATACGGGACAGAGGCGGTCATACCCGTCGAGATCGGAGAGCTAAACTGGAGAACCAAGAACCCAAACCCCCCGGAGACCAATGATCAAAGACTCCGCGAGGAGCTGGACTTCGTCGAGGAAGTCAGAAACCAAGCAATACTAAAGGATTTGGTGATCAAACAAAAGATGGCTGCAAGATTTAACGACAAAGTGGTTCCCAGAACCTTAGAAGTCGGCAACCTAGTCCTACGAAGGGCAGACATAGGTTTGAAAAACAGATCCCAAGGGAAGTTAGCTCCAAATTGGGAAGGCCAATACAGAATAGTTGCGGAAACCGGAAACAGAGCTTTTGAGTTGGAAACCCTGGGCAAGGAGCCAATACCGAGAAGTTGGAACGCAGATAAGCTAAGAAAGTTTATTGTGTGAACAAAGACAAAGAAAATGTTAAACCGATGTAACAACTCGGGATGTTACCAAACGAAATTGTACTCTTGTAATTCAAAAGACATCATGTTACAATTACAAGTTTTACTCCAACTCACTACCGTTTATCAGAGCCTGCACGGTTCAATATATCGTTTCGCAAATCACAGCTTTTGCTCTAGCACCATAGAAAAAAATCAAGAGAAACTGGCGCCCAATACAGAAGCAGTCAGCACCCAGGAGGGCGCCTGGCAGAGCGCCTATAAGGAGCAGCCAGCGCCCATGAGGGCGCCTGGAAAGAGGTGGTCTGAAAGCCAAGTCCCGACTCAAACAACAGGGGACCAGGCAACCAGGGAGAACCAAGGCACGAGTCGACCTACTCGGTTCACGAAGCGGCTATCAAGAGACGCCGCAACCTCTGATGGGTGAGTTAAGTTCGGATCGATTATGATAAACTCCTGTCAGAGTCCCTAGATGGGCGAAGCGGCATCGCAAATGTCACAACCTCTAATGTGTGAGTTAAATTCGGATAGATTCTGATAAACTCCTGTTAGAGACCTAAGGCGCAAAGCGGCATATCGAAAAGGTCGCAACCTCTGATGGGTGAGTTAAGTTCGGATAGATTCTGATAAACTCCTGTCAGAGTCCCTAGATGGGTGAAGCGGCATCGCAAATGTCGCAACCTCTAATGGGTGAGTTAAATTCGGATAGATTCTGATAAGCTTCTGTTAGAGACCTAAGGCACGAAGCGGCATATCGAAAAGGTCGCAACCTCTGATGGGTGAGTTAAGTTCGGAACGATTCTGATAAACTCCTGTCAGGGTCCCTAGATGGGCGAAGCGGCATCGCAAATGTCGCAACCTCTAGTGGGGAATTTAAATCGGATCGATTCTGATAAACTCCTGACAAAGAGAACATTGCCACGAGGCGATAGGAGATGATACGTTCAGAAGCGTGAAAAATAAGCAAGACAAAGGAAGTATCAACAAAGCCAAGGGCACCAGTCCCCTCCGAAGGCACGGTATCACCAGTCCCGTCTTCAAAGTTGTCAGCTCGACTCTTAGCAAGGTGAGCGGTAGGGAGCATCCGAGCCGTCTTCTTAGTCCTTGCCATCTCTCAACCTACGGGACATGGGGCAAACAAGCAGTTACGAGACAAATAGGAAAACTTAGAGACAGCCCCCCTCCCCCGAGGTTGGAGACTTTGCAAGACAAGACATGCTCAAAAGAACAAAGAAGCTAGAAAGATAAACGAAAAGTCCGCCCGGAAGTTACTGATAACTCTATTTTATATAGAGTTATTCATATGTTTAAACTTAGTAAATTGCTCTCTTTCAAGCAAAGATAAAGAGTTTATATAGTATTTTGTGCAATATGTGATAACTTGAGTATTTGACATGGTTATAGTTGATTATAGGCCATTTTGGATATATTGTGGTATGTTTGATTAGTTTGTTCGGTGCAGTTTAGATGCTCCTGCATCAAATGCTCTTGCATTGATTCTGCACTTACAACTGCGCTGGCTCAGCACAATGCTACTGCACTGCAACTGCATTGCCTGAAGGTTGGAGCCATCCACTTGCACATCCACTTGCCATCCACTTGCATTTGATGACCTCATTCTTGGTCCCCTAAAGCAAGAACACTTCAGATTTCGTTGCCTACAATTCCCACATAGCTTTGAAGAGTCATCAACGTAGGGACACATGTTGTTATCTCATTTGACCTCCCTATACACTTGATTGAAGACTTCACATGGGAATCAACTGCTGTAAAGTAACCATGAATACAACCATCAAAGTTACTTCAACATGAAGGAAGGAAGCACCTCTATTGAAGACTATATAAAGACCTCACTCCTTCACTTGAAGATAGATCACAATCCATAAGTTAGATTTAAATTTCAATATACATAGTTAGTTTCTATTTTGTAAGAAGGAAAGGAAGGAAGTGACAAAGCCTCCTTACCTCGATTTCATAGTTTTATCAAAGTGCTAAGGAGCTAATGCAACTACATTGCTAGGAGGATTCATGCTAAGAGCTACAACTTGTGTAAACTCTATCTTGTTGTTTCTCTTTTGTGATTTCAATTATATAAACATGTTCTATTCTGTTTATATTTGCCTTACAATGTCTATGTTGAGCTAAACCTCTCTTAGTTGGAATGTTCTAACCATTTAATGAGCTTTTAAGTAAGTTAAATACTAGTATATGATGTGTGCACTTTAGTTCTTGCTTGATAATACTTTCAACACTTATTTTGAGGTTGATCACTTAGAATAAGTAGATTTGTAAAAGCAGACGTGGTTTACAATTAAGAACTCAAGAACTAATATGGGTGAGTGTTTTACATAAAGGAAACTTTGTGAAAATCATACTAAGTCCATAGGGTAGTATAGTCCATAGGGTGATACTGTGGGTACTTTAAAAGACAAGAGTGAACTTATTTAGCAAGCCTAGACATAGGAAGCTTGTAATGAAACTCTGAAGAAAAGTGACTGAAAGGCACACAACTAATGCAACAGCATTCAGTGCAACTGCATCATAGCTGCATTAAACACTTATAAGTGAATTACTTGGGAAAGACATTCCAACTAGCTTTTCTCTATTGCATTTCAACTACTTACACTTTGCTTTATTCTAACTTACTTGTGATACTCACCAATATCAACTATCTTGTTAAATTAGTTACTTTCCTCTAAATTACATAATATTGACTTTTGAAAGAGTTCATCAATCCCTGTGGGTTCGACCTGTTCTAAACACTGTATTACTTGTTATGGACTGTGTATACTTGCACATGTTTTCCACACACCAAGTTTTTGGCGCCGTTGCCGGGGATTGTAGTAAAATTATTTTAAAAATCTGATATACTGTAATTTAGTGTATATTATTTCTGGTATTTGGAAGTTTCTGTCATGCAGGAGCACATGGTGCTTTAACATATGTACAGGACCAGAAACAGAACACCAGAATACAGCTTAGATCCAGAGATAGAAAGAAGATTTAGGAGATTGTTAAGACTCCAAAAGCAAAAGGAACAAGCCTGCAAGATGTCTCACAGTGAAGGACAAAGCTCAAGACCACACTCAGTAAGAGGAGGTCCTGGCTCTCATCAAGATACAGAAGAAGATCACAGAGAAAGATTCATTCACATGGATCCCATAGGTATGATTAATGATAGAGATAGACCTATGAGGGACTATGCTCAGTTTGATCATCAAAACATGCAAACTAGCATATCTAGACCTCATATTGATGCTGTGCATTTTGAATTTAAACCTATGATGTTTCAAATGCTTCAAACTATTGGTCAATTTGGAGGAACTCCTCTAGAGGATCCTCACTTGCATTTAAAACAGTTTTTAGAAGTATGTAGTAACTTTATCTTACCTGGTGTTAGTGAAGATGCTTTCAGATTAATGTTATTTCCTTATTCTTTGAAAGATAGAGCTAAGGCTTGGCTAAACTCTTTAGAGCCTAAGTCTATCCATTCATGGAATGAAATGGCTGAAAAATTTTTAGGAAAATATTTCCCACCTATCAAAAATGCCAGGATGAGAACTGATATTACATATTTTAGACAAAAAGAGTTTGAATCATTATTTGAAGCATGGAAAAGGTGGAAAGAACTTTTAAGAAAATGTCCTCATCATGGTTTACCGGTTATTATTCAAATGGAAACTTTTTATAATGGTTTAGAACCTCAAACCAGAATAATGCTTGATGCATCTTTTGGTGGAGTGTTATTAAATCCGTCATACAATGAAGCATGTGAGTTAATTGATAGAATAGCAGCTAATAGCTCTAGTTGGCCTACTGAGAGGATGAGTGCCCAAAAGAAACCATCAGGGGTACATGAGGTTAGTGATGTAACAGCCTTATCTGCTCAGGTAGCCACTTTAGCTAACTTAATAAAAAAATTCACTTCAGTTAATGCAACTGCATCTAATGCAGCTGCATTAACAGACAGCACTGCAGCAGGAGTAGAACAAGCACCTCTAGGTACCACCAGTTGTGTATATTGTGGAGGAGGTCACTTGTATGAGGAATGTCCTAGCAACCCTATTTCTGTAAATTATGTAGGTTATAATAGAAATAACAACCCTTATTCTAACACTTACAATCCTGGGTGGAAAAATCATCCCAACTTTAGATGGGGCAATAACAATGCACATGCATCTAATACTGCACCATCTACACCACCAGGATTCCCACCTCAAAAACAAGCCACCAATGAAAATTTTCTAGAAAATATGCTCAAAGCATTCATAGGAGAAGCAAGAACAGCTAGACAAACTCAAAATGCTTCCATTAAAAATCTAGAGACCCAAGTAGGACAGTTAGCCACAGATTTGTATCAAAGGCCATCAGGTGTCTTACCTTCTAATACAGAAGCTACTCCTTCCCAGAAACAGGGAAAGGAACAAGTTAAAACTGTTTCCTTAAGAAGTGGCAAGGATTTGATTAAATCAAATAAGAGGGAAAGTGTAGATAAGGGAGAAAAAGAAAAAGACAAACAAAAAAATAGCAAAGAAAGAAATGTGGAAGCATCCAATGCTCCTGCATTAGAGGCAGAAGTTCAAATCCCTACACCTAAGTTAGTGCCTGAGTACCCTCCTCCTCCTTACCCACAAAGATTGAAAAAAAACACATGAGTACCCTACACTTTGCTTTATTCTAACTTACTTGTGATACTCACCAATATCAACTATCTTGTTAAATTAGTTACTTTCCTCTAAATTACATAATATTGACTTTTGAAAGAGTTCATCAATCCCTGTGGGTTCGACCTGTTCTAAACACTGTATTACTTGTTATTTACTGTGTATACTTGCACATGTTTTCCACACACCAGTTACCTCAGTAAATTAGAAGCTGCAAAGACTCGCGGGAACGTCAATGGATGATGGTAAGAGCAACTCCCCTCGGCACCAAGCAAGCCCTGAAAATTCATAGGTAGGAAGGCAAGTTAAAAGTCAGGAGGAACGGTAAAATTAAAACGGAGTGCCAAGCACACACGTCCACACAAAACCAGCGCCCATGAGGGCGCCTGGCAGGGCGCCAAAGAAGACAGCCAGCGCCTATAGGGGCGCCTGGCAGGGCGCCAATGAGGCAGCCAGCGCCCATGAGGGCGCTGGCAGGGCGCCAGTGAAGGCAGCCAGCGCCCATGAGGGCGCCTGGCCGGGCTCCAGTCAAGGCAGCCAGCGCCCATGAAGGCGCCTGGCAGGGTGCCATTCAAGGCAGCCAGCGCCCATGAGGGCGCCAGTCAGGAGCAGCCAGCGCCCAGAAGGGCGCCTGGCAGGGCGCTAATATGAAGCAACCAACGCCCGTGAGGGTGCGTGGCAGGAGGGCACTGTCAACAACGTAAATAAACGGTAACGAACAACAAATACTTACCAGGAAGAAATGACGTTGAAACAAGTGGACTCTACTCCCTCCTCTTCTTTTTAAGGAGGCACTAGGTTGGTGACTTGGTCCCTACTCCTTCCTCCTCCTTGAAGTAGGCGCTAGGGTTAACAATTACTTGGCCCCTACTCCTTTCCACCTTCGAAGAAAGCGCTCCAATGATGGATTGGTCCCTACTCCTCCACGAAATTTTAAAATAAGAAAATGTGGACCACAAGACAAATACCTGCCAATTTTTAGGAGGTAGCGTTTCGCGCAACATCACGGGTCTGGCAGATCAAGCAAGAAAAGCAGGCTAAGGGACAAGATGAGCAGCAAAAAACAAAGTAAAGTGCCAAGCACCCGTCTACACAAGTCGGCACCCAAAAGGGCATCTGGCAAGGAGGGCGCCCATGAGGGCGCCCGCAGGGAAGCAACCGGCGCCCATGAGGGCGCCTGGCAGAAGCAACCAGCGCTCATGAGGGCGCCTGTCAGGAGCAAGCAGCACCCAGCAGAGGGGCGCCTGGCAAGGGGGCAGTCTGAAAGCAAAATCTGCTCCACGAAAAGACACTCAGCGCACGCACGCAGGGAACAACACCAAGGGCACCCAGGAGGGTACCAACTCTTAGGAACAAACAAGCGTCCAGCAAGGCGCCCAGGGAGACGCCAACACCAGGAGATGAGTCACGGTCACAACAAAGAGATATTGCACAATTCAAAAAGGACTACCGAGATGAGGTCGACACCCCATGTGTCAAGGTTGTCTCCATCATCCTCACCATCTCCCAACCTGATGGACAGGGGGCGACACAAACATTTAAGTACCAGTCAAACAACACCCTATCCCGAGGTGGAAGGCTTCAAAGAAACGAGACGAACTCGAAAGCCAAGAGGCTAAGAAAAAAACTGGGTGTCACTACAATTACCAAGTGATAGAGAAGCAGCAAGGTCGGGCGAACAATCAGGAAAAAGACAAGTCCCCTTGATGGCAAGCTAAACCTGAAAATATCAAATCAAAAAGCAAGTCAAAACAAGCAACAGAACAACAACAAACAAGGAGATACAAAATCTAAAGTCAGAACCAACACCCAAGAGGGCGCCTAGAAGGGCGCCAAAACCAGGCAACACAAGGCGCCCATGAGGGCGCCAGATCCCCTCTCACCAATCACCAACCACAAGGCGCCCATGAGGGCGCCACTCCTTATTTCATCAAACATCAACCACAAGGCGCCCATAAGGGCGCCACCCCATCTGGGCGCATCATCAAACAACAAGGCGCCCATGAGGGCGCCACTCCCATGTTTGCGAATCCCAAGTACAAGGCGCCCATGAGGGCACCACTTCTCGATGTGCAAAACACCAAGTGTAAGGTGCCCATGAAGGTGCCAACCTCTCTCATGCAAACCATCGAGCACAAGGCGCCCTTGAGGGCGCCACCCTCCATTTTGCAACTCGCCCATCACAAGGCGCCCGTGAGGGAGAGGACCCGAAAGTGCAGTCATCACTAAGGCAATATTCCCTGCAACTTCACAAATCCGACGAGCCAACGAAAATCCGTCAAGCCAAGACCATCCTCCAGAATAATCTCGGCTTGGGGGGCAACTGTTCTGGAGTGGACCAAGGAGTCCCATTAGCAAAACCAGGAGGTGCGCTTAGCAAGTAATATGGATCAGCCGAACCGATTCAGCCCATATCCACCTCATGCGAGCCCAACATGCTTGGACGGTCAAGATCGACTCTACCCATCCAACGATCCACGAGAGGACACGATTTCCTATAAATACAGGCAAACTTTGCCCTAAAAAAGGTTCAATCTCTAATCTTTAGTACCTTCACTCATATGTTCTATACTGACTTGAGCGTCGGAGTGGCTTGCAGGTACCCCCCGGGCGCTCACTGACCTCCGGCCAGGACAGCAAGAGACCTACCAACAGCCGACCAAAAAGCTGCTCGGTACAGAACAATTGTGTTGAGATGTGTAACCTAAAAACATTGGAATTCAATTCAGCCTTTAATTCATTCTTTTGACAAAAGGATCACCAATTCTTCAATACATGTTTTTCCTCGAAGACTATGCGACTTTATAGACAAACACAGTGAAAACCATTATATTATTTGAGACTCAAAAGCAAAATAGTAACATATTCTTTGGCTCATTTTTGTCCAGTTTATAATTTGTATAGTAAATTATAATTATCAGTGACAAACGTTTATCCCGTTCATTTTACAAAAATTTGTCTTGTTTATAATTTGTACTGTAAATTATAATTATCAAATGAAAAATATTTGTCCCCCCTTTTTTAATATATCACTAACAATGGACAACATAGGTAAAAAATGTAAAATTTACTATAATTCCCTTTCTAGCTAGTATTTATAATGATTTTACATAACATAATTTTAATATAGTAAAAAGTTATAAAGAAAAATGTGTGACGGAGAAGATATAAGAGAGAGAGAGGGGGGGGGGAGAGAAAGAGAGATGAGGGCCAAACGTCATGATATGAGATGATATAAGAGAGATGATGTTGGAATTTCCAAGAGTCATCTTTACATATTTTTTGTAGCTGCAGTGTTGCCTCGACGATGTGGTATGCTATCGTAAACTGGTTGGGTTTCGATTTTGTGATGCAGCGGGAGATCTCGTCCTTGTTCACTTAGTTTATTCATATTGGGGGTCTGACTAGATGCATGCGTGACTTGATGCTCATATGGCATACGGTTATCTAGGTTATTTGGGATTTGAGGAACAACTATATCTTCTCTGGAGGTGTACCCAGTTTTGGGAGGTCTTTTGACAGGATAGTTTCTCTTTCCTGGTGTTGGTTCCAGGATAGGGGAAGCTCCCCCTCTTGTTTATACTATGACTGATTTGTTGATCCCATTGATTGTATATCTAGGAGGTAGTTTGGACTGTCGTGGTTATCCCGTTTTGTAGGTGATGCTTTTTTCTGCTTTTTTCTCCTCTTAACTATTAATATATATATATATATATATATATATATATATATATATATATATATATATATATATATATATATATATATATATCTATGTTTGCCTTTCAAAAAAAAGAGAGACGAGAGGAGAGAAGTAGAGAGAACTGAAGAGAGAGAGAGACAGATAAATGAGAGAGGTCATGAGATGAGAAGATATAAGAGATGTGAGAGGAGAGAGGTAGAGAGAAGAATGAGATGGGAGAGAGAGAGAAAGAGAATATTGAGTAGCAAGTAAAAATAATATTTTGGTATTTTTTGGGTGATTAGAAAGTTGGGTTTTTGTCCAGTCCATTGTCTAAAATTTTAGTTCAGTATCATGAATAATTTCCAAATCAAACAGGGTACAACAATAGCTTTCCAGTCCAATTCCCTATTTTTTAGCAAATCTAACGCATCCCTAGTGTATATGTTTGGAAATATGTGATTTCCACGGTAAAGTTGACCTGAAAACGAAAGCTAAGGAATGCAGCTTCACTTTTGTCGCGCGTTTTTCATGTGGCTGCCATGGATCCAAACATATAGATAAAGTCCCTTGTGACAAAATGGTCTTTGTTTGTTTATATCATGTGACTAAGGAACGATTCTTAAATAGACATGTTTGTTTTTATGACGCCCTTAAGATTGCATATTCCATTTCATGATAAAAGTATTCTCTGGATGTTAATTAGTAATTGAAATGTCTAAGAATTCGTGGTGAAGATGTTCATATTGTCTCAGGCTCTTAGCTCGTGTACTTTTCAACACTTTTAATGTCCTGTTTTCTCACATGGCAACATTCCTAGATTTCCTTAGGCCACATTCTCCTCTTTAGACCTCCACTTCTTTGCACAGTATAACATAACTTGTCGTTTAAACGGTAAAGCTTCTTTTTATTGTATCAAAATTAAGGATGACAATGGGGCAGGCGCAGACAAGGAGTGTTCCCCCACTCCCCAAATTATTCCCCAAATGGACCAATTTCTATGGAGATTCTCACATACAGGTAGAAATTGCCACCTCTATCGACAGAACTCCCTTGCATTACTTATGGAGATTCTATAGAGATTCTCACATACAGGTAGAAATTAAGCACGAGGTTCATAAAATTACTTTTCAAATGCGAATATTATTAGTACAATTGTCATACACATATTGAGGGGTTTGTACCAAAAGAAAATACACACATTTAGGGGACTCCCCTCTTATAAGCAACAACCCTTCATAAATGGGGAGCATTAATTGTAAGATAAAGCAAATATTAGTACACATGACATAAAGTTTTCAAACTTGTTTTGCAGCTAGCTACTTACAATTACACAACCCTTAGAGCAATAAATATATAACACCACAACTGCAATGTAGTCCCCCCTAAAATGTATCACTTGAAAATGTACTTGACAATTCCGGGGATATGGGTGTTCATAAAGTAATCGCTCCAATCGATCTCTTTGGGGTCGAAATAAAACATATCTGTCTCAGTTCCACTTTGTCTTGCTGCCATCCGCAACTTCTCTGTGTTCATATCATCAAATCTGCGTGACATAACAAATATTTTGACATTTAGTGACTGTTTTTATCTCTGCGTTAAAAGTCAAATGTTTATAGTGAATTAGTGATCCTAACTTGTGTGAGAAAAGTATGGGTTAGAAAAGACATAGTAATTGTTTGTAGAGAAATTAATTCAAAAGAAACTCTTACACTCCCTTGAAAAACAAATAAGGCCTGTAAAGTTCCACCAATCGCATCACAATTTGGATCTTTCTATTAAGCTCAAGATAAGTTCCTTGAAAATACTGGCAAAATGCAGTATTGGCTAATTTGAGTCCCTAATAAACACAAAAGTTTTCAGCAACTTTCTTTGTTAAGAATTAAAGTTGATTATCAAAAAACAGGGAAATATATATATATATATATATATATATATATATATATATATATTAATTAAACATAAGGAGAGAACCTCTAAAAGAAGCAAGTAACGAAGGAATATGTATCTTCTGAAGCTAGGCATGTCAGTGAAAACAGTAACTCTGCCAACCTTAACAGCAGTTCCATCTTTATTAATCCATGGTTTTGCAGTGAAATAACTAAGTCCATAATCTTGAAGATTTTGGTAACGAACTGGGTTTCTAACAGAGGAACCAACATGATATATTATATCACTAGGTTCATTTGCATGTGCTGTAATAGCTACCAGCATTGAATTTACCACCATGTCTGCTGGTATCTGTTTATTAAATTAAGATGAGATTAGAATTGAAGAGAAATAAAATAACAATGGATATGATTTTATTTTATGCAATAGTAACTTACCACATCCACAACTCCATTGAGATCTCCAAGGAAACATGTTAGTTTTCCTTTACCATAAGCAACAGCTAAACTGTCAATGGTTCTGTAACAAAACATATATAAAACATAAACATTCCTTATTATCACTAAACATTAGTTACATATGAGTGTGTCCTATTGTTTTTTTTTTTTACAGACAAATGTTAGTTGTTAGTAATTAGAAGGACAATAATGTAATTAAAATTGTGATGGATACCTGACACCCTCGGCCCAACCCGCGAAAGGTTCTTTGATAGTGCTGGTGACGATTGTAGGACGTAAAATAACAACGGATAGGTTTCCTTTTAATTGTTCAACCAGCATCTCTGCAACTGCCTTTGTAAACACATATGTGTTTGGCCATCCATACACCATTGCCCTGATCATAATAATTAGTGCCAAAATCAGAAAAGTTAAATTTATAAACAAATTGTTTCAAAAAATAATTATTGATGGATTTTATATTTCTTCACTCTAGATTTTTATTGCTAATTTAATTTGTACATATAAAAATAGGCCAACTAGTATGTGTTGATGGATTTTATATAGTAATTTATATAGTAATTTAATTTGAGTAGGGGTAATGTGTGTGCGTAAATTAGTATGTGTTTATTTCGAAGGAGATAAAATACTAAAAATCCAACTTATTAAGTCTCTGATTAGAATTCTGTCAAAAAAAAGTCTCTGATTAGAAGTTGATGAAATACTAAAAATGTATTAATTATTTCGTCTACAGGAAGCAAAATAAACTTTTTCAAGTGAATAGGAATTAATCATGTGTTTAATCTTCTTTATTGGATCATCATAGCTGAGGGACCAAGGGTTTGGCCAAAACTCCCAACAACCTAACTTCCAACCAACTTCGCCATGTATTAGTTAATACCATTTAATTTCAACAAAACAAAGTTAGTACTACCATTCAATTTAATGATAATTATTAAATGTACAAGCAAAAAAGGACAAAATCTTTAGTCCAAAATATAAACAAAATTTGAAAATTCTATTCTATTAAATGTTTTTATTCTAAGACTACCTTCAATAAAATTTAGTGTGCACAATCTGTAAAGCCTAAATCAACTGGCACGTCCTGAAATTGTTAGGCTGAATATCGTCTCGAGTTCAAACTCGAGACTTCGCAGTTGTATGTGGGTTTCAATTCAAGTGACACTTACCACTGATTCTAAAAAAGTGGACCTTGTGACGGAAAAAAAATTATTTTTCATGCAATTCACTTTTAACCAAATTCAGAGACTAAAATTAAAACTCACAAAAATATGTCATAATCAATAAGATTGGATAAAAAAAATTCACTAAAAAGAATATGAATAAGGATTTTTATGGATTCTTATTTGGATAGTTTGGATAAAAATTCTTCTGTGTGTATATATTCACTTGCAATTTTTAGTGCATGTTTAATTTCACTTTTAGGAGAGCTAAAAGTGATTCTAGAGACATAAAATTGATTAAGACATATTTTTATATTTTTGAACAAAATTGATTTTGCCTCCAAAATGTTCTAATTTGAAGCTAAGATTTATAATTTTTGCCTCCATTGTTCAACTTACTTTAATGTGAATATCTCTAAACACAAACCATTTTACATTTAGCTCACTTTTAAATGAAATCAATTTACAAAATCTTTTAAAATCAATTTTCACCAATGTAGAGTCGAACTTTAGTAAGTTTGAAAACTATGTCACCGCAAAAGCTAAAAATCAAGATGTGTTTGATTATGGGGTGACAATAATTGATTTTAAATGAATCAGTTTTGAAAAGTTGATTTTGAATAATAGTGGGTTCAATGTAAATTAAATCATTTATGTTAAGATGAATTCACGTAAAAGTAAATTAATTAATTTTGCTTATCGCTTTGCCAACTTGAGTTTAGAGAAAAAAAATTAATTTTGGAAAGAAAATTACAAATCATATAGCTCCAACTTGAGTTTGGAAACAAAAGCTACAAATCAATTTTTGGCTGTCCTATAATCACTTTGATCACATTCTCTTGCTTATCACATAAGCTATGTTTCCTTATTCATATTCTCTTGCTATTGCTTATAATTAAATTACCATACATACATTGATCACACATTCTCTTGAAGATCACTTAGGTGAATATTGCTTATTTAGCATATAAATAAAAAAAGTAAATCTAACATTATATTGGGTAGAGACCAGAGACAAGTTAAAACTTAAAACAGAACAGGACACAATACTCTTTTGGTACACTCATTCGATATCTCTTAACTCGCTAACTGAGCTACCTACTTATGATTCTGTTTTATAGTATTTGTTTCACTAAAAAGGGTAAAGATCAGAAAGTACAGTTACATTCCATACTTGGGTCAGAGACAATTTTATACTGGGCTTCTAGTGGGCCACTAATA
The DNA here is from genome assembly GCA_039519185.1 of Astragalus membranaceus. NCBI lineage: Eukaryota > Viridiplantae > Streptophyta > Magnoliopsida > Fabales > Fabaceae > Astragalus > Astragalus membranaceus. The sequence goes on along the minus strand of CM076846.1, from coordinate 213,678,590 downwards.
AAAGCTACTGTATAACCAACAAAGTTTGTAAAGATCAATTATTATAAGTCATTCATGTCCCAAAATCAAATCACCTTAACTTATAATCTCATAATAGTAGGGACCGCGTTGTACGTTGAAATATATACTTTTGAGGCATTATTGACCTGCAGGTTCGTTTCAGTAGTAAGTGGGCTTGAAGTCCACCCTAAAGTTTTAGGTTCGAATATTGGGTGTGACAAAGATTTTGTTGGGATAGGGTGTGGGGAAGAACCACATGAACCAACAAAACCGAGTATACACGTAACCAGCCAAATTCTCCGACTGCGTACCAATAACACGGTACAAAAAAATATATGAAAAGAAAGAAAAAAAGATAACTTGAGATTTATACAAACCTGGTAATTCCCAAATCCTTCATGGCCATTTTAATTTCATGAGGTGTGGCTCCTTGTTCATGTAGCTCATTCAATTTGTCAGATATTATTTTCTTTTCTTCATTGATGTCTAATCCAGTTACACCATTTAGTGAATCACCAAAGTGATATGGGCTTTCAAGAATCAGTCCACTTTTTTCTCCACATACATAAGCTGCAATTAATGTGTAATAAATATTATGCTAATACATACTCAGATTAAGACTTTGAGTCTAATACTGAGACCTTCTTTGATTATCTTGTTTAATTGAAAAAAAGAGTGTTTGATAAGCAATCCTTATCAATTATCACATCATTTCGCTTGCTCCTTTTTCATTATTTTTTTTTCAAATTTAAAATAAAGATAAAAACTTATTCTTTTATGTTATTTTATATTTGTCAGTTAGTTAGTTAAATATACAATTAATTTTATCAAACACTTTATATTAGCTGTTAATTTGTTTAGCTAAATTTTTATAGGTTATTTTTACCACCTAATTAATTAATACTAACCTGTTGATACATGAACAAGCACTTTGAGTTTGACGCAGTCTTTGGCAAAGATCATGACATGCTTAGCTCCAAAAGTGTTTAAATCCAAAGCAATGTCATACCTGAAGTTTCAAGGGAGAAAAGTAAAATTAGTAAATTAGTAAAAATGATTGTATATATTAAATTAGTAAAAATATTCCATGATTTTTTAATTACTAACCTTTCATCAAAATTAGTTGTTGCTGCTAAATTAACAATAACATCTGTTTGATTGCAAATATCTTCCCTTAAAATGGAATCCTTTAAACCCAAGTCTTCATAAGTAATATCTCCAGGCACTAAAGTCAACTTTTCCGAAATAAAGGACTTAAAATTTGCACCCAATTTTTCCCTCAGTGAATTAAACAAGTCCTTTGCTAAGATCTAAATTAATGCCAAAAATATACATTAAGCATGTATTAGCTTATAATATATTAATTAATATGGGTGAAATAAATTTTAATAATTAATATAAATTAATAAATTAAATTGTTGCTTTTACCTCATTTTGCAAGCGACAAGAGGCAGATTTCTCATCCGAGGCTCTTAAAAGAAGAAAAAGCTTCTTAACATTTGGTTGAACTCTCAATACCTTCTCCAAAAATACTGCAAAGTCATCACCAGGTTAGAGAGAGAGAGAGGAGAAGAGAAAGAAAGGGGAAAGAGAGAGCATACTTTTTGCTAGAAAGCCAGTGGCTCCAATAATTAGAATGGTTTTGTCCTCAAGAAAGTGGAGTACACTTCCTACCTCCATTTTAGAAAATGTACGAGAGAAGAAGAAAGGAATAAATCAAAGTAGCTTCTAATGGTGTGGATGGAAAAAGCTAATGTCACATATTTCACATTTATAAGCACACACAAAAAAAAGAAAATCATAGAGCAATAATGAAACGACTTGTGTGTAAGGCTGTAACCTAGCTTTTTTGATAGTGAAGTGAAGCCTTTTTGTTTTTTTTTTTACTTCCTTGTAAGTATTTTGTTTTTTACGGAAGTATTTTCTTTTGATATACATTAGATATAGAAGGTCTCCCTATTAACGGTTGCATTAGCAATTTCAGCAACACAAGAACGCCTATTCCTAGATTCGAACTCGGGTGTATTCGTTGGATAGTCTATGTAAGCGTTGTTTTTATTTGTCATTTCGTCTAAGTTGACTAAATAAACATTAGTTATAGAAATCCTTTGTAGTAGAAAAATATTCTCAATTTCATACATAGTGAATCTTTGCATAGAATTGTTTATGTCAATAGAATTGATTCTAATTTAAAATTGATAGTAATAATTGTAGCTTTGGCCTCAAAATATTATTTTTATTTTTAATTAAATTTATTGTTCAACTCAATTATACGTGAATGTATCCAAAAGTAAATATAAACTATTTTACTTTCAGATGCACGATTGTAGAGAAGCAAATTGTTGTAGCTTCTCGCTAGACATAGGTATCTAACAGAATGATATTCTCTACAATCATTTAAGATCTACGGGATCCTCTTCATTTATTGGACAGTTTCAGTAGGAGGGAGATAGACACATCAAATAAAATAATATTATTTTATTCCATTAGTCTATCTCTCTCCTACTGGAACTGTCCAGTAACCGGATCGAGAGGACCCGAACCCCCTAAATTTAGGCAAAAAAAGTGCTTATATCTCTCTCTCTCTCCACCTTTTGTTTTATTAACATTTTGATTGTTGCCAAAAATAATTAGACAAAATTTAAGACGCTGCATCACATATGACCGCAAGGGATTGTGATCCATATCACTTTTAATCAGAATCAATTTTTTTTAGAATCATGATTTAAAATCAATTTTCGAAATGTAAAAAAAAATACAATCATTTGTGGACGTTTGTTTTTTGCATTCAAACCTATGGGGGAATTTTTTTTTTCCGGACCATTGCCTAGCTAGCCACAGATGTTCCAATATTTTCAACGAAAGACTAAACTCCACTCGTGTTTAAGATTAAATTTCACACTGGCCAATACTAAGTTTATCCACTGCGAGAATCGAACCGGAGATTATCGGGTCGACCTCCTGTCTCAGAATAAATTATGCCACTAGACCAAAAGTGTTACTTCCATGTTGGAATCATTTGAACGCAGAAGTTACTACTTAATTAGCTTCAATATCAACGCAAGACTAAAAATCTCAGAAGAAGGTGAATGAATGAATGAGTGGGTAAGGAATAGGTACCGACACGTAACTATCATTCAACTAAACGCCCAGCCACTGCCATATGCATGGCATAGTGACATACTATGCTACCCCATAATACAAGTCAGAAACAGTGACAATGCTGGAAATCAGTAAAGTGCATATTTCGATAATAGTTGTTGGTGGACTATATAATGCCACGATTGATTGCTAACAGTGAAATATATTAATGTAGTGTTCAAAAGTTTAGATTAAGTAGGTAGTACGTCGCATGCAAAAAATTAGGTAGTAGGCGCCAATTATAACGGCATCCATCTCCAATCCTACCTGCACTGAGCACTCTATTTCTAACATTCAATGTCTAATATTCAATGTCATATTTCTTTTAACACTATTTTAGGGAGCTTTAAGACGCAGCATAAGATGCATGACTGATTAAATAAGTCTCTTATGAATGAATTACTAAAATCGACAATAGAATATAATATAAAACTTTATTAATGATTGAAATTTAATATTTATTAATTCAATATTAACCACTCACAATATTTTTTACAATATTTTACGGTCAATTATAATAGTATAGGGGTGAGAACCTTAATTGACGTCTCACCATACATCCATGTAAAAGTTCTCTTTAATTTTTGCTCTAAAGGTTAAACATAAAGTTGATTTTTTTTTAAAAAAAAGGGTAATTTCTCCTATCAGAGGAGCCTTATTGGTGTCATTTCTTTTTTTCAAAATAATTATTATTTTCAAATATTCAAACTAATTAAATACCACAATCGATGGGATCCAGTTCCCTCAACTCTCGCCTTTGGAAAATTCTTGGCTCACCGCAAAATTTAGCATGGCTATGATTGAGGGTGTGGTTATGTCGTCCGATGGTAACAAGAGCCCACAATCGTTGGGATCCAGTTCCCTCAACTCTCGCCTTTTTGGGATTTGATGAAGGTTGAAGTTGGGATTCTTTTTCATGAATTCTTTCACTAGTAGAAAAAATAGATTCTATAACAGGTGTTTATATCGGTTACTTTTGAACTTATGTTAATAGTGAGGCGGTGGTATTTTTGAAATTAAATAAATACCTTTTACATCGGATACTGTTCTAACTGATATAGAAACTAGACTTTTCACACTGGTTACATTTCAGCCGATGTAAAAAAAATGAAGCGGTGGTATTTTTGTCATTATTGAGAACTCCTTACATCACTTGATTTTTAAACAATGTAAAAAGTTTCTGAAACGAAGTTAAGAAAAACGCTAACCAGCAAGAAAAAGCGGTACAAACTCTTGTTCCTTCTAAATCGGGTACTTTTAACATCGGTTCTTAGTAGGACCGATGTAAAAAATGTTTTTTGACATTGGCTGATAACCCGATGTAAAACGTTTTGACTTTTAACATCGCCTTAATCAACAACGGATGCGGAATCGATGTTAAAACTGATATTTAACAGATGTAAAAAGCCTAAATTGTAGTAGTGTTTGTAAATGCCAAACTACACAGGAGCTTCAGTTCTTATTTTCTTACTCTCATCCCCAAGGCCCGTAGCCCATCTGACCTTAGAAATTCCAGGCTTATCTCTCTCCTTAAGTGTTTGTATACATTGGTGGCAAATGTTCTAGCAGTTAGACTAACCTCGGTGATGAACTCACTTATCTTTCCAATGCAATCTATATACTTTCCTCAAGGGGAGGCAACTTGTCGATGGTGTAGCGGTAGTCAACGAGGTTATGGACTTTGAAAAGAGAAGGAAAAGGCTTATGATTCTGTCAGTTGGGGCTTCTTAGATTACATGCTAGGCCGTTTAAGTTTCTCAAAGACCTGGAGGATGTGGATCTGGGCGTGTGTGTTCTCGGGGAGTCTTTCAGTGCTTGTCAATGGGAGTCCGACGGAAGAGATCAACATACAACGTGGACTGAAACAAGGTGACCCATTGGCGCCATTCCTCTTTCTATTGGTGGCTGAGGGACTTAATGGCCTTGTCAGGAGTGCCTTGTCATTGTTTTTTTTAGGGTTTCAAGTGGGGTCCTCGGGATTTACAGTGTCCCATCTTCAATATGCAGATGATACCCCCTTCATAAGAGAGCCTATTGTTGGGAACATGTGGTCAATGAAGTCGATCTTTAGGTCCTTTGAACTAGTGTCCAGCCTCAAGGTGAATTTCTCAAAAAAGCAGTCTCATTCGGGTGAATGTGGGCAACGAGTTCTTGGCTATTGCGGAAGGCTTTCTCCATTGCAAAGTGGCTTCATTGCCGTTTAAGTATCTTGGCCTCTCGGCCAGTGGGAATCCACGCAGAGTAACTACCTGGGCGCCTCTTTTGAACAGTTTGCGGAGTAGGTTGGCTTCTTAGAAATATAGGTATGGTAGTCTTGGTGGTAGGATTATCATACTTAATTCTTTCCTAAGCAGCATCTGTATCTTCTTCTTGTCATTCATGAAGATGCCTAATAAGGTGTGGAAGTCGATCGTCTGCATCCAATGGGATTTCCTTAGGGGGGGGGGGGGGGCAAAGGGAGTGAGGAAAATTGCTTGGGTTAAATGGTCAGAAGTGTGTAAGCCAGAATCTGAAGGAGGCCTTGGGGTGACGAACTTAAATCTGTTTAACTTGAGTTTGTTAGTGAAATGGAGGGGGAGGCTTTTGAACGGTAAATCATATTTTTGGAAGGACGTCCTCCTTGCCAAATATGGGGCGCGTTCAAGGGGGCAAGAGAACTTTATTCGGTGTGGGGCCTCGCCCAAAGTTTCCCTGTGGTGGCGGGACATATGTAGACTTGGGAGTTTAGGGGACAGCGGGACTGATTGGTTTCAGGAGTCACTTGTGCGGAAGGTGGGTGATGGGAACTCCACTTCCTTCTGGCATGATACGTGGGTGGGAACATATCCCGTCTGTACTGTTTTTCCAAGGTTCTTTTCAATATCTAACCAGAAGGATTCTAGTGTAAGGGAGATAGTAAGATGGGTCACTAGAGTGGGGTCTGCATTGGAGGAGGGATTTTTTTGTCTGGGAGGAGGGCTTGTTAGATGAACTCTTACTTAGCCTTCCACATCTCATTCCTTCTCTAGAATCGGATGTGTGACTTTGGAGGAGGCAGTTCGACGGTATTTACTCTGTTAAATCGGCCTATTCCTTCTTATTAGCTGACCCCAGTTGGGTCTCCAACCTTTCGGTTCACCAGATATTGGTGTTTCGTCCTCTCTGGAAAAACTTCGCTCCCTCTAAGACAACTTCCTTCTCATGGCAATTGATTCTTGATAGGATCCACTCTAGGGAGAATCTGTTTGTGATGAGGGTTATTAATGATGTCAGTGCTACATGTGTCCCTTGTGCTGGGTATCATGAGTCTTCTTTACACGTATTCCTCACTTGTGATTTTTCCCTCTCGATTTGGTATGTAATTGCAAAATGGGTGGGGTGGTTTGGGATGTACCTTGTGATCTCTCTCAACTTTTCCTTCTTTTATGCTCTTTTGGTTATGGGGCGAAGTGCAAGCAGCAGTTGACTTTGATCTGGCATGCAGTTATCTGGGAGGAGGGCTTGTTAGATGAACTCTTACTTAGCCTTCCACATCTCATTCCTTCTCTAGAATCGGATGTGTGACTTTGGAGGAGGCAGGTCGACGGTATTTACTCTGTTAAATCGGCCTATTAAACTTCGCTCCCTCTAAGACAACTTCCTTCTCATGGCAATTGATTCTTGATAGGATCCACTCTAGGGAGAATCTTTTTGTGATGAGGGTTTTTAATGATGTCAGTGCTACATGCGTCCCTTGTGCTGGGTATCATGAGTCTTCTTTACACGTATTCCTCACTTGTGATTTTTCCCTCTCGAGGTTTGGGCTGGGGTGAGAACCTTAATTGATTCTTTACACGTCTTCTTTACACGTATGTAATTGCAAAATGGGTGGGGTGGTTTGGGCTGTACCTTGTGATCTTTCTCAACTTTTCCTTCTTTTATGATCTTTTGGTTATGGGGCCAAGTGCAAGCAGCAGTTGGCTTTGATCTGGCATGCAGTTATCTGCGTCCTTTGGGAGGAGCAGAACAACTATATACTTGCAGTTACGCCAGCCGATGGTGTCCGGGCTCTAGAGAGGATTAAAGTTTTGTCTTGGAGATGATTTCTAGCGAGATGCGGAGTTTCTCCTTGGCTTTACTATGAGTGGTGGGCAGAGATTTTTTGTGTATTTCAAAGTAGTTATCTTCGTTAGTTGTTTCTGTTTTTTCGGTTTTTCTCTGTATTCTGAATAGTTTATATGGGTTCGGGTACTTCTTGTACCACTATATTTTAATAATATATGTTTGTCATTCAAAAAAAAAAATATAGCCGCCACCTTTGCTAAACTATGGACAACCATATCTGCATCCCTCCTAGCAAACTCCACAGTAAAGGTTTTTACTACTATAAGATAAAAGAGTTTTACAAAAGGTAATAACGGTTTCAAATTCTGTATTGTCAAATGAGCAGCTGTTGAATCCATCTACAACCAGTTTGCAATCCAACTCAAAAATTACATTATTGAACCTAATATCTTTTATCCACTCCGGTGCAACTGCCAATCCATAAGCTTCAATCCAACTTCACATCCCGTATCGGCTGGACCCTAAATGCCACAATTTTATAAAATAGTACGGGGTATTATATTTTTAAAATGTGGTAGCCCAACATCAACTTTTAATAATTTTTTGTTTGTTTTAATTTCAGTTAGCCTGTGGAACTTTTTTTTTTGACAAAGATTAGCCTGTGGAACTTTATTTAGTGTGTTTTTAGGTACTTTACGGTCCAAAAAAATTTTAGGTGTTCAAAAACATGAAGTTCGTTCCTCAATAAGTGGTTTGATGGAAAAAATTAAATTTGTAACAAAATATGTAAACTATGACGCTAAGTAGTGTGTTTTGAGGGTACTTTAGCGTTTGAAAAAAATTTAACTGTTCAAATATGCGAAGCTAGATCCTCAATAACCGGTTTGGAGAAAAAAAATTAAATTTTGTGACAAAATATGCAAATGGCGGCACTAAGCAGTGTATTTTAGAGTTTGAAAAAAAAATTAGTGGTTCAAATATGCCAAGTTCAATCCTCAATAATCGGTTTAGGCAAAAAAAATTAATTTTGTGATAATATATAAAGTGCGACGCTTATTAGTGTTTTTTTGGGTACTTTAGTGTTTGAAAAACATTTAGCTGTGTAAATATGTCAAGTTTGGCATCAAAAAGACGGGGTAATACTCCAATTTGGTCTACCACAAGGTAAACTCCAATTTGGTTTATATATTTTATCACGAAATTTATCTTTTTTGACCTAATAAACCGGTTATTGAGAATCGAACTTGACATGTTTGAATAGCTAAAACATGTTCCAAACACTTAAAAAAACCCAAAATCACATTGATAAGCGTCGCACTTTATATATTTTATCACGAAATTAATTTATTTTTTTCCTAAATCGAATTATTGGCAACCGTAACACCTTAAATTTATTAGTTGTCTAAAGCTAAGGTCTATACATGATAAGCAATAATTGTAGAAATTTTTAAAACTTGAATTACAACCCAAGTTAACCAATCAGGTCTAAAATATCAACTGCATTTAGAGCTTATAAATGTAGCTAAATCTGAACTTGAATAAACATTACAATAAAAGAAATTATAATGTTAATTTGTACATGACTAAAATATAACGACAACTTCAAGACCAAAGTTGGACATTAGAGTCTTCCATTGTCGCTCATATATACTTGCTAATCTGAAAAATTTCAGCAACACACCCCTGTGAGATATAAAATCTCAGTGAGCCCTTTGCGGACCCCTAACAGCTTCTATCTTCAATACATCACATAACACATATATGCATTCAATTTCAAAATCATATGCAACAAAATTCTTTAAAACATTTTTGTAATTGAATAATGTGTTCTTAATATCCTTATTCATAGGGGTCCTTGGCACTTTCGGACCAACATCTGTTTCACTGGATTCAGTAAGAATTATATCATTTACCCTAGACCAGTCGTGTGTTATCTTACTGCTGTTTACATCAACCTTTAATCACGATTGTATTCAGGGAGTTTACATTAATCTTTCCCCATTGAATCACCTTTGTATTCAAAAAGGATATTAAAAAAAAAACATTTTTTGTACAATCACCAAGTCACTGGATTCGGTCATGCGTGCCTTCACATGCCCCAGACCGACCACATACGGTATATGCGTCACTCCATACAAGTCACCTATATATTTGTCGAATCTAAGTCGTTTACTGCTGATATCACACCATTATATAATCTATTCCAGTAGTTGCAAATACAATCATACAACATAGATCATATGCACATCTCTATAGCATCAAAAATCATAGGTTACTACCTCTAATAAATCATTACCTTCTTATGATTAAGAAGCCTAATCACCCTATTACTATCATCATACACAATTAGCTTCACATAAAATCCACCTAATGGTTTAAGATTCATCTTCATTTCCATATAATCATGTGTGTATACTTAACACTACAACATAATGTTTCCTTAGTTTCAAGTAACAACCTAGCACTTATTAATCATGTAATTCAAACTTCTAATCATACAAATGTATCTTTAAATTTATATATAGTCAATCATCCATTCTACTGAATTTGGTACTTGAGTCATCAAACAATGTCAACATAATTTGAGGCTAAAGGTCATACATTCAAGCATTCCAATAAATACTTTATTTGCAGTATTTTTCAGCAAGTCTACGTCAATTTTGGTGATTTAACTAAAATACCAAATGATGTCGAAATTGAGCAAACGAAAACTCTCTGGAAATATTAGAGTGTCTTGTTTATGAATATAACTGTTGTTTTACATAATAATGGCCTAACATGTACATAGTCTCAAAAACAGGACAAAATCAGTTACTCAAATGGTAACATACTTTAGGACATGAAAACTCAGTCAAATAACATGAAGTTTATGCTCAATCTGAAGCAAACCGAGTCTAAGTTTGCAATAAAATAAAAATCATTTAAAAATGAGTTATAGAGAAAACGTTATAAGAAAAACACTGAACCTATGTCTATATGGGTTCGAAGTTATTACCTATAACTTGTAACTAATATTTCTCTAACAATACTTTCTCACACTACAAGAAAAATGTGTTTTTCCGTCGAAAAAAATCCGCCGGAATACACCAAATCCACTGGAAAAGTGATGTTTTTGGCGGATTTTTTCCGCTGGAAATCCGCCGGTAAAACGATCGCAGGTAATGTTTTGCGGCGGATTTTTTCTGTCGGTAATGGGCGTTTCCGGCGGTTTTTTAAAAAAAAAATTGAAAAATCCGCCGAAAATGCACATTACCGGCGGATTTTTTTATTTATTTTTTTTAAAAAATTTAATTTTTTTAAAATTGTTTCAAATTTAAAATTTAATATGTAATTTAATAAGAAGTAAGAAAAATGAAAATGAAGTGGAATATGAGAAAAAATGATATAGAATAGAACGAGAAGGAGTAAAGGAATGAGAATGAAGATGTAAGAGTGAATAAAAAGGAAAGAGAGTATGAGAAGAAATAATATTGGAGAGAATAAAAATGAACAAGTAAGAAGGAATAAGAATGAAGGAGAGTATGAAAAGTAATAATATAGGAGAGAATAAGAATGAAGAAGTAAGAAGGAATAAGAATGAATGAATGAGAAGGAAGAAGAAAGAGGAAATATAGAAGAGATATGTAGAGAAATTTATGGAGATCGGAGAGTATGAGAAAGAAGAAGAAAGATAAGATAAGATAGGGAAAGTGTAGAAAAGAATGATAATGAAATAAAGAGTGAAATGAGAGAATGAGAAGAGTGTAGGAGAAAGTTTTATTTATAGGCATTTTCGAACGGTTACGATGGATTTACTGGCGGTTTTCTCCGTCGGAAATGTTCATTACCGGTGGATTTTTCCGTCGGAAAAATCCGCCGGTAATGAACATTTCGGGCGGATTTTTTAAAAAAAAATAAAATTTTTTTTTGAAAAATCCGCCATAAATGTGCATTACGTGTGGAATTTTCCGGCGAAAAAATCTGCCGGTAATGCACATTTCCGGCGGATTTTTTTCTAAGAAAAAATAATAATAATTTTAAAAATCCACCGGAAATGCGTATTACCGGCGGATTTTTTCGCAAGTAATTTCCGACGGATATTTTCCGCCGGTAATGCACCTTTGCGACGGATTTTTTTTTTAAAAAAAATTAATTTTTTATTTTAAAATCCGCCGAAAAGGTTATTTTTTCCGCCGGAAATGCCAAATTTCCGCTGGAACCGTACCGGCGGAAAAAATCCGCTGGAAAAGCGCGTTTTTCTTGTAGTGTCAAAACTAGTATTGAGTCTAGTTTATGGTGAAACAAACACCATGCACATATAATCAATCTCTTTGGAAGTCACAATCAATAGAAAACTAAACATATATCCATACGGGTTTAGAACAATTAAGCATGTTGCAAGCAAACATTTGGCCATGATTCAACACTAATATAATCAAAATTTCACTTTAATTGAAGAGAAATAATATGACTTAATGAAATGTCTAATGAGGGTCTCATTGATTGCCCTAGCTAGACTCCAAACAAGTGAAGAACTCACCTCAACTTAGAAGCAATGTGAAATTCGCTGATTTCTGACGGACAAAGCTTTTACTCTTGCCCCAATCTTCAAGCTCCATTGTTCCCCCAAAGGTGACTCCCTAGCCTTTGATTCCTTTTCCTATTTCACTACAAGAAATTCGCTGATTTCTGATGGACAAATCCGTCACAAATCAAGAAAAATCCGTCGCAAATGTTCATTTCTGACGGACTTTTTGACGGACAAAATTCTGTCGCAAAATGGTTCGTCGCAAACACTTTCTGACGGATTTTTCCGTTGCAAATCATTCCTTCGCAAACTCGTCACAATTCCCTCGCAAAGTACCGTCGCAAACTCCGTCTCAAATTCGCCGCAAATCCGTGGGAAATCAATTAAAATACTATAATTTTCCGTCGCAAAATTCGTCGCAAATTATAATTACACACGAAGATTCGGTCACAAATTCCGTCAGTACACATTGATAATTCATTCCTACATTATTTGTCATTTTACCTAACCATTCCTATTTGCAATATAACTTCCCTGCCAATTCAATTCAGTCCACCAATTCAATCCAAACTAAATAAATTCAACTTATCCCAATCAAAAAACAATGCCAAATAAATCAACATGCAGCTTAATATAGTTCAATTCATAAACTATTTAATCCACCAATTCATTGAAAGACTAAAAGATTCAAAAAGCCTTATTTCCTACAATGCCAAATATATCAACATGCAACCTAACATAGTTAAATTCCAGTCATATGCCAATAAGAAACACACAATCATTACAAGCTCCAAAAACATGAAATTCACCAATAAGCAACCTAACATAGTTCAATTTCAGCCTAACTATTTAATCCACCAGTTCCATGCATGCATGTTGATTTAATAGTTACATAAACTCAAAAAATTTGGACGAAGCATCTTCAAGTCCAGCTCCGAACATTATACCTAATAAATCAAAAACAAATAATGATAAGAATATAGTATAATTCACAAAACTACGATATTTTGCACATTAATTAAAAATTTAAATATGTTTTTTGCACATTAATTAAGTTTTTTAGCACGAAATCGGTTACATACCCACCTCTCCAGGCTCTAATGCCACTAGATATATTTTGTAAACAACATAAAACTAGCCCCAATATATACTACAAAATCAATTATATGCTCCTGAATGATGTGTTGAAATTTGAAAACTCCTAAAAGAGGGAATTGGAAACCATGTTTAATTATTGGCAGCAACTAGCAAGTCCAAGTTACATACCCACCTCTCCTAACTCTAATGCCACTAGATATATTTTGTAAGCAACATAAAACTAGCACCAATATATACTTTACAAAATCAATTATGCTTCTGAATAATGTGTTGCAAACTCATAAAAGAGGGAATTGGAAACCATATTTAATTATTAGCAGCAACTAGCAAGCCCAACACCGGCGCCGGGGAGAGCTAAGAATCTAAAGTCAACAGATTTATCAAATTTGGATGAAAATAACGAGAAGCAAGAAATGGGTCGGTGAAGGATGAAAAAACATATTTAAACCTTAATTAAAACATAAATTACCTAGATGTCGTCAATAACCCTCCGCATAGGTGCAGTCTTCGCCATCTCCACCGCCTCCATCACCTGCATCGTCGTTCCGGTCCTGCTCGGCGTCCCAATCTTGCTCGGCGGGCTGGCCCTGTTGGGCAGACTTGTCTTGCTCGGGCGACGGCCACTCAGGGGGTAGATGTCGTAGGCATCTCTGAATATTCATGTATGTCCTGGACACATATCACCCTCTTCATACGACGAGGAGGTGCATGACCAACTTTAGACTTCCCCTTACGATCATGGGGCGGTCCACTACAAAAAACTGGTCATTAGCGAGGGAGATTTCCCTCACAAAATGACCTAAATCTGTCGCTAATGGTTATTTGCGAGGGAATTAGTGACAGACTGGTTCCCTCGCTAATTCCCTCATAGCTAATGAGATTAGCGAGGGAATTTGAATCCCTCGCTAATTAGCGAGAGAATTTTCCCTCTCTAATGACTGCCTCAAAATTTGTGCACTTTTTCAAATACTGACTGACACGTGTCAAGTGCTGAATGACTTATTTTTTTTATATATTATTAATGTTTTTTTATATATTTATTATTTGTGGTTGTGGTGGTGGTGGTGGTGGAGAGGAAGAAGGTGAAGAGGAGAAGAGGGTGGTGGTGGTGTCGTGGGTGGTGGTGGTGGTGGTGTGGTGAAAAAAGGTGGAGAGAAGAAGAGGGAAAGGGGAAATCGTAAGAGAGAGAGAGAGGGAGGAGAGGAAGAGGAGCTCCGGTGGTGGTGGTGGTGGTGGAAGGTGGAGTGAAGAAGAGAGAAAGAGGAAAGAAATTTGTAGGTGGAGAGAGGAGAGGAAGTGGAGAGGAGTTTATGGTGGTGGTGGATGTTATGGGAAGGTGGGAGAGAAGAAGAGAGAAGAGTGAAGAGTGTGAGGAGAGTAGGAGAGAAGAGTGTGTGTGAGAGGATAAATAAGTTGAAAAGTCAAAAAATTAGCGAGGGACTGAAAATCCCGTCTCTAATCACCTGCACGGAACCCTATGATCTGAAAACTGTCAGAAATTAGCGAGGGACACAAAATTCCGTCCCTAATTAGCGAGGGACACAAAATTCCGTCGCTAATGACTGAATTAGCGAGGGACTAAAAATTCCCTCGCTAATTCCCTCGCTAATCAGCTTTTTTTTTTGTAGTACTAGGTGACGACGAATCATCTCCACCTGATGTCATGCTGCATAGGAAACTAAACATAAACATAAACAATTCAAAAACACAGACATTACTTCTAAAACAATTCATGAAACAATTCACACACAATTCAAACACAATTGATCAAACACAAACATCGATATAAAACATTACAAAAACACGAGGATTAACTATATATATATATATATATATATATATATATATATATATCTAATCTTCTGCCCATTCATCATCTTCATCTTCTTCATCATCTTCATCAACTGAAACCTCATCTGAGTCTTCTCCTTCCAAATTATTTGGAACCACTTCTTCGCCATAGCTTTCCAAATCACGTAAGTTAGAAATCGGTTCAACTTCATTAACTTCATTTACAGGTGACATATCATCCGTCTGATAGGGAACTTCTTCCACTGCCTCATCTGCTTCAATGCGACCCCTTGGTTTTGTCTTGATTGCGACATACCAACCTCGTTTGTCTCTTTGAGTTGATGGATAAGGAACATAGTACACTTGTCTCACATTCTGTGCCATTATAAGCTGATCAAACGTCGGATATCTTTTGTTCATTCGTATGTCCACTCTGTTATACTTTTGATCCATTTTGGTGCCTTTAGCTGACGGATCAAACCAGTCACAATAAAACAACACTACGGTTTTAGCGTAGTCTAAATTGTTGTACTGTAGTTCATAAGTGTGTTTGATCACACCGTAATAATCACCTTCACCTCCTTCATTGACCCCTTTTACATAAACTCCACTGTTAATTTTTGTTTTGCCTTCCGTCCATGAGTGGGTATGAAACTTGTAGCTATTCACGAAAAATGTGTGATACTCTTTCACATTTGTATGAGGACCATCAGATAAGTTTTTGAGGTGTTGATCGTGAGGAACACGTGATTAAGGTTGAGGAACAAGTAAGTAACTCAACACTTACTTGTTGTTTAAAGCATGCTGGAAAATTTTCATATATATGAGTAGATGCTTGTTCATCTGTTACGTCTTCAGACAACAAGAATGATCTGATCAAATTAGATAATACGTACTAAATGAGCTGACAGATATGGACAATTAATTGAATGAAAATATTGATATACATACTCAATGTATGGTTTAACTTCAGCGCAATTGTTCAATACATGAACATGAGCTGACTTGTACTCCGCATCTGTTAACCAATGAGTCGACTCCTTCCCAGAATGGCGACCAGATTGGCCGAAGACCGATAACATTAATGGGTGTCTAACACAATAATTTTGCACTTCATTCCTTTTTTTTTCTCAATGTGAAGTTGGTTAAATAATGTGAGCAAAAATGGGTTGTTTCACGGTGTAGGTATGACACACACATCGATCCTTCAACCCTCGCCTTGTTTTTCACCGATCATTTAGAATCACCCATGAATCTATAAAACAAGTTGATTAGGTGTAAAATTATATTGACCTCAAAAAAAAATGAATTAGTTCTCCAAAAGATACCTTTCAAATGGATACATCCACCTGTACTGAACAGGTCCACCAAGTATTGCTTCAAATGGATACCTTTCTATGTGCATAACATCAAGATTGTGCCTTAATAAATTATCTTTCCAATATGGGAGATCCCAAAAGATACTCCTCTTTGTCCAATTATGCACGTGTCCATATCCATCAAATCGAGAAACAAGGGGTTCATCTGTGATTTTTGGAAAATCTCTAACTCTATCCCAAACCTGGTCTGGAGTCAACTGAGGCGCCCCATCCTTTTCAACTACCTTATTCTTAAATGCGTTCTTGTTGCTTCTAAATGCATTATCGTGTGGTAAAAACGTACGATGCGATTCAAACCAAGAACTCTTACCCCCGTGTTTCAAGGTAAATGCCTTTGTATGCTCCATACAATGTGGACATGCTAATTTACCATGAGTTTGCCAACCAGACAACATGCCATAAGCAGAGAAGTCATTAATGGCCCACATCAAAGTGGCTCTCATCATAAAATTCTCCTTCTGTGCGAAATCGTAAGTCAAGACACCATTCCACAACCTCGTCAAATCATTGATTAGTGGTTCTAAATATATGTCAATGCCTGCTTTTGGTTTTCTGGGCCAGGTATCAGACAAGTCAAAAACATGTAAGGTTTAGTCCTACACATCTCTGGGGGAAGGTTGTACGGGGTTACAATAACGGGCCAGCAAGAATATGGAGAAGCCGATGCTTGGATATATGGCGTAAAACCATTGTAGCATAACCCAAGCCGTACGTTTCGTGGATCGGTGGCAAAATCAGGTTGTACCCGATCAAAGTGTTTCCATGCTTCTCCATCAGACAAATGGTGCAACACAGCCGGGACATCTATTCTCAAAATGCCACGTCATTTTCCCTGCAGTGTGCTTAGATGCAAACATTCTCTGCAACCTTTGAATTATTGGCAAGTAGAACATGTGACCTTTTGGACAACAATCGATCCTTCTAGCTTCCAATCCCAACTTAGAAACTAATCTCTTAGCCTCATAAAAAATATTTGGCAAATTTTCATTCATAGGTGTCACAGCTGACATCATATCACATATCAAGTCCATTCCCACCTTAGAAGTATTACTCAACGATTTGAGAGCTAAAAGCTTCGCACAAATCGATAACTTTGAGTTTTGTGACCCTTCAAACAGTGGCTTGTTTGCATCTAACAACAGGTTATAAAATATTTGTGCTTGCTCATTCAGAAGCTCATCCATGTTATCGTACTGCTGCTCCTCGAATGACACATTTACCCCAAGACCGTCACAAACCATGTTTCTGCATCAAGCCAATTTGTTCACCATATCTTACATCCGCAGAATTACTTGAAGCACCCCTGCAATTTTCGCCAACCAATGGGACAACATCAAACCCTTCTTCACCAATACTCATCCAAATCCAATAATTAGGCTTAAACCCAACTCTCTTCAAGTGTTCAATGACCTCTGCTGGATTCTTAATCTTTCTACATTCGCATTTGACGCACGGACATTGAATTCCCCCTTCAACTCTAAATTGTTCTTGACTCATTGCAAAAAGAACAAACTCCCACACGCCGTCTACAAAAGATTGTTTCAAAGCCACTCTTTTTGGATACAACCTATCATACATCCAAAGGCGGTGCGAAGGAGGAAATTCCATTCTGCACATTTAAAATTGCCTATATATCAGAGAGAGAACGATGGATGTCCATCGAGAGAGAGAGAGAGAGAGAGAGAGAGAGAGAGAGAGAGAGAGAGAGAGAGAGAGAGAGAGAGAGAGACATGAATTTAAATGATGGATGTCCATCTAGAGAGAACAAGACATGTCAATCTCTTAGACTACAATTCTCACACCTATTAATTGTGAAAGGAAAGTTTTAAAAAATTGCACAAGTCAACTTTATTTGAACTATGCAAACTGTTAAAGAAGTGATGCAAATTTCTAGATTTCTCTATTGAAGTCTAGATCAAAGATATTCTAGAAATTACCATTACATGTACTAAGTAAAAGAATCTAGAATATTCTATGTAAATATCAAAAGAGAAAAACCTAGAAGCTACAAGTACAAGATAAATCTAGAATATATTAGAGATGCTAATCATGTAGAATTATCTAGAACCATCCTCAAGCACCTATAAATAGGAAAGCTTGGGAGCATTTGTAATCAAGTCATTTGTGACCAATTTGAGAGCAATACAACTATTCCTTTGCTCCAAACATCACACTACTAATTCACTACTATCATCTTCCAACTATCAACTAAAGCCTTCTCTACTATCCAACTATTTACTAAACTAGCATTACTACCTCAAATATTAACAGTGGTACCAGAGCTACGTTCGGTCATATACTGGGCGTAGATAAACTATCCAACTACCAATTAAAAATCACTACCCTCACTCTACACTACTTCCATATTTTTTCTTAGCCAATGGCTAACAACACCCAATCATCATCTAATATCCAAGTCCCTCCTTTTTCCGGTGAAAACTATGATTTTTGGAGCATTAAAATGAAGACATTTTTTTGCTCCCAAGATCTATGGGAAGTTGTGGAAGAAGGATTTACTACTCCCGCAGATACTTCAACTCTTACTGCAGCTCAAAGGAAAGAGTTGAAGGAAAATAGGCAAAAAGATTCAAAGGCGCTATATTATTTGCAGCAAGCTGTGGGTGACTCTATTTTTCCGAGGATAATGGGAGCTTCTAGTGCCAAGGATGCATGGAGTACACTACAGGAGGAGTTTCAAGGAACCGCCAAGGTACGTGCCGTCAAACTCCAAAGTCTAAGGCGTAAGTTTGAATTATTAAATATGAAGGAATCTGAGACCGTAAAAGACTATTATACTAAAATAAAAGAAATTGTTTCTAAAATGAGAGCCTACGGGGAAAATATTCTCGACAAAAGAATTGTTGAGAAAATTCTAGTTTCTATTCCCTGTAAGTATGATCCAATCGTGACGACGATTGAACAAACGAAGAATCTATCAAACTTATCTGTGACAGAACTAATGGGCTCTCTTGAAGCTTATGAGCAAAGATTGAGTAGGCGTGATGATGACTCTGTAGAAAATGCCTTTCAATCTAAGCTTAAATTACGGTCTCAAAATAAAGGATACGGAGGAAACAAGAGTAGTGGAAAAAGTTCTAGAAATAGAGAGAATTCTAGAAATTTCTCAAAGAAAAATCAAGATGAGTATCCTCCATGTGGCATTTGCAAGAGGACAAATCACGCCGAGAAAGACTGTCGCTGGCGAGGAAAGCCACAATGTCGGCACTGTAAGAAATTTGGGCACGTGGAGAAGAATTGTTATAGCAAAAATAAACATCAAGCAAATTTCGTCGAAGAACGTGAGAATAACCAGAATAAACATGACAGTGAGGAACATCTTTTCTATGCCACCCAAGATTCCAACGACGACAAGAAAGGAACCTGGTACTTGGATAGCGGTTGCAGCAATCACATGGCTAAAGATGAGAGCATCTTTAAGGAAATTGATGACTCTGTCAAATCAAAGATTCGACTAGGGAATGGCACTACCGTGGAATCAAAAGGCAAAGGCACTATCATGGTGGAGACAAAGAAAGGTACACGACTCATTAGAGATGTCTTACTAGTTCCCAATCTTAAAGAAAATCTCTTGAGCATCGGTCAAATGATGGAGAAAGGCTATGTCCTTCACTTTGAAGGAGATAAATGCACAATCTATGATAACAGTAGTAAAAGGGCTGAGATAGCCCAAGTAAAGATGGAGACGAGGAACAGAAGCTTCCCGATAAATTTTAAATATACCACTAACATTGCCATGAAGGTGCAAGCTGATGATTCATGGCTATGGCATCAAATATTTGGCCACCTCAACTCGAAAGCCTTAAAGTTGTTATATCAAAAGAATATGGTAAGAGATTTACCAAGCCTAAAAGAAGATAGTGGAGCATGTGAAGGATGTCTTCTTGGAAAACAACACAAACTACCATTTTCAACGAGAAATGCATGGAGAGCTAAAGATGTGCTAGAACTCATCCACACTGACGTTTGTGGACCGATGAGGACACCATCACTCACCAACAACAGGTATTTCATCCTCTTCATCAATGACTTTTCTAGAATGACTTGGGTCTATTTCATCAAGGAAAAATCAGAAGTCTTTGGAATATTCAAGAAGTTCAAGGCCCTTGTAGAAAAGCAAAGTGGCAAACACATAAAGAGGCTTAGGAGTGATCGCGACAAAGAGTACAACTCCCATGAGTTTGATAAATTCTGTGAGGATGAAGGCATTGAAAAACAACTCACAGTCGCATATTCTCCTCAACAAAATGGAGTATCTGAAAGAAGAAACCGCACGGTCATGGAGATGGCTAGATCGATGCTAAAGGATAAAGGACTACCAAACACTTTTTGGGCTGAAGCGGTTTATACTGCAGTCTACATTATCAATAGATGTCCAACTCAAGCAGTCCAAGACAAGACTCCCGTTGAAGCTTGGAGTGGGCAAAAACCTTCTCCCAAACATTTAAGGGTCTTTGGATCAATCTGCTACATTCACGTCCCAGACCAAAAGAGGCATAAGTTAGAAGACAAAACGATTCGAGGCATCTTCTTGGGATACAGTACACAATCAAAAGGCCATCGAGTCTACAACTTACAAACAAAGAAGCTCATCATTAGTCGAGATGTCGAAGTTGATGAAGCTGTTGCTTGGAATTGGGATAAAGAAAAAATTGAGAGAAGCAACATTTCCCTTCTAGTACAGCAACCTCAAGAAGAAGTTGAAGAAGTAACAGAAGATCCAGGCATGCCTTCTTCGTCTTCTCTTCAACAAGATTCCTCACCAAAATCTACTCCGAGGCGAGTAAGATCTCTGGCGGATATATATGAAACTTGCAATTTGGCCATACTTGAGCCTGAAAACTATGAAATAGCATCAAAACAAGAAGTATGGGTCAAAGCAATGGAGGAGGAGATTAAATCAATTGAGAAAAACAAAACATGGGAGCTAGTAGACTATCCAAAAGATAAAGATATCATAGGAGTCAAATGGGTTTATAAGACAAAGCTTAACCCTGATGGCTCAATACAAAAACACAAGGCTAGGCTTGTAGCAAAGGGCTACTCTCAGCAACCTGGAGTTGACTACAATGAGACATTTGCTCCAGTTGCTCGTCTAGACACTATAAGAGCTTTAATAGCTCTTGCAGCACAAAAAGAGTGGAGCATCTATCAACTAGATGTCAAGTCTGCATTTCTAAATGGAGTGCTAGAAGAAGAGATTTATATTGAGCAACCACAGGGCTTCGTCAGCAAAGGAAATGAAGATAAAGTACTGAGACTAAGAAAAGCTTTATATGGTCTCAAGCAAGCTCCTCGAGCATGGTACAGCCGAATTGATCAATACTTCATCAATCAAGGATTCAAGAGGAGCAAGAGTGAGCCAACATTATATGTCAAGACCCAAGGTCAGCAGGATACTCTCATTGTCTCCTTGTATGTAGATGATCTAATCTACACAGGAAACAACACGAAGATGATCGCTAATTTCAAAGAAGACATGATGAAGAGATTCGAGATGACAGATCTTGGCTTGATGAACTACTTCCTCGGCATAGAAGTAAAACAACAAAAAGAAGGAATATTCATCTGTCAAAAGAAATATACCGAAGCACTATTAAAGAAATTCAACATGAACGAATGCAAGCCAGTAGCTACTCCGCTCGTGACAAATGAGAAGTTACAAAAAGAAGACGGAGCACCAGAAGCTGATGCACCGCGCTATAGAAGTTTGATAGGGAGCTTATTATATCTCACTGCTACACGCCCAGACATCATGTATGCCACAAGTCTTTTATCAAGATTTATGCAGTAGCCGAGCCAAATTCACTATGGAGCAGGAAAAAGAATTTTAAGATACCTTCAAGGAACAAAGGAGTTTGGTATATGGTACAGAGCCACGACCAACTCAAGATTGCTTGGCTAAACCGACAGTGATTGGGCAGGTTCTATTGATGACATGAAAAGTACATCAGGCTATGTCTTCTCACTAGGATCAGGATTTTTCTCATGGGGATCTAAGAAGCAAGCAACAGTTGCGCAATCAACAACAGAGGCTGAGTACGTGGCAGCAGCTGAAGCAACAAGTCAAGCTATATGGCTTCGGAGAATACTTGAAGACATGGGTGAACAACAAGATCTCCCTACTACAATCTACTGCGACAACAAGTCAGCTATAGCAATGGCAAAGAATCCGGTTCATCATCATCGAACAAAGCACATTTCTATAAAATATCACTTTATTAGAGAAGCAAAGACAACTAAGCAGATCCATCTCGAGTACTGCACAACAGAAGATCAAGTTGCAGATATATTTACGAAGGCATTACCAAGAGTCAAGCTTGAGGAACTAAGAACAAAGCTTGGAGTTTCCGAAGTTTGCATCAAGGAGGAGTGTTAAAGAAGTGATGCAAATTTCTAGATTTCTCTATTGAAGTCTAGATCAAAGATATCTAGAAATTACCATTACATGTACTAAGTAAAAGAATCTAGAATATTCTATGTAAATATCAAAAGAGAAAAACCTAGAAGCTACAAGTACAAGATAAATCTAGAATATATTAGAGATGGTAATCATGTAGAATTATCTAGAACCATCCTCAAGCACCTATAAATAGGCAAGCTTGGGAGCATTTGTAATCAAGTCATTTGTGACCAATTTGAGAGCAATACAACTATTCATTTGCTCCAAACATCACACTACTAATTAACTACTATCATCTTCCAACTATCAACTAAAGCCTTCTCTACTATCCAACTATTTACTAAACTAGCATTACTACCTCAAATATTAACACAAACCAATACTCAATTAAAACTATGCTCAATACAAACCATTAATCAACTCAAACTATGCTCAATTCAAATCAATACTCAATGAGAAGGGTTAACTTCATTTTGAAATAAAAACAAAATCAACCACTTCTAGCAACTAAAAAGCGACATATTTAATCGAATCATATACCAAATGATTTCAAAACAACATAGTTCGAATCATACACCAAAATAAACACACAGATTACCTAAACATGATTTGATCATAATTTCTGTTTCCTTTAACCCACTACTTTTTTTAAAGCATAATCCATGAATTACTCAATTGTGACATTTGAAATACATATTAGTTTCTGCCCATTAATGAGTCCTCCATGTGATAGTTTCTGCCAAACAAACATATCCATGAATTACTCTACCTAAAATATATATCTTTCGATCCTGCACAAGCGGTGCAACTGTAACAGAATTTGGCACCTCAGGAAAACGCATCATGTCATGAAAATACAACCAAAGCATCTTCAAATAATCAAGTGCAGCTCAAGCTTATCAAAAAAAAAGTGCAATTTAAGCATAATTCAATTCCAAGAGCTAGCATGAGGTTTAAGCTAAATAGTGAACAGGTAAAAGTACTACTATTTGTATACCTGATAATTTAATTTAGAATTTCTATTTCCTTTCCCATTATCAAGTGCAGCTCAAGCATAATTGATAGTTTAGAATCTCAATGCCCAGACTAAAAGTGCATGCATGTTTAGCTCAACTTCAGAACTTTTTAAACTAAAATTATATGTATGCGAATTTTTATATATAGCAAGACAAAAAAATTGAAAAGTAATACTTTTTTGAGTTATAACTCTGTTTATTATTGTTTATTCTTGAGGACATCAAAATATAATTCAACACCAAGAGGTGGCAATTTTTGAGGACATCAAAATATAATTCAACACCAAGAGGTGGCAAAATGAGATGCAACCAGGGCCACCTATACATAATTACTTTTCCTCTTACCAAAACTTGCAGAATTTAGATTCCTATCTAAAAGGGTCTCAGATTTTGCAGTAGCATTTTGTTCCAAACTTTTTTCAATTCTGAAAACAGTTACAATTACAAGAACTTGAACTAATTTAATAGTATATGATAATATAACTATAACACCAAAACTAGCAGCCTCACCACCTCTAATAGCCCAAAAAAATCTTAAGTGTTAGGAGGTGTATGGTAAGATAGTATGGGAAAGAGTGAGAATGGTCTATTTTCAAAATTTCACTACTTGTCATTTAGGCTTCCTACTTTTAATATTTCTCTTTCTAATTCTCTAATTTTATTTCCCACGACTAACTACTTCCCTTTAATTCCCTTTCTCTTATACATTATCGTTGTCGAATATTTGGAAAACCATTTTGTTGGTATCTGGAGAGAGCGCGACCTACCGCCGCCGCTGGGGGGCTCCCTCCCCGTGGGCTTCTTCCCCCTTCCACTCTGCGTCTCCGCCTCTGCTGTCGCAATCTTCTCCACCGAGTCGTGCGATTGTTTTCTTGAATCCTGCGATTTGATTTGTTTTCGTGCGATTGTCCTGTGATTGTTGTTGATTCAGTTCGGATTTGGTTGTTGTTCTAACCTTGGGTCGCACAGTGATCTTGCTTCCTCTGTGCCGTTCATGGTCTCTGCCCCGTGGCGTTGCTGGTTTGGATCTTCCTTTTTTGTGGATCTGCGCGTTTTAATTAGGAGGTACGTGGTCTGCTTCTGTTTCACGGTGGTTTGCTGATTTGAGCGGAATGGTGGCTGGTGGATCGCTCTTGGATCCGCGATCACGACAACATCCGCCTCCGAGGCCGCTTTTTCGTCTTTTCGTCGCCGTCACTAGCTGAATGTCGCTGAGTAGCGTCATGCTTGGTTGTGTCACGGTGTTGACCGGTGGCACAACACCGCGGTGGTGGCTGGTGATCGACGACCTCGGCCAAGCTCGGTTGTGTCGCGGTGTTGGCCGGTGACACGGCTTCGCGGTGGTGGCTGGTGTTTCGACGCCGGAAGACAGGGGGTGTGCTGATTCGGTGGGTGTTGCTTTGGTGGGTTTTTCAGATTTGATTTGGTGGCTGTTGTCGCACTGCCTGGCTGCTGTTTGCAGTTCTCTCTGACGGGCTCCTCCCCTCTGCCTTCAGCTCCTGAGCCCCTTCCCTCTCCTGGCCTCCACCTCTAACCTCGATCAGATGGAGTGTGCTTAATGTGAGGATAGTGAGGTGATGCTGAGTGTTGTGGTGTGGCACTCAATTGGCGGTGGGTGGTGGTGTGTGGGGGCTTTCAGGTGTTGCCCTGCTTCGGAGTTTGGGTCCCTACATTACAGTTAGCAGTTCTCTTCGCTGGGCTCCTACCTTTGCCTTCAGCTTCTGAGCCCTTCCCAATCGTCTCTTGGCCTCCACCTCTAACCTCGATCTTTGGGAGTGTGCTTAATGTGAGGATAGTGAGGTGATTCTGGCTGTGGTGGTTTGGAGTGTGTGCTCAGTAGGCAGTGGGTGGAGGTTGTGGGGGCTATTCAGGTGTTGCCCTGCTTCCTTTTTCGGGTTGTCCTGGTCGCCTTAGAATATCTTTTATTAGAGCTCTTTGGTTGTTTATTTTAGGGGTCTTTGTTGGACTTTCTATTATTGTTCTCATTGCCAAGGATTTTGGTCTAGTCCCCCATTGTGTTTTCATGTCTTTTCTTTATTTTATTAATAAATTCGGGCTAACCTGTCTGATTGTTTAAAAAAAAAATTATTCATTATTTTCCCGCGGACAATCCTTTTTTTTGACAAGTTCCCGCGGACAATCCTATTGATAATTCGTAAGTTTTTTATTCTTTGTCATAATTTACTTTATATTTAATTTATTTACTATAGATTATATAGCTTATTACGATGTTATCAAAGCATTGAAGATGACAGGTCTTAGAAAAATTAAGCCAATATGGATGCCTCCTATATTAATTTACTCAGTATATTTGTTACGGATTGGCCCAATCCACAATAGTGAGCCCCATAAGCAAAAGCAGATCTATTAACCTAACGGATAAGATCTAGGCCCTAGATCGGACGGCTATGATTCATTAGGAACAACACACTTTTACTCTATAAATAGGCATTCAATGCAATGCTCAAGGTACACACTCTTTCCTACTCTTTACCTCTAATCAGTTCCCTAGCTGACTTGAGCGTCGGAGTGTCCCCGCAGGTACCACCTGTCCCCAGATCGGAAGCGGAGCTCGATTGATCAAGACCAACCCCTACCAACTATCTCGGATCGGACCTTGTGTCTAAGATCGGATACAGGTCCAGAGATACGGTACAGAACCCGGATCGGAAGCGGAGCTCGGTTGATCAAGACCAACCCCTACCAACTATCTCGGATCGGATCTTGTGTCTAAGATTGGATGCAGATCCAGAGATACGGTACAGAACATTGGCGACCACAGTGGGAGGATCTTGTACTCTAGTTCCTCTCCCATCTCCTTGATTGACAATGACTCCGACCTTACGTCGTAGGACTATCCTGAATGTCGCTAAAGGACCGGTCCTGCAGCAAGTGACTTCGGAAGGAGTGGTAGTCACCTTACCCTTTAGCCCGACGCATGCTCGAAGCTCGGCTACGGCTGTGGTTCATGGGAGCCCAGCTCGGAACCGACTTCCACCTCCCCCGCAGACCGTCCAGGTATCGGTCGATGCTGTCCAACAGCTCGTCCTATTCCTAAATCGGCAAGCTGAGGCCGACCAGCAATAAAGCCAACGCTACACCCAGTTAGAAGCTCAGATGGCTGAGATCCGGGCTCGTAACATCCCGGATCGGGGTTCCCCTCTGCGCAACTCTTCAAGTAGAACAACTCATGGCCGCGGGCGCCACCTATCTTCGGCTTGGAGGAGATACCATCATCGCACTCCACCTCGTTGTAGAGGAGGGCGAGGACCGGAGACTCCCCCAAGTCAGACCCCTGATGATTCCTATGGTTCTGAGGGTTCCCCTCGGCCTAGCTCGTTTCTGTTTTCCTCTTCTCCGAGGCAACGTACCAGAAGTCGAAAAAGGTCTCCGAGGCAGGAATGTCAACGCCCTAGCTCGCGGGGATCCCTCGACAAGTATGGCTACCGACGGTCTCCACCCCTTGAGAGGTCGGCAAAGCGTAAAGGACCTTTCACAGCTAAAATCGACTACTTCCCGGTGCCAAAGCACCTCGAGAAGCCGCCTGAGGGTTTGAAAATGCATGATGGGACTGGCGATCCGGATCGCCACCTCGACTACTTTGGCACGATTATGCAATACCGTAACGTTCCAGAGGAGATAAAATGTCGAACCTTTCCCCTCACTCTAGAGAAGGCGGCTCTAGACTGGTTCAGGGCTCTTAAGCCAAATATGATCTCCTCGTGGGATCAGTTAGCCAAGCTCTTTTCAGCACACTTCGCTCACTCGAAGATGAAGCCTAAATCTCGGAAGGTATTGCAGGCAATTCGGCAAGGAGAAAATGAGTTCATTCGGGACTACATAGAGAGATTCAACAGAGAAGCTGCTCAAGTCCGGAACCTCAACGACTCCTTCCGTCTTTACTTCACGGAGGCTGGTCTTCGTGAAGGAAGTCTATTTCAGATAGACGTCGGGGTCAACCAAGCAGAGTCGCTTGCCGAGTTCCTCCAGCGATCTCAAAAGTATATCGATCATGAAGAAGGGATTAACGCGGGAAGGTCACGTTTCACCTAGGTCTCGGAATGAGCCTACAGGCGTGATGTAATCCAACTTTGTAAATGTTTAACCATCTAATATATATATATATATATATATATATATATATATATATATATATATATATATATATATGGATCGACTACAATTTTCCTCACAGTGATTGGTTAGTAAAAGTGGATTCCGAGGTTGAAGGGAAAGATTTGGGATCGGTCGAACGATCGCCTTAAAGTTCCACGCTAAAACCGGAACCCGGTACACCGAGCTTGACATCGCTAGAGTTTCGGGAGCTCCACTAGGTCGTCTCTAGCTTCCTGTTCTTCAAGACGGCATTAAATTGACACCTCGAAGATCTTTGACAAGACTCGTATCTCGGGCGCTCCGAGGCTGGTGGTAGACACCCTCGCTGGTATAAACCCGGCCTTGAAGATCTTTGACAAGACTCGTATCTCGGGCGCTCCGAGGCTGGTGGTAGACACCCTCACTAGTATAAACCCGGCCTCAAGGATCTTTGACAAGACCCCGTATCTCGGGCGCTCTGAGGATGGTGGTAGACACCCTCGCTAGTATAAACCCCGGCCTCGAAGATCTTTGACAAGACCCGTATCTCGGGCGCTCTGAGGCTAGGTGGTAGACACCCTCGCTGGTATAAGCCCGGCCTCGAAGATCTTTGACAAGACCCGTATCTCGGGCGCTCCGAGGCTGGTGGCAGACACCCTCACTGGTATAAACCCGGCCTCGACGATCTTTGACACGACCCGTATCTCGAGCGCTCCGAGGCTGGTTGGAGACACCCTCGCTGGTATAAACCCGGCCTCGAAGATCTTTGACAGGACCCGTATCTCGGGCGCTCTGAGGCTGGTGGTAGACACCATCGCTGGTATAAACTCGGCATCGAAGATCTTTGACAAGACCCGTATCTCGGGAGCTCCGAGGCTGGTGGGAGACACCCTCGCTGGTATAAACCCGGCCTCGAAGATTTTTGAGAAGACCCGTATCTCGGGCGCTCCGAGGCTGGTGGCAGACACCCTCCCTAGTATAAGTCCGGCCTCGAAGAATACTGTCCTAAAGGCGACATTAAACTAACACCTCGAGTCACTCAACGGTCATCTTTGTCTCGTGAGCTCTAGCCTAGTTTCGTGGAGCTCAGACAAGGCTTACAAGTCAAGATCGCCTCACAGGCGACCCGACTTGGGGGGCAACTGTTACGGATTGGCCTAATCCACAATAGTGAGGCCCATAAGCAAAAGTAGATCCATTAACCAACAGCTAAGATCTAGGCCCTAGATCGGACGGCTCTGATTCATTAGGACAACACACTTTTACTCTATAAATAGGCATTCAATGCAATGCTCAAGGTACATGGTGTGTGGAAAACATGTGCAAGTATACACAGTCCATAACAAGTAATATAGTGTTTAGAACAGGTCGAACCCACAGGGATTGATGAACTCTTTAAAAAGTCAATATTATGTAATTTAGAGGAAAGTAACCAAATAACAAGATAGTTGATGTTGGTGAGTATCACAAGTAAGTTAGAATAAAGCAATGTGTAAGTAGTTGTAATGCAATAGAGAAAAGCTACTTGGAATGTCTTCCCCAAGTAACTCACTTATAAGTGTTTAATGCAGTTATGATGCAGTTGCACTGAATGCTGTTGCATTAGTTGTGTGCCTTTCAGTCACTTTTCTTCAGAGTTTCATTACAAGCTTCCTATGTCTAGGCTTGCTAAATAAGTTCACTCTTGTCTTTTAAAGTACCCACAGTATCAACCTATGGACTATACAATCCTATGTCTAGGACTTAGTATGGTTTTCACAAAGTTTCATTTATGTAAAACACTCATCCATATTAGTTCTCGAGTTCTTAATTGTAATCCATGTCTGCTTTTACAAATCTACTTCTTCTAAGTGATCAACCTCAAAATAAGTGTTGAAAGTATTATCAAGTAAGAAATAAAGTGCACACATCATATACTTGTATTAAACTTACTTAAAAGCTCATTAAATGGTTAGAACATTCCAACTAAGAGAGGTGTAGCTCAACATAGACATTGCAAGGTAAATATAAACAGAATAGAACATGTTTATATAATTGAAATCACAAAAGAGAAACAACAAGATAGAGTTTACACAAGTTGTAGCTCTTAGCATGAATTCGCCTAGCAATGTAATTGCATTAGCTCCTTAGCACTTTGGTAAAACTATGAAATCGAGGTAAGGAGGATTTGTCACTTCCTTCCTTTCCTTCTTACAAAATAGAACTTATCTATGTGGAGTGAAATTTTAATCTAACTTATGGATTGTGATCTATCTTCAAGTGAAGGAGTGAGGTCCTTTTATAGTCTTCAAGAGAGGTGCTTCCTTCCTTCATGTTGAAGTAACTTTGATGGCTGTATTCATGGTTACTTTACAGCAGTTGATTCCCATGTGAAGTCTTCAGTCAAGTGTATAGGGAGGTCAAATGAGATAAGAACATGTGTCCCTATGTTGATGACTCTTCAAAGCTATGTGGGATTTGTAGGCAACGAAATATGAGGTGTTCTTGCTTTAGGAGACCAAGCATGAGGTCATCAAGTGCAAGTGGATGGCAAGTGGATGTGCAAGTGGATGGCTGCAACCTCCGGTCAATGCAGTTGCAATGCAGTAGCATTGTGCTAAACCAGTGCAGTTATAAGTGCAGGATCAATGCAGGAGCATTTGATGCAGGAGCATCTAGACTGCATTGAACAAACTTATCAAACATACCACAATATATCCAAAATGGCCTATTATCAACTATAACCATGTCAAACACTCAAGTTATCACATATTACATAAAATACTATATAAACTCTTTATCTTTGCTTGAAAGAGAGCAATTTACTAAGTTTAAACATATGAATAACTCTATATAAAATAGAGTTATCACACCCCCAAACTTAAACCATTGCTTGTCCTCAAGTAATGACAAAGACAAACTAACTAATACTATAGTTTCTAGAAGATAAATCAGCTTGATATTTGGATTTTCATGAGGTGCTCTCTATGAACTTCTTTGGTCATCAATTTTTCTTGTGCCTTTATTTCTTTTCAAACTTCCAGAATTATTTACACTCTTTGTGTGTGTGTGAACCCACTGAGTTGAGATTGATTCCAAGACTAAGTGAAAACTTCCTCCTAGCCTTTGAAAAATTGGTTTATCTTTGGTCACACCAAAATATTTTTTCAAAAAAAAGGTTAGACTCACAAAATCCTCAAGTATTTGGGGAGTTTTAAACACAACCAAGGACTTGTTTGAATTTTTCCAAGCTTTTTGAGTCAATGCATTATTTTTCTGGTGTTGGTGGTTTCTTTTTGATGCAGATGCATCACTTCTTTGAAGTGTTTATGCATTGATGTTTTTCTGCATTTATTTTCTGCAGTGCAGTTGCATTGTTTCTGCACTGTTGTATTGTACTATTTTTTTCTAGCTTATATTGCCTTCCTCACTGTCCTCCAGATGTATTTATTCCTGCATGGCACAGGTGCAGCTTTTCACTGACCTCCAGATGCATTCATGCACTTTGGCACAGGTACAGTTTTGAACTATATATCCTCCAGATGCATTTATTCCTGCATGGCACAGGTACAGCTTTTCACTGACCTCCAGATGTATTCATGCACTTTGGCACAGGTATAGTTCAATTGATTCAGGTCAATATGACTTTGATCTTTGAACTTTTTACCACTCTTTTTGTAATCTTATGCATTGTTTACTCTTTTCACTTTTCAAATTCAGCCTTGGTTTTCATAAAAACACCCCCAAACTTAATTCTTTAAGCTATTCCAACTTTTTAATCAAAATTTGTTTTGACCTTAGCTCACCAAAATTTTCCCTTGCATCAGATTTGCTCTTTAAATAGCAAGGTTCTTTTCACAAACTCAGTTTTGAGGTATTTGAAAGAAAAAATAATTCTGGTTATTTTTGTGAGAAATAAGGCTTCTTTTTCTTCTCTGGCTTTTCAAAAATCCATCCATAGGTGCACCATATCTTTGTAAAAAAATTTCAAACTGATCATCTACTAAAATGTTCTTAACAATTTATAGTATTCCTCATACTTGTCCCTATTTTCTAGTGAAAATGTATCTTTGGAAAATTAGTTTCATGTATTTGGATACTACTTTGTTAAGTACATCTAATACATTCATACAAAAATATTTACTAAAAACATACATTTGCTAAAACACACATATATAACATACATAACATACTTAATATGATAAGTTCCCCCCCCCCCCCAATCTTAAGGGGTAGCAGTGTCCTCTCTGCTAGAAGTTCACAAAATACTTTGCAAATATTTGTTCAAAATATGGGGAGAGGGATTAAAAACACAACCAGGGAAGAGTTAGTAGTAAGATAACATCCAAAATATAGTAGTTAAACTGCAGAAAGCATGTAACAGATACTCATTTCTTTGCTCCACTCCTTGTCCTTGCGCTCTGCCTGGTAGGAGGAGTGTTCTTCACCTCCTGCTTCTTTTCCTTTGGCTTTGAGATTGGAGTTACTTCTACTGGTGCAGATGCACCTGATTCCTCTGGTGTTGCTGCAGGACTTGATGCAGTAGCATCAGTGGGGCCAACCTCAGAGATCTTTCTCTTTGGTGCAGGGCACATTTTTTCTTCAATGCAGATGCAATGCAGTAGCATTGCAATGCTGCTGCATCAGTTTCCTGCTTTTCCTACAAAACACTTAAAACATCAAATTGAACAAAATTAAGTAAAAATGATGGGTTGCCTCCCATTAAGCGCTTGTTTTAAGAGTCTTTTCAGCCTGACTACCTTTTTCTTTTAGAGATTTTTCAAATGAGTGGTGACCTTATCTCTCACCACATGTGCTCCATTATACTGCTTCACCCTTTTTCCATTGATTTGGAATGTGGAAATGGTGGCTTCATCAAACAATTCCACTGCCCCGTTAGGATATACTTTCACCAAATTTTGTGGAGTTGGATTTTTGTGAGATGGGCATTGGGTTGGGAGAGTTGGTTGTTTGTTGAGTGCTTCTTTAGGGTCTGGTTCAGGCTCAATCTCTTTAACACTTCCTTATTCTTTTGATTCATTTCTTCTTCCCACACTCTCCTTTTCCACCATGTCTTCACCTAGCAGTGCAGGAGCATCAGATGCAAGAGCATTGATCAGATGATCCTTTTGTACTGGTTCTTCTCTTGGCAGAATGTCTTTTTCCAAGATTTCTTCTTCAGGTGGTGCAGCTGCATCTGGTGCAAGTGCACTGGTGAGATGATCATACTGCTTATGGAATTGCTTCTGCACTAAATGGTCAAGAGAAATGATTGTTGAACATTCTTCACTCTCCTCTGCAGGATATTTCAGAGCATTCATCACATTGAATTTCACCTCTTGATCATTCACTCTCATGGTTAGTTCTCCTTTTTGTACATCAAAGAGTGTCTTTCCAGTTGCCAAGAATGGTCTTCCAAGGATGATAGAGACTTCTTTATCTGTATCAAAATCAAGAATAACAAAATCTGCAGGAAACACAAATTTGTCAACCTTAACTAAAGTATCTTCAATAATTCCCTCTGGGTAGGCTATTGATCTATCAGAAAGTTGAAGTGTCACAGTTGTAGGCCTAGAATTTCCAATCCCCAGTTGTGTAAATATGAATTTAGGCATTAAGTTGATACTTGCACCTAAATCACATAATGCACGACCTGTATAAGATTTTTCTATTGAGAATGGGACTGTAAAGCTACCAGGATCCTTTAGTTTTCTTGGAATTTTGCTTTGTAAAATTAGACTGCATTCCTTAGACATAGCAACTATTTCAAAATCCCCTAATCTTCTTCTTTTTGAAAGCACATCCTTCATAAATTAGCATAATTAGGCATTTGATGAAGTGCTTCAACTAAGGGAACATTGATGTGTATCTGTTTTAAAATCTCAAGAAACTTACTAAATTGCTTCTCCTCATGTGCCTTTTTTAATCTTTGAGGATAAGGAGGAGGAGGGTACTCAGGTACTAACTTAGGCGTAGGGATTTGAACTTCCTCCTCTAATGCAGGAGCATTGGATGCTTCCACATTTATTTCTTTGCTATTTTTCTGTTTTTCTTTTTCTTTTTCTCCCTTATCTACACTTTCCCTCTCATTTGATTCAATCAAATCCATGCCACTTCTTAAGGAAATAGTTTTAACCTGCTCTTTTCCCTGTTTCTGGGAAGGAGCAGCTTCTATATTAGAAGGTAAGGCACCTGATGGCCTTTGATACAAAGTTGTGGCTAACTGTCCTACTTGGGTCTCTAGATTCTTAATGGAAGCATCTTGAGTTTGTCTAGCTGTTCTTGCTTCTCCTATGAATGCTTTGAGCATATTTTCTAGAGAATTTTCATTGGTGGCTTGTTTTTGAGGTGGGAATCCTGGTGGTGTAGATGGTGCAGTATTAGATGCAGGTGCATTGTTATTGCTCCATCTAAAGTTGGGATGATTTTTCCACCCAGGATTGTAAGTGTTAGAATAGGGGTTGTTATTTCTATTATAACCTACATAATTTACAGAAATAGGGTTGCTAGGACATTCCTCATACAAGTAACCTCCTCCACAATATACACAACCTGGTGGTACCTGGAGGTGCTTGTTCTTTTGCTGTTGCAGTGCTGTCTGTTGATGCAGCTGCATTAGATGCAGTTGCATTAACTGAAGTGAAGTTTTTTATCAAGTTGGCTAAAGTGGATACTTGAGCAGATAATGCTGTTACATCACTAACCTCATGTACCCCTGATGGTTTCTTTTGGGCACTCATCCTCTCAGTAGGCCAACTAGAGCTATTAGCTGCTATTCTATCAATTAACCCACATGCTTCATTGTATGACAGATTTAATAACACTCCACCAGAAGATGCATCAAGCATTATTCTGGTTTGAGGTTTTAAACCATTATAAAAAGTTTCCATTTGAATAATAACAGGTAAACCATGATGAGGACATTTTCTTAAAAGTTCTTTCCACCTTTCCCATGCTTCAAATAATGATTCAAACTCTTTTTGTCTAAAAGATGTAATATCAGTTCTCATCCTGGCATTTTTGATAGGTGGGAAATATTTTCCAAAAAAATTTTCAGCCATTTCATTCCATGAATGGATAGAGCTAGGCTCTAAAGAGTTTAGCCAAGCCTTAGCTCTATCTTTCAAAGAATAAGGAAACAACCTTAATCTGAAAGCATCTTCACTAACACCAGGTAAGATAAAGTTACTACATACTTCTATAAACTGTTTTAAATGCAAGTGAGGATCCTCTAGAGGAGTTCCTCCAAATTGACCAATAGTTTGAAGCATTTGAAACATCATAGGTTTAAATTCAAAATGCACAACATCAATATGAGGTCTAGATATGCTAGTTTGCATGTTTTGATGATCAAACTGAGCATAGTCCCTCATGGGTCTATCTCTATCATTAATCATACCTATGGGATCCATGTGAATGAATCGTTCTCTGTGATCTTCTTCTGTATCTTGATGAGAGCCAGAACCTCCTCTTACTGAGTGTGGTCTTGAGCTTTGTCCTTCACTGTGAGACATCTTGCAGGCTTGTTCATTTTGCTTTTGGAGTCTTAACAATCTCCTAAATCTTCTTTCTATCTCTAGATCTAAGCTGTATTCTGGTGTCCTGCTTCTGGTCCTGTACATATGCTAAATCACCATGTGCTCCTGCATGACAGAAACTTGCAAATACCAGAATAATATACACTAAATTACAGTATATCAGATTTTTAAAAGAATTTAACTACAATCCCCGGCAACGGCGCCAAAAACTTGGTGTGTAGAAAACATGTGCAAGTATACACAGTCCATAACAAGTAATATAGTGTTTAGAACAGGTAGAACCCACAGGGATTGATGAACTCTTTCAAAAGTCAATATTATGTAATTCAAAGGAAAGTAACCAAATAACAAGATAGTTGATGTTGGTGAGTATCACAAGTAAGTTAGAATAAAGCAAGGTGTAAGTAGTTGTAATGCAATAGAGAAAAGATAATTAGAATGTCTTCCCCAAGTAACTCACTTATAAGTGTTTAATGCAGTTATGATGCAGTTGCACTGAATGCTGTTGCATTAGTTGTGTGCCTTTCAGTCACTTTTCTTCAGAGTTTCATTACAAGCTTCCTATGTCTATGCTTGCTAAATAAGTTCACTCTTGTCTTTTAAAGTACCCACAGTATCACCCTATGGACTATACTATCATATGTCTAGGACTTAGTATGGTTTTCACAAAGTTTCCTTTATGTAAAACACTCACCCATATTAGTTCTTGAGTTCTTAATTGTAAATCATGTCTGCTTTTACAAATCTTCTTATTCTAAGTGATCAACCTCAAAATAAGTGTTGAAAATATTATCAAGCAAGAACTAAAGTGCACACATCATATACTTGTATTAAACTTACTTAAAAGCTCATTAAATGGTTAGAACATTCCAACTAAGAGAGGTTTAGCTCAACATAGACATTGCAAGGCAAATATAAACAGAATAGAACATGTTTATATAATTGAAATCACAAAAGAAAAACAACAAGATAGAGTTTACACAAGTTGTAGCTCTTAGCATGAATTCGCCTAGCAATGTAATTGCATTAGCTCCTTAGCACTTTGGTAAAACTATGAAATCGAGGTAAGGAGGGATTGTCACTTCCTTCCTTTCCTTCTTACAAAATAGAACTTATCTATGTGGAGTGAAATTTTAATCTAACTTATGGATTGTGATCTATCTTCAAGTGAAGGAGTGAGGTCCTTTTATAGTCTTCAAGAGAGGTGCTTCCTTCCTTCATGTTGAAGTAACTTTGATGGCTGTATTCATGGTTACTTTACAGCAGTTGATTCCCATGTGAAGTCTTCAATCAAGTGTATAGGAGGTCAAATGACATAAGAACATGTGTCCCTATGTTGATGACTCTTCAAAGCTATGTGGGATTTGTAGGCAACAAAATATGAGGTGTTCTTGCTTTAGGAGACCAAGCATGAGGTCATCAAGTGCAAGTGGATGGCAAGTGGATGTGCAAGTGGATGGCTCCAACCTTCGGTCAATGCAGCTGCAGTGCAGTAGCATTGTGCTAAACCAGTGCAGTTATAAGTGCAGGATCAATGCAGGAGCATTTGATGCAGGAGCATCTAGACTGCACTGAACAAACTTATCAAACATACCACAATATATCCAAAATGGCCTATTATCAACTATAACCATGTCAAACACTCAAGTTATCACATATTACATAAAATACTATATAAACTCTTTATCTTTGCTTGAAAGAGAGCAATTTACTAAGTTTAAACATATGAATAACTCTATATAAAATAGAGTTATCAGTACACACTATTTCATACTTTTTACCTCTAATCAGTTCCCTAGCTGACTTGAGCGTCGGAGTGTCCCCGCAGGTACCACCTACCCCGGATCGGAAGCGGAGCTCGGTTGATCAAGACCAACCCCTACCAACTATCTCGGATCGGACCTTGTGTCTAAGATCTGATACAGGTCCAGAGATACGGTACAAAACCCGGATCGGAAGCGGAGCTCGGTTGATCAAGACCAACCCCTACCAACTATCTCGGATCGGACCTTGTGTCTAAGTTCGCTTACAGGTCCAGAGATACGGTACAGAACAATATTCAACTTTGATATTCATTTGTTGGTGGAAAAACAAAATAATGGGTTTCCTTTTACCACTATATATTTCATTAAAAACATGGTGACTATTGTCTCGACAGGTATTGTCGATCAATGAAAGGAGATAGTAATTTTTAAACTTTGCTTGTGAACTTTATTATGCTATGGATTTGCGACGGACATACCTGCAACGGAAAAATCCGCCAGAAAGTATTTATGACGAATGTTTTTGCAAAGGAATTTTGTCCGTCGGAAATTCCGTCAGAAACGGCCATTAGCGACGGAATTTGCTTCATTTGCGACGGATCTTTCCATCTAACAAGCAAATTTCTTGTAGTGGATGTCTGGATGATTAAAACACAAAAAAGAGTGACATGGTGTAACTTACTTTAGCCTTTGTAATTTTGTAACATTTTATCTTTATTACAAAATTAGTCTTCAATTTTGTAATATTTTATGACACTTTAATTAAGTTATTCTTGTGTTGATTTCTATCACATTAGTTTATTGGAAATTTTCTGAAGTTTAACAGGAGAAAATTGTACTCTACAAGAGAAAAATAGTAAAGAAATATATATTTTTTTAAAAAAATCTTTTAAAGTTGATTATTAAACCAGCAACTTTAAAAGTCTTAAAAATCAAGTCTTTTGTCAAAAAAAAAATCAACTCTTAAAATCGATTGTTCAAACAATCGATTTTAAAAGTGAGATTATAACTTAATATTATAAGTTTATTTTTATGACCTTTACAACTGGAATTGAATAACTGACTTTAAAAAAACTTTTTAAAAAAAAACTGGATTTCGGACGTATATTTTGAATCAATGGTGCATATATAAACAATGTAAAAAGTTATTTTATAAATTTGTTATAATAAATCCTATTTAAAAAATTCTCACATTTTAAAGATCGTTTCTACACTAGTGAGGATCGAGACGGCTACATCATTTTAGTATATGTTTAAAATGTTTAGTTGGCAGTTGGCAGGAGGAGAGTAACGTTCTTTAATAACGAGTCTATACATCAGAAATAAGTTTGAACACATGCAAGTTAATGTGTTTTAATTTTTGAATTTCTGTGTAGTTGTGAGCAGGTTAGATTTTGACATCAACGGTATTTCAAACAAAAATGTATGATATGACATTTTGGGGCAAATAAATGCCTGTGCAAGCCAGCAGCATCCCAGGTTGCTTGTTGTTTGTGGATGAAATCTCAGTGTCAAGTCTAGAGTCTGAACCATGTGCGCTTAAAAGGGACTTGGCTCATTAATGTGTTTTTTTAGAAAATATAACTATACATGCATATAAAATATATTTTATTTTAGTCTTGACGGTAAAATATATTTTTGATATTGATCCCAGATATCAAACTTAGCAACTTACACCAATTAATAACTTAATATAGACAATGAAATTTATCAATCCGACCGTTGAATAACATTTTATTATCTTTGTGATCATATATATCAAATTTCAAAAAAATTGGATACTCATAGGTGTGTTATCTAAAAACACGCATTTGTTTATCTTTTAAATAACATATTAGCCATCAAATTCGAGTAGTGTGATGGACCGTCAAATAATTTTGGATTTTTATGAAATTTAATTAATATATATGATCTCAAAGATAATATCACGTTATTTAACGGTTGGATTGATAATTTTCATTTTATACACGAAGTTATTAATTGATATAAGACGCTAAGTTTAACACATGTTGTCAATATATCCTAACTCATATTTTTGTATTATAAAAGTTGAAATCTTAATTACATGATCTAAATATAAGATATATTAATATTTGACAACTTAATTTGTATCTAAGAAGTTTATTAAACTAAACTTTTATGAAATTTATTAAAATAAACTTTGAATCACTTGCGACGTCCCTTCCAAGGTTTCTATTTTCGGTTGGTGTTTGCTCCGGAATTCTTTGCCCACTCGTGGTTTACTCTTTCATCGTAAAGTGATAGCCCCCATGGTTGATGCTTACTGCTCTTTTTGTAAGTCTTATTGCGAAGAAGTTCAACATCTGTTCTTGGATTGTGATTTTGCTAACGAGGTGTGGTCTAAAATTTATTCTTGGATGGGTATTGATTCGGATCCTCCCAATGGCTTGATTGATCACTTGCAATGGTTGAGAAATTTTGTCACCGGTAGAAAGGCAAAGAAGATAAGGCACTTGATTTGGTTGACTTCGTGTTGGTGTTTATGGTTTTCTCGGAATGAGATTATTTTCAATAATGGTCGAGGAACCAAACTGTGATTCTATCATTAGGCGGATTAAATGTTTTTCTTGGAGTTGGCTCGTTTATAGAGTGAATTGTAATCCTTCATTATCCATTGCCTCTTGGTGAAACAATCCACTTCATTGTCTAAACAATTTGTAACTGATTGTTTGGCTCGTTAAATGAAATTTTGCTTATCGAAAAAAAAAATATAATTTAACAAATATATAAGAAAAAAAAAAGAGCAGGACCACAACCACAAGCAAGTCCTTCAAAGTCATCTCATTTTTTTATCTGAACAATGATAAGTTTCATTTAATGTAAAATAAAATTTGAGTCGATTGAAGTACAATCAAGTGATCAAAGTGACCTCGGTTATCTATTTGGTATAATTAGCTTATAGTATTTTTTTACTAGCTCATTGCATTTTTTGAAATGGTAATTGAAATAGCGTTTAGCATTAGATTGTATTTTTGGTTCTTTATCTTTGACTTTTGTGTCAGTTGGTCCTTTATCTTTTTTTTCCCATTTTGGTCATTTACCTTTAATATATGTGCAGTTTGGTCCTTTATCTTTTTCTTTTCTCACTTTTATCTTTTATCTTTCATATCTTTTCCTCACACTTCAAGTCAAAAGCTTTAATCGTTTTCACCAACATCTAAATCCCAGAATCCAATTTCCTATAAGTATCCTTATTCCATTTTTCCAAGGTGATATTGAGACTCTTCAATTTCTCTTTCAATCTAAAACCCATCCAATCTTCTGTGGGTAAATCATTCCAAGACAGCGTGACAAAATCCCTAAACACCCTATGGTCTAGCCAGTGATTAGAAAATCTAAACGGTTTAGGACCCCACCGCTCACTAGAGTACTTGAGGACCAAGGGATAGTGATTACACTACAAAAAAATTGGCTATTAGCGAGGGATTTTCCCTCGCAAAACGTCTCAAATCCGTCGCTAATCACCATTTACGAGGGAATTAGCGAGGGACTAGTTCCCTCACTAAATCGCTCCTCGCTAATCCATTAGCGAGGGAATCTGAATCTCTCACTAATTAGCGAGGGACAGTTCCCTCACTAATTTTGACTGTCACGCGTCCCAATTCTGACTGCCACGTGTCCCAATTTGAATGGCTTGTTTTATGTGTTGTTTTAATTTTTTTTAAACTGTTTTTATATATTTATTAATGTGGTGGTGGTGGTGGTTGGGAGGAGCTATGTGGTGGTGGTGGTTGTGGTTCACTTCGTACACTACAAGAAAATCGCTCATTTGCGGCGGGAATTTTCGTCGCAAATGAACCTTTTTCCGTGGCAAATTTGAATTTCCGACGGAAGTTCCGACAGACGAAGCGTCGTGGCAAAACAGCTCGTCGCAAAGCGTTTGCGACGAAACTCCCCGTCGCAAATAATCTGTCGCAAACTCGTCGCAAGTCTGTCGCATATTTTCGTGGCAAAGCCGTCGCAAACTCTAATACCTTTCTGTCGCACACTCGTCGTAAGTCCGTCGCAAAATTCCGTGGCAAATTGTAATAATTCCGTGGCAAATTCAGTAACTACCAAAAAAAATTCCGTCGCAAAGCAAAATATAAATAATTCTAGCAAAATTTGACATTTACATTGTCATTCCGGTTTGCAATATTCCATGCCAATTCAATTCAGACTCCAATCCACTAATTCAAGCATACATAAACTACACTAATGTTAAAAGTGTCAAACATACAAAATTTTAAATATCAAAACATATCACTAATATCAAAAGTGTCAATCCAAACCATCAACTTAGTTAAACATAAACTACACTAATGTTAAAAGTGTCAACCCAATCCACCAAGTTAGTTAAAAGTTGTGGATATCTTGTACTGCAGGTTACTTGTATTGCAGGTGAGGTTTTGATGATGAAAGTGACCGAAGCCAAAGTGACAAATTATCTAAGTCACAATAACTTATCCAAGGCAATCAAAGACTCAAGAATCAAAGACTCAAGAATTAAGGGTAGTCTCTAGGTCTTTGGGGATTGTCTTAGGAAATATTGTAAGCTGCTTTTGAGGGCCAGCTCATCTCACAGTCTCATGTCTTCACTATTTTCAAAATGCATGCATGCACACGTAAACATAAAAACCATTTTGTGAAAATAAGAAATCGATTCAAATCATTTTTCCTAAAGCTTGAAATCGATTTCCAACTTTCTATGAAAGATAGAAATCGATTCATGACTTCCTTCCTAACACCAAAATCGATTTCCTACTCCTTTTTTAAAGTACATAATCGATTTTCCCCTTTAATACATAAAGCACATAATCGATTTGCTCCTATACTAAAGTCAAGCTAAGAATCGATTATTCTCTTCATACATCTAAGCACATAATCGATTTCCTTCCTGTTTTAAAGCCATAAATCGATTTGCCTCTTATTTCAATCAAGCAATGAATCGATTCACAAACTATACTAATTCAGGCAAAGAATCGATTCCTCTTCACATGTATTCAGGCATAAAATCGATTTCACCTATTCCTTTGAAAAGAAATCAATCGATCACACACTTATGAGTTATTTCCTTTTTGAAAGCAAGAATCGATTATCATTCCTAGGCTATTCAGGCACATAATCGATTTCATCACTTCTATATTTTACTCAACGACTATATTTTTCTAAGCCTATAAATAGAAGGCTTTGCTAATCATTTTTGACACAACCCATTTTTCACGATAAACGCATCAAACGAAAACAACCCTTTACATTTTCATTTCTTCTCTTCACGCACTGTTCGTCCGTCAGAGCTGATCTCTCGCAAGGGTTAGTCGGGTTGGGGAAATTTCAAGTTGTAATATCTGCCTACACAAGAGGTATTTTGGTATTTACATTTGTAATTGTTTTATTGTTGTATTTTGTACTAGGGAGTGGGGTATCTCTCTAGGGTAGCTGTTTGTACTAGGAAGTGGGGTATCTTTCTGGGGCAGCTGGTTGTAACAGGGGTGGGGTATCTCTTGTTATTCTTGTAATAGATTTGAGGGCTCTTCATAGGTGGGGTATCCTAGGAGGAGAGTGCCTGAGTCTGTAAAGGTTTCCAAGGCACCCGTAAGCCTTGTTGTGTTAGTGGAAAATCTCACAAGGGTGTGAGGACTGGACGTAGGTCACTGGGAGGTGACCGAACCAGTATAAATCCGCTGTGTTCTTTATTGCTTTTTTTTCTTTTTCCTTCACTTCCATTAACCTGCGCGAAAATTAATCTAAGTCGTTAAAAAGGGGAGAAGTTTTTACAATCTCAATTCACCCCCCATCTTGAGACTGAAGCCACTTGGTAACAAAAGTGTCAAACATACCAAATATCAAAATATATCAAAACATACCACTAGTTTATGTCAAACATACATCAACTACACTAATGTCCAGTAAACTCAAAAAAATTCTGACGAAGCATCTTCATGTCCAGCTCTGAACAATATAACTAACAAATCAAAAACGATAATGATTACTAATTAATTCATAAAACTAATATATTTTGCACATTAATTAAAACATAGATTACCTAGATCTCGTCAATAACCCTTCTTATAAACGTGGTCTCCGTGATCTCCACAGTCTCCATCATCGGCATCTTCGCTCTCATCCTGCTGGGCGGGCTGGTCCTGCTCGGGCGGTTACGAATCAGGTTAAGGTATTGGAATTCCAGAATGGTTAAATACGTACTCAATTTGTTGTTGCTGTCGTGCAAACTACTCTTCAAATTGTTGTGACATTTGTTGGATGATCCTACGGGCCTCCGGAGACAGGCCCGCACTCGTCGAAGCTCCAGAGTCTACTATATTGTCAACTATGCCTCCTGTCCCATACACACCACGACTCTTATAGGTCCCTCCAGCTGTCTCCTCCCACAACAAAAGCTTCAACTTAGCCAACTCAACGGGGTCTACTGGTATATCTGACTGAGAGAACAGTCGCTTGAAACTCCTCCTATCAAATGCACAAGTTATAATCATACTCAAATTCAGAAGTATCACAGATTCAGCTCAAGCACATATAAATTGGGATATAAGAATATAAGAATTAATACCAGAAGTATCACAGATTCAGTGGTATCACAGATTCAGCTCAAGCACAGATGAAATGAACTGAAACTCCTCCTAACAACTCATTTCATTGATTGAATATAAGAATGAAAAAATGACCTAAAATACAGTTTAATCTACCTAACTAAACTCAACTAAAAGGAGTTAATCATGATAAAAGGGGGGTTAATCATGATACAAATATAACTACACATGGCAAGGAGCAGCATATGACAAACTTATATATATGACAAACTTATTCAATTCACATAAACTAACTTA
Organism: Astragalus membranaceus; assembly: GCA_039519185.1. Taxonomy (NCBI): domain Eukaryota; kingdom Viridiplantae; phylum Streptophyta; class Magnoliopsida; order Fabales; family Fabaceae; genus Astragalus; species Astragalus membranaceus. Next base: position 213,634,991 of record CM076846.1, on the reverse strand, counting down.
TATATATATATATATATATATATATATATATATATATATATATATATATATATATATATATATATATATATGACAAAATTTCTTTATACCTGAGTAATGCGAGCGCGGTCCTCTACAAACTCGCATGTGCCCTTCCTAATGTGAGTGTGGCGATGAAGCTCATCTACATGTGGATTCCTCCCCATCTTCTTAGCCTATTATTAATAACTTAAGTTTGTAAATGGTAAATTATAATTAATTATATTGACATTAGGAGAATATACGTTTAAGAATATATCAATCTCTCTGAATGCTGCAACATCGAGATAGAACCTCCAGTGTGCAAGCTTCCACCTTTTTTTGATGCTCTGTTCTTCTTATTCCGCTCACACTTAGCTTTGAATTTTGGATTATTCCAGATGTGATCTCTTAGGTGATTATAGACTTGATCCCCCATCCAAAGAGGTCTATCTCTCCCCATGCGGACACGTCTGAGAATATCACGGAATCGGAGAGCAGCATTCCAATGAATAAGATCCTCAACGGTGGCCTCCTGAGACTTACGCCATGCAACTCTCTTCTGCATTGTGAAAACATTTAGAAAACAAATGTTACACAAAATCAAATAACTTAACAAATTCTAAAAAGAACGATAATTATTGTGAAGTGTTAAAATGTTTACTTACTCTAAAACCGTTAAAAAAATGGGTTCTCTCAGCCTCATTAAGATCTAACCAACTAGTCCATGGATAGTGGTATAACTCGTGAATAGTCTCTCGGATAGCATTTGCGGCTGGCCTTGAAGGAAGAAACCTGCGAAGTTAAAACAATTGAAACGATTAAAACACATTATATATATATATATATATATATATATATATATATATATATATATATATATATATATATATATATATATATATATATATATATGAAAAAACAATCAATCTAACAAAGTTATAAACTTTACATACCCTCCATCCTCAACACAGATGACAACTCACCGATCGCGTAAAATAATCTCATCCTCATCCACATCATCACCCCCCTCAACATCATGCACCTGATCATCATCAGGTGTCGCATCATCTCCAGGTGAAAGTGGCTCTGTCGGTGATGGCAAAGGGGTCGGAGTAGGCACAACATCCGGTGAAGGGGTAGGAGTAGGTATCGCACCAAATCCTGGTACCGGAATCATGCGATATGGAGGACTCTGTGATGGTGGAGGAGTCACTCGCGCAGATGAAGTACGAACATGTACATCTCGGGGAGATTGAGTAGGTGAAGGAGTAACTCGCGACGACAAACTAGATCCAATATGGAAGGACCTAACTCCAGAGGTCTGCTGTAAGGACCTAACTCTAGAGGTATGCTGTAAGGACCTAACTCCAGAGGTATGCTGTAAGGACCTAACTCCAGAGGTCTGTTGTGGTGCATCTCAGGACCTAACTCCAGAGGTCTGTTGCGTATGTGTCAGAGGACTCTACAATGATCTCACTCTACCTGCATGTGCTGGGCGTGTCTGTGTAGGGGCAGATGTCGTAGGCATCTCTGAATAGTCGCCTATGTCCTCAACGCATATCACCCTTTTCTTACGACGAGGGACAACTTTAGACTTCCCCTTACGATCATGGGGCGGTCTAGGTGGCGACGAATCACCTCCACCTGATGCCATGCTGCAGAGGAAACTAAACATAAACACAAACACAAACAATTTAAAAACATAAACGTTACTTCTAAAAAAACTCATGAAACAATTCACACACAATTCAAACACAAACATCAATTACAAAGCGAGTCAAGTTGTTTGGATACATCCAATCACACACAATTCAAACACAAACATGAATTAAAAGCGGTTCAAGTTGTTTGGATACATCAATTCACAATTCAAACACAAACACATTATATATGTCTAATCTTCTGGCCATTCATCATCTTCATCTTCTACATCAACTGGAACCTCATGTGAGTCCTCTCCTTCCAAGTTGTTTGGATCCACTTCTTCACCATTGTTTTCCAAATCACGTTAGTTAGAAATTAGTTCAACTTCATTAACTTCATTTACAGGTGACATATCATCTGTATGATAGGGAACATCTTCCACTGACTCATCTGTTTCAATGCGACTCCTTGGCTTTGTCTTGATTGCGACACACCAACCTCGCTTGTCTCTTCGAGTTGATGGATAAGGAACATAGTACACTTGTCTCACATTCTCTGCCATTATAAACGGATCAAACGCTGGATATCTTTTGTCCATTCGTATGTCCACTCTATTATACTTTGGATCCATTTTGGTGCCTATAGCTGACGGATCAAACCAGTCACAATAAAACAACACTACAGTTTTAGCGTAGTCTAACGCAATGAACTCTAGTTCATAAATGTTTTGGATTACACCGTAATAATCATCTTCACCTCCTTCATTGACCCCTTTTACATAAACTCCGCTGTTAATTGTTGCTTTGTTTTTCGTCCATGAGTGGGTATGAAACTTGTAGCCATTCACAAAAAATGTGTGATACTCTTTCACTTTTGAATAAGGACCATCAGATAAGTTTCTCAGGTGTTGATTGATTGGAGTTGGTTCCTCGGAGTAAACCTACGCGCGTGACATACAAACAAATTATTTCGTGATGAACACATGATTAAGGTTGAGGAACAAGTAACTCAACACTTACTTTTCTTGAAACCATTTTGGAAAATTTTCATATATATGAGCAGATGCCTGATCATCTCTTACGTTTTCAGACAAGAAGAATGACCTGATCAAGTTAGATGATACTTACTAAATGAGCTGACAGATATGAACAATTAATTGAATGAAAATATTGATATACGTACTCAATGTATGGTTTAACTTCAATGCAATTGTTCAACACATGAACATGAGCTGACTTATACTCCGCATCCATTAACCAATGAATCGACTCCTTCCCAGAATGGCGACCAGATTGGTTGAAGACCGATAACATTAATGAGTGTCTAACACAATCATTTTGCATTTCATTCCTTTTATTTCTCAACGTGAAGTTGGAGAAATAATGTGAGCAAAAGTGGGTTATTTCGCGGTGTAGGTATGATGCATAAATCGAATCCTTCAACTCTCGCATTGTTTTTCACCGATCGTTTAGATACTTCATCCACCACTACTCTTGGGAGTTTTGGGACAGTCCTAATTTGGATGGTGTGATCTTCGCGTAGGTCTGCCACATCCAAAATGGTGTATTGAGTGCCTCTTTCTCTGTAATTGAGATTGAGGATGTTGTCCACTCTTGTGACAGGAATAAGAGCCTGGGGCTTGATGGTTTTAATTTCACTTTCACTACAAAAAAACTAGTCATTAGCGAGGGACAGTTCCCTCGCAAAATGACCTGATTCCCTCACTAATGGTCATTTGCGAGGGGCTGGTTCCCTCGCTAATTCCCTCATCGCAAATGGGATTAGCGAGGGAAGTTGGATCCCTCGCTAATTAGCGAGGGACTATGCCGTCGCTAGTTCCCTCGCTAATGACTGCAGCTTTTTAGGTGATGGGACTCAGTTGCAGGGGTTGGTAAATGCACAGGAATTAGCGACGGCTTTTGCCCTCGCTAATTCCCTCGCTAATTCCCTCGCTAATGACTGCAGTTTTCAAAAAAAAAGACATGTGTCCAGTGCTGAATGGCTTGTTTTTTTATATATATTAATTAATGAATATTATATTATATTATTAATTTTGTGGTGATGTGTGGTGGTGTTGTGGTGGTGGTGGTGGCGTGGTGGTGGTGATGGGTGGTTTAGAGTAGAGAGAAGGAGAAGAGTAAGGGAGAGAGAGAGAGAGAGAGAGAGAGAAAGAGAGAATAGTGAGAGTGGTGGTGGTGGGGTGGTGGGTTGGTGGTGGTGAAGAGTAAGAGAGAGTGAGTGAGAGTGGTAGGAGGTATGTGGTGGTGGTGGTGGTGTTGGAAGAGTGAAGAGAGAAGAAGAGTGTGAGAGGAGGTGGTGATGATGGTGGTGGTGGTGGTGTTGGAAGAGTGAAGAGAGAAGAAGGGTGTGAGAGGAAGTGGAAGGGGGAAGAGGAAGGGAAGAGGAATGGTGAAGAGTGAGTGAGTGTTTTTTTGGTAGTGTTTCATAAAAGCCTATTTGCAGTTGTTAAAAGGAGAAGTTGGTGCCTTTTTCGTGAATTCCATGCGAATGCTAGGCTTCCTAAGGGTTTCACGTCCTATTTTATACTTTTGGCCCCAAAGGTTGATTGCTTGACGTCGTTGGGGGACTTTAGACCTACTTCATTGCTACGATTGTTGTGTAAGCTTGTTGTTAAGGTGGCGTCTTCTCGACTAGGAAAGGCCATGGACAGTCTGATGCGGTCCGCATCAGATATCAATTAACACAATCCTTTGGCTATACCGTTAATTAACAGACAACATTTTGTAGAAAAAATATTTTGTTGCCTTTGATTTCTCTCTGAATTCCGTTTTTGGCTATGGATAAAAGAAGAAAAAAGATATAGAAGTACCTTTCTCTCTATTTCCCACGCCACACGCACTTCGTTTAAATTAATTTTATCAAATTTAATAAGTAGTGAAGTACAATCAACAACAAGTGTGTTATGTAAGAAGTTGAAGTACTACTTGTAATTGGTTTGAATAAGATATTTTACTTATAAAAAAAGAATATTTCAAGTTAAGGATAATAGCAAACAACTTTACAATTTATATATATAGATGCAGAGGGTGAAAGATTAAGAGCTCTATATCTGCCCAAAATTCAAAATAAAAGGAAACCAAATAGTGAATTTTTTAAGAATGCAACAAAATACTGATAAACCACAATAGCAATAAAGAAAAACTCAACTTAAAAAGAAATAGTTCTTCATTCACAAATGTAATTAAAAACTTAACGCTAATGCATAGACTCAAAGGTTGTCTGAGGCAAAGGCAACTTCAATGCATCCTTATCTAAGTAAAGGCATCAGGAGGTGCTCGGCGTACAATAGCTGCAAAAATAAACTAGATATCAATACAATATCATATTCCACTTTTTTTTGGGAAACCAATATATCCTCCACGGCGACTGTGGAGACTAATCCTTCGAGGTATCTGAGATCCATTTAAGGGGTTGACCTCTTGCAACAAATGTTTTTCCATACGCATCGGTCTGAGATCGAACCCAAGACTAAAATGGTTAAGGGACCCAAGTATCTAGCTACCACTTGTGCCACACTATGTTGGTATCATATTCCACTTTATATGAGAATACAATGAGTTTTAGTGTACACAACTCCAATATTTTTTCATAGACCACTATAGCTAATGTACCCCCCTTATTTTGTTATTCAACTTGATATTAAACTCCTTAAATGTCAAAATAGGTTGATGATTACCTTCCAGATAAATAGGTAGAAGGACATTATGGAAGCTTTGCTTTTCAAATCTACAGATCTGGCACGGTACAAGGCAACTGAAGCAAGAACAACATGTCCCAAACCCTGATACATTAACATAGAATAAATTTCAAACTTTTCACTAAAGTTTATAAAGGTCACATTCACTTGATATTCACTGTAAGTTCAACAATCCCAACCTATAACTATAATCAGCATATTACCGTGACAATTCTACTCCATAGAGAAAAAGATGTTGCTCCTGCTAACAGGCCAACTCCACAAGCCATTTCAATAATGGAAATGCAAATCCAGAATACCTGGAAAGGATTAGTTAGATAAACCAAAAGATATACAAGATGGAACGACTAGTTCGTGTAAGATATTGTATTTGAAGAACATACCCTCTTCTGACCTAAACGTGCTGAAAAAGATCGTATGCCAAATGCTTGATCTCCTTCAATGTCGGGTATATCCTATGTAAGTTTTGCATTAGGTACATGTACTGAACAAAAGTATTATGTATCATGTGGAAAACAAATTGATACTATAAGAACCTAGAGACCTTTACCTTGAACAGTGCTATAGCAATAGAGAAGAAGCTACTGATTACAATGTGAAAAATCAGTGGTCTTGAAAAGACAGCTGGCCTCTTGAACACAAAAGTCTGGACATTATTTCATGAATTAGAAATAAAAAATATAAAGTTTCTTGTGGAAGATGGATTTGTTGGCAAGAAAATTGTGATATACTAGTTAGATGGTTACATAAGTAAACCAATTTTCATGCGCGTCATAGTGCTCCAAGTGTTTTAGTCATTGGATTGATATATATGGCCTTACCAGAACTACATAGTGAAAATGTACTATTCCATATAGAGTGTGCAACTTCAAATAGTTGATCACGAAGCCAATAAAACAATATATCTATATATATATATATATATATATATATATATATATATATATATATATATATATATAGTTTGTTATTTTTATGACATGCATGTATATAAGATCGGTGGAAAATCTGTGTGGTATTGGGGAGTTTTTTTCCCACAACCTAAGAGCCTGTTTACTTATCGTTTACAAGTATGAAACCCATACGATACATGGTAAATAATTTTCATATTATTTTAAAGCTATTAATATTTACTTAGTAATAGCCAATATTACAAAATACCTGCATGTGGAAAAAAAATGGAAGTGGATATGTAAAAGTCCAAGTAGCAAGAATGACCATTGCTGCCATAATTGGAAATCTCTTCCATCTCAATAGGGGCAGCTGAGAAATTTAAAAAGACAAAATGTTAAGATATAACCAGCAATTATTTTTTTTTTCAAAGTGAGCCTTTCTTTATGAATGTGTATGTTAGAAATGTAATATAAAATCATTCACAGTACATAATTACGACTTAAAAGGTAATTTCTCTGGTGGCTCGGTTCTGTGCTGCAGTTCAATCAATGATTCAGACATTAGAAGGTGTAATGTAAAGGTAATTGAGAGATATGATAATACGGTGGCTGAGAAAGTATGGGAGATGGCAAAGAAGACTGGTGTTTCAGGGGAAGTGGAAGACACAGAGATGGTGGCGAAAATTAGAAGCATAAGAGACCAGAATGCCAAGTTTATGAGGGAGAACAGAAATCCTTCCTCATGAAGATTCTCACTTTCAATGTACGAGGGTTGGGGGAGAGGGGAGAGGGGAAAACAAAGACGAATTCGTAACCTCATCCTATCTGAAAAGTCCCAGATTTGCTTGTTACAGGAATCCAAATGTCAGTTGATTGATCAAAACTTTGCTAGGAGCCTGGTTGGGGATTCTGATTGGAATTGGGAAGCAATCCCAGTCGTGGGTCAAACAGGAGGTTTGCTTAGTCTCTGGAGGGACGGTGATTTTGAAGTAGAGGAAGTTAATGCAGGCGATGGTTTTTTAAGTATCTCTGAAAATGAAGGGAGAAATAGTTCATGTCATCAATGTGTATTCACCATGTTCTTTGAATGGAAAGAGACGATTATGGGATGAATTGATACAGCTGAAATGAAGACTTGGTGTAGGGGAAATATCTCTTGGAGGGGTTTTAATGCAGTCCTGGTTCGTAGCGAAAGGAAAGGGTTGTCTAGCCAAAAGTATCAAGCTAAAATCAGAGGGTTCAATGATTTCATTTCAGAGATGGAGGTGGTTGATACTCTGGTGCTTGGGAAAAAATTCACATGTTTTAGCACAGATGGCTCTTCAATGAGTCGGATTGATCGCTTTCTTCTATCAGAAAGATTGGTAAGTATATGGAAAGTTTCAGCTCAATGGATAGGTAATCGGGATATATCAGATCACTGTCCTGTGTGGTTAATCTGTCCAGAAAAGAATTGGGGACCAAAGCCGTTTCGGTTTATGAATTGTTGGCTCGAACATGAAGGGTTTCACGAAGAGGTTAGTTCAGTATGGAATGATAATCAAATCACAGGTAGGGCAGCCTATGTTGCAAACGAAAAAGTAAAGCTTCTTAAGGATCACATAAGAAAATGGAACAGGGAAGTCTTTGGAATTGTTGATCTGAGAATTGATAATATAGTGGCTGAAATGAATCTGTTAGATACGAGCTCTAGTGACGATTTGTCAGCTAGAGCAAATAATATAAAAAGTCTAAATGAGGAGTTCTGGAAACAACTAAGGGAAAATGAGAGTATACTTTGTCAGAAATCAAGATCTAGGTGGCTAAGGGAAGGTGACTCAAATACGCGTTTCTTTCATGCCTGTGTGAATGCTAATAGACGATGAAATCAACTCACTGCTCTAAAGGTTGGAGATGAATGGGTAGATGACGTATCTGAAGTGAAGAGGTTGGTTAGGAGCCATTTTGAGAACAGTTATTCAGAAACCGAGAGAGTACGGCCAGTGCTTGATGGAGTTTCTTTCTCAAATTTGTCATCCATTGATAATGAGTGTTTGACAGCGCCATTCTCGGTGGAAGAAATAAAAAGGCAGTTTGGTCGTTTGACGGAAATAAGAGTCCGGACCTGGATGGATTCAACTTTCTTTCCTTAAGTCATGCTGGGAGGTTGTTAAAGGGGACATTGTAAGATACACGAATGAGTTCCACGCTAATGGCGTGCTGCCTAAAGCTATCACATCTTCTTTCATTGCTCTTGTCCCTAAAAATGAGAGCCCTCAATCCCTATCTGAGTATCGCCCTATTTCCCTAGTCGGAAGTCTGTACAAGATTCTCTCAAGTGCTTGCTGGAAGATTGAAAACGGTTCTCAGTGGTGTCATCTCTAACATGCAAAACGCATTTCTTCCTAAGAGGCAGATACTGGACGGTGTCCTGGTGATTAATGAGCTGGTAGATTGGGCCAAAAGAAATAAGGAGAGAGTTGTTTGCTGTTGAAAGTGGATTTTGAAAAGGCGTATGATTTGGTAAGCTGGAGCTACCTTGAATATATGATGAGAATGATGGGTTTTGTAGACAAGTGGTGTTTGTGGATGCGCTCGTGTATCCTTGCGGACTCTGTGTCGGTTTTGGTAAATGGGAGTCCAACGGATGAATTTCAAGCCAAACGGGGACTTCGACAGGGGATCCATTATCACCGTTTCTATTTTTGATTGCAGTAGAGGGGATTGCAGGGATGATGAGAAATGCAGTTGAGCTTGATTTGTATAAGCCTCTTGACGTGGAACAATCAATTTCTTTCTCTCTCCTTCAATTTGCAGATGATACTATCCTGGTAGGGGAGAACTCGTGGGATAATCTATGGAGTATTATGGCAATTCTACGGGGATTTGAATTAGTCTCAGGCTTACGTGTCAATTTTGCAAAGAGCAACTTATTTGAGATTAACTTTCCCGACAACTTTCTGGTTGCGTCTTCTTATTTCTTGTCTTGTAGTATTGGATAACTACCCTTCAAGTTTCTTGGAGTTCTTGTTGGGGCTAATCGTAGGAGGGTATCAACTTGGAAGCCAATAATTGATAAAGTGAAATCAAGACTATCTTCTTGGAGGGGGGGGATGTTATCAATTGGAGGAAGGGTCACTCTAATCAACCCAGTGTTGTCCTCACTCCCATTGTATTTCTTCTCCTTCTTCAAAGCACCGCGGAAGATTTTGGATGAAATTGTTCGGCTATAGAGGAACTTATTGTGGGGTGGAGTAGTTGAAGGTAGAAAGGTCTCATGGGTTAAATGGTCTTTTGTGTGCAAACCAAAAACTCACGGAGGGTTGGGTGTCGAGAATCTAGAGATCTTCAATATAGCACTCCTAGCCAAGTGGAGGTGGAGGATTCTTAATGAACCGGAGGCGATAGGGACAGATCTTCTTAAATACCAGTACGATGATTTAACAAAATGGAGTATATTTCCTGATTATTTTGATACAGGTACACTAAGAAAATGCTCTCTATGGTGGCGTGATTTATGCTCTCTTGGCGATGTTTTGCCTGGTGCTGGCTCCTAGTTTCGAGATAACTTACGACGGAAGGTGGGAAATGGTGTTAGTACCAGCTTTTGGATGCATAATTGGGTAGGCACCTCCTCCCTTAAATCCATCTTCCCTGATCTTTATAATTTGACAAGTAATCGTGAAGGGCTGATTGCATCTATGGGTTAATGGTTTTGTGGCGCTTGGGAGTGGAGGTGGCAGTGGGATCGGGCTTTTTCTGAATCTGAGCAGGATCTATTATGTGAGTTAGAAGCATTGCTAGTTGAGTTTAGGCCTGTGGAAGGAGCATTGGATCGATGGTATTGGGTCCCTAATCCGGTGGAAGGCTTTACGATTAGGTGTTTCCTAACAGAACTTAGTGAGGGTATGGCGACTGCAGAAGAATTAAAGAAGGCAATGAAACGTCTTTGGGCGTGTGACACCCCTTCAAAAGTCCGGATATTTGGGTGGAGGCTGATTCAAAAGAGACTAGCCACACGAGATAGTTTGATTAGTCTTGGAATTATTACTCCACAGATCAACAGTAGCTGCCCACTTTGCTTTGAAGCGGACGAATCTGTAAGTCATCTTTTCTTCCGTTGTAAGGTTGCTTCAAAAGTTTGGAATTTAGTTGCAGGTTGGATTGGTGTCTGTGAAACCTCCCATGTGAAGCCTTTGAATCATTTTCTACAACATGGAGGTTTTTACACTAGCAAGAAGAAGATTAGATATATAATCTGGCTAGCTGTAACTTGGATTATTTGGGGGGCTAGAAATGACGTGTTATTTAATGGAGTGGTGGCTGATGTGAATTGCCTTTTTAATCGAGTAATGTTATTCTCTTGGCAATGGTTTAAAGAAAGGGCGGGAAGAAACTCGACATTAATGTATAAAAGCTGGTGGTGCTCTCCTTTGCTATGCTTAAATCAAATTTGAAAATGGGGTGATTGTCTGTTGAGTGTATGTATGGTACTGAATATGGCTGCTAATCCATTATCTGTAGCTGATATGATAAAATTGCATCTGAAGCGTTTCTAGACCTGCTGGTGAGAGAAGTGCTGGTTATCTGGTTGTCGTAATGTTGGCTGGTTGTCTCATGAAGGGATGATGGAGGTGCATGGTATCTGGAAGGCATTTATATAATACTGGTATAGCAGAATTAAAGGAATCTGATGAAGGAGTGTTGCTGGAAAATATTGGAAGGAGTGTTGTTGAACGTTGCAATAAGGTTTTAGTGGAGATCCCCTTGATTAGTAGGTGGCAGCAGCGATTATTATATGTGATTCAAGGGTACTGAAATTGATAAAGTTTTGGATGGTGGTGTTGATTGTTTGGTGTGAGGGCGAGGTCTAATGATTGTTGGCTTTAGTTGATGATCTGGCTATTTATACTTCACCTCCTAGTGCGTTTTTGAAGGGTGCTTGCGGGTTGTTTGGAGCACAAATTGAATATTGGAAGTAGCGGTAGGCGCGGATTGATGGATTGGTGTGCTGATGAAGTTGCTAGATTTATCATGAATACATATGTTGGTGTATTATGTATTTGGTTGTATCAGATTGTATTCGATGACAGCACTTGTAATGACTTTTGGGGTACTCTTTTTCCTTCTCGAGTCTTTTTTCCCACTAAATTTTGGCCCTTGAAGGTTTTAATGAGCCCCTGTAATTTTCCGAGTACACCTTGTACTCCGGATTAATAAAATTTTGCTTATAAAAAAAAGGCTAGATAGGAAATTTAGATGTAAATAAAAATAACTCACATGGATTGAATAAGCAGTCCATATTACAAATGTCGATATAAGACCCCAAATTAACGGCCATGAACCTATAGCCCATCCTTGCCAAAAACTCTAGAAGATAAAAAAACAGTAATTAATAAGTCTCCTTCTACTTTGTCAGTTAATTAGGTCGTTTTAAAAAGTGACATTGTATAAAGAGATGAATCTATATAGTATACCAGAATTGAACAAGATGCGACAATAGTGACACCGGTTGTAAATGATACTTCTCCAGATGCCAATGGAAGATATGGCTTATTTATCTGCAATGAAACATGTAACACCAATCGATAACAACAAGATAACTCATATCTGTTAGCAACATAAAGATAAGTTTGTAAGCTATAAAATGGTTGCAATATATGTACCAAAAAAAATGGTAGTAATATTATCTGTATATGGATTTGGATCCTCTGCTGCGACAGCACGAGAATGAATTCTCTTAAGTGACTTTATTGTGCAGTGAAATCCCAGTCGTACATTGAATAAGACAAATTAATGGTGAAAAATATATTATAAAAATTGAGTGGGATGATTGAATGGTGAAGATTTAACACTTGACACTCTCAAATGAAAAGTTCAATGGAGAGAATCCATTTCCGCGACAGCACCATCTTGCGCCACTGAGGACCGGCAGAAGGATCTGTGTCCCGTATTTTTCTTACTAAAATAACACACAACTTTGGGTTTAGGCCCTCTATATATTCAAAAAATTAATAATACAGAAGGGGGAATAGACACAAAAAGTAATATATTATTGAAATTGATTATTTACTTCTAACAGTAATTTACATATACCTTGTCTATTTCAATATCACACAATTGATTCAACCCATTTTTATAAAACATCATGAGCAGATTTGGTAGCAAAGCCTGAAACATACAAATAAAGCATTATTTAAGTTGAGGGAAAGAGAACATTTTACTATTTAGAGAGAAATAACATATATTTGGGTACACACCTGCAACACACCAGTAAAAAATAGTGGAGATATATCTGATAATTTCTCCACAGCAAGGAGAGATGTAGAAATTGTGCTTAATACCTACTCACTCAAACATATATAGATAAGGTTAGTGCTTTCAAAACATTCAAAATCTTACACTATTTATATCAACAATACTCCTTCTAACCATAACATATGAGGATCAGTTCTGAGAGTAGTTTGAACTTAACTAGGCAAAGAAGTGCGTAGGGGTAACAACTACAAAACGTGACTAAAGCATTCAAGAAGTTTTTGGTAGAGTTGAAAATGTTTTTTGGATTATAAGTACGAGGATCAGATTCAAACGATGGTCCAGAGGCTGCTTTCACAACATATTTTCTATTGCATTCTTGATATGTAGACCTTCCTTCAACGCTTTTGAAAAGAGGCTTCAAACATGGCTGTCGGAACTTCATAAAGTTATATTCTTTTTGAATCTTTCTTTTGTGCTGTGAAGCTTTAGGTACATAAGAGCCTAGAGCACCAAATGTTAGATGTTAGTATTAGTGAACATGTAGAACAAAAACTAGATTCTTGCTTTAAATGAATCAATGCTAAAAGAAAATCAACATATATAAAAGATATTCACAATCATTGTCCAAATAAATTAATGCTTAAGAGATCGATATAAAAAGATACTTCACAATTATTGTCGAAATGTACATGTTTACACGAAACTTTCAACTTTACCAAGACTTGTACTACTCTCAAATAGAAGTGGTGGTGCTGGTGGTGAGAGGGAAAAGGAGGTGGTAGTGGTGGTGAGTGGGTGGTGGTGGCGATGGTGGTGAGAGGAGAGGTGGTGATGAGAGTGAGGGAGGGGAGGTGAAATAAAGGAAGTGGGGGAGGGAAAAGAATGAGCCAAAAAAATATGGTGATGGTGGTGGTGGTGGTGGTGGTTAGTGGGAGGAGGTGGTGGTGGTGGTGGTGGTGAGAGGAAGAAGGAGGTGGTGATGAGAGTGAGGGAAGGGAGGTGAAAGAATGGAAATGGGGGTGGGAAAAGAATGAGCCAAAAATATATGGTGGTGGTGGTGGCGGTGGTGACAGAGAAAAAGTGGTTGGTGGTGGTGTTGAGTGGGAGATTGTGATGGTGGTGAGAGGAAGAAGGAGGTGCTGATGAGAGTGAGGCAGAAGAGAGAGTGGGAGGTGAAAGAATGAAAGTGAAGGTGGAAAAAGAATGAACCAAAAATATATGGGGCCAGCCCACAAAGCCCTGGCCCTAACCCATTAAAAAATTTAAAGTGTGGGTTGGGGCTAAAATAAACCCACTTACTAAGGGTGTTAAAATTTGTGGGGCTTTTTAGGGGGGCAAGGGGGTTGGGCTGTTTTGAGAGCTCTACTCTCAATATATAGACACATACAAGAGTCAACTTACTCGGTTATCGTATAAAGCGGGTTGATTCTTATGCTAACTTTTTTGGTATAAAGCGGGTTGATTCTTATGCTAACTTTTTTTGGTACAATGCCGGGTTTGGTATAAAGCGGGTTGATTCTTATGCTAACCTTTTTGGTTGAATTGGGTAGGTCAACCCATCAACCAATCATTTTTACTCGACCTCTTATCCGTTGATGCTATAATTCTTGGATTCTCTATTGGTTTACTTACTCGAATTCTGTGGGTTCTCAATTATTTTGTGTGCTGATTTGGAAGATGTGGTATGCTAGACACCAGATGGTTTTTAAGAATATAGCACCTGATCATATTCTTATTGCTTAATCCTCTTTTGAATATGTTTCTGAGCACAACCTGGCTAATCCCAAAGACACAAATATCCGAACCAATGTTGTTGTTAACATGAATGCCCAGGAAGGTAGTTCGGTTGGTGAGCAAAGCGGCATGAAAGGAGTTGCAAGAAGGAGGTCTAGGGTTCAAATCCTGGAAACTAACATTTCACCCATCCCCTAACTAATTACTAACTACTAACATTTGTCTATCAAGAAGAAAAAAATGCTTGTAGGCCTTGCTCAAACTCTAGGAAACCAACTGTGGACTAATTCTGAGCAATTACGCTATCTTGCTATGTTATGTAATTGGCCTTAATTTGGCTTGTAATGTTTCGTTTTCTATCTAATGAAATTATCTTTCACGTCAAGAAAAAATTCACAAATTGAATATCAGAATCAAGAATAGAGGATAAGGATGTCTTAGAGAAAGCTTGCAAGCAAAGACGATGTCCGTAGTGTATTAGTAGATCTGTTGCACCTGCAGAAGCATGTAAGAAGGGCAGCAGAAAGAGTATTGTACTGTCACTTTTTTTTTTTGCAAAATGAATTCCAAGCCATTAGAGGTGTTCTATGGTTCGTGGAAATCCAAGCTAACCTAGAATATAACCCAAATCGATATGTTTGCTTCGGACATTTTTTTTGTTCGGGGCAAACCGAAAGTAGTTTGGTTCAAGCAACAAATCATAAAAAATAAATCCGCAAACCCAAACCAAACCACACTAATTACTCGCAGTAATTTTACAATTTTAGAAGCATGAGATGCTAGTCTTTTTATCATAATAATTTATCATTAAGTTGTAAGATTTTAATATTATGGAATGGAAGACTATTAATGAGTTTGAGTTTGATTTAGTATAATTTTTAAATTTTAGAGTTTTAGAATTTTTTTGGTTATTAAGAAGTGTTGAAATATTCCAAAAAAAGTGTAGTTTTCGATATTTTAAAAAATTAACATTTTGGTGCATGACCCGTGAGCCCAATCCCAACCAGTCAGATTGGTTTGGTTCGGGTTTTGGAGAAAAAATGAAAAATCCGAGTCAACTCAAACTGATTAATTGTTATTGGTTCGAGCAGTAGATTAAGGAAAATATATGATACTCGTGAGACATAATGGCTTCTCCAACATGTAAATTTTAAATGTGAAGTTGCCTATTGGTTATGACATAGGGGAGCCCACTGCAAAAATAATTGACTTTTATCCTGTTTACATTGAAAGCCATGCATACTGTAATTTTTTATTGGTCGATAGTGTAAAAAATCTTTACACTCTTAGTGAATACTTTTTTTTGTTACATAAATTCACAAATGGCTAAGGTACACTCTTAGTGGATACTAATTAAATTGTAACAGTATTTTATAATTTTATTTTAGTTCCCCGAATTATTTGGTTGGAGCTCTGCCATAATGCAAATCAAATCAATAAAAACCAAGGATAGTTGGTCTGAGTGGTAACAGGGCTCAGATCCCACTCTAAGATTTTGAGTTCGAATTTTGGATGTGGAAAAAACTTTGTTACCAGGGGAGAACCATACAGACCGGCAAAGCTGGATATACATGTGGCCAGCCAAGTTCCCCAGAGTACATTAGTCACACCGACAAATCCGGTGGATACTGCACACCAGTAACACGGTAGCAAAAAAATGAGTAAAGACCCAAATTGACCCCGGACAATTTCCTCGCGAGACAAATTGGTCCCTCATGACAATTTTTTCGGGACACATTAGTCCCTGACAATTTCAAAATGGGACACGTTAGTCCCTCCGTCCCTTCAGCAGTTAACATCTCTTCTAACGTCTCCTAAGACAGTATTTTGGACTAGATAGGTCCCTCGCATTACAGATTTATGTGTATATATGTATAAAAATCAGTCCCAGCGTCACTAGTTGAGTGGTTTCTGGTTTTCAAAATCAGAAAACCATTTCAGAGATATCAAACATATATATATATATATATATATATATATATATATATATAGAGAGAGAGAGAGAGAGAGAGAGAGAGAGAGAGAGAGAGAGAGAGAGAGAGAGAGAGAGAGAGAGAGAGAGAGAGTGGGAGGGAGAGAGACTAGAAGCCTTTTCGCTGGAACGACGTCACTATCAACCATTTTCTTAGGCAGGTAGGGACGGCGTTGGGACGCTGTGGGACTCTACCATTTTCACAAAGGTTAGGTTTTCGTCCCTAATCATGAATCAAAACGAAAAATAGTGAAAAACACCTACATTCTGCTCCTTTTCTCTCTCTCTCTCTCTCTCTCTCTCTCTCTCTCTGTACGTCCTTCTCTCTCTCTCTCTCTCTCTCTCTCTCTCTCTCTCTCTCTCTCTCTCTCTCTCTATATATATATATATATATATATATATATATGCGTGAAAAATGGTTTCGGGTTTAAGAAACCAGAGATTTAAGGTTGAAGACAGCCAGGGACCAATTTGTCCCAAAACGCACAGGGACTGATTTGTCCCTTTTTTAAAAAGTTTCAAATTTGTAACACCAGGAACCTATTTGGCCCAAAATACTGTCTTACGTGGCGTTTAACGTGTCACGTAGGAGACCTTAGATGAGCTGGCAACGGCCGAATGGACGGAGGGACTAACGTGTCCTGTTTTGAATTTGTCAGGGACTGTTGTGTCCCAAAAAAATTGTCAAGAACCAATTTGTCCCGCAAGGAAATTGTCAATGACCGATTTGGGTCTTTACTCAAAAAAATCTATAAAATTAATTCAAAATCATTTGGATAATCAATTTACTTCAGCTAAAACAAGAATTAAATCAATTAAGTTGGTTTATTTTTACTCTTTATGTGTATTTTCGACCTGATCATTCAATCAACTATTTTAAAATTTACACATAAAAATTTATAATCCATTTTAAACTTTTAGAATTTAGACCTCTGCTATATTTTTTTCTCCTTTCTACAATTCTCATATAGTATTATCAAGTGTCTAGTGTTAATTAAGTTTATTGTGCTAAAAAAAGTTTTATTTTACCAGAATTCAGCATGTATGTGTCTTATAGACTCAACTTCTCCAAAACTATCAATTAATTAATAAAGTCATATAAGGGTCTTTTTATTATTATAAAATAAAAATCAGAAACTACTGCAGACCAAAAATATCAAAAACTACAAATACAAAGAAACCTTACTTGCATAGTACTTGTTGGCGCAATTTTCAGTCCGCCAAAGATTTTCACCTGCCAATGGTTCCTCGTGTTAGTTAGTAATGGTGAAGTGAAAGGAAGCCAAGCAGACATGGATACCTTAAATATTATACCACTGGTGTTTGAAGATTTATGAACTGAAGCTAACACTGAATCCATCTCCTACCACCACCAACAACACAACACACAAACTTTCTCTTTAGTTCCTGAACTGATGGACCATAAATTTTACTAATATACTACTTAAACATATCATCTTAAAGAGAGAAAAAAAACATAACAGCCGTCGTTCAACAAAGTCGTCTATATTTTAATACGACCTAATAGAACTGGTGGGGTTGCATGCAAATGCTAGTGTTAATTAATACTTTTTTAGTGATTAATTATTACCATCGATGCATCACATTACCTATATATGTATTGTTTTTTTTCGATCAAGCTTAGCCGGCTATATTTTTTTAAACGTACGCAAGTGGGAGAGAGAGGAGTTGCGTTTGTTTGCAGGTGGTGGTGGCGCCACAGCATTTAATTTACTACCTGTCTAGCGCCACAGCATTTAATTTACTACCCGTTTGTTTGCAGGAGTTGCCTGGTAGTAGCGCCACAGCATTTAATTTACTACCTGTCTCATTTGGGTATTATTTAAAGTATGGCCTGGTAGTAGTGCCTGGTAGTTGAACCAATAGCATGTGTTTAATTAACAGTTGAACCAATAGCATGTGTTTAAAAATATTATTTAAAGTATAGCTGTAAATATTATTATAAAATACAATATTTCAGCATGTGTTTAATTAACTATGTCATGTCAGTGTTAGCTGAAAAATATAGCTGTAACAAATATAGCCTGGTAGTAGTGCCTAGGCCTAGACAAAAATTGTAAACCGACCCGAAAAACCGAAAAACCGAAGATAATGGGCTTATTCGGCCGGGTCCAGACGGGTAGACGGGTTCACGGATTGGAGAATTGGGTTCATGCGAGTTGGGCTGGGCGGGTGCGGTTTTTATTTTTGGGCCCGTCGATGACCAGACCCGCTCGAGGTACATGTATTCTGCACACTATAGTGCACTCTCTCCAAAGCCTGCACACTACTGCACTGTCCAACAACCTGCAACGCTGCCACAATTTAATACTAAAATATAATTGCTTTGTTTACACGCAGTGATAATGGACTGGTCACCATCAGTCTTGGGAAAAGTGGTTTGCTGCCCAAGGAATTTATATCCGTTGGAGACAGTTGTTTCTTGGGAAGTGATATGGATGGTTCCTTCTCATCTCTTTGCAATACACTCTATGTTTCTTTATCCATCTTCAGCACTCCTTCTCTATGTATTTTGTGGTTTGGTTATTGGCAACCGACGCAAGTTACTTATTTTTAAATTATATTATTTGATTTGATAAAATATACTTTTATTATGTAAAAGGAAAAGAAAGAGAGAGGTACAGTTTTGTTTACTTTTTCTCCTTCTTCTACCTTGCTTAATCTCTGTTTTTTGTGACAAAATCCTCTGGTTTTTTGTGACAAAATCTCCCTCTCTGGTTGTTCATCTCCCTTGGCCTCTTTCTACCCCAAACCCGTCTGTACCCACCTGCCAAATCCGCCAAACCGAACCCGCGCCATCCGAGAAGAAATTTGGGCGGGTATGGGCTGGTATTTTGGAAACGCGGTTTTGACTGGGTTGGGGTTTTGGGCCCGAAACCGCCCAAAACCGCCCGTTGTCCAGGTCTAGTTAGGGATGTCAAAACGGGCGGCCCGGCCCGGCCCGGCCCGTTAAGCGAATGCCCGCGAAAAAATGGGCGGCCCGACCCGGCCCGTTTACAGCATGCGGGCTAAAAATTCATGCCCTGCCCGCAAAGTGGCGGGCTGGCGGGCCGGCGGGCTAGCGGGCCGGCGGGCTGGCCCGTCAATTAACACTGAATTTTTAAAAAAAAAAAAAAAACGCAAACGGGCCGTTTGGCCCGCCACAGTATTTAGCCCGCGGGCTGGCGGGCGAAGCGGGCCGGGCAACGCGGGCTGGCGGGCATCAAAACCTTAGCCCTGCCCGCCTTTTTTTGGAGGGCCAACGGGCCGGCCCGGCGGGCCAAGCCCGTTTTGACATCCCTAGGTCTAGTAGTGCCTGGTAGTTGAACCGATAGCATGTGTTTAATTAACTATGTCAGAGTCTGAACCAATAGCATGTGTTTAATTAACTATGTTATGTCAGTGTTTCACTTATATCCAATGTTTTTAAAACCGGACTGGAGATTGAACCGGCGAGACCTCCGGTTCATGGTTCAATCGGTTCAACCATGGTTGAACCGGATAAGTAATTTATTAAATAAAAAATAAAAAATATTAAATTTTGGAGAAAAAAGTGAATTTAAAAATAAAAAGTTGCATTTCGGGCGGTTCAAACCGGTTCAACCCGGTTCGGTTTCCGGTTCTTTCTCGGTTCAAAGCGGTTCTTGGCGGTTCAATCCGGTTCTGGGCGGTTCTTTGGCCTGCGGTTCAAATGGGGTTGAACCAACCGGCCAGGGGTCCGGTTCCCGGTTCAACCGGTTGAACCGGCCGGTCCGGTCCGGTTTTTAAAACCTTGCTTATATCTACGTCGGTTCTTCTTTCTAAAAAACTGCAAATTAGTCCCCAACAAAATAAAAGTTTTTTTAATTAGTTTATTATTTTTATTCTGTGAAGCCCCGATACTTCAAAAATGGAGACGTACCCGTGTCAGATACGTATCCGATACCGATACGCACCTGATACTTCCCGATACGTACCCAAAGAGTATCTAATAATTTTTTAATTCTTTTTAAAAAAATATTTGACTCGATACTTTTCAGATACATCTTTGATACTTCTTACCAACTAAGGATACTTCTCAGATACTTTTTCGATACCTCTTACCAACTAAGCACATGATTGTCACTCATATATGATACACTTTAATACCTCAATAACTAAAAGACAAAATTATATGTTTTTTCGTAATACAATAATAGAATAAATAATACATTGTGATATGAGTGGGATAAATATACGTAACTATCTCTACTTGATAAGATCACAAGTATTTATTTCTACAATGTGATGAATATATATTGACTAATGATATGCTTATGTTTTATTGGTCAATTACGTACTAATATGAATATCTTAGTCTATAAAAAGTCATTTATTTCTGCCACTGACTATTCGTATTATAAGATTTCGGGTGGTCTCAGTTACTTGTCCACCATTACTTTTTATGACTAGTCACTCATACATAGGTGTGTCGGTTGTCCTCTTCCTTTCATCCAAACATTTTCTGTGTGCTTTTTTTTTATCTATTTGGGCAGGGTTTTTTTTCATATCTATAAAATGCAATATTTCAGTTTTTCATCTTTGTTTTTTTCTATTTGTGTTTCTATTCTATTTTATTTTTTGATATGTTTTTATATATTTAAATTTTAATTTAATTTTTTATTAAAGTATCCCAGCCGTGTCGTATCTTGATTTTCAAAATTTTCCCGTATCCGTATCGTGTTTATCCTGTATCGTATCCGGTATTCAGGCTTCATAGTAATTTTATTCATCTTCAAAATAAACTTATTATTGTTCATCCACTAATGGAAAAAATGCTTTTTATATCGGTTAAAATTGACATTGCCGAAAAAGGAGATATAAAAAATAGGGACATTTCATATCGGTTCCTGAACCGTTATGAAAAGTTGTTTTTATATCGGTCGCCCCTAGAACCGATATGAAAAGTCTCTTTTTTTTAAAAAAAAATGTGAGGTTGTCTTCCATCAACTCTAGATCCTTCTGTAGGGAAGACTTTATAGCTTTGTAGCTTTGTTTGGATTAATCAATTCATCCAAGGAGAAAACTTAGGATATACTTATGTGGATTAATCGATTCATCTAAGAAAAAACATGACAGTCATTAGCCATATACTTATGAATAGTAACAAACAATTACTATGACAGAAGTGCTTTTAACTTGTTCTTCAATAACAATAGCCCTATTTCCATCTTTCTCAAAAAGTTCATACGCACAGCGTGCATGTTGTTCCCAACGATCAAGAGCTTCAAGTTGATGCACACTCAATGCAGCTGCACACCCAAAAGGGACGACTACCACATAATAGAATATATGCTATCACACCTATACTCCACACATCAGCCTCTGTGGTGTAAGATCTATGGAGAACTTCAGGAGCAACATAATATGCACCTCCAACAATGTCATATTAAGCCTTTCATCTGTATCACATGATAAAAAAATTAAGAATACCGATGAACTTAAACGAGGTAAAAGATACTAATACTGAATTACCAATACATAGTAAGGATTTATGAAGAAAAACCCGGTTTGACAAAATCTGATAACCCAAAGTCTATAGCTTTTAACTCAGAAGTTTCATCCTTTGAAGCATACAAAAAATTCTGAAAGAAAAAAATGTAAGGGGGTTAGCTAACCAATTTGCCTACATTTTCCCTGCAAGTTTATAAGATGAATGAGTGGAAACTATTGCAGACTTAGAAAGTAGGATGTTCTATATCCTTCCAAATAAGTACAATGTGACTTCTTAAAAAGTTAGTAAATATAATTTAACGGCAAGTAGGATGTTTTATATCCTTCCAAAAGTATTTGACTATCTTAATATAAGATAAGCATCTGAGCTGAAGATCAAAAAGAATGAAAAGGAAATAGAAATTTCAATCCCTCCCCAACAACACCATCAATGATCAAACCATCTCTCTGGAGGTGCCAGATACTACAGCTCCCCATATTATCAGCGGAACAATCAATTTTATTTAATTAACTAACCCAACCAAGCTCATTTGCTATTGACAACCGAAAAAAGGATTACAACAGAATTGACTAACACAACTAACTACTAATTAACTAACTTAGCCAACTACTGATTTGGAGCTTACTACTGATTTGGAGCTTACTTTGAGGCTTTAGTAGGTATACTCAATACACCACCAACTTATCGAAGTGGCACTATCTTATTATTTAAAAAACTAAGTTTTCTGTTCAATGCACAACATAAATGACAAGCAATTGCATCATCTATCCAATATCATATAAGATACAAATCATTACCTCTTAAGGCAGTATCAATCACTTTGATGGCTATAGTCATCAATGGCCAGCATTCCAGGCAAACATCAGCACCGGTGCAGCGGTATCTGACATCATCATAATCTGATATATCCTACAGAATCCCAAAAAGAAAAAAGTAATGTAAAGAAAATCACAATAGCTAAAGGTTTAACTTAGATACCTAAGTCAAAATCTTACTATATCAAAAATCAACTCCCTCTCAACTGGAGCAAAGACATTATTATCACTTTGTCCATAGGCATGTCTCTTTGCAGGCTGAACCACATAAAAGGATTATATTAGAGGAAAATAAGTAGATAAAAGACGAAAACAAACACATGATATTAGTAAAATTCACAACATTGCATCATTGCTTCTAGTCACAACAACATTATAACAAAATTGAAGCACAGTAACAAAGAATTATGGGCAGAAGGAGGAAAGTTTACATCAACGGTGTAGACAGGTCCAATGTCTATCTTAAAAGGGCATTTTTCTTTGATGGAGTTTTCAAGCTGTCAGTCACAAAAATGGCACAAAAATTGCACAATCTGTCAGTGACATAAAAAGCCAACATAAACTTGGAGCTTAATTGGTACCTTTTTTCTGCAGCTCATAAATCTCCCGTACATCAGTTGGTTCTGCAGTCAACATATTAATTATATATTATTTCTATGATTAGTCAGTGTCAATTTATATAACCACACATATACACACACATACACACACACAGATATATATATATATATATATATATATATATATATATATATATATATATATATATATATACATACATACATATACTTCGCTTGTGCATATTTTCTTGATACGAGTATCTAGCTGCTGCTCCATACTTTGAGGTTCTTTGAGGCTCATGGAAGCCAAATCTTCTCCCATATAGTGACTACAGAATAACAAAACAAAGAAACACAATTAGTTCATTTTACCTTTGATCAAACAGAAGTTGAGAATGGAGATCATTTTACCTTTGATCAACACGTGCTAAAATGATACATAACAGAAGATCATTTGGTATTCAACAAGATCATTTTACCTTTGATCACCTCATGCTAAAATGATACATAACTTAAGCATATCATATATCGTCGGCCGGCTAAAGAAATGATTATGCCCCTGTTTAACTGAAGCATATCATATGTATACAATTGACCCCCTCCCTCTACATCTGCCATTGTTTCCTATGACATCTTTTGTTTATTTCACAATAAGTCAACCAGACTCTTAACTTCATGTACTTCTTAGCAATTTTTTCTTTTTGGTCAAGACTTCTTAGCAATCTTAACAAGAGAAAGAGTGAAAATAAAAAATAATACACAAAATGCTCTCTTCTTCTTTCCAATTCTTTCATTTCCTTACACTAAAAACTAAAAAGATGGAAAAGAACAAAGAAACACAGTTAGTTCAATAAAACCCCAACTCAACGAGGCAAAGAAAAAGCAGAAGTATCCATTATACTCAACACCATTGAAAATTAAAAAATCAAACAACTAAACATACATTTAATCATGAAATACTATCAGTCTATCAAACACAAATAAGCATAGATCTCAACTTTCCCAAACACCCCTCTCTCCAACAAAATAAAATAAAAGTAGAATACCTTTTTGCCAAGAATCAAAAGGCCAGGTTTCTCAATCGCCACAAGTTTCTTCAAAACCTTTGCAACAATTATTGGATAGAGATAATTATTAGTCTCCACATGGATGCCTCTGTCAGCTCCCATAGCAAGACCATTTCTAAGAGTATCAACATATTGAGCGGGTCCCATGCTAACAGCCACAACCTTTGAAGCCAATCCAGATTCCTTGATCCGAAGACGTCTTCAATAAAGCTTTGAGATGCAATTCAAAGTGCCATAATTTACTAAGCCAAAGCAATACCATTTCTGAAAAAATACCAGAAGAACAATGCCATAAAAACATCAAGGTAAATCTACGATTTCAAACATCACACATATATAACAAAAACAGATTCAAACATATTCACACTAATTAAAACAGGTTTACAATCTCATATAACTAAAACTAACACGAGTTCAAACACAAATACTAAATAAAGCAGTGAGACTCACCAACGAAGACACGAAGAAGCTGAAACTCACCAATGAAGAGATGTTGCAGTGAATGAAACTCTGATTTGGTGCGATTTGATGCAATAAACCCTAAGTTCTATCCAGCGAATGCGATGATGTCACTGTGATTTGGTGCGATGGCAACAAATGCGATTTCGTGCGATTAGGGTTTTTTACAGAAAAAGGAATACGATTAGAGATTTGAGGGAGGAATACAGTTCTAACTTAGGATCTGGAATACGATTAGGGTTCTCACTTGGGTTTTCCATCAGCTCTTTCGTGCTCTTTAGAGAAAATCACGCGGTGAAGGGAAGGGAAATCACACGAGGAAGGGAAAATGCCTTTGTTGTAGTGTGTGGCGGTGGTGAGGGTTTTGTGAGTGCTGTGGTGAGGTTGAGTGTTGTGGTGATGGAGTGAGCGTGAGAGGAGGCTTCAAGAGTGAGGGTTTTGGAAGAAAGGGTTTCTGCGATGAAGATTTGGGGAGAAAGGGTTTTGGAAGATTTGGGGAGAAAGGGTTTTCGAATAGCGAATTTTTAGACAGAAAGGTTTCTGCGAAAGTTTTGGCGTGAAAGGTTTCTATAACGGGTGGTTTTGTGACCCGTTATGGAAGCCTAAATTTTTGCACTTTCTATAACGGTTATGCAATGGAACCGATATGAAAGATGGTTTTTGCCCTTTCTATATCGGTTCCTGTGGCAACCGATATTAAAATTGTAATTTTAATTACAAAATTGCCACCGCGTCACCTTTACTATCAGGCCGTTTTTAACCGATATAAATTACAGTTATAAAATGCATTTTTTCCACTAGTGATCGTTCTTCATCTCCTGCCCAAAAACTCTGCAACTCAAAGTGAGCGAAGAAAGTTTCTTTTTGTTCTTCATTCTTCATCGTTCTTCGCCCTTCGCTTCGCCGACTTGCAACAAACCCGAGTGGCGTCATTCTTCCTTTCCCTCACAGTTTCTCTATATAGTTCGAAATTTGAACATGTTGAAGATAATGTTGTATTTAACTTCTTTCTTTCATCTTGTTATGATGTCTTCACGTATTATATCATTTTGGAAACATCACAAAAGGTGTGCAATTGATCATTTTACCAAGCTGATTTGAATTTGCATATTCCTTGTAATGAATTTGCAGAGTCATTTGTTCAAGCAAGTATAATTGACCCTGATGATATGGCTCTCCGGACTTGATTACTTGGTGAAAATGAAATGGCTTTGAAGTTGATGAAGCTTGCAAGGAGGGCCAGTTATAATGTCACAGGTATATATGATTCTTGTCAATGACTCTCCCCAAGTCAATAAGTATCTTACCAGATTGTCAAAATGTTGCTTTTAATACTGCAAATGTAAGTTGACTTTGTCATAATTAATTGATCATATACTATTTTGTAGCACCATATTAATATGATGATTTTTTATACATCATTTTAGTCTTTTTAATTATATTTATGCATACAGGTAAATACGAAAAGCAACAGAAGGATGTTTATAAACTTTGAACCAAATCATCTGTGTGTGTATAAACTCCTCAAATATAAAAATCATCTTTTGTAGCACATTAGTGATGTTTATAAATTTTGAACCAAATCATGTGTGTATGTTGGATTTATAAATAGTTGGAATTTGATTTGAAATTGGTTTTTGATTTGGAAGTTTGTTGTTGGTTGCTGGTTGTTGGTTGATGAATATGAGCAAGGAATTGGTAATAGGGAAGAAACAGAATTTTTTTTTTTTAAAATTAGGCATAGGTAGCGCTTACTGTAAAAAGCGCTACTTATGGTCTAAGCGCATCTAGGAATGAGGAGCGTTTTAACAGAAAGCGCTACCTATGGTCTAAGCGCATTCGGGAATAAGGAGCGCTTACACTAAAAAGCGCTCCTCTTGCCTGTTCATTGGTAGCGCTTTTCGAGCGCTACCTTTGGGGGATTGGCAACAGGAGCGCAAGCTTTAGGAGCGCCCGAAAGCGCTACTGATGGCCTAAAAAAAGGCACTCCCAATTCCCCAAATCTGTTGTAGTGAATTTTCAAGTATTAAAGAAGAGGAACAAATTTATGTTATGTATGGTTTTGCTGTTAGGAAAGATGAAACGAGTTATAATAGTGAGAAACAAATTCAATGAAGCAATGTGTGTGCAATAGACAGGGATATAGAAACAATAAACACATCAACAGGACAATAAGGAAAAAAGAGGCTAAACCTCTCACCCGTATTGGTTGTGAGGCTAAACTTCGCATACGGTACAACTTCAGCAACTGGAATGTGTTATTCAAGAAAAAGAGACTTCCATAATTCTTGAAGATCTTTTTCTCGGAAGCCAAGATCAGTTAGGGTATGTTTGGATGGAGGGTTAATTAGGAGGGGAGGAGAGGGGAGAGGAGGGCTTGATTTTCACTTCCAAATTGAGGAAGCTATAAAATGTTTCTAAGCAAAAATGAAATGTGATTAACAATGTTTTATTATTATCTACAATGTTATTCTTTCAAATTTTAAAAATCTCAAATAGATATTAAAATATAGACCAAGCCCTCCCCTCCAAAACCCTCCCAAATCCCCCCTTCCCAAACATACCCTTAGTGTTTGATTATGTTGTCATGTTCTTCAAATTTGTTACATCTGCTGAAATTTAGAAGCGCTCAGAATTTTTTGAACTTTCTGCAGGTGGAGTGCAATTTTGCAAATATATGTTGAACCAATGGGTGAGGAGAGAGAACATGTACCATTTCCCTTTCATATGTGTTGGGCGGTTCAATCCCTACTGTGTACCTTGATCGCTGCTCATGTGATATTTGTAGTGCCGGTGTAAATCATCATGATTTCCTTCCAGTGGTTGGTGATCGCCATATTGGTAGTCTTGAAAAGTGAAATCGCCATATCTTTCGGGTCACTATGGTTTCTTTTATCCAAAGTGAGAACCTCTTGAAGAGATCTTTTATTTGTTACTTTTTGGGCTGTTTGTGGAGCCACAAACAACTCTACATAGAGCTTGGTTGTTAAGGAGGACATATTTGTTCTATATCTTGTAAATGGTGAATGGTCAAATGTCTAAAATGTTATACTCATTTGAAAGTTTGATAAAAAAAAAATTGAACGTGCTAGAAAGGAAACTATCATTCGATTCAATCAATAGTTATTCATAAATGGCTGGAATTAGGGGATTATAAAATAAAAGCACCGATATGTTTTCATTAAACTTCATTTAATAGTCATAATAAATGGTTTGCGATAAAAATGTGATTGCACATTTAAGAATATTTTCCATTATTTTTGAATTAAAAAATAGAGTAGAAATAAATATCAGGATCTGATTTAGCGTTGGGATGATAAGGGAAGTGTGAATTTCCTTTTGAGGAAATTATCGTATGTATTAGATATCATATAGATATAGATATAGATTTTGTGCATGCAGAAGGTGATTGATGAGCTATTAGACTACACAAAAGATAAAATAAAAGGAAATAAAATAGTGATTTTTTTAGGAAAGAAACAAAATATTGATAATCAATCATGAAAAAACTCAGAGCTCAGATCCATTGGAGCTTAGAGAGATTGAGCAATACTGGAGAAAAAAACTGATTCTCATTCACTGAATCAAACGGTTACAGTAGAGAGGGATATATATACATTGTTATCTGACTAACAAACTGAAAACCAACTTCTAACAAACTTAAAGAAAAGCTATGAATAGATATGGATCCTAAGGGGGCAAAGGGAAACCCCTAAACTAGAAGAGAAAATAATACATCAATGCAGTTAATGAGCTGAAGAGAATCCTTCAGCTTTACTTTGGTTTCCTTGTTGACTTTGCAGATTCAACTCTGCTGAGTTGGCAGCCTTGTCAGCAATTGGATATTGACTTGTAATATCCTCCCTTAAGCTGGAATGGATGTCAATCATTCCAAGCTTAGATTGTAGAGCAGAGAAGGGGCCAGGGCTGAGTGCCTTTGTTAGGATATCAGCAACCTGTTCTCTTGAAGGTATTGGAAGCAGATGCAGCATTCCACTTCTTATCTTGTCTCTTACAACATGGCAATCTATCTCAATGTGCTTGGTTCTCTCGTGAAAGACAGGATTTGCAGCTATGTGTAAGGCTGATTTATTGTCACAGAAGATAACAGCAGGGGAATCATGTTGAATTTGGAGATCTTGGAGCAGGTATAGCAACCATTGTGCCTCACATGTTGCTAGAGCTAAAGCCCTGTACTCTGCCTCAGAGGATGAGCGAGCTACAACACTCTGTTTCTTGCTTTTCCATGAGATAAGAGATGTCCCAAGGAAGAAGCAGAATCCACTTGTTGATCTCCTGGTGTCTGGGCAGGCACCCCCAGTCAGAATCACAGTAGCCCCTCAGGCTTAGATCAGAATCTGTCTTAAAAAACAACCCTTGTCCTAGATGATTTTTGACAAACTTGTGAACTCTCATAGCTGCAAGCATATGTATATCAGTAGGTTTGTCCATAAACTGACTTAATTTTCCTACTGCATAGGAGATTTCAGGTCTAGAGTGAGTCAGATACAGTAGCCTCCCCACCAGTCTTCTGTAACTTGCAGGATCATTCACTGACTGTCCTAGGTTCTTGTGTAATTGCAGACCTGGTTCCATGGGAGTGGAGCAGGGCTTAGTGCCAAGGAGGCCAGTTTCTTCCAATAGATCAAGAGCATACTTTCTTTGACATAGTGATATGCCTTCTTTGTTTCTTGCTACTTCAAAGCCCAGAAAGTACTTTAAATCACCTAAATCTTTGATGCTAAATTTCTCATCTAGCAACAGCTTGACTCTGTTGATTTCTGTTATGTCAGTTCCTACAAGGACCAAATCGTCCATATAGACAAGTATGGCTGTGAAACCAGTGGTGGAGTGTTTTGTGTATAGGGAATAATCAGATTTGGACTGACTATATCCAGTCCCTATCAGTGTTTCAGTCAGCTTGGCATTCCACTGTCTGCTTGCTTGCTTCAAACCATATAGGGATCTTTGTAGTTTGCACACTAGATCGGGTTGATCTAAGATGAGGCCAGGTGGAGGCTGCATGTAGACTTCTTCTTCAAGATCTCCATGGAGGAAGGCAGTATTGACATCTAACTGACATAGATGCCAATTCTGACTTGCTGCAGTAGATAAAATCAGTCTAATTGTGCTCATTTTTATCACTGGGCTAAACGTCTCTAGGTAGTCAATTCCTTCGGTTTGAGTGAAGCCTTTAGCGACCAGTCTTGCCTTGTATCTTTCAATAGATCCATCAGCATGTAATTTGAGTTTAAAAACCCATTTACATCCAATGGTACGTTTGTTGTTGGGAAGAGGAACAAGTTTCCAGGTCTTAGTTTTCTGCAAAGCATTCAGTTCAGCTATGATAGCGCTCTTCCAATTGTTGTCACACACTGCCTCCTCATAGGTTTTTGGTTCAGTGAGGGAAGAAATGTTCAATGTGAAGTGTCTGTGTGATGATGAGAGCCTATCATAGCAAATAACATTAGAAAGAGGATAAGGGTTACCTTTAGAGTGGAGTGATGAGATTGGTGAGATGGATTCATGGAATGTATCCTTGAGTAGGGAGCAATGGTATTCTTGAAGGTAGGATGGTTGCTGTCTGGTTCGGGTAGACCTTCTGAGGGGTTCAGCCTGGCTGTGATTGTTTGTATTTTCAGGTTGGTTAATTGGTTGGTGATGTTCAGTATCAGTAACTGGATTTTCTGATTCAGTTTGTGTGTGATCAGTAGTGTTTGGAATGTGTGGGTTGTACGAATCAATGGTGGCTGCAGGGGTGATATTTTGGTTGTCCAGATGGAAATTGTCAAAATAGGGTATGGAATTCTCAAAGATATGGCTAGATATGTCACTGTGAGAGGATCCATCTTTTTGCAAAACAGTTTTATAAGGAAAAATATGTTCAAAAAACTTTACATCTCTAGATAAGAAGAGTTCCCTAGAATGTAAATCAAAGAGTAAGTGGCCTTTTACACCATACTTGAATCCTAGATAAATGCATTTCCTAGATCTAGGGTCCAATTTCTTTCTATTTGTTTTCAGTGTACTTGCAAAACAAAGGCAACCAAAGACCTTTAAATTGTCCAAATTGGGAGTGTGGTCAAACATAACTTGAAAGGGGGTCTTTTGGGATAAGAATTTTGATGGCAATCTATTTATGATGTGCACTGCTTGACTGACAGCATGTGTCCAGAAAATCTTTGGCAATTTTGCTTGAAAAATTAATGCTCTTGCAGCATTTAAAATGTGTTGGTGCTTCCTCTCAACAATGCCATTTTGTTGAGGAGTTCCAACACATGAAGTTTGATGAAAATTGCCCTTTTCTTGAAAGAAATCTTTAAGCATAAACTCATTGCCATTGTCAGTCCTTATACATTTTATCTTGGTGTTAAACTGAGTATCTACTAAAGCTACAAAACCTTTGACCAAGGGGGAGGTTTCAGATTTCAGTCTCATAGGGAATATCCATGTAAATCTACTTTTATCATAAACTATAGTAAGAAAGTATCTATAGCCTAGGATAGAAGAAACAGAGAAAGGTCCCCAAATATCCATATGAACAATGTCAAAACATTTATCTGTAACAGTGGTACTATTAGGGAAGGGGAGCCTCTTTTGTTTAGCATAAAAACATATGTCACAAGGACTATCAGATATATCACATTTTACTGAAGGAAAAATTTTATTTATTTTGTTCATTTTCTCAAAAGAATGATGGCCAAACCTCTTGTGCCAAATCTTATAGTGATCATTGCTATCTATGTTATTGAGAGTGTCTTTAGTACATGACTTAGCTAGGCTGCAGAGGCTGAAATTGTTTATGGCAGGTGTGATGGATGATGGCTTGGAGCAGGGGTACACAAGATGATACAATCCATTCCTCCTTTCAGCTATCCCAATCACCTTCTCTGTTTGGTTGTCCTGTATTACACATTTCGGCCTGTTAATATGCAAATCACAGTCCACATCATCAGTGAGTTTAGTTATGGAGATTAGGTTGAATGAGAAATTTGGTATGTATAGAACATCAGTGAGAACTAAGGTGTCATCTAGGTGTATTGTGCCTGCAAGATTACAGTGAACTATTGTTCCATTTGCTAAAGTTACAGTGACAGGTTCAATGGTTCTAAGGCATTCAAACAATTGTCTAGAATAGCATACATGTATGGTGGCACCAGTATCAATGATCCAGAGTTTTTCTTTCCTAGAGTTAGGGAGAGCACTGATAATACCTGACTTAATGGTAGTGTAGTGATTGATGTTGTGAGATTGCAATGTGTTAGAACCTTGAATGAGTGCTAAAATGGCTTTGTGTTGTTCTGCAGTGAATCCTAAGAGACCAGAATTCTGTTTTGTGTCGTTGTTGTCTTCATCCACAGCATCTTCATCTTCTTCAGCATTGGAGTTATCACCAACACAGTTGTTGACAGTGTTGCCTCCTTGCTGGAAATGAGGTGGATATCCATGCTTCTTGTAACATACATCTATAGTGTGGCCTGTTCTTCCACAATGTGAGCATAATTTCATACCTCTTCCTCTTCCATTGCTGAATCTGCTACCTCTGTCTCCTCTGCCTCTAATTCCTCCTCTGCCAGAAAAGTTGCCAACAGCTAGAACCTTGAGTTCTTCAACAGGTATAACAGTGTTTCTTTCTTGTTGAATGAGCAGAGAGTAAGTTCTAGCCAGATTTGGTAAGGGATCCATCAACATTATTTGACCTCTAACAGATGAATATTGTTCTCTCAATCCTTTGAGGAATCTGAGAACCTTTCCTCTCTCTCTGTATTCTTTGAATTTCTTCTCAGCATCACAACTATCAGTACCATTGTTGTTACACTTGGGAGCAGGCAAGAAATTCTCGAGTTCTTGCCACAACTTTTTCAGTTTTGTGTAATATGTAGAGATAGAATCATCACCTTGCTTTGTAGTGTAGATCTCCTCTTGAAGATCAGAGATGCGAAACATATCGCCCTGATAGAAGCGATCCTTCAAATCCTTCCATATTTCTGCTGCTGTGTCCATCCATAAGATGCTTTGAGATACTTCTGGTACAATCGAACTATTGATCCATGACATGACCATGGTGTTGCAGCGATCCCAAGCGAGAGAATTGCAGCTTTCATCTTCAGGTCGCGGTAGGCTTCCATCGACGAAATGCAGTTTGTTCTTTGACCTTAACGCAACCATCATCGATCTTGACCATGTGTGATAGTTGCTTCCGTTGAGAGGGGGAGAGACAATCGCCGTTCCTGGATTGTCGCTCGGGTGCATGAAATAGGGATTCATCATGTCGTTTTGATAACCTTTGTTTGATGCGTTTCCACTTCCGGTGGAAACTTCCGTCGTCTCCGTCGTTTCTGTCGCCATTGCAGAGCAGGACAGAAAAGAAATGGAGAAATGAATGAGAGAAAGTAGAATGCGCAGAAATGGTGGTCAGAGCCCCTAGAGTGGAGCTTTGATACCATGAAAAAACTCAGAGCTCAGATCCTTTGGAGCTTAGAGAGATTGAGCAATACTGGAGAAAAAAACTGATTCTCATTCACTGAATCAAACGGTTACAGCAGAGAGGGATATATATACATTGTTATCTGACTAACAAACTAACAAACTGAAAACCAACTTCTAACAAACTTAAAGAAAAGCTATGAATAGATATGGATCCTAAGGGGGCAAAGGGAAACCCCTAAACTAGAAGAGAAAATAATACATCAATGCAGTTAATGAGCTGAAGAGAATACTTCAGCTTTACTTTGGTTTCCTTATTGACTTTGCAGATTCAACTCTGCTGAGTTGGCAGCCTTGTCAGCAATTGGATATTGACTTGTAACAAATCATGCCTAAAGAATATGAGTTCATTATTTTTATCATATGTATAATAAGACCACGAGAGAAACCACAATAGTAATAAACAAAAACTCAACTTAAAAGGAATAGTTCTCATTCACAAATAAAATTAAAAACTTAACACTAATGGATAGACTCAAAGCTAGTTGGTCTGCAGCAAAGGCAACACCACTCAAACCAAATTGATTCTATGTTAAATACAGAGCTTCATCCTTATCTAACTAAAGGCATGAGGAGGTATTCGACGTACAATAGCTGCAAAAAGAAACTAGACATCAATACAATATCATATATATTCCACATTATATGAGGAGACAATGAGTTTTAGGGTACGGTTGTTTATTACCTTCCACATAAACATGTAGAAAGACATTATAGAAGGTTTACTTTTCAAATCTACAGACTTGGCACGGTACAAGACAACTGAAGCAAGAACAGCATGTCCCGTAACCTGATACATTAGCATAGAATAAATTTCAAACGTTTCCCTAATGTTTGCAAAAGTTCACATTATATTCATCCATGTAAAGCTTTGTCCAAAATGTATGTCCTATATTTAGAGATCCATTTTTACCGTCAATGCTGATATCAAGATTATAAAGTTTATTTTTCAAAAAAAATAGATTATAAAGTTTGAATATTCTATGGTTTCACAGGGAGATATTTTCTTATTTTACTAAAAATATCTGTCAATTTACAAACTAATAATATTTATAAGGCTTAAATATGTTTTAGGTCCCTGCAAATATAGCGTATTTTGGTTTAAGCCCTTGTAAAAAAAAATTTAGTAAAAAATCCTTGCAAAACTTTTTTGATATAAGCCATTCTGTTAACCCAACGTTACAAAAACACTGAGTTGGCTAACAGAAGTCTGAGTTGTCCTTTATTTATTTTTTCTAATTTATTTTTAATGTTGACTTGTAATGCCAAGTCATTATTTTTAATTTTAATTAATTATTATTCTTCATCTCTCGCAATCTTCTCCATCTTCAACCTCCAACCTTCAACCTCCATCACCACCACCTTTGTTCCCTTCCTTTCTCTCTTCTTCATCTCTTCACCGCCATATACCGAAGGCAATAGCCAATTTGTCTAAGATATTGTATTTGAAGAATATACCCTCTTTTGACCTAAACCTGCTGAAAATGATCGTATGCCAAATGCTTGATCTCCTTCAATATCAGGTATATCCTATATAAGTTTTGCATTAGGTACATGTTGTTACCAAGTGGCTTCAGTCTCAAGAGGGGGGTGAATTGAGATTTAAAAACTTTTCAGATCTTTCAAAAACGTTTTTCCCCTTTTCAATGACTTAGATCAATTTTCGCGCAGGTTAAGTGGAAGCGAAGGAATTAGAATATAAAGCAGTAAAGCGGTATAACAGTAAAGCAGGAAAGCAGTAAAGCACGCAGAGATTTATCCTGGTTCGGTCACCTCCTAGTGACCTACGTCCAGTCCTCACACCCTTGTGAGATTTTCCACTAATCAAAACAACAAGGCTTACAAGTGCCTTGGAAAACCTTTACAGACTCAGGCACTCTCCTCCTAGGATACCCCACCTATAGAGAGCCCTCAGATCTAATATAACAATAACAAGAGATACCCCACCCCTGTTACAATCAACTGCCCTAGAAAGATACCCCACTTCCTAGTACATGCAGCTACCCTAGAGAGATACCCCACTCCCTAGAACAAAACACAACAATTAAATAATAAACAATTGTAGATGCAGAAATACCTCTAATGAAGGCAGATATTACAACTTGAAGAATGCAACCCCAACTAACTCTTAGCAACAGATCAGCTCAGACAGACCAACGGTGCGTGACGAGCAAAAGTATAAGCGTGAAGAGTTTTCTCAAAAGTTTTCTGTTTCATGCAAATGGGTTGAGTTGTGTGTTGTGTAAAATGAATCGTGAAGCACTGCCTATTTATAGGCTATGAGGAAATTATTTTTACGTTGAAAATAGTGTAGGAATCGATTCTTTGTTTAAAATGTATTTGATCTAGGAATCGATTTATTTAGGTGAGGAATCGATTTATCTTTGTTTGGAAAATATGGGAAATCGATTCTTGAGTACCATGGAAAGCTAGGAATCGATTCTATACTTAGTGAAAATATGTAGGAATCGATTTTCAGCTTGCCTGAGACAAGTGGGAATCGATTCTCAGTTATGTGCAAACGATTGGGAATCGATTCTTCCCTTAAAATTTATTTGGCTCAGAAATCGATTTGTGTATTGAAAATACATGGCCTGACAATCGATTCTACCTTTTCTATTTTACCTGAAAATCGATTTTGATATTTGTTTATGCATGAGGAAATCGATTTTGTTATTTTAAAAGGTGATAAGAATGTTTACGTAAGTATGCATGCAACTTTAAAAAACTTTGTGAGTGTGTGAGACTTTGATATACGAGCTGACCTTTGAAAGAGCTTACACTTTTTCCTAAGACACACCCAAACCCTAAGGACTACCCTTATATTTAAGGACTACCCTTAAACTTGAATCTTCAGTTCTTGGCTTGCTTGTCTTGGATTGATTTTGACGATTAGTCACTTTGACCGTCAACTTTACCTTTGTCTTTTTCATCATCAAAACACATCCTGCAATATTAGTTTACCTGCAATACAAGGTATCCACACATGTATTGAGCAAAACTATTATGTTGAAAACAAACATATATATATATATATATATATATATATATATATATATATATATATATATATATATATATATATATATATAAAGGAGACCCCAAAGGAAGCTCCACAATTTTTCTCAATATTTTTATGTATTAAAATATTTATTCATAATTTAGACAAAAAAAAACTTTAATTTCAATTAAAGAACATAATTGCCACTAACTTATTCAATGATAGTGGAATATTAATTAGATATTTATATCTATATGAAAATGATATTTTAATTTTAACTAATTAAATATGTTTAAGAACAAAATAATATAATATAATATAATATAATATAATATAATATAATATAATATTTATTTTAAATATAGATAAGTTATATTTGCCTTTTGGTGTCTCTAAATTTATATCATGATTAGTACTAATTATTATAGTTGGTTTTTAATATAGATAAGTTACAATTTTTTCATTTTCTTACACTTTAAGTCTTCTTTCAGAGATACTATAAATACCTAAGAAGAGAAGTCACCAATTATCTTTTCATTTTTTACATCACATTTGTTTAGTTGTTACATGACTTATGTAAATTTTTTGGTTTTTACATCACTAATATTCAAGCTTGAATAAAGCCATTGTGGTAGTTAGCGTCCAAAGTTTATTTGTCTAAATTTGTCTTTTATTCATAAGCTTTAATTGATTGTTGATTAAGTATTGAGATTATTATAGGTTTCAAGTTTAATGTATACATCATATTCTTATAGTGGACATCATATTCTTATAGTGTGTAAACAAAATAAACTATCTCTTCTTGGATTGAAGTATATCTTCAATTATTATTCGTAATTTTCTTGATTATATGGTTGAACCGTAACTTAGATGATGTTGTGATTTTTCTTTCTCTCTCCCCCCTCTCTCTCTCACTCTGTCTTTCTCTTTATATATATATATATATATATATATATATATATATATATATATATAAAGGAAACCCCAATGGAGCCTCCAAAATACTTCTCACGAGTTTTACTTATTATAATATATACATATATATATATATATATATATATAACTAATTTTAATTATCGGAATAATTTAAAACTTATGTTTAATGTAAAAACTAAAAATAACCTTATATATATTATTTATAATATAATTAAGTGATAAAACAAAAAAAATTGAACAACCATACCCTACGTTCTAATCAAAAATTGCATAAATTTTAATAGCTCATTTATTACATAATCAATTGGAAAAATTATTTAATTTAGTATGATAATGGAAATGAATTGTCATATTCTAATTTATTGTATAAATATTTTTAACTAAGAAATAATGAGTGGGTCTTTGAAATTATTTTTGGTGTAACTGTACATTGAAGTATATATATATATATATATATATATATATATATATATATATATATATTAAGATTAATAAGTTGAAATCAAACTTCACTAGAAACTTAAAATATTAGTTCAAATACATATATATATATATATATAACTAATTTTAATTATCGGAATAATTTAAAACTTATGTTTAATGTAAAAACTAAAAATAACCTTATATATATATATATATATATATATATATATATTATTTATAATATAATTAAGTGATAAAACAAAAAAAAATTGAACAACCACACCCTACGTTCTAATCAAAAATTGCATAAATTTTAATAGCTCATTTATTACATAATCAATTGGAAAAAATTATTTAATTTAGTATAATAATGGAAATGAATTGTCATATTCTAATTCATTGTATAAATATTTTTAACTAAGAAATAATGAGTAGGTCTTTGAAATTCTTTTTGGTGTAACTGTTATATACATTGAATGTGGAGTTTCATATTAATATGAATCATTCCTTAGTTGCCAATAAATTCATGAGATACTAAAAGATAAGTGCAAGATGTGTAGTTTTAATTAGTTATGATATGACAAAACTATTTATAGGAGAATATTTTAAATGGTGAGGGAAGTGGTTTTGTCAAAAAAAATTAAAACAAAAATAGGATGTGCATGTGAACACTAGAAAGGAGCGGTAACACGAGAAGAGGTAGAGTGCGCATAGAGAAATATTAGAGTGTGCAGTCAAGGGAGAAAAAATGAAGTTTACATGTATAGAGAAGAAATAGAAAAGACAAATCATAAGATTTGAGGTTCATGTTTTTGACAATTCTAATGTAGTCAAAAGGACAAAAAGAAAAATTGAGATTATTTATTGAGTTAGACAATTGAGCCACAATTTTGTTGTAAAGGTATAGACATGTATGAGTTATGTTTAATTTTAAAATTGTGCTTTAAAAAATGTTTAATTTTAATAGCTTCCATGAAACTGGATGATGTGCTATATCTAACAGTTTTTGTTATATTGAACATTCACAAACGAATGTTCAAGCATAAAAGAAGACGTTTTTGTCTCTAATTAGAAAGTTCATTTGTTTTGTTTTTAAGGTGAGTGCATGGATCAGAAACTATGAATATTGTATTCTGTTTCTAATTTTAAAATACAATTTTAAGAAATTGCTCTAATTTTGTGACTTCCAAAAATAGTCACTAAAATTAGTTACCATCGAACATAATTATAATGTTAAATAATACAAAATATGATTCAAGGAAATTTAAAATCACATCATAATAATTCATTCATATATATTTTACTAAATAGACTACATATAGTTTGCAAGAGCGTAATATTCAACAAAATTGTTAGTTAAAGAAGAGCGTAACATTCAATTACGAATATGCGAAAATATCATTAGTTAAAGAAAAGGATAACTAATATCTATATCTTCTTCACATGTCTTCTAATTATTGTTATCACCCTCCTACATTTTTAGGTGATAGGTATAAAAATCAATATAAAACATAAGTCTTTCAAACTTCAATTACAAAACGTCTTGTTATTTAATTTTTATTATATTATTTAAATGACATTATAAAAACTATCACTTATTCAGAAGTTATTCTTACATTGTGCATGATTTCAATGAAATCGAAAGAAACGTGTGAATTGAATTGGTACAGAAATGTAGAGTTGTTCATTTTTTTACTGATGTAGAGTTGTTCTTAACTTGAGTCAGAATTGATTCTCTTAGTAGAATATTGATTAACTATTTTTATATTTATATGAAAATTATATTTTCTTATGGAAATATAGAAGTTGATAATAACAAACTAACAATATTTTTATGTATAATATTTTTTTGATACAAATGATAGAAATATTTTTATCTATAATATAATATAATATAATATTTATAAATAAATAAATAAATAAATAAATAAATAAATAAATAAAAGAAGCTTGACTCTTGAATTGTCAGTTTTTCTCCATTTTTCAATTTTATTTTAAAACACTTTATTGATAACTCTTAACTCATTACTTTTTTCCTGACAAATTTTAACTCATTACTTGATGTTTTGTTTTTTGTTGCCTTTTTGTATCTCTAAATTATTATCATGATTAGTAGTAATTATTATAGTTACAAATTTTTTTGACATAATTATAGTTACAAATTAAATACACAAACATAAGTATTGAGAGGGGAGAACCACACAGACTGGCAAAGCCGAGTATACACGTGGCCAGTCAGATTCTCAGGTGTAGATTAGTCATCGGCAAAGCCAGTGGAAACTGCGCACCAATAACATGGTGGCAAAAAAAAATACACAAACATAAGTGATTACTTTTATGATAGAGAAAATAATGGTAGAGAAAAAAAATAGAGTTTAATAAAGCTTAACAGAAAGATAGATTTATATCAAGTATGTATTATTTTTAATTTTTTGAATGATAAATATAAACAGATACAGAATTTAAATATCAAAATATGCAATAATTACTATAAAAAAAGTGAATTAAATATAAGATCAATTAATTAAAACTTTACACCTTCAATCCATATTTTACAAACTCATAAGTTTGATCGAAATTAAAGGAATACAATTTATAAAAAAATATTTATTCTTAAAATTTTATGTCTTTGACTAAAATTTACATTTTATATACGTTTTCCAATTTATTGTATAAATATTATGTAAACATAATATTTTGTGTAGGAAGCTCAAATGGAGCCTTTAGGTTGCTCCTTATTTTTATAATTTATTTTCATATTAAATCCCAAATTTCTTATTTTAAAGTATTTATTCAACTTTGTAAATTCGTTTCACTTTTGTAAAATTATTTTCAAAAAAATTAATTTGATAAAGTGTATTAACAAATATTTATATTTAAAAACACATACTTTATATAAGATTATTGCCTAAAATAAATAGGTTTGATATAAGAAATTAAAATTATATTAATATCATACTATATTCTATATTTAAATAACAATATTAGAACAACCCGTGCAACGCACGGGCATTCCCCTAGTATTATATGAAACTAGAGACCTTAATTTACCTTTTACATGGCTATAGCTATAAAGAATAAGCCGATGAATATAGAAACAAAAATCAATGATCTTGATAAGACAGTCGGCCTCTTGAACACAAAAGTCTGGCCATTGTTACATAAATTAGCAACAAAAAAAATCAGGTTTCTTATCGAAGATGAATTCTTTGGATAGAAAATTATGACATACTAGTTAGAGGTTTCTATAAGTAAACAAATTTTCATGGTGTTTCACTGCGCTCTCAGTGTTTTAGCCATGAGTTTGAGGTACGTTTTATTAGAACAAAAAAGTATATCAATTTGACCAAATATGTACCATAAGTTCCTTCCAAGTTAGACATCATGATGCCAACACCTTATTTGGTAAACCATCATAATTAAGACATTTAGAGCTTTGGTTGGCAATAGTAATCCTCAAATTCAGATATAATTACCACACTTGACAATTGTGCGTTTACAAATGAGTCATACTCATTGCATTCATGTTGTCAACTCTATTATTGTTAAAAAATGCATGTTTTTATTTTTATTTTCACTCACACTAGTACACGGAATAGCTAATGTTCTGTGATTTAATGTCACTTTTACGAAACAGCCGGTGTAAACACAAACGCGGTGGCATTTTTGTAAATAGGATGTAATATCCCGACTAAGTGCATTACAAGCATCAAATATAACGTCAGATGTTACAAAATGTTCGGTGTGAATACGTTATAGATTTAAAACGCTTACATTTCCACGCCGGTTTTTCATTAATACCCGACGGGGAAAGTGAGCGAATTTTTAAACGTAGAAACACTGACAATTACATGTCGGTTGTTTAC
Source organism: Astragalus membranaceus (assembly GCA_039519185.1). Taxonomy (NCBI): domain Eukaryota; kingdom Viridiplantae; phylum Streptophyta; class Magnoliopsida; order Fabales; family Fabaceae; genus Astragalus; species Astragalus membranaceus. The sequence continues at coordinate 213,593,706 of CM076846.1, read as the reverse complement.
CAGTACCCGTCGTGGATATTTCCAGTGAATTTAAAAACATAAAAACGCTGACATTTCCACATGGAATATTTAGTAAACAACAGGCACTAATACCTTCAGAAAACTTTAAACGAAAACTCTTCCACGCCGGTTTTATAGTAACAATTGGCGTGGTATAGTCTTTACATAGATATTAACGCTAGTTCATCCTTTATTAGTCCATTCTCTCACTAAATTACCCACAACACTCAAACCCTAGCACTTGTTCTCTTTGTCCCCCTCGTTTCTCTCTCACACAATGCTTGTCGTTCTCGCCGGCTCATTTCATCTTTCTCGTCATCGTCTCACCGTGCCATTCTCGAGCTCTTTCGAGCTTGCTTCGTCTATGGTTGCACCTCCACTATGCCAGATTAGTTAAAAAAGAGCGCCCCTATTAGTAGCGCTTTGTCAGAAAACGCTACTGATGGCCAAAACAGGTAACCAATGAGTAGCGCTTTAAAAGAAACGCTACCCATTTCCCAATTTGTAAAGTCATAGTCCCCCACTAATTTGGTCAAAATTAAAGCTGACTTGTAACTCACTTATCCTACGTGGCGTGACGCGTAGGCATCCTAGTTGGCATTTAATTTATTTTTTAATAAATAAAAAATAAACAAAACAAGGAATGAAGGGAAGGGAGCAGATTTCATCTTCTTCTTCCCTGGTTCATCTTCTGCCATTCTTGAACCCTAAAACCATCAACTCCAGAATTGTCCCTTCAAAGTCACGATCCAGAGCCTGAAATCACCCAGAATCAATTCCTCTCCCTTCGCGACTTGAACCTATGTCTCAGTATTCATTTTCGTCACCTGGGTCTTCTTTGAGAAGAAGACCCATTCGCTGCCACTGTGGAGAGGAAGCTCCATTGACTACTTCTTGGACAAAAGAGAACCCTGGACGAAGGTTCTATGGATGTGGATTATTTGAGGTGTGATTTCTATACCCTTGATCTCTGTTTTAATCTTTCTTTTTGATCTCTGTTTTATTCTTGTACCTTTGATTTTTCACAAAAAGGCATATGCCATACTAACAGCTTCACAAAGGCATATGCCATACTAATAGCTACACATAATCCCTTTACAAAATATGTGTCTAAAGGCATATGCCATACTAACAGCTTCACAAAAAGGCATATGCCATATACTTGCTAACACTAATAAGCTTGTCACACTTGTGGAGCTTGTGACTTGTGACTCTTGTGGTTGAGAAGCTTGTGACACTTGTGGAGCTTGTGATTGTGATCCATCTACAGCAGCTGTCTTCTTCTTTCTTTTGTTATTTCCACCTTTGGGTATCTCTCTATCAGCAACAGTGTTACCCTTGCATGTCCTAACATTGTGGCCTAATTTTCCACATTTTTTACACTTCACAGTTTGTAGTAGCCTAGGGATCTTGTTGGCAAGCCTTGGCTCATCATTAGCCTTGTTTCTTTTCTTTTTTGGCCTCCCTGGTGCTCTCCTCATAACAGGTGGTAATATTTGATCAGTTCCAGTCTCTGGCCATAACTTTGGTCCATTTGATGGCTTGACAATGTAGGAGTACGTGCTCATAAATGTTGATTTCCTTAGGTTCAAAAAACAATAAAACAGAATTAATATATATACATTAGTAACAACCATATAGAATTAATATATATAGTACTAATTACCTATAATAATGGGAGACATACTCCTCATGATTCTTCTCATTGTGCCAGATACAAGCAATTGCATGTGGGCACAGAATTCCTGACAAGTCCCACTTACGACATGAACATGTTTTGTCCTTTAAATTGACAGTGTATTGGTCAACATCATTTGATACCGAGAATAATGCAAAATCATCATCATCATGCCATCGAGGAGTCCACCCATCAGCTTCTCTCTTCAGTCTATCAATAATGATTTGTATTTTAGGACAAATAAGTCCATTGTATCTATTCATAAATGTTCTTTGAGTTACTATCCTCTCAGTTATGTAGTTCTTTATTCCTTCAAGCAAACTGATGATAGGCTTGTCTCTGTGGTCCAGAATTGCCTTGTTGAAGGCCTCACACATGTTGTTGACTTGTAAGTCACATTGTGTGTGTGTTTTCTAGGGAGACCTAGTCCAAGTAGAAGGTGGAAGTTGCATCATATCCTTCCAAGCATCTTCATTCATATTCTTCATTTTATTCATTGCCCTCTGCCAATCAGGGAGTGTCGTAGTCCTAGCAGCCCACCAAAGGACTTCTTTCATTTCTGATCCAAGATATTTCTTCCTCCAATTACCATAAAAATGCTTCACACATAATCTGTGCTCAACATTGACCCACTGGCTTAGAATAACAGGTACTAGTCCCTGAACATGAGCAAGAAATGAATAATATTTAGATAGATATAAATGAAATAAAGTGATCACTTTAAATGAAATAACTGTCACTGAATTTACTTACCTTTTGCTGATCTGAGATAAATGAATATTCCCTTTGTTGCAAGTCACACAAGTCATTTACCAAGAGATCAAGAAACCACTGCCATGAATCCTTTGTCTCAGCTTCTACCACTGCATATGCTATGGGCAGCATCATATTATTTCCATCTTTACCAACTGCAGCCATTAGTTGTCCACCATGTTCCCCCTTCAAGAAGCAAGCATCAAGTCCAAATAAAGGTCTGCATGTGTATGCAAATGCTGCCTTACAACCTTCGAGGCATACATATATCCTTTCAAAAACAACACCCTTTGGACTTTCAGTACACTTGATAATTACCGTGCTATTAGGATTTGACCTCCTTAACTCCTCTGCGTAGCTTCTAAGATGGTTGTATTGTTCAGCACCAGCACCTTGGATCATCTCTATTGCTCTTCTCTTAGCCCTATATGCTTGAGCATGAGATAATTTAACACCCCACCTTTGAACAGATTCTGCAGCCAAACCCTTAGATTTCATTTCAATCTCACTTCCAATTTAACAGGCTCTCCCATATTAGGCATCTTGAAATGTGGAAATTTAGGAGGTTGGTCCCCATCAGCTTCACTATTTGGAGGTGTCTCTAGTTGCTCAGAATCATAATCTTCCTCACCATAAAATTCAGTAAAAAACTTCATCATAATTGGTCTTGTTCCTTGAATTGACACTCCATCAGACTTCACCATGTTTCTAACTTCACTAATAGTTTCAATAGGGAACACAGCTGTCCAATCCCATTGCTCATCATAATCACTATCAACAAAAACTTCCTCACCTTCACTATCATCCAACTTAGGTCCACTTCTATCACTGTTTTCAGTTTCAACACCACTTAGGTCCACATCACTATCATCCAACTCATTCACTTCATCAGCAACATGCTCCTCATCTTCCTCACTATCCGAGTCACTAACATCCACCACTTCTTCCACCACTTCATCTTCCTTATCAGCCACAACAGGGGTGTGTTGCGCCCGAAAAAGTCCCTGAGGGAGAACCTTCCTCGTTCACAACTTTTCTTAAGACAATGAAGCCGCCACCAATATTTATTAAGGAAAATATTAGGAAAACCTTTTTTGGAAAGCGATTGGTCTTGCGAAACTAGAGAATAGGGTTCGGGGGTCGGTTACGCACAGGGAAGGTGTTAGCACCCCACACGTCCTCTCTACTGAGAGGGAACCTTTAATTAAATGTGTGGTTTTAGTGTGTTGACTTGAAAATACTTAATTTTGCCTCTCTACTTCTTATTGAAAAACTCTTTATGAAAATCTTTATTTATTATGAAAAAGGGGAAAAATGGTTTTTTTAGAAAAAAACGCTTGACGGGACATGGCCCGCTCCTACGTATCTCCCGGTGCGATGGAGAACTCAAAGCTACGTAGTTCTTCTGTGTAGAAAATGTTTGTGGGTTGGTGTTTTTTAATGTAGGGGTTTTAGGACTGTGTGATCTGTGTTGGAGGACCACTGGGGGTCTGAAGGAGCACTGGGGCTCTGAAGGGCCACTGAGGGCTGAAGGAGCGCTGGGGCTCTGTGGGACCACAGTTCACTTATCTTAAAACGATGATTAACCCGGTCGTACGACCGACTTAATCCCCTACTTTGAAAATAAGACTTTTGCTTTTGAAATGAAGGAGATCTGTTTGTATATTCTTTAATTTTAGAAATTGTTTATTTTTGCGCTTGACAGGGGCGTGGCCCTACTCCTACGTATCTCTGGGTGGAGAATCAAAGGCGACGTAGTTCTAGGTTCTTCTGAAAATAATTGTTGAAAACTTATTGTGAAAATGATTTTTATTTGTTATGCTTGACGGGATGTGGCCCGCTCCTACGTATCTCCTGGTGCGATGGAGAATTCAAAGCTACGTAGTTCTTCTGTGTTTGGAAAACGGTTTTTGTTTCTTATCTTGTTTAATTGTGAGAATTGAGCTTTCATGATGATCAATTGAGCAAAGGCTCCAAGTGACCACCATTAGCACTCCATTGTTAATAATCATGCAAGCAAAGGCTTCGCAAGACTACTTAACAAAGTTTGATTTTGAAGAGTTTTCGCAATTGGATTGATTCTCGTTTAGGGAAAAGAAAATCTGTTATTTTGAAAAAAAGGTTGGTGAGAAAAAGGTTTACTTAGGGGAAAGAAGTATGTTTGTATTTATTTTAATTTAGAAATTGTTTGTTTTAAATAGGGATTTTAGGACATGATCCGTAACGGTTCATTTGTAGTCCTAAAAAGCTGACTAATCCGACTGTACAGTCGACTTAATCCCCTATTTATATTTTTGAAATTTTTATAAAATAATTTGTGTATTTAAAAAAAATTAATGACGACACTAACAATTAATAAAGCGTAAAGTTAATAAATAAATAACTATACATATAAATAAATAAATGAATAAATAATAAATAATTATTTACATAGATAAATAAACAATATAAATAATAAATAAGTATGTACATAAATAAACAGTATACATAATAAATAAATATATACAAAAATAAATAAATAAATTAAATAAATAAATGCAAAACTAACCTCCAGCTGATCAATGCGATCAACGCCGAAACGGACCGAGCAATCTGACCATATCAACCGCGAACCGGACTCCTATCTGGTCCGTTTTCACTCGAAAACCACCAAGTAAAGGACCTCAACGGCCATCCCAAAAATAACTAAAGACGGGCTTTTAATCTAACGGACTGCAAAAGCTAGTCCAAAAGAATTAAAGACAGGCTTTTAATCTAATGGACTGCAAATGCTAGCCCAAAAGATCACTTACCCCATCAACCACCCATGTCCATAACCTTTGCATCTCCATCTCTTTTATAGCCAAAGGCTAGGTAGTTCTTGTTTCTCCCAAGCAATGTGGGACTAAAACAACATAGAAAAGCAATTTTCGTTTTTCTCAAACCAGCCATATTGACAATGCGATTTCGGATTCGTTAACCGTTGGATCATCGTTGTTTTTTGACACCAGGTTCATGAGACATCCATCTTCACTTCTACCATTCGGATCGTCGAAACGAGGACTGAGGAGAGAGAAATTGCCTTCGCAAAAGTAGAAAAAACAACTCCCGTTTTTCTCAAACCAGCCACCGTACAAGTGCGATTCTGGATTCGTTAACCGTTGGATCATCGTTGTTTTTTGACACCAAGTTCATGAGACATCCATCTTCACTTTCACCGGTTGGATCATCGAAATGATGTCCGAAGAGAGAGAAATCACCTTTGCAAAGTAGCTGCAGTTTTGGGTACTTCGTTTATTTTTGTACTTTTGTAACTTTGACATTCTTGGGCCAAGTCATGTACATGGACATTCTCCCTTTTTTTTTGTAATAATAATCTTTTATTGCACCTCCCCTTTTTTATTTTCTTTTGTAATTTGTATTATTTCTTATCTATTTTATTTTTTATTTTCGTTTTTTAATTAAAGATATTGTAACAAGAAAAATAAATTAAATCTACTATGTAATTTTTGTGTTGAAAGTTAGGGTTTGGACCTAAGCCGGACAAAATTGGGGTATGACAGCTGCCCCTCTTTATTTGGATTTTACCAAGAAATATGAATTGCGCGAGACATATTTCGAAGGTAAAATAGAAATAAAGAATTCAGAAATTATACCAATTTTGTCCATTTGGAGAAATCCGAATTTTCTTTCTTCTTTTTTTTTTGTTTTTTTTTTTTGAGAGATAGACACTTTCGTGTTGGTGCGAAAAAAGTAAATGAACACTGACGTGCGGACTGAAAGGTAAAATGGGCACTTGGCGTGCAGACAGAAAAGTAAAATGGGCACTTGGCGTGCAGACAGAAAAGTAAAATGGGCACTTGGCGTGCAGACAGAAAAGTAAAATGGGCACCTGGCGTGCAGACAGAAAAGTAAAATGGGCACTTGGCGTGCACACAGAAAAGTAAAATGGGCACTTGGCGTGCAAACAGAAAAGTAAAATGGGCACTTGGCGTGCAGACAGAAATGTAAAATGGGCACTTGGCGTGCGAAAAGCGGTAAATTGCCCAGGCTGCCTAAAACCTGTAATCCTTAAACGAACTCTTGACGAATCCGAGTTTGCACGTGGCTTTGAGGAGCACGCTCTTCCTGTTGGCCTTTTCGAGCGACCGGGGGGATCTTTATCAGCTCTGGAACTGATATACTGATCAATGCACGGCGTCCACTGTATCTTAGGCTGATACAACTATTCCGTTGAACCTCACATGGGGCTGCGGTCCATCGCGTTGCTCGTACGCGACGTGAGACCTGGGCAGAAGGGAGCGATGATCTCTGTGCTCCAATCCGCAATGCGCGCTTGAGCGCTCTCTTTTCTATTTCTCTCTTTTCTTTTTTCTTTCTGAACTCCCAACTTGGGGGAACATTTTCTGGAATCTGGGGGCGAGGGCTAACACCGAAGTGCTCATCCTCTCTTTGTACCTGTAGCTGAAAATGAACAAATGCATGCAATGCAAATGCCATGATTGCTGTTTTCTTTTTTCTTATGATGAATGATGAGTTTCTTATTTCCTTTGTCTATGTCGGATGAATGCATGATCTTCTACTGTTCCTATATGCTTGATGGATGCAATGATTTTCCTTTTCTTCTCTTGTCTGTACGCAATGCATGATTTTTCTTTTTCTTTCGCTTATGAATGCATGATTTTCTACTGTTCTTATATGCTTGATGAATGCAATGGTTTTCCTTTTCTTCTCTAGCTTCTCTTCTTTCTTTTTCTTTCTTTTCTTTTTTTTTTGTTGCTCTCTTGGCTCTTTTCTTTTCTCTCTTTTGGCTTCTCTTTTTGCTCTCTTAAGAATGCGAATGCAAAGCTCATGTATTTTATTGCAAAGGAAACTTTCTCTTCCCCCTTTTTTTTTTTGGGAAAAATGATGAATAACATGAAATGATGAATGACATGGGATGTTCTAGCTTTCTTTTCTTCTATGAGATGCAAATATTAATGTGATGCAACTGTATTGCTTTGATGTTTGATGCAAATGTATGCGGTGATTGATGCTTTGATGAATGAAATGCTCCTGTTCTAACTTCTGTTTATTTCTTTTTGCTTCTTCTATGAAATGCAGACATTAATATGATGCAATGCTCTGATGTTTGATGCAATGATTCTTGTTCTTTTTTTTTTTATGGAAACGCTAACGTTAATATGATGCATATGCACTGCTTTAATGTTTGGTGATTGAATGACAAAGGAATGCTTTGTGAAATGATGAATGACATGGAATGCTTTTGTCTTTTCTTTATTTTCTTTTTGCTTTCTTTGTTTTTTCTGTGAAATATCTGATGCAAAATGTAATGCTTTAGTGATGAATGACATGCAATGATTTTGTTCTTTTCTTTTTATGAAGTGCGAACATTAACATGATGCCAATGCAATGAAAAGATTTCTGCTTTTTCTGTGCAACTGACGTGAATTTTTTTTTCTTTTTGCTATGTGATAAATGCACAAAATGTGAAGATGCAAATGTAATGCTTTGATGCATATGCTATAATGCCTATATGCATGAGGTAAACATTTTTGTGATGATGAGATGCGAGACTTTGAATGCAAGGACTTGAGATGATTATTGACCATTCTGTTGAAAAATTGAATTTGATTCAAACTCTGGTGTTCTCAAGGTTTTTATTTACAAACAACCTCACTTGTTTTCTCTTTCTTTCCATGATGACTGAATTTTAGATATCACGTAAACAACTTGTGTTCTCTCCTTTGAAGCATTATCTAGTAAGCATGCATAAGAATGCAAATGTGAATGAATGAGTCAGTTAACTTGGAATTGGTTTAGGGCATGGACTTTTATGGCAAGTGAAGGAATGACCGACATGGCTATTGCCGAAGCTTGTGAGGGATCAAGAGATACAAGATTGCCCCAATTCAGGTCTTTGATGAGTGAGTGGTTTGCCCCTGTCAGGTGGTGACAACAACTAGGGGTGTAGAAGATGATGAATTGGGAACGCTTCGGCTTTTGAAAGGGAAGGTGGATCAAAAGAGATTTTGTCTCAACCCATAAAGTTTGATGTTGCCCCAGTCATAACAAGGACAAAGCTGCCCCAATTAGAATGACAAGGCCTTGTTTAGGATAGTGAGTTGAGAGATTGCCCCGGTGAGGTTTTTATGGGAATGAATGAGGTGAAGGAATGGGAATGCACTTGCCCCACTTTGGAATGACATTGACAACTGCAATGACATGGGATGGGCATTGAACAGACTTTCCCAAGACTAGGGTGTGTGGGTGGTGAAGAGAATGCCCCAACTTTTGGGTCTGAGTGGTATTCTCAGTGCAAAGCTTTGGTTCTCTACTGATGTCTTGACTTTTGGTGCGAAAGAATCTTTACCTGGTGATCACTAAACCTTGTTTTAATGCATCTTGAATGTGTTTTGGAGTGCAAGTCCCTCTTTTTTATTTTGTCAGCTTTCTTTTTTCTGACTGTTCGTTTTTGTTTCCTCAGTTCTCTTTTTTCTGAGGGTTTATTCTTTCTTGATCAGCTTTCTTTTTTCTGATCGTTTGTTTTTCTTTTGAGCAAACATATTGTACATAGATAAACTTGTTCGTCCTAAGATTAGAATTTGAGTGAACAAAAGCAACCGGTCATTGATCGGAATGGACTTTTCGGGATTGTGGTGTTTTGTGGAGGTAGGAGGGTTAGGCTTGGTGAAGTGTTTGAGGCTAATGGGAGGATGAGTTTTGTTCGGCGTTGATTGACGGTTAATGGTCTATGAGGAAGATGGTTATTTGGGCTTGTTTGGGCTCTGTTAAAGCAAATTCGTGTCTCATGGTAGAATGACTAAGGGGTTTGATGTTGAGGCCAAAGGAAGTGTTTGAAGGTTTATGGAATCAGGTGTTGGGATGATGAAGTGTTTGAAGGTTTATTTAGACAATGATCTCTTGTATTTTGTGGTAACATGTACCAGCTCACCACTTACATTTCTTTTGTATTTTCTTTTGTTTCGGGATTTTCATTTTTGAATCCCCTTTTTTTGATTTTCTCTTTTCCTTTCTTCTTTTTTTTTTCGACTCGGGTGAGCTGATAAAAAGTGATGCACTGTTTTTTTTTATTTGGGGTGATCCTTGTCTAGGGTGATTTATGGATTTTGGTTTTTCTTGGCTCGAGGTGGGTAGGAAAGGGACTTTCTGGGGTTTTTGAGGAGATGGCCAAACTTCATTTCAAATCCCGATTGCTTATTTCTATAAGACTTAACTTTAGAACAATAATTTATCTATCTTCATGTGTTTGCTCTTTTTTTTTTTTCGTGCCCTAATTTTTGCCTGGACCGCTCTTTGCGAGTTTTCAGTCCACCGGGCGCTCCTTTTTGCCTAGGCCGCCCTTTGCGGGTTTTCAACTTAGCGAGCTTGCTTTCTTGTTTATTATATTATTATTATTATTATTATTTTTTGAGAGACTTGCACTGAAGGAATATGATACCGACAAGGAAAATTAGTGGTCACAGACTTGCCCCAGCATGGAGGACTTGAATCAAAAGTCAAATACGCACTGATGGGGAGAATATGCACTTTATGGGTGGACGGGGCAGGACTAGACTTGGACGGGAAACTGTGGTAAGGGAGGAAAACCAACGGACCCAAGCAAGAGAATGTACTCATAGCATGCACGCTCATTAGAAGAATGCTTCACAGGGAGTTAACATCAGTTAAAAATTTGTTTTTTATTTGATACACTATTTCAGTCTTTTGTCATAGAATGGATGGGATGCAGTGCTTGGAACACCTTGAGTTTGCAACCAAGTAAGGATAAAGTTTTTCAAAAAGGATGATTGTTTCGCAAGAACGTCTCGCTTCTCATCACAACTCTTATTTTATGCAATGAATGAATGAACAAATTATGATATGCAAGTATGATGCAAATGCGTGGAGAATGACCACTCGAAGAGTGTGGCTTATTCTAAATAATTATGTTATTTTTAATGCAAGACAAAATATGGAATGCCAATGCGAATGATGCAAGAATGATGCCCCCTTTTTTTTTTCAAAATGATTTTTGATTTTGATTTTTTTTTTTATTTTTTAGAGGCGATACAAGGTACGAAATGCCAATGCCCCATTTTTCTTTTGAAAGATGCAGAAACGATGCTTTTTTCTAAATGATGATTTTTTTATTTTTTTTATTATTTTTTTATTTTTTATTTTTTATTTTTTTAGAGGCAAGGCGAAGTATGAAATGCCAACGCCCCTTCCTTTTTTGAAAGATGCATGTATGGAGGAATGATGTATTTGAACTAATGAAATGATGCATGAATGCTACATTTTGAATAAATTTGATGATGATTTTTATTCATGATTATGAATGAAACGCTTTCTTGTTTTCATTTTTGTGCAATGAAATGCATGATGCTCACAATGATTTTTTGTTTTTTAGTTTTGGAACATGATTTTGAAAATTATTTGGAGATGCCAATGATTTATTGGAAAAAAGGTTTTAGAAAAATGTGCTTGACGGGTATGACCCGCTCCTACGTATCCCCATTGTAAATGAGGAATCAAAGCTTGCGTAGTTCTACTGTGTCTTTTTTGAAATAATGCTTATGCATGAATGTCTCATCTTGGATGAACTTGACGAGGATTTTTTTTTTTGCATGATTATAAATGAAATGCTTATGCTATGCAGATGATAATTGTTTTTTATCTTATCTTTATGTAATGAAAGGGAATGCAAGATGAATGTTTTTTTTTTCCTTTTTTTTTTGTCAAACTTTTGTTAGATGCAAATGCAATGGTGCGAAACGATGTGAATGCGAAATGATGTGGATGCGAAATGATGTGTCATTTACATAAAAAGAGGGTAAGAAAATAAGGATATTATTTTCTACGATTTTTGAAATAGAGTTTAAGAAAAAGGAATGCCTAAATTAATGCAACAAACAAATGCGTGCCCCCGTGTCCTACAAAGGGTGGGAATCCTAGGGTCTAAAGTCGACGAAAGGGGTAATCCTCCCATGTAGGTTCTAATCACTTCCTTACAATGGCAACCAGGAGCTAAAGTCTCTCTCATGATGGCACCCACAATCGTAGAAAGCTACCGAGTGTGAGGCATCATGACAAAGCGCACTCTTGGGCGGAACTTTCATGAGAGCCATACAGACAAAGGTCTACGAATGGCAGTCACTAATCGTTCCCACTCTCCTAGGTTTTTGTTCAGACCTTGGGTTTTAGGCCCCACTCAATGCTCACAAGTATAGGATGTGAAGTGTGTGTCGAGGGCACAACACCTAGGAGTAACTACCCTTCCCCACCTGCAAATGAAAATCCAGAGCAGTCCAGACAAATAGCATGTTGTTTATCCTAGGGTTCAATATCGATCCAATATAAACTAATCAAGGGTGCCAATAACAATGCACTACTTACCTTAAGAAAGGGAGCAAAGAAGAGGGGGACATGATAAGAAAGGGGAAGTATGCATGTGCTTACCATAGGAAAGGGAGCAGAGAAGAAGGGGACATGATAAGAAAGGGGAAGAAATGCATGAGGGAACTAAGCAAAGAAGTAACTATCTATTGCAAAAGCAAACATAGAAGAAGAATGCACATGGATGTAACATGCTTATGAAAAAGGAAGAAGAAGAGAGGCAAAGCAAGATATTCAAATCAATCATATAAACCACACATTTAATTAATTAGGCTTGACCCACTTTGAAAAATGTTTTTTAGTGTCCCCAGTGAAGTCGCCAGCTGTTGCGCCCGAAAAAGTCCCCGAGGGAGAACCTTCATCGTTCACAACTTTTCTTAAGACAATGAAGCCGCCACCAATATTTATTAAGGAAAATATTAGGAAACCCTTTTTTGGAAAGCGATTGGTCTTGCGAAACTAGAGAATAGGGTTCGGGGGTCGGTTACGCGCAGGGAAGGTGTTAGCACCCCACACGTCCTCTCTACTGAGAGGGAACCTTTAATTAAATGTGTAGTTTTAGTGTGTTGACTTGAAAATACTTAATTTTGCCTCTCTACTTCTTATTGAAAAACTCTTTATGAAAATCTTTATTTATTATGAAAAAGGGGAAAAATGGTTTTTTTAGAAAAAAACGCTTGACGGGACATGGCCCGCTCCTACGTATCTCCCGGTGCGATGGAGAACTCAAAGCTACGTAGTTCTTCTGTGTAGAAAATGTTTGTGGGTTGGTGTTTTTTAATGTAGGGGTTTTAGGACTGTGTGATCTGTGTTGGAGGACCACTGGGGGTCTGAAGGAGCACTGGGGCTCTGAAGGGCCACTGAGGGCTGAAGGAGCGCTGGGGCTCTGTGGGACCACAGTTCACTTATCTTAAAACGATGATTAACCCGGCCGTACGACCGACTTAATCCCCTACTTTGAAAATAAGACTTTTGCTTTTGAAATGAAGGAGATCTGTTTGTATATTCTTTAATTTTAGAAATTGTTTATTTTTGCGCTTGACAGGGGCGTGGCCCTGCTCCTACGTATCTTCGGGTGGAGAATCAAAGGCGACGTAGTTCTAGGTTCTTCTGAAAATAATTGTTGAAAACTTATTGTGAAAATGATTTTTATTTGTTATGCTTGACGGGATGTGGCCCGCTCCTACGTATCTCCTGGTGCGATGGAGAATTCAAAGCTACGTAGTTCTTCTGTGTTTGGAAAACGGTTTTTGTTTCTTATCTTGTTTAATTGTGAGAATTGAGCTTTCATGATGATCAATTGAGCAAAGGCTCCAAGTGACCACCATTAGCACTCCATTGTTAATAATCATGCAAGCAAAGGCTTCGCAAGACTACTTAACAAAGTTTGATTTTGAAGAGTTTTCGCAATTGGATTGATTCTCGTTTAGGGAAAAGAAAATCTGTTATTTTGAAAAAAAGGTTGGTGAGAAAAAGGTTTACTTAGGGGAAAGAAGTATGTTTGTATTTATTTTAATTTAGAAATTGTTTGTTTTAAATAGGGATTTTAGGACATGATCCGTAACGGTTCATTTGTAGTCCTAAAAAGCTGACTAATCCGACTGTACAGTCGACTTAATCCCCTATTTATATTTTTGAAATTTTTATAAAATAATTTGTGTATTTAAAAAAAAATTAATGACGACACTAACAATTAATAAAGCGTAAAGTTAATAAATAAATAACTATACATATAAATAAATAAATGAATAAATAATAAATAATTATTTACATAGATAAATAAACAATATAAATAATAAATAAGTATGTACATAAATAAACAGTATACATAATAAATAAATATATACAAAAATAAATAAATAAATTAAATAAATAAATGCAAAACTAACCTCCAGCTGATCAATGCGATCAACGCCGAAACGGACCGAGCAATCTAACCATATCAACCGCGAACCGGACTCCTATCTGGTCCGTTTTCACCCGAAAACCACCAAGTAAAGGACCTCAACGGCCATCCCAAAAATAACTAAAGACGGGCTTTTAATCTAACGGACTGCAAAAGCTAGTCCAAAAGAATTAAAGACAGGCTTTTAATCTAATGGACTGCAAATGCTAGCCCAAAAGATCACTTACCCCATCAACCACCCATGTCCATAACCTTTGCATCTCCATCTCTTTTATAGCCAAAGGCTAGGTAGTTCTTGTTTCTCCCAAGCAATGTGGGACTAAAACAACATAGAAAAGCAATTTTCGTTTTTCTCAAACCAGCCATATTGACAATGCGATTTCGGATTCGTTAACCGTTGGATCATCGTTGTTTTTTGACACCAGGTTCATGAGACATCCATCTTCACTTCTACCATTCGGATCGTCGAAACGAGGACTGAGGAGAGAGAAATTGCCTTCGCAAAAGTAGAAAAAACAACTCCCGTTTTTCTCAAACCAGCCACCGTACAAGTGCGATTCTGGATTCGTTAACCGTTGGATCATCGTTGTTTTTTGACACCAAGTTCATGAGACATCCATCTTCACTTTCACCGGTCGGATCGTCGAAATGATGTCCGAAGAGAGAGAAATCACCTTTGCAAAGTAGCTGCAGTTTTGGGTACTTGGTTTATTTTTGTATTTTTGTAACTTTGACATTCTTGGGCCAAGTCATGTACATGGACATTCTCCCTTTTTTTTTGTAATAATAATCTTTTATTGCACCTCCCCTTTTTTATTTTCTTTTGTAATTTGTATTATTTCTTATCTATTTTATTTTTTATTTTCGTTTTTTTAATTAAAGATATTGTAACAAGAAAAATAAATTAAATCTACTATGTAATTTTTGTGTTGAAAGTTAGGGTTTGGACCTAAGCCGGACAAAATTGGGGTATGACAGGGTGTCAATAAGATGATCCACATAGAGTTCAATTACCTTATATCCCTTGGCAGCTTCAATCATTTCCAAGACATCTTGGTCATTTTGTAGTGGTTTCAAACCACGTGCCAGTGCTAACTTAGGGTCCCAATACCAAAGGCATTGGAAGCCCTATAACCTAAACTTTTGACCAATTTTGCAATCTCAAGATAGGATATGAGGTCCACATCCCAATCCCAATTCATCTCAGTCATTTCACCCTGGATATAGTCCTTTGTAGGGTAATAGACAAGCATACCCCCATGGTGTATTTGGAATCTCAAGCATGTTACTTCTACAGGGTTGTTTCAGAAAAAACAATCAAAGTAGTAAAACGAAAACGAAGTAGTAACTAATGGCTCTGATGAAAACGAAAACGAAGTTGTAACTAATGGCTCATCAACTAATGGCTCTGATGATGAGCAATTTTACAGAAAACGAAAACGAAGTTGTAACTAATGGCTCTGATGAAAACAAAAACGAAAACGAAGTAGTAAAATCACAGAAAACATACTGTGAAAACATACAGGGACCACATACCGTGAAACATACTTCTTCCCCTCGTTCTTCGTTGTTTGGTTCAGATTCGTCGCCATTTCCCTTCGTCCTTCGTCGTCTACGGCTTCTCGTTTCTGTTGTTTAGTTCGATTGGATTTGTGTTCTGGATTTAGGGTTTCGCCATTTCTCTTCGTCCTTAGCTTTGTTTCGCCATTTCTCTTCTCTACATTTTCTCAAAGCTTCGTGACATGCTCTGCTCCCTTTGTTCCTTGTTTTGTTTATTTTTTATTTATTAAAAAAAATTAAATGCCAACTAGCTAGGATGCCTACGTGTCACGCCACGTAGGATAAGTGAGTTACAAGTCAGCTTTAATTTTGACCAAATTAGTGGGGGACTATGACTTTACAAATTGGGAAAATAGAGGGACTAAATTCGTGAAAAAAAAACTTGGGGGACCAAAATCGTGAGTTGGTGAAAATACGGGGACCAAAACTGTAATTAAGCCAAAATTAAATATGTGAGAGTGTGATGTATTAGAGTAGTGCAAAACTAGGAACTTCGGTGCAAAATTAGGAACTTGGGTGCAAGAAAAAAAATTTAGGGGTTGCAAGAAAAAATTTTCCTAAGGTATCGATACTAATTTTATTTTTCCAGGGGCCGGGGTTCGTCTGAACCCCCTGGAATACATGTAGGTTTGCCACTGTCCCCAATGGTTGGTCCGAGCAGTAACTGGGCTCGAATCCCATCCTAAAGTATCGGGTTCGAATCATTGGTGTGGCAAAAATTTTGTTGAGATGGGAGAACCACAGGAACCGGCAAAGTCGAGTATACACGTGGTCAACAAGATTTACCGACATAAATTAGTCACACGCAAAATCGAGTATACACGTGGTCAACTAGATTTACCAGCAAAAACTATGTTGATATAACCTTGTTGGTCAGAACCATCGCATAAATAGTAAAAATGGGAACTTAGATATCTCTAAAAACATGGTCACTTGATATTTTTTAATTTGTTTTTAATTTATCGAGTAAAATAGCATAATCGTTTGATCCATTAATTTCAAAGATTTAGATTAGGTGTAAGTCAACTTACACCGGGTGTCAATGGATTTTATCCGTCTATATATGGACACGCACATATTAATGAAAATCAAAAGGCAAAAATAAATAAAAACTTTCATTTCTTGAACTCAGATAATAAAAAAGAAAAATGATATTTAACATTAAATTGCACATTAAAAGCTAAAACTAAAGTTTCCTTTATATTTTTTTTCGAATAAAAAAAATGAAGTCTCTCATTAAAATCTTCTAATTTTTTGGGTAAACCCGGGTATCCACCGCCCGGACAGCAGTGACTAATCCCTCGCTCATTGTACGTAGGTGCCTCAAGGGGCAGGACAATTGGCCCAGAGTTTTAACGCTGCTCCATACCCAAGGTGAGGATCGAACCCCCGACCCTTGGTTAAGAGAGGATCAACTCCAACCGTTGAATCCCACGCTCTAGGTTATTAAAATCTTCTAATGCAACAAAGAAAGCTTCCCCTTATTTTTATTAAAAAAATATAGAAAGAGAATAAGAGAGAGCCTAAAGAGAACTAAACCAATAAGCTTAACAAGAAAAAAATTGTAATCAAAGCGGTAATATGGTGCCCCTAACTTATTACAACAAAAACGAAAACTAAACTGCAAAAGTTTAAGGAACTAATTTACATTAGCCAAATCAAAATAGATAGAAATATAGTTAAAAAATGTAGATAAAACTGAGGATCACCATTCAAGCTTCCTCTACATATTAAAAGCTTAGTCTTGATTTTTCAATTTAAGGTCATTTTTTTCCTTCTATTAAGACAATTAGAATTACTTGTCACAATGCTACTTACAAGAGAAAAAAATGCAAATATGTGTATTTTAACCTTATAAATTCATCTTGTATATTACAATTAGAAAATATGTTTATCCAACTAATTTATATTTGGCTAAATTATAGTTTTGGTCCCCCTATTTTCAAAAATTCAGACATTTGGTCCCCCTATTTTAAAACTCAGACATTTGGTCCCTCAATTTTAAAAAATCAAATACATTTAGTCCAAAGAAGGACCAAATGTCTTTGATTTTTTAAAATTGGGGGACCAAATGTCTTTGATTTTTTAAAATTGAGGGACCAAATGTCTTTGATTATTAGCCATAAAAACTGAAAATTCCTCTTGGGACTAAATGTCTTTGATTTTTTAAAATTGGGGAACCAAATGTCTGAGTTTTAAAATAGGGGGACCAAATGTCTGAATTTTTGAAAATAGGGGTACCAAAACTATAATTTAGCCTTTATTTATATTTTCATTAATTATAATAATAATATAGTTTCCTTTTTCCAAAAATATATAATTTCGAATCACACACATATATATATATATATATATATATATATATATATATATATATATGTGTGTGTGTGTGTAATAAATAAAAATTTCAACTCACGAATTTTAATTGAACGGTAATTAATAAAGAACAAGAATATTTAATTTTAAACTATACATCAAATGTTAAAACTAAAGTCTCTGTGTAAACTATATTTAAATAGAAATACAGATAAAAAAATTTAAAAGCATTCTAAAGCCATCATTCAAGCGTCCTCTATATTTGGTCAACTCGGTTAAAATGAAAAATAAATATCACATACTATCACACGGATACACTCCAGTTCAAATTTGGAAGTCGACGTCTCATATCCCCAACTTTCTTTATTTATGTGTGTATATAGTTTTTTATAAATCGGGTATTCTTTGCGCACAACTGGAGAGACTAATCTCTCGAGCCGAGTAGGACCACAATGGGCGACAAAGCTCTCCCTCAAGAGATTTAACATTGTTGCATGTCCAATGCTGAATTCGAACTCAAAACCTTGGTTAAGCTGGAAGAGTCCCCCCTACCATCTCATCCAAGTGCTCTTGAGTGTGTGTATACATATAGTAATCAGCTGTTATAATAATTAGTTTTATTTATTGAAACTAAAATAGAAAATAGAAAGTCATTCCTCTATTTCTTTCTTTCTTCACCAATCACCAATTAATAATTCATCTATTGAAATTATAACAGAAAAAGAAATTCAAAATATCAATAGAGATTGGTTCGAGCAGTAATTGGGTTTGGATCCTACCTCAATGTTTTAAATTCGAGTTTTGGAGTGTGAGAAAAACTCTATTGAAAAAAGAGAACTACAATGACCGATAAATTCAGAAATATGTGCTCAGCCAAATTCTCATATTACTCGGCTTCTGCTACACACCAATAAGAACACATAAACAAAAAATTAAAAATTAAAAACTATACTAATACAAAGTGGCCTTACTTGCATAGTGATTCTTGGTGCAACTTCTCCTCCAAAGATTTCTACCTGCATAATAAATACATCTCAAATACCCAAAATTTGTACAGTGGAAAAAACAGTTGAAATCTAAGAAATTGATTAAGTGAAAGGAAAGCCAATCAGACATGGATACAATGTTATTATTGAATTTAATTATCAAATACCCTAATTGCCCTTAGTCCAACGGCTAGTTTTCTTCAAACAGAACCGTTGAAGGGGTTGCAAGCAGTTACAGTTAGTTACAATCAATTTTTTCTTAACTAACTCTGTAACTACTCTTTGAAGAGTTTGTTAAGCCTTAGAACAAACTCATTACAGTGTATATATATATATATATATATATATATATATATATATATATATATATATATATATATATATATATCATATAGCAGAATGTAAGATACACAGATTTCATACAATTCAAAAGCAATAAAATTACAAAGCAATTTTACAGTTCTATACCCTATCGTCTCTGCTTCCTTTCCTTCTGTGCATCTATCATTCTTGTTCATCTTCTAAGGTTGTGCGTGAGCCAGGTACTTCAGCAAGTGGCTGATTTCAAAACCTCACAAACAGAGAAAGAGAAACAGTATGTTAGTATAGTTTTCTCAGTGACTGAGAAACAAACACATAAGAAGAAATCAGAGAGAGGGTGAGGTGGTTTACCTATTTCTCAAGGGAGAAATAACTCTGGAATCTGCGTATGTTCTTCAAGGCGTGAAGAACCATTCCTACAAAGCTCTGTTTTACACAAACAGAAAAAAGGTGTTAAAAAGGTTTCTGTGTGAAACAGAAACTGAATCAAGAATCAAAGGTAAAGATCAAGCATAAGTTTACCTGCTGAAGCTTCTCAGAAGCAGATCCTTCAAGATCTGTACCTGTAAAGCGCAAATACATAGTTAGGGTTTTGTCAAAACAAAACCTAACAAAAACAGAAAAGAGAGAAAGATCAGATCAGTGTTAACCTTCTGAAACTGTTAAAGAAAGCTTGTCATCAAGCTTCGTGTACCAGTAACAGAAGGAGCATCACTGAAGCCTCAACAAGCCATATCCTCAGATCAGTGACGACTCAGGTGTTAACCTAAGTGGTTTCTTCGCATCATCGTCATCAAGGATCATCATCGGAGGAGAGGGACGAGCGTTTCAGCACATCATCGCTGCCGGAGCAGCAAGAGCACTGAAACCCAAGCAAGGGTCTGAGAGAGAAGAGGAAAGAGGCCAAAAACCGGAGCAGCAAGAAGAAGAAATAGTTTCTTGATTTCTGAAGAGAAACCCTAGAAACAAGCCTTTTATTCACCGGGTCAACTCGCAACCCGCGTGTTGCTACAGCAACCGGGTTCTGGGTGCCGCATGGGTTGTAACTGATCCAGTAGCAATACAAGTGGTATAAGCAATTGGGCCTGCATTAGATAGTGTTGTTTTTACCTTCTGTGTGCTATTATACAACCTGCAAGCAATACAACATCAATTGGTCACATAATACAACATGGTATCAGAGCAAGACGATTCAGGGACATTTACTAAACTCAAACCCAGTTTTTTCTATCTTCTCTCATTATCTTTACAAGTTTCTGTTGCCTACACAGTAAGTGACTGTGTAGGTGTGTTATTTGACAGTTTTAAGTGTTTTGAAACAGGTGATAGAAAGTGTTAATCAAAGTTTCAAACCAGCATGTCAAATGCAAGTCTGTCCACCCAGATTCCCAAGCTAAATGGAAAAAACTGGGATAGATGGTATTTGCAAATGGAAGCCATCTTTGGCTTCCATGATGTTCTAGATATTGTCCAAGAAGGGGTTCCTGAGCTACCTGAGGAACCAACTCCTGCACAAACAGCTGAACACAAGGAGAATACAAAAAAGGACTGGAAAGCCCTATATCTCATACACCAGGGGTGTGATGAGAGCAACTTTGACAGAATTAGAGGCATAAAAGTCTCTAAAACTGCATGGGATCTCCTTGACAAGTATTACAATGGGGCTGCCCCAGTCAAGGAGGAAAAACGGCAATCCTTAAGAAAGCAGTATGAGAACCTAAACATGCAGGAAAATGAAAGCATCACTGACTTCTTTGGAAGACTAAAGAAGATAACAAATGCAATGAGTCTCAATGGAGAGATTGTATCTGAATTAACTGTTTGTAAAAAGGTTCTTAGATCACTAACAAGGAAGTTTGGCTTTATTGTAAACAGTATAGAGGACACTATCAAGCCAGCAGATACGAAGATTGAAGATCTTCAATGCATGCTGGAAGCAAAAGAAATCAGACTGAGGTGTGATAACTATGGGCATTATGCCACGGAGTGTCCTACTAGGAAAAATGGCAAACCTAAAGAGTCTGAGGAGGAGGCCAATGTGGCCAAGGAAGACTCAGATACTGAATGCACTCCTGTGGCATTCAGTATGATTTCTGACTTAGAAAATGAGACAGAAACTGAAAACAATAAGAATGATTTAGAACTAAAGGCTGAAACTAGTGTATCTGATATTAATCTAAGTATGAACTCAGATTATGTTGTTTTAGTAGTTACTACAGGAAATGGTAATACTATAACTGAATTATGGTACCTAGACTCTGCATGTTCTAATCACTTAACAGGTAACAAAGAATGGCTGGTGGACTCCAATCCAAACAAGAAGACCACTATTAAATGTGCAAGTAACAGATCTATTGAAGCATCAGGTATGGGTAATGTAATGTTCACAAAGGATGATGGACAGGTAGTGATTATCCATGATGTATACTATGTTCCTGGCATAAGATGCAACTTAATCAGTCTAGGACAATTGGTTGAAAAAGGTTTTTCAATAATCATGAAGGATTTAAAACTGGCTGTTTTTTATACTAAAGATAAACCAGTTTCGACAAGTCCTCTAGCCAAAAACAGAACCTTCAGGACTAGTATTAGCACTTCAACGGCTGAGTGCTTTAGTGCTACAACTAGTACTGAAAGTGAGCTTTGGCATAGAAGACTTGGACACCTAAATTTTGGCAGTTTAACCAAACTAAGTGTTAAAGGTTTAGTTAAAGGGCTTCCTAAGATTGAGGCACCTAATGGTGTATGTACCACATGCTTAATGGGTAAACAGCCTAGAAATAAATTCCAGGCAGAACTAGCTAATAGATCTAAAGACCTATTGCATGTTGTTTACTCAGATATATGTGGTCTTTTTGATGTTTTATCTCTTAGTAACAATAAGTATTTTCTGACCTTTGTAGATGAGTTTTCTAGAAGACTGTGGCTGTATCTAATCAGAACAAAAGGAGAAGCTCTGGTGATATTCAAGCAGTTCCTAGAAATGGCTGAAAGGCAAAGTGGCAGAAAATTGAAGATCCTAAGAACATATGGGGGTGGTGAATATACTTCAAAGGAGTTTGAAGAATACTGCACCAGCAAAGGAATTGTTCATGAAGTTACCTCCCCATACACTCCACAACACAATGGAGTGGCTGAAAGGAGAAACAGAAGCTTACTTGACATGGCTAGGTCCATGGTCAAGTACAAAGGATTACCAAAGAAGTTTTGGGGTGAAGCAGTCAACACTGCTGCTTACATCCTAAACAGATGCCCTACTAAAAGGTTAGAAGGGAAAGTTCCAGAGGAAGTTTGGATAGGTGACAAGCCAAGTGTGGCACACCTAAGGATTTTTGGCTCACTATGCTATGGTCATGTTCCATATCAAAAAAGAAAGAAACTGGAAGACAAGAGCAAACCTCTTATTCTAATTGGGTATCATCCTACAGAGGCCTACAGGTTGTTTAACCCTATAAACAACAAGGTAGAAATCTCTAGGGATGTTACTATCTTAGAAAATGAGCAATGGGATTGGAGCACTACTGAACAATCCAGTTCAGATCACTTTTTTGAGCAAGAAGGCACAGATTCTGCACCTGAAATACTCCATCAGAATGAAGACAATTCTGACCTTGAAGATATGCCTGATATGCACAATCCAGATCTGCCTCCTCAGAATGAGGAGCCTGAAACTCCAAGTCCAGAACCTGTGCAACCAGAATTGGAAAGAGGGCAGAGGTTGACACAACCACCTAGAAGGCTGGCAGATTTTGAACTTGTGACTGACAGTGAAGTAAATGAAGAAGGAGACATTATTCACTATGCTATGCTAGCTGATGCAGAACCTATAGACCACTATGAAGCTCTAAAACAGGAAAAGTGGAGACTGACAATGGTTGAAGAGCTGAACTCTATTGAGAAGAATGGTACTTGGTCTCTAACTCAGCTACCTAAGGGAAAGAAAGCCATCAGTGTGAAGTGGATCTTCAAACTGAAGCTGGATCCTAAGGGTGACATTATAAAATACAAAGCTAGGTTGGTGGCTAGAGGTTTTCAACAGAAAGAAGGCATTGACTACACTGAAGTGTTTTACCCAGTTGCAAGGCACGAAACCATAAGGTTGGTGACTGCCCTGGCTTGCAACAAAGGGTGGGAACTTTACCACATGGATGTTAAATCAGCTTTTCTGAATGGGCCACTTGAAGAAACAGTGTTCATCAAGCAGCCACCTGGTTTTGAAGTTAAAGGCAAGGAGGGTATGGTATTTCAACTACACAAGGCCCTCTATGGGTTGAAACGGGCTCCAAGAGCCTGGAACAAGAGAATTGACCTGTTTTTTACTGAAAATGGTTTCACCAAGTGTTCAAATGAATATGGGGTCTATGTAAAGGGAAACCTACAAACCTATCTCCTACTGGTATGCCTATATGTAGATGAGCTACTTGTCACAGGAAACTGTGCCAAGGAGATTGACTACTTTAAAGCCTCTATGAAACAGGAGTTTGAAATGACAGACCTAGGCAAGCTGACCTACTTCCTAGGGCTGGAGTTTCTAAGACTACCTGAGGGTATTGTTCTACATCAACTTAAGTATGCTAAAGAGATTTTGGCAAGGTTTGATTTGGCAGAATGCAACTCTGCCAGCAATCCAGCAGAGGGTGTTTTGGGAAGAAAGGAAGTTGAACTGGGCTGCAAAGTGGATGCTACTTACTATAGGCATATGATTGGCTCTTTAAGGAATCTGTGTCACAGTAGACCAGATATCCTATTTGCTACAGGTATGGTAAGTAGGTTCATGAATGAACCCAGACAAATACACTTAAATGCTACAAAACGAATATTGAGGTACATCAAAGGTACACTCAATTATGGTATGTTCTTTCCTAAGAAATGTGATGATAACAAGCTAAGCCTAGTGGGATTCTTTGACTCTGACTGGTGTGGAGACCATGTGGACAGAAGAAGCACCTCTGGGTACCTCTTTAAGTTTCAGGGAGCTTCCATATCTTGGAGCTCTAAGAAACAGAATATTGTGGCTCTGTTCTCCTGTGAGGCAGAGTATGTTGCTGGGTGTGCTGCTGCAACTCAAGCAGCATACAGGTTGAACTCAGTCAACCACCTACATTGATGATAGACAACAAGTCTGCACTTAATCTAGCAAGGAATCCTGGTTCACATGGCAGAACCAAGCATATCCAAGCAATGTTTCACTACCTAAGGGAGCAAGTAACTAATGAAAGGCTTCAAGTTGAGTACTGTTCTACAAAGGAGCGACTAGCTGACCTATTCACAAAGGCTCTCAAAGGAGAAACTTTTGTGAAACATAGAAGAGAGATTGGACTGGTTGCTTTCTAACTAAGAAAGCAGCCTTATAGCTACTACTTGGGGGCTTGTCTCAAGTGTTTTAAAATGACTACTCCAGGGGTCTGTCCTGATGAATATCCTATCTCTCTATCTTTTACTTCAGCTTTAGGATTCCTAAGTGTAGGGTTTTGTAATTAAGGGAAGGTATTGAATTTAATTATCAAATACCCTAATTGCCCTTAGTCCAACGGCTAGTTTTCTTCAAACAGAACCGTTGAAGGGGTTGCAAGCAGTTACAGTTAGTTACAATCAGTTTTTTCTTAACTAACTCTGTAACTACTCTTTGAAGAGTTTGTTAAGCCTTAGAACAAACTCATTACAGTGTATATATATATATACCATATAGCAGAATGTAAGATACACAGATTTCAAAACCTCATAAACAGAGAAAGAGAAACACTGTGTTAGTATAGTTTTCTCAGTGACTGAGAAACAAACACATAAGAAGAAATCAGAGAGAGAGGGTGAGGTGGTTTACCTATTTCTCAAGGGAGAAATAACTCTGGAATCTGCGTATGTTCTTCAAGGCGTGAAGAGCCATTCCTACAAAGCTCAGTTTTACACAAACAGAAAAAAGGTGTTAAAAAGGTTTCTGTGTGAAACAGAAACGGAATCAAGAATCAAAGGTAAAGATCAAGCGTAAGTTTACCTGCTGAAGCTTCTCAGAAGAAGATCCTTCAAGATCTGTACCTGTAAAGCGCAAATACATAGTTAGGGTTTTGTCAAAACAAAACCTAACAAAAACAGAAAAGAGAGAAAGATCAGATCAGTGTTTACCTTCTAAAACTGTTAAAGAAAGCTTGTCATCAAGCTTCGTGTACCAGTGACAGAAGGAGCATCACTGAAGCCTCAACAAGCCATATCCTCAAATCAGTGACGACTCAGGTGTTAACCTAAGTGGTTTCTTCGCATCATCGTCATCAAGGATCATCATCGGAGGAGAGGGACGAGCGTTTCAGCACATCATCGCTGCCGGAGCAGCAAGAGCACTGAAACCCAGGCAAGGGTCTGAGAGAGAAGAGGAAAGAGGCCAAGAACCGGAGCAGCAAGAAGAAGAAACAGTTTCTTGATTTCTGAAGAGAAACCCTAGAAATAAGCCTTTTATTCACCGGGTCAACTCGCAACCCGCGTGTTGCTACAGCAACCGGGTTCTGGGTGCCGCATGGGTTGTAATTGATCCAGTAGCAATACAAGTGGTATAAGCAATTGGGTCTGCATTAGATAGTGTTGTATTATGTGACCAATTGGTGTTGTATTGCTTGCAGGTTATATATACCAGTGGTGTTTGAAGTTGTATCTGGAAAAGATCCAACAAGCACGGAATCCATCTTCCACCACCACCACCAACAACAACAACAACAACAACAACACAAGTCACATGTACACTTTCTCTTTAGTTCCTGATCCAATTAATTGACCATAATTTGTCCTTAATATACTACTTAACAGATCATTTTAAAGGATAAAATTAAAAAAATATAACACGCGTTAGATAAGCCTATATTTTTTTTTGATCAAAGACAAGGCTATATTTTAATACTACTACTAGAGCTAGATCTAAAAAAGAACTGTGCTTCCTGTCTCCAATCCACACGTGGAGGGGTTGCATGCCGTTCAATAAGTCGCCTATAAGCTATATCTATATTTAATCTCGTCATTACTCATTACATTATCAATAATGTTAGTGTTATTTTACAATTATTTTTCAAATTAAAAATATATACATCACTTTCAGGACAAAAAAACAACCGTAAAACAACAAAAAAATTGAATACTAAAATAGCACATTTGGAGATTATTTACCATACTAATACATTTTTTTGGTGTAGTTGAGAAGTCGCCCATTACCAATGGACTGTCAACATGAAATTTTTTTTTTTTTTTTTATTTGAGAAAACGCCTCCCCCATCCCCAACTTCCCAATTATGTTTTTATTTTATTTTATTTTAAAACACGAAATTAAATTATCTAAAATAAAAATATTATTAAAAAAATGTTTTTGGTTAATTAAAATATGTAATTTATTTATTTTTATAGAAAAAAATTAATTAAAAATAAACAAAGGTATTACTTAATAATTAGTTATAACTAGCTAATTAAAATTACATCATTAGTTAATGTCAGAATAGTAAAATTGGACACTTATATTCAATTTATTTATTTTCCCACTCTCAGGTCATTATATTCAATTTTACATCTTTACATTTTTGATATGATGGTAAATACACCAACGTTTAATAACGATAATTTGTTAAATATACTACTAGTACTATATTTTTTTCATTTATGATTTTTTATTAATGTAAAATAAGTTAAAGTGATACTTATTGTGAGATAGGAATTTTTTGATTACAATTCTTAATTATAAAATTAAAAACTTCAACAATAGAGCTGAAATATCGGTCATTTTTCATAAGTATAATATTGATATAGTTGTTTATTATTTAATAGAGCTAAAAAATGTTTACACAAATACTTAGGCTCTGTTTGGTAAAAAGTAGTGGTTAGCAGATAAGTTAGCGGATAGCGAATGAGCTAGCAGATAGTAGATAAGCTAGCGGCTGAATAGCCGATAAATGTAAAATAACATAAAAGGATACTTAATTAATGATTAAATTATTTAATGATGCAAAATATTTAATGAGAAAAGAGAAGTAATTTAAAAAATTAATAAGGGTAAAAATGTCAAAAAAAAAGTGAGACGCTATACGCTATCCGCTAAAACGTTACTTGAAGTAGCGATTCAAAAAATGCTAAACGTTATAGTGCTTACCAAACACTTGCACTCGTCACCCGCTAGTCAAATATACCAGTCTCATCCGCTATCCGCTAGAGGATGGGACACGCCAAACAAAGAGAGTCTTAATCATATTTTATTATAATGCTATTTTTCTAATATTATTCTTAAAATATGTTCACAAAATAAATTAATATTTTAAAAAATAATAATTAACAATTAATGTCATTAATTTATTTTATTACAAATCTATATATTTACATCCCAATGGTGTGTGATGTCATCCTAAGGGTGGGCCCTCCCCCCACTTTTGGCGCCAAACCTCCACCCCCCCCTCCCCCCCTTTTTGTTTTTAATATTTTCATTTTTTAAGAATACATTTAAATTTAAGAGAAAAAATAAATCTATAAATAGGTGAAGTTTGTTCCTCAACAATCGGATTAGTGAAAAATGAAAATTAATTTCGTGATAAATTATGTAAAGTGTGATGCTAGCCAACCATGTTTTGAGGTAATTTAGAGTCTGGAAAAATTAGTTGTTGGGCCACTGTGTTTTGTGATACTTTAGTGTTCGTAAAAAAAATTCATCTATTCAAATGTTACGTAGTGTGTTGTTGTCTGAGATCTTAGGTAATGAAATAATGCGTTAAACTAAAGTTATTTGATTATCATTTTTTGTCTATATTTTAATGAATCAATTTCATTTGTGTGCTAATTTTTTTAAAAAAAATTAACTTCTATGGACTATTACTTATGTTTGAATTATAAATTCACGTTAATTTGTGTGCTGATTTTTAATTTATCCATCAAATTTTAATATCACAACAACTAAGTACTCGCTGAAGCTTTGACCCCGTGCATCGCACGGGTCCCGGCGCTAGTATTAGAAGCTCTCAAATGTCCGCACTATTGCACCCACCACCTTCACAGGGGATTCTACTGCCATACAAACATACGTTAACCTCCTCATCAAACTCAATTTTGTTATAAAGGTGTTTGGGTGAAAAGGTTGAACGCAATTTTCATGGACAAACTCGAGTCCACCCTGAAGCTAGTACTTAAAGCTTTCACGGTGGTTTGAAATCACGTGAAAATTTTGTCTTGTGTGCTACTAAAACTTTTATCTACATTGCAAGCATTTAACATATTTTTCCGGAGTGGCCATGAGGCTCCAACTCTGGCTTCTGGCCCTGGGACCTGGGTCAGCCCACTTACCTAAATCAAACCCCAAGGCAACTCAGCATTAGAGGCAAGTCCCTACCTGCAATCCATGTCATCTAGGCATCAATGACTAGGATGCACACAAAAGATCCAACGGACCAAACGACGCTTGATGTCTATAAATACAAGTCTAATGTCTATAAATACAAGTCTACCCTACAAAAAAATGTACACTATTCATTCCCTGCTTCATTCTCTGCTTCACTCTGAAATTGTCTTCTGCTGACTTGAGTGTCCAAGTAGCTTTGCAGGTACCACTTTAACGTTGACTCTGGGATCCGACTCGAATAGGAGCCCTACCAACTACTGAACACAGATTGACCCAAGCTCATGCAAGGTACCTAACACATATAATTTCAAGTATCAGTCTTAATTAGTACATCGTAGCCATTGCAATTTACGACAACTAGCATTTTAAGCAATTAAAAATGTTTTAATAAATATATGGGTAATAGTTTTCATTTTTTGTATCAAATGAATTTAGCTGGCTTTAGTTATATTAATTTTAGTAATTTAACATAACTATAAATATTTATTCTTGTTAAAAAACAAATATAAATAATATAATATAAACAAAATAGTTAGTCCTTATTAAGATTTGGTATTGTATATTTGTATTGCACTTTAAATTATAGGCTTAAATATATGTTCAGCCCCTGCAAATACGACCATAATCCATTTAAAATAACCCTTATAATTATTAAGCGTTTGCGGTTAAGTCCCTCGGTCAATTTTCCATCCAAAAAAACTGATGTGGCAAACAGTGATGACGTCGGCATGACATCATCAATGATGTCACTGCCACGTGTCATCATCCCATTAGACCATTATGCCATGTGTCACTGAACGCTGCGTCATCATCCCATGTCATCATAGACACATGGCACCGACATGTGCCACGTCAGCACCCAATAGATTGCTGCCACGTGGCACTAGTGTGGCTAAGTGGAGTATAATGTGTTAACATTGCACCATGGTGAAACACATCGTCATCTTCCTCTTTCAGTTCTCCTCTCTCAAAATCTGCAAAATAGAACTCGAACAAAATTGAATTCGAAGCAAGATCTAGCATTAAACTCGCGATTGAGAGATAAGAAGAAGCCCCAAAGTAATTTCAAGAATCATTCGATATTTTGGGTTCATCCATTAATAAGTCAGATTTCGTTTATGGGTTCCATATCAAATTGTTTTTCAGATTTGGAATAAATGGTTTCTTCAGATCTGGAATATAAAATGGTTTCTTCATTGTTTTTTAGATCTGGAATATAAAATGGTTTCTTTGTTGATGATGATGATAATCGCGTTTGTGTGTGAGCCATTGGTTTAGTGGCAATTCTCTTTGTGTGTGAGTAGGAGGTTGTGAGTTCAAGTCTCTCTCAAGCCATTTTCAAAATTTATTTTGAGTGTAACTACACTGCCATGGCATTCAGCACATGTGGTACAATGGTTCAATGAGATGATGACGCGTGGCAGTGACATCATTGATGATGTCATGCTGACATCATTGATGATGTCATGCTGACATCATCGCTGTTAGTCACATCAGTTTTTGGATGGAAAATAGATCAAGGGGCTTAACCGCAAACGCTTAATATTTACAAGGGTCATTTTAAAGTTTTTTTACAGGGGCTTAAATGGATTATGACTCTATTTGCAGGGGCTGAACATATATTTAAGCCTAAATTATATTCTCTAATTGTAACTTTAATTTAGATATTTGTTATGCTTATTTAATAATTTTGTTGTCTATTTTATCAAATTTTAAATTTTAAATTTAATTTTAAGTTGATACCCATTTTGGTAATTGTGTACCCAAAAGCACTTTTGATCTAGTCTATCCAAACAACAATGATTGGTGAAAATCTATGAATCCCCGATACTTCAAAAATGAAGACGTACCCGTGTCGGATACGTATCTGATACCGATACGCACCCGATACTTCCCGATACGTACCCAAAGAGTATCTAATAATTTTTTAATTCTTTTTAAAAAATATTTGACTCGATACTTTTCAGATACATCTTTGATACTTCTTACCAACTAAGGATATTTCTCAGATACTTTTTCGATACCTCTTACCAACTAAGCACATGATTGTCACTCATATATGATACACTTTAATACCTCAATAACTAAAAGACAAAATTATATGTTTTTTCGTAATACAATAGTAGAAGAAATAATACATTGTGATATGATTGAGATAAATATACGTAACTATCTCTACTTGATAAGATCACAAGTATCTATTTCTACAATGTGATGAATATATATTGACTAATGATATGCTTATGTTTTATTGACCAATTACGTACTAATATGAATATCTCAGTCTATAAAAAGTCATCTATTTCTGCCATTGACTATTCGTATTAGACGATTTCAGGTGGTCTCAGTTACTTGTCCACCATTACTTTTTATGACTAGTCACTCATACATAGGTGTGTCGATTGTCCTCTTCCTTTCATCGATCCATATATTTTCTGTGTGATTTTTTTTATCTATTTGGGCAGTTTTTTTTTTCGTATCTATAAAATGCAATATTTCAGTTTTTCATCTTTGTTTTTTCTATTTGTGTTTCTATTCTATTTTATTTGTTGTTATGTTTTTATATATTTAAATTTTAATTTAATTTTTTATTAAAGTATCACAGCCGTGTCGTATCTTGATTTTCAAAATTTTCCCGTATTCCCGTATCCGTATCATGTCGTATCCCGTATCGTATCTGGTATCCAGGCTTCATACTGAAAATCATTTTTCAGTGAGTCTATCCAAACAAAAATCACGTTACATTCAACACACTTTTAATTAAACTCGATTCTGCAAACTCAATTTTCATCGCCACAAAACCAAACACACACTAAACCACCACTATAATATTCTCTTTTCGAGCTCTACAAAAACCTTAGGGTCTGTTTGGAAGTTTGGAGGGGAGGAAATGAAACTAATAGTATAAATTCTTTGGTGATGAGAAGAAAAAATTATCCCCTTAAACCCCCCCCCCCCCCCCAAAACCTGTCTCCTAGTTTATTTTTGGAGCCCCTCCAAAACCCTCCAAATTTGAGGATTTTGGAGGGTCTACAAAAATAAACTAGGAGAGGGGTTAGGAAGCTAATTTTTCTCTTCATCACTAAAGAATTTACACTAATATTCCACTGCGCTCCCCTCCAAACTCCCAAACACACCCTTAGCCATTTTGCAATAAATGGGCCTCTTTTTTGAAACCTCAATGGCAACCTTCGCGAACTCAAACTCACCTTAGACTGCCACTGTAAACGTCATAACCTGCTTGATCCTCCCAAACGCATCTTTTTCTCTCCTTCAATTTATTTTTATGGCGGTAAATGAGCATAGTCATTGATATATAACCCCATCCTCTTCCTCTGCACATCACTGATCTAGTCGTCGTACCCCATGACTCCAATTAAGCACAGAAGAACTGATGATAGAAATTGTTTAACAATTTGCGCCATTTTAACACTGAATGTCAACAAAGCAACATGTAAAGACTGACTTTTGCTCCAGGAGTAGGGCTGTTCAAAAAAACTGGCGAACTGAACCGAATTGTTGAACTGAACCGAACTGAACTGTGTGAAACTGAACTGTTGATTAAAGTTCGAGAACTGAACTGACATATTAAAAACAGTTCACTAACTAAACTTTAAACACAGTTCAGTTTGTGAACTGAAATGAACTGAACCATGCACAAATTCCCAATTACTAAACCTACAAATTTTAAAATCAAATCAAAGTCTGATTAACCCCATTCACATTATAGTTGCTCCCTTCAAATCAATTCTCCTTGGAATCATTTTCTCAATCGATCTCATTTCTCATCGGAATCTACTTTCAAAATTGTTCCATCTACACAATTGCAGTCCCCCAACGAACAAGCTGTGGCAGTTTCCCATGGTGGAAAGTTCAAACTGGTACAACGTATGGCATTATTAAGATGATTGATTCTTACCTGATGGTGCGATTGCAGGGTGAGAAGTTGACTGGAATTTTTTTGGCGTATGGCTTTTTGGCATTTGATAATTTTTTTTGATGGATCTGATATGATGCAAAGCACTATAGAGAAGGGAAGTGGAAATTCAAGAAAATTAGAGTTTGGCAGAAAAAAATGAAAGCAACAAGAATTTGGTTTATCTATTATTCTCAGTGAAAGACCGAGAAGAGATATTGAAATTTTGATGGTTTTGATGGAAGTTCATTTTGTTCAGTTTCCTGAACAAATTAATACAGTTTGGTTCAATAGTTTAGAAAAAATAGCTCACAATTTAGAACAGTTCAGTTCGGTTCGTAACATGAACCAAACCGTTAGAACAGTTCAGTTCCGTTAGAATAAACTGTTGACGCAGTTCGGTTCAATTTGAGAGAACTGTCTCTGCAGTTCGGTTCGGTTCAGTTCGATTTTCCTTCCGAACCGAACCATGAACAGCCCTATCCAGGAGTACCTTAGCTGTTGAATACCAACCAAATGGGGTAGTGATAGGTTTAGATTAATCTATTTCCGACCAACCTACTCTATGATTCTATCATCACATTTAGTTGCAAACACATTTTATGATTTAGTGAATATCCTAATTAGCATCTAATAATGAAAGAGTAAACTTCCAATTCAGGCCCAAATTTTACAGTATTTCTCCTAATTCTTAAATAAGTATATGAAAATAATTAGTGCTAACATCTAATGTTTGTAAAATCTGTTCAAGTAATTCCTAAAGTTTTATAATTTGTCAAATGCAAATATTAATGAGGTGCATTTCATAATTTGGACTAATGAAGTAGATTTCATAAATTTAAGAGACTATTTATCATTTTCATATACTCTAGCTAAATAGAAAAGAGGGTGTAAATTTGAAGATTTACTGATAACAAATCTAGATGTCTTACGAATGGAAGCAACTAGCATGACACAAGTTACTTTTCTAATCACTGAAATCCACTATACACACAATTCAGGAGAAGCAAAATTAGTATCCATTTTTATAAATCCACCTCCGTACAAAGGGGAACTTCATATCCCCTAGAACAACATAAAAAGGATGCATTTCACTTAATCCAACAGCTAAATAAATTACAAATTATAATAATATATCTGAAAACTAGTGAGGACCTTTCAAGTGAAACTCCATATGCATTTAACCTTCTTCTCCGAACTCCTTAGTGAATCTCTCATGAACCTCAAGATCAGATTTGCTAACTGTAGGCTTTTGTCTAGCCAATACCTTTTCAAAATCTGTTCTCGTAATAGGGGGTGGAAGGATCTGCAAAAATTTCAAGGCAATAAGTATTTTACCCCCCTTCAATTAAAGATACATATTACAACCTAGTCTTTATAAACATCACAACTCTATTTCTCTAATTATAATTAAAAAAAACTACTGCCATCAAAATCTATAGCATCTTGAATACCTTAGAAGCAAGTCCTTTTGCAGCAAGCTCTTGCATTGTAGTTTGTACTGCACCCTGTTGCTTTGGTCCGCATGGGATCAGCATACCCTCAGGACTCTTAAAGAAGAACATAGCATCTTGGGTTTTGCGAACAGGTTCAAATAAAACATCCTTTACCTGTAGGAGAGGTCAAAAACATTTTACACGCTGTAACTATAACTATTCCCAGTAAAAGAATACCGAAACCAGTTTTTTCATAATAGAAGTTAAAACTTACACAAACAGATATATCCGAACCAGAAAACCCTTCTGTCCTGCTAGCCAAGTATTCAAAATCGCTTTCAGTCAAGTTATGGGGAGTATCTCCTAAATGCACCTGGTTAATTTATCAAGCCAAAAAACCATTACGGTAAAACCATTTGCAAGGTTTGCATATCCCAATAAAATTCATCATTCAAAATCTCTTGCCTTGAACATGTGTTGGCGAGCCTTCAAATCTGGTAGTGGAATATATATACGCTTATCAAAACGACGCCTTATAGCCTGCAAATTAATTGGTTAGTGAAAATAACACTCTATTGACTCTATATGAGATCTTATTAACAGAATTAATTTTGTCTCACCTGGTCTAAAGCATAGGGTGTATTTGTTGCGGCAAGAACAAGAACTTTCTGGTCATTGTGCCCTACACCCTACAATGTAAATTGGAATGGATAAACTACATTCAGCGAAGATAAATACAAAAGGAATGAGATATACCAAAAAGAAAAAGTAGGTTGGGATTGAAACCTATACTGATTCCATGTTAGACTCTGAGAAAGGTGAGTGTAAAACCGTTTATCCTCCTGCTAAGGTATTCTCATTTAAATAGTGAAATATTACATCTTTTCTACCCTGTAAACTAGCTAAGTTGCTATAAATGATATATTACAGTTTACAGCTAGGCTACAATAACACAGAATACAAAGGTTTAAATGACAATGACAATCAAACCTATGCCAATCTATTGGTTTAAATGACAATGACAAGCAAATCTATGCCAATCTATTGGTTTTAAATGGCCAACAAATATGCACTAATAAATAATATTTTGCCAATCAATTCTATTGACAGTATGCTAATCAGCATATCTCACCATAAAACTATTACCTGCATCTGCACCAGAAGTTCCGTTTTGATTCGTCTTGAAGCTTCACTCTCATTGCCTTCCCCACGCTGACCACATAGGGAATCTATTTCATCAATAAATATGATAGAGGGGGCACTTTCTCGAGCCATTTCGAAAAGGTTTGAAACCAGCTTTTCACTTTCACCCATCCACTTTGAAACAAGGTCTGATGAAGAAATACTGGTGAAGAATTCAAAAGTTAAAAATGCTTGCAAGAATATGTCCACTTATGGACCTACATTCATAAAAATACATAATACCTTAATTTAATAAATCAAATATATCTCAAATTATCATTAGAAACAAAATTGTCAATAATAGACAGAGAAAATTAAAGGATGAATTTGAAGAAATTTATAGTGATGCACATATCATATTCTAAAAGCTACACAATCGGCAAATATTAATGAACCATGGCACCATACACCAAAATTCTTCAAAGTAAAAGCAATATTTTTAAACCAAGAAGCAAAGCCATTTTCATTTCAATTCCTATCATTTTTATCTTTCCATATATAAAGTCAAAAATGATGGAGGATAAAGGAAGTCGAGTATCATAAATTCATAATGTTGCAATCCTGACAATTTTAGAATTTCCCACAAGAACTGTTGTTAGGAATTTGATTTTCATTTAGGTTTTCTGGTCACCCTTAATGCAATTATGGTAGAACAAGAATCCTATTGAGGTGGTTATGGCAAGGCAAAGGCCTAAAAGATTGCCTTACTTGTAATTCAAGTTTTAGTGCCTATTAAAGGGCATACTACAAAACACACAAACTGAGACAAACATACAGCTGAACTTATAAATAGAATTCCACTCCCAGCAATTTCCTTGTAATCTGATTTTCCAGACACAGATTTCTTAACCCTACAAACTTTATTCTTTCATAAGCAATAGGATACATATACATACCTGAAAAATGTGGAATCAGCCTCAGTTGCGACTGCTTTGGCTAAATATGATTTCCCTGTTCCAGGAGGTCCATACAACAAAAATGCTCTCCATGGTCGTCTTTTGCCTGAAAGAGAGCACGAGGAGACATAGTAAACATCTAATAAAATTTCGTGTTAATAAATAAACATTCAATGAATGTACAACAAGTCACTGTCCTGTTCATATATCGCTGAAGTTTTCAACTCCACCAAAACTTAGAGTCTGAATGGAGGAGTATGTAGAAAATGTGAGAACTTGAAAAGAAAGTTGTTGTGAACTTAAGCCTGGATAGGTGAAAAATAATATGTAACTCATTTTCACTCAGGACCTTAACTTTGGTTGAAAACTTGAAACCATTCATTCCTTCCTCCATTTTCCCCTTCCCACATTCCACACACTCAACCAAAGTACCAAACAGACCCTTAAAGGGATAAAAGAATGTTTCGATCAATTTCCAGTTCCTTGATGTCAATATTAGGACCTACTCAGTTTAAGAAATCACTTCCTATTTTCATTTTCTGTTTTCAGTTTCAATTGCAAAAATACCACCACCGTGTATTCACTTTGTTTAATGTTTTCACAGTTTTGTATAAGAAACTGAATAAGTTTGTTTGATGGAAATTAAATTTTTGTGATTAAAAATGAAAACAGAAAATGAAAATCAAACAGTCCCTTAGGATTAGCAATTTTGCAAATTCAAAAAAACGAAGTGAATAAACAAACTTGTCAATTTTCAACTGCAAGAAAGCCCATCCTTGCATATAAAAATTGCTATACTCAAGCCTTAATAATGCTAATCCTAATCCTATCCTATCCCTAAAAAAGATACACAAACACAATGCTTCCTTCCAGTTCATTATGCATACTTTCAGCTATGTAATTTAGTGTCTAAAAATGAATCTAATTATTGACAAGGCAACAAACTAGATAATAATGATTAGCAGTGACAAACTAACAGTGATGAAGTTAACCAACCAGTAAAGAATTGAGGAAACTTCACAGGCAATATCACAGCCTCCTGCAGAGACTGCTTTGCACTCTCCAACCCTGCGACGTCGTTCCACTTCACATTAGGCTTTTCCCTTATGATCGCCGAATTAAGCCCAGATCTGAGCTTCGCCTGCTCAGGATCCTCCCCGTCTCCACCGCCCTCCCCATCCTTGGGCTTTGTCTTGGGCCTCGTAGCCACCGCAGCATCCCCATTGGAAGCCGGGCCAGGCCCACCTGCGTCAAGGACTGCTCCGATCTCCTCAGCCCGGCGTAGATACTCAGAGAATTTCTGTGTGATGGCTTCTCTAATCTTAGGGTTCTTCTCGTACTTCAAATGAGTCTTGAAGTACTCCAAAGCGTTCTTGTAAAGAGGAAACGCTTTCGCGTAGTTTCCAGCATTGTCTTCCGCAACGGCTTGCTTTACGAACTCTATGGCTTGTTCCTTGAAATTGCTGTACATCTTCTTTACGAATCACGATCAAATTAATAGCATGTGCGAGAATCGGATTTCCAAACAAAGATTTTTCAGGATTGGTGTCTGAAGGAAAGGAGAAACCCGAGAACTGCAACGTGATCACGATTGATGTATTAGGAAAAGAGAGGAAAAGCTAGCTGTGGTCGATTTCGAAAACCCTAACTGTGTGAATTGGAAGGTGGATGGTGAGGATCTCTGATCGGAAACACGAGAGAGAAAGGGGGAGAAAAGAGGGAAGAATGTTTGAGAGGCTTTGTTATCTTGTGTCCCAAATAAAAGCTTTTAAATCAAGTTTGTCTTAATTTTTCCGTCCTTAGATATTGGCCAATTGCTCAACATTTGTTTAATTAATGTAGTACGGTCTTTTATAACCGCAATAAATAATAATTCATGAAATTTTGTCAAAAAAATAATAATTCATGAAATAATTGATATATAATATGATTATCAATTAATTAACTTTTTTTTGCTTATTAAAAAAAATTAATTAACTTTTTTAATTACGTGTCAAATTTTAAGTTGACAGATAATATAACACCTATTGTATATATAAATAAAATTCATTGCTCAATGAGTTGCCTTTTATTTCCATATATATGATTTTTTTAAGGGGCTACAATGGGTCAACTTGTATATAAATTTCTCCCTTGTTGGAATTTCATTGGCTTAAAAATGTTTTTCGTCCCTGTAAATATAGCAATTTTCTAAATAAGTCATTGCAAAAAAAAATTAAAAGTCCTTACAAAATAATATTTTTTTAAAAAAGTACTCTTATGTTAACTCTCTGTTAGCCATCTGCTGATGTTGCAAAAAGAGTTTTGATGTGTAATTTTTTTCATTTCTAATATTTTAAAGTTGATTTGGCATGTCACATATTAAATCATATGTTACAATAAATTAAAAATCCTAAATTCCCAATCCATCTTCTTCTTCTCCATCTTCCCCCTCTTCTGTTCATCTTCACCAACTAACATATAACCCCTCTCTTTATCTTGACCAAAACCCCAATTCTGCAACGCATCTTCTCTTATATCTTTAGAAAAAAAGTTCAAATCACAAACCCAGAAAAATCGAGAATGGAAGGACCCCTCGTTGCTTGTTGATGCTTTCTCATTATGGGGAGAAATTCCAGTATTGGTGTAGAAGGAGAAGTCAACAGAAAAGAACTCAAATAGATTGGGAAAAAACGAGAAGGAAAGTAGGAAACAA
The DNA here is from genome assembly GCA_039519185.1 of Astragalus membranaceus. Classification (NCBI taxonomy): domain Eukaryota; kingdom Viridiplantae; phylum Streptophyta; class Magnoliopsida; order Fabales; family Fabaceae; genus Astragalus; species Astragalus membranaceus. The sequence continues at coordinate 213,555,334 of CM076846.1, read as the reverse complement.
TTAGAGCGAAGTCAAGAGAGGAATTGAGAGAAAAACAGAAAAAATAAATGGAGAGAAAATGGGGGGAGGAAGAAGAAAGAGTGTCCTCGTGTAACACCCAAAGTAATTTATAATTACTTTGATGTCTAAGAGGCTTAGGTTTATTTATTTTGTTGTTGTTGACTTTGTGGGTTTAGTAGATTAATTCTTAAATGCTTAGTTGACTTAATTTATTAGGGACATGAATTATTGAATGATTTATTGTGTCTTGGATGCATCAGTGATATTGGAAATCATTGGGTTAGAGTAGTAAATTCATTAGAATGCCAAAAACATCATTTAAGTTGTTTTAACCCTCCACCCCCAATTTACCCATTTGCCATTCATTAAACCCACCTTAAATAAAGAGTGGAGCTGACCCAAACACAACACACACCCCTCACAAGCTCAAACTCAGAATTTCTAAAAAGAAAAAGAGGGAAAGGGGAGAGAAGAGAGAGCACGAAGAAGAGGGAAAAGGAGGGGGGAGTTCAAATGGGAAACCTCATGCATGTCTTTCCTCTCACTTGATTTCAACTAGGTTAAGCTTTCTCATTCCATTTCTCTTCTCCATTAGTTCGAAATCCACCATATTCACAAATCTGAATTTTCACCTTCCCTCCATAAACACTTGATTCCTCCATTGCATGCTTCAAAGTCAGCCATCTTAGGGCATTGTGAACCTTGTTGGAGCTGCCATCTCACTTTTTTGGGCTGTATAGGCTCACATTTGGTTTAGGAGCGTTCCAACTAGCTTTGAGGGAAGGATTGGGTTCGAATGGCAAGCTAGGAGGAAGGGGGTTTTGTTGTGATTTCTTTGTTGTTTTCAAGTCTCCATTTAAGGTGAGTTCTTTACCCTTTTCCTTGAATTAAGTTATGCATGTTTATATGAGTTTGTCAATGAATTAATTTGCTAAATGCATGAATATTTGAAGTGGTTGGTTGCTGGAATTTATCTCTTAAAATGAGATAAACTGTAATCGTGTGTTTGTGATAATGTGGAATGATTGACATGTTCGAACTTAAGTTTTGAGGTTTAAAATCACTTATAAGTATGCTTTGAATAGTGGTTTATATCTGTTTTTAAGTTGTGGTTCGAGTTGGGAAAGTTGGGAGAGCAATGGGGTGGATTGGCAAAATACAAAAAACTGCAAAACAGGACATCTGATGCTCTGCCACGATCCGTGGCACCACGGGTACCCGTGGCAGTTTCGATTTTGGTAGATTAATTCTGCAAACCAGCTGCCACAGCCTGTGTTGTCTACCACTGGTACCCGTGTCAGCATTCGTAGGCCATCCAATTTTCACTATTTTTCCCTCAAATCCATTGTTTCACAACTCTAACCAACCCATATCATAGGTAGGGGTGTTCGCGGTGCAGGTTGGTTCGGTTTTGAGCAAAAAAGTGAGTCGAACCGCAAGGTAAATATAGATGCGGTTTGGTTGGTTCGGTTGGATTCTAAAAAACAAACCGAACCATACCAATGCGGTTTGGATTGGTTCGATTGGTTCCATTTTTTACGAAACAAAACAATTTATAAATCTGCCCATTTAATTGTCTCTGAGTGCTTCAGTTGCAAGCTGCAGCGGCGTCGTGACTCTGTGAGTGAGTGATAGGGTTTTGTTTTGGGGTTTCTAATTCAAGAGAGGAAGAGAATAGGTTATCTGTATGAGTGGGATTGGGTTTCTAATTCAGATCAGATGTGGGCTTCTGCGTGAGTGTTGCCAACACTGTGTTGGGCTTCTTACTTACAGCCGTGTGCAAAGGTTCACTTACAGTTACTGGAATTAAAAAAATACTCTATTGTATTTTAGCGGTTCGGTTTGGTTTGGGTCGGGTTGCTTAAATTCAAACCGCAAACCGAACCGAACCGCTCGGTTGGTGAGAAAACCAAACCGAACAGAACCAACAGATTGTGGTTTTTTGCGGTTTTCGGTTTGGGTTGGTTCGGTTTGCGGTTTTCTATTGGTTTGGTTCGGTTTTTAACACCCCTAATCATAGGTGATGCAAATGGCAGTCGCTTGAACTCATTTTCTTTGATTGTAATGAATTCGGAGGTCACGGTTTTGTGTTGAGTTAAATTCTTTTCGAAAACACGTGTGCGAGAACTACTTACTACCTATGTAAGTACACCATAAATAAATTAATGAATGGATGATGTACTTGGGGTGGTGTCATGAACTATCCTAATGCCCAAGAGGTTTAGTTAGAGGGTTCTATTTATTTATAGAACGTGGGTTCCCTATAGTGTACGTAGTAGCTTTTATTTTATGTAAGTCTATTACGATAGGGAGATGCATCATATCATAGGTAAAATAATAAAAGATATTCAAGAGTATTGGAAAGGAGTCGCGAAAGGACTCACTGAGATTATGTAATCTCACTCCTCATATTTGTTATTTTTCAGATAAGCAAATAAATGAAGGAAAGTTGGCACGTATATTGTACTAGTTTATACACTACAAGAAAATCACGCATTACCGGCGGATTTTATCCGGCGGATTTTTTCCGCCGGTACGGTTTCGGCGGAAATTTGGCATTTCCGGCGGATTTTTTCCGCCGGTAAATTTCCGGTGGAAAAAATAGGTTTTCCGGCGGATTTCTTTTAAAAATAGGTTTTCCGGCGGAAAAATGTACATTACCGGCGAATTTTTCCGCTGGTAATTTCCGACGGAAAAATCTGCCAGTAATACGCATTACCGGCGGATTTTTTAAATTATTTTAATTTGTTTTTTAAAAAAATCCGCCGGAAATGTGCATTACCGGTGGATTTTTCAGTCGGAAATTACCGGCGGAAAAATCCGCCGGAAATACGCATTACCGACGGATTTTTTAAATTATTTTAATTTTTTTAAAAAAAAATCCGCCGGAAATGTGCATTACTTCCGACGGAAAAATCCGCTGGTAATGCACATTTCCGGCGGATTTTTCAAAATTTATTTATTTATTTTTTTCCACTCTCCTCATTTCCTATAAATAAAACTTTCTCCTACACTCTCCTCATTCTCTCATTTCACTCTTTATTTCCTTCTCATACTCTCCAATCTCCATAAATTTCTCTACATATCTCTCTTCTATATTTCCTCTTTCTTCTTCCTTCTCATTCAATCTCTTCTCAAATCTTCTCACATACATACACTTCATTTTTTTCAATCTCTTCTCAAAATCTTCGCACATTTATACACTTCATTTTTCTCAATCTCTTCTCTTCTCTTCTCACATTTCTGTTTTCTCAATACTCTTCTCTTCTCAAATATTCAGTCTACGAATTTAAATAATTAAAATAATATTAATTTTTTAAATAAAGGAATTTAAATAAACGAATTTTAAAAAAAGAAATAAATTAAATAAGAATAAATTAAAATAAAAGAATTTAAAAAAAGAAATAAATTAAAAAAATTTAAAAAATTAAATAATATTTTTAAAATAAATATATTACCGACGGATTTTATTAATTTACCGGCGGATTTTATTAAATTACCGGGGGAATTTTTAAAAGAAATATTTTAAAAAAATTAATTACCGGCGGATTTTGGGTGGTTACCTGGGAAGGCGAATTACCGGCGGATTTCCGGCGAAAAATATCCGCCGGTAATGTCCAATTTCTGGCGGATTTTGGCCATTACCGGCGGATTTTGTCCGCCAGAAATCACCGTTTTTCTTGTAGTGATAGAGTAGTAACCCCTTGTAATTGTCTATGTTTAAGACAAGAACTTGGTTGTATTAAGTGTAAGTACTTATGTGTTTGTAATTTGGATTAAGTTATCTCTCGACTCCGATAGGTAATTTTGGAACAAATGGTTGACTTATGTTTAGACCAAGTTTTATTTATCAGTAAAAATCCTATCATTATGAGTCTACTAAGGGTGCTTCTTAATCCAATTTATAAATGCGTACTCTGAGTGATCTAAAAGGTAACGTCCCAAATTTTATTGTCGGCTAAAATCTAGGATGTTACACCTCACCACCCACCACCACAGTGCAAGCCCACCACGACAGCCACCATCTTCGGTGAGCCACCGCCGTTGCCACTGTCACCACAACACCAACCTCACAACACCCTTCACTGCCGGAACACCCACTAGTGCAAAAAAGGGATTTAAAGTCAGGCGAAAAGGGGATTTAAAGTCAGGCGGGCGCTTGACTTTTATTAAGTCGACTTTGTATGTCTGGAGTTTTAAAGTCAAGCGATAGCCTGACTTCGTAAGTCAGATTTAAAGTCAAGCATTTATTGCGCCTGACTTCGTAAGTCTGTTTTAAAGTCAAGCATTTATTCTTGCCTGACTTCGTAAGTATGATTTAAAGTCAAGCATTTTTTGCCTGACTTCGTAAGTATGATTTAAAGTCAAGCAAGAATAAATGCTTGACTTTAAATCATACTTACGAAGTCAAGCATTAATTCTTGCCTGACTTCGTAAGTATGATTTAAAGTCAAGCAAGAATAAATGCTTGACCTTAAATCATACTTACGAAGTCAAGCATTAATTCTTGCCTGACTTCGTAAGTATGATTTAAAGTCAAGCTTTATTGCGCCTGACCTTAAAAGTTTTTTTTTTTTTTTTAAATTTTGGTTACACCCTGGTTTTACGAAATTCATCACTCTAATCATCTGTAACTTGGAATATGGCCAATCCAAATTACAGACACCACTAATTGATTGCCAACAAATCAACAAAACAAACATTTCAAAACTAGTAGAACAAAATAATTATAAAAAAAAACATTCAGTGGTAGCTGAAAGAAATCATCATATCAGAAAATCAAATCCTCCTATAATGTGTGTCTTCAGACAAGCATGAAGTGGTATAAGCATTGCACAAATAAATGACACAAGCAGTCACACACACAATAAAAGCAGTATAGAAGGAGGACAGAAGCATATAAACAAAAGAATATCATAAATTTGTTTAAAAAAATCTGATAAGTGACATCTGATATATCATAAAACTAAACAAACTGTTAGACAGTACAGAAGGAAGCTAATCTAACACAACTAGTGATTGCTTGGTAATCAGTCTCCCAAGGGTTCATAGAGGCTTCGTCAAACTACATGCAACTGAATACAAACACCCTCTTAATCATCGGATCCGCCTTTAGATTCCCATTGACAGCCACCTCCAATATGCAATCAAAAACCACAGCTGGAAAACAGCTACAGGGAGAATATAAAAGTAAGCATTATATTCAAACTAAGCATTATATTCAAAGCTGGAGAACAGCTACAGGGCGAATATAAAAGTAAATGTAAATATATATACCTTGTTTAGCAAAAATACGGCATAAGCTGCTCTTGTTGTGTCTTGACCTTCTAAAAACAGGGGGAACTCTACATGCTTGGCATTTGTGAAAGACATTGCACTTGATGATGCTTCAGAAGATGTTAGCTCTATTGAAGGTGCATTGTCAATAATGTATGAATGAGAGGCACCCAACCGTATAGGATACCGCAAAGTAACTTGCAAGTACGAGGCTATAAGTGAAACAGCCTACAAAAACACCAGTCTAGTATAAGAACATCTCTTATTCACTGCATATATAAGAGAGCTGTAAGCCTGTAATGCATATACATTATTAACTATAGTAAAGAACATCTACTAGAAAAAGAAACTTACAGCAACAGAATATCCATTATCTGATCTCTGAAACCTGCATTTCCATAAAAGCAGCATTACAATGTTTCTTGTTCCTGCATTGACAACAAACTCATTAACTATATTTTTAACAAGTGTGATCAAACAATAATATTGTTGTAAAAATTTTGCTGCATTACCTCATCTATAACAGTTGAAACTTGTTCAAGCTGCAGAATAATATTGTTCTCAGAAGCAATCTCTTTGAGTAGTTTGATTCTGCTTTCTAAGCCAATTTCTTGATCAAAGTTGCAGAATCCACACTACCTGAAACTGTAACCTTCTGTTGTTCTGCATCTACTTGAACTTGATAAACACCTATTAGAACAAACAAGGGACCCAAATGTCAATTCCAAGCACATCAAAAAATCAAAAGATAAACTCTAAAAATATTATAGGAAAAAGAAATGTTTTAATTGTCCTTTTTCTGTAAGTATAAGTAATCCTAAATATTATTGAATTTCTTCACATTATCCATAAGTCAAACTAGAACATTAGTATTAATAAGAAAACCGCTACACGTTCAAAAATACCAAACTTTCTAAAGCCTGAACTTCTGAATGAAAAGTATTAGTAGAGCTTTATTTAATCTGTCTACTAAACAGGAAAAATCGTTTGTGTTAACTATTTCACTTTAATTAACTCTCTGTCAGCAAATAGTTTACTACACTAAGATTGAGTATGCTTTTGGAAATTAAAAAAATAAAAGATAGTACTACTACTATATAGTAATAATAATGAGGTATAATGAGAGAATAGTAACAATGAGAAGAGAGGATAAGGAAAAGGAAGTGACCTTCAATTCTCTGAAGGATTTTCTTGACTTTCTACTTACAGCCATCACAGTGAATAATCACTTTGAGAACATAAGTCTGTAGATGAAAATGAGAAGAAACAAAGCAAACAACAAAAAGAAAACAGAAAGAAAGGGAAATAACAAATTAACAAGTCAAGTCAAGTTAACAAACAGTCATGTTAACAAAACAAAACCAAGTCAAGTTAACAAATTAACAATTAATATAGGGAAATAACCATAACCATAAAAAAAAAACAGTCACTGACTCCCCAAACTAACTATCTATGGAGGCAAACCTTGGTAAGGGCACTGGTCTGGACTTCTCAGCAGATTTCATGTAGAGATCAGCATAATCTTTAAAGGACTTAATACGGAGCAACTGGCCATTAAGTTCAACCTTGACAGTCTTTCCAAGACACCCAGCCATGTCCAACACACGCTTTTTCATCAAAGCGACAACATCTTCTTCAAGATAGGCCATTTTGAACTTCTCCAAGTCAGGCTTGAATGTCACCTTGGTCCAGTTCTCGTTCGCTTTACATTTTGTAATCGCCGGCTCTGATTTCTTCCCCATGTTGTTTGTGAATACCTTCATTAAAGCACAACCAATCAATCCAATCAGCAATACTCAAAGTTCAGTTCATCAACCAAAAAAAAAACAAGCTTCAAGATTCAGAAATTGAAGCAACGAAAACCATTCAAATAAAAGCCTAAATTGAACAATCTAATGATTCTAAGTTGTTAGCACCAAAATGAAACCATGCACTAACATTAATTTATCTCCATTGAAGTCAAAATTATAAACCCCAATAGGATCTGAAAGTCAGAATTAAAAATTCTAACAGAATCATTTAAAAGCACAAAAATTAAAAACCAAATGAGACACTGCAATGTTAGCAGAGAAATGAAACCAGCCACAAACAAACACCGCAACAAAATCAAAATTGAAAACCCTAGCATGATCCTAAATCAAAATTGAAAACCCCAGCATGATCCTAAATCAACAAAATACCTATTAAAAGCAAAATTGGAAACCCTAAAAAAATCCTAAATCAACAAAATTCCAATTCGAAACATTTTTTCATACAAACTTCAAACATGAAAAGTAGCTTCAAAAACCTGTCTAGCAACAGCAAGTGAACGCAATCCTCTCTCTGCAAACTTGTCAATAATAGCATGCACATTCTTCTTAGCATCTTCTCTAAGGTTACACAAGCTCATGATCTGTTCACAAAAGTTAAATGTATTAGCATCAATAAAGTAAATATAAATCTCAAACCTTATGAAAATAATTGAACAAAAAACTAAGGTACCTGTTCAGGAGTCCTACTACCGGATTTAACCTGTGGAGTCCTACTACCGGATTTGGTTTCTGCTTCTGTCAAGCAAGCAAGTGATGTTGCAACAACTTTCTCAGCCTGAATAAGAGATCAAAATAAAAACATTTTTTGAGGTTATATGCAGGATAAGAAATTCCAATGAGAACATATATAGATAAGTATCACCTGTGTGTAACCTATTGAAAGCCGTTTTGCATAATCATTAGCGACATGCTGCTTTTCTGTACCGGTTACCGCATCATGGTGTTGAGCAATAGCTAGAGCATCCGCCAAAGAGTCAGTTTTAGGACCTAAGACACTCTTTCCCTTATAATACTCCAACTGCCTTGCTGCCTATTTCAAGATTGAACACTACAAGAAAATCGCTCATTTGCAATTTCTCCCAACACACCTAAATGTATTTAAAAAATACTCATATCAGTTATTCTATATTTTTTATTCAGTCTACTAACATATATATATATAATTGAATGATTTTGAGCATCAAAACCAGAAACAATCACAAAATATACACCTGGACATTGGCACCAGTGACCATGTTGGGGTTATCAGGCCTTCCCTCAGCCTTGCATTTGTCCTGGCATTTCTTGTTGAATGCTAGGCCTGCCAGCATTATTGCCTCAGATGATCCAACTGTTCCTGCATCTATTGCACTCTCATTTTCTCGAATTTCAGCATTGAACAAACGCATTATCATGTTCACACATCGATTCTGCTCGCAAATTAAACCAGCAAAAACAAAAGATATCTCATCAATGATCAATTTTGTTCATATTCCAAAAAGAAAACTCTTGTTCATATCATGAATGAAAAAGAAAAAATTAATGGATTCCTTGATGCACTTGATTATTTATTTTATTTGCTAGTCTTTTAAGAAATTGGGACTCACAAAAATGATTTTTAACAATACAAACACATCAGTAAAGGCATTGCATCTAGAGCAAAAAAGAAAGTCAAGAATTAGGGATTCACAAAGATGATTTGCTTTTCACTTCACTACAACTTTCTTCATGTGAACTAGTATATATGTTGTCCACGGTCAATTCCGATTGGCTCTAAATTACCTGACAATCAACCACATAAGCCAAATTTTTAACTGAATAATCAAATGCACCTCTCTTATCCCTGCCCTCGCCTGCACAACCATATTATTTCCAAGGAAAAACCAACCTGTTGGTGAGATACTTTAAGTTAGGGCTCATGTTAGAAAATAACACAGAAGAACATAAACAGAAAAGTAATAAGGTTTTTACCTTAGTTTGGTTGTCCGATTAAGACCCTAAGTATCAGATCTACAAAAATCACAGGTGTGTGTTTTTAGGGTTTGAACTTCTGCAACAGCAACGCGATCTGAGACAGAAGGTGACGACGGTGACGAGATCTGAGACAGAAGGTGACGACGGTGACGAGATCTGAGGGTGGTTGTTGGTGAGATAGGGTTTCTGTTGGTGTACGGTGGTTGTCGTTAGCGATGTGAGAGACGGCTGTGAACGGAGGGGGAAAGAGAGAGGAGGAATGTCAGGGCGAGATAGCGAGATGCGGTGAAAGGCGAACGGAGTGAGATCGTCTTCTACACAAGCTTCTACACAAGGGAGTGAGATGCAGTGGGATCATCTTCTACAGTGATGCAGGATGAATACGCGAATGAGAGGCGAGAGGCGAGATGCAGTGAGACGCGAACGGAGTGAGATCATCTTCTACGGAGTGAGATGCAGTGAGATGCGAATGAGAGGCGACGAGATGTGTTTTGCGAAGTGTGATTAGGGTTCGCGTGAGAGAGTGAGAATGGAGAGGACTAAGGAGAGTCTTCTGAGGGTTTCAATTTTGGTACTTTAGAAGTCAGGCGTGTACACGCCTGACTTCTAAAGTACCAAAATAGAAACAAAATAATTTCACCCTTAACTACAAGTTTGCCACCGCGTTACTTATGTAGTCAGGCGAATACACGCTTGACTTCTAAAGTCTAATTTTTTCTCTATTTGTTCACTTTAGAAGTCAGGCGTGTATTCGCCTGACTTTAAAACTTGCGAGTTTTGCCTCTTAATTACAAGTTTGCCACCGCGTCAACATATAAAGTCAGGCATCTGAGCGCCTGACTTTAAATGCCTAATTCTTTTCTTGATTTTGCACTAGTGACCACCCCAAACTATCGCCATGATCTCCCTCCGCTCACTATCTCTTTCTTTATTCGCATCGCCTTCCCTCTCCCTCTATAATGCTGGTCGTTTGGCTTCTCTCTTTCAAACAGCTGCTGCAAGTGGCAGCAATACTTGTTATGTTTTTTACGGTTCCATGTATTTAATGAGCTTTCCCATTTCTTTTTAGTTTTAGTTTTAATTATTTTTTACCTCTTCCATGTTTCTGGGTTTTAATTAGTTTTAATTAGTTGAAGATGAAGAGAGAGTTATATGTTAGTTGGTAAAGATGAAGAGGAGGGGGGGAAGAATGGGAATAATGGGAATTTGGGGGGTTTTTGATTTATTATAACATGTGAGTTGATACGTTGCATGCCAAATCAGCTTTTAGAAAAGAAAAAAAAATTGCACATCTTAACTTTGTTAACCCCATCAGCAGATGACTAACAATGAGTTAAAAGAAGGGTATTTAAAAAATATTATTTTGTAAAAACTTTTTTTTAAAAAAAAAATTGCAGAAACTTAGCTTGCGATCAACATCCCCATGGTGTTTTATGTAATTACTTAGACTCATTGGTTTTCCCACTCGATAAACTCATCGTTCACTTTGATTATCTTATGTAATTACTTGACACGTTGGTCCTTTTCTCACTCGATAATATACTATACAATTCGTATTGTAAACCGTAGACGAAAAACTTCATTGTTTTTTTTTTCGATAAGCAATTTCATTGAAAGGAGCACAAGGGGTGCCTAACCCTTACAATGGGAGAAAAAAAGAAGGGGGAGAGCCTCCTCAAAACCTCCCTGAGCCAAAACCCATTGGGAAAAAGACTCAGGAAGGAAAAAGAGTACCCTGTGAGTGCACTACAGAGGGAAAACCTAACCCACTGTTTCTCCCCCTACTACCCAACAAAATGATTAATACAATGGTAAGCGTTATTCCACCAAGAATCTAAAACATAACCGGAATGACTCCCCACCCCATAAATAAACCACGACCAAGACATAGTTTTAATATGATAAACAATCGAGTCTAAATCCGGATCTTCCCCTTGAAAATAAGATTATTTCTAGTCAACCAAATACTCCAACACGAGGCCAGCCAGATAAGATGTCTAATCTTCTTAGATTTCTTGCCAGTAAACACTTTTGCGAAGGAATCGAAATGCTCCATCAAAGACTCCTCAACGATATGATCCACACCAAGCCATATCTCCACCTTTTTCCACACCATCCTAGCCAAATCACATCCCACGAAAAGATGGTCCAAATCTTCAAAATCATTCTGACAAAAAGCACAGGCCGCCTCCTCCATAGACTGAATAACGTTACGATGAAGCAAAGAAGAGCGAAGAGGAAGAGCCGAGACAAACATACGCCAACCGAAAAGCTTAATTTTCGACGGAACAACTGTTTGCCACACGGCTTCAATTCTGGCCGATAGCAGAGGTGGCAAGACAGCTGCTTGCCGAACGCTTTGCACCTGGATATAATAAGAACTAACCAAAAACATTTTATCACGAGTTAGAATCCATTTCCAACAATCAGATTTACCTCGAATCGGAGAAACTTCACGCAAAATATCCGCCAACTCTGCAGCTTCTTGAACACAAGGATGACAACCTGCAACATTAGATAAAAAATTCCAACTCCATACATCTCGTCTCCAACAACCAGCTTCAACCACAGTGAGATCCTTACCAGCAGCACAACCTGCAAATAAATTAGGAAACACGATAGACAACGGTTGGTGACCAATCCAATGATGTTTCCAAAGTTTGACCCCCTCACCACTGCCCAAACCTCTCCGAATACAATCTTTGAACCAATCGTCCCCCATTTCTTCTTTACCAACAATACAAAGATCCCTCCACCACAAATAATCCGATCTCATACTCCTGACGGAATCACTAGACATAAGTCCCGACAACTCACCATATCTATGACTTAATAGACCTCTCCAATTCGCATTCTCGTCCACCAAACAGCGCCACTTCCATTTTGACAATAAGGAAATATTGAAATTCTCCAAGTTTTTGATACCAAGACCTCCCTCATTTTTCTCCCTACAAACCTTATCCCAAGCCACCCAATACATACCTCTCGCATCCTCCTTAACTCCCCAAAGAAAATCTCTTTGAATCTTTATCATCTCCCTAATAACCACTTTTGGTGCTTTGTAGAAAGAGAAGAAATACAAAGGTAAACTACTAAGGACCGAGTTGATAAGCGTAACCCGACCTCCTATAGATAAATTGCGCCCCTTCCAAGATGCCAGCCTAGACCGAAACTTTTGCAAAACCGGATTCCAAGTCCCTTTTCGCCTCGGATTAGCACCAACGGGAAGGCCAAGAAAGTTGAACGGAATGGATTCCGACCTGCAGTGAAGGAATACTGAAGCTTGCTCCATAAAATTATCAGGCACATTAATACCAATAAGCTTACTTTTGATGAAATTGACCTTCAATCCTGAGACGAGTTCAAAGCTCCTGAGAATAGATTTTAGACCCCAAAGGTTATTCCAAGACGGCTTCCCAATAAGAACGGTATCATCAGCAAATTGAACAAGCGAATAACTAAGGTTTTCATTAATTACAAACCCCTCAAAAACCCCAACCCCCACCGCCTTATCCACCAACCGAGCAAGACCCTCAGCCACTAACAAGAATAAAAAAGGAGATAGAGGATCCCCCTGACGCAATCCCCTTTGCACCAAGAAATCTTGAGTTGGGCTTCCGTTGACCAAAATCGATAAAGAAGAAGAAGATACACACGCTCTAATCCAACGAATCCACTTAAGATCAAACCCGAACTTAGCTAACATATCAAAGAGGAACGACCAAGAGACGGTGTCATAAGCTTTCTTAAAATCCACTTTAAACAACATGCACTCCTCCTTATTACGCTTCGCCAAATCAACAAGCTCATTAACAATCACTACCCCATCAAGAATATTCCGACCACCAAGAAAAGCCGACTGACACTCAGAATTCACCAAAAGAAGAACCTTCTTTAACCTGTTGGCCAACACCTTTGAAAGAATCTTATATATGCTCCCAATTAAACAAATGGGCCTATACTCCCCCAACCCTTGAGGATGATCATTTTTGGGAATGAGAGTTAGGAAAGAGGCCGAGAACGCTTTAGGAATGTGAGCCTTGGCGTAGAATTCTGAAAAAACTCCCACAATGTCATACTTCAACAAATCCCAATTCTCCTTGAAGAACCTCAAATTAAAACCATCAGGACCCGGGCTTTTATCTCCATCACAGCTCCAAATCCCCTCCCTAATCTCCTCCTCTTCGAAAGGCATGACCAGGTAATCATTCGCTTCCGATGAGATTTGATTAAACATCGTATCATTCAACACAGGTCTACCATACAGCGGCTCCGTAAATCCATTTTGAAAAAAATTCTTCACCTTATCTTTAACCACAAAAACATCTTCAATAAGCCTTCCCTCATCATCTAACAACTTTAGAATATTTTTCCTCTTTTTAAACTTCAACATAGAGTGAAAATATTTAGAATTCACGTCACCCTCTTTGATCCAACGCGCCCTACTCTTTTGATGAAGAATACTTTTCTTCAATCTGATTTGCTTCCAAAAAGACACAGAGACTTCCTTTCTTTTAGAAACTGTGGCCTCATCCCAATGCTCGATGAGCATTTGATCTAAGTTATTCAACTCCTTGACATCCTCCTCTATATTCAAGTCAACCACTCCAAACACCTCTTTGTTCCACACTCGCAACTTCTCTTTCAACATCTTCATTTTCTCCTTAAAAACATAAGCTTTATTCCCAGAAACCTGAATTTGAGACCAACTATCCTTAACAAACTCTTTAAACTTAGCATGGTGAAACCAAGCATTAACAAACCGAAAAGGTTTCGGTCCCCAATCAACAGTAGATCTGAGCAGCCAAATAGGGCAGTGATCAGAGCATATCAAGCATACAATCAATTATCTCATTCAATTTATAAACCGTAATGTCAAACTTCATTATTTTTCATTTATTATGCACCAAACAAGTCCAATCATACTTAGAATAACTTAGGTTGAATTAGGGAAAGGATTGGGGATGAGTTTGCGTCGAAAGGAAAGTGGAATAAAAAAATTTAAAAAAGGTGGCACAAACTTTAACACGGACAGGGCCTCTAAGGCGCACGGACAGGCTTGGGCACACGGACAGGGCTGGGCGCACGTACTGGGCCTCTAGGGCGCACAGACAGGGCCCAGTCTGCAGCTTCACAAAAACTCTGCTTTTCTTAAAATCCGCTAATTCGTTCGATCCGGTTTCTTTCCCAATCAATCCTTAACTCGAATTGCAGCAATACCAGCACCAAATACCAACAATCAATCACACATTTAAGGCAACATTCAACATGGACAAACATTAAATTCATGCAACAATTAAGAAAACCATTAGTATATAATGTGACATAGAAACTCATTTAATCTAAGTTTGAAACCTCTAATCAGCAACTAAAACCATTCAAAACCAACATGCATCCATAGATTTCGTGACACCATCATCATAACCTCAATCCTAGCAAGTAAACACTTAAAATGGGTGAAGAACTCACCTTATCGTTGCCAACCAAATTTATGAAAGAAATTGACTCTTGATTGCTCTACAAGCTCCTACAACTTCTGTGAACACCCAATTTTAACTGGTATTTTCCGTTTTTTTCTTAAAATCTCCAAAACATGTCATTTTGCACACTTTTAGATTTTTATCGTTCACACATGTTATTTTGTGCTTGTTGGCGATTTTGCGTTATTTTTGCTATTATTAATTGGACTTTTTGTATTATTACTATTAGTAGAACTTATTATTATTGTTATAAAAATAAAAAAATTAAATATATGTTTTTTATTATTATAATATCAATTTTTTTACAAAAGAAAGGTACAACCAAAAAGAACGTATAGACCAAAAAAAATGCCTATGTTTTTTTATTATTATAATAAAAGAGAGTGGACTAGCAAGGCATAACTGCCTCTGCCACGGGTTTGTATCACGAGAATGAAGCCAAGTGCTCTTTCTTCTTGTTCCCTTGTTTTTTTTTCAAATTAGTTGCAACCAGGCAACTTTATAGTACTCCATCTGCGGCCTCCTGCTGCCTCACAGAGGTGGTTGTGCTTTTTGGTCCCCTTGGTTTGCAGTCCTCTAGTTTTAAGACCACGCCTACATCAAAAATTTCACTAAAAATACAGTGAATAGTAACAGCCAAGGGAGGAGACAATGTAAAAAAATCAGAAACAAAAGCCAAAACCAGGGAGAGAGAGATGAATAGGGGGGAGGAAAAAACGAAAATGAAGAGATAAGGGAGAGAGCACTACCACCACCACTTTCGCACACTCCCTACACCACCACCACCACTTTCGCACCCTCCCTACACCACGCCCTACTCTCTCACTTCACAACCACCCAACACCACTCTTCCCTCTTTCGCAAACACCACAACCTCACCACCATAAAAATGAAACGAACCATAAAAAGAGAAGAGAAGAAGAAACGAACATCACCATTACCACCATTTTCACTCTCCTCCATCTCGAAATCACCCTCTCTCTCTCATGTCTTCTCAGATTTCCTCTCTCCTTTTCGTGAAAGTGTGGTGCGACTGAGGTTTAAAAATTAGGATTCACCACCTAATTTCATTCCCTTATATCTCCTCCTCTATGATATTACTATCATTCTTTAAATAATCAGTTTGTGTTTTCCTTTTGTTTATAGATCTGATAACTATTTACAGCCCCCGTGTTTCATTAAGACAGCCCCTTGTATTTTAAATTCAGATTTATGCTCACACCCCAATTGTTTACTGATACGACCCCCTGTTCACTACAAGAAAAACGCGCATTACCGACGGATTTTTTCCGCTGGTACGTTTCCGGCGGAAATTTGGCATTTCCGGCGGATCTTTTCAGCCGGTAAACTTCCGGCGGAAAAAATAGGTTTTCCGGCGGATTTCTTTTTAAAAAAAATATTAATTTTTTTTTAAAAAAATCTGCCGGAAATGTTCATTATCGGCGGATTTTTCCGCCGGTAATGTGCATTTCCGGCGGATTTTTCAAAAATTATTTATTTATCTTTTTCCACTCTCCTCATTTCCAATAAATAAAACTTTCTCCTACACTCTTCTCATTCTCTCATTTCACTATTTATTTCCTTCTAATACTCTCAAATCTCCATAAATTTCTCTACATATTTCTCTTCTATATTTCCTCTTTCTTCTTCCTTCTCATTCAATCTCTTCTCAAATCTTCTCACATACATACACTTCATTTTTTTCAATCTCTTCTCAAAATCTTCACACATTCATACACTATATTTTTCTCAAATCTCTTCTCTTCTCTTCTCACATTTCTGTTTTCTGATTACTCTTCTCTTCTCAAATATTCAGTCTACGAATTTAAATAATTAAAATAATATTAATTTTTTAAATAAACGAATTTAAATAAACGAATTTAAAAAAAAGAAATAAATTAAATAAGAAATAAATTAAAATAAACTAATTTAAAAAAGAAATAAATTAAAAACAAATTAAAAAAATTAAATAATATTTTTAAAATAAATATATTACCGGCGGATTTTTTTAATTTAGGGTGGATTTTATTAAATTACCGACGGATTTTATTAAATTACCGGCGGAATTTTAAAAAAAAAAATTAAAAAAATTAATTACCGGCAGATTTTGGGTGATTACCGGCGGATTTTCCGCCGGTAATTTCCAGCGGATTTTCCGACGGAAAATCCACCGAAAATTACCTGCGGAAAATCCGCCGGTAACGGTTACCTGCGGACGAATTACCGGCGAATTTCTGGCGGAAAATATTCGCCGGTAATGTCCAATTTCTGGCGGATTTTTACCATTACCGACGGATTTTGTCCGCCGGAAATCCCCGTTTTTCTTGTAGTGGTTTATTACTGTTTGCACTCCCTATTTCTAATAATGCGCCCCCTTTTTAAAGATGATGTTATCATTTGCACCCCCTTTATTTCTGTTCTGCACCCCCCTTTACTAGCTTTTTTTCATTTATTTATTTGTTTCTTCCTATTATTTGTTATTAATATCATTTATTATTATTACTATTGTCATTATTACTATTATCCATTTCTAAAAAATGAAAATAAATTTTAGTTCACATAAAAACTATTTTTTCTCTCTTTTCCTTTTTCTCATAAAAATATCAAAAAATATGTGATTGGCCGAGCTGTGACATTTTGTCGACCCCGGTTTAAGACGCCTGAGTTGTACAAATTGGTGATCTTAAACCCCTTTCAAACAATATAATCAACCAAACAAACACAACTTTTCACAAGAAGAACTACGTAGCCTTTGATTCTCCGCACGCGGAGATACGTAGGAGCGGGGCTTCCCCGTCAAGCCAAATTAATCTTTTCCTAATAAATAATCAGTTTTTTTTCTTTAACACCTATTTTCATAAAAAAAAATTATAAAAATGGTTTTGACTGAGATGTACATCTTGTCAATCCAGGTTTAAGAGACTTTAGCTGTACAACTTTGATCTTAAACCCCTTCAAAAAAATTAAAATCAACAAACCAACAAACTTTTTCAGGAAGAACTACGTGACTGTTGAGTTCCTCATTGCATCAGAGGATACGTACGAGCGGGGCTTCCTCGTCAAGTCAAAAAAAACAAAATTTTCTAAATTAGTCCATTATTTATTTGTTTGTAACCAAATATTATTTTATTTATTTTGTAGAGTAAACCAATTTGCTAAACTCATTGATAATTTGCACAATCAAGTTTAAGGTAACTGTCTCGGGACAGATGCATTAGGGGTGCTGTGAAATTTAGTTTTCGCCCTTCCCTATGCATAACCAACTCCCGAATCC
The DNA here is from genome assembly GCA_039519185.1 of Astragalus membranaceus. Lineage (NCBI taxonomy): Eukaryota > Viridiplantae > Streptophyta > Magnoliopsida > Fabales > Fabaceae > Astragalus > Astragalus membranaceus. The sequence continues at coordinate 213,537,539 of CM076846.1, read as the reverse complement.
AACCTAGTTTACGCAGACCAAATAATTTTGAATCTGGGTTTTTCTCAATTTTTCCTATTAAATAAATTGGGTGGCTACTCCTAAAATTATAACTTTTTGGGCCTTCCACGTCGAGATCCCGGTCACGACAACTTCAAAAATCAACCCCAAGCTACAAACCCTTTTCTTGAGCTTCCCAATCAACAATGTGGTTTCCAACAAGTGCTAATCAACCATTATAACTGACATGCAACCCCAGAAATATAACAATCTCCAACCTCTAACTTTGAGTGTTCTTTGAAAATGGCTTGGAAGGGAAAGAAGGAAGTTGATAGCAGAACTTTGGTATGTATTCTCTATACTAGAGTGAGGCTGACAGGCGAAGAAGAGATTTTGAGAGCAATTTCAGTTGAACCTTTGGGTTGAATGAGGGTTTGAAATTTTGTTTTTCTTCTCTCCTCTTTCTCTTCTCACTCCCTCGTTACCCTCCTCTCTTTCTTTCTTAAATGCGTTTTTGTGTTTTTACTTGGAAATGTGAAAGTGAGGGTTTGTGTGAGTGAGTGTTTGAGTTTTTCCCCAGTTTTTTTTTTGGTCAATAAGTTTTTCCCCAGCTGAAATATGAGACTTGGGTCAATAGGAAATGGGCTAATTTCTGAAATGTTTGGCTTTGTTATTCGCACCCCTCCTTATTCCTTTGCACAATTTCGCTACTAAGCTAACAAACAAGCACACAATGCATACAATTTCACACATCATCAATTAATTTACTGAATTATTAAATCAAACCAAGCTATAATACTCAAAGTAAATAAAATTTACTTTGGGTGTTACAAGAAACATATTTAAGCCAATTTCATTTTATATTTTGGTCAAAAAAACACAAGTATCAACAAGTAATAGCTAGCAAGTGCCGTCAAAAAAACAAGTAATAGCAAGTCTTGTAAAAAAACAAGCAATAGCATGTATTCATCAAAAAACAAGCAATAACATGTATTTTTTCATTCGTCAAAAAAACAAGTAATAGCAAGTCTCACTCTAGAAGTGCCTTTTTTTTGAAGTGTTAAATATGGAAAGTGTTAAATATCTTTTATACTTCAAAAAATTTCATATTTTATTTTTGGCTAAAATGTTCCCGTTAACTTAATTTCATGTAACGATTTAGTATTTTATCTTTTTTTCTTCCCAAATAAGTCCTTTATGTTTTAAATTTTAGACAACATTAACCTTTTTTACAAATTTTTGTAACTCCGTTAAAAGATGCTTATGTGTCAGTTATGTTGCCTAGCTGTCAGTTCATTTTGCTTATGTGTTTGCTGATTCATTATTATTATTATTATTGATTACCTTTTTATTGTTGGTCAAAAAATTATTTTTTATTAAAACAGATATCTAAAAGCAGAAATCTGAAGTTCTGGAAAAAAAACAGATCTGAAATTGAAGAACAGGAACACATAGAGCCTGTTTGATATCTGTTTTTAAAACAGTTTTTAGTTTTTAGAAATTTGAAAACAATAAAACATGTTTGAGTAGTTTGTTTTGTAAAATTGTTTTTAAAAACTATTTCTATTTTACACTTTTTAAAACTAAAAAATGAGAACAGATAAAAGCTGTTTTGGTTTTGAGTTTTTGGTTTTCATTGTTTCTTGTGTTGAAAATTAAAAACACGGAAAACTGTTGAGTTTCCATTAATGGCAATTTCGCTAATACAAGCAAAACTTTTCTAATTTAGATGGTGCTGGTTACGCTTTCGTTCTTTTTTATTTTGTAAGATTCACGCTGCATTCTACTTTTTTTTGGTTACAAGCCTACATATAACTTGCTCCCATTATTATAGTTAATTATTTTAGTTTATTTATCAATTTACTTTTGCTTTGATTTACTTTAATTCGTTCATACTTTAATTAAAATATTTAATAAAATATTTTAATCAAATATTTACTTATTATACATCAATAACAATTTTGTTCTCTTGATCGACATTGGTTGGTTCGAGCAATGACTGAGTTTGAACCAGCCCATATTGAGTTTGTCTTTGGCCCGAACAGACGGACTCGAATGGGTCGACCCAACCCCCCGGCTTGACAGCTCTACTTGACGAGATTGGTCTGATAAAGTCAGTGGATACTGCGTAGGGGTGTTCAAAGCCGAACCAAACCAATAGAAAATCGCAAACCGAACCAAACCAAACAAAACCGAAAATCGCAAAAAATCGCTTCTTATTGGTTTTGTTTGTTTTTTTTAATTCCACCGCGCGGTTTGATAATAGAAACCGAACCAAACCAAACCACAAGTAACACTAAGGCTTATAGACTTACAACCTTTACTAACTTACTAGCCCAAATGCAACTAAAAGCCAACTCTCACTCACTTACTAGCCCAAATCCAATTAATTCTTTAACTAGCTTACAAACAATCCATATTGTTATGCTATATTTAAAAATTACAATAAAATATTTAATTCAAATTATTTTAAACATTGTCTTAGCTATCTCAAAAAAAATTAAAAGAGAGTAATTTATATACTACATATATTTGAGTAGATTTTTTTCTTAAAGATTTATGTTAGCCATTTTTTTGTTAGTTAATTTTAACTTCGTTTTAAATTATGTTTTGTCTTGGAAAAATCGAACCAACCGAACCGAACCAAACCGCATTGGTTTGGTTTGGTTTGTTTCGGTTTTATTTTAGGAAGCCAACCGAACCAAACCAAACAGTATGTAATTTTACCTTGCGGTCCGGTTCACTTTTTTGTCTCAAAACCGAACCAAACCGCACCGCGAACACACTGCGTACCAATAACACAATAAAAAAAACAACTTTTTCTCTACTGTCGGTTGGATTGGCAATTTCAGTAACATGGGGACGTCATCTTCTGGGTTCGAACCCACGTGTCGCTGTGTGGAAGAGTGTGTGCGGTGTTATTTGTCATTTTGTCTAAGCTGACCAAAAAACATCAATATCCGGCCCGATTTTGACTACCTTGATTTGAATCAATCAAACCAAGAACCAAACCCATGTTCAGTCATCTGAGCTTGGAAACCGCCAAGAAAGAAAACCGGTCAACAAACTGGATAACCGCTGTAGAGACGCCGAAACCGGAGGACAGCCGTTTTATCCAGTTCAGTAGAAAAAGAAATATTTGAACTGTACTTTTTGCTTAGAAATACATGGGTGATAGGCGTTGGCTAAAAATGTATTTTGCATTTCTTATTTGGTTATTGTACTGTACCTTGCCTTAGCTAGGATTGGTCCGAGTTAGCAGTTGGTAGGGTTTCTGCTTCAGTCAGATCTTGAAGTCTACCCCGTGTGTGGTACCTACGAAGCCACTACGACGCTCAAGTAAGTGTAAGAGAATTTCAGGGTGAAGTAGAGAATGAACCGTGTACATTTTTCTGCAGGGTGGGCCCGTATTTATAGGCATCGGGTGTGTCCTTGTACGTTGGATTGTCCGAGTGCATCCATGCCGTTGATGCCTGGTTAACATGAATTGCCTGTGATGCTGAGTTGCTTTGGAACTTGACTCAGGCGAGTGGGCTGAGCTGGACTTGGGCCTCATGGCCCAGTCCGGGACAGTTATTATTATTTAATATAATAAATATTACAATAAAAATATTTTTAATTAGATTCAAAATAAAATAAGCATATTAAAAAAGAATAATTAAAACAATTATACCAAACAAGTTTTAAGTTTTTTAGTTCTTAAAACATATTTTGAAAACAATTAATCCAAACAAGTTTTTGAGTTTTCTTATCTTTAAAATAGTTTTTAAAAATAGTTTTTCAAACAGGTTTTTTTTTATTTTTTTTTCTTAAAAACAGTTTTCAAAAATTGGTTTTTAAAACAATTTTCAAAAACTAAAAAACAAAACACAATCATACATGCCCATAGAATCGCTTTATGTTTTCCAGAACCAGTAGCTTTGTGTTCTTCCATCTTTAACCCACGATTTTCCTCTCTTTCTTACCACGGTTTTCCAGAACTAGTAGCTTTATGTCTTGTCTTCTCTCTTCATATTCTCTTCAACAGAATTGCTTTATCTTCTCTGCAATAACAACAACGATTTTCGATTCCATTTCTGTCTCCAGAATCACTTCATGTTCTCTCTCCAGATTCGTTTCCCTCTCCGTCTTTGATTTCTTTCGATTCTAACCCAACAACAACATCGATTTTGATGGGGAGAAAGAATGGATCTCGATTTGTCTCTAGAACTGCGAACCCATCATGGCAACCAACACGAATTGCTTGAAAGATCGATGAACACGAACGCGGTTGACAGAGATCGATGATGATAAACACTGCACAAACGAATCAACAGTAAAACGAATTCCTGGGTTTGAATCAACAACAATTCCTAATTCCTGGGATTGAATCGATTGTTGAAAACCACACCCAACCGCAAAACGAATCAAAACGAATTGAGAAGACGGAGAAAATTGGAGTAGCAGGAAAACTAGGATTGCAGAAAATCAAATTGTGAATTTAGGGATTTGGGGATGAGATGAGAAGAAGCTGGAGAAAATCCAGATTTTAGAAAACTCAGATTTTTTAAAATTATTTTTAATCAAAATTAATTAAAATTATGAATCAGCAAATAAATAATGCCACATAAGCAAAAATAAAATAAAAAATATGACTTAAATGATGACTGAGATTTTTTTAACGGAGTTAAACGGAGATTAGCAGAAAAGGATAACGGTGCCCAAATTTCAAAACATAAAGGACTTATTTGGGACAAAAAAAAGATAAATGACTAAATCGTTACCTGATGAAATTAAGTTAGGTACCCCAGATTGTTTGATCAAAAAAAGGGACCCCAGATTGTGGCCCAAGTGAAGTTTTTATCTTGGTGCTGGTTCATTTATGGGGTGGGTAGTAAGTCTTCTTGTATTCCGTCTTTATGGTGGAATAACGCACTCTCATGTATAAAACAACTTGTGAACCCATCTTTGTATTTGCGGTTAGTGCTCCTTTGAATGAAACATTGCTTATCGGAAAAAAAGTTAAGGGACCCCAGGAGCATTTTAGTCTTTATTTTTAGTTTCAGTAACTTAGCGAATAGCGAATAATTAGAATATATATTAGAATAATTAGGTATATATATATATATATATATATATATATATATATATATATATATATATATATATATATATTGTATATCTAGCTACCTCAATAATATATTATTTAGCTACCCCAACCAAGAAAAATTACCCCAAAAAATATATATTTGAATAATAAGGTATATTATATATTCAGCTACCTCAATAATATATTATTTAGCTATCTCAACTAAGTACCAAGTTTATTAATCTAAAGAGATAAAAGAACAACAGTAAATCCATTAGCTTACGTCCATTAGTCTAATTTTGGTTCAAAAAATCATGCATCATAAACCTTTATTATATTTTTTTACAAGATAAACCATTATTATATTAAAATTAAAATATTGTAATTTTTTTACTTGTTAATAAGTTAATATATTAGTTTTAAAAAGGTTATTAAATTTTTGGTCCCAACTTTCTTAATTTGGCAATTTTGGTCCCTTAGTTTTTAATTGTATTTTTGTCCCTAAAAACATGATTTATTTTCACTTTTGTTCCTAAAAATATTGAATTTTGGAAAAATGGGAAATCAAAAATGCACAATCTACGATTTTCGAGGACGAACTAGGGGTGTAAAATTTTTCAAACACACACACATTGTAACACCCCCTTTTCTAATCGGTAATTTGATTTAAAATCAGAGTTCAAAAATCGTTTTTTTTTTTTACAAATACATCCTCAAGGGAATGCTACGTTTCAAACCAAACTTAACTTTAATCTAGTCAACAATACCTTTCATTAATAAATATTAACTGCGTGATACGTAGCACGACTTAACTGGGTGAATCCTCAATCACAAATATATCTCAAGATATAACTCAACATTTAAATAAAATAAAACAACAAATAGACTACCCGCCCACCCAATGCTACGTATCAGAGCCAGACACAATCGACCAGAAGAAGGTAGAACCTTCACTCGCTAACACCTGCACGTTGCCGACATGAGAAGCAACATAAAAGCAGTAGGGTGAGTCTCTTTACATAAATAATAGTAAATATGATAAGCATTATATTGAGGAAGGCAACTAAACACCAATTCACAACAATATCAACATATATTATTTACTTCACAAACTCCAAGAAACACCACTGCTCAATAAACAAACACGTATCATCATCAATAACACCTCAACTCATGCTCATCACGAGACATCACCAAACAACAACACCAACAATCATGGCACCTCAACACCAACAACCACAATCAACACAACAACATCATCGTTATCATCAACTTCATCGTCAGTACACACAAAACCCAAGTCACAATCACATCACCAGTCATAAAAAAAATGTATGCACATGAAAATGCAACCCACGCCTGGGCATATGCATGATGGTACCATACTCGTCATAAATAGCCACTTGGGCACATCGTCACTGGTTCTCGTCAATAAGAGGCCGAAGCCTATTCGTCATAGTATGCACATGCTATGAGACACTATGGATACATGTGCAATCACCAATTTCAACTCACCCGGAGTACTCGTCATTGTCGTCATAAAAAAACACTAATATAGTGTACTCGTCATAATCATCATAATAAAATCACCACTTTCTCATAAAACATCCCATCCAAAATTGGAGTAACAACGTCCTTAAATCTTAAATAACGCTAATTTAAAATTTAAGTGACAGACCATTTAAATTTAATTAACTACACGTTAACAATTTGAGTGACATCCTATCTAAAAAAAAAATTCGAGTACAACTTGTTTAAATTTTTGGACAAACATCTCATTTTCGACATCACAACTACACTTGAGAAAAACAGTGTGGAAAACAGCGGTATTTCTTTTCGAGTCCAAAAACAACATCAAATTAGGGGCCTTTTTGCGCAAACAGCAGTGAGAAAACAGCACAATTTTACACACAAAACAGCGCTTTACTTTTTGTAGATTAGTAGCGCATTTCCTTCATAAAACAGCCACTCTTTTATAAAAAAAATAACAGCAAGACAGCACCCTTTTATTTAGATAAATGACCCCTTTTTATTTTGATAAACAGCAGATTTTTATTTGATAAACAGCAGATTTTTATTCTGCAACAGCAGCATTTTTCCTTGACAAAAACAGCAAACAGCAAACAGCAACACATTTAAATGACAAACAGCAACATTTCGAAATTGACATACAACAGCACTTTAATTCTGCAAACAGCAACATTTAAATTGACAAACAGCAACATTTCGAAATTGACATACAGCAGCACTTTAATTCTGCAAACAGCAACATTTAAATTGACAAACAGCAACATTTCGAAATTGACATACAGCAGCACTTTAATTCTGGACAGCACATGTTCTTTTTATACAACTGCCTACAGCAACATTTTTAAATTCGGGACAGTAGCATTTTCCTACAGCAGTGCACCTACTTCGGCGAATTAATTGAAATGGTAAACGATGTCGGATTTCAACAAAAGACCACTCATTGGAAAGCCCTCTGAGTGTAGTTTCTGCCCAAAATTTTCATTTTTCAAAATACACACCCAGGTGGTACAGTTTTACAGAATACTACCCTAAGGTACCAGAAATTGACAAAACTGTTTGCCCATCTTACACATCAATTTTCTTTCTCATTTCTTAATTAGATTTGATGAAACCAGTGCTCATTTTGAAGGGAATTGAGTCTACTTTCCAACTAAGCAAGAATCATTAAAAACGGAGTTCGAATGAGGACACAAAACTTGCCAAGACCGAACCTATACACAGATTGGTTCCAGAAATTTGACCCAACTCTGGAGACTCATAACTTGAGCTACACAGCTCCAAATTGAACGAAACTAGTGCCAAAACGACCGGCTTTAAGTCTATTTTCGAAAACAATCAGCCACATAATTTTTGGGTTAACCAAACAGTACCAGTTTTCAGAAAACCGAAACAGTATCAGAATGCACCGAAAATCCTAAGTGAATAGACTCATCATACTCAATCACCAACACCACAATTTCATCGAATTGAATAAAACCCCACACCAATTATCACTATGGATGCTAACCATCACGTTTTCCACCAAAAAAAAGTACCATTTAGTCATAACATCAAACACCTAGCATGCATCATTCATATTGTGTCCTACTCAACACCAATCAAGCAAGTCTTTGCACAAACACATTTTCAGCATGATAACAACATTAAAACACACCAACCATTCATGGAAATCACCCTAGGACCTAACCTAGACAACACTCATCACATACACTATTAAAGATGCAAAGGAGAGCCCCCTAACCTTAGATTTAGATGAGTAGAAACCTTAGGGAGATAGACACCAAGGATTGTAGCCTTCCTCTTCTTTCCCTTTCTTGCTTCCACGAGTTTCTCTCTCCCCTTCCTCCTTGAGGGCTTCGGCCACTCCTCTCCTCTCTCTCTCCCTTTTCTTTTCTTTTTCTTTCTTTTGGTGATAAGTGGGAAAATGAACTAACCCTAGCAACCCCTACATATTCGACCCTTAAGGATAAATGATGGGTCATGGGCCAACTAATGGATCATGGACCCTTTATGTGCACCACCTAATTCATGACAACACCTCCTAAATAAATTAAAACCCTAAATTAATTAATACTAGCCCTCACCTTATAAATAGGTCCAATTACCTCATATATATTTATTTTATTTTCTATCACCACATAATCCCCAATTGATTAAAATAAATAATTCAATTAGATGACTAATTAAATTTGGGGCGTTACAACTCTCCCCCACTTAGAATATTTCGTCCTCGAAATCTTCTCGCCAAAGCTAACACTCCTCCAATAACCAACTAAGCCATCTAGACAACTAGTGCTATCCATCCTGCTGATTACTATTGCTTTGATTACCGGCGGTAAGTGCTTGGGCGGCCGTCCCTCCTACTTGTTCAGCCAGGTAACTTCAAGCAGTAACAATCAGGCTCACTCTCTACTCCGCTGCGCCACTCTGATAGACTAACTTGCATTCTATCTCACTCATCTATCCTCACGGGCACGCACACGACACACTCACATCAACTTCACATCATCATTTAATCGACACACAACATGTTCACATCACATCCACATCATCATCATAGGTAACTTGGCACAATTGACACATCGTTATATTTATCATTAGTCATAAACGTTGGGCATCGCAACATAAGGACGGCAGAAATTATTGTAACTACAACCACTTGGAGATAGGGAAAACAGCACTTTAAACTATGACGAAACAGCACCTTTACATTCAAGAAACAACACCTTTAATTTCAAGAAAACAACATTTTAATTTTAAGAACACAGCACTTTAAATTTGAGTAAGCAACATATTTAGATTGAGGAAACAGCATTTTAAATATAAGGGAACAGCACCAATTAAGTTGAAGAAAGCAGCTCTTCAAATTTTAAGAAAACAGCAGCACACTCTAGTGCAAAAACAGTACTATTACTTTCAGAAACAGCAATAAAACAACGTGAAAACGGTGACATCAATTTGCAACAACAACAGCAAAACCGTTTAAAACAGCAACATTAAGTTGCAAAAACAGCAGTAAAAACAGTTCGAAGACAGCAACATTAAATCGCAAAACAGCGGTAAAAACAACACAGCAACAGCAAGCGCATTTTTCTGAAAACAGCACAGCAAGGCATTTTATAAAGACAGCAACAGCAACAATTATTCTTATACAAAATAGCAGCAGCAACGTTTGGAAAACAGCGACTTAGACAGAATTTCTTACGCAACTTGCGACCAATTTTTCTTTTTAAAACGTCTCAACTCATTGTATTCACACATCAAAACATACAAGTTAATTATTAAAATTTATAACACATCATACTCCTCATCTTAATTCAACCTCAATCATCATCAAACATCAAGGCACGAAGTTACACGTGACAACATCAACATCACAACTCATCACAATGTACTCAATTCCTCATCAATTTTACACCTACTCATCAAATCACAACAATACTAAAAACACCCAACGGCAAACAAACAAAATTCACCACAAAATCTTCGTCGGAAATCGACGAGAGACACAGAAAACACACCAAGCAACACATTACAGTCATACACAAAGTACTCAGAGTAAACACACACATAGCAGCAATAAGGCACTAAGCAGCGCCAGTATCAACAATAGCAGTCATACCGTCTGACCAATTTGGCTAATCACTACAACACAAATTATGGTTAGAACGAGTACCAAGACTCGAGAGATAGCTAGACTCGACACTGGACAACTTGGCCGGACAGACCGAACTGCTCTGATACCAACTTGTAACACCCCCTTTTCTAATCGGTAATTTGATTTAAAATCAGAGTTCAAAAATCGTTTTTTTTTTACAAATACATCCTCAAGGGAATGCTACGTTTCAAACCAAACTTAACTTTAATCTAGTCAACAATACCTTTCATTAATAAATATTAACTGCGTGATACGTAGCACGACTTAACTGGGTGAATCCTCAATCACAAATATATCTCAAGATATAACTCAACATTTAAATAAAATAAAACAACAAATAGACTACCCGCCCACCCAATGCTACGTATCAGAGCCAGACACAATCGACCAGAAGAAGGTAGAACCTTCACTCGCTAACACCTGCACGTTGCCGACATGAGAAGCAACATAAAAGCAGTAGGGTGAGTCTCTTTACATAAATAATAGTAAATATGATAAGCATTATATTGAGGAAGGCAACTAAACACCAATTCACAACAATATCAACATATATTATTTACTTCACAAACTCCAAGAAACACCACTGCTCAATAAACAAACACGTATCATCATCAATAACACCTCAACTCATGCTCATCACGAGACATCACCAAACAACAACACCAACAATCATGGCACCTCAACACCAACAACCACAATCAACACAACAACATCATCGTTATCATCAACTTCATCGTCAGTACACACAAAACCCAAGTCACAATCACATCACCAGTCATAAAAAAAATGTATGCACATGAAAATGCAACCCACGCCTGGGCATATGCATGATGGTACCATACTCGTCATAAATAGCCACTTGGGCACATCGTCACTGGTTCTCGTCAATAAGAGGCCGAAGCCTATTCGTCATAGTATGCACATGCTATGAGACACTATGGATACATGTGCAATCACCAATTTCAACTCACCCGGAGTACTCGTCATTGTCGTCATAAAAAAACACTAATATAGTGTACTCGTCATAATCATCATAATAAAATCACCACTTTCTCATAAAACATCCCATCCAAAATTGGAGTAACAACGTCCTTAAATCTTAAATAACGCTAATTTAAAATTTAAGTGACAGACCATTTAAATTTAATTAACTACACGTTAACAATTTGAGTGACATCCTATCTAAAAAAAAAATTCGAGTACAACTTGTTTAAATTTTTGGACAAACATCTCATTTTCGACATCACAACTACACTTGAGAAAAACAGTGTGGAAAACAGCGGTATTTCTTTTCGAGTCCAAAAACAACATCAAATTAGGGGCCTTTTTGCGCAAACAGCAGTGAGAAAACAGCACAATTTTACACACAAAACAGCGCTTTACTTTTTGTAGATTAGTAGCGCATTTCCTTCATAAAACAGCCACTCTTTTATAAAAAAAATAACAGCAAGACAGCACCCTTTTATTTAGATAAATGACCCCTTTTTATTTTGATAAACAGCAGATTTTTATTTGATAAACAGCAGATTTTTATTCTGCAACAGCAGCATTTTTCCTTGACAAAAACAGCAAACAGCAAACAGCAACACATTTAAATGACAAACAGCAACATTTCGAAATTGACATACAACAGCACTTTAATTCTGCAAACAGCAACATTTAAATTGACAAACAGCAACATTTCGAAATTGACATACAGCAGCACTTTAATTCTGCAAACAGCAACATTTAAATTGACAAACAGCAACATTTCGAAATTGACATACAGCAGCACTTTAATTCTGGACAGCACATGTTCTTTTTATACAACTGCCTACAGCAACATTTTTAAATTCGGGACAGTAGCATTTTCCTACAGCAGTGCACCTACTTCGGCGAATTAATTGAAATGGTAAACGATGTCGGATTTCAACAAAAGACCACTCATTGGAAAGCCCTCTGAGTGTAGTTTCTGCCCAAAATTTTCATTTTTCAAAATACACACCCAGGTGGTACAGTTTTACAGAATACTACCCTAAGGTACCAGAAATTGACAAAACTGTTTGCCCATCTTACACATCAATTTTCTTTCTCATTTCTTAATTAGATTTGATGAAACCAGTGCTCATTTTGAAGGGAATTGAGTCTACTTTCCAACTAAGCAAGAATCATTAAAAACGGAGTTCGAATGAGGACACAAAACTTGCCAAGACCGAACCTATACACAGATTGGTTCCAGAAATTTGACCCAACTCTGGAGACTCATAACTTGAGCTACACAGCTCCAAATTGAACGAAACTAGTGCCAAAACGACCGGCTTTAAGTCTATTTTCGAAAACAATCAGCCACATAATTTTTGGGTTAACCAAACAGTACCAGTTTTCAGAAAACCGAAACAGTATCAGAATGCACCGAAAATCCTAAGTGAATAGACTCATCATACTCAATCACCAACACCACAATTTCATCGAATTGAATAAAACCCCACACCAATTATCACTATGGATGCTAACCATCACGTTTTCCACCAAAAAAAAGTACCATTTAGTCATAACATCAAACACCTAGCATGCATCATTCATATTGTGTCCTACTCAACACCAATCAAGCAAGTCTTTGCACAAACACATTTTCAGCATGATAACAACATTAAAACACACCAACCATTCATGGAAATCACCCTAGGACCTAACCTAGACAACACTCATCACATACACTATTAAAGATGCAAAGGAGAGCCCCCTAACCTTAGATTTAGATGAGTAGAAACCTTAGGGAGATAGACACCAAGGATTGTAGCCTTCCTCTTCTTTCCCTTTCTTGCTTCCACGAGTTTCTCTCTCCCCTTCCTCCTTGAGGGCTTCGGCCACTCCTCTCCTCTCTCTCTCCCTTTTCTTTTCTTTTTCTTTCTTTTGGTGATAAGTGGGAAAATGAACTAACCCTAGCAACCCCTACATATTCGACCCTTAAGGATAAATGATGGGTCATGGGCCAACTAATGGATCATGGGCCCTTTATGTGCACCACCTAATTCATGACAACACCTCCTAAATAAATTAAAACCCTAAATTAATTAATACTAGCCCTCACCTTATAAATAGGTCCAATTACCTCATATATATTTATTTTATTTTCTATCACCACATAATCCCCAATTGATTAAAATAAATAATTCAATTAGATGACTAATTAAATTTGGGGCGTTACACACATCGCTAAAAATGTAATAAAAATAAGACTTTAATTGATTCACAACTTGTGTTGCACTTGATAAACACAAATTAAATAGCACTAACAAGTTTCCTAAATACAAATTAAATAGCACTAAAATAGAGTTGGCAAAATGGTCCGGGCCAGCCCAAAAAATACAGGGTTTGGGCCAAAGGAATTGAACGCATTTTTACATCCGGGCCATGGTAGCCCGAAGGCCCGTGCATTAAATAAAATTAAGGTGCATTGTTGCCCAAAATTAGTAACCCAAGTACCGAAATGTGCACACACCACGTCTCAGTTACTTCTCACTCAGCATCTCTTCATTTTTCAATTTCTATTATTAGTTAATAGAAACAAAACACAAACAATGAAACAAAACATAACCCTCAGAATTTGAGACACTTGTGTTATTGAATGGCATATGTCATATGTGTTGAACAGAATGTATGTATTGAGCTTGAATGTTTTGCGGACAATGTGTTAATAGAATTAGATGCCAAATGCTAAAAAATAATGTATGATTTGAAGACAAGCGTAATTTTGTCATTTTTATAATCTAGTTACTAAAATTTTATTGAAAGAAGACTTAAAAGAATTGATTTAGACTATCTATATCAGCAAATGCATTATCTTTTTGGGAGCCCTGAACATAAGAACTCCATAGTTAAGCGTGCTTGACTTGGAGCAATTTTGGGATGAGTGACCTTCTGAGAAGTTTCACAAAAAGCGTGTGATGTGGACAAAACACACTCAAAAGACTCATGTTGGTTTGTGGGGATAGTCCACATTCCCATTAATCCCTTTAGTCATTGGGTTGTAGTGGCTTTTGATGATTGACCATTCACTTGCCAATCTACACCCAATCTACACCCTATAAGGACTCAATCTTTTGTGAAAGGATATACTTGTGTTGAGAGAATAATACATACACTAATCTCCTCTCCTTCTCTCAGTCTCTTGTACTTCTTTTGCTATTGTTTTGATATCTACACTATATTTATACAACTAAACCACATATGATTTTACCAATACCTCCATTCTATCTAAAAGACACCTCAAATTTTTGAGGGTAAAAATGTCATTACACTCTATTTCTTCTTTTTTTTCTCTTTATTCTTACACACTCTTTCTTTCTTTTCACTTTTCTCTTACACTCTCTTTCTTCCTTTTTTCTCTTTCTTTTTACACTCTCTTTCCTCCTTTTCACTTTTCTTTTACACTCTCTTTCTTCCTTTTTTGAAGACTACTATAAACCTACTATCTAAAAAACAATAATAATTATTGACTATTTAAACTACTGATTAATATTTAAAATAAATATTTCTTATTGATAATCTACTATCTCTCTTTTACTATCTACTATAATCTACTAATCAACTAAAATAATCAATTGAAACTACGAGATAACTGCACTGATATATAAAAAAAATGAGATTATTTTGTCATTGATAATTAAAAATTTTGAAGCCTACTACTACAAATCTACTATCTAAAAAATAAGCAGACTTAATGACTATTTAAATTACTAATTAATATTTAAAACAATTATTTTTTATTGATAATATACTATCTAACAAATTTACTATCTACTATAATCTACTATCAACTAAAATAATCAATTGAAACTACCAGATAACTGCACTGATATATAAAAAACACGGGGATAATTGTAGTGATATTTAAAAAAACACGGGATTAATATTTGCCATTGATAATTATAATTTTTGAAAAAGACTATCTAAAAAAACAAGAAGGCTTAATGACTATTTAAACTGATTAATATTTAAAACACACGCGACAAATATTTGTCACTAATACCTAAAAAAGGACAAATAATTGTTATTCATATATAAAAAAACATGGGATAAATATTTGTTACTGATAATCCACTATCTATCTTTTACTATCTACAATAATCTACTAACCAACTCAAATAATCAATTGAAACAATGAGATAACTGCACTGATACATAAAAAAACACTGCACAACTGCACTGATATACCAAAAAAATACAGGGATAACTGCAATGATATATATATATATATATATATATATATATATATATATATATATATATATAAAAACATGGGATAACAACACTGATATATAAAAAAACACTGCACTGATATATAAAAAACACACGGGATAAATGCACATATTGTTTTTAAATGATACTTCTACATTTTTAGTTTTAATATTTATCAATTTTTTATTTGAAACTCCTGTTTTATCTACTTTAAATTTTTCTTTATTTTCAAGGGGTAATGTTCAGATTATTTAAATACTGTCTAAATTCATTCATAAAAAGAACACGACAGCATCTGTCCGTATGCAAGTCATCCTCTATATTTTACAATTGATTTTAGATTAATGAGATCTCAAATTAACGTTTCTATTTGAGGTAATCGTATCACGTAACGCGATCGGCCCGTGCGGATGCACGGGTATATTACTAGTGTTTTATAACAATCACAATGATAGTTTTGTCATTTACCTATAATATAATATAATATCATATAATTATTGTATGATCGCTTTTCAAAAAAATAAATGAAATATAGTTGTCCCAAATACTATCAGATTTTGACCAAAAAAATGAGGGAGATAAACTTGGTACCCACTCACTTAGACTCAGATCTATACCCCTAAAAAAATCCCATTTTAATTACCCTTTCCAATTTTCACTTAACCTACTTATTCTTTTTTTTTTTATTCAGAAAATTCAGAAACCAACTTTCCAGAATGTTTTATTTTTTTAAGGTTTCGGAAAAATGAAAACACTCATCTTTTCGGAATTAAAAATCAACCTGTAGGGGGGCGTTTGTTTGGGAGATTTAAAGAGAATTCCAAGGAATTTAGGCTGGGAATGAAAGATTCTTATGTTTGGTAGAGAAAAAAGAAAAGTGCTTTCTAAGGAATAATGGCTAGTCTGGAAACTTTCTTCCCATATTTGTAGGAATCTGATGCCTCCCAAAAATGGTGGTAATCTTTCATTCCAGCATAGAGTGGTTTCAATTTTTAACACAAAATTACATCTCTAACCCCTAGTCACCAGTGCCCCACTACATTAAAATAACCCCCTAAAATAATAACAATAACAACTCACATGGTTCCTTCATAAATTCCGTAATGAAGAGATATACTCACAAATCACAGGTATGTGTTTTTCTCTTTTTACGGTCCTGGCTTTGCTATTTTTAATGTATTGTTAACTTTGCTTTCATGTACTATGTTTTGTTTTTTATATATTTAAGTATATATATATATATATAATATTTTTTACAAAACAAATCATGACAAAAGATTATTGCAAAAATAATTATAAGTTAATAATTATTTTAACTTTATACTTGTATTTCACCTTTAATAACTTAGTAAATTAAAATAACATTTCATATAAATAGAGGCATTTTGATAATTACAATGTTTATTCCACGGAATGTATCACATGAACCAAATAAGTTTGTAAATCATTCCCAATAATTGGATTCCTTAACTTGTAGCTAACCAAACATGTTTTAGAAAATACTCAGTAATCACATTCTCAGTCATTGAATTCCTGAGCATGTGATTCTTAGGAATGCAATCTCTAACCGGAAAACAAACGCCCCCTAGGTTCTTTTTGGTTCTGGAAAAACTAAAGGCTTAACTGCAGTTTTCTTTCCCCTATTTTTCTCGCCATTTTGGTATCCCAATATTATTAACAAATCCGCAATTTTAGTTCTGTAACATCACCAAAATAATTGTTTCAATCATTTTAGTTGATGACTAACAATTATATTGAGTAGTAAATAATTTCAATTGTTTACTTAAAATGGTTGTTTAGTCAATGATTGAGGGTCTAAATTGCTTAAATAACTTGCTTGTGTAATTGTGTGCTAGTTTAAATAAGTTAAAAGTGAGTTTGGGTAATTAATTGAAGGGTTAAGTGTTGGAGTAATAATAAGGGGTGTAACTAAAAAGGGCATTTTAGGAAATTCACCCTATTTTATTCACCCCTTAGCTGACCCAAACATGACCAAAGACACATTTATCATTTTTGAGAGACACAAGAACCAAAAACAGAAAACTAAAGGAGAAGGAGAGAGGAGAGTTGCGAGAGGGAGAGGAAGAAGAAGATAAGGGATCTTCCTCCATTCTTGATGCATGTATCCACTTCCACCACCATTCTTCTGCAATTTTCATCCTCTTCTTAATGATAGTAAAATCATGAGCTGAACCAAGCTCAAACAGTCACTCCATTTCCTCAATCAAAATTGGGTTTGTGGGTGGAGGAGGAAGCCTTTGCTCACATCTCTACCATTTCATCCATTTGGAGCTATGAGGAGATTCTAGGGGTACATTCAAGCGAATTTCAACAATTAGGGGATTTCAAAGGGTTTGATTTAGTTTGGGTTGCTGTTTGGAGCTCTTGGGTCGAGCTTAGGAGTATTGGGAGGTCTAGGAGTTCGGTTCGTGAGTTTCGGTTTTTCGGTCCGTCAAAGTCTCGAGTGGTTCGTCAACCGGGTGAGTGTCCTCACCACGTTATGTTTTTTTAAATGTTTGTGTGTATTCTGAATTGATAGCATGTTATTGAATGTGGTTGCTGAGATTATGATGGTTGGTGGTGTTAATTGTGCATATGGTTGTGCTGAATTTCTGATTGGGACTGTTTTGATGCATGTTCAGTATTTCTGTGATTGTGAATGTTCTGTGTGTCCGAAAATTGTAGGGTTTGTTTTTTTGGAAACTAGACACAATTTGCTGCAATTTAGGCACTGAGTTTAATAAATTTGGGTAAGTATCATGGGAGAATTACTGGGTGCAAGTCGAGTCAAAAATCTGTGACTGATTTGGGCATAGGTTCGATTCAGTGTGAACTTAAATATTGGGTCATTTGATTGAGTCTTGGTATTTTAAAATGTGTCTCAAGTTGGAACACAGAATCTGTCCCATTTTAGAACACGTCAGTTTGTTTTGTAAAACTGTACTAAATGACTTTGAATTTGGAAAAGGAAAGATGTTTTTCAGAAACTAGACATTATAAGATTTCTCATGAGTAGTCATTTGTAATTTTTCGTTATCGATTGATATGTCAAATGTTTTCTTGAAATTTAGGTAAGGTTGCTGTCATGTTTCTGTACCCCTATGTTTTATTTTGAAAAACTGTACTTTTTGGCTACATAAACAAATAAATAAAAATTATATCCAGAAACTAGACATTCTAAGGTTTCCAATGAATATTCATTTGCTTAATTTCGATATTGTTTGCTATGTTAAAGAAATTGTTGAAGTTTACGTACTACTGCTGAAACTTTACTGCACCTAGACTGTCTATGGAAATGCGTGAATGACTATGTCGCGGCTATAGTTGCTCCATGATTATGAATGATATGAATGCATGATTGGTGACCATATGATGCTGGAATATGATACTTGAATTGTCGATTGTTCAAAATGTTGAGTAACGAGTGAGAACCCTTTAAAGTAATTCAAAATGGATTATGAATTCTTTCAAGTAAAGTTAGTGCCTAATGTAATGTTCAATGACATTTGTATAATTAATTATCAAGAATAAGGTGACGACCCAAGAGAATTAGCATACTAGGGTAGGGAAGTCATGAGCGTGAACCCTAGGCCCCGTTCATGTTTGCCCGCTAGCGCAAGGTTAGTCGACCGGGTTCACCGGGAACCGAGTAAATGGTTACCGATGTTGTGCTATGTCATGAAAAAGTTTGCACGTAGTTATTCCCTTGGACTACGATCAAATAAGGCATAAAAATCAGAAATTAAAAAGAACGAGTGAGAGGAACCGTAAGGGGTCACGGAGGCACTCATTGAGATTTGTAATCTCACTGTTTATGTTTTGTGGTTTTCAGGTACAAAATCTCAGTGTGGAAGTTACTCCAGTTGGATCTCCATTAAAGGAATTCATGGAGGATGGATATCTAGTTTATGGAGTAGTCTTTGTAATTTGATCTTTGGATCGAATCTTGGCCCTTTAGTTAGCTGTTGTGGATTCGGTTTAAGTTGTTTTCTCAAGTTTGTATTTATGTACTAACTTGTATTCCAGGACATGGTGGTCTACGGACCGAGACATATGTTATTATTTTTGGACTGATCCCAATATTATGTTAAGTTTAAAATTGAATCCACAATAGTTTTGTATATTCTGAGTTAGGGCATAAAGTGTTGACATTCCGCTTAGTTAATTGCGGGGTGTTACAAGTCTCTATTAATTTTTCCCACAATTTTAGTCCCCATTAAATTTCCATATAAATTTTAACGTGCATGACATCGTAGTTGCATGCCGTTTAATTCTTAATATATTATTCTAAGTCTTAATGATTATTATTTTAACTATTACTTTCTAAAGTTATTTTTAACTGAATTTAAATATTTCATTATATATTATTATCATTAATATTTTACATATTAATAAAATAGAGGCTCATGGGCCTTTCGGGAACAGTAAGTATTATTGGTTGCTGTTTTCTTATTTGAGACGCTTGTTTTGACTACAAAAATTGAGGAGATTAGGAGACATCTTGGTTTTGATAGTTCTTTTGCTTTGGATAGTAGAGGGCAAAGTGGAGGTATTGTTTTGCTAAGGAACTCAGAAATGCGGTGCGAAATTTCTAGTTATGGTGACAATTATATTAATGTTGAGGAAGACGACATAGAGATGGCGAAGTGGAGGTTGATGGGTTTCTATGGCTTCGTTAACAACGAACTTCATAGGGGCTCATGGGCTCTACTCATACGGCTAGATGACATGAGCACTCTTCCATGGTGCACAGTTGAGGATTTTAATGATATTTTGTCGTCTGATAATAAGTGGAGAAGGGTCGAGCACCATAATTGGCGAATTAGTGGTTTTAAAAATGCTACTGTTGAAGCTTTGGATCTGCTTAAAGCAGTAAAATGGGTTCATAGTTTGCGCTTAGATAATGTTATTTTTGAATTAGATTCTAAGTAGTTGTTGATAGTTTTCACTCAACTATCTTAGACTACTCGTGTTTTGGAGCTATTGTATCTCATAGTAAAAACCTTGTTAGCTCTGATTTTTCAAACTCTTGGGTAGAGTACACTAGGAGGCTAGCCAATGAATTAAGCAGCTCACTCTCTTGATAAGGCGGCTTTATGTAAGGTTAATTTTCAAGTTTTCGATGCTTCTACACTTTGTATTGAAAACATTATTATGAATGAAATGACATAACTCATTTTTAGTCAAAAAAAAATAGATGTAACACTAATACGCATATCTTAGAAATGTTACCGTTAAATGAATTAATTATTTTTAAAAGATATTTTATTAAAGTTGATATTTTATAAATTATTTATCACTTTTAATAAAATATGAATTAATATATTTAATAAAATATGTTCATTTTTAAAATAAATCATATATTTTAATTATAATACATTATGACAGTTTTATAAAAATTACTACCAAACTAAAGTTTTAATAATTGGAAACAAAATTTGTCTAATAATAACACAAATTTTCTCCTAATTTGTCTACTTAAATATTTTTGTAACAAAAATGTAAAGAATGAGTTTGGAATTTTTTAGTTTAATCTAATGAAATACAAAAGATATAAATTAAAATATAAATATGTAAATATTTATAAATTAAAATATAAGTATAAATTATAATACTCTTGATTTAGTCTAATAATATAAAAAATATACAAATGAAAATATAAATATGTGTAAACTTGTTTCATTGTCAATCCCCAATGATTACTTCAAGACGACACATGTCTGCCGCATCACCCCCAATGATTACTTCAAGGAAGACCAAAACTGCAATTAAGCCAAAACTAAAAGATTGGTTTTTCCAGAATTAAAAACCAACCTACGGACTTTTTTGTTTTCGAGAAAAATCAGTTTTTTGATTTTTCTGGAATGTTGATTTATTTAAGGTTCCAGAAAAATCAGATTTTTGGTATTTTCGAAACCTTAAGAAAAATCAACATTCTATAAAGTTGGTTTTTGATTTTTTCGGAACCTTAAAAAAAAATTAACACTCCAAAAAATTGGTTTTTGAGTTTTTCGAAACAGTAAAAAACCCAGATGAATGAGGGGTATGTGAGTTTTAAAAGAAATTACCAAGTTTATCGGCCAAAAATAATGATATCGTCTTTTACTAGATACATAATGATGATGCGTGATTCTTCGCTTATACTCGGTGGCGGATCTCGAAAATATCTTCGGTGGGGGCATGAAAATAATTTAACTATAATATATGTCATAAAAGAAAAAAATTAAAAGTTTTTAGAAAATGCCCAATCACACATACAAGACGAAAAACTCTAAAAAAGATATGTACGCTTCTACTAATTACACTTGTTATCTATACATTTTTATAATCTAAAAATTTTGTATATTTCCATTGTCAATAATATTATCAAAAATATCTCTCTCTCACTATGTTTTTTTTTATAGGCCAAAGTTAGTATTTGTTAATAAAATTAAATTTGTTAGCGGGTGGGAGTTGAACCCCTTCCCTCCTTATCACTCCATTTTCCCTACTCCTTAACTCAACCGCCCTCACCATCAGACCACCCTTCTCACTATATGTAAGCAAATAACTATTCAAATATTATCTCTTATGATTGCGCAGCCAATTCTTTACAAAACTCAATACAGAAAAACATCTTTCAATCATTGTATGCTAGAGACAAAGCCTATTTTTTACTTGAAATTTTACATGTTTTTTTTTGTGAGGGAAAATGCCCCCATATAGTACGTGTACCCGCCTGTGCTTATACTACCTCCGGTCTTTATAAGAGACACATCACTTTTTAGGTTTATCGAATAAATGATGTATTTAGTCTATATTATAGACTAGAAATGTCGTTTATTCAATGAACCTAAAAAGTGATTTGTCTCTTATAACGTGGCCAAGAAATAGTATCATTTCGATTTCTTTTTTTTTTTTTAAATTATGTATTATATATAAGTAGTGTTTTTAATGGGTCAAAAAAATATGTAGTGTTTTTAAGGAACACTAAAACTTGTGTACACATAATCAACTCATTGAAAAGTTCACAACTCAAAGACAAAAAGTAGGACAAAAACCTCCGACCAAGCAGATTAATCAGTACACCCAACAAAAGGTACTAAATATCCACAAAAATACTCCTAACCAGGGACATATCCACATGAAACAAATTGGGGGCATTTGCCCCCACTTGAAAAAAAATTGTTTAGAAATATATATATATATATATATATATATATATATATAACAAACTTATTTTGCCTCCATAAAAAATGGTTGTCTCCATAAGATAATTTTCTAAATTAAATGTAGAAATTTACAAGAGATAAATATTAAAGAGAATAAGTTGGTACTAATTATACTTTTTTAGCTATGGATTTTTTAGAAATTAAGTATTTTTTAAGTTTTTTTTATGATGAAATTATTAATTTTGTAAAAATTTATAAAAAATTTGAGTAAATATTATAAGCAATTTCTTTGCCCCCACAAGTAAAAATTTCTGGCTCTGTCGCTGCTGTTAACCCCTGGAAATATATTCCAATGAGGCCACACACCACTCATAAAAGAGGCAATGACTTTCGGTTTTGGCCAAAAATCAGTTCCATGAACACATCTTAGTCAATCTCCCACAGGGACTAGTAGTATGCAGCGTTAACTGCATTCAGCTCCAAATTTCCAATAATTTCTCTCCCATACTTTGCTTTGAGAAATGAGAATCTTATTGAGAGAGAGTGATCGTTTGACGAGGGTCTCCAGAAAAAGTTTTTGGGTTGAGTTCTGGGAAGAAAAGGGACGAGGGGAAGAATTTTAAAATCATCCATATATAGTACTAAAGCAATCAATGACAAAACCATAGTAGCAAATTATCATCAAACTGTTAAAAGGATCTTAACGACAGTACTCAAAGTCCATGAATGAGGATTACACTGTTTAGTAATGAAGCGGATAAATTTCCTCCATCGAAAAGATTGCAAAAACTTAACATTAATATTTAAAACCTGCATTCTACTCTTCCGAGAAAAAATTCACATGCTTCATCACTTGAGCGTCACCAAGCTGCATCTTATTATTAATTAACCACAAATCAAACTCTTCCATACCCCTTAATTCCAGCCAGCTTATTACCACTCAGCAAGTGCTCGGTAGCAAACTACTTTGTTTCATCAATGTTTTAAGAACCGAATCAGAGATCGAACCGACAAAACCTCATATTCATGGTTCAACATACTCTAACTCGTACGAACCAGAGCGAACCATGCACCCAAATAACCAAAGTGTAGTTGAACTACCTGATCCGATTCGGTTCTTATAACATTGATTTTCATGCCTAGAAAATTGTTGAGATTCTTTTGTTTCTGAGCACAAGCACAATCACTCTACTACAGTTACTACTTACTACTTTCTACCACACTTTGTAATATATAAAAACTATATTTTAATATGTAGCATGTTAGATATAATGATCATGCATGAGCAATCTCATCTTCTTCAGACCCAGTAATGCATTCTTTTTCATCTTGGAATCCTTCAAGAGAAGGAAGTGGGGAATGACCTTTACCAAAGGATCTAACATGATCTTTAAGAGATCTTTTATGCTTAAAATCTGAACCACAAGTGCAATACCACAACTTGCCACAATTCTTCTCATGAGTTCTCCAATCCCCTTTAACTGCAAACGCTTTTGCACATTTTCTACACATAAATGGTTTTGCACCATGCTTTCTTTTGTAATGGGTTTGGAGAGTTCTGAAATCCTTCAAAGGTTTCGCCCTTGGATGATTTATGTTGTTTTTGCAACCTTGGGCACAACAATAACATGGTAACCTTAGCATTGCAGCTGGTTGTGTTCCTCTTAGTGAATCTGGTCCTTTCCTGAATTCAGATCCATGTCCCCACATATGCATCTGCAAATTATAAGATTTTATTTTAGCTTGAGTTAAAATTGGACTGGCAGTAATAAAAATCAACTAAAAAAGCAATAACTATAAAAGAGACTTGAGGAAAAATGGAGTAAGAAAGAATTTGGGTTGAGTACTGCTCGACCCTACAAATTTAACTTACTTGTAGACCGAGGAATGTCTCTCACTTATATACTATTTTTCAAGCCAGATCTGATGTGAGACTCTTAACAGAGACCGTTCCAATTTGACTCGAGGGGAACTATTGGAAATTATTGAATCTCACATAAGGACAACTAAATGTGAATCTCACGTGAGTATTCGTTAATATACTATAATATTAAGCAAACTATTTATATTATAAAATTAATTTTAAAATTTTGACAATAATGTATAAAATATATATTTTTGAATGGCAAAAATATAGTATTAAATATGTTTAACCTATAGTATTAAACCTATATTTTGATAATAATGCTTAAAATTTTGATATATATATATATAATGTTATTTACTTTTCAATGTGCATGAGTCTAAAATTGTTTCTAATGGCTTTCAAATTGATAATGTGTTGACCTAGCAGGTACCCCTGAGTATGAATATCACAATATCTATCCCTTACATTGATAAATGAATAAAGAAAATAATATCTATTTGTTTTACCTACAAAATCCGTTGAGGTATCGATCTCAAATCATTGCAAGCACTATCTGCATATATGTATGCATAAAGTTTAGTTTGATTCCATCTTGGTTCGAGTTTTTAAACCATGGACCTAGCATACTAAAGAGTTTGGATCATCACAAGTACTTGTGAGACAATTTATGAGAGATGAACACGAACAAAAAGATAAGAGCATTTATTGCATTTTTTGTTATATTTATTTTTTGATAAGTCATTTTTTATTATATTTTTTGTGTCACTCTCTGATAAATTGTCTCGCAAGTCCATACTAAACACCAATATATAAGACCACTAAAGTGCCAACAGGCCAATAAGAAATAACTAACAACTAGAATGTTGAATGTTATGTACCCAAAACTCCGGCCCATTACAAACCCAAACCGCGGACTCGACCTAGATAATTGTCTCGATTCGACCAGCTAGCAAATCGAGAACACCTAAAATTTCGCCGCAGCCAGCCTGGTTGTGCTAGGAATCCTCTTCAACACATCGCAGCTAATTATAGGAATTCAAGGAAGGAGAGAGATCCCCAATGCAAATGAACCAATAGAATCAATAGGAAGATAAGGTCAAGTACGAAATTAGGTCAAGCAGGAAACTATAAAGGAGTCGGGAACCCTATGAAAACCATTTGATTGAGGACTACCAAATAGGCTAAGAAACTCTCTATTGTGCTTATCTATGCTTATAGAAAGCTTTTATTGAGCTTAGTCTCCCATATTTTGGCTATAACACTGAACTATATATATGGTGACAAAAACAATGGTGAATTATATACTCATTTGGGTATAAAAAAATTTATTTAAGTTTTACAGGAAATTAAATTTAACACATGCATCAATAACACGATAACAAAAAAAGTAGTACTTCTTTTAACCTCAGCTTTGTAATACTAAAAGTGCCATCTCCTCCCTCCCCATGATATATCAATTTTGTTTTTGAATGCATAGTTCTCTTTTTTTATAGATTAAAAGGTATTTGCTAAGAAGGGGAGATAATGCACTACAATGCATGTCCTTTGATATATATATATATATATATATATATATATATATATAACTTCGATTTAACATAGTGATTTTATCATCTGCAGCATAGATCACACTCTGACGATTAGTTCCTATGCTATTAGTATTCCGAGGTTTTCAATCCAAAATGACAAACATGTATTGGAAAGGGAAAAAAAGCATGAAAATAGGGACTCCCAATATCCCTTTTAAATAATGAAATCCTATGGGATAAAAGGGGCCGTTTACTAAAAAGTTGAAGGGATGCTACGGGACAACTAGGCCATTTTGCAAAAAAAAATTAAAGTGAAAATTAAAGGAAAGCAAAAGAAAAAAAGAGGGTCCTCAAATAGTAATCATTTATATGATTGTTTTCTTCTTGATGATGATCTTTGTCCTCTTCATCATAATGTGAGACACCTAATTCATGTTGGCTTGGAATATAATTAAAGAGCAGACCTTTCAAGTTACAAAAGATAATATAGATGATGAACTAATCAAATTAAAGGATCATGTTAAACTAGAAGTAGTGTTAATTCACATGATTCATAATGAGTAAGTAATACCAAGAAAAAAATTGAAATGGTCATGTGACAATATATGAAAGAAAAACATATATCCAAATGTACTCATACCAATTATGAACTAAAATAGAAGATATCAATGTCCCAATTGCAATACCAATAATTATGAACTAAAATAGCATACTATATATAGTTGGGTGAGAGTGAGACTCCTTGTTGATGATGTATTATGCTGTAATAATTGTGAAGGAAAATTTATATATATTATTTACACTGAAACAATAATAATTTAATTAGTTTTAATTAACTCTCAAAATTTACTACCTTATAGCCAAAGGGACCACTTGTAAAGATACAAACTGAAATTCTATTTACCTTACTGTATTTTTTTCTGAAAAGTCAAATTTTTATAAATAGCACATGGTATTGAGTAATTAAGATATTATAATAGTGAATCAATTAAAGACTAAAAGGATCAAAAGACACTCTGTATCTGTCGGTAATTACCATTTTTTCTTAATCAATATTGGTACTTAGCAGTGTAATTGAAGTGATAATAATATAGGTATGGATACATTATGTGTATAACATGAAAAAGCATGCTCAATTCTCAATTCTCATCTCATATCTCTTGAAAAATTGTTCCTAGCTTTCTTCTTGGTTGAAAATTAATTATAAATCTTTGTTTTCCACACAAGTTAATTTATATATAAACAGAAAAAAGTTTAACACAGAAAATCTAAATATTGCTGTAAAAATAACCTGCATATTGTTATATCTATTGAAGGTTTTGCTGCATATGGAACAAGCAAACTGCATAGGTCCAACAAGAATCTGAGCAGGAGTTGGTATCCAAAACCTTCTTTGCTCATGATTAAAAGAATAATCATGGAAGCTTTTCTTCAAGGGTTCTTCTTCATCTTCTTTTTCTTCCTTAACATAAAGAACCTTCTTCTCAGGATGATCAAGAACTCTTGTGTTAGGCAATCCGATGTGTAAAGCCACATCAAAACCTTCCTTTTGCATTCCATGCTCTTCCTCAAAGGGTAGAAACTGGAAAGTTTCATGTTGATGAGTTAAAGAAGATGATGATAGTGATGAGGAAGATGGTTTTAACCATTCAATAAAAGTTGGGGTTTCAAGGTTTAGATTATTTTCTTCTACTTTGCATTGATGTCTCAAAACCATTTTTGAGAGAGAGAGAGAGAAAAAGAGAGAGAGTCACTGGATTTGTGAAATATATTCTCACCTTAGAAAGGCTTATATCAAAACTTTATGTGAAAACCTGCACATATATATGGATGATATTAATGAAAGGAGGCTTTCTTTGTCTTTATAAGGAGCTTTTCTTTTCCTTTATTTATTATTTTTTAATTTTACCCCCTTTTGTTTACCCTTTACTTTTGTCTTTGTTTGTTTCCTTTAGGTGAGAGACTAAATGGTGGGGATAGAAAATGACATTCAAAACAGGTATCACTATATATGAAAGAATTAATCCTAGAATAATATAGTATGAATACTCCGATCTGAACTACTAATACAATGTGAAGCGAAATGAGTTGATACGTATTTTGTTTCATTCTCTCCCTAACATATATAATAAATATAATGGAATTTGACCCACATTTTCTCATAGATTGACCTTAAGCATGATGAATTACACATTCTCTTTCTAGACGCATTAATTTGGTCAATACCTAAACGGAGAAAAGATATTATACAAATGACAAACAAAAGGGTAGCAAGGATCTAGGTAGAATGCTATCTAGTGTTTTTACAATTTGTTGGTTAACTTTTATTAATCAATAATTAGTAAAGGAAGAACCGACCCTTAACATGATGATCCATGTGGCTGATGCGGGTCCTGTATTTTTTTGTCTACACCGGTGGGGGAGAGATGCACACTCTCGTGTCCGTCTTTTCGTTTTTCTATTGTGTTTTAGTAGGGACTTATTTTTTTTTTTTTTTGACGAAAACCAAATCAATTCATTTCAATAAAAATAGAGTCATGAATAGGTTGAATGAAATCAAAAACATGTGAACAAGCATAAAGTATTGATGCTCTAACAAGAGTATGAGCAACAACATTGGGTTGTCGCCGGACAAAACTAAACCTATAGTTTTGATGAATAGCTAACAAACACTTGCAACTATCATTGATAGAGCCTACTTCCGTAGTCATGAGATGGTTTCCGTTGATACCATTAACCACTGGATAAAAATCCAGCTCAATGTTACTCGCTGGACTCCTAACTCGTTGAGCCATTTATAGCCTCAAACGCACCAGTTGCTTCTGCTTCTTGGGGGGACCGGAATTCCTTCAAAAGTCATTGTCTTCGCAACAACAAACTCGCCCTTGTCATTTCTAACACACATACCAAGACCGAACTTACCTTGTGTTTCAAAAAGCGCCGCATCAACGTTACACTTCAGCTCACCCGTCGCCGGATTAGACCACTTCACAAGCGCCGGAACTCGCGGAACCACATAGTTCGAAGCACGAACAAAGCGAACAGCTTCCCAGTCATATAAAATAGTCACCGCAGTTCTGGTCGAAACAGCAACCGGGCTATCTACATGCTCCCAAACTCTTTCATTCTGTCGTTTCCAAATGCACCAAAATTGCATTGCTATAGCTTTGGCTTGGGTAACATTTCCACAAGAAAGAAGAGCAAAGAACACATCACTAAAACCACCGGCTTGCAGGTTTTCACACACCACATTCCACAAACCCGCATGACGCCACACTTCTTCCGCTTTCTTACAACCGAAGAAGACATGGTGCTCATCCTCATCAAAAACATCGCATTGTGGGCACGTCCTTGGACAGGGGACGTGTCGTTGTTGAAGATTGCATCTAGTGGGAAGACAACCTCTAGCCACACGCCATAAAAGTAACTTGACTTTTCATGGAATACGCAGCTTCCAAATACTCAGTCAATCACCTGCCCTCCTTAAATGAGTGTTATTAATTATGTCATCCATGATCGTATAATAAGCCGACCGAACCGTGTAGGATCCTGTTCTACTCCTATTCCAAATTAGTGCATCATCATCATTCGGACGAAGTAATGACATATGTTTAATACAACAAGCCTCCTCCATGGCGAAAACTTGGTCAATCAGATTATTATTCCAACACCCTCTACTAGTATCAATAAGGTCCACAACCCGAAGCTCCTCCTTACCCACAACCATGGGCGTACGCACAAAGGGGTCATCCCTACCCCGTAACCAGGGATCCTTCCAAACATTAATACGGTGACCATTCCCAACTTTCCATCTAGCCCCCATTCTCACTACTACCTGGGAAGAGTGGATACTACGCCAAATATAACTAGGATTATGGCCCAAACGAGCCCCTATAAAGTCCCCATTCGGGAAGTATTTAGCTTTGAAGACACGAGAAACAATAATATCATGGTCGGTTGCAAGCCTCCATCCCTGCTTCCCTAGCATGGCCAGATTAAAGCCATGGAAATGACGAAAACCCATACCACCTTATTCCTTACGCACCACTAGTAGATCCCAACTTAGCCACTTGATACCTCCACTAGTGCCACTGTTCGTACCCCACTTGACGAAAACCAAATCAATTCATTTCAATAAAAATAGAGTCATGAATAGGTTGAATGAAATCAAAAACATGTGAACAAATGGGTCATCCCTACCCCGTAACCAGGGATCCTTCCAAACATTAATACGGTGACCATTCCCAACTTTCCATCTAGCCCCCATTCTCACTACTACCTGGGAAGAGTGGATACTACGCCAAATATAACTAGGATTATGGCCCAAACGAGCCCCTATAAAGTCCCCATTCGGGAAGTATTTAGCTTTGAAGACACGAGAAACAATAATATCATGGTCGGTTGCAAGCCTCCATCCCTGCTTCCCTAGCATGGCCAGATTAAAGCCATGGAAATGACGAAAACCCATACCACCTTATTCCTTACGCACCACTAGTAGATCCCAACTTAGCCACTTGATACCTCCACTAGTGCCACTGTTCGTACCCCACTTGACGAAAACCAAATCAATTCATTTCAATAAAAATAGAGTCATGAATAGGTTGAATGAAATCAAAAACATGTGAACAAATGGGTCATCCCTACCCCGTAACCAGGGATCCTTCCAAACATTAATACGGTGACCATTCCCAACTTTCCATCTAGCCCCCATTCTCACTACTACCTGGGAAGAGTGGATACTACGCCAAATATAACTAGGATTATGGCCCAAACGAGCCCCTATAAAGTCCCCATTCGGGAAGTATTTAGCTTTGAAGACACGAGAAACAATAATATCATGGTCGGTTGCAAGCCTCCATCCCTGCTTCCCTAGCATGGCCAGATTAAAGCCATGGAAATGACGAAAACCCATACCACCTTATTCCTTACGCACCACTAGTAGATCCCAACTTAGCCACTTGATACCTCCACTAGTGCCACTGTTCGTACCCCACCAAAAGGAATTAATCATTCTCTCCAATTCCTCCCCAAAGACTTAGGGAGGAGAAATGAGCTCATACAATATGCTGAGATTGATTGAGCAACAGATTTTACCAACACTTCTCTATCTGATTTTGAAAGGTGTCTGCCCGACCAATTCTGAAATTTCTTCCAAGTCTAGTCCCTAAGATAAGCAAACAACCTCTTCTTGCTTCTTCCAACCATGAATGGTAGCCCAAGGTATTTACCGGTCCCCAAGCACTGAGACACACCTAAGATATTGCCGAGAGAGTCTTTCATGTCCTGAGTGGTATTCCTGCTAAAGAAAACTTTAGTAGAGACTTATATAATCATAGTTTTGTTGACATTAATTCAGATTAGTGAGTTGGTTAGTTGTAACGACTAGTGAGTTGGTTAGTCTATTTGGCTAAGTTATTGTGCGTCTCGTGAGTCTATTATGGAATGTGTAGTAGGTTATACAAATACATGTGGTGTGATGTGAAAAGTATACAAGTCATTCATTATAGAAAATGGAGTTATACAGTTTCGTTTTCCTCTTTGTGTTCAATTTTCTGTTTATTTTTCCCATGCTCTCCAATCTTTGTGAGTGTGTGCATTCTTGCACTAACAGTGGTATTAAGAGCCACTAATTAGGGACCTATGTGAGTGTCAATAATGGCTTCCGCAAAAGACATTTTTCCAGTAGCATTACCATTTCTTATGGCAAGAATTGGCAGAAATTGGTGGTGAGGATGCAAGTGATCTTAGGTTTCCACAGCGTGCTGGAAATGGTGCAAAGAGGCATTCAAAAAGAGGAAGGTAGCGCTTCCTACAAGAAATCCAAGAAAAGAGATTACAAGACTCTTTTCATAATCCATCAGTGTGTGGATGAGGTGAATTTTGAGAGGATTTCTCTTGCCAAAAGTGCAAAAGAAGCATGGGAAGTTCTAAACAAAGCTCGCGGTGGAGTTGTCTTGAACAAAGCTCATAGTGGAGTTGAAGAAGAAATGTGCGAGTTGGAGAACAACATAGAGACAGAGGGGAAACAGAATGACAAACAAGAAAGTAATCAAGAAATTGATTTTGAAGAACAAGAACAACCACAACAACATCTTCCTACATACGATCTTTTGCTTTTCAAAAAAATATATAAAATGTATAAATCAAATAAAAATAAAGTCAAAACCTAAAATGCTATAAAACTACAAATATTTTTTTTTTGACAAAAAATTACAAATACTATAGTTCATTTGTTATTTGGTTTATACATTTTATGCAGTTTTATTTTGGAAAAATTTTATGTATTTTTTTTTTGATTGGGAGAGGGCTTCCGCCAAAAGAACTACACTACACTAAGGAGTAGACACTCCAATTACATCATGAGTAACTAAATGTGCCACAGAAGGTAGCACTCTATCAAAAATAACAACACAATGACTAAGGTTACAACCTATATTAGCTAGTGCATCGACACAACCATTAGCTTCATGATAGATATGCTTGATTCTCAGCTCCAAACCATCAGCCATCAAAGTCGTGATCCTGTTAAGCAACGCCAAACCTTCCCCATTTCCAGTTTAGCAAACTACCAGCCACCACATTAGAGTCCAGTTCAAG
The DNA here is from genome assembly GCA_039519185.1 of Astragalus membranaceus. Classification (NCBI taxonomy): domain Eukaryota; kingdom Viridiplantae; phylum Streptophyta; class Magnoliopsida; order Fabales; family Fabaceae; genus Astragalus; species Astragalus membranaceus. Next base: position 213,504,940 of record CM076846.1, on the reverse strand, counting down.
CTCAAGTCTTAACAAAGCCATCTCCTTAGCTAATCTCAACCCCTCGTACACTCCCTAAATCTCAGCCACATAGGCATTGCAATGTCCGAGCTGCCTAGCAAAACACTTGATCCAATTCCCATCCGAGCCTCTAAATAAACCACCACAACCTGCTTTACCACTCTCTAACTTGGACGCACCATCAGTATTAAGCTTTATCCAACCTGCAGAAGGAGGCCTCCAGGGAAACCTCCATAACATGTCTCGGGTGCTTACACAGAACCATGACATCTTGAGCTGTTGCGAAGTAGTTCCTGGTGTTGGGTAGCACCTCAAACCACAGACGCCAGGGACACTTGTACTTCGAGTCATGCAACTCATTATTCCTCCAACTCCATAAAGCATGGTAAATATTAGGCCACACCGCTGCTCAGTTCAAGTCTGAATATGAACCTGCATCACAAGACAAGTTAAAAGAAATCCAATCCTCCAATGACACGCCAAAAAACTCCACCCGCCTGTTAACCGCCACAAGATTTGCCCACATTTCCACAACAACAGGACAATCTCTAAGGACATGTAAAGATGCCTCAATAGAGCTATCACAGAACTTACAAAAGGCTGAGCCTAGCCCCATTCTACTCAATCGCTCATTAGTCAGCTGTCATGAGTTATGAGCCAAACAAAGTGGCCCACTCTTTCAATAACTTTGAGCTTCCAAACCTTGTTCCACATGCAAGTACCACGAACCTCACGATAACTGCACAAAAGCCAGTAGCCACTTTTGACACTGTACTGCCCATGCTTGTCACCAGGCCATATCCTGATATCCCCGCCAAAACAGTCATCAAGAGGAGCATTAGCTTTAATTTTCTCAACAAAGTTACTAGGGATATAAGATAACAACTTATCCATATCCCAATTACCCGGCGCAGTTAAAACACATTTATAGGAATATTAGTGTGCTCAGCCAACTGAACTCTAAGGGCAATCCAACAATCCTGCCACAAGTTGATTTCCATACCATTACCAATAATGCAAAACTCAACCTTGTCAAAGTTTCCCTAAAGAGCCATCAAAGCCTTCCAAAGCGACGAATATGTACCTCTAGTAGTTCCAAAATTCACAGACCCATCATCCTTCATATACTTGCCTCTCATCACATCACATCATAAAGTATTATTATGATTCCTCAAATCCTTCAGCTTCCTTAAGCCCAAACTGCCAATACTTTTAGGCTTGGTCACAATATCCCAATCATCTACATGGAATTTCCTACTACCGTCGTCATCTCCCTCAAGAAAAGATCTTTGCAATTTCTGAATTTCTAGCAGCACACCTTTAGGAATGGAGGCTGACATCATAGTGTAAAGAGACATGGCCTCAATCATAGACTTAGCTAAAGTAGCTCTACCTTCAAAAGAAAGCTGCTTGGATTTCTAGGAGGATAACCTCATCTTCACTTTATCAATAAGATACTGGTAATCTGCTCTGCTTGGATTTCACTAGCAGTTCTTTTGCTAACCTTGGAATTTATTGTTCAAAAATTTGTTCTTGCTACTTTTTTTACCCAGTCCTACCCAATATCGAGGCCTAACTGCTTGGAGCCAGAACAACAAGACCAAAACTCAACTATTCTTGATGGGTCTTTTGCAATGTAGAAATGCAAGTTTTTGGCTTAAATCCAACACCCTATCATAAGCCAAACAAAATCACAATCTGCAACGCTACAAAAATAACAAAAACCATTATACAAAAAAGTACATGAACAAGGGGAAGCAAATAAACCAGAGTCTTTCCGGAGAACCCTAACTTGGCGAGATGTTTTCTACAACTGGACCCTAAACCCTAACCTGGTGGCAGGGAGATAGCTCAGGCTCGTGAAGCTCTTGCAAAGTGAGAGATAGGAGGTTCGTGAGGGAGTTCACGCGGTTGCAGAATGAGAGATAGGGTAAGACAGGGCGCTCATGATCAAACTCTCGTCAAGCTCCGATTGCAAATGAGAAAACAAGGGGAGTGAAAAAGGGTTATGCTCGTGAGGGAGAGACAGGGCGCGCTCGTGAGGGAGAGTGAAAAAGTAGAGGGAGATTAACCTTTTTGGAAAGGTAGCGTTGTATGTATTAGAATAAGGAGCGCTTATTAGTAAGCGCTGGCAATCAGGTTCTGTGTTTTAACAATAACCGACGCTTTAACATAAATTGCTACTTATATTGTTTCGTGTTTTAACAATAAGTAGCGCTTTCACATTAAGCGCTAATGATGGTGTCCCGTGTTATCATATTAAGTAGTGCTTTAACACTAAGCGGTATTTATGGTGCTCTGTGTTTTCCTTTTAGTAGCGCTTCAGGGAAGCGCTATTGAAAGGTGCATTTTTTACTTAACATTCTGGCGTAGTGTAAACAAGAATTTTCAACAAATTAACATTGTTTTTTATTGTCTAAAGCGGCAATTGATAACGCTCATTCTAAATCATAGGCGAACCTATGTTATGTTTAGGTTGTGGCACATGCACTCCCTGGAAAATAAAAAGGCTCCTTTTAACTCCTGTATAATTTTTAGGCTAAATAGCACTTTTGGTCCTTTATTTTTGCTCTAGGTTTCACTCTGGTCCTTTATCTTTTTTTGGTCCGTTTTGGTCCCTCATGTTTCATTTTTGTTTCATTTTGGTCCCTGTCGTCGGTTTTGGCTAACGGATGCCACGCTGGCAGTTAACTGCTGACGTGGTGTCTTAAATTCATTAAATGACGTGGCATTCATTTTACACATCAGCATTTAAGTTTTTTAATTGAATGAAAACACAATTAAAACATTAAAATCAGTAGAATTAAAACACTAAAAACATCAATTAAAATATGTTCATCGTTCCATTTCCAGCAAAAGCAATTTCCAGCAATTAATTTCCAACATGAAACCCAGGATCCATATTCGATTCTGTTCGCTGTTGCATTTCCAGCAAAACCCAACATCAAAACCCATCGTTCCATTTCCAGCAAAAGCAATTTCCAATCGCTGTTGTTGTTGTTGAACAAATCGCTGTTGCTGTTGCTGAACAATCGTTGTTGTTGTTGAACAAACGAAGCAGAATAATCGATGAACAAACCCAGATCTGCGTTTCTTCAGTTCTGCGTTTTTGTTGCTGAACAGTTCATCTTCTTCAAAAAAATTCTAAAGAATCTCTCTCCATCTTCGTTTCTTCAGATCTGCGTTTCTTCAGTTCTGCGTTTTTGTTTCTGAACAGTTCATCTTCTTCAAAAAAATTCTGAAGAACCTCTCTCCATCTTCGTTTCTTCAGATCTGCGTCCTGCTTATGGGTTGAACAAATGATCTTGTTTTAATTTGTTTCGTTTCTGATGAACTTCTGGGTCCTGCTTGTTCTTCGTTGTTCTTTGTGAGTGAGTTTTTGTGTGGATGGAAGGAAGAACGTGAATCAAGATCACTACAAGAATAAGCTAAATTTGCTACGAAAATTTCCGACGAAACTCATTCCGTCGCAAATTTCCGACGGATTTGCGACCAAAAGGTCCGTCACAATGGTTTAGGAAACACGCGCCTAAACTCCCGTGTTGGTTTCCGACCAATTACTTTTTCGTCACAAATTTCCGACGAAATATCCGTGGGAAATGCATCGTATTCCGTCGGAAACAAGGAACACCAATGTTAAAAAAAAAGCTTCTCTCGAATACACTCATTTTCACACATTTTCACTCATTTCACACGCTCTCCTCCCTCAACCTCGACTCTCCTTCCCTCAACCTCCACTCTCCTCACTCACCTCTACTCTCCTCCGCCTTTCTCCGCGTTGAACCTTCAAGCTCCACGGCCACGAAGATAGTCGCCTTTTTCCCTCTCCCCGAGCCTTCCACGGTTTCTCCTCCCTCACCTTTCCCTCTCCTCGCGCCTCCACGGTTTCTCCGCTGTACTCCGCGACTTCTGGACCCCTTCTCTGCCGCAATCCTATTCTAGTCAGGTAATACCTAGTATTTTTCTTAATTTGTTCCTCATCTCACTGATTTCATAAACCCTAAATCTATCGGTGTGTATAACCCTCTTCCATTCCAATCTATCAGTGTGTATAACCCTAATTTTTTTTTTTAATTTCTAGGTATCTAACCGTCGTCCATTCCAATCTATCAGTGTGTATAGACCAAATCCTTTGCTTATTTGTGAAAACTGTTGCTAGTTACCTTCTTCGTTTTTTTTTCAAAAAGATTCCACCTTTGCTTCTCGAGTTTGGGTAATTGCTCTCTGTGACTTTTTCTTTGCATACCAAATCCTTTGCTTATTTTGTGAAAACTGTTGATTTGGGATCTTGCAGTCTTATTTATCTAATTTCCATGTCTTTGTGTTTCTCTATATGTTGGTTTTTGTTTGAAGGTGAAAGGGTAGAAACTGCTGTCCAGGGCTTGAGAAACGAATTTGGGGAGCAGCATGTGTGGGTACCCCCTCTTGAACTTCTTTGTTAGTAGAAACCAATATATAAAAAGTATATAGCTGGCTTCTGTGTTCTCATGTTCACATTTTGTTTCCTGCAGGGAATTACATGTGACGCGAGAAATGGAGAGGATGTGAAGAATTTAGTTTCATTTGCTCGAGAAAAACTCAAATACATTGGTATATGGGTATTAATATCTGGTTTCTTTTCCCATTACGATCGTTTCTTTCGCATAATCATCTGTTACTTACACCTGCAAAAATTCATTTCCCCCCTGTTTATAATTTGACATGTTTTTGTACTTATAGCTATATACCATTTTTTATTGAATGTGTTTGTTAAAGTATACTAATTGTATTCTTTCTCACCCTATGTTGAGAATTGTGCAGATCATTAATGCCGGCTCAAATGCATATAGCTACAAGCCACTTTCATCATAAATATCATACTTTTTTCTCTGATTCTTTTATTCTGTGCATGCAGTGAGGTGGTTACAACAAACACACTAGGCTTGATGATCTGCTGTCGAGAGGTCAAATATATTTGAACTAAGAAGCACTGTGAATAAAGTAGGTGGTGCTCTGTTATGCGTATATATTTAGTTGCTATTTATATATATGATCGATCATATTAATATCATACTTTACACTTTCAGTTTCCAACAAATTTCTTCCATCAGAGGTAATCCTGTTCGAGGCACTGTCAGGCACTAAATGTGGGCCTGCAGGGATTCGAACTGTGGGAGACTAGCCCCTTCTGCTAGTACAAAAAAGAATGTTCAAATCAAACTTCTTAATAATGTTTTCTCACTTTGATGAATAGGTGAAAAATCCTCAAAGAGATTTGCCACTAGGAATTGGTGCTTCACTGTTTGTATGTTGTGGATTGTATATGATGGTCTCTATTGTTGTTGTTGGTTTAGTACCTTATTATGATATCAATCCTGACACCCCTATTTCATCTGCGTTTGCTGACAACGGAATGCAATGGGCCGCGTAAGTTGTATAAATTTTTTACAACTCTATTCTCATTAAGATTCTTCATAAAGCTTTCAATGGGCCGCGTAATTGTGCATTTGTTGATTTGAAACTGCAGATATGTATTCTGAGATCTAATTAGAATTGACGGCAGTTATATTATTACAGTTACTGAATAAACAGGGATACTGAGGTCTACTGTTATGTCTAATTGGCTAAAGCTGGTAAGTTGTGAACTTATGATGCTTATGGACTCTTCTTGAATTGATTTTATTTTACTGTCTTTGACCCTCTTTCAGATTTATGAGGAATAATAATGATTTTGATAATGATTATTTCTTTTATGTTTGTGTATTGTTAGATTTGTTTATATGCAGAGCTGATGATTTTGGGTTTCATTTTGCCGCTATTGACTTTCGGTCAGACCTACATTGTTTGAATATGTATTCCTGCCAATGTGGCAGACAAATTGTTGCCATGTCCATATAGAGGTACCGGCAAGGCATCAAATGATGAAGAAGAGCACGAGGAACATCATAGGAAACATCTTTCTAATGAACGTAGATATTTATCAGAGGATGCTACCCCTTATAAATGCAAGGAGGTGACAATGTTTCCATGCTTATATTGCTTATCCTTGTTTTATATATAATGAAATCTTAATTGTTTATTTCTGATATCTATTTCATGTTCTTTTGTGGAAAGGGCTTTAGAGTTTTTCTACCAGTTAAACTTTCTTATGATCAATGGTTGCATATCTAATTGTTGTTTGTTATAGGGATATGAGCCACTTATATCTGTCAATGGATTGCACCAGTTACACGTCCTCATATTCTTCTTAGCAGTCCTTCATGTGCTTTACAGCGCTGTCACAATGCTTCTCGGGAGACTTAAGGTCTGCATGTCTTTCTTTATGTGTTGATTGAAAACTTCAATCATTTTTCAATATCTATGCTTTTCAAGGAAACTGAGTTGGTTTCTGACCCTATAACTTTTTTGTTAATTGTTAATAAAGAGTTAGTAACTTGTGATTGACAATTGCTTTTATGTATGTAGATATGAAGATGGAAGGCATGGGAGGAGGAGACTTCCACTCATGGGTTTGCCAATGGTATGATTTTCCAATGATGTATTCAACTGTTTTTCTTCTATGATTATACAAACTACAAATTCATTAGTTTTTTTACTATTAAATGTAGCAATTTTATTTTGAAATGCTGCTACATGCAATCTCATGCCTTTGTTTGACATTTATTGTGGTGCAGATCCTTCAAGATTCCGGCTTACACACGAAACATCATTTGTGAAACAACATGCCACGTTTTGGACAAAAATTCCAATTTTCTTCTATATAGTAAGACCAACTTTACTAATCATGTATCTTTTCACTTTTATTTACCTGACGATGGAGAGCTGATTTTATTAATAAGTTAGAGAGATATGAGTGCCCATGGTTTTTGTTGGAACCATCACAGACAGATATCCACCATTGCATTTTTTTGTAGGACTATTTAGCTCAGAAAAAATGGGAAGTGAGGTAGAAGTACGAATGACTCGAGTCGACCATTACAGATGTTTTCATTAATATATCATTGTTAATCGAATGCTTGCTGTTTCATTACAATTTTTTTAATATCATTGTTAATCGATTGCCTGCTGTTTCATAGCTTCAATTTATCAAGCTCTTTTTATGTACCATCTCTTTATCTCTTCCATTTTGCCGATTTCAGGGTTTGCTTCTTTAGACAGTTTTATAGGTCTGTCGATAAGGCTGACTATCAGACTTTGCGCAATGGATTTATCACAGTGAGTCCTCCTCCATAATATATATGTATATAGGTGTCTTCTTGGTAGTAAGTTCAAAGAGTAGAGAGCTGATGGTTGTTTGTTTACTTTGGTGAAAATAAATTTGTTAATTTTACATTCTTTGTTGAATTTTTTCCTCTCAAATGTGTATTTGCTAGTGAAATTGTGTCTGTTTTTATAGGTGCAAGTAATGGAGCATTCTTTTAAAATGGGGATGAATTGTGCAATTGTGATTTTATACTTCGATGGGTACATGGGCCAAATGCTGGAAACATTACTGTTGGAGAACCACTACAAAAAAACTAGTCATTAGCGAGGGACAGTTCCCTCGCAAAATGACCTGATTCCCTCACTAATGGTCATTTGCAAGGGACTTAGCGAGGGACTGGTTCCCTCGCTAATTCCCTCCTCGCAAATGGGATTAGCGAGGGAAGTTGTATCCCTCGCTAATTAGTGAGGGACTATGCCGTCGCTAGTTCCCTCGCTAATGACTACAGCTTTTCAGGTGATGGGACTCAGTTGCAGGGGTTGGTAAATGCGCAGGAATTAGCGACGGCTTTTGCCCTCGCTAATGACTGCAGTTTTCAAAAAAAAATGACACGTGTCCAATGCTGAATGGCTTGTTTTTTTATATATATATTAATTAATGAATATTATATTATATTATTAATTTTGTGGTGATGTGTGGTGGTGGTGGTGGTGGCGTGGTGGTGGTGATGGGTGGTTTAGAGTAGAGAGAAGGAGAAGAGTAAGGGAGAAAGAGAGAGAGAGGAGTGAGAGTGGTGGTGGCGTGGTGGTGGCGTGGTGGTGGTGGTGGTGTGATGGGTGGTTTAGAGTAGAGAGAGAAGGAGAAGAGTAAGAGAGAGAGAGAGAGAGAGAGAGAAAGAGAGAAGAGTGAGAGTGGTGGTGGTGGGGTGGTGGGTTGGTGGTGGTGAAGAGTAAGAGAGAGTGAGTGAGAGTGGTAGGAGGTATGTGGTGGTGGTGGTGTTGGAAGAGTGAAGAGAGAAGAAGAGTGTGAGAGGAGGTGGAGATGATGGTGGTGGTGGTGGTGTTGGAAGAGTGAAGAGAGAAGAAGGGTGTGAGAGGAAGTGGAAGGGGGAAGAGGAAGGGAAGAGGAATGGTGAAGAGTGAGTGAGTGAGTGAGTGAGAAAGATGAGTGAGGGTGTAAACGGATATAAAGGAAAAAAGAAAAAAATTTGCGAGGGAATTAGCGAGGGAACTGTCTCATCATCTGAAAAGTTAACGTTAGCGAGGGAATTAGCGAGGGAACTGTCCCTCGCTAATTTCTGCACCTTTACCAACCCCTGCGCTGAGTCCCATCATCTGAAAAAGCAAAATTTAGCGAGGGAATTAGCGAGGGCAGTCATTAGCGAGGGACAGTTCCCTCGCTAATTCCCTCGCTAATGACAAAAAAATTGACAGCTCTATGCCCTCGCTAATGACTGTTTTTGCGAGGGACAACAAGTCCCTCGCTAATCTCCGTCGCTAATCAGTGTTTTTTTTTGTAGTGAACTTAAGGATGTTTGCACAATTCAGCCTAAACCAAAGGTTGATCCTGCAGTGACTTCATTCCTGCAAATGGCAAGGGAGAGATTAGAATCAGTTACTGGTCAGCAAATGGTGACATACTGCCCCAACGGCTCAGAGACTCAGACTACTTATAGACTAGGTTCTTCTTTTGTACCAATGAAAAGGGTGAGTAGTATATGTATCTTTATGTTACCAAAAGCACTTTCCATTAGCTTGCATGTGAGAAAATTATAATGGTAGTACATGAATCTTGGATGTTTATGCATTTAGGTTGTTTTATGTGTATTTGACCTTTTTTCCTTATCCACTGCTTGGATTTGTTTACAAAGATTTGCTTTGCTATTTAGTTCTACTTCATGTTTGGTATCTGCAGAAATTTTTGCTCTATTTCTCAAACTGATGAATTCCTTTATTGTTTTGAACATTGTTTTGTTTTTCTTTTGGTCAGTTTTTACTTCTGCAGTGATCTAATGTTATGGGCATGAGTTCTCATAATTATATCTCTTCCTACTTAAAAGGTCAACTATTTCCATTACTTTTTAGGAGCTATATAGTGTAAATCTTTATTTCGATATCTGTGTATGATATTGTTCATGTGCAGCATTGTCCGCAAGATGGGATATGGTGAAGGCTTCCAGTGGCTTTCTCAATATATCAAGTAGAGTTCTTCATTATTTTTTCTGTGGTCACTAGGCACTGTCTGTCTGCAGTTACATCCCAAGTGATTCTACCTTTGTTTTTTTTGGTTTTGATTGGATTATTTGATACAACTGCAGTAAACTTACATGATGAAATTTGTATGTTGGAGATTTTTTTGGGGGAAATATTCTCCTTTAAAATATTTGATTCTGTTGTAGGATGGCATGACTGGGCAGAAACCTTAAATAATTTTGAAGAATCTTAATACACGTATTTCCTCTTAATTAAATAGTTAGCTATAGAAAATTAGATACTGCTAGAGTAATAGCATATGAAAGTTGTACAAGTGTTTTGATCAAACTTTTGTTGATTATATTTGGAGGTAAGTGCATAATCTTTTGCTCAGGTTGATAAAAGTCGGTAGATTTAGATTTGTTAGAGTATAATACTTTTGTATTGTTGTACAAGCTATTAAGCTTGAGTTAGTTCAGTTAACTTTAATAAAACTGTAAGTACTCACTCTGTTACCACAACCCTTCAAAAGATTTAATTTATTTTTACTTTTTTTTTTAAAATTTCCGACGGAAATTTTCGTCGGAAATGATTTTTTGCGACGAACATTTGCGACGAAACTTTGCGACGGGTTTCCGACGACTTTGCGACGGAGACATTTGCGACGAAAAAATCCGTCGGAAACGATTTCCGACGAGCGATTTTGCGACGACTTTTTGTCCGTCGGAAAGTTCGTCGGAAACATCAATTTCCGACGAAAATCGCTGCATTTGCGACGAAAATTGCCGTCGGAAATCGTCGATTTTCTTGTAGTGGATGAAGATTGAAGGGAAAGAAGATATTTCAGATCTGGAAGTGAAATTGATGGATTGAAGATGAATGGGTGGTTATGTTTCTGGATTGAAGGATTGAAGGATTGAAGATGAATGGGTGGTTATGTTTCAGATCTGGATTTGGAAGTGAAATTGTTAAATTATGTTTTGTTTTTTTAAAATTTAAAAAACTAATTTGCTTATGTGTAATTTCAATTGGAATTAAATAATATTAATTTTGCCACGTCATTTAATGAATTTAAGACGCCACGTCAGCAGTTAACTGCCAGCGTGGCGTCCGTTAGCCAAAACTGGCGGTAAGGACCAAAATGAAACAAAAATGAAACACGAGGGACCAAAACGGACCAAAAAAAGATAAAGGACCAAAGTGAAACCTAGAGCAAACATAAAAGACCAAAAGTGCTATTTAGCCTAATTTTTATTTTGACCCCCTTGAATTTATAGTTTTGCACCTAAATCTCTCAATTATTTTAACTTTGACAATTAAATAAGAATTGAACCCTTGAGCAGTCACTAAAGTTTGTAAAATCTCTCAAATTAGTCTAAATTTTTTGTGAAATTATTCTCTTTAAAATGAACTCTCACCTAGATCTCTCACTTGTATAATAGAAATAGTCTGTAAAAGTTTATGGAATCTGTCAAATAGGTTTCTAAAATTTTAAGAAATTTGTTTTATTAATCTCCATAAGGGTTTACTAATTATATAATTTTCGTGATTAATTTGAAGATTGTCACCAATTTTAGGGACTATTTACTATTTTTATATACTTTAGAGACAAAATAGGAGAATGAGTGTAACTTTGTAGACTAAATTGATGATTTACTCTGAATGATTATGAAGTTAAATAATTTGGTTTTTTTAGTTTAAGTTAATCAAGGGGGATATTTGTACATTAAATTTCAAACAATTTTGAGGAACCACTACTCTCAGTGTTTCTATGACGTTTCTAGCTGTATTGATCAACCAATTTTTAATGATATGAGCTAGACTTATTTTCTCGGAAAAATAAAAAAAAGGATTACCAAAATAGTCATAATAACTGGCACCGTTGGTCTAGTGGCTTAATCTACCTTAGGACACCGGGGTCGACCCGGTGCTCCCGGGTTCAATTCCCGCGGTGGACAAACTCGGTGTTGGTCAGTGCGAAATTTGATCCTAATCACAAGTGGAGATTAGTCTTTCGTTGAAAGCATTGAGACACTCCGTGGGTAGTCTCCGAACCAAAAATGTCACAATATAATAAGGATTAATTTGTACTAATCAGATCTTATCTTTTGTTAAAAAAAAATCTTATCCGTTTGTCTAATCGCTGTATGTTTTTAGTTCTTATTCCGTAAATGTCGGTAAACATCAAATGTGTCCTTTGCTCAAGACATCAAATGACAATGTAACTACTCGTGCTAATAATTAACGGCCACAAATCAATTGGTGAATATATATGTAATTGTCCTCATTTGAAAGATATATTAATCTGGTGGTACAGGATTAATGTTGACAAATATTTGAACATTGAAAGGCAGCGTTCAAATGTAGACATTATTTGCCTCGGTAGTAGGTTATCTTGAATTCCTTTTTTCTTTTTGGCTATATATGTCCCATACTCTCCCGTGACAATACTTTTTTCAATCATTTGTTGCTTTTTCTGTAAAGTTATTTTATTTTCCAAAAAAGATTTTTCACCATCCATTGTATACACGTTGGAACGGATAAAAGAGATAAAAACTCAAGAAAAAAGAAAGAGAGAGATATAATGAACAAATGTATATGTAAAGTCTACCACAATTTACAATGTTGGCGTTGTTAGTTTGAATATTTCTGTGTTCACCTCGGTCGAACCCAAAATCTCCTCATTTTGTGTATGTAAATTTACATGTGGCACTTGTTACTCCATCTGCAGACCCGAAAAAATGAGCATAAATCTTAGACGATATTTGTGAATCTGATTCTCAATTAGCGCTTTCAAATCCTCATGCTCCCATTATTCATCGCATCAATAAATCTAAAACTTATGCTTGAAATGGTTTTCGTTCACACTTTGCGTGAAGAAAACTTTAGTGCATACTAGGAAGTTGGCAAAGAATGGGGTTGCTTTTGATAGTAGAAGACCTATAGTTTATAAATTTTATCCCCTAATTTATCTAGTGTTATCTTAGCTCATACTATGTGGCATAAGACTTTAAGGGGTCGTTTGTTACAGATTAAAAATAAGTGATTTTGTTGTTAAAATATTTATGGTCCGTTTGTTACGGATTAAAAAATAAGTAATTTTGTTGTTAAATAATTTAGAGATTAGTTTTTAGAGATTATTAAGAAAATGAGAAGTTGTTTTATCTTTGTTTAACATACTGAAAATCACTTATTTTAAGAAAAGCCATTCGTAAAAAATGATTTTTAGAGAAGCTAGCTACTCAAAACAGCTTCTCATATGAAGCAGTTTTTAGATTACTTTTAACTTTTCATTTTTGTAAGAATATGTAACAAACAGACATCATGTCGTTATAAGTGATTATTTTTTAAAAATATTTGATTTTTTAAAAAAACCGTAAGAAACGGGCTCTTAGAAATTAGTTTTTAGACAGTTTTAAGAAAATCAGAAGTTGTTTGTTTGTGTAACATAATGAAAATCACTTTTTAAAAAAAAACCATTCTTTAAAAAATGATTTTTATGAGAAGATACTCAAAACAGATTCTTATTTAAAACCGTTTTTAGATTATTTTTAGATTCACAATTTTTTTTAAAAGCTATAACAAATAGATGTAAAACTCCTAAAAGTGATTATTTTTCAAAATAAGTCGTAACAAACGGGCTCTAAGATTGTAATTGTTTTGTTTTTTGTTTACTAGTGATAAAGAGGAGGATTAAAGAAATTGATAAAACATATTAAGAATTAATATGACCAATTGAAAATAAATTGAGTAAAATTGGGTAGGAAAATGGAGATTCAATCCACACACAATATAAAAGAAATAACATACTACTTATCTTCAACAAATTATTAGAAAAAACATAATATTATTGGCTTTATTTTCACAAAATTTAAGCAAACTAACTTTATCTCAATTAGGCCCTGTTCGAAATTTATTTTCACAAAATCTGTGGAGACAAAGGAGTGGGGGCCATGTGACTGAAGGATGGGGATCGAAATACAAAGTTCTTCCATGGAAAAGCTAGCCAAAGGAGTAAGGTCAACCACATTAGGAAACTGAAGGACAGTAATGGTGTTTGGTGGAGTGGAGAAGATAAAGTGGGGGAGTTGTTGATTAACTACTTTCAAGAGCTTTTCTCCTCTTCTGAGCCTAACATTGTTGACACTGTTTGTGATGTGGTAAAGGGAAAGCTCTCTGATGAGCACATTGCTTGGTGCAATAGAGTGTTTACTAGTGAGGAGGTTCAGTGTGCTATCCACCAGATGCACCCTTTGAAGGTGCCAGGCCCTGATGGCCTTCCTGCTTTGTTCTACCAGAAATACTTGTGTATTGTGGGTAGGGAGGTTGAAGAGCTAGTGTTGAAGATCCTGAACAATGACTTATCCCCTGACAACCTTGTAATACCCCAATTTTGTCCGCCCAAGTCAAAAAAACATTTTTCAGAAAACAGAAGCAATAAGGTAATTCATAATGTGTGGAAAACAATGGATTGACGCATTTAGGTGTGTTCGTCCCCAATTTCGCATTTTTATTTGAATTACGTGCGCGCGCCAGTAGTAACTGCGTGAGCTGCCCTGTGCCCCCGTCATTTGGCACGTGTCTGTATTTTCATCAAAAAGGCCATTTATTGATCATTATTAATTTTTGGCACCCAAAAACATTTTTCTTAATTTTTAGGAATTTTAGGAAATAAAATAGTGCATATTTTTGCATTTTTGGGCATTTAAATAAAAGCGAATTAATTATTTTTGGACCAAGACCAGGTCAAGGACGTGGCATACATGTTACTCTACCAAGGGTAATTTTTGTATAATTTTTGGAAAGAAAGTCCTAGTCCAAAATAATTAAAAATGCATTTTCCCCATTTTTAGTGCATAAAAAACCCCAAAAAAGACCATTAAATATTCCCCAATTACTAAATGACAATTTTTATTGCCTAGAATAATTAGAGGGAATATTTTATGGTGCTCAAATATATATGACACTTTTTAATAGGTGCACATTCACTTCCATGCCCAAAATTCAAAAACTCAAAAAGAAGGAAGTGTCCTCAATAAGACAAAAGACCAAAAATAATTTTTTTTCCCCCTCTCTCTCTCTCTCTCCCTCCACAATTTCGAAATCCCCACTCTCTCTCTCTCCCTTCCCAAAATTTCTTCACACTCTTCCATTCCTTATTCCTTAAGAATATACTCTGTACTATCCTTAACTTTTCCCTTTTTGGTGACCATCACTCACTCCCACATAGATTTATGCCTTCTTTTGTAAATTACCCCACCCATTTATACTCATCTCTTCACAAGAAAATACAAAATTACTTCTTTGGTAACATTCCATCTCAATTATACCCTTAACCCTATTTTTACCTCACATCACATATGAGCCTCCATTCCTAAAATAGGACAAGTTTTTTTTCACACAAGCTCTCCCTCACTCTCATTTTTGTGTTTTCTCACTACCCACAATCCAAGTGATCTCTAATCCTAGCCCTTCATTCAAATTTAAAACCCAATCCTAGAGCACGTAGTAAAGAACAATGACCTAATTACCCCTAGACCTAAAACAACTCTATAAATACCCTCTCATTTCCACACATGAGGATCCTTTGCCTCACAATTCACTCACACAACCCTCACACAATTTTCCCTTCTCCATTTCCTCTCTTTGGCCGAACCCCCTACCCCCCAATTCCTCCTCCATTCTTTTTCAATTCACTCCCATTTTCTATCTCAAATCCACTCCTACTTCACATATCATCCTTCTCTTCTACTAAAACCTAATTGTTCATCATCTAACCTCAAGAATCAAGGCAAGGGGCGCAAGTTTCATTGAGGTTTGTGGAGGATTTAGTTGATTTGTGGTCTTGTTCTTCATATCACTCTCTTCATAGCTTGGATTCAAGGTAAAACTTCAAAACTCTTGCATTTTCTTCATTTTTGCATAATCTCTCTTCTCCTTATCTCAACTCCTTCATATATTGTTGTTGTTGCTTTGAGGAGCCATCTCAAACACTATTGACAAGCACTTAGGGAGGCTTGGGTGTTTGAGGTGGCTCCTTGGCTTTGAAGGAGTTGTTCTTGTGTTTTCTTGCATTTTCTTGTATTTTTAATCTTGTTTGCCTAATTTTCATCAAATGAAAACTCATTCTCATACTCCATGTGCATTCGGCCATGAACTCTATTTTAGGGTTCTTGTGTGTTCTTGTTCATTTTATGATTTGGGTTTGAATAATTGTTGATCTTGGACCATACATAGCCTTGGGTTTGGGCAAGGAAAATAGGGTTCATGTTGCTTGTTTTGTTTTCTTTAATTTTGAATGAATAAATGCATGATTTGGCTAATGTTTGTTTTAGGAACTTGCATGATAGATTAGGTCCTCTTCTTTTGTGTTGTTTTGTGTGTTAATTTGTCAATTTTTGCATGAAATAAGTTGATGATTCCATGCTTGTATGCATTCGGCCATGACTAGGGTTTTTACCCCTTTGATTGCTTGAAGATTGTCATTTTGATTGTGGTTGAGTAAATGCAAGTTGTGTCAATGCAAGTTGTGTCATTGTGTTTTTTAACTTTTTACCATTTCATTAACTTTTTACTTTTACCATCTCATTCACTTTTTATCACTTATTTCATTAAACTTTTTACCACTTTGCATTCTTTTCTTTTACTACATTGCATCAAAACTTCTTACCATAACTCATCTAACCTTTTACCACTTTGAACCATGAATCATTTACCTAAAAACCCAAAGACATTTCGCATACTTCATGCATCCTCTTACTTATTCTTCCATATTCATTTCTAACTTACATATTCACATGTCCATGCATACTCAAATGTTCATACCTTACACAATAATTATGCTCATGCATTCATAGTCTTGTATGCTCAATCTTTCATTCATGCATAGTCTTATATGCTTATTCATTCATGCATAGTCTTGTATGCTCACGCATTTGCATATTTGCCTAATCATGCACATCATTGCTTGCATGTTCATTCATCTAACCTAGATCATTCTATGCCTATAATCAATTGTATTCTCTTGTTCGTGATGCCATTTAAATGTTTTGATTTAATTGTGCGCAATTCCTCCCTCATGCATGTACTCTTATATGAAGACGTAAGCCTACTCACCCGTGGTAGCATAGAGTCATTAAGATAAATGCACACCCTTAGAGATTGTTGCCCGTCCCGTAGCAATTCTCACACACACACACACACACAATTGTTTTGAGAACTTTTGAGATTGTTGCCCGTCCCGTAGCAATTCTCACACACACGCACAATTGTTTTGAGAACTTTATCTTGCATCATTGACAATTAAATCTCTTGATTGTATTGGCATGCTTAATCTTAGTTGATGATCAACATGTTCATGATTGCTTGATTAGTTGAATATGTTTGAACTTCATTCATTCATTTTGCATTTGGTTATGGACTTGGAATTTGGTTGAAATCGTTCTACTTTGTTTTTCCAAAACTCATTTCCAAAACCCTTCTTCAAAACTCCAATAAGACCAAATTGTCATCAATGATCACTCGCGCCGTTGCCGTTTGGTTGTTGGTGACGATTTCATTTTCAAAAAAGAGTTAGTAGCGCGGCCACTCTAAACCGTTGTTGTTTGGTCATCGCGAACACTCGAATCAAAAACAAAACCGATTATCATTAATGATCACTCGCGCCGTTGCCGTTTGGTTGTTAATGATGATTTCATTTCCAAAAGGGTTTTGGCAAGGGATGGACTAGCTCTAGTCTTGATGCACCCGTGTTCTTATTCATTTGTGTTTGTTCTTGTGCTTGTTATATGATTAAGTATTGAATTGGTGTTCACAATTTGCTTGCTTGTTTTGATGATCACATTGACTTTGTAATCCGACTTCAAAGTTCAAAACCTTTGTTACTCGTTAGTAACACCTCAAAACCATGTCGCATTCAAATTATACAACTTGTTACTAGTTAGTGACATTTACAATTTCAAATCTTTTTCATAACCAAGAACGCTTTCAAACATCAAAAACATTTTCAAACATCAAAAAGCCATCTCACAAACCAAAAATCAATTCGATTGCTAAAACCCTTTTGATTACTTAAAGCAAAACCGATTATCATTAATGATCACTCGCGCCGTTGCCGTTTGATTGTTAATGATGATTTTTCCCGAGAGTTAGTAGTGTGGCCACTCTAAACCGTTGTTGTTTGGTCGTCACAAACGCTCGCCCAATTGCGAAAAACTCTCAAACCATTCTTAAAAACCAAAAACCCAGAACTACGTAACTTTGAATTCTCCATCGCACCGGAAGATACGTAGGAGCGGATACTCTCCGTCAAGCACAACAAACCAAAAACATTTTTCCTTTCAAAAACCAAATACCTTTCCAAAATAAAACATTTTTCAAAACAAGAACTACGTAGCTTTGAATTCTCCATCGCACCGGGAGATACGTAGGAGCGAGCGGCTAACTCTCGTCAAGCGCCAAAAATAAAAGTTTTCATTAAGTCTTCTCATTCCCTTGGAGGCAAATTTAGGTATTTTCCAAATCAACACTTAAAACCACACGTTTAATTAAAGGTTCCCTTTCGGTAGAAAGGAGGTGTGGGGTGCTAATACCTTACCCATGCCTAACCGACCCCCGAACCCAAATCCTCTGGTTTTCCAAAAGGCCATTCGCTTTCCAAAAAGGTTTTTCTTCAATATTTTCCTTATAAAAAATATTGGTGGCGACTTCATTGTTTTAAAAAGTTGTAAACGAAGAAAAATCCCCCCAGGGACCTTTTCGGGTGCAACAAACCTGAACCAAACTTTCATTGTGCTATTCCCTAAATGCAAAAACCCAACCACCCCAAAAGACTTCAGGCCCATAAGTTTGTGCAATGTTGCTCTCAAAGTTGTTACCAAAACCATTTCCAACAGACTTAAACACACACTGCCAGATGTGATTGACAAGGAGCAGAGTGCTTTTGTCCAGGGGAGATTGATCACTGATAATGTCCTAATAGCAATGGAGTGCTTCCACTAGCTCAAAAAGAAAAAGAAAGGTAAGAAGGGGGGGTGATGGCCTTAAAGCTTGACATGTCTAAGGCTTATGACAGGGTTGAGTGGTGCTTTGTGAAGAGAGTTCTGCAGGAAATGGGGTATCCTCCGAGAATGGTTGAGCTAATCTTCAGGTGTATCTCCACTGTATCATACCAGATTCTTATTAATGGCTATCCTAGTGTCTCTTTCAAGCCTGGAAGGGGACTGAGGCAAGGGGATCCCCTATCCCCTACCTCTTTATCCTTTGCTCTGATGTGTTGTCTGGCTTGTTGCACAGAGCCTCCTCCAATAATCTCATTCATGGTATTCAAGTGGCCAGGACTGCCCCAAAGATATCACACCTCTTGTTTGCGGATGATAGCGTCTTATTCACTAGAGCCAACATTTGAGGCAAGGCAAATTATGAGTATCCTTAATAACTACCAACAAGTTTCTGGACAGGTTGTGAATTTGGACAAATCTGAGTCTTCTTTTAGTCAAAATGTGCATTTAGAAGAGCGTAATATGATCAGTTCACTGATGGGTGTAAAGACTGTGGAGACTCTTTCAAGATACCTAGGTTTCCCAGTTCCTTTTAGGAGATAAAAAAGGTCATGTTTCAATTTGTCATTGATAGAGTGTGGAAGAAGTTGAAGGGGTGGAAGGAGAAATGTTTGTCTAGGGCTGGGAAAGAGATTCTAATCAAAGCTGTAGCACAGTCTATCCCTAATTACATTATGAGCTGCTACAAGATGCCACTGGGGTGTTGCCATCAGATTGATGCTATGCTTAGAAGATTCTGGTGGGGGATCCAATGAGGAGAACAAGAAGATACACTAGGTGAGGTGGGATAAGTTGGCTACTGTCAAAGGTAGAGGTGGTATGGGGTTTAGACTCTTCAGTGAGTTTAACAATGACCTATTGGGGAAGCATTGCTGGAGACTTATTAGTGGCAGGAATCACCTTCTTGATAGTGTGCTCAGGAGTAGATATTACCCAAAGAGGGAGTTTCAGACTGCAGGGCTTGGTCAACAACCAAGCTATGCTTGGAGGAGTATCCCGAGTGTGAGAGATATGGTGGGAAAAGGGGGTAGATGGATCATTGGGCAAGGCACATTTGTAGAGTTGTGGAAAGATAGATGGCTACCAAAACAAGCCGACTTCACTCATAGCAGGCCAACTGAAGAGGTGCCTGAAACCTGTAGGTTTTTTGATCTCATGGTGACTGATAGCAGACAGTGGGACATGGCTAAAATTCTTAGAAACTTCAGCAAGGAAGAAGCTCTAGCGAAGAGAATGTTGAGCACTTATTTATGCAATGCCCAGTCACTAAGCTGATCTTCTTTGGTTCACAACTTGGAGCCTGTATACCTGATCATCCAAACATCAATGGCTGGCTGCTTCAATGGCTCACCTGCAGAGACTCTTTTGGCGCCCAACTATTCTGTACAACTCTGTGGAAAATCTGATCTCCAACGGAGGAATGGATGGACAATTTGCTAGCAACCATATCTATGTTGATGCTGGGTGCTTTAGTGAGGGTGGTACTGGTTGGGGACTGGTGATTACTGACTGTAATGGTGCAATCTCCTATAGTGCGTGTAAGAGAGACAACATAGTGGTGACCCCTGTGATTGCAGAAGGGCTGGGAATCAGATGGGCACTTAGTTTGGTAGAAGAATTGAAGCTTTCTGATATGGTGATTGCCAATGATGCTGCTCTGCTGGTGAACTGTCTAAATCAAGACCTGATGATTGCTGATTTGGAACCTACTGTCCTGGATTGTAATGCTATTCTTAGTAGGAATTCCACTAGTAGAGTGTGCCATGTAAACAGATCTTGTAACTCGACTGCTCATGATTTAGCAAGCTTACCTAGGCGGTGTGGGGCCAAGTCTTGGACTGGTTATCCCAGTATTGATGTTTTTAATTTCTATCATGTAAAACCCACCTTTGGTGGCAACTATTCCACGGTTTAATGAAATAGTTTCGTACCTTCAAAAAAAATTAGGCCCTGTTCGGGGTGGTTTTCTGTTTTGAGTGAAGAGATTTTCAAAAATCAAAACCAGTTTCGAACATAAATATACAAATATATTGTCATCATAAACTTGTCTTAATCAAAATTATATATAACATTAGGGTTGAAAAAGAATTAAATTATTACAAATATATAATGTAGTTATCTAGTAATAATTTTAATAATAGTGGTTGAAAATACTAGTTGTCGGAGTGATAATCAGTGGTGGTGGTGGTGGTCCAAATGGTAGTCAATGGTGGTGACTAGTGATGGTCATATTGGTGGTCGATGGTGGTGATTAGTGGTAGTAAGAGTGGTGATTTCCAGTGGTTGGCAGTGGTCGGAGTGATGATCTGTGGTGGTCGAAGTTGTGATCAGAGTGGTAGTCGATGGTGGTCAGATTGGTGATCGTAATTGGATGTTGTGGTGATCGGCGGTGGTCAAAGTGGTGGTCGGTGGTCGAAGTAGTGATTGACGGTGGTCGGAGTGGTGGTCATATTGGAGATCGGAGGTGGACAAAGTGGTGATCTGAGGTGGTCATAGTGGTGGTCAGAGTGATGGTCGGAGTGGTGGCTGGTGGTGGTCGAAGTGGTGGTTTACGGTGGTCAGAGTGGTGGTCGGTGGTGGCCAAAGTGGTGGTTGGCGGTGGTCAAAGTGGTAGTTGGTGGTGGTCAGACTGATGATCAGAGGTGGTCATAAAGGTGTCGGCAGTGATCAGACTAATGGTCGGAGTGGTGGTTGGTGGTGATCGAAGTGGTGGTTGACAATGGCCGAAGTGGTGGTTGGTGGTAGTCAGAGTGATGGTTGAAGTGGTGGTAGGTGGTGGTCGATGGTGGCAAGAGTGGTAACTTGGTGGTCGATGGTCGATGATATTATTAGTAACTTGTAAGGTGCTAATAATATCATTTTCATATAAAAAAAGAAAAAAAATCAATTCAACCCCATTTTATTCAAACATGATTTGGTTTTAAAATTGACTTTCAAAACCAAAAATCAAAAACTTACGACCATCCCAAACTGACTCTTTGTTTTTGTACGAACTTGCTATGTTGGGAGAAGCTTCTGTGCAAGGAGGATTTTCCCACCAAAATACACTCCAGTTAATAGACTCTTCATACTATAAAGAGCAATCAAAGAGAGTCGTTTCAAAAAATGTAATCATTTAAAAAAATTAGTGGTGGAAATTGTTCATTGACTTGCTCTGCCTCCTCTTTGTCAATTCAATTCCATATCCTATAAGCTGAGTTATTGCTTGATTTTTATTAGAGAAAAAAAATCCATATTAATCAATTTTTGTCGAATTAAATTTCTTTTGTTCAAGAGGCTGCCACAATGACCACATATAGGAAAAAAGGGGATGTGAGTGCCGCATACGGGGAGCAAGCGAAAGATGCCCCTAGCTCCAACCAACTGAGCTACACCACTGGAACTTTGTCGAATTTATTTAGTTTTACTTTTAATCCTCTAAAAATTATAATATAAAACCAAGTAATTGATAGTTAATTTGGGTTGCTTATTATTGAATTGTTAAAATCTAAATTGTGTGTAGATTTCCAACTAACTTAGATTGAAGCTTCCCAAAAGGAAGCACTGTAACATGTGTTTCTTATTCCTCCCAAAGTGGTACAAAGACTAATCGTCATTTGTTGATTCAAAAAGTTGTCCGCAATTGAAGGACTTGGTCTTGTCTCAGTGGAGCTGACGAAGATGGACAAACAAGTTAATGTGGGTTGCTTGCTTAGACTAAAATAATTTTGAGAAGATTAAGGAGTCACATATATAATAATCATGATCATATAAATTCAATATAGGTGTGTTCTATCTTCTTCTTGTCATGATTAACTTCGTGAACTATTTTCAACATGGTCCATCAAACCCAGAAAGAAATTAGATTACACATCTCCGTGTTGAATCTATAAGTGAGTCCAATTTCTACGGCACTCTTGAATTTCATTTCTTCTTTTCTATATATGGGTTGGAGATTTGCACTTGTAGGAAAAGCATTTGAGTCTTTCCACGAAGTTCATAATTTTCTAGGAAATTAAGCTTAACATTATATTATGGGTCCCATTTTTTTTACCCCACCTCTATACACCATACCTCCACACAAATTTTTTATCCCCATTTTACCCCCTTAAAAAATATAAAACGGATCTATCTATTTTTAGGATAAATCTGTTTTGCAAAAAAAAAAAAATGAAAACGGATTTATCTATTAATAGATAAATCCGTTTTTCACGATAAAATAGATAAATCTGTTAAAAATTTATAATTAATGTTAAAAAATTATAATTATTTTTTTTAAAAAAAATAAAATAGATATGGATATTGGTGATGTTTTGGTTCTGTTCAGTGTGTAGATATTCGTTACACGTGAGGATGTCGTACGTCGGCTAGATAATCTAGGCTAAAAAATTGGTTTTTGGGCAACCTACTCCGTTTGTCCTGAAACCACAGCCATTAAATCCGAAAAAAATCAGGGATCATTACTCCTCAAGAAGGGACTTCTATTGGGTTTGCGGAGCTCAAAATCCCAAATTTCTTCGTTTACTATTTTTTATTAAATTTTTGAATTTTTCATAATCTCCAAAAAATCTAAAAATTTTTGCATAACCTTATTTTGGTTTTATTATATTTTTAGTGGTGTTTTTGAAATTTTTAGATTAGTCTTGAGTTTTCAACAGATTTTTAGTGGTGTTTTTATAATGTTTTTACACTAATATTCCTTATAATTTAATGTTGAATTTAATTTATTAATTATTTACGAAACAGATTTATCTATTTATTAGATAAATCCATAGTTAAATATTTAACTACAGATTTATCTAATAAATAGATAAATCCGTTTTGTAAAACGTAAATAACGGATTTATCTAATTGTTAGATAAGTCAGTTAGTTTAATTTTTAACTACCGATTTATCTGACAATTAGATAAATCTGTTGTTATATATTTAACTATGATTTATCTAACAAATAGATAAATCCGTTTTGTAAAAAATACATAACGGAATCTGTTTCACCAAAAAAAAGAGGGCAAAATGGGAAGAAAAATTCATTGTGGAGGTATAATGTATAGTGGTGGGGCTATAAAAAATGGAACCCTTATACTATATATAATTCATGGGATTTTTTTTTGTACCCCCATCACATCACCTCATACCCCCACATAAAAGTGAAACCCGAAAATACCCCTCACTTAAAAAATTCGCTCGGATTTACCTACTAAAAGATAAATCCGATTTTGGTTTTTTCACAAAATCGGATTTATCGTTTAGTAGGTAAATCTGTTTTCCCTTAAAAAAAGAAAATCGAATTTACCCCCACCTAAGGTAAATCCTCTTTTGTTAATTTTAAAAGCGGATTTACCTTAGGTGAGGGGTTAAATCCGCTTTGTGTATTAAAAATACCTGTTTTTTATTTAATTTTTTTAAAAAATGTTATAAAAATACTACTAAAAAACCGTTAAATAGTCAAAACTAATCTGAAAACTATAAAAACACCACTATAAATCTAATAAAACCAAAATAAGGTTATGCAAATTTTTTCAGATTTTTTGGAGATTATGAGAAATTAAAAAAATTAATAAAAAATAGTAAACGATTGAATTTGGGATTTTGATCCTTGATTTTTTTTGGATTTAATGGCTGTGGTTTCATTACAATCTGAGTAGGTTGCTAGAAAACCGATTTTTAGCTTAAATTATTCACTCGAGGTACAACATCATCACATGTTAACGAACAGTACACTAAACAAAACCAAAAGACGACCGATCATCATATCTATTTTATATTTCTAAAAAAAAAATTAATTTTAATTTCAAATCGGATTTACCCTCACATTAGGTAAATCCGCTTTTGTTAATTTTAAAAGCGGATGTACCCCCACATAAGGTAAATCTGCTTTTTTATTTAAAAGTCGGATTTACCTATTGGGTAGATAAATCCGCTTTGGAAAAATAACAAAGCCGGTTTATCTAAAAAAAGATAAATCCGATTTCCTAACAAACAAAGAAAATCGGATTTACCCCCACATTAGGTAAATCCGCTTTTGTTAATTTTAAAAGCGGATGTACTCCCACATAAGGTAAATCTGCTTTGTTATTTAAAAGTCGGATTTACCTATTGGGTAGATAAATCCGCTTTGGAAAAATAACAAAGCGGATTTACCTTGAGCTGGGGGTAAATCCAAGCAAGTTTTAGTTTGGCAGTGGTATTTTCGGTTTATCAAATTATGTGGGGATATACGGTGATATGAATATTAGTGTTTTGTGGCCCGTTGGGTTCAGAATTCCCTATTATTGTTGAACAGTACTATTTTCACCTCCCCTTTTTAAATTTTACATCTCCCTTCATTCTAACAACACAATACCCGCCCTCCTCCCAATCCCTCCATCAGTCTCTGGAAGCCATCATAAGAGGACCCCAAATACAGTGAAATTGCCTTCAAGGCTGGTGCAAAAAAGAAACTAAAATTTTAATTCCATGGGTGATAAGAAGAAACTGCAATTAAATGTGTTAAGTTTTTTCCCTCATACTGTCATACTATAACTGTGTCGTGTCAAGCACCCCAATATTAGAAATGTATTATCCCAAATGCAAGATCGGGAAATTAAGAAAATGAAAAACCTATACTTGTACTTGACCATTTACTACATATCAACTTTATGCTGAACTTTTAAAAATTAAATCTATACTTACTTTAAGAAATTCATTGCATAACTATTGTCCTCCGAATTTGGTGCTTAAATGACTAGCCGATCATGTGATTAGTTGTTTGTTCGGCTGACGAGGTATTTGCTCAATTGATTAAGTGTTACTTTGGCTAACTCACACTCCTAACACATTGTTGATCAAGCGTTACACTGAGAAATGGACTCTGTTTCTCAGCTGCGGGTTCCTAGATCACTTTAGAAAGCGTCTAGTGTAGAAGGTTACTAAACGTATAAGTTTGCATGAAAATAAAGGATAAAAGCAATAAAGAAAAAGTAAATAAGTAAAGACTTGTGTTTGATTGAATGGGTGTTTCAAAAACAAAATGCACAAGAGGTATTTATAGTCAAAGACTACATAAGAAACCTATACTAACCTTATTTGCCTTTTCCTTAACCCAGTACCTAACAATTACATCATATAAGATTATGGCTTACAATAAAAGTATAGATAACCACCCATTTGGCTAATTTATATCCCAAAAGCGCCTATTTGGCTCACTTGTAGGTTGCCATATCAGGTATCCATCTCCTCCATGATCCTAATTATAATGAAATAAGCCTTCTTGCACGTCGTTGACTTGGTAAGCTAATATAACCTGCATATATTCTCAAATGGCTAAGTCACAGGCTGAACGGCAAGCCGCTCATCAGCTAACCATGTTCTCCACCATTCCATATTTAAGGAAATAGTCATTTATGCACGTCCATGACTTAATTAGTCAAGTGATATAAATTACATATCTTCTCAATCGACTAAGATATAGGCCAAAACCCCACTAAAACGACCAATTAACCACCATTTTAGCCATGTTTTTCATATTCCTATTTTCTAGGGAGTGGGTGCGCTTTTTATGCCTTGATTTCTGGTGGTTAACTCCTTATGTCCACTTCCCATAAATGTAGGAAGATGATTACCATAGTTCAAGATACTTCTTTGGGTAATAATTTTTTATGCCCCTAGACTTAGACACCATACCCCCACATATTTCAATTATCCCCATATTACCCCTTACAAAACGCAAAATGGATTTATCTATTAAAAGGATAAATCCGTAGTTAAAAAAATTGGAAAACGGATTTATCTAATTAATAGATAAATCTGTTGTTGCAAAATGCAAAACAGATTTATCTATTTAGTAGACAAATCCGTAGTCCATTTTTCTAACTACGAGTTTATCTACTAAATAGATAAATTCGTTTTACAATATTTTTTAACTACAGATTTATCCTTTTAGTAGATAAATCCGTAGTTCATTTTTGAACTACGGATTTATCTACTAAATAGATAAATCTGTTTGAATTTTTTTTTCTCCACTACGGATTTATCCTTGAAACGGATTTAAGTGGCCAAACGGATTTATGTGGACAATTATGCTTCCTTTTCTTCATGAAACAGATTTATGCGGCAACAACGGAGTTAAGTTAACAAAATATTCACTACCGGATAAATCCGGTTTGCAATTATCAAAACTGGAAATAGATAAATCTGTTTTCCATTTTTTTTAATACTACGGATTTATCCTAAAAATAGATAATTCTGTTTTACATTTTTAAGGGGTAATATTGGAATAATTGAAATATGTGGGGGTAAGATGTCTAAGTGTGGGGGTATAAAAAATATTATCCTATTTTTTTTCATAAATAATACAATAATGACTCGGGCTTTTAATAAACAAATATACTAGCCTATTAAGACCAAATAACAGCCTCCAAGCCCATATAGACTTAATAACCACATTCAACCAATTTTTGCCCCAACTAATCCTATGTCGGCTTATGATACACCTTGGCTACTTATATTTGTTGTGTGGTCATATTTGGTCGAATAGACCTTAAGCAGCTAATTTTATATTTTGGTGACCGAGGGTCAGTCCTCGACTAGTTGATTCTTTGTTAGCTGATCAGCACCTCAACTACTCATCACCTAGTTATCTTAGCTCTATATGGTCATATTTAGTCAATTAGACCTTAAACAACTACTCTTGTATTTTGCCGATTGGAAATCGGCCCTCGGCTGCTGATCAACAAATACTTTCCCTTCGGCCAAATAGTTCTAGCAAACTCTTCCTTAGTGTAACAGTAACAAATGATATGGGTAATTTCCTTCCATTCATGACCTCATAAATGATCTGTATGTCGATCCTTCAGCACCAGCAGACAATTAATAAGTAATAACTCATTCACTCTCTTACATTGTACACACACACGTAGAGTGAGATTGAGTCGTTACATCTTTTTCATTTTCATCAATTACTATCATTTAGCTAGGTAGCTAGCATGCAGTTTCAATTCCCCACACTGCATCCCTAAGCGAAAATACACTTCCCTACACATTGTTATAGCTTTTGGCATCATCTAGAGTAGATAGGTTTAAGTTTAACAGACTCTTTTCGCCAATACCAAGATATCCGAATCTCGGATATCAACCATACTCATCTCTGCGTTTATCCTCTTAAGTTAAAAGTTCGGCAGAATGTAATTTCTTTATCTCAGGTACTCACTGTTCTGTATCGTATCTCTGAACTTGTGTCCGATCTGATGAATGGTGTCTGATCCGAGATAGTTGATAGGTGTAGTCCTTGATCGATCGTTGTCCGATCTGAGGTGGGGTGTGGTACCTGCAAAGATACTCCGACGCTCAAGTCAGGGAGGTAGTTAGTTGCAGATAGAGATTAGGGTTAGATTGCCTACCATTAATGAAGCATTGAATGCTTATTTATAGAGTTTGGTGGTGTTTCACCTGATGGATCTGGACCGTCCGATCTTGCGTTGCGATCTTGGCCATTGATGAGTGGATCTTGCTTTCTTGAATGGGCCTCTTGCAAATGGGCCATGTGGGTGTAGTTAGTATATCCATAACAGTTGCCCCCTAAGTCGGGTCGCCAGTGAGGCGAGCTAGACTTGTAAGCTTGTCCAGGCTTTGTGAGAGTTTTGAAATTGAGGTCGGACCTCCGTGGCGACCTTCTTCGAGGCCGGGCTTATACCTTGGTGGGTGTCTGCCCCCAGACCCAGAGTGCCCGAGATTTGGGTCTTGAAATTGCGATCTTTTCCGAGGCCGGACTTGGGCCTAAGAAGTTTTATGCCCCCAGTCTCAGAGTGTCCGGGAATGACGTGACCACCCGAGGGACTCGAAGTGTCAGCTTTAATGTCGCCCTCTGGGTAGTTCACCAGGACTCGACCCGGATCGAACTCGCCCTTCAGGGTAATGGCAGCCTCGACCATGTTAAAACGTGACAACCTGAGGGACTCGAGGTCGGCCGTGGGTCGTTTTGAGGATTGAATCCTAAAAGACCCTGATGTCCTTTGGGACAGTTTACCGGGACTCAGCCTGGATTGAACTCGTCCCTTAGGGGTTTCGGCAGCGTCGACCGAGGGTCGTTTTGAGGATTGAATCCTAAAAGACCTTGATGTCCTTTGGGACAGTTTACCGAGACTCAGCTCGGATTGAACTCGTCCCTAAGGGTTTTCGGCAGCGTTGGCCGAGGGTCGTTTTGAGGATTGAATCCTAAAAGACCTTGATGTCCTTTGGGACAGTTTACCGGGACTCAGCCTGGATTGAACTCGTGCCTTGGGGTTTCGGCAGCGTCGACCGAGGGTCGTTTTGAGGATTGAATCCTAAAAGACCTTGATGTCCTTTGGGACAGTTTACCGGGACTCAGCCCGGATTGAACTCGTCCCTAAGGGCTTTCGTTAGCACAGTTGCTTTCGGGAGATCCGTCGATTAATCTCGGATCGTCCCTTTGATTTGCTAAGGGGAGAACTTTGTGCAAAGTAGTTTTGGAAGTAAGCAAAGTCACCTATCTGATTTATATTTGGATGCTCTACCGAGGTGAAAAGATGTTTGATTTTAAGATTGGACATTTGTTTTCCGAAAGTCTTGTTTGCGAATTGAGTACTGTTGTCAGTTATAACAACCTCGGGAATCCCGAATCTGCTCATGATGTTCTTCTAACTGGAAATGTCAAAGATCGCCGCGGGGTTCTGATGATCCAGCCCGGGTTACCGTTCTGCCGGTCTTGAGGCATTCTTCATGATCAATGAAACATTGGGACTTCTGGAGGAATTCATGCAGGGTAGTCGGTTCGAAAGTCCCGATATGAGTCTGAAACAAACTTCCTTCCCGGAGACCGACTGTCATGAAGTATAGTCGAAACTCGTCATTCAAATTCCGAACTTGGGAAGCTTCATTGTTAAATCTCTCTATGTTATCCCTTAGAGGTTCGTCCCCCCTTGAACGATGGATGCTAAGACTTTCCGGTGCTTGGGCTTACTTATTGAGTGGGCGAACTAAGCAGAGAAGAGCTTAGCCAGCTGATCCCATAAAGAGGTAGTGTTTGGTTTAAGGGATCTAAACCTGTCCGAGGCTACCTTCTCAAGCGTGAGGGGGAAGATTCTGCATTTCATTTCCTCTGGCACGTTCCGGTATTGCATCATCGTGTCAAAATAGTCGAGGTGGAGGTCCGGATCGCCAGTCCCGTCATGCATTTTCAGACCTTCAGGGGGTTTCCCGAGGTGCTTCGGCACTGGAAAGTAGTCGATCTTACTTGTGAAGGGTCCTTTGCGCTTTGTCGACCTCTCCAGGGGTGGAGACCGTCGGTAGCCATATTTGTCGGGGGATCCCCGCGAGCGAGGGCGTCGACGTTCCGATCTTAGGTGGAGGGGTCTTTCCCGACATTTGGAATGTCGGCTCGGACAAGAGGAAGCCAGAGACGAACTAGACCGAGGGGAACCCTCGGGATAGTAGGAATCATCAGGGGTCCGGCTTGGGGGAGTATCTGATCCTCGCCCTCCTCTACGACGAGGTCGAGAGCGATGATGGTTCCTCCTCCAAGCCGGAGATCGGTGGCGCCTGTGGCCATGAGTCCTTCCACTTGAAGAGTTGCACTGAGAGGAACTCCGATCCGGGATGTTACGAGCCCGGATCTCAGCAATCTCAGCTTCTAACTGGGTGTAGCGTTGGCTTTCCTGCTGGTCGGCCTCGGCTTGCCAATTTAAGAACTGGACGAGCTGTTGAACAGCATCGACCGGCACCTGAACTGTCTGAGGGGGAGGTGGAAGTCGGTTCCGGGCTGAGCTTCCGGGAACCGTAGCCGTAGCCGAGCTTCGAGCATGCGCCGGGCTACGGGGTAAGGTGACTACCACTCCTTTCGGAATCACCTTCTATAGGACCGGTCCCTCAACGACACTCGGGATAGTCCTATGACGTAAGGTCGGAGCCATTGTCAATCAAGGAGATGGGAGAGGAACTAAAGTACAAGATCCTCCCACTATGGTCGCCAATGTTCTGTATCGTGTCTCTGATCTTGTGTCCGATCTGAAGTACGGTGTCCGATACGAGATAGTTGATAGGTGTAGTCCTTGATCGATCGTTGTCCGATCCGAGGTGGGGTGTGGTACCTGCAAAGATACTTCGGCGCTCAAGTCAAGGAGGTAGTTAGTTGCAGAAAGAGATTAGGGTTAGATTGCCTACCATTAATGAAGCATTGAATGCTTATTTATAGTTTGGTGGTGTTTCACCTGATGGATCTGGACCGTCCGATCTTGCATTGCGATCTTAGCCATTGATGAGTGGATCTTGCTTTCTTGAATGGGCCTCTTGCAAATGGGCCATGGGGTGTAGTTAGTATATCCATAACACTCCCATTAGTGCAAAATGAAAGAGATGAACACACATTTAATTGTCTATGGCAAACATAAAATGGAACGCGAGTTATGTTTGTTAACCCTTTGTTAGTAATTAGTATAGAGTTAGGCTATGTTAGTTATCATTGTTTGTTAGTTATTTTCTTCATTTTCTAAATAGATATATATGTATAAATATGGTCCATTGTATTTATGGTTAAGTGAATTAATCAAGTATCAATAATATTAGTTCATCACCTTTCTCTACTTTTCTTTTATTTTCTATCAAGAGTCAGAGAAATAGTTATTCCGTTATTTTTTTTCTTTACCACACCTTCACCTCCAAATATTCACTATGCAAGAAATCCTAAAAATGATTCTAAGATGGTAGTGGAGAAAATATCCACCATCAAGTTTCTTCATGGCACAAGGAAAAAAATTAAAAAAAAAACAAAGAGATGCCATAAGAGTGTTGAGAGATACAATATCTATATCTTCAAGGTTTTGATGCTGGTTCACCGTAACAACAATGTGATATGGGGTTAGTTGATTGCTCTAATTAAGAAGAAAATTGGTGGATTAAAGGCGGAAAAAAATTCTGCATTTTTGTAATGGTTTACGCTATCATGCATTAATTTATCAAAGCTTTTCAAGAGCACCAAACAAAAATATTTGTGATATTATTCTTTCATATTTTGTAGCCTAATTGGCATTTTAGCTTCTATCCATAAAGATAATTGATAGTTAAGCAAAATTCAAATTTTTTAGTCTAATTGACTTCTAGCTTCTATCCATCAAGATCATGGATATAGTTACGCAATCAAAATTCTTTTTTAGCCTAATTGGCATTTTATCTTCTACTTATAAATATCATGAATAGTTAACCAATCAAAATTCAATCTTCTTAGCCTAATTGGCGATTTAGCTTCTATCGATAAAGATAAGGGTTAAATATGTTTTTGGTCCCTATATAATTTGGGTTTTTTGGTTTTAGTCTCTCAAAAAAATTTCACCAACTTTTGGTCCCTATAAAATTTGGGTTTTTTACTCCATCACGACTTTTAATAACGCTTATAAAAGGTCAAAAAAGTGCTATTAAAAGTCATGAAAAGTTATTTAAAGTGAGGAAGGACTAAAAGAAAAAATTCAAATTTTATAGGATCAAAAGTTGGTGAATTTTTTTTAAGGAACTAAAAACAAAAAATCCAAATTTTATAGGGACAAAACATACATAACCCTAAAGACAATGGATAAGTAAGCAATCAACATTCATTCTTTTTAGCTTTGTGGTATTTTGGCATCTTTCAATAAAGAAAATGGATAAGTAAATTTCATTCTTTCTAGTCTTATTGGCATTTTGTATTCTATCAAAAAAAATGAATGGTTAAAAAAATCTCTTTCTCTACTTTTGTAATCTTCGAGCTAGAAAAAGCAGATACATTCTAGCTTGTGGGGATACCAGAGTTATATATGTTTGTTAATACTTTGTTAGTAGTTAGTTTAGAGTTAGTTATGTTAGTTATCATTGCTGATTGTTATTTTCTTCATTTTCCATATGCACTTAGATGTATAAATAGGGTTTATTGTATTAATTGTTAAATCAATTGAACGAGTATCAATAATATTTGTTCATCACCTTTCTCTACTTTTCCCTCATATTAGTTCTATCAATAATGGTAATATTATAGTCAAAAACTACTTATTTTATGAGTGGTCCGTAGATCCTATATATTGACCGTATTTCTAAGAGATTGCTTTGCTCGGTGTTTGTGGTTTTCTCTGTTCCTTTGTCGTATTGGTTGAGTACCGGTAAAAGGACCAAAACTGAAATTTTGGTCAAAGATAAAGGATAAAAATGTAATTTGGCCTAAAAGTTATATAAAAATATAAGTACATACTTTTATTTTACTTACACCTTTCAAGTATATCATATTCAATATGGCGCATTCATGATAATAATGCCTTCTGGAGGGAGTTGTTATCTTTCAGATATGGTAATTTAATAGCAAAGCAAACTTGTAGTTTTGATCGTTCTTGGGACCCAAAAGATTCAATATGGTGGAGGGATTTGATGTCGTTGGAGAGAGATATTTCCCCAAACCAGA
This sequence comes from Astragalus membranaceus, assembly GCA_039519185.1. Lineage (NCBI taxonomy): Eukaryota > Viridiplantae > Streptophyta > Magnoliopsida > Fabales > Fabaceae > Astragalus > Astragalus membranaceus. Next base: position 213,472,114 of record CM076846.1, on the reverse strand, counting down.
AATTTTTTCACAACGTTGTGAGTTATGTTTTAGGTGATCGACAATCTATTCTTTTTTGGCATAACAAATGGATCGGCCCCGATCCATTAAAGGTGGTCTTCCCGGAATTGTATGATATCTCATCTCAAAAGTTTATGTCCGTTGGAAACATGGGTTCTTGGATGGAGGGGTGTTGGAAGTGGGACTTGACATGGAATAGACATCTTCATCCTAATGAAGAAGAGCAGTGGCGGACCCAGGACCCCGGGGTCAGGGGTGTCAAATTTTTTAAGGCCAGTGTCAAATGGGTGCAAAACTTGGTCTACTAGTGCAATTTAAAATTTTCAGGGGGTTCAAAATTAAAATTTCAGGAGATTTAGGCTATTTATATAAGGTGGTAAGTACAAATTTTTTTTCCAGTGGGTTCAACTGAACCCCCTCACTATAAGGCAGGTCCGCCACTGAAGAAGAGTCGCTACATTCTTTGGAGGCAATTCTGTTTGATGTGCACTTGCCAGAGGATTCACAAGACAGGGGAAATGGTCATTACACAAATCCAACTTTTTCACTGTAAGTTCTTGTTATTCTTTTGCCATGTCTTTGGTAAATCATACACACTTAAACAGCGATATAGTGGATGTACTGTCTATTGTTTGGAAAGTTCCTGTGCCATCCAAAGTAGCATTGTTTTGTTGGCGGTTACTCTTGGATCGGTTGCCAACTAAGGATAATTTATTTAGAAGGAATGTGGTCATTAATAATAGTAGGTGCCCTTTATGTGATACATGTGAGGAGACTCTTGCTCACTTATTTTTCCAATGTGTCTTTACTAAATGTATTTGGAAAGAAATTCTAAGATGGTTGGGGATTGTAGATGAATTAGCAGTAGGGGGAGTTCAACATTTTTGGGAATATGATAGCCTCCTTAATCTCAACAATAACAAGAACAAGAGCAAGAGACACTTTAAGTTTTGGATGGCTACTTTGTGGATTATATGGAAGGAGAGAAACAACAAGATTTTCAAAGAGGGGGCACAAGACTCTCCCAACATTGTTAATCAGATCAAGCATATATTTTGGGGATGGTTGATGGGAAAGGCAGGTGGTGCAGGAGGTGCAAATATTTCGGACTGGTGGAATTCACCATTTCATTGTATTAATGCTTGACACTATTTGTGTTAGACTTTCTTGTAATGGGTTGGAGTATTCCTAATGCTCCTTTCATTATTATATAAATACATATTTCTTATAAAAAAATGTATATCAGATTCGCCGCTAACTAGAGGCGGTTCTTAGTGAGAGGTATAACGAGTATGTGACTTTACTATGAGTGGTAGCTAGGCATATGTTTTTGCTTGTATCAATATGTATAAACTTACGAATATGGTTGGTTAGAAGCTTCTAATCCCTTTGTCTTTAAGTATTTTTTTGGTTCCACATTCGCAGCAGCAAACACACGTTTCAAATGGTTAAACTCACGTTTCCAGTACTGAGAGGAAGTTTGGCTCCTAGTTGAGAAATCGATTCCTCCTCTAAAAATTATTTCTAGTTGAAGCAACTCCATGTAACTTTCACTTTTAGATGAAATCGATTCTATGCAAGTCTGGCTCCTTTATGTTTCTTTTGGATCACCTCTCAGTTGATACGGTGTTTTGTTACTGCTGTGGGGTTGTGTGTTTCAGCTGCATAACATTTCTTTTTTTTTGGTCAAGATTGATTGATTTCATTCATAATGGGCAAGGCCCGACCCATTACAATCAAAAGACTGGCCCATAATACTAGTCCAGCTAGATGAATAGAATAAACTGTTGAATCAAAGACAAACACTCTTAGTTTTGTATGATAACAAATAACAATTTGTCTACTAATGGTTACAGTTGAACAAAAGTACAGGACATGAATCAAAGAACAGATCTTAAAGTGTAGCGGATTGGAGGAGAAGTTACTCTAGAGTTCAAGAACTATTTGTTAATCTGCTTTTGATAGGACACCATGTAAGATCCTATCACTTCAGTTCTATAACCTTTAGTAGTTGAGAGATGTTTTTTTAGAATATAACTGTTGTGTTAAAAGCTTAGAAAAATCTTTTACATAAAAGCCTAATAGGTAGGCACGTAGCATGAGAAAATGGTAAAGCTAAGAATCGATTGATGACTTTGGGTTTATAAGTTGAAAATCGATTTCTAGCCTAATTATTCAAGCTAGAAATCGATTTGTGGCTTCCTTCACAAAGCTAGGAATCAATTTCTAGCCTACAGGTTTTTAAAGGAAAATGTTTTGGAAAGAAAACAATCAATTGACGACTTTGTGTATTTGAAGAACCAAATCGATTTTGACCTTGTTTTTTAAAGTATGGAAATCGATTTATGGCTTTATAGTTTAAAGAGAAGAATCGATTCATGACTTGGTTTTAAAAGAACTTGTGTTGGGAAGAAAACAATCGATTCTTGTCTTAGTTGTATTAAGCACTAAATCGATTTATGACCTACTTTCTCTTAAGCAAGGAATCGATTTTTTTAACTTGTTTTGGAAGCCAAAAATCGATTTCTCTGCTATTTACTTAAAGCACATAATCGATTTCAAACTATGTTTTTATAAGCAAACAATCGATTGTACCATAGTGTTAAAAACTGCTTCAACGGTCATATTTTTACAAACCCTATAAATAGGACTTAGGGTTTTTCATGGAAGAGAACACAACGCACAACTCAAAAATCAAAAAAAAGAAGAAAAGAACCCTCACCGTCATATTATTTCTTCAAGTTCTTCATCGTTAAATCCAAATCACCCATCTCTCTCAACTACTATACTGTTATACTGCTTGAGTGATTGGATCATAGTTTTTCAGTTGTATTCATCTATTACTTGGTTGTTGTGAAATCTTGGGAAGTGTTATTGGGTAATTCAATCAGGGAGATTGAGTTGTTAGTAAAATCCTTAGCGGGGAGCTTGGGTTGTCAATTTGGGGAAAATTGAGAGTGGTGTGGTAGCTATAGGGAAGTTGCTTGCTTGTAAAACGTTGAAGAAGTTCTTTTCATATAGTGGTTATTCGCAAGTCCAAAGGTTGCAAAGCCGGAGGCCGAGGACGTAGGGCTTTTATCCCGAACCTCGTAAAAATCACGGTGTATCTCTTTCCCTTCTCTTTACTTTGTTTTTGTTTATATTAGTTTATCGTTATATTTGATTTCTTTGCACTGCGTTCAATGTCACAATATGTTTATCGTTAAATTTGATAATAGTGTGGTTAGCGTAAAATATCACTGTAACTGGTTCTGTCATAGTTATAGCCTGCTTAGGTATTGCATATAGTTTAAATCCTATTTTCCGCATTCGATTTAAACGTACATCCTTAATTTTTGAAAATTAAAAAGATTTCATTTTTAGTGTATAACCTTATTCACCCCCCTCTAAGGTTATCATATAGTCCAACAATTGGTATCAGAGCTAGAAATAGCATATAGAGCTTAACATCTCGCAATTTTTTTTATTATGGGTTCATTTATGAACGAGGGGATATCCTTCAATAGGCCGCCCCTGTTCGATGGGACTAACTATGACTATTGGAGTAGTCGAATGGAATGTCATGTGCAGGCTATAGATTTCACTTTATGGAGGATCATTGTTGATGGACCACTTATTCCTATGAGAATCAAAATTACTAAACCTGGTGTTGCTGTTGACAGAGATACTACTAAATCTCAAGCTACTGGTAAAGCTGAGGAAGTACCTATTGAAGATATCTATGTCATTGACTTGAGTGAGCTGAGAAAGTCTGAGTTAGATAAAATATCTCTAAATGCAAAAGCAATGAACATTCTTCACTTATCTCTATGTGAAGAAGAGTATGGAAGGGTAAAAGGTTGTCAGACAGCAAAAGAAATTTGGGACTGTTTGGAAGCAACACATGTTGGCACGAGTCAAGTGAAAGATACAAAAATTAGAGTTGTCACTTCTGAGTATGAAGCTTTCAAAATGAAGGAAGGTGAATCTGTTGCAGCTATGCACCAAAGATTAAATCTGATAGTGAATAACTTGAGAGCACTTGGGAAGAAGTATTCAACAAAAGATTTGAATGGGAAGATTCTTGCATCCTTAACTAGTGAGTTCTTTCCTAAGACTTGTGCTATCACCGAAGCCAAAGATATTGGCACTTTACCTCAAGAAGACTTGATTGGGTCACTTCTTGCATTTTAGGTGGTGTTGGCCGCTAAAAAGGCTAAAGAAAAAGAAGCGGTCAAAGAAAGGAAGTCTCTTGACAGTTATGAGAGAAGACAGTTATGAGAGAAGAGATGATCAACTAAGAAGACAGTTATGAGAGAAGAGATGGTCAACCAAAATGTTTTGAATGCAACAAACCGGGTCATCTCAAAGTAAATTGTCCTAAGCTAAAATCCAAGTACCAAAAAAAGAAAGGCATGAAGGCTACATGGGACAACACAGATACTGATGGTGATACAGATGAAGAAGAGGAGGTTGCAAATGCTGTTTGTCTTATGGCAAATGACACACCTGAGGCTCCATGGGATGATCTTGACACTGATAGTGAAATAGATGAAGAAGAGAAGGCTGCCAATGCTGTTTGTCTTATGGCAAATGACACCCCTAAGGTAATCCTTACTAACCATAGTCTTTCTGATTCACTTGAGCATGATGGTTTATTTGATGATGTGTGTAGTAGTCAAGATTTGAGTGAGGCTTTTGAAGCTCTTTATAATGAACATGAAACTCTTTTGGTAAAATCTAAGAATTTGACAAAGAGCAACAAAAGCATGCTCACTCAAATTGAGACTCTTGAGAATGAGGTAGCTAAGTTGAAGAATGAGCTACATAAAACTAAACCTTTCAACCTTGAGCTTCTTATGCTTAAACAAAATTTTGAAAAAATCATGGTTGAAAATGAAATTTTGAAAGAATCTTTAAAAAAGTTTGAGGTAGGTGAAAAGACCTTGACCAAGTTACTTCACTCCCAACATGAATATGTTGATAGGAGAGGTATTGGGTATGAAGGTAATTCCACCTCCTCTGTTTTGAAAAGGAAAGTGATTTTTGTAGCTGCCACTTCAAGTAAGACACTACTGTTTTCTCTTGCACTTATTGTCAAAAAGGGAACCAAAGCTCTCATAAATGCCCTATTCGTAGATTGTGTGAGCTTGGTACCCTTATACCTGCTTGTAAGAAACCAATGTGGATTGTGAAAACAAACCCCTTGATGACTAACCCCCAAGGACCCAACAAAATTTGGGTACCTCATACTAGTTGTTAAAGTTCCTTTTGCAGGTTGGTCAGTCATCCAAGAAGAAAAATGTGTGGATGGTTGATAGTGGATGCTCAAGGCATATGACTGGTAATGCTTCACTATTCTTGAAGTTGAGCAACAAAGCTAGTGGATCTGTAAAGTTTGCCAACAATGAATCTGCTCAAGTAATAGGTAAAGGTTGTGTGGGTAAGGAAAACACAATCAAAATTAAAAATGCTTTACTAGTTGATGGTATGAAACTTAACTTGCTAAGTGTTAGCCAATTATGTGATAGTGATTTTGATGTGCATTTTTCTATTGATAAATGTGTTATTACTCATAGAACTTCTAGACTTTATATTACTGGCTTTCGAGAAAATAATGTATATTATGTTGATTTTGATAATGTGAGTAATGATATTGTATGCATGCCTTCCTTGATTGATGATGTGGATCTGTGGCATAGACGTCTAGGATATGCTAGTATAGAACATTTATCTAAGTTGAGTAAGAATGAGCATGTTAGAGGTCTACCCAAGTTGAAATATGAAAAGGGTCAATTGTGTGATGCATGTCAGCTAGGTAAGTTGCATAGATCTTCTATCAATCCAAAACCGGTTATTTCCACTAACAATGTGCTTGAATCCAAAACCGGTTATTTCCACTAGGAGGGTCAAAGTATGTCTTCGTGATTGTAGATGATTAGTTTAGGTATACTTGGGTCATTCTACTTGCAAATAAAAGTGATGATTTTAATGAGTTTGCTAAGTTGTGAAGAAAGTTACAAAATGAGAAAAGCTTAGCCATCAAGGAAATTAGAAGTGATCATGGAGGAGAGTACGAAAATTCATCATTCAGGACTTGGTGTGAAAAGTATGGTGTTCATCATAACTTTTCAGCTCCAAGGACTCCTCAACAAAACAGTGTGGTGGAAAGGAAGAATAGAACCTTACAAGAGATGAGCAGAACAATGTTGAACGAGCACAACTTACCCAAATATTTTTGGGGTCATGCAGTTGATATAGCATGTCACGTGCTCAACCGGGTATACCTGAGGCCATCTCTTAACAAGACGCCATACGATTTGTTGAATGGTAGAGCTCCAAATATTTCATACTTCAAGGTTTTTGGAAGTAAGTGCTTCATTCTCAACACAAAAGATAAGTTGGGTAAGTTTGATGCAAAATCAACTGAAGGTATTTTTATGGGTTATTCAAGTCAGAGTAGAGCATATATCGTTTACAATAAAATTGATAAATGTATGCAAGAATCAATACATGTTTTTTTTATGAGACTAACCCTTTTGCTAAGAAAGTTGATGATGAGGATGAAGTGGCTGAAGTGATCAAAAACAGAATACCTGAATCAAACTGTGAAAATGTGGAAGAAACCGAGGTGAAAGTGGAACCTCAAGAAGAAGCTGAAGTGGAACGAGAGCCCCAAGACATCGATGACCATCTCCATGGAAGAACACATGATGATTTGCCCAAAACTTGGAAATCAGTTCGAGATCATCCCATGGAGCAAGTTATTGGTAGTCCATCAAAGGGAGTAACAACTCGTTCTTCTCTTAATCATTTATGCTTTCATAGTGCTTTTGTCTCTCAAATAGTTCCTAATAATATTAAGGAAGCTTTAAATGATCCAGAATGGGTTGTGTCAATGCAAAAGGAACTTGAAAAATTTGAACGGAACAAAGTTTGTCATTTAGTTGAAAAACCCGTTGATAGAACCGTCATTGGTACTAAATGGGTTTTTCGCAACAAACTTGATGAAAATGGTGTTGTTTTATTAAATAAAAGTCGTTTAGTTGTTCAAGGTTTTAACCAAATCGAAGGGGTGGATTTTGAAGAAACTTTTGCTCCAGTGGCTAGGTTGGAGTCCATTCGTATAATATTGGCATTTGCTAGTTACATGGACTTCAAACTACATCAAATGGATGTTAAGAGTGTTTTCCTAAACGGTTTTTAGAAGAAGAAGTATATGTAAAACAACCCCCTGGTTTTGAAGATTTTAAAAACCGAAATCATGTTTTCAAACTTGACAAAGCACTTTATGGATTAAAACAAGCTCCTAGAGCTTGGTATGAGAGACTAAGAAAACATTTAATTGCAAATGGTTTCAAAAAGGGTAAGATTGATTCTACCTTATTCCTTAAAACCAAGGGCAAACATATCATTGTAGTTCAAATTTATGTTGATGATATTATTTTTGGGTCTACTAATGATGATCTGTGCAAGGAGTTCTCTGGAATGATGACTAGCGAGTTTGAGATGAGCATGATGGGGGAGCTGAATTTCTTTTTGGGACTTCAAGTAAAGCAAATGAAAGAAGGAATCTTCATATGTCAAAACAAGTTCTCAAAGGAGCTACTAAAGAAGTATGACATGAGTGATGCAAAGGAAATTGGTACTCCCATGGCGACTGCAACAAAGTTGGATAAGGACGAGCAAGGTAAACCAGTCAATGAAACGATGTATCGAGGTATGATCGGTAGTCTCTTGTATTTATCTGCTTCTCGACCTGATATTATGTTTGTTGTATGCTTATGTGCTCGATTTCAAGCATGTCCCAAAGAATCACATTTAAAAGCTGTAAAACGGATTCTTAGATATGTTAAGGGGACCATAGATTTTGGATTATGGTACCCGAAATCGAGTCAATTTTCTTTGGTCGGTTTCTGTGATGCTGATTTTGCTGGATGTACATTAGATAGGAAGAGTACTAGTGGAACCTGTTATTGCTTAGGGCCTTTTTTAACTTCCTGGTCTAGTAAAAAACAGAACAGTGTTGCTTTATCCACCGCTGAAGCCGAATATGTGGCGGTTGGAAATTGCGTTGCACAAGTTCTGTGGATGAAACGGACTTTAGAGGATTTTGGTTTGTTATATGAAAATGTGCCAATTCTATGTTATAACACTAGTGCCATTAACATTGCTAAGAACCCCATCCAAGACTCTAGAACTAAGCATATAAAAATAAGGCATCATTTCATTAGAGACCATGTTTCTAGGGGGAGCATAGCATTACAGTTTGTAGGCACCGATGGCCAACTAGCGGATATCTTCACGAAACCCTTTGCCGAAGCTCAATTTTGTAAGATCCGGAGAGAGCTCGGTATGCTTGATTTAGCCAGCTTATAATGTGCTATGTGCTTGTTATGTGTTGTTGCGTCCGTGTGTTTTATAGTCGCAATGTCAGTGCAAGTATACACGTCGTACAAGTAATAAAGTGGATAAAAAGTAAGAGATCGTTCCCACGAGGATTGATTTACTTTCAAAGTTCAAATCTTTAAAACACAAGTGAAACAAGTAATAAATCGGCACTAAAAGTTGGTATTAAGACTAGTAACATAAATCAAGCAAGTAAACGAGAAGTGGTTGTGAATATGGAAGAGTATGAGTTGGATTGCTGCATGCAAGTAAATCTCCTCTAGTCAGACGTTATAACGTTTACACATTAATACGTACAAATGCTATGTTGTATAGACGTTATAACGTTTGAACGCTGTTGCAAAAGAGCTGTGCTTTTCAGTCACAAAACGTCAGAGCTTCAAGTACTAGAATTCCTATGTCTAGGTTCTAAGTAGGCCTACTCCTGTATTTTAAGTACCCACAGCAATGTCCTATGAACTATTATCCATTCTATGTCTAGACTTAGATAAAAATGCCTAAATGTCTTTAGTGCACCTTTTCATTCACATAAATCTTTGAGTTCTTTTCATAGACCATTTCTGTACCTATGAATCTACTTATTTTAAGTGGCCAGTTCAAAACAAGTTTGGAAATATTAACATGCAAAGATTTAAAACGCATAAACATCATTACTTCATAGCATTAGACTAAAGGTTCATTACATGCAAAACAACAACCCAACTACAAATGTTTAGCTCATGCTGAGCGTCTTTACAGAAAGAAGAGGAGTTAAAATCCAAATACCGTACATAGAGAAAAAGAGATTAAACGCAAAAGATACGCCTAAGTAGCCTTCCTTCATGCACGCTGTAGAGACGTTGCAACGTCTGAGCTTCACAGTAATGGTTGCGAATGGAATAGAAAATGGAGCTTGAGAAGAGTTTGGATGAAGAAGTCTGTGTCCAGAACTTCTTTAAGAAAACTCTCTCTGAAAATGGAGGAAGGTGGATGATGAATGGATGGATCCTCCTCTCTTCGTAGAGAGAGATAAGCTTTGTTTAAATAGCCAAAAAAAAACAGAAGGTCACATGCTTGCTGATGTCATTCCCCACCTTCCAAGCTTGCTTGTAAATTAATTCTGTTCTGAAATGACACTACACTGCTACAGTGCGTCAGCCGCGTCAGCGATGAGGAGAGAGAAGATCTTCTGCACTTCTAGATCTTTGACCATCATTTCTTGTGCGCCAAAAATAAGATATTTCTTTCTTGCTCTGCTGTCCTTTTTCAGACGTGATGAGGGACGTTGCCACGCTCAGTTTACTGCACAAACACAAGAAGCATCAAAACGCTCACAAAGGCGCCAATTGGTGCCAAAATGCATAGAATTTGTAATTTATCCCCTTTCTAACTAAAAAGCAATAAACTAACAGAAACTTAATAGAAACAACCTACTATTGCCAGAGAACTTGCATGATTTAACTTTGAATAAGTATAAATAACTCATATAAATATGAGTTATCACACCCCCAAACTTAAACCATTGCTTGTCCTCAAGCAATCGAAACACTGCATATGAAAAGATGCAAGAAATTAAATACGCCAGCAGTTTACACCCTGCTCACCCCTTTGATCAAAAATTATCCTCAAGGGGCTAATTCCTTCAGACTTACACTACACACTCACGCACCAATGCACAATTACATTCTAGATTCATTACTGCCCAAAGTGAGTGTGTGATCTCTGTATCAATTCTATTCCTAGCTAGGTTCAGAAGCTACCCTAGCCTATGAAAGAGTGGTTTCCATATGGTGAGAGTATAACATCTTTCAAAACAGAGAGTAGGCTAACATTTCCACATAAGACATGAGGGTTATTTTAAGCATGACAAAGGGTCTTAATTGGATGCTAGGATTAGATTAGTGCAAATTACCATTCTGACTCACACAACGCAAAACACACAGAGGACTGCAACCCCCTCATTACTGAGCAACTTTCATTTGATTCACTTCACTTTTGGTTTGGAGTTTTTTTTGTGATTTTCTCCTTTTTGATCCTTTGGATTTGACAATTTTGGATTGAGATATTTGGGGTACCCAGTATTTGTTTCGGGAAATTGCAGCAAACACATAGGACATGTGGATTTTTCCACTTATTTGAAACAACACACACTTTTTGGTCTTTTTGGAGTAGACGTTATAACGTTTGATAACACAGAACACAACACACAAACACACACGGCATACGTTATAACGTTACCGGTAGACGTTACAACGCTGCACTCACACAACACATGCACTAATCATCCTACAGTCTTTGCACCCAGCCTTAGCACAACCTGATATACCCCCAAACTTAGTTTCTACTGCTATTCTAAGTTTTTAATCAAGTTTTACAATCACCATAGTCAACCAAAACTAGCTTTTGCATCACATAGTCCCTAGCTAACTAGGTTTTCCTCAAAACAGAGTTTGTGTGGAAGCAGTAATCAATTCTATTCATCTAAGCATGCATCAGCTACTCACACAAATTCACACATAGTCATTACTAGATTTAGCCCAAAGAGAAACATTTTTGATGATTAATAGAGTAGGAAAGTAAACTGATTATTATTATTATTTGTTTTTTTTTATGCAAACACAAAACATAAAAATGATCCTCCCCCCCAGACACAAAGATGAGCAGTGTCCTCACTGCTCACTGATCTTCAAAAATGGGAGAGGAACACTTAAACACAACACCAGCAAACAAACTACTGACTACTAACTAAAAACTACAACTATTCTACTGCTAAAAAGAGGGCTAAACTACTTGTTCAGAACACCTGACCTGAGCCTTCCACTCTGTCTGGCTGGGATGCCTGCTTCAGCAGACTTCTTTTTCTTTTAAAACTTCACCCAGGCAGCAAACGTGACAACGTCCTAGACACACAGAGACGTTATAACGTCTACCACACTTCAATAACTTGAGTCTTGAATCTCTCCTACCTTCAACTTCCATTCCTGCACAAAACAAAAAATAGAAACAAAAACAACAAGGATTAGAATAAAAACTATGGGCTGCCTCCCAGTAGCACTTGGTTTAAGAGTCCTCAGCCAGACTTGGAATTCAAACCCAAGTTAGGGTGGATAATAGGACAAAAAGAAAACATCATCCTTCCGCTTTCTCTTTTTGGTCAGAGATCCCATGTATTTGGCATATGGAAGCAAGTGTTCCCATGCACCAACCAATAAGCACTTGGGATATGAATTTCTCCTTTCTTGAAAAAAATTAAGCTCATTTTGCGGAGGATTCTTTTCTTCAATTACCAAAGGTTGAATCTGAATTTTCACATGACTCTCTTCATACCTCAACTTTGGATTTTCTTCCTTGTCACTATTTTTGAATTTTTCTTTTTCTGTAACTACACGATTTTTTTGTTTTTCTTCCACCATTTCCAAATGACCACACTCAAGCTCATACTTTACACTCTCTTTTTCTTCCTCTTGCTCAACCATATATTCAATACAACTCTTTTCTTCTAGCTCAACCACTTTTCCAATACAACTCTCTTCTCTTAGATGCTCCATAATTGTCTTAATGTGAGCCTCTACATTCTTACATGAAGCTTCAGAGTTGTCACGATACACCTTCATATACTCAATGGAATGAGCTAAGAGTTCTTTTAATTCAAAGTTGTCCTCATGTAATCCTACGGTTTGAGCTTGAGGATACGAATCTTGCTCACACACATCATTTCCCATTCCATAATCCATATTTTGGGCAGTCATGGGCATGAAATTTGTCTCATAACAGCCCCTTTGATATTTACTCTCATGGAAATCATAATTGAGACATTCTTGTTGAGCATTCAATTCATTCATTTCTTGCATAAAGTAAAAACTCCAATGGTCCATGGCATAAAAGTGGATAAATTTTTTTTTTTTTAAAAACACTCAACACAAACAATAATAGTAATAACAACAAAGAAAACACACTACAGACATAAAGCACAATGCAAATTCACTCCCTGATTCAGTTGAATTAGAGCTTGAATTGGAACTAAGCATACGCTGTAACGTTTACCTGTTCACATACAGAAACAACGAACAACACAGTAAAATTCTTTCACCTAGTGCTTTAATACTTTTGAACCATAAAAGTTAAATTCAATCCCCGGCAACGGCGCCAAAAACTTGTTGCGTCCGTGTGTTTTATAGTCGCAATGTCAGTGCAAGTATACACGTCGTACAAGTAATAAAGTGGATAAAAAGTAAGAGATCGTTCCCACGAGGATTGATTTACTTTCAAAGTTCAAATCTTTAAAACACAAGTGAAACAAGTAATAAATCGGCACTAAAAGTTGGTATTAAGACTAGTAACATAAATCAAGCAAGTAAACGAGAAGTGGTTGTGAATATGGAAGAGTATGAGTTGGATTGCTGCATGCAAGTAAATCTCCTCTAGTCAGACGTTATAACGTTTACACGTTAATACGTACAAATGCTATGTTGTATAGACGTTATAACGTTTGAACGCTGTTGCAAAAGAGCTGTGCTTTTCAGTCAGAAAACGTCAGAGCTTCAAGTACTAGAATTCCTATGTCTAGGTTCTAAGTAGGCCTACTCCTGTATTTTAAGTACCCAAAGCAATGTCCTATGAACTATTATCCATTCTATGTCTAGACTTAGATAAAAATCCCTAAATGTCTTTAGTGCACCTTTTCATTCACATAAATCTTTGAGTTCTTTTCATAGACCATTTCTGTACCTATGAATCTACTTATTTTAAGTGGCCAGTTCAAAACAAGTTTGGAAATATTAACATGCAAAGATTTAAAACGCATAAACATCATTACTTCATAGCATTAGACTAAAGGTTCATTACATGCAAAACAACAACCCAACTACAAATGTTTAGCTCATGCTGAGCGTCTTTACAGAAAGAAGAGGAGTTAAAATCCAAATACCGTACATAGAGAAAAGGAGATTAAACGCAAAAGATACGCCTAAGTAGCCTTCCTTCATGCACGCTGTAGAGACGTTGCAACGTCTGAGCTTCACAGTAATGGTTGCGAATGGAATAGAAAATGGAGCTTGAGAAGAGTTTGGATGAAGAAGTCTGTGTCCAGAACTTCTTTAAGAAAACTCTCTCTGAAAATGGAGGAAGGTGGATGATGAATGGATGGATCCTCCTCTCTTCGTAGAGAGAGATAAGCTTTGTTTAAATAGCCAAAAAAAACAGAAGGTCACATGCTTGCTGATGTCATTCCCCCCCTTCCAAGCTTGCTTGTAAATTAATTCTGTTCTGAAATGACACTGCACTGCTACAGTGCGTCAGCCGCGTCAGCGATGAGGAGAGAGAAGATCTTCTGCACTTCTAGATCTTTGACCATCATTTCTTAATTGTGCGCCAAAAATAAGATATTTCTTTCTTGCTCTGCTGCCCTTTTTCAGACGTGATGAGGGACGTTGCCACGCTCAGTTTACTGCACAAACACAAGAAGCATCAAAACGCTCACAAAGGCGCCAATTGGTGCCAAAATGCATAGAATTTGTAATTTAGCCCCTTTCTAACTAAAAAGCAATAAACTAACAGAAACTTAATAGAAACAACCTACTATTGCCAGAGAACTTGCATGATTTAACTTTGAATAAGTATAAATAACTCATATAAATATGAGTTATCATGTGTCTTCCCTCCTTTTTGATGAAAACAAAGGGGGAGAAAGACTTGCTGCTCTGCTTGTTTATTTCAATGTCATTGGATTAGTTTTTTTATGCTTATGCTAAGGGGAAGCTTTTGCCGTTGTTTCTTGTTTATCGTCTCCCTATGCATAAGGTAATTTGTTATCATCAAAAAGGGGAAGTTTGTTGAACCAAGGACAAACACTCTTTGTTTTGTATGATAACAAATTACAATCTGTCTACTAATGGTTACAGTTGAACAAAAGTACAGGACATGAATCAAAGAGCGGGATATCCTAAAGTGTAGCGGATTGGAGGAGAAGTTACTCTAGAGTTCAAGAACTATATAGTTTAAAGAGAAGAATCGATTCATGACTTGGTTTTAAAAGAGCTTGTGTTGGGAGGAAAACAATCGATTTTTGTCTTAGTTGTATTAAGCACTAAATCGATTTATGACTTGCTTTCTCTTAAGCAAGGAATCGATTTTTTTAACTTGTTTTGGAAGCCAAAAATCGATTTCTCTCCTATTTACTTAAAGCACATAATCGATTTCAAGCTATGTTTTTATAAGCAAACAATCGATTGTACAATAGTGTTAAAAAGTGCTTCAACGGTCATATTTTTACAAACCCTATAAATAGGACTTAGGGTTTTTCATGGAAGAGAAGACAACGCACAACTCAAAAATCAAAAAAAGAAGAAAAGAACTCTCACTGTCATATTATTTCTTCAAGTTCTTCATCGTTAAATCCAAATTACTCATCTCTCTGAACTACTATACTATTATACTGCTTGAGTGATTGGATCATAGTTTTTCAGTTGTATTCATCTATTACTTGGTTGTTGTGAAATCCTGGGAAGTGTTCTTGGGTAATTCAATCAGGGAGATTGAGTTGTTAGCAAAATCCTTAGCGGGGAGCTTGGGTTGTCAATTTGGGGAAAATTGAGAGTGGTGTGGTAGCTATAGGGAAGTTGCTTGCTTGAAAAACGTTGAAGAAGTTCTTCTCATATAGTGGTTATTCGCAAGTCCAAAGGTTGCAAAGCCGGAGGCCGAGGACGTAGGGCTTTTATCCCGAACCTCGTAAAAATCACAGTGTATCTCTTTCCCTTCTCTTTACTTTGTTTTTGTTTATATTAGTTTATCGTTATATTTGATTTCATTGCACTGCGTTCAATATCACAATCTGTTTATCGTTAAATTTGATAATAGTGTGGTTAGCGTAAAATATCACTGTAATTGGTTCTGTCATAGTTATAGCTTGCTTAGGTATTGCATATTGTTTAAATCCTATTTTCCGCATTCAGTTTAAACGTGCATCGTTAATTTTTGAAAATTAAAAGATTTCATTTTTAGCGTATAACCTTATTCACCCCCCTCTAAGGTTATCATATAGTCCAACAATTGGTATCAGAGCTAGAAATAGCATATAGAGCTTAACATCTCGCAATTTTTTTTATTATGGGTTCATTTAGGAAAGAGGGGATATCCTTCAATAGGCCACCCCTGTTCGATGGGACTAACTATGACTATTGGAGTAGTCGAATGGAATGTCATGTGCAGGCTATAGATTTCACTTTATGGAGTATCATTGTTGATGGACCACTTATTCCTATGAGAATCAAAATTACTAAACCTGGTGTTGCTGTTGACAGAGATACTACTAAATCTCAAGCTACTGGTAAAATTGAGGAAGTACCTACTGAAGATATCTATGCCATTGACTTGAGTGAGCTGAGAAAGTCTGAGTTAGATAAAATATCTCTAAATGCAAAAGCAATGAACATTCTTCACTTATCTCTATGTGAAGAAGAGTATGGAAGGGTAAAAGGTTGTGAGACAGCAAAAGAAATTTGGGACTGTTTGGAAGCAACACATGTTGGCACGAGTCAAGTGAAAGATACAAAAGAAGCAACACATGTTGTCACTTCTGAGTATGAAGCTTTCAAAATGAAGGAAGGTGAATCTGTTGCAGCTATGCACCAAAGATTAAATCTGATAGTGAATAACTTGAGAGCACTTGGGAAGAAGTATTCAACAAAAGATTTGAATGGGAAGATTCTTGCATCCTTGACTGGTGAGTTCTTTCCTAAGACTTGTGCTATCACTGAAGCCAAAGATATTGGCACTTTACCTCAAGAAGACTTGATTGAGTCACTTCTTGCATTTGAGGTGGTGTTGGCCGCTAAAAAGGCTAAAGAAAAAGAAGCGGTCAAAGAAAGGAAGTCTCTTGCTCTTGCTGCTAAGACTCCTAAGATGGCAAGGAAAGAGGTTGAGTCTGATGAAGAATCTGATGATGAAGACATGGCTATGTTTGCCAAGAAATTCAAAAAATTCATGAGACTCAACAAGCTTGGAAAGGGTGACTATTCAAAGAAATCTGGGTACAACAAAGAAGACAGTTATGAGAGAAGAGATGATCAACCAAAATGTTTTGAATGCAACAAACCGGGTCATCTCAAAGTAAATTGTCCTAAGCTAAAATCCAAGTACCAACAAAAGAAAGCCATGAAAGCTACATGGGACAACACAGATACTGATGGTGATACAGATGAAGAAGAGGAGGTTGCAAATGCTGTTTGTCTTATGGCAAATGACACACCTGAGGCTCCATGGGATGATCTTGACACTGATAGTGAAATAGATGAAGAAGAGAAGACTGCCAATGCTGTTTGTCTTATGGAAAATGACACCCCTAAGGTAATCCTTACTAACCATAGTCTTTCTGATTCACTTGAGCATGATGGTTTATTTGATGATGTGTGTAGTAGTCAAGATTTGAGTGAGGCTTTTGAAGCTCTTTATAATGAACATGAAACTCTTTTGGTAAAATCTAAGAATTTGACAAAGAGCAACAAAAGCATGCTCACTCAAATTGAGATTCTTGAGAATGAGGTAGCTAAGTTGAAGAATGAGCTACATAAAACTAAACCTTTCAACCTTGAGCTTCTTAAGCTTAAACAAAATTTTGAAAAAATCAAGGTTGAAAATGAAATTTTGAAAGAATCTTTAAAAAAGTTTGAGGTAGGTGAAAAGACCTTGACCAAGTTACTTCACTCCCAACATGAATATGTTGATTGGAGAGGTATTGGGTATGAAGGTAATTCCACCTCCTCTGTTTTGAAAAGGAACGTGATTTTTGTAGCTGCCACTTCAAGTAAGACACTACTGTTTTCTCTTGCACTTATTGTCAAAAAGGGAACCATAGCTCTCATAGATACCCTATTCGTAGATTGTGTGAGCTTGGTACCCTTATACCTGCTTGTAAGAAACCAAGGTGGATTGTGAAAACAAACCCCTTGATGACTAACCCCCAAGGACCCAACAAAATTTGGTACCTCGTACTAGTTGTTAAAGTTCCTTTTGAAGGTTGGTCAGTCATCCAAGAAGAAAAATGTGTTGATGGTTGATAGTGGATGCTCAAGGCATATGACTGGTGATGCTTCACTATTCTTGAAGTTGAGCAACAAAGCTAGTGGATCTGTAAAGTTTGCCAATAATGAATCTGCTCAAGTAATAGGTAAAGGTTGTGTGGGTAAGGAAAACACAATCAAAATTAAAAATGCTTTACTAGTTGATAGTGTGAAATTTAACTTGCTAAGTGTTAGCCAATTATGTGATAGTGATTTTGATGTGCATTTTTCTATTGATAAATGTGTTATTACTCATAGAACTTCTAGACTTTATATTACTGGCTTTCTAGAAAATAATGTATATTATTTTGATTTTGATAATGTGAGTAATGATATTGTATGCATGCCTTCCTTGATTGAGGATGTGGATCTGTGGCATAGACGTCTAGGATATGCTAGTATAGAACATTTATCTAAGTTGAGTAAGAATGAGCATGTTAGAGGTCTACCCAAGTTGAAAAATGAAAAGGGTCAATTGTGTGATGCATGTCAGCTAGGTAAGTTGCATAGATCTTCTTTCAATCCAAAACCGGTTATTTCCACTAACAATGTGCTTGAATTGCTCCATCTTGATTTATTTGGTGAAATTGATGTTGTAAGTCTAGGAGGGTCCAAGTATGTCTTCGTGATTGTAGATGATTATTTTAGTTATACTTGGGCCACTCTACTTGCAAATAAAAGTGATGATTTTAATGAGTTTGCTAAGTTGTGCAGAAAGTTACAGAATGAGAAAAGCTTAGCCATCAAGGAAATTAGAAGTGATCATGGAGGAGAGTACGAAAATTCATCATTCAGGACTTGGTGTGAAAAGTATGGTGTTCATCATAACTTTTAAGCTCAAAGGACTCCTCAACAAAACGGTGTGGTGGAAAGGAAGAATAGAACCATACAAGAGATGAGCAGAACAATGTTGAACGAGCACAACTTACCCAAATATTTTTGGGGTCATGCAGTTGATATAGCATGTCACGTGCTCAACCGGGTATACCTGAGGCCATCTCTTAACAAAACACCATACGAGTTGTGGAATGGTAGAGCTCCAAATATTTCGTACTTCAAGGTTTTTGGAAGTAAGTGCTTCATTCTCAACACAAAAGATAAGTTGGGTAAGTTTGATGCAAAATCAACTGAAGGTATTTTTATGGGTTATTCAAGTCATAGTAGAGCATATATCGTTTACAATAAAATTGATAAATGTATGCAAGAATCAATACATGTTTCTTTTGATGAGACTAACCCTTTTGCTAAGAAAGTTGATGATGAGGATGAACTGGTTGAAGTGATCAAAAACAGAATACCTGAATCAAACAGTGAAAGTGTGGAAGAAGCCGAGGTGAAAGTGGAACCTCAAGAAGAAGCTGAAGTGGAACGAGAGCCCGGAGACATCGATGAACATCTCCATGGAAGAACATATGATGATTTACCCAAAACTTGGAAATCAGTTCGGGATCATCCGATGGAGCAAATTATTGGTAGTCCATCAAAGGGGGTAACAACTCGTTCTTCTCTTAATCATTTATGCTTTCATAGTGCTTTTGTTTCTCAAATAGTTCCTAATAATATTAAGGAAGCTTTAAATGATCCAGAATGAGTTGTGTCAATGCAAAAGGAACTTGAACAATTTGAACGGAACAAAGTTTGGCATTTAGTTGAAAAACCCGTTGATAGAACCGTCATTGGTACTAAATGGGTTTTTCGCAACAAACTTGATGAAAATGGTGTTGTTTTATTAAATAAAAGTCGTTTAGTTGTTCAAGGTTTTAACAAAATCGAAGGGGTGGATTTTGAAGAAACTTCTGCTCCGGTGGCTAGGTTGGAGTCCATTCGTATAATATTGGCATTTGCTAGTTACATGGACTTCAAACTACACCAAATGGACGTCAAGAGTGCCTTCCTAAACGGTTTTTTAGAAGAAGAAGAAGTATATGTAAAACATCCCTCTGGTTTTGAAGATTTTAAAAACCGAAATCATGTTTTCAAACTTGACAAAGCACTTTATGGACTAAAACAAGCTCCTAGAGCTTGGTGTGAGAGACTAAGCAAACATTTAATTGCAAATGGTTTCAAAAAGGGTAACATTGATTCTACCGTATTCCTTAAAACCAAGGGCAAACATATCATTGTAGTTCAAATTTATGTTGATGATATTATTTTTGGGTCTACTAATGATGATCTGTGCAAGAAGTTTTCTGAAATGATGACTAGCGAGTTTGAGATGAGCATGATGGGGGAGCTGAATTTATTTTTGGGACTTCAAGTAAAGCAAATGAAAGAAGGAATCTTCATATGTCAAAACAAGTTCTCAAAGGAGCTACTAAAGAAGTATGACATGAGTGATGCAAAGGAAATTGGTACTCCCATGGCGACTGCAACAAAGTTGGATAAGGACGAGCAAGGTAAACCAGTCAATGAAACGATGTATCGAGATATGATCGGTAGTCTCTTATATTTAACTGCTTCTCGACCTGATATTATGTTTGTTGTATGCTTATGTGCTCGATTTCAAGCATGTCCCAAAGATTCACATTTAAAAACTGTAAAACGGATTCTTAGATAGGAAGAGTACTAGTGGAACCTGTCATTGCTTAGGGCCTTGTTTAACTTCCTGGTCTAGTAAAAAACAGAACAGTGTTGTTTTGTCCATCGCTGAAGCCGAAATATGTGGCGTTTGGAATTTGCGTTGCACAAGTTCTGTGGATTAAACAGACTTTAGAGGATTTTGGTTTTTTATATGAAAATGTGCCAGTTCTATGTGATAACACTAGTCTTATTGCTGCTTCTACACAAAACTCTAGGCTTAGCAAGGAGCCTAGTTAGTTTCGAATGATAAGGTTTAGTCGAGTTTTTACTAAAAATGGAAAGTAGCATTTGAAGCTAAGTTTGGGGGTGCATCGGTTATGTTAAGGCTAGGAACAAAGATGATAGTTTGGTCACTGCAAAATGAAACAAAAGTGTGAATATGGTCTTGAAAAAAGTTGTAAAATGTCTAAAATAATTTGCTGAGCTGTTCCAAGAATGCATAATAAGAAGAAAAAAAATGCAAATAAGGAGCTCAGTAGTAAAGGCAGCAACTAGTTTTGTTCATCAAATTGCCAGCGCTGCAGCGTCTAAACGCTACAGCGTTTGAGAAATCACCAAATCAAAATCTTTTGCAGTGACCAATGATCTAAATTGCCTAAATCAAAGCCCTTTGCTGTGCTTTGAAGCCCCTCAAGTCTTTTGTGAAGTTGTTAGTCTACTCTCATTGTTGAAAAATTCTTTGGCTAAACCAAAAGAAGGCCACTCTTTCCAAGGCTAGGAGAAATGTTGAAACTAGCTAGGAACTAAACTAAGCCTAGTAGTCACACACTCACAATTGAGCAGTAATAATTCTAGATGTTGTGAAAAACAATGGTGTTGTGTGTGTGTGTATGTGTGAATCTGAAAATTTTAGCCCACTAAGAACATTTTTGAAAAATTGTTTGATTGAGGGATGCAACTGACCTTGTCTTTCTATGTTGTTATTTTATTTTTAGTTTGTTTGTCTTTATAAAGTGTCATTACTTGAGGACAAGCAATGGTTTAAGTTTGGGGGTGTGATAACTCTTATCTACAAGAGTTATTTATGCTTTCTAAACTTAAATAAATGCGAATTCTGAAGTAATAAATTTTTTTATTTTTAGAAAGATATTGTTGTTGTCTTGTTTGTACAGTTAATCTATGTAATTGTTTTTTTTGTTGTTGTGTTGTTTGTTCTTTGTCAAGCGTCATTACTTGAGGACAAGCAATGGTTAAGTTTGGGGGTGTGATAACTCTATTTTATATAGGTTATTTATGCTCTTAATACTTAAATCAACACAAGTTCTCAAGTAATATTTGTGCTATATTAGGTAATTATTAGTTATTTAGAGGAAAGAAGGGTTAGGAGCTTATTTGTTATCATTTGGCACATTTGGTGCCTTTGTGAATATATTGATGTTTTGCCTGAGTGCTGCAGCGGTAAGCCAGCGGTAGACGCTACAGCGCCTATATGACGGTGGGACATTTGGATATTTATAAAGCCACTTGCTGAAATGATGAGTCATCACCCTTATCTCTTATCCTTAGCATGACATTTCAGCACCCAAGTGGATGCCTCAATGACACTTGGCGCCTCCCACATGTGTCCCATGTGATAGTTGGTGATTTTAATCATCACACCTTTTTGTAAAGTAGCTTTATGAATAATATCTAAGTTTTATGATCATAAATTATTATTATTATTTTATTAAGACTTGGTTAGATAAAATTAGAATAGAATGCTTCTTTAGGTAGTAACATAAAAAAGTAACATACGTAGAGAGAGTTTTAACATGGAGGAACTATCTTGACATTGTAGCTTTCCTCCATTGTTATTCCACTCTTAAGCTTTTATTTTTAGTATAGTTTTCTAGTCTTCATTCAAGGTTTTGCTCACACCTCAACTTCATCCTTTGTATGCTACTTGGGATCATTGGAGTGTATCTTTTGCAACCACTCTTCTCTTGTCTTCATACGGTAATACATACTCTCTAAGTTGTATTATGTTGATGGAACTTGTGATGAGCTAACTTTGTTGTAGTTGGATTGTTCTTAGTGTGTAATGAACTTTGAGTAGCTTTTATGTAATATTATGATGTTTGCGTTTTATTCCTTGTGTCATAATGCTTTCAACTTTGTTTTGGGAATGGCCAACTAAAACAAGGTAACTGTGTGGGTACAGACATGGTTCACAAAGAGAACTCAAGGAATGATATGAATGAAAACCCTTTAAAGACATTTAAAGGAAGTACTACTTAACTCTAGACATAGGGGAGTAATAGTTCATAAGGCAAATGTTGTAAGAGCTTAATATACAGGGGTAAAACTTATTTAGAGCCTAGACATAGGAGTCTTGTAACATAACCCTGACGATAGTGACTGAAAGGCACGCCACCAAGGCGCTACAGCGTCTACGGATTCTGAAGCGCTACAGCGCTTAACGCTACAGCATCTAATATTATAGAACACTACTCTTGGGAATTTACATAACTACTGATGCTATCCAACTCACTCTTAAATACTGTCAATTCACTACTGTTTTCACATCTTTATTTATTCATTTGCATTTATGTTAATCACAATGACAATACTTGTTGACAACTTGTATTTGTTACTTGTTTTGCTCACTAGCTAAATTACTAATTTAAATATAGAAGTAAACTCAACAATCTCCGTGGGAACGATCTTTACTTATCATTATATTACTTGTTGCGATTGTGTATACTTGCACATCTACTTTTCGCACAACAATAGGACACCGTGTAAGATCCTATCACTTCTGTTCTATAACTTTTGTAGTTGACAGATGATTTTTTAAAATATAACTGTTGTGTTAAAAGCTTGAAAAAAAGCTTTTATATAAAAGCCTAATAGGTAGGCACGTAGCATGAGAAAATGGTTTTTGCAAAGTTAAGAAGAAAATAGATTTTAAGGTCCTTTTATAAAGCTAGAAATCGATTTCTAGCTTCCTTGTTTAAAGTAAGAAATCGATTTCCCTCCTTCTTTTAAGGCTAGGAATCGATTTCTCACTTCCTTGTGTAAAACTATAATCGATTCCTCACTCCTTTCTTAAAAAGGAAAATCTATTCCTCACCTGTTTCCCACAGGCAAGAAATCGATTCTCCTCTTGCTATTGTGAAGCACAAAAATCGATTTCCCCCTTATTTTAACAAGCCAATAATCGATTTTCAACTTCCTATTTCTCAAGAAATGAATCGATTTCCATACACTCCTTTTTAAGAAAATAATTGATTCCCTTCTTATTTCAACGGTCACATTTTGACTAAATAAATCGATTTACATTCCATTTGTTTCAAGCATGGAATCGATTCACTACTCACCTTTTTTACGTGAAAAATTGTTCCAACGGTCATATTTCTACAAACCCTATAAATAGGCACTTAGGGTTTTTCACGTAAGTGAGAATACAACGCACAACTCAAAAATCAAAGAAAAGAACTCTCACCGTCATATTGTTTCTTCAAGTTCTTCATCGTTAAATCCAAATCACTCATCTCTCAACTACTATACTGTTATACTGCTTGAGTGATTGGATCATAGTTTTTCAGTTGTATTCATCTATTACTTGGTTGTTGTGAAATCCTGGGAAGTGTTCTTGGGTAATTCAATCGGGGAGATTGAGTTGTTAGCGAAATCCTTAGCGGGGAGCTTGGGTTCTCAATTTGGGGAAAATTGAGATTGGTGTGGTAGCTATAGGGAAGTTGCTTGCTTGTAAGACGTTGAAGAAGTTCTTCTCATATAGTGGTTGTTATCAAGTCCAAAGGTTGCAAAGCGGAGGCCGAGGACGTAGGGCTTTTATCCCGAACCTCGTAAAAATTACGGTGTATCTCTTTCCCTTCTCTTTACTTTGTTTTTCGTTTATATTTGTTTGTTGTTATATTTGATATCATTGCGTTGCGTTCAATATCACTATTTGTTTATCGTTATATTTGATAATAGTGTGGTTAGCTTTCAATATCATTGTAACTGGTTCTGTCATAGTTATAGCTTGCTTAGGTATTGCATATAGTTTAAATCTTATTTACCGCATTCGATTTAAACGTGCATCGTTAATTTTTTGAAAATTAAAAAGATTTAAATTTTAGCGTATAACCTTATTCAGCCCCCTCTAAGGTTATCATATAGTCCAAGAGATCCTTAATCAAATATATACAAGTTGTTGCATAATTAACTTTAAAAAAACAAAACAATATAATACTTACGCGTCACCACTGGTATAAATGACTTTGAATTTAACACCATTAATAACAACCACCTCCACTCTCTTGTCACCGGTCGATGAATCAGAATCAACATTACCACCACCAATATCGGGCTCAATATCATCCTGGGGCTCTGGTGTAGGCATAGATAATCCAGTTGGTGTGCCCATATGTCTAGATGATGAGCCTATATGCCCAGATGATGAGTCTATATGCCCAGCTGCTGTATACGCATTTGGTGCGCCCATAAAATTCTCATGTGAGGGTAAATGATACCATCCGGGGCCAGATGGAGACAAAGGTTGTGGGGTAAATGATACCATTCAGTACCACCTCACGATTACGATGATTACGCCTCCTCTTGGGAGGTTCATCGACCATATTATGCTTCCCGTTATCATGACGTCTCAGTGGGTCAGAACCTCCTCCTGGATGCATATCTATGAAAAAAGAGAAACGAAATGTGATACTAACAACATTAATGATATATATTTATAAATAAATTAAAGAAAATAAATAACAAGAACAATATTGATATATTAATGATTCTAATAAATTTAAAGACAACATAAGGAGTCAACATAAGTAGACAACATAAGAAAACACAAGAGCAATAATGACTCTAATAAGTTTAAATACAACATAAGATTAATAAAATTATTCATCTTCATTCTCTTCTTCATCTTCTTCATATTCTTCATCTTCTTCATGTTCATTCTCTTCTTCATCTTGTTCATCTTCAGTCTGTTTTTCATCTTCATTAACTTCTAATACTGCTTCAACTTCTTCAACTTGGAGCCGATCACATAAGGAGTCAATCGGTTCAACTTCAATTACCTCGTCTACTCCCGAAATTTCATCCACCCGATAAGGAACCTCATCCTCCGCATCAATGCGACCCCGTGGTTTTGTCTTAATTGCAACACACCATCCTCTCTGAGTTGATGGATATGGAACATAATACACCTGCCTCACATTTTCTGCCATGATAAACGGATCATAAAGTTTATACCTTCCATTCATTCGAATGTCCACGGTATTACATTTTGGATTCAATTTCGTTCCTCTAACTGATGGATCAAACCATCTATAGAAAAACAAAACTATTCTCTTTTCATAGTCTAACCATGGGTATTCAAGTTCATAAATGTGTTCGATCACACCGTAGTAGTCATTTTCAACTCCTCCTGTTTCCCCTTTAACATATACCCCACTATTAATTGTTTTTTCCCCTCACTCCATGATTGGGTGTCAAATTTATAACTGTTAACTAGGTACGTGTGCCCCTCGGTCACCTCAACAAAAGGACCATCGGCTAAGTTCCTCAAGTGTCGGATTTGGGGAGTTGGTTCCGCTTCATAAACGTAAGTAACCACATATGGAAAAAAAAAGTCATGTTTCATATCTACTTTAAACGTGTGACATTAAAACATTAGTTTTATTTACTTACTCTAGCCTTAAACCAGGATGGAAAACTTTCATGTATACGAATAGAAGATTCTTCAGCGCCTATACCCTCAATTTGTAAGAATGCACTGAAAAGGAATTATTCATACTCTTCAGCGCCTCTAAAGGTGCATAGATTAAAAACTGAATTGCAGCATACTTACTCAAGATATGGTTTAACTTCAATGCAATTGATTAAGACATGAACATGTGCTGATTTATGCTCTTTATCTGATAAGTAGTTGGTTGACTTCTTTCCCGAGGGGCGACCAGGTTTGCTAAACAAAGATAAAGTGAGCAGGTGTCTTTCTTCTTCAACCTCCATTTCGTTTTTATTATTTGTTGACAACATAAAGTTGTTGAAATAATGTGAACAAAAATAAATTGTTTCACAGTGTAGGTAAGTTGTGATGATCGATCCTTCAACTCTAGCTTTATTCTTCACCGATCGTTTATAATCACCCATTAATCTACATATGAACGAAAAACACTTCATTAAACTAATAATCATACTTATTAAGATAACTTTAATAAAATGTTGAAATAGATAATTACCTCTCAAATGGATACATTCAGCTATAATGAACTGGTCCACCAAGCCTTGCTTCATACGCTAAGTGAACCGGTAGATGCTCCATGGAATCAAAGAAACCAGGAGGAAATATTTTCTCCAACTTACAGATAATGAAAGGAATATTCTGCTCCATCTTAATAAGATCATCCCTTCTCAATGTCGAAGAGAACAAATTTTTAAAAAATTGACTCACTTCAGTAAGTGGTTCCAAAACACACTTTGGTAATGAATTAAAAGCAGGTGGAAGCAAACACTCCATGAATACATGACAACCATGACTTTTCATCTCATACATCTTCTCGGTGTTCACATCGGCACATCTTGCAAGGTTAGAAGAGTAACCATCTGGCATCCTCAATCCTTTCAACCATCGACAAACATCTTTCGCTTCATCTGGTGTTAGACGGTATTTGGCTTTGGGTTTTAACATCTTCCCATTAGGCATTCCCACCAAATTCAAATCGGATCGATGTTTCTACAGTAAAGAGCAGAATCCAATCTAGCCTTATTATTGTCTTTGGTTTTATCTTTCACATTCATCACAGAGACAAATATGTTGTCAAAGAAATTCTTCTCGATGTGCATAACATTGAGATTGTGCCTCAACAGATTATCTTTCCAATATAGGAGATTCCAAAGTATGCTTTTTTTGTCCAATTGTGCACTCGTCCATAACCATCCAGCCGGGTGAGCTCCCCTACCTCCGTGGCTTGTGGAAAATCCATAACTCTGCTCCAAATTTCACCTAATGTCAACAAAGGCGGTGGTCCATGTGAATATCTTGTACTGCAGGACTTGTATTGCAGGTTAAAGTTTTGATGATAAAAAAGACCAGAGCTAAAGGTGATAAGAGTAAAAGTTGACCAAAGCCAAAGTTGATGGCCAAAAGTGATGAAAGTGACAAAGTATCAAAGTCATAATCCAAGACAATCAAGCTCAAGAATTGAAGTTTCAAGATATAAGGGTAGTCCTTATAAATAGGGGTAGTCCCTAGGGTTTGGGTGTGTGTTAGGAAAAAGTGTAAGCTCTTACGAAGGTCAGCTCATCTCTCAAAGTCCCACGTTTTTCAAAAATGCATGCATGCACACGTAAACATAAAAAGGTTTTTGAGAAACTATAAAATCGATTCACACTACTTTTAACTAAGTATCAAAATCGATTTTCAACTCAATATGAAAGCATACAATCGATTCATATTATTTTTACTAAGTATATAATCGATTCATAAACTCTTTTTCAAAGCCAAGAATCAATTCATATTGTTTTCACTAAATACATAATCGATTTCCTCTCTCCTTTATTTAAGTACATAATCGATTCTTATGTGTAAGGAAGCACATAATGATTTCCTTTTTCTTTTAAGGAAGCACATAATCGATTCCCTCGTGTTTTAAATAAGCACATAATCGATTTGCATATCCCTTGTTTTAAGCACATAATCGATTTGCATCTTATTCATTCTCAAGCATATAATCGATTGTCAATTTTAGTTCATTCAGGCAAACAATCGATTCTGAAATTTCCATAAATGTTTCAACGTTAATATTTTTCTCATAGCCTATAAATATAGGCTTCATTCTTCACAAATTACAACAACCCATTTTCACGGTTCAGAACACTTTTTAGAAAAACTTTTCACACTTTCATTTCTGCTCTTCTCGCACCGTTGGTCCGTCAGAGCTGATCTCTCGCAAGAGTTAGTCGGGGTTGGAATCTTCAAGTTGTAATATTTGCCTACATTAGAGGTATTTCGGTCTTTAAGTTTGTAATTGTTTATTGGTTGTATTTTGTACTAGGGAGTGGGGTATCTCTCTAGGGTAGCTGTTTGTACTAGGAAGTGGGGTATCTTTCTGGGGCAGCTTGTTGTAACAAGGGTGGGGTATCTCTTGATGTATTGTGGTTAGATTTGAGGGCTCTTCAATAGGCGGGGTATTCTAGGTGAAGAGTGCCTGAGTCTGTAAAGGTTTTCCAAGGCACCTGTAAGCCTTGTTTTGTGATAGTGGAAAATCTCACAAGGGTGTGAGGACTGGACGTAGGTCACTAGGAGGTGACAGAACCAGGATAAATCTCTGTGTGCTTTATCGCTTTATTTTCTAATTCCTTCACTTCCACTTAACCTGCGCGAAAATTAATCTAAGTCATTGAAAAGGGGGAAAAGTTTTCAAAAGTTTTAAATCTCAATTCACCCCCCTCTTGAGACTGAAGCCACTTGGCAACAAGTGGTATCAGAGCTAGACTCTTGTATAAAGGGCCTAGCAGCTTCAAGAGAAATGGCTTCAGGTTGGTCTACGCAAGAGGGTGCTTCTCTTACCCGTCCTCCGGGATTCAATGGGAAAGATTACGCATATTGGAAAGAAAGAATGAGAATCTTTATTGAAGGGGTAGACTTAGATGTTTGGGATGCTGTAGAAAAAGGACCCTTCGTCCCCACGCACACGGTAAATGGTATTCTTACAATAAAAGGTAGAAATGAATGGTCTCATGAGGAGAAAAGAAAAGTTCAACATAATCTGCGGGCTAAAAACATAATTACTTCTGCTTTGAGTCCTGATGAATTCTTCAGAGTATCAAATTGTAAAACTGCTCAAGAAATGTGGGACAACCTTCAAGTCACTCATGAAGGTACCAATGAGGTAAAAAGAGCAAGAACAAATACTCTCATCCGGGAATATGAATTGTTCAGAATGGATCAAGGAGAATCCATACAAGAAATGTAAAAGAGGTTCACTCACATAGTGAACAAATTGGATTCATTAGGAAAATCATTTCCTCCCGAAGATTTGATCAACAAAGTGCTGAGATGCCTAAACAGAGAATGGCAATCAACGGTAACTGCTATAGCTGAATCGAGAAATTTAGCTACCATGTCACTTGCCACTCTATTTGGGAAACTACTAGAGCACGAGTTAGAGCTCACCCGTCTAGCAGAGCATGAAGGAAAAGACAAGAAAAGGAAAAGCCTAGCTTTCAAGGCTTCAAGTTCAAGTTCATCCGACGACAGTGATGATTCACAAAATGAGGATGATCAAGAGGATGAGAATATGGATCTAATAGTAAGACAATTCAAAAAGTTCATAAAAAATCTCTCAAAAAGAATTCTCCAACCAAAGGAGTCTCATGCAAGGAAAACTTCTCAAGTCCACCAACTTGCTACGAATGTGGCAAATCCGGACACATGAAGATGGAATGCCCAAAATTACAAAGAAAACGATCAAAGGTTGAGAAAAAGGGATCCAAAGGAAACAAGAGTAGAAAAGCCTACACAGCATGGGAAGATAATAACATGAACTCATCAGATAAATCAGAAAGTGAAAAAGATCAAGTTGCTCTCATGGCCGACCACGACAGCGAAAGTGAAATTGAGGTATCTTCTAACTCTGAAACTTTGCAAGATGCTTATGACGAACTGTATGAAGAATTTACTGAATTGCATGATAAATCCTTAAAACTAGCTAAAGCATTAGATAGATCCAAGAAAGTCATCACTCATCTTCAAAATGATGTTATTGCTTTAACTAAGGAAAAACTAGAACTTAGAAAGGAAAATGATAGTCTTGCTTGTTCCAAAGAAAATTATGTTTGAGATAAATGTGTTGAACTTGAAAAGAAAATTTATGATCTAAAATGGACCGTTGGAAAATTGTCTAACTTACAAAATGTGCATCATAGATTTCCTAGAAACAATCTCATAGAAAGGCATGTGCATTATAAACCAAAATTTTCCACTAGACCTTATATTAAATGTTATTATTGTGGTAAACTTGGACATACTGCATCTGTTTGCATGGCAAGAGGTAGACAAAATTTGAAAAAGGTATGGGTTCCCAAAAGGACCATACCAAACACTAACCCACAAGGACCCAAAGAATTTTTGGTACCTAGAGCCTTGTTTTAGATCATTGCAGGTATGCTTCAAGGTATGGGGGCAGATTGATACCTTGACAGCAAAGACCCAAAGCGCATGACCGGGAGACGCAATAAAGTTCTTAACACTCACCCCCGGAAAAAGCCGTCATGTGACTTGTGATAAATAGAGGGAGAATCACTGGTAAAGGTTAGATTGGTAAAGTATCATTCACCTCTATTGAAAATATGCTTAAGAATAGTTTATTAAGTCAAATATGTGACTAGAGTAATCCCCGAATCTTATGGTAAGAACAAAGAATCTTCGTGAAGGTTAGTCCTTATAAACGATCCATCCATTATGATTGACATGTATGCAAGAAAGTAAATGGTTGATTTTTATTTCATGCATCATTAAAGAACTATATTTATAAGGCATGTTAGAATAACAGGAAACAACAAAGTATTCTGGTCAATCCTCTAGGATTGAGCATATAGAAGTCATATATCACCTTCTTAGAGGTTATGGTTAGAAAGACGATAGTGTGATTGAGTTAGTTGAATCGTCAAAATCAGCTAGTTAATATTTTCACAAATCCATTGCAAAAGAAAACCTGGTTCTTCATTTATTCAAATGAGTTTTCAATTAAATGTTTTTCAAAGTGATTTTGTAAAGAAAAGTGAGTTTAAGTGAAATTGTGACTTGTGAATTTCTGCAGTTGAAGTACTACTTTTTTCTTGAAATCTATTTTACAATCAACTGCTAGCTCTGGTATTCTTCGATAATACATGCTCACAATCGTTGTTTATCTAGAAATTTTTTTCCAAAACTCTACTTCCCATATTCTGGCTGCCATCACCAACTTTCAAACTAAGCAGCATGAAATGTATGAAGCTTAAACAACTGCTTCATAGATTTTGAGACTCGTGATTAGCTTTTACCTGTTTTGATGAAATATTCTCTTCATGGTTTCAAAATATGATTTTCTTTTGGTTTTGATGATCACTTATAAATCTGCAATGGTTCTTTTACCCTGTCAAATAGCCGTGTCATTCGATTCGCAAACTTTATCATATGTCGACCCTTTTGATCATGACAAAAAGGGGGAGAGAAATATAGTGTTGCATTGCATTAAGCATAAAATGAGCATATAAAACTGTCATAATAAAAGGGGGAGCATCATGATAGGGGGAGCATCATGATAGGGGGAGTATCATATATATGCATTATTGTGTTTGATGAACTAACCTCCCACCTTAAGATGAGTAAAGTTTTGTCATCATCAAAAAGGGGGAGAATGTGGATATCTTGTACTGCAGGACTTGTATTGCAGGTCAAAGTTTTGATGATGAAAAAGGCCAGAGCTAAAGGTGATAAGAGTAAAAGTTGAACAAAGCCAAAGTTGATGGCCAAAGGTGATGAAAGTGACAAAGTATCAAAGTCACAATCCAAGACAATCAAGCTCAAGAATTGAAGTTTCAAGATATAAGGGTAGTCCTTATAAATAAGGGTAGTCTCTAGGGTTTGGGTGTGTCTTAGGAAAAAGTGTAAGCTCTTACGAAGGTCAGCTCATCTCTCAAAGTCCCACGTTTTTCAAAAATGCATGCATGCACACGTAAACATAAAAAGGTTTTTGAGAAACTATAAAATCGATTCACACTACTTTTAACTAAGTATCAAAATCGATTTTCAACTCAATATGAAAGCATACAATCGATTCATATTATTTTTGCTAAGTATATAATCGATTAATAAACTCTTTTTCAAAGCCAAGAATCAATTCATATTGTTTTCACTAAATACATAATCGATTTCCTCTCTCCTGTATCCAAGTACATAATCGATTCTTATGTGTAAGGAAGCACATAATCGATTTCCTTTTTCTTTTAAGGAAGCACATAATCGATTCCCTCATGTTTTAAATAAGCACATAATCGATTTGCGTATCCCTTGTTTTAAGCACATAATTGATTTGCATCTTATTCATTCTCACGCATATAATCGATTGTCAATTTTAGTTCATTCAGGCAAACAATCGATTCTGACATTTCCATAAATGTTTCAACGTTAATATTTTTCTCATAGCCTATAAATAGAGGCTTCATTCTTCACAATTTACAACAACCCATTTTCACGATTCAGAACACTTTTTAGAAAAACTTTTCACACTTTCATTTCTGCTCTTCTCGCACCGTTGGTCCGTCAGAGCTGACCTCTCGCAAGAGTTAGTCGGGGTTGGAATCTTCAAGTTGTAATATCTGCCTACATTAGAGGTATTTCGATCTTTCCGCAGACGGTCGCGTCGCGACCAGGCTTTGTTTTGCACAAAAAAAGAGTTAGAATTATTTTCGTTTCAAAACTGAGTCTGGTCGTGACGCGATGGGGACGGGTCGCGACGCGACCGTCTGCTGAAAAATGCAGATTTTTCCGTTTCTCGCGAAATCTGCTATTCCGCTAAATTCCGATTCTCGTTCCGATTAAAAACAGTTCAAACAACCAGAAAAACTGATTCAATCAATATCACACAATCAATCAAATCAATCAAAAACTCAATGTAAACGAATTTTATCAAAAGACGATATATTTCGAAATAACGATTTTCGACTCAAAATCTTTCGAAATCAATTAACGTAAAATTCATAGTAAAACGAAATAATCCTAAGCGTGAGTAAAACTCACTGATTGTGATGAAAATCACAAATAGCCAAGACTTTCCGCGAAATTGCTTTTCCGTCATAACCACACAAACGCTCCCCGAATCAACTCCACATTCCGGCGACATCCGTATCCCCTCCCAAAGCTTTCCGCTCGATCACGAGACATCTTTTTGACCGAAATACCGAATTCCTCGAAATCCCGCCATTCGACCCTAATCACCAACCAACTTCCAATTCGCGAAATTGAACTTCGTTCCGCACTCAATACGCTTCGGGTTCGTTCCTAATCATCCTTGAATCATCAAACACTATTCATCATCTTCAACCTTCAATCACTATTCACACATAAACCCAATTTGATTCTCAAAACCCTAACCCTTGAAACTCTAATTTCTTCACTCCAAAGTAACACCCAAACCCTTAATTGGTCTTCCCAAACCTCCAAACACTAGAAGGAAGAATAAAATTCACTATTCCCTCATCTTCTTCAACAAAAACGAAAATGGTAGCTTGAGGAATAGAGGGTTGTTGGTGATGTTCTTGGTACCAATATGAAGGAAATGATACAAGGAATGAAATGGTGGACTTAGTTTACGGTTGAGTCGATTCCTTGTTAGTCCTTGTTGTAATTATACTTGTGATGCTAAGAGACATTGAGCCTGATCAACTTAATACTTAGTGCATCATAAGCGGATTATGGCAGGATGATCAAGACGCAATCCTCGACCAGGACCGGAATCTCCAATCGGTGCATCCTCAGGAAAGGTGACATGACGGTGGAAGAATACATCGCTAAGTTTGGGAAGTTGTCTCAGTTTTACCAAGTGGTAAAGTATGCTCCGAATGAGGAATGGAAGATGCAGGTGTATAAGATGGGCCTTCGTGCTTATATGACTCAGGGTCCCAGTTCTTATACTCTCACCAATTATGCTGCATTAGTGCAACCAGCCTATGTCGCCGAGGATGATCTCAAGGAGAGTACTGGAAATGAAAGAAGGTAGTTGAATTACCAACTAGGAATGCAAAGTCCTAAGATAATTTCATCAAAGTAAAAGCAGGTACAATTCTTTGATTCTTCAAGGGTCAGAAGATGTTCTAACTGTGGAAGACATCACCAGGGTGATCAATCGGTGCTATTATTGTAATGAAGAGGGTCACTATACAAATAAGTTCCCTGTAAGGAAGAGTTCCAAGGAGTTACAAGCAGCTCTAAGGCAAGGACGAGTCAACACTCTACATGCTTAGACAGTTACAACTGCTGACAATTTACTGAGGGTCGTAAAATTTTGTTATAGGGGACAGAAATTTTGTCGTAAAATTTATTTGCTTGCCTATGAGAAGTATGGTCATCGTTCTGGGTATGAATTGGATGAATGCAAATGATGTTACAATCGACTGTGCCAATCGAACTATCAGCTTCGCTTCTGAATCAGTTGAATTGCCAAAGACACAATTCTGACGCAGTTATCTTTTTCACCTCAGCAAACC
Organism: Astragalus membranaceus; assembly: GCA_039519185.1. Lineage (NCBI taxonomy): Eukaryota > Viridiplantae > Streptophyta > Magnoliopsida > Fabales > Fabaceae > Astragalus > Astragalus membranaceus. The sequence continues at coordinate 213,437,921 of CM076846.1, read as the reverse complement.
AGCCATTATTTCAAGGTGCGGAAGCTTATGTTACTATGTTGTCTGCATCCACTGAAACTAGTTTAGATTTAGCAAACGTTTAAGTTGTGAATGACCTTCTGGATGTTCTTCCGGATGAAGTTTTCTTCTGTACCTCCAAATAGAGAGGTAGAGTTTTCTATAGAATTGATTCCCGGCACAGGATCAATATCTATTGCCCCTTATAGAATGTCTCCTTTAGAATTAAAGGAATTGAAGTCTCAACTTGAAGAGTTGATCTCAAAGAGGTTCATTCGACCCAGCTCTTCTCCATGAGGTGCTCCGGTGATACTTGTCAAGAAGAAATATGGAAATATGAGATTGTGTATTGACTACCGACAACTCAACAATGTGACGATCAAGAGCAAATATCCTTTGCCAAGGATACACGAATTGCTGGATCAACTTCGAGGTGCCGTGGTGTTTTCAAAAATTGATTTGAGATCAGGTTATCATCAATTAAAGGTTAGAGCCTTAGATATCCCGAAGACAGATTTCCATACTAGGTATGGACATTACGAGTTCGTAGTGATGCCCTTCGGTTTGACTAATGCTCCAGCGGTATTCATGGATTACATGAACCGAGTCTTCCACACGTACCTGGATCAGTTTGTAGTCGTTTTCATTGATGATATATTGGTGTACTCTAAGACCATTGAGGAGCATGTTCAACATCTCCGCATTGTTCTGAATGTACTCCGAGAAAAGAAATTGTATGCAAAGCCGTCGAAGTGTGACTTCTGGATGCCTGAGGTAAAGTTTTTGGGACATGTGATTTCCCAATCGGGAGTTGCTGTGGATCCCAGTAAAGTGGAAGCTGTGTTAAACTGGGAACGACCAACATTAGTCACAAAGATTAGAAGTTTCTTGGGTCTAGTTGGTTACTATAGGAGATTTGTTCAAGGGTTCTCATAGTTAGTTCTTCCACTTACTCAGTTAACTCGTAAGGGTCATCCGTTTACGTGGGATGCCGATTGTGAAGAATGTCTTCAGGAGTTGAAGATTTTTGACTTCTGCTCCGATCTTGATTCTTCCGGATCCGTTTTTGGAATTCCAAATTTACAGCGATGCTTCTGGGAAGGATTTAGGATGTGTTCTCATGCAGAATCAACAAGTGGTAGCTTATGCATTCAGGCAATTGAAGATTCATGGGGAGAATTATCCAACTCATGATTTGGAGTTGACAGCTATTGTGAATGCACTGAAGATTTGGAGACATTACCTGTGTGGGTCTCGTTTCGAAGTCTTTAGTGGTCACAAAAGTTTAAAGTATCTGTTTGATCAGAAAGAACTGAATAACAGGCAAAGAAGATGGGTAGAATTTTTGAAGGATTATGACTTCGAATTGAAGTATCATCCAGGGAAGGCCAATGTTGTAGCTGATGTGCTGAGTAGGAAATCTATTCACCCGGCAGAGTTAATGATGCATGAAATGGAATTGTTAGAGTCTTTTAGCCCTAAGTCAGGGTACATCCATGAGTTTCCACTTTAGTGGCAAGGTTTTGGTGTTAACCTTTCGCTTGCGAAGGTCAACCATCAGATAGTATTATGTAATTTCGTTTGACAAGTCAAACGTGAATACGAATATGAAAGTGAGGTGACTGCTGTCTGTTTTTCACGTTGCGAATACCCATCAAAGGATTAATTGATGGATCTGCTTGCAAGTGACTGGAATTTCCGAAGTGAAGATAGGCGTACGTCATGGTAATTTTGAAAGTCATTTTGTGAAAACCTGCATGCTAAAGTTAAATTTGTGGAACGAATCAAGAGGCTAATAAAATCTGATAGAGGAAAATCATTGGAGGCTTACTTAGGTTGAGGGGAAACTCTCAACGCTATTGGCCAATTCAGAAAGGAATTGGGTGCGTCGTTGGTAAAAATATCGTGAGGAAAGTTGCAATAGAGGAAAAGGAACTCTGAGTTCAGTTTGATAGTTGTTTTGAAAACAACTTTGAGGTTATTTGATTGTTTTCAAATTTATTTGATGTCCTCACGGCCTATTTATACGTGTAAGGCCAAAGTTTTTAAAACCCTCCCTCCCATCTTTTTGAAAAAGTTTTACCTCGAAAATTTGGAAGCGAGTCAAGGAATTTCACACTGACTTTTCCGTCACATTTTTCAATGTGTACGAGAACTGATAAGGATTTTTAGAAAATTTTTTGAGAACGTGTGTGCACTCTTCAAGAAAATCATGTTTGTTCTTACCTCTATCGAGGAGTCCCAATATGTGGACCTCATTTTCAACTTGTATTTCTATCGAGTGCCTCATATTAAACCCTTTGATTTAGATTAATCAAAGTTGGGGTGTAAACGAGGATAATTGGAATAAAGATACAGAAGTGTTTTCAAACGTAGTACCAAGCCTATGGAGGCGAATGATGAGTTTCTCGTGTTGATTCGTAACAAGAGAGTTCAGACTATAACCTTAGAGCGTTCTAGGGTAGTAGTGGATCATATTTAGAGATTGACGTGCCAACTTGGGAAGAGTTTCTACACTCATTTCGTTAATTCAAGATTGTTTTCCAGTAAATTAAGACCTTTTTGAGAATATCGATTCTCGGTTAGTCAAATGAAAGACTTGACGAAATTTTGAGGACAAAATTCTTTCAAGTTTGGGTGAATGTAACATCCCCAAAATAATTAATAGAATTATTTGGATGTTAACTTAATTGAATTATTTTAGTACTTGACTGGTAAATTTATTGGGTGCTAAAATTAATTATTGGTTGTCATAGGATCGTTAACCGGTTAATTCGGGGCAAGGACGATTTGGAAACAAAATTAGAGATTAAGGGCAATGTGGTCATTTGACCACATTACCACTTAATATATATGAAAAGAAAAGAATTAAAAAGAAAGAAAGGAAGTGAGAGACAGAGAGGAGAAAGTAGATGAAAGAAAAGAAGAAAAATTGAGGAAAAGAGAGAGGGTTGGGAGAAGGTGAGAAGAGGAGTGAGAGGGAGGATCATCAGACTGTCTTGTTGTTATTCAGTGAAAAATCAAATCAAATTTTGAGGTTCAGTATCTAAACAGGAAATAATATCTCTGATGTAGTTAGGGATGGTGCACTTGGGTATTTTTACTCGATAAAAATACCGGGGTGTTACATCGGCCCGGGTGTTTTCTATTCGAGGTACGTGCTTGACCTCGGCTCGGGCAAATGATTGCTAAAGCTCCCTTACCCAGACTAGATATTTTTGTAAAATGACGTCTTTCGCACTAAAGTCTTCCTTGATTTGGGATACTACCAACAAATTGTCGTGTGGATATCTTGTGTTTGCAGGTTAAGTTTTGATGATGAAGTGGTTAAGACATAGTGATGATGAAGTGATCAAAGTCAAAGTGACAAATGGACCGAAGTCAAAATGACAAGCAGGTTAGGTTTTGATGATGTGCTCAAAGCGAAAATCCAAGGCAAACAAGACTCGAGAAATAAGGGTAGTCTCTAGGGTTTGGGTCATGTCCTAGCATATATTGTAACCCGCTTTTGAAGGTCAGCTCAAGTCACTCACATATAAACAAATCTCATGCATGCATAATTAAATAGGACAGGCACGTAACGAAATGTTTTTTGAAGCAACACAATCGATTATAAGCCTATTAGAAAAAGGCACATAATCGATCCATAGCCTTCCTTTTAAATAATGATAATCGATTTCATGCTTCTTTCCTTGAAACAAAAATCGATTAGTTACTTCCTTATTAAAATTTATAATCGATTTCCAACTCTTTTCAAAAGATCAAAATTGATTTCCTTCCTTTTTAAAGAAACATAATCGATTTCCTTTCTCTTTTAAAGAAGCACATAATCGATTTGCATATTCATTGTCTTAAGCACATAATCGATTTGCATCTTATCTATTCTTAAGCACATAATCGATTTGCATCTTATCTATTCTTAAGCACATAATCGATTTGCATCTTATCTATTTTTAAGCACATAATCGATTTGCATCTTACTTGTTTTAAGCACATTATCGATTATATTGTTTTACATAAATCTCTCCAACGGTCATATCCTTTTCTAAATCTATAAATAGGACACTTGGTTGAAACACAACACACAACCCATTTTACGAAAAACGCATCAAACGAAAAACAACCCTTTTCATTTACACTTCTGCTCTTCACGCACTGTTCGTCTGTCAGAGCTGATCTCTCTCAAGGGTTAGTTGGGTCGGGGATTTCAAATTGTTGGATCTGCCTACATAAGAGGTATTTTGGTATTTAAGTTGTAATTTGTTTATCATTGTAATTTGTACTAGGGAGTGGGGTATCTCTCTAGGGTAGCTGTTTGTACTAGGAAGTGGGGTATCTTTCTAGGGCAGCTGGTTGTAACAAGGGTGGGGTATCTCTTGTTATTATTGTGATAGATCTGAGGGCTCTTCATAGGTGGGGTATCCTAGAAGAAGAGTGCCTGAGTCTGTAAAGGTTTCCAAGGCACCTGTAAGTTTTGTTGTGTTAGTGGAAAATCTCACAAGGGTGTGAGGACTGGACGTAGGTCACTGGGAGGTGACCGAACCAGTATAAATCTGCTGTGTTCTTTATTGCTTTATTTTCTTTTTCCTTCGCTTCCATAAACCTGCGCGGAAATTAATCTAAGTCGTTAAAAAGGGGAGAAGTTTTTAAAATCTCAATTCACCCCCCCCCTCTTGAGACTGAAGCCACTTGGTAACATGTCGGTGTTGAGATCGACGACCTTGGCGTTGAAGTCCCGTGTCAGTAGTAGTCCAGTAATGCATGCTTCATACTCGGCTTGATTATTCGACGTCTGGAACGAGAAACTGAAGGAAACCTCTACCACCAAACCCTCATTGTTATCCAGAATGAGCCCGGCGCCGCTCCCTTTGCTGTTGGAAGAGCCGTCAATGTGCAGTTTCCAGACCAGGGCCTCGGTCCAGGGTGAGGGAGGCGTCATTTCGGCGATGAAGTCAGCCAAAATCTGTGACTTGAGGGCCGATCTGGATTCATACTTAATGCTAAACTCAGATAGTTCAGCTGCCCATTTGATACTTCGGCTAGCGAGGTCGGGTTGGTGCAGGATCTATCTGATTGGTTGATCCGTTCTTACCACCACCTGGTGGGCTACGAAGTATGGTCTTAGTCGTCGAACTGCCATCACGTCGAGCTTCACATTCTGGGGTCCATTGGAACTCGACCCCTTTCTTTAACAACTTCAAAAAGGGCAGTGATTTGTTGGCTGCCTTCGAGACGAACCTTGACAAAGCGGCGATCATCCATGTTAACTTCTGAACCTCCTTCTTCAAAGTCGGTGGGCGCATGTCTGTTACGGCCTTGCATTTATCCGGGTTGGCTTCGATGCCCCCGCTCTGTTAGGCAGAATCCGAGGAATTTCGCGGCCCGGATCGACCCCAAAAGTACATTAGTCAAGCAGTGGTTCCTGCTCTTGCCTCTCATGAATCTACTCGACCATTCTGGATTTAGTCTGAGGTTGTTCTTTCTGGCCTCCGCAAAGATTTCAGTGAGATCGGCCAGATGTTCCTTGCCAGACTTGCTTTTCACGATCATATCATCTAAATAGACTTCCACCACTCGACCCATCTGTTTTTGGAAAACCTTATTCATCATGCGCTGATAGGTGGCCTCAGCGTTCTTTAATCCAAAGGGCATGACCCTGTAACAATAATTGCCCTTGTCGATCATGAGGCCGTCTTTTCCTGGTCCAGAGGGTACATCGGTATTTGGTTGTATCCCGAGTAAGCATCCAGAAATGATAACAAGCGGAACCCAGAAGCACTGTCGACTAGGTTGTCCACGCTCGGAACCAGAAACACATTTTTTAGACAGGCTTTGTTTAGGTCTGTGTAATCTACGCACATTCACCACTTGTCGTTTCTTTTCTCGACAAGGACAACATTGGAGAGCCAAGTAGTGTACTTGACTTCCTTGACGAACCCGGCAGCGATAAGGTCGGCAACGGCTTTTGCAGTGGCTTCAGTCTTTTCTTCACTCTGAACCCGCCTCCGTTGGGCTACCCATTTTGCTTCGGGATTAACGGCGAAGCGGTGGCATGCGATCTCGGCGGGGATACTCGGCATATCAGCTGTGAACCAGGCGAAAAAGTTGGCGTGTCGGCAGAGGCAATTGATGAGGCTCATCTTCACACTTTCGGGAAGGTCGGCGCCAAGCTTTACCGTTTTCGCGGGGTCGTCCCCCAGTGGTACTTCGATGAACTCTCCGTCGGGATCGGGTCACTTGATCTTCGTCTTCAGTTCTCTAGCGAGTTGATCATCTTGCTCGTCTTCCGAGCTGTCCGGGTCGTAACGTGCGTCGGCCAGAATGACCTTGGACCCTTTGCAGGCCGATTTCGATTTCTTGCTTTCTTTCCGCTCTGGCTGGGTGGAGAGATGATGACATCTCCTCGCAGCTTCAATGTCGACAGACAACTCGATGACCTCATTCTCCAAAGAGTGAAATTTCAACTTAAGGTGGGCGATGGAGGCGACGACTCCTAGTTTTCCTAAAGTCGGCCTTCATATATGCAGTTGTAGGGGGACTCGCAGGACAGTACCAGAAATTGGGTTTTTACCGTGCACGAGAGGTCTTTATTTCCGTATGTCACCATGAGTTGGGTGTAACCTTGGGGCCGAGCCCGTCCCCCATTGAAACCGAACAAGTTTGAACCTCGATAGGGAGTGAGATCGGTCTCTGCAATTTTCAGAGTGTCGAGGAGATCTGCGAACATAATATCTGTCAAGCTCCCTTGGTCTACAAGGATCCTTTTCAAATCGACGCCAAGCATGACAGCTGAGATTATCAGAGACATATATTTATTTGGTTTTCCGTGCGGCAGGTCTTCATCAGAGAATGTCAGTGCCGGTCCAGACACTGATGTTGCTTGGATCGGATTGTCAGCGGCACTTAGTATTTCTTTCCATTTCTGCTTGGCGGATCACTTCGTTTCTTTGGTGCTAACCGAGTATCCCCCACCAATTACCGTGACCTCAAACCGAGGCTTTACTAGCCCGAGTTCAAGGTGGGCCGGCTCTGACGGCGTGGTTGACGGCTGCGATGCGACGGCGATTAGGTCGTAGTCGGGTGATGACCAACCAGGTCGGCTTCGAATTGGCGGTCGACCTTGAGGAGCCATGGAAATAGGTGAGAGTCTGATGAGATTATTGATATCCTCCCACTGTGGTCGCCAATGTTCTGTAACTTGCTATCAAGGTTGGATCCCGAGGCTGCAGTTGGTAGAAGAGTTAGTTGGGATCGGGCTCTCCATGGCAGAGGCCGGATTGATTCTTCAAGAGTCGTTCTTCGTCGAGGTTGGAGCTCGATGGGGTTGGTACCTGCAGACACTCTGATGCCAAAGTCAGCAATCAGAAGTGGTGGGAGGTACTAATGAGAAACAGCGTACCTGATTCTTGAGGGTGACCTATATATATATATATATATATATATATATATACGCGGAGGAGGGCGCTGCACCTCGAAGCTTGGTCCTGGGAAGTTGGATCTATCCGCGTCGATCCTGGCGTTGATCTCGGCGTCTCTTCGTCAGTTGAGTTTGGGCCGGATCTTGCGCTGGATTGGGCCACTTGGCCCAGTCCGAAACACCATTAAAAGTAGCCTCATCTCTTGTTTTCCAGATATGCCTGATCAGTGCATTTTTATGCACTCTTTATAGCTTTTCACTTGGTTTTCCTAATTGTTCTTTGTACATAATATTTAAGTCTTACCGCGTTTCTAAACTTTGGGTCTTATTTGAGCAATATAGTAATTTCTTGATTAAATCTTGTTTTTATTGCATATTGACCCATGTCTACTCTACAGGCCATAACTTTAGCTATCGTTATCTGATTGAGGCGTGCAAGCATGCGTTGGAAAGATACGGAACAGATCTACAATTCTTATGTTAAGCGCAAAACCCAATTCGGAAGTATTGAAGGTAAAAACTCCAAAATACCGAAGTAGTACAGTGTAAAACGGGTTTTGGGCCGAATATTAGTTTGTTAACGGGCTTTTATCATAGAACTCGTTTAGGGATTTAGGTATTTCATTTTTTATGAGACTAAATACAGTTTTCAGAGCCGTCTTTGCTCTCTTACGCATTCCTACTTTGAATTTACGTTTTGTGTCCTAACCTCCAATGAAGCCAAAAACCCTGAGTCAATTCATTGGTGAACGGGTGTCGCTGTACGGATTTTGAGGTTCCGTTCTTTATTGTTTATGATATTTCGCCTTAGTTTCTAATTTGTCTCTATCAATTTCGTTTTCGCTCTTAATGGTTGCAATTTTAGTTCTTCTTATTTCGCTTGAATCACTTGATTTCTGTTTTTGCAAAACACGATTCGTTTGTGTATGCGTTTGCTTGTATACAATCTTGTTTCGTAACCTTTGATTATTTCGAGTTATTTGGATGCTTAATTTATTTAGTTCGATTAGAAATTGATAGAGGATTGACATGAATTCTGTTATGATATTGGTTATGCTTTAAACGGCGCTTGTCCGCTTTCGTGACCGATTGAACCCACGGTTTCGGTGCTTGCCCGAAACTGTGTGAACTCGTATAAACTAATTAACGCTTGTTCTGCTTAGTTTGTATCAATCTATTGGAAATCCTTAGAGACGTTATTTTCTAAGAACCTATGATAAATCTGAGAAGCGCACCTCGAAACCGGTGAATTGATTGTCTCTCTAAATTGTTTTTCCCCTTAAACATAACTTGTCTTCTACCAAAACTCCCCCTTTTATTGTTAATTTCGTGCTTGTGGTTGGTTATTTCAGTATTTAGAGGTCCTTGTGAGATGACCAATGTTAACTTCCTTGTACTATATTTTATATCTTTATAATTATTTTGACCTGCGTACGACCGCTAATCAAATTAGCGCCGTTGCCAGGGACCTCTTATTAGAGATTGCCAACTTTTTTTTAAACAAAGGAAATGAGCCTTGTTAAAACCTTCTGATGCAAAACCCTCATTAGGAAAAAAACATCTAGAAGGAAAGAGTACTCCCCCCGATTTCATTAAAAAACAAAAAATACAAACAAACAAGGGGGGACATAAACCAAAACCCTTGCTAACAAAATTAATGCTTGAACCGAAAATAAGGAAGACCAACCCTATTACTAGGGGTGTCAAAACGGGCGGCCCGGCCCGGCCTGTAACACCCCATTTTCTACCCAACGGTTTATTAAAAAAATAATATCAAAGTTCTTCGCGCCAAAAGAGTGTCACATTTTTCGAACCGGAAAACCACTTCGCAAACAGAGTACTTTAATTATAACTAACTTCTTTTCAAAAACATGCAGCGGAAATAAAAAGGTTTAACTTGGCAATCATACTTCAAAAGGTTTACAACTTAGAAAGGCATATACATAACACATAAGGAAAGACACAATGACAACCCTCCCGAGTGCTACGTATCAGAGCCGACTCGACCATACTAGAAGAAGAATCTCTAGCCACCTTCAGTCACCGTCACCTGCAGGTTGCCGACATACGAGGCAACACGACGCAGTAGGGTGAGTCTCACTACATAGATAATAATAGATAAAACAAGAAACACAGTATAATAGGCACACCAGGGATACCATCAATCTACTACACCAATAATACAGTTACACCAAATCCAGTTACGCCGAATACTGTTACACCAAGTACCGTCACACCAAATACAGTTACACCCAGAATACAGTTACACCATTAGTTCAAGAAGACGCAATCAAACACAGGACGTGTATGCAATGTATGAAATGCAACCCAAAACTCCACTGGGCATATGCATGTGGATCCATTCACCAAAATTGCTTTGAGGGCATTCACCAAACACCAAAATATTTTAGGAGGCCGAGGCCTATTCACCAGAAATTTATAATAAGGCCGAAGCCTATTCACCAAAAATGCATATGATTATGTGACACCATGACAATGCATCAAGCACAACAAAATCACCAAAGTACGCCATAGCATATTCACCAATAGTTTTACTTATTCACCAACACCAAAAGAGGATCATAGACCCCATTCACCAATAATTTATATACTCACCAATCACCAAGATATATTCACCATTAATATGCATCATAAACATCACAATCACATCACGACATCGTCATAAACATCACCTTTACATTATTAGCCAGTTAGTACAGTTTTTAGAAACAACCCGAATGGTTCCCAGACTGGACAGATTCTGTCCTTCCACTTCAAATCACTCTAAACTGACTTACACTTGACCAAATGGAACAAAACCTTAGCCTTAACAAAAGCAATTTGAGTATAGTTTCTAATGGAAAAAGAATCGTTCAAATCAGAGTCCAATTGAAGACACAAGCCCTGAAACACTGAACCTATACCTAGTTTAAGTCCAGAAATTTGACCTGACTTGGGACGCTCATAACTCGAGCTACACTACTCCAAATTTAACCAAACCAGTGCCAAAGTGACCAAAATTAAGTCTGTTTTCTAACAAAAAAAGTCCCATAATTTTTTGACGAACAGAAAGTTCCCAGTTTTAAAAATGCCGAACCTATGTCCAGAATGCTTCCAGAATATTACCCTAACTTGTGGAATTCATATCTCGAGCTACACAACTCTAAACGCAACCAAACCAGTGTCAAATTAACAAGCATCAAGTCTATTTTCCAGAACAGTAAACCACATAATTTTTCAGTCAACACAACGTTCCCAGTTACCGAAATACTGAACCTCTACCCACATCGTTCCCAAAAATTTTAACCTAACTTGTTTCACCTATAACTCAAGTTTTACAACTCCAAATGCAACCAAATCAACGCCAAATTAACAAGCATTCAATCAAGTTTTCGAAATGACAAACCACATAATTTTTCAATTAGTAAAACGTTCTCAGTCACTGAAATACTAAACCTATGTCAGAACATCTCAAAACAGTGAATTCAACAACACAAACAACCATCACACTTCAGCCACATATAGATATTATAAACATCAACAGCAATTTAAACAACTACTCCTAACACCTAGTCTCCATGATTTCGTGGTTTATAAATTATTAACTATGAACGAGAGCCCCCTTACCTTATTGAAGAACTCGAATCCTTAGGCTTAGAAACCTTGAAAAACCTAGCTTTTCTTCTCTCTCCTCTTTTCTTTCTTGGTCACGAACTCCTCTCTTTCTTTTTCTCTATGGAAGCCACGAAATTCCTCTCTTTTTCCTTGCCTTGGCCGCCACTCCTTAGCTCTCACTCTTCTCACAAAAATCTAATTTTCTCAACTAATGAAACCCTAACTTAAAAACTCCTTATTTATAGGCTCACTTAACCAATCATGGGCTTTCTTAGTTTATGACTTAATCATGGGCCTCCACTAACACCTCTAATTCGCCACCACCTATCCACATATACTAACAACTAATTATTTCTAATATTCTATCACATAAAATCCCTAAATAATTATTCCTATCATTTTATTTTATTTTTTCTCAAACACAAACCCTAGATAATTAATTAAATAAATTAACTAATTATTTTGGGCTGTTACACGGCCCGGCCCGTTAAGCGACATGCCCGCGAAAAAACGGGGGGCCCGGCCCGGCCCGTTAACCGAACGCGGGCCGAAAATTCATGCTCTGCCCGCGAAGTGGCGGGCTGGCGGGCTGGCCCGTCAATTTACACTGAATTTCAAAAAAAAAAAGCTAAACGGGCGGTTTGGCCCGCCACAGTATTTAGCCCGCGGGCTAGCGGGAGAAGCGGGCCGGGCAATGCGGGCCGGCGGGCATCAATACCTTAGCCCTGCCCGCCTTATTTTGGTGGGCCAACGGGCCGGCCCGGCGGGCCAAGCCCGTTTTGACATCCCTACCTATTACGGTGAAAATCATCCCTGATAAAAGAGGGAATAAAGTTCCACCACTGAAACCCTGACAGAGAAACCCCATGAGACGCAAGTTTATCAGCACAATGATTCCCTTCCCTATAAATATGAGTACAAATGAAATTCATGGATTTGAGAAGAACCATGCAGTTAAGCCAGCGGGTACGAAGATTCCAAAGCACAATGGTATGAGAGGAGAACGCCATAACAGCCAGATGAGAGTCACTTTCAATCCATAAACGGTGCCACCCCTTGCAGTAAGCCACCTCAATGGCTATATGACACCCACTAATTCAGCAGGAAGAGCATAATTTATACCTAGGGGAGCATAAAACAACCAAGAGAGTCAGCATTGCTATCACGGAAAATACCTCTACAAGCAGCTAGACCGGGAGAGCCCCTAGCAGCGCCATCTGTATTACATTTAACCCAGAAGCAAGGAGGGGTTTTCCAAAGAACCTCTATAATTATAGGAGCCCTACGAGGCTTACAATCAATAGAAAAAGCCTTAAGAATCGAAAAGCTCTGAATGGAGGCAGAAGTGGAGCCTTTGCTCATATTTCCAGAGAGGTTCACATTTGCGGTAATCAAGTTTTCCAAGTAAGTGGGCAAGATCATTTTATTGTCAAAACAAATCTTATTCCGAGCGTGCCAAATAGCCCAAAAGACATTAATAACAGCAGCGGTCACAACATCCTGCACTTGGTCAGATCAAGGGCGCAAATTAACAAATCTCGATAATCGATTCAGGGGAGGAGATGTCAATAGTAAGAGAGAGCTTATGACTAAGCCTGGACCAAAGACGCTTAGCAAAAGAGCACTCACAGAAAAGATGCAAAGAGGATTCTAAGTTTTCTTCACAAAGACTGCACATGGAAACATTGCCACAACCACGGCTTCTAAGCTGCTCATCAGTGGGCATGCGGTTGTTGAGGATGCGCCAAATAAGAAAAGACTTGGAGGGAGGGATAACATTTCGCCAAATATTCTTGCACCACCTATAAGGTTGCCCAATAGGTCTATAGAAAAGATAAGCAGTTTTAAAAGTAAGCATACCATCGAAAGAGTTCTTCCAAATCAACTGATCCTGAGAGTCAAAGGTTGGGAGGTCCTTCGCATGAAGAAGCGGAGCCAATTGAGGAAAAATATTTGCTAAAGATGATGGAATACACCAATGCCCATTTCGAATGAAGTCACAAACTTGGGCCTTGAGATAGTGATGAAGATGTTTCGGGACATTGAGAAGATAAACCAGGGGAGCCGACACCCAAGGATCAAGCCAAAAATTGACACAGTCACCTTTACCAATTTGCCAAATGCAGTTGTCTTGAATGGTGGAGAGATGAGCGCGCAAATCACCCCAAAAAGAGGAACTAATATGATAAGAGATCGGAGTATTATTTCTGAAGACACGGGATCTCAACAAGACAACCCAACAATTTTGGGAGATGCTTAGATCCCAGCAAAGTTTGAGGCAGGCTGCCTTATTAATATCTTTGAGAGATCTAATTCCTAGACCTCCCTCAGAAGTTGGTCTACAGACCTTATGCCAAGCCACAGTAACCACTTTACGTTGATTGACGTCCCCAGACCAAATGAAATTTCGAATCCAAGAATCCACCATATTCAACAGAGAATTAGGCCATTTTTAAATCCTAAAGCTGTAAACTAACATACTTTGAATAACCGACTTGACCAGTTGAGCTCTTCCGGCAATAGAGAGCAGCGAAGCTTTCCAAGCAAACAGCTTGGCTTTAATTTTGTCAGCAATAGGCATTAAATAAGCAGCTTTAGGCTTACCTTTGAAAATAGGAATTCCCAAGTAAGTGAAAGGCAGCTGGCCAATAGAGAAGCCCAAAAGATCAGCAATGCGATGCTGACGAGTAATAGGAACGACGCCCAAATAAACTGTAGATTTGCAAGAGTTAACAATCTGACCCGAAGCTTCACCATATTTGGTAAAAAAGTTGATAAGATTTTGAAGATTACTCTGGGAAGCTCTGCAAAAAATCATGATATCATCAGCATAAAGGGTATGAGAGGGAACCTGAGTGCCTCTTGGACCATTAATTAATTGAAGATCTCCATCCTGCACCAATTTGGAGAGGAGGAGAGGGGGTCCCCTTGACGCACACCACGCTTGCAGCTAAAGAACCCAGAAGGCTTGCCATTAACTGAAATAGAAAGCTTCGCAGAGTGCAAAAGGACATTAACCCAATTGCAGAACTTTTGATTAAAACCAAAAGCTTTGAGGACTCTAAGAAGGAACTGCTAGTCCAAAGTATCAAAAGCTTTCGAGACATCAACTTTAAAGCCATATTACCACCAAAAGATCTTTTATGCAGCATATTACTAGCTTCAGAGGTTAAAGAAATGCAATCAGATATGTTCCTACCTTGAATAAAACCACGTTGCTGAGATAAGACAATACGGGGAGCAATTTTGGCGAGACGGTCAGCAAGCACCTTAGTAATGATCTTGAATTTGAAGTTCGCAAGAGCGATAGGCCGAAACTTTTCAATACTGTCAGCTCCATTGATTTTTGGAATAAGCACCACCAAGTTAGAGTTGAAGTTAGGTAGCAGCCAGCCATGCTTAAAGAATTGCTGGACCGCTTTCACCAAATCATCGGAAATGATGTCCCAGAAGTGTTGAAAAAAGAAAGCTCCAAAACCGTCCGGGCCAGGGGCACCGTTAGAATTCATAGAAAAGATGGCTTGCTTGATTTCCTCCATGTTAGGAATGTTGGTAAGCATTAAGTTCTCATCACGTGTAACAAGATTAGGAATAATATCTTCCACCATACCATTATCAAGACACTGGTTAGTAGAGGAGAATATATTCTCAAAATAATTCACAACATGAGCTTCTATATCATTAGGGGATGTAAGCAACGCATCACCGTGTTTGAGGGCATTAATCTGCTTGGTAATTTGTCTTATCTTGACCATCTGATGGAAAAATTTTGTGTTACGGTCGCCTTGAGAGTGCCAATTCAGTCTAGCTTTTTCAAGCCAAAATTCCTCTTGGGAAGCTAAAGCTTGCTGTAGCTCAAGCTGATGTAATTTTTCTTGCTCTATCAAAATCTCCGAGTATCCATGATTATCAATTTGCGCTTGAACGTGGTCTAAGGATGCAGTTGCCACTTGCACCCTCAGATTAACGTCCCCAAAGACCTCTTTATTCCAAACCTTAAGCTTTACCTTAAGATTCTTTAGCTTTTGACTAAGGATTACCATAGGGCAGCCAACAACAGGAATTTGCCAAGCCTCCTTAATCAAATTTAGGCAATCAGGATGACTCGCCCAAGTTCGAAGGAATTTAAAAGAAGAAGGGTGAACACCACCTGCAATCTGAAGATCAAGTAATAAAGGGAAGTGATCAGACTTAGATTTAGTAAGAGTAGAGCAGGAAATACCAGTATAAAAGGAAAAGCAGGCGTCATTGCAGATGACACGATCCAACCTTTTTTCTGTGCAAGCCCTGCCTTTACGGCCATTTGACCAAGTGAACTGAACACCCCTCGTCGGAAGGTGAATCAAGTTATTCAAATTGGTCAAATTCTGAAAATCCTCACAAGCTATTTTTGAAGGGGTGCCACTGCCTCTATATTCATGAGTGCCCAAAATAGCATTCCAATCACCAATAAAACACCAGGGGATTTGATGAGTTTGCTGGAGATAGTTAAGCTCCTGCCAGAGAGCTCGTCTACCAAGATAGCTACAAGAAGCATATATAGCCGAAATACCGACAGTAGTGTTGTTGACCTCCACGCTAAAAGAGACATGCTGATCAGAGCAAGCGATAACAGTAGGACTAAAGTTGTCAGAACAGGCGCACCAGAGATTAGGAAGAAGATTGTTCCTGTCATTTGAGGCGAAGACTTTCATACCAAGCCGCGACCAATACCTGCAAGGAAAATCATTCTGCGAACACCAAGGCTCAGACACAAAAATGAAATCAGGCTTGTTAGAAGTACAAAGCCTTTTAAGGGCTAATCTAGTGGGGGGATTAGCAAGACCCCTTGAATTCCAATAAAGGCACTTCATTGGGCAAGACTTTGCGAACCCGCCCTTGAACGGGTGATAATTGGAGCAGCATCTCTCTTCTTCTGTCTCAGTTTTCTCTTCTGGGACTTTGTGACAATTCTCATCACTATCGAATTTGTTTTTTTTTTATAAGCTTATCACTATTGAATTAAACACACACTAAATCTCATTGTTTTTTTTAAAGGTTGGAGTAACGTTTATACTCTCTTTACATTATTTAAAAATTATGTGTTTAAATTGAATGTAATTTTTTTTGTCTTTTGACAAGTGAGAGAGTCGTGTGTCTAATATCTATTTATACAAACAAACCTTCTATGAAATTACTAATTTAGATCTCTTATTAACAAGACACATATCTAATTTAAGGGTAAAAATGTCATTACATTCTTTTTCTTTCTTTTTCTTCTTACATTCTCTTTCCTCCTTTTCACTTTTCTCTTATCTCCTTTTCACTTTTCTCTTACACTCTCTTTCTTCCTTTTTTCTTTTTACTTTACTTTTACTTTTCCCATAAACAATTCTTCTCTTTCTCTTATCACTTCACTTTAGTTTTTTTAACTAAATTTTTAAATTTATACAAACATTACTCTACTAAAATTATCTATAAAAATATAAATAAGTCACACTAAAAAAAATAAACTATCACCTTTTTGGAAAAATTTATCACCTTAAAATTTTAATTTTTCTCTTCGAAATCTGTTTACACTCTTATTGATAATCTACTATCACCTCTTATTGATAATCTACTATCTATCTTTTACTATCTACTATAATCTACTAATCAACTAAAATAATAAATTGAAACTACGAGATAACTGCACTGATATATAAAAAAAACGAGATTAATATTTGTCATTGATAATTAAAATTTTTGAAGACTACTATTACAAACCTACTATCTAAAAAACAAGAAGACTTAATGACTATTTAAACAACTAATTAAAATTTAAAAAAATATTTCTTATTGATAATCTACTATCTTCTATCATCTACTAATCAATTGAAATTACGAGATAACTGCACTGATATATAAAAAAACACGGGATAACTGCAGTGATATATAAAAAACACGGGATTAATATTTGCCGTTGATAATTATAATTTTTGAAGACTACTATAAACCTACTATCTAATCAATTCAAACTACGAGATAACTGAAATGATATATAAAAAAACACTGGATAATTGCACTGATATATAAAAAACACAGGAATAATATTTGTCATTGATAATTAAAATTTTTGAAGACTACTATAAACCAACTATCTAAAAAACAAGAAGATTTAATGACTATTTAAACTATTGATTGATATTTAAAACATATATTTCTTATTGATAATCTACTATCTCTCTTTTACTATCTACTATAATCTACTAATCAACTAAAATAATCAATTGAAACTAAAAGATAACTGCACTGATATATAAAAAAAATTAGGATAACTGCACTGATATATAAAAAAACACGAGATTAATATTTGTCATTGATAACTAAAAATTTTGAAGACTACTACTACAAACCTACTATCTAAAAAACAAGAAGATTAATGACTATTTAAACTACTAATTAATATTTAAAACAAATATTTCTTATTGATAATCCACTATCTAACTTTTAATATATACTATAATATACTAATCAACTAAAATAATCAATTAAAATTACGAAATAACTGCACTGATATATAAAAAAAACACGGGATAACTGCAGTGATATATAAAAAAACACGGGATTAATATTTGCCAATGATAATTATAATTTTTGAAGACTACTATAAACCTATTATCTAATAAAACAAGAAGGCTTAATGACCATTTAAACTGATTAATATTTAAAACACACGTGACAGATATTTGTCATTAATACCGAAAAAAGGACAAATAATTGTCACGGATATATAAAAACCACAGGATAAATATTTCTTATTGATAATCTACTCTATCTTTTACTATCTACTATAATCTAATAATCAACTCAAATAATCAATTGAAACTATGAGATAACTGCACTAATACATAAAAAAATACGGGATAACTGCACTGATATATAAAAAAATACGGAGATAACTAAAATGATATATATATATATATATATATATATATATATATATATATATATATATATATATATATATATAAAGCACGGGATATAAGCTGCACTGATTTATAAAAAAACACGGGATAACAACACTGATATATAAAAATACACTGCACTGATATATAAAAAACACGGATAAATGCACAGATTGTTTTTAAATGATACTTTTACATTTTTAGATTTTAATATTTATCTATTTTTAATTTGAAACACATTTTTTATCTACTTTAAATTTGTCTTTATTTTCACGCGGTAATGTTCGAACTATTTAAATACTGTCTAAGTTCATTCATAAAAAGAACACGATAGCACCCGTGTATACGCACGGGTATCTACTAGTTGCTAATAAAACTACACAGGTACGATAGCCTGGATACTAAAATGACGTGGATAGCTTAGAAACTGGACAACAAATCTACTTTTTCAAAAGGAAAGGACAGGAGGAACAAAGTAAAGGTGAATTTGTTATACGTACGTACATACCCGGCCACCGAGCGCGGAAGAAAAAAAGGGTGAAGACCCCATAGCTAGCTAGTTAATAAGATAGAAGGACCATTGAATCTTTTAGAATGATATTGGTACCTCCATATTCAAGCTAGCTGCTGATAAAGCTTTAATGATCAACTGTACCCTAGCTAGCACTGGTGGTGAGTGATAAAAGAAGAATATACAGAGGGGAGATGCTTGATGAAAATATACTTTTAGCATGTGAATGTTAATTAGCGGATCAGTAATTGATTTTCATGGAGAATGTACAGTTTTCATGATTTATGATTCAATTATATGTTTTTAGTAAGGCAGCTAACCTTAAAAATAGCCAGTAAGCATGTACTGTTTGGTGCATGTTGAATTTGTACTCTTCTGTATACTCGCAGCTAGCTATCCATGTTCTTTTAATCCAAGAAGTGACATCCTAGTAAATCAAAACCTATGAAATGGAAATCAAATGTTTTATAAAGATATCAAATGTTTTTTAATTGAAAATAGGAGGAAGGTAATATATCAAAAGGGACAAATTTGAATTATACCAATTGTTTTAATTAGGTATTCTTTTGAAACAATCTTTAGTTTTAAATTTTCAAATTTTACAAAAACTCAAATGGCCAATGGGTTTTCAGATTTTAGTTTTGAGTTTTAATTTTTTGTGGTTTTTAGTTTTAATTTTTTTTCAAAAATTATTATCAACGACCCTTCCATATTATCTCACAACTTAAACGTAAGATATTTTTTTGGGGTAGCTCTAATTAGCAGCAAGGGAATTTTGTACTACGCTACTACCGTAAAGCATAGGATTTTTTTAATTAATTAATAATCTAAATGACTTGCTAGAAGCAAAACGAGCTCAATACTGATAACATTATGCATTTTCGGGCTTTTTACTGCCCAACTCAATTGACCAACTTACTTTGTGAGCTCTTCTATGTTGGTTAGGTCTATGTATATATGGGTAAGTGTTGGACGAGTTATATTCAAAACCTAGCAAGACCCTGATTTTTGATTGGGCCAATTTTGGAACCCTAACTCAACCAAACCCAACAATATAAGAGTTCAATAAGGACCGAGCTCAATTAGGACAACACCGGGTTGACCAGAAAAGACAGGTGAAAAAACTACGAGCAGGAAAATTTTGAGCATGCTATTTTATGCTAAGTGAAGAATTCTGAAGAATCTCTAAATTTTTTTCTATTCTATTTTCAAATTCTCCTCATGGTTATCAAATAGCCAACAATTCAACAACAATTATCAAATTATTTTCTTAGTTTTACTAACTTATTTCTTCATTCTTGTTTTTTTTTTTACAAATATTTCTTCATTCTTGTTAATGTATGGTTTTCTATGAAAATTTAATACGACACATCAGCATAAAAATCACTAAGGACTAATATTAGATGACTTTATAAATTGTTTTGGTATTTTTTAAGAGAAATTACAGGCACTAAAATGAAAATTCGCTATATTTGTAGGGACTAAAATAATATTTAAAGATCCACATAGACAACCATCTAATTAAAGAACCATGTCATAAAGTGCCACGCAGGCTAAAAACAAGACACGGCAGCATTAAAAAACACTATAGAGACTAAAATTGGGTGGTTTTGTAAATTGAAGTGCTATTTTTAAAAATATATATACAAAGACTAACACGAAAAATAAAACTCATTTTATTTGTAGGGACTAAGATGATAATTAAAAATCCACGTAGGCATCCATGTAGTAAAGTTCCATGTCAGCAAGTATCACACAAGCTAAAAACAACACACGTCAGATTAAAAACCACTATATGGATTAAACTATGATGATTTTGTAAATTACAGGGGTATTTTTGAGGAATTTTTTTACAGAGACTAAAATAAAAATTCGCTATATTTATAGAGATCAAAAATTTTTGAGGAAATTTTGATTCAAAATGATATTTATACTTAAAACTAAACGGTAAGTATGAGGACGGGCCGGGTGACCTGGGGGTAAACGGAACCCGTCTTAACCCGACTCCGAATTATGGTAATGGATAGTCCTAAATGTTCTTTTGTTCGGATCAGACCGGCCCTATGTGATCGGGCCGGGTTGACGGACACGACTAGGTTTTGCTCACCCTTTCTCCATGCATGTTGAGTCGCTTGAGGGGAATCCCCATATATATCTGTGTGTGCAGGTACATTCATTACCGGTGTTTTTGGGTTTCTATATCTTTTAATTGTATTGTATTATATGATGATACATCTTTTCATTCAGACCGATTTATGAACACATCACGTTTGTC
Organism: Astragalus membranaceus; assembly: GCA_039519185.1. NCBI lineage: Eukaryota > Viridiplantae > Streptophyta > Magnoliopsida > Fabales > Fabaceae > Astragalus > Astragalus membranaceus. Next base: position 213,417,180 of record CM076846.1, on the reverse strand, counting down.
GTTGACGAATGTTCTTGGGCGCACACAACCATCAATGTCGAACGCATTTATATATACATTGGCTACAATCCACTGGTCAATATCCATATTATATACAGCGATACCTCTTATTGATTTAGACACTGTTATGTCATCTCTCTCTCCATTCCTACATGCTATTCTCAGTAAAAATGGAAATAAGAGCTTTCTTTTTTGAGAAAATATGCCATTTTCTGAACCACACGATGGTTAAATTATTTCCCAGTTTTCACATAAAAGGGTTGTGTTATCTTCATATTCCTTTAATTCAATTTTGGACATTAATTGTTTTGTCCTAGAATATATCAATCGAACGTATGTAGTACACTGATAAGATATAAATTAGAGATTGATAATAGTTTGGCATGTTGTATTCTGGGCTATCTAGAAATCCAGAGATGAGAGAGTTCTCTCAAATAAAATCATTGACCTCTCTAAGACATTATATGTTATTAAAATGAACTCATGGAGGTGGCCGTTGGCAAAAGTCTCTATCCAGAAATTAAGATTTTTTTGTGGTGAGGTGTATGTCATCCCTAGTTTTTGGGATGATCCACTTCCTTAGCGGTGATTTCGATGTTTCTTTCATTTGGTGAAGACGCGATAAAGAAGGGAAGCAAAGTCTGATTGATAAGTCAAGAAGATAGCACAATGGACAATAGGGGGGTTCTCGTTGATAAGCCGGGGTTAGTCACGGCATGATGATAAGCTTAGATAATGGTTCACAATGAACCAAAGAGAAACATTTTTCAAATTTCATTCACCTTCCAAATTCTATTTGTGTAGTACATTTTCTATTTATAGTCTTTAAATACAAGAAATAAGTTTCTATTAGCATGCATTTATCAATTATTGATAATTGTCTCTACATTACCTAGAAAATAAACATAAACATGATAGTAAATTCCCACCTGCCACTATAGAGACTTAAAGCACTACTAGGAAGTATTTAGTGAGACTAGGATAATACAAAAGCTCACCAGGAGATTCAACCTAAGAGATGACTTAGAACACTACTAAGAAGTACTTAGTGAGACTAGGATAATCTAGAAGTTCACTAGAAAATTCATCCTTAAAAAAAGAACAAAAATAAAACCTATAAAAAATGACATAATTGAACTTAAGTAAGTGGTTTTTTTAGGTCACCTTCCACATACTTAATGAACGCATGGTCATATCAGAGATATAAGATACTTGTAAGGGTTGAGTACCACTTGTACTTCTTTACTATTTCATGAATATACTTTGTCATTAAAAAACCGCATAATTATTATCGTTTTTTTTTAATAAGCAAATCTTAGTGGGGGTGGATGTTAGTTTCCAAGATTTGAATCGGGATCATGTCCGCTAGTTTACCAACTCATGTAATAGGGATCATGTCCACTTACCAGGTAATAACATAATTCAAACAAGTAGATAAAAACTAAGTTAAATTTTACAACTTACTTACAAACCACATCAAACATAATTGAGAACTTGAGCAAAAAGTACTTACAAACTAAAACCACCAAACTAAGAACAATAACAAGAGAGGGATAATATTGATGCTAGGGCTACTAATTTGCTCGGTATCTGACTTTGAACAAAGAGCCCCCAACACCTTTATTTTTCTGGCCACCTCTGCTATATTTTTAGGCCAATATTACTAGTCAACAACACATTGTGGAGATTACATCACTTTTTTTTTCTAGCTTGGTTTCAATTTCAACGTCTTCTAGCAGCTGTTTCCCTTTGAGCATTGAAAAACAAACCAGCCACAGGAGGCCCGAGGTCATTGTCTTCAGCAAATTTTCTTGTGTTAAAGAGATCCCTTGAAGTTGGTATTTTTATCACTGTCTGTCTGCGCTTCTGCTTGTAAAGAAGGAACACAAACCTATGGATTCCTATGTTGGGACGAGGCATTTCATACATCATCACCTCCTTCCCTATTTAATTAATTTATAATTACTATATGAAAATACTAATTAAAGTGAAAGCCACACTGAAATTTTTGTACATACTTCAATAATGTTATGTGACCAAATTAGATGACTTACCAAATGTGGCATCCGTTGTGCCTGGGATATCTGTGACTATCCTGTATGTAAATAATTAAAATGGTCAGACATTTTCTTTTAATCAATTTTTATAAATACTTCCTCTCTCCCATCTTTTTTTATAAAATAATTTGTAGCATCAATTTTATAAAAATGTTGCATGATATAATATTTTACTTTTTATTCTCACTTACATAAACTTTTGACCATAACAAATTCTCATAATAGAAAAGAGTATAAGTGGAAAAAAAACTATTTAATTTTTCATTTAAACTGTAAAATTACATTCAAATCCGAGCAAATTAGTTTTGCTAAAACAATAAAAAATGTAAAACTAAGGGAGTCATTTTTTTAAGAAAATTTGCATGAAATTTTACTTTGGTTCTTAGTTTCTTATTCATATTTCTGTTTATGTTTATGTGCTTTACACCACACATTCACAACAACTACTTAATGCTTCATATATATATATATATATATATATATATATATATATATATATATATATATATATATATATAAAATATAATATTATATTAGCATACCAGTGTAAGTGTTCCCTCAGGTATGGATCACTAGGACCAGGAACATCTGGATCTGTCATGATCTGAAAGAAATTTAAACATGCAGCATGAGAGGAGTGCCCCTTCTCCTTAGTTTTGTGATATATATATACTTTTTGCTATTAAAAAAAACAGCATGAGATGAAAAAAGAAGATACACAGAAGGGGTACGGTGTAGTGAAAGAAGTACCAGAGTGAAAAAGGATCTCATATCACCTCCATGAATCTGAACCTTAGGCTTAGTGGTAACTGATGAAGGAAAGAACTCATGGCCATTAAACACCTGCTTATTGTTGTAAGTGACAGTCATTTTCATAGTTGAAGTGAAATAATCAATTACATCTCCTATCACCCCTCCAATAGCAAGAGGATCTGATACAATATTCATGGCCGTGGAACTTAAGCAGTGAACAACAACAACAACAACAACAACAACAAATTAGTTAATGTTGCTTTTGAGGGTTTGCTGTGTGTGTAAACATAAAGCAGAAACCCTATATTTATATCATTTACCCCTCCTGTACATAGGACTCCGGAAACAATTGACTAGTGAAGAAAAGCAGAATCAAATAATATGAAAAAAAAAAATTATTGAAAAGAGGAGCCTTCTGAAAAGGCTACAGCTACATCACATTAAAAAAAATAACGATAAGATTATATATACACACAAAAGAATAAGTCTGTATGTGCGGGGAGTATATTTTGACACTAGGTGCAAAAATTAATACATCTTTATTAACTTTCTGAGAAATGTTATACTAATTAAAAGTTCACACAATGAACTATTTATATTATCTTGATAATTGTTATATAAATACTGTTTAGGTAATGTTCCGGACTGGGCCTCTTGGCCCAATCCGCATGAGAAACGGCCCAATCCAGCACTGGATCCGGTCCAACAAGGGAATAACCGCGCGGATCCGAGATCAATGGTAGGGATGGCAAAACGGGTTTGGCCCGCCGGGCCGGCCCGCTGACCCGCCAAAAAAAGGCGGGTTGGGCTGGGGTATTGGGACCGCTGACCCGCTGAACCCGCCCCGCCAAAAAAAAAAACCGCGGGCTAAAGCAATAACGGGCCGGGTCAGTCCGCCGGCCCGTTTTTTAAAAAAAAAAACTTTAAACAGAATCACTTTAGGTTTTCAACTTTCCCCTTCTTTCACTTCTCACTGTACAAACAATAACCAAACACGCTCTTCTCATTGCAACCGAACCAATCACACTATTGACACATGCTTCCTCAATCACACTATTGACACATGCTTCCTCAATCATTCTCTTAAAATCTTATGATATTTGATTGCTGTATTCGTGAGCCTGAGATGTATCTAAGTATTTTGGTTGCTTGATGGTTAATCCCTAGTTATCAAGCAATCAAAATACTTATTTTGGTTGCTTTAAGATCGAATTATGGATTTGGACCTTTTGGTTGATGGTTCTAGCCTTCTAGGTCATATTTCTTAATGGTTAATCCTAGTAATTCCAATGCTATTATTGTTTTATACTTTTATTTTGAATATATCAAGAGTTTTTAAAGTAAAAATTTGTTAAAAATGCTTTATAAAAAATCTATTTTAAAAAGCGGTGAAAAATCTTATTGAAATGTTAAAAACATGTAAGTTTTTTGTTCAAAAACATTGAAAAAAAAAAATTAGGCGGGCCGGACCGCCAACCCGCCAGCCCATCACTTAGCGGGCCGGGCCAGTCTTTTGAACTCGCAATGTTTGGCGGGCCGACTCGCCCCGCCCCGTTTTTAGCGGGCCGAAGGCAAAACGGGCCGGGCCGGGCCGAACCGTTTTGCCATCCCTAATCAATGGCCCAGATCGCGACGCTCTGATCCAACGGCTCTGGATCGGGCAAGACCCGCAGGACCCCCAACTCCGCGTCTATAAATACGACACTGACCTCCAAGATCAGGTACGTTTTGCTCATTTGTACCTCACTGACTTCTGATCGCTGACTTTGGCATCGGAGTGTCTGCAGGTATCAACCCCGCCGAGTCCAACCTCGGGGGAAGACGACGTTGAAGAGCATAACCTTGGAAGACACCGAATTCTGGAGCATCGAGCCGACCTCGATCTAGGAAAGGATCACCGCAAAACTCCATCTACCAACTGCCCTTCCCAGATCCTGAATCCTAAGGCAAGGTAACGAATATTGGACACCCCCTACCCGAAGCCAGCCCTGTCTGCAAAGCGTCATTGAACTCGTACCCCGGCCGGACCAGACGCCCGAAGGACAAGTTCAGGAACTTCCTGCCGAGGAAGCATGTTCTGCTCCGCTCCCCTCACCTCGGCCAGCGCCCCGAGGCAGTCCCGGTGCAGGCGGTGAACCAGATACTCGACCTCCTAGATCGACGAAGCCGAGACATCGCACAACAGAAGATGCGCTTGACCCAGATGGAAGAAGAAGTCGCGGCCGTCCGAGCAAAAACTGCTGTGGCCTCGGCCCGTCCTCGCGCCAAGTCTCCCCCTCAACAGACTGATCTCTAAGCACCACCGCCCTCCGCCACGAAGGAAACTCGTCCACAGGAATCACGTTCGTAGGTCCCCTTCCCGTAGAACAGACCAGGGCAAGGGCCCTCGTTCTCCGCCGACTCCCCCAAGCTCCAGCCCGAGCCGGAGCTCCTCGTGTACGTGGTTCATCGTCGTCACGCAAACCCTCTCAGCGCCGGAAACGGTCCCCTCGGAGAAGAAGCCATTCTCCTCATCGAGTCCGACGAAGCCCCTTCATCCGGGAGATCGCTGAATGCAAAATGCTGAAGTCTTTGGAGAAGCCTCCACAGTTGAACATGTACGATGGTACGGGGGACCCGGATGAACATATAGACACTTTTGACCTCATGATGCAGTTTCGGAATGCTACTGACGACATCAAATGCAAGATCTTCCCTCTGTCTCTAAGCAAGTCAGCACTGTCCTGGTTCAGGGACCTCGAGCCCAGTTCTATCTACTCCAAGCTGAAGCCGAAGTCGGTAGATGTACTCATAGTTCGGTAACGAGAGAACGAGGCTTTGCGCGACTATATTGAAAGATTTAATAAGGAAGCGAATAACGTTAGACACTAAGAGGACAAAATCAGACTCCTTTTCATGAGACACGGGCTCCGTAAGAAGAGCTTTTTCCAAATCGATGTCGGCGTCCACGGTCCCCGCAACCTCAAAGAATTCTTACGCCGAGCGCAGAGGTTCATTGATTATGAAGAAGATGATATAGCCGACGAGGTCGGTCAAGGATCCACCCTGGCAAATGACAATGACAAGGGTAACCGCTCCAAGAAGGACTCTGGAGGACCCCTGCTAAACGGTGACCTCGATTCACCGAGCACACCGAACTTCACCAAACCTCACGTGATTACCAACAAGCCGCTTCTGGCGACGAATGCACAGCCTCGTGCTCCACCCTCAAGGGGATTCTCCATGTCCTTTGAAGACATCAGGAACAAACTCGGTAATTCAAAGACCAAAATCGCCACTAATGGAGCAAGTTTCAGAAATCGTCCGAGTCCGAGTCTGAAACATAAAGGAGAAGTGGCTACAATGTTTGCAGGCTTTATTACTTCAATGTTTACAAATGTTAATCAATTTGGACCTCCGAGTCCCCCACTACTGATTGTACTCGATATGGACCTCGATCCCTATCAATAAAGTGATTTCTTTTCACGAACTCGGAGGTGCTTCACAAAGAACGCTGAACGAGGTCAAGGTCGGGTCCTTGCACCCGACCTCGTGCGAGCTTCTTCACTCCACGATTCACTCCACGATTCACTCCAAGCTTTGCACTTGGTGAACTGGACCGAACGAAGTCTCATTAGATCCTGCGGCCTCGGACTGACTTCCTTCCTAAAGGGTCGCTCCGACGGGCCTTCAAATTGACCTCTCTACTACGAGGTCAGGCCTAGCGTTGCCCACAGCCTCGGACTGACTTCCTTCCTAAAGGGTCGCTCCGACGTGCCTCAAATTGACCTCTCTACTATGAGGTCGAGCCTATCGTGGCTCACTGACCTCTACCACGAGGTCGAGCCGAACGTGGCTCACCAAGCAATCTTCCATGAGGTCGGGCATAACGTGGCCCCTCCTCCTCTCCGCGAGTTCGGTTCCTAGACAACCCCCTTGTAGACTTTCAAGTTCAAGGTTCGAGATCAAGATTGGCGACCCCGGGTCGCTAGTTTCTCACTAATTGTCAAGCTCAAAGATTTGAAGTCGAAAGTGCCGACCTCAAGTCGCTCGATTCTCACCCAAAGTTGCACGCAAAGAACAAGTAAACTGAGCAACGGTAAGGCGAAACATAACTTAAAAGCGTCGCAAGTAGTTCCGAGTCAAACCCAGAAACCCGCCGACCTCAAGGGCTACCTCCAAGACACGGCCGCACTCCCGTGACCGACCTCGACTTGGGGGGCAACTGTTCCAGACTGGGCCAAGAGGCCCAATCTGCATGAGAAACGGCCCAATCCAACACTGGATCCGGCCCAACAAGGGAATAACCGCGCGGATCCGAGATCAACGACCCAGATCGCGATGCCCTGATCCAACGGCTCCGGATCGGGCAAGACCCTCAGGACCCCCAACTCCGCGTCTATAAATACGGCACCAACCTCCAAGATCAGGTACGTTTTGCTCATTTGTACCTCACTAACTATGGCATCAGAGTGTCTGTAGGTATACCAACACCGAGTCCAACCTCGAGGGAAGACGACGTTGAAGAGCATAACCTCGGAAGACACCGACTTTCGGAGCATCGAGCCGACTTCGATCTAGGAAAGGATCACCGCAAGACTCCATCTACCAACTGCCCTTCCCGGATCCTGAATCCTAAGGCGAGGTACCGAACAGGTAATTTACATGTATGTATTTAATTTTAAAAATAGATGTCTCTTTATGTATTTAATCGCAAATTGTATATAAAAATAAAGTGATAGAGTTAAGTAAATTAGTTTTTACATTATATATATATATATAGAGAGAGAGAGAGAGAGAGAGAGAGAGAGAGAGTATCAAATGAGAGGAATTTTATAATCAGAGGGTGAGAGAAATAAATCGCGGTTATAGATCGAATCATGAACAATTAAGATTAAAATAAAAAAACATGTGACCACTAAATTACTTCTAATCATAAACAATTAAGTCCCTCGCTAATGCCTAGCCACGCGTCCACTTTCCCTTGCTAATTTCCTCGCTAACGCCTAGCCACGCGTCCAATTTCCCTCGCTAATTCTCTTGCTAATGCCCATCTGATTGTATTTTTTTATTAATCTGCTTTTATACCTGTTTATTTTATTAATAAATAATAAAATCTAAACTATATAAAACAGGTTAAATTTGAATGTTATAACAAAAACGTTAATCAACAACACTTAATCAACAACACTTCAATAAATAAAAATTATGAGAATAAAATTTGAATCCATAACACTTAATCAACGAAAAATACTTCATTAAACTAATAATTATACTAATTAAGATAATTTTAATAAAATGTTGAAATAGATAATTACCTCTCAAATGGATACATCCACCTATAATGAACTGGTCCACCAAGCCTTGCTTCATACGCAAGGTGAACCGGTAGATGCTCCATGGAATCAAAGAAACCGGGAGGAAATATTCTCTCCAACTTACAAATAATGAAAGGAATATTCTGCTCCATCTTAATAAGATCATCCCTTCTCAATGTTGAAGAGCACATATTTTTAAAATATTGACTCACTTCAATAAGTGATTTCAAAACACACTTTGGTAATGAATTAAAAGCAATTGGAAGCAAACACTCCATGAATACATGACAATCATGACTTTTCATCGCATACATCTTCCCGGTGTTCACATCGGCACATCTTGCAAGGTTAGAAGAATAACCATTTGGCATCCTCAATTCTTTCAACCATCGACAAACATCTTTCGCTTCATCTGGTGTTAGGCAATATTTGGGTTTGGGTTTTAACATCTTCCCATTAGGCATTTCCAACAAATTCAAATCAGATCGATGTTTGCTACAATAAAGAGCAGAATCTAATCTAGCCTTATTATTGTCTTTGGTTTTATCTTTCACATTCATCACAGTGAAAAATATGTTGTCAAAGAAATTCTTCTCGATGTGCATAACATCAAGATTGTGCCTCAACAAATTATCTTTCCAATATGGGAGATTTCCCAAAATATGCTTTTGTGTCCAATTGTGCACCTGTCCATAACCATCCAGCCGGGTGACCTCCCCTCCCTCTGTGGCTTGTGGCAAATCCATAACTCTGCTCCAGATTTCACCTGATGTCAACAAAGGCGGTGGTCCATCTGTTTCAACTGCCCCTTTCTTGAAGGCCTTCTTGTTCTTTCTAAATTTATGATCTTGCGGTAAGAATCTGCGATGCGAGTCAAACCAAGAACTCTTGCCCCCGTACTTTAGCGTAAACGCCTTTGTGTGTTCCATACAGTGGGGACATGCCAATTTACCGTGAGTCCCCCAACCAGACAACATACCATAAGCAGGAAAGTCGTTAATTGTCCACATCAATGCGGCTCTCATCATAAAAATTTTCTTTCGTTCTGCATCATATGTCAAAACACCCCCCCCACAATCTCTTAAGATCATCAATCAGAGGTTCCAAAAAGATATCAATGTTAGCTTTTGGATTGGATGGACCAGGTATCAGACAAGTCAAAATCATATACGGTTTAGTCATGCACATCTCAGGAGGAAGATTGTAAGGGGTAACAATGACTGGCCAACAAGAGTAGGGTGACGCCGATGCTTGGATATATGGAGTAAACCCATCAGGGCACAAGCCAAGCCGAACATTCCGTGGGTCTGAGGCAAAATCTGAATGAACTTGATCAAAGTGCTTCCACGCTTCACCGTCGGATGGGTGGCGTAAAATGTCGTCTGAGGTACGCCTATTGTCATAATGCCAAGTCATTTTCTGCGCAATTTCGGTCGATGCAAACATTCTTTGCAATCTTGGAACTATAGGCAAATAGAACATCGACTTTACAGGGATAGGTTTATAATTACGTTTTGACCCTTTACGATCATGATACCTTGGCTTTCCACAGAATTTGCATTCAAGTAGCTCACCATCATTTTTACCAAATTCGTTGTTGTAAAACAACATGTGCCCTTTCTCACAACAATCAATCTTCTTAAATTTCAATCCCAGCTTCGAAACTAACATCTTTGCTTCATAATAACTTTTTGGCAAATTATCCTTATTAGGTGTCGCTTCCAACATCATTTCAGTCACATAGTCTAAACCCACCTCAGAAATATTACTCATGGACTTGAGAGCTAAAAGTTTCACACACATAGATAATTTTGACTGTGGCGAGCCTTCAAACAACAGTTTGTTTGAATCTCTTAACAAATTATAAAACTTTTGTGCTTCTTCATTTGGAAGTTCATCATGATCGTCATATTGAGGCTCATCAAATGGCACATTCACCCTGAGACCATCACAAATCATGTTTTCCATCGACTCAAAAATTTCATTACGTGGAACACCAACACCAGAACTGCTTGAAGCCCCTACCTCAAAATTTTGAAGTCGTTGTTCTCCATGGTCCACCCAAATCCAATAATTAGGCCTAAACCCCCATTGATACAAGTGCTCCCTGATTTCATTATCGGTCCTAATAGGTACACCGTCGCATTTTAAGCATGGACATCTAACCCCCTTTTCCGATTAGCCAATTCATGTCGCCACGCTACCACAAGAAACTGTTCAACCCCAATTACAAAAGATTCCTTCAAACCCTCTCTTCTCAGATATAACCGATCATACACCCATTCACGATTAAATTCATACAAATTCATCTACACACATTTAAAAAAAACGTGTTAGATTCCCTTAACATTCCCAATAATCTATCAAGTTAGTGGCATCGATATGATCTCAGTGGAGATGATTCCGAGCCAAGTATGGGGGTCAAGGACAGCACAAAACCCTTTTCCATACAAGTAGTGAAGGAAGTTATTTCGTATAACTCCCAACCTTACTGTTGTTAGTATCGCCTCGCAATTATCTCAAAAATTAATTTTACAATATCACAAAACAAATATCACAAAAATTACCAAACAACAATGTCACAAAATTAATTTTACAAATCCTAACAAAACAATATCAAATAAAATCAGTTGGTAAAAAAAAATCAGTAAAAAAAAACCTCCAAAGGTAGAGCTCCGGTGGTGAGGAGGGCGAGCTCCGGTGGTGGCGAAAACCTCTAGTGTTTGAATAAACCTGTTGAGTGCCTTGCCTGTGTTAGCACTCAACAGTTGTGTTGTTAGTAGTTGCTTCTGCTTTTGCTGTTCTGTAGCTTGCCCCTTTGTCTTTATGCAGTGAGGACACTGCACAGTTCTAAGTGTGGGGGGAGCTATACATAGGTCTTGTACTCTGTTATTTGCAATCAAATTAGTGAATTAAAAAAAATAGAAGTAGAGTTGAGCAAAAACTTAGTGATGATATGGTGAGAAATGAGTGATTACACCCCTGTTTGATGAGTGAACTATTCTGTTTCTGCTCCTACAATTAAACTTGAACTCAGGTAGGAACTTAGTGAATTAAAGATGATCTGAAACTAGGCTAGTGTTGGTAGACCTAGGGAACTGCTAAATTTCTACTAAAAACTTAGGGCAGCATAAGAAACTAAGTTTGGGGGTTCTCTGAGATATATTAAGGCAAAGCATGAAGGAATGCAGTGCTGCAGCAACCCCTGCTGCAGCAATGCTGAGTTATGTGCACATAGTTTTAGGACATGTAAATTTGAATCTGTAAATATGTAATGTGCTGCAATTGCCTATTATGCAAAAAAAAAAGAAAAAAAGAAAAATGCTATTCAGAAGAGAAATGGAAATAAAGGCATTGCAGTACAAAATCAAATCAAAAGTCTGAACAAAGTACAATTTTGAGTCTGTAATGCTGTAGCAGCTGATGCTGCAGCAATGTTAATGTTAGAATTGAATAAGTGCACTGCCTTAAAAGTTCTGGATTGCTGCATCAAAGCCCTTAATCAAGCTCAACCCCCCCTTTCTGAGCATGAATTGTTAGTCTGTCCTTCTTTTTGAAAATTTTTTTAGCTTTCCCAAAAGAAGACCTCTCTATGTCTTAGCTAAGTGAAATCTTAAACCTCGCTCTGTTATGAACTGAGTTAAGTGTCACACACACACTATTGAGCAGGAATAAGCTAGGGAACTCATTATTCAGAAGGGTTGCAATTGAGTGATAGTCTGAAAGTTGATGCTCAGCTTGATTCTTCTTTATGTTTCGTATTTGAATTGATTCATTGGTTGTGATTGCTTATTAACAGTTGTGCTTGCCTGTGTCAAGTGTCATTGCTTGAGGACAAGCAACGGTTCAAGTTTGGGGGTGTGATAACCATCTTTTATGATGGTTATTACTTGCTTTCTAAGCTTGATTTTAGGAGATTTAATAAATTTGTTGTGTCAATTATGATGTAATCATGTGTTTAGGTTAGAAATAATGGTGCAGGAATGAATTGGTTTGATGTGGGCATTTTGATGCCCTTAATTCATTTAATCATGTTTAGTGTCAGTGCCGCAGCAACAGGTGCGTGCGCAATAGTGGAAATGCGGAAGATGAGAGAAAGCTGCAAGGGAGTACGGAAAACACAGAAATCAAGGCAAGGACAGGTGTCAGAGCTGTATGGCACGGAAAGATATGACCTAATGTGTGTTTCCCACAATTGCCCTTTAACCTAGGCAGCATTTTCCCAAAAAGGACATCATTTTAGGGTTGTGAGCAAGGAGACACTATATAAGAACGTTTCCCTTTCTTCATTAGCATGCTGGGCCGTCAGGGGAAGTTTAGAGATAGCTCCTCTTGCGTGCAAAAGCTCACCCTTCACTACCAAACACTTCCATTGCTGAGACAGTTGCTGCAGCATCACTGGAGTTACATTTTTCTCGGTGGATTCTACTTGGACGAGCTGGATCAGTCCTCCATTGTCATCCTTGGAGCCCTCCTACTGTTCTCTCTTCGTAGTACCAATTCTTACCTTGAAATTTGTAATATGACTTCTACTATTTTGTTTAAGTTATTTTCCATGTTTTGCAAGCTCAATATGAGCTAAATCCTCATAGTTGAGATGCTGGATCTGATGTAGCTAAATTACTAAGTGATTAATGAAGTATGTTCAATGTTATGCATTTTATCTTGTGTGTGAAAATATTTCCATTTTAGAGTAGGAATGGTCCGCCTCTTTTAAATAGCATTTATAAATTCAGAGATGGTTTGTAAATTTATCTCACAAGGTAATATGGGTAGTGAACATTAATGAGAGATCTTGATGTTCCTTGCTTAACCCTAGAGATAGGAGGGCATAACCCATAAGGTGAATACTGCCGGTGCTCAAGCAGCCTGGGAGGTACTTCTTTAGGGTTTAGAGATAAACTCTTGCAAGGAAACCTAGTGTGAAGTATTCGAGAGAATAATGTCTTATTGCTGCAGCACCTAATGCTGTAGCATTGAACGTACCCTTAATCACATTTTAATGAAGCTACTGAAGTGAATGCATCTTGACTTGTTCTCAGCACTGATTTCCATTACCCTTTACTTTTTACTACTGTTTATGTTACCCAAAACTTGTGTGTCATTTACTTTCCTCACTAAATTGTTAATCATATTAAACTCTCGTTATTTAGCATAATTCCTCGTGGGAACGATCTCACTTACTCTATATTACTTGTTGACAGTGTATACTTGCACTATCTACGTTTTCACGTAACAAGTTTTTGGCGCCGTTGCCGGGGAATTATAGTTAAATTGACTGTTTAATTAGTTAGCAGTTTAGTGCCTTTTGTTACTAATTCTGTTTGTGTTGTTTCTGTTGCTACAGCATTAGTCGCTGCAACATCTGTTGCTGCAGCATATGCACAAGCTTAGACGCAATACTCCAGAATTCCAGTTGCACCCAGAGATAGAAAGACATTTTAGAAGATTGAGAAGAGTTCACAGTACTCCAGGACTCATTGAATTAGGACGAGCTGCTGCTATGGCTAGTCCGCAACCTACTGTTAATGGTGATCTTTCTCCACCACCTTCACCACGTCCTACAATTGAAGGTGATGGTGATGGAGGGTACAGAAGACAGTTTATTGATATGAATGTCATAGGCATAGCAAATGATAGGGATAGACCTATGAGAGACTATGCAGTCTTTGACCCTCAAACTATGCAGACAGGCATAGTGAGGCCAGAGATTGCTACAACTCATTTTGAATTTAAGCCTATGATGTTCCAAATGCTTCAAACAATTGGGCAGTTTGGTGGTGGTCCCCTTGAAGACCCACATCTGCACTTAAAACAATTTGTTGAGGTTTGCAGTAATTTCATTCTCCCTGGTGTTACAGATGATGCTTTCAAACTGAAATTGTTCCCTTATTCCTTGAAGGATAGAGCAAAGGCCTGGCTTAACTCACTAGAGCCTAACTCTATCACTACTTGGAATGAGATGGCAGAAAAATTTATGACAAAATATTTTCCTCCAATAAAGAATGCCAGGATGAGAAATGAAATTACCTCTTTTAAGCAAACTGAATTTGAAACTTTGTTTGAAGCATGGGAAAGATACAAAGAACTGTTGAGGAAGTGCCCACACCATGGTATTCCTGTCATCATCCAAATGGAGACCTTCTACAATGGATTGGAGCCCCAAACAAGGCTCATGCTTGATGCTTCATCTGGAGGAGTTCTACTCAAAGGATCTTACAATGATGCATATAATCTTATTGAGGATATTGCTGCAAATAGCTATCAATGGCCTACTGCTAGGTTAAGTGCTCAAAAGAAGGTGGCTGGTGTGCATGAAGTGAGTGAGGTCACTGCCTTGTCTGCTCAGGTGGCTTCACTATCTAATATGATCAAAAATATGAGTTCACCTAGTGCTACAGCAACACATGCTGCAGCAACTGAAGCAACTGTAGCAGCAATTGAACCAGCTCCATGTGGTTCCTCTCCTAGTTGTGTTTATTGTGGAGGAGGTCATCTTTATGGGGAGTGTCCTGCGAATCCTATCTCAGTCAACTATGTTGGGTACAACAAGGGTAATAATCCATATTCAAATACCTACAATCCTGGGTGGCGAGATCATCCAAATTTCAGATGGAGCAACAATGCTACAGCAGCACCTGCTGCAGCAAATACTCCAGCACCTGTTGTGTCATCAGGATTCCCTGCTCAAGCAAAGCAATCTGCTCCTGCATCTGATAACTCAATGGAGGCTATGTTGAAAGCTTTCATAAATGAAACAAAGACTCAATATCAGATTCAAGGGGCTGCAATCAAGAACTTGGAGAACCAAATTGGTCAGATAGCTACTGCTCTAACCCAAAGACAGAGTGGATCTTTGCTATCCACCACTGAAGCTTCATCTTCTAAAGGGAAGGAGACATGCAAGGCTATATCTCTGAGGATTGGGAAGGATTTGAATGGGTCATCACTTACTACAGGTGGTGGTGACAAAAGAAAAGAAAAAGATTCTGAAAAAAATGAAAAAAAGAGTAAAACAGATGCGACAGCAACTGATGCTGCAGCATCTGGTGCAACACCTGTGCCATCACCTAAGTTTGTTCAAGAGTACCCCCCTTCTCCCTTTCCTCAAAAGTTGAAGAAGGCTCGGGAGAACAAGCAATTTGGTAAATTCTTAGAGGTGCTGAAACAACTACACATCAATGTCCCTTTAGTGGAGTCACTTCAACAAATTCCCAATTATGCAAAGTTCATGAAGGAAGTGCTCACCAAGAGAAGGAGACTGGGAGAGTTTGAGACAGTAGCAATGACAGAAGAGTGTAGCATGATCATGCAGAGCAAGCTCCCAAGAAAATTGGAGGACCCTGGCCGTTTCACCATACCATGTTCTATTGGTGGATCCTATTCTGGTCGTGCACTGTGTGATTTGGGGGCAAGCATCAATTTGATGCCCAAATCCATATTTACACAGCTTGGTATTGGAATTGCTAGGCCTACCACTGTCACTCTTCAACTTGCAGATAGATCTATTGCCTATCCTGAGGGAATCATTGAAGATGTTCTAATAAAGGTTGATAAATTTGTATTTCCTGCTGACTTTGTGATTTTAGATTTTGATGCAGATAAGGAGGTGCCTATAATTCTTGGAAGACCTTTCTTGGCTACTGGGAAGACTCTAATTGATGTGCAAAAAGGGGAATTGACTATGAGAGTTAATGACCAAGAGATCAAGTTCAATGTGATGAATGCCTTCAAGTCTCCTGATAAAGGAACCGAGGAATGTTCCTTTGTTGTATCTCTTGACTCTGTAGTTCAAAAGCACTTCCATAAGCAAAGTGACCATTTGGTTAAAGCTCTTGATGAATCATAAAAAGAAGACCTTGTGGAAGTAAGTATGTTACATGATGATGTTGTTGTCAAAGAAACTCATGGGAATGTTGAACCCCAGCAACTAGAACCCACCCAGCTCCCACCTCAACCAGAACCACCACCTCAACCAGAACCACGAGATGAAGAGAATCAGATTCTGAGATTTAATGCAACAACATCTGCTGAGCAAGTGAATGTTGCAGCACCTATTGCTGCAGCATCTGAGAAAATTCAAAGAAGAGAGCTGATTGGGTCCACATGCAAAATTGATGGTAAGAGGGTGAAACAGTACCGTGGAGCACATGTGGTGAGGGACAAAGTCACCACAAAATTACAAAACCTCTAGCATTAGAGGCTAGTCTGGCTGAGGACTCTTAAACCAAGCGCTACTGGGAGGCAGCCCAGGGTTTTTAATCTAATAAACCAGTGTTGTTGTTTGTTCTTGTGTTTGTTTTGCAGGAAAATAGTTCTGGCAATTGGAAGTTTGAGGGTGTGACTGTAGGTGATGCTGCAGCACTGCTTCTACTGCTGCATCAACTGTTGTTGCTGATTCTGGTTCTGATGATGTGTTTTCACCCTCAAAGTAGATAAGGGCAAAGCATGCACCTAAGAGGAGGAGGCTAGTCAAAGTGCCTGAAGTAGATGAGCTCGATGTGGAAGGAGTTACTATGCAAGAAGATCAAGAAGCAAATGCTACTATTGCTGCTGCCATGCAAGATACAGGACCAGTGCTGCAGCAATCTAATACTGCAGCAACATAAACCTCAAATGTCCCAAGGTCTTCCAAGGCTCCATCCCCAAGGGTCTACCAGAAAAAGTAGAGCAAGGGCATTGCAACACGAACAAGCCCCAGAACCAAACCAGGAATCCCTGCACCCTAATCTGTTTATGCTTTATGTTTTTAGCTTTCATTTCTGTCTCTGTTTTTAGTTGCGTGTTTCTGTTTCTAGTGTTTGAATAAACCTGTTGAGTGCCTTGCTTGTGTTAGCACTCAACAGTTGTGTTGTTAGTAGTTGCTTCTGCCTTTGCTGTTCTGTAGCTTGCCCCTTTGTCTTTATGCAGTGAGGACACTGCACAGTTCTAAGTGTGGGGGGAGCTATACATAGGTCTTGTACTCTGTTATTTGCAATCAAATTAGTGAATTAAAAAAAATAGAAGTAGAGTTGAGCAAAAACTTAGTGATGATATGGTGAGAAATGAGTGATTACACCCCTGTTTGATGAGTGAACTATTCTGTTTCTGCTCCTACACTTAAACTTGAACTCAGGTAGGAACTTAGTGAATTAAAGATGATCTGAAACTAGGCTAGTGTTGGTAGACCTAGGGAACTGCTAAATTTCTACTAAAAACTTAGGGCAGCATAAGAAACTAAGTTTGGGGGTTCTCTGAGATATATTAAGGCAAAGCATGAAGGAATGCAGTGCTGCAGCAACCCCTGCTGCAGCAATGCTGAGTTATGTGCACATAGTTTTAGGACATGTAAATTTGAATCTGAATGAGGATGC
Organism: Astragalus membranaceus; assembly: GCA_039519185.1. NCBI lineage: Eukaryota > Viridiplantae > Streptophyta > Magnoliopsida > Fabales > Fabaceae > Astragalus > Astragalus membranaceus. Next base: position 213,399,720 of record CM076846.1, on the reverse strand, counting down.
AAAGCATCAAAATCTGTAAATATGTAATGTGCTGCAATTGCCTATTATGCAAAAAAAAAAAAAAAAAAAAGAAAAATGCTATTCAGAAGAGAAATGGAAATAAAGGCATTGCAGTACAAAATCAAATCAAAAGTCTGAACAAAGTACAATTTTGAGTCTGTAATGCTGTAGCAGCTGATGCTGCAGCAATGTTAATGTTAGAATTGAATAAGTGCACTGCCTTAAAAGTTCTGGATTGCTGCATCAAAGCCCTTAATCAAGCTCAACCCCCCTTTCTGAGCATGAATTGTTAGTCTGTCCTTCTTTTTGAAAAATTTTTTAGCTTTCCCAAAAGAAAACCTCTCTATGTCTTAGCTAAGTGAAATCTTAAACCTTGCTCTGTTATGAACTGAGTTAAGTGTCACACACACACTATTGAGCAGGAATAAGCTAGGGAACTCATTATTCAGAAGGGTTGCAATTGAGTGATAGTCTGAAAGTTGATGCTCAGCTTGATTCTTCTTTATGTTTCGTATTTGAATTGATTCATTGGTTGTGATTGCTTATTAACAGTTGTGCTTGCCTGTGTCAAGTGTCATTGCTTGAGGACAAGCAACGGTTCAAGTTTGGGGGTGTGATAACCATCTTTTATGATGGTTATTACTTGCTTTCTAAGCTTGATTTTAGGAGATTTAATAAATTTGTTGTGTCAATTATAATGTAATCATGTGTTTAGGTTAGAAATAATGGTGCAGGAATGAATTGGTTTGATGTGGGCATTTTGATGCCCTTAATGCATTTAATCATGTTTAGTGTCAGTGTCGCAGCAACAGGTGCGTGCGCAATAGTGGAAATGCGGAAGATGAGAGAGAAAGCTGCAAGGGAGTGCGGAAAACACAGAAATCAAGGCAAGGACAGGTGTCAGAGCTGTATGGCACGGAAAGATATGACCTAATGTGTGTTTCCCACAATTGCCCTTTAACCTAGGCAGCATTTTCCCAAAAAGGACATCATTTTAGGGTTGTGAGCAAGGAGACACTATATAAGAACGTTTCCCTTTCTTCATTAGCATGCTGGGCCGTCAGGGGAAGTTTAGAGATAGCTCCTCTTGCGTGCAAAAGCTCACCCTTCACTACCAAACACTTCCATTGCTGAGACAGTTGCTGTAGCATCACTGGAGTTACATTTTTCTCGGTGGATTCTACTTGGACGAGCTGGATCAGTCCTCCATTGTCATCCTTGGAGCCCTCCTACTGTTCTCTCTTCGTAGTATCAATTCTTACCTTGAAATTTGTAATATGACTTCTACTATTTTGTTTAAGTTATTTTCCATGTTTTGCAAGCTCAATATGAGCTAAATCCTCATAGTTGAGATGCTGGATCTGATGTAGCTAAATTACTAAGTGATTAATGAAGTATGTTCAATGTTATGCATTTTATCTTGTGTGTGAAAATATTTCCATTTTAGAGTAGGAATGGTCCGCCTCTTCTAAATAGCATTTATAAATTCAGAGATGGTTTGTAAATTTATCTCACAAGGTAATATGGGTAGTGAACATTAACGAGATATCTTGATGTTCCTTGCTTAACCCTAGAGATAGGAGGGCATAACCCATAAGGTGAATACTGCCGGTGCTCAAGCAGCCTAGGAGGTACTTCTTTAGGGTTTAGAGATAAACTCTTGCAAGGAAACCTAGTGTGAAGTATTCGAGAGAATAACGTCTTATTGCTGCAGCACCTAATGCTGTAGCATTTTTTTTTTTTTTTTTAATCAAACAGGCAGGAGGCCCGAATATATTAATAAAAGAAAAACAATACAAAAAGCACAAGGGGGGACTATACCAAAACCCTTGGAAAAGAGGACAATAAAAGAGAGCCTAACAAAGGCCTCTAAAATTAACAACCTTAGACCACAATCGAGTCACCACACCCCTGACCACTGGAGACGGGACCCCCGCCAGCATCGCGAAGTCGTGCCACCGGCCAGCACCGAGACAGCACCTAGCTTGAACGAGGAAGTCGAGCAACCAACCACCCCCGCGGCCTTGTACCCCCGGCCAACACCGGGGTACAATCAAGCAGAACCGCGAGCGACAGGAAAAAGGGCCCATGCCGAAAGTGCGGAGGTAAAACTACGGGTCCAAAGTCCACGACGACAGGCGCCAATGCCTCCAGTGCAATCTTCACTGTATCCAAACCCATTTTTCCACCAACCCAAACCACACGGGTCAACAGACCAACCCGACCCAGAAAGCCCAAACATCACCAAACACGGGTCACAGACCAACCCGACCCAGAAAACCAAAAACGTGTCACAGAACCATCACAGGCCGCCACCATCAAAACAGCCAGGCCGCAACCCGCTCGCAACCAGGCCGCCACAGTGGAGCAAAACGGAGGAGGCTCAGGAGGAGGGCGAACAGAGGCAACCACCGCAGGGGGGGAAGATCCGGCAGCCACCAGCCATCGGCAGCAGAACACGGATCCGCCGCCAACGACACCAGATCCGGATCGACCCTCAAACGCAAACCGGACCACCGCAAACGGCACCACCCGATCCAGCACCCGATCACACCAAAACGAGCATCAACACTCACGATCGGAACCCCCCCTTCCATGACCGACGCAGAAGCAGCAACCATCACGGAGCGCGGAGCGATCGTCGGGGCCACAACCGCCGTCTCCGGGAAAAGCGCCTCATCGCGACCAACTGATGTTGTAGCATTGAACGTACCCTTAATCACATTTTAATGAAGCTACTGAAGTGAATGCATCTTGACTTGTTCTCAGCACTGATTTCCATTACCCTTTACTTTTTACTACTGTTTATGTTACCCAAAACTTGTGTGTCATTTACTTTCCTCACTAAATTGTTAATCAAATTAAACTCTCGTTATTTAGCATAATTCCTCGTGGGAACGATCTCACTTACTCTATATTACTTGTTGACAGTGTATACTTGCACTATCTACGTTTTCACGTAACAGAGAGACAAGAGGAAACAGAGAGAGGAAAAGGGATCTGATTCTATTTAATTGGGGTTAGCGACGGAATTAGCGAGGGACTATTCCGTCGCTAATCCCTTCACGCTAACCAAGGTGGAACGGTCAAAAACATTAGCGAGGGACCAGTATTTCCGTCGCTAATCGCTTCGGTTTCTGTGCTGTTCAGATTTTAGTTTCCCTCCAAACAATTAGCGACGGACTGTTCCGTCGCTAATGCACTAACTTTCGTCGCTAATTTTCAAAAAATCGAAGACCCTTATTCCCTCGCAAATTTCGTCGCTAATGTCAGTGTTAGCGAGGGAATAATATTCCGTCGCTAATGTCCGTCGCAAATAATGTTTTTTTTTTGTAGTGAAAGACCCGCCAAAATCCAAAAACCCAAGGCCCACGGGAAAATAGAAACCATAAATTTTGTTGTGTAGGCGGGTGGGGGAATGAGCGGGGGACTAGATTTGGACAACTCTAGGATTAAAGTGGGGGGGGGGGTAATTTTCCTATTTTTGGCATGATGTCTGGATGAGTGCGAACCCGCCTATTTTTGACTCGTCGTGACCGTTTCCAGTTATTTGTCTCATAAGTGTGAACCCGCCTATAGACTGTTTGTGTTGAAAACGTGAGCCCTCATTGGTTGGTAGGTCAGCTCACCTCACTCAACTTTTGACAAACCAACAGTTTAACGGGGCGGGCTGGCCTGATTTGCCACCCTATAGAGTACTATATAAATTGATATTACAAAAAAGTTACAAAAAAAGTTGCCTATCTCAGGTTAAAAGTAGCACTAAGTTATTGGATGTTACTCCTTCGACCTCATGCCGCACCCCCTCCACACACATAGTTGAATGTTCATATGTATTTGTGTGTCTGTTTGGGCTGTTTTCCAGTTACAATGTGTTCTGGACTGGACCAAGAGGTCCATTAGCAAAACTAGGGGATGCGTTTAGCAATTGGATACGGATCAGCCCAACCGATTCGGCCCATATCCACAACATACAAGCCCAATATGCTTGGAGGGTTAAGATCGCCTCCACTGATCTGACGATCCACAACGAGCATCGATTTCCTATAAATACCGGCTCGCATAGCCATTTATACGGTACACACTCTTTCCTTGCAAACTCACTAGCTTATTCTCATACTGACTTGAGCGTCGGAGTGGCTTTGCAGGTACCCCCGGGCGCTCACTGACCTCCTGCCAGGACAGCAAGAGACCTACCAACAGCAACCGACCAAAATACTCCTAGGTACAGAACACAATGTGAGAACCTGCACGATATGGAATGATATTGATCAGCAACCTTAGAAACTAAGGCATAAGATGAATGTATTTATTTTGTAGAACTAAGGTTTGGCATATAGAAACTAAGGCATAAGATGAATATATTAATAAGGTGATGAAGCTGGTAGTGATTCCCAATTTCCATTTTTTGTTAAGATACTTCTAAATTAAGGGGAGACAAGGAGAATTGGAGGTACCAAGGCATCGATGTCCAGGAGAAATATATATTTCTCAAACCTTTTACATTAAAGGTTATCAGAACCTTCCTTAACTAAACATATTAATGGTGATGTTATACCGACTATGAGGATAATTTATGGGAGGCTTTTGAGTATAAAGGTCTTCCACTAACAAAATGACACCCACAAACATTAATTGAGTGATAGTGCTTTGAGGTCATTTCATATAAATGAATATTCATATGAAAATGGATCACTTATTTTTTAAAAGAGCTGTTTTTGCAGGAACTCAGAGCCATGAAATTATTGTCCTTTTAATTACAGTATCCGTCCTCTTTGGATAACTTCTGATAATTATGCTCTAATCACTTAGTGCAGTATAGTAGTCTCTTTAATCTTATTGTTTTGCTTTCCGTATTTAAATATGTTTTTGGTCCCAACAAAATTGGGTCTTTCTAAGTTTAGTCCATATATTAACGAAATAGGCGTTTTGGTCCCTATCTTATTTTGCCGTTTTCATTATTAGTCTCTGGCGTTAATTCATGCTGACTGGGCTAACAGAATTATGACTGGGCACGCCACATTACATTATTGATGTGGCGTCCACATGGCATGCCAACTAACTTTTTTTATTAATTATTATTATTTCATTTTAAGTTTAAAACAAACCATCTTGCGTTTTGATCTTATATCATGAAAACGCAGAACAACAACAACAACAACAACAAACCACCACACAAGAAGATCAAAACACAGGAGAAGACAAAACGCAATAGAAGAAGAAAATGCAGCAGCTGAAGAGAAGGTTTTTCAATCCTTTGGGTAGGGTTTATGAGTGAAGATTAAAAACGAAGCATTGTTCAAAATGAAGCCATCAGAACCCTAAATTTCTTCTCGTTGTTCATCTCTCTCTCTCTCTCTCTCTCTCTCTCTCTCTCTCTCTCACACACACACACACACACACACACACAGTAATGGCTTTCCCTCTTCCTATGTTCTGGAAAATCCTTTCTCGTTCCGTATCTTCTCGTAAATCATCTCTCTGTATCCTGTTTCCTCCACCTTCAGATATCATCTCTTCATCTCTCTCCCTTTGATTTGCGCTACCAGGAATCCTAATCCCCAGTTTTCAATTGATCGATCTGGGTTTGAGGTTGGTGGGGACAGATTGTGGGTTTAAAAGGAATATTATTGTGGTATTGACGGTGGTGGGTTGATGGCGATATAGATTCGTGGAACGACTAATTTGGATGGTGTGGACGGTGGTTGTGGGGGAGTGGGAAGACGAAGGAAGAAGAATGATCTCTGTGTGTGTGTGTGTTGCAGCAAAGGGAAGAAGGACGTTTTTTCTAAAGAAATAAAAAGGAGCAAATTTAATAAAACAAAAAGGATTGGTAAAAAGAAAAATAAAAAAGCCACATAGATAATTTAATTGTGCCACGTAGATTAAAAAAACCACCTGTAAATGACAACTCAGAAAAACGTTAGTCCAGTCAGCATGATTTAACGCCAGGAACTAATAATGAAAACGGCAAAATAAGATGAGGACCAAAACGCCCATTTCGTTAATGTAGGGACTAAACTTAGAATGACCCAATTTTGTAGGGACCAAAATCATATTTTACCCTTTTAATTATCATCTTTTCCTTCTATTCAGCATAACCTCAATCATTTTTCTCAGTGCAATGCATCAAAAAAGTATTCTTCATTCTGCTCCAAAGACATGCAATTATATATAGGTTTAAAGGTATGTTTGGTCCCTGCAAATATCTCAATAATCCAGTTTGGTCCCTGCAAAAAAAAAAGTTTTAAAAAAGCCCTTGCAAATATCAAACGTTTCTAGTTTAGTCTCTGCTGTTAGTTTTGGGCTAACAACGTTAGTGGTTGATGATGTGGCTGCCGACATAGATGCTAAGTTGGATAAAAAGGGCTTATGTCATCATCTCCTTCATTCCTCTTTCTGAATCTGTATTGTTCAATCTTCCCTCATCGTCTCTCTCTTCTTCTCATCTCACTTCGTTCTTCTCTCATCGTCTCTGAATCTGGAGTTTCTGTGGTTCCTGATCTTTTCTCTGCTCCACTCATATTCTCTACGTTTTAATCTTCGAGAAGCAATAAAAAACTTTCGATTAGGTTAAAATTCTGATGACCACTAAGGACGAAAGTCTAGTCTTATAAATATTTATAAACTAAATTATAGCATTCTGCTAAACTATATATATTCAAAAATTTGGGGATAATTTCAAATTATAGTATACGGCGTGGTAGAGACGAGAAGGCGAACAGTGAGACGATGATAGAAAGCAGAGGAACCAACTTTGTAGAGACGAGAAGGCGAACAGTGAGACGATGATAGAAGAAGAAGAATAATACAGATTCAAAGAAAGAGGAATGAAGGAGATCATGACATAAGCCCTTTTTATCCAATTTGGCATCCATGTTGGCAGCCACGTCACCAACCACTAACGCTGTTAGCTAAAAACTAACGGTAGGGACCAAACTAGAAACGTTTGATATTTGCAAGGACTGTTTTAAAAAAAAATTTTTGCAGGGACCAAACATACCTTTAAGCCTTATATATATATATATATATACTAGCTACAGAATATCCTACTCTGATGCTTCACTATATACTTCTTAAGTTGTTTAATTATGTTAAACTGACTTAGTAGAATCTCTTCTGATTTATTTAGAAGTTATTAAGGGTCCCCAACTTCCAAGTTTGGTAGCTAGCTGGTTAGATTGGGCAATGGCATCATATCCACTACTTGGCTTGGCTTCATCTATATTTGTCGGTATTCACTAAGCTCTCATTAACATATTTTGGTAACCAATATAGGTGCCCAATAGGAGGTTGCAAGGAAGAGAGGATCCACTGACGAAAAACATGGACCTGGCCATTTCAGCTGAAGAAAAGGATAACCTGCAACGTAGTAACAAGAAGGTCAAGACAAACAATGATAACGTTAACAAGGAGGCTATCAATACATCTGCTACTGATATGCAATCAGAGCAACAACCGGAACTACAAAAATCTTTCATTGAAGCGCTAATGGAAACAGAAGGTAATAATGACCTAGAAAATGAATGCTGGTCAGATCTCCTAGATGAGAATATGCCAGAGAACAAATGGTATAATAATGATGAAGAACAGAATCCTTTGAAGCAAACCCTAACTGCTGGGCCAACCATTACTGTTACTAGCGAGGAACTTGACACCTGGTGCAAACCGTGGCAAAATGCTCTAATAGTGAAAGTCCTTGGCAAAAGGGTGAACTTCAAAATGCTTGAGAGTAAACTAAGGCGATCATGGTTAAAGTATGGAACTATGAAGCTGACTGATTTAGCAGATGAGTTTTATTTGGTACAACTGTCTTCTATTGAGGATTACAGACACGCACTCTACGAAGGTCCTTGGAAGGTGGCTGATCATTACCTAATAGTCCAACGTTGGAGACCCTTCTTCTCCTTGAATGCCTCATTGACAAAGAAAGTGGCTGTATGGATCAGAATCCCAAAGCTCCCTGTGGAACTGTGTAATGAACAGCTTCTAAGACGCATTGGGAACTCTCTTGGAACAATGCTCAAAATTGATAAACTCACCTCTCTCCATTCTAGAGGTAAGTTTGCTCGCATTTGTGTTGAGTTGGATCTTGACAAACCTCTAGCATCACATATCTTCATCAAGATTAATAAGCTCACTGCTGACACGAAGATCTATTTGGAGTATGAAGGATTGCATTCCATTTGTTTCCGATGTGGAAGATACGGGAACAAGAAGGAACAATGTAGAGAATGCATGGATGCTGATTTAGACTCCAGTAAACCAACAGTTGAGACTCCTACGGAAGTCTCTCGGGATACAAATAAATCAGCTGAAGTCACTGTTGAGACTAGCACGACAGCAGCACCCACTGTGCAAATGGATATTAATAAGGAGGATTCCCCTAGCAATGATCGAGATATGGGGCGTTGGAACATACCTAAATATGTGGCTAGGAGAAAAAAGGTTGTGAAGGTGGAGGATAAAAACAAAGAGGCAAACTACAGACATAGAACTGATGGTCTAAGCAAAGGCAAAGGGGTAATAAATGTGGAATCACAAGTAGAGATTGTTGACACTGTGTTAAATAGTAGTAACCCTCAAAGTGCTAAAGAGGGGATTTTGATTGACACTAATTCTCCTTCACCTGTCAAGGAGAACAAGATAAACCATAACAAAGTAAGGATCCCGTCAGGAGGTAAGAATCCTCAGTTCTCCCTAAAAGGCAAAGGTATAACACATGTTGTTAAAGAGATAGGCAATGGATCTAATAGTCGCAAGGAAAGGCAAACCAAAGCTCCTAGTTCAAGTGCTGGTGACTTATCTAAAAAGGGAGGGCCTGGAGTTATCAGTGATAAGAAAAAAGAATATACTTCACCAACACTAATTTCTAAGGAGATTGTTTCCCTCACTGCTTCTCAAAGGAAACTTGCAGAAGAAGAAGCCGTCTTGGCTTATATGCGCTCTATGCACATGATCCATGGGGAGAACTTTCTAGATAAGTTTCGGAGTGAAGAATCCAAGAGGAACGCTTTAGGCATAGCTGATGACAATGACCTATACAGGGCTGATGTCATTAGAAACAAAGCAATTCTCATTGGCAAGGAGGCGAATGTTGAAGGAAATGGTTCTGGGACTGACCTAGATACTAAGTGTCCAATACAAGATGACCCTATGGACTCTATGTCCATTGATACCATGAAGGAAGTGGTTCCTTCAAACAATCAAGTTTCTTTATGAATGTAATCTGTTGGAATTGCCGTGGTACGGCAACAAAAGGCTTTGCGGGCCTTGTGAAAGATTTAAGAAGAGATACTGGTGCTTCTATGATCGCCTTGTTAGAAACTCATACTAGTGGAACTGTTGCTCAGAGAATTATCAAGAGACTCGGTCTTGATAGTCAATTTATTCAAGAAGCCAGAGGTCACTCTGGAGGTATTTGGCTTCTTTGGGATTCAAATATTTGGAAGGTTAATGTCATTAAATCTTCTTTTCAGTTTATCCATACAGAGGTCAAATTCCAAGATTCTCACCCTTGGTTTATGACAATAGTCTATGGTAGCCCCCACTATGCTCCTAGGCAAGACATGTGGACTGATATTCAAGATATATACTGTAGTATTGTGGGCCCTTGGGTCCTATTGGGTGATTTTAATACCACTCTTCATGACTATGAGAGAGTGGGGCCCCCTTTAAACACTACACAACACATTGATCACAGGTGTTGCACCCCGAAAAAATCCCGGCTTGGGTTTCTCAATGTACAACGTGGAAAAATTTTGGAGCCGCCACCAATATTTTAATTTTAAGACCAAAACATTGAAAAAAGGTCTTTTGGACAAGGCGGATGGTCTTTGAAAACTAGAGATATAGGTTCAGGGGTCGATTACGTGCGAGGAAGGTGTTAGCACCGCGCACGTCCTTTCTACCGAAAGGGAACCTCTAATTAAATGTGTGGTTTTAACACTTGATTTGAAAAATACCTAGATTTGCCTATTTATTTCTTGTTTGGAGATGAATGGGAAAACTTAACAAAAATTTTATTTTGGGGGGAAAAAGGTTTTTTAGAAAAAAGTGCTTGACGGGACATGGCCCGCTCCTACGCATCTCCCGGTGCGATGGAGAATTCAAAGCTACGTAGTTCTTGGTTCTTTTTGAAAAGTTTTTGTTTTTTTATCTTTTTTAGTGAGTTTTTGAAATAGGACGAGCGTTAGAAAATGATTAAACTAGCAGAGGCTATGATGAATCACTTACTAAATACTCAAAAGAGAGAGTTGTACCGCTAGTCAAACGAACGAAGGTTTTGATGGACTATTGATAACAACTCGTTTTTTATTATCTTTTTTGAAAGTGATTTTCGAAAGAGATTGATTTGTACGATGATCAAACTAACAAAGGTTATGATGGATCATCGTTTATTATTTTTAGGAGAAAAGGACATTGTCACTAATAGCTAAACGAACAGAGGCTCTGATGAGCTACTAGCTGTTACCAAGTGGCTTCAGTCTCAAGAGAGGGGGTGAATTGAGATTTAAAACTTTTCAGATCTTTCGAAAACGTTTTTCCCCTTTTTCAATGACTTAGATCAATTTCGCGCAGGTTAAGTGGAAGCGAAGGAATTAGGATATAAAGCAGTAAAGCGGTATAACAGTAAAGCAGGAAAGCAGTAAAGCACGCAGAGATTTATCCTGGTTCGGTCACCTCCTAGTGACCTACGTCCAGTCCTCACACCCTTGTGAGATTTTCCACTAACCAAAACAACAAGGCTTACAGGTGCCTTGGAAAACCTTTACAGACTCAGGCACTCTCCTCCTAGGATACCCCACCTATAGAGAGCCCTCAAATCTAATATAACAATAACAAGAGATACCCCACCCCTGTTACAATCAGCTGCCCCAGAAAGATACCCCACTTCCTAGTACATGCAGCTACCCTAGAGAGATACCCCACTCCCTAGAACAAAACACAACAATTAAATAATAAACAATTGTAAAGACAGAAATACCTCTAATGAAGGCAGATATTACAACTTGAAGAATGCAACCCCAACTAACTCTTAGCAACAGATCAGCTCAGACAGACCAACGGTGCGTGACGAGCAAAAGTAAAAGCGTGAAGAGTTTTCTCAAAAGTTTTCTGTTTCATGCAAGTGGGTTGTGTTGTGTGTTGTAAAATGAATCGTGAAGCACTGCCTATTTATAGGCTATGAGGAAATTATTTTTACGTTGAAAACAGTGTAGGAATCGATTCTTTGTTAAAATGTATTTGATCTAGGAATCGATTTATTTAGGTGAGGAATCGATTTATCTTTGTTTGGAAAATGTGGGAAATCGATTCTTGAGTACCATGGAAAGCTAGGAATCGATTCTATACTTAGTGAAAATATGTATGAATCGATTTTCAGCTTGCCTGAGACAAGTGGGAATCGATTCTTAGTTATGTGCAAAAGATTGGGAATCGATTCTTCCCTTAAAAATTATTTGGCTCAGAAATCGATTTATGTACTGAAATTACATGACCTGACAATCGATTTCTACCTTTTCTAATTTACCTGAAAATCGATTTTGATATTTGTTTATGCATGAGAAAAATCGATTTTGTTATTTAAAAGGTGATAAGAATGTTTACGTAAGTATGCATGCATCTTTAAAAAAAACTTTGTGAGTGTGTGAGACTTTGAGATGCGAGCTGACCTTTGAAAGAGCTTACACTTTTTCCTAAGACACACCCAAACCCTAAGGACTACCTTTATATTTAAGGACTACCCTTAAACTTGAATCTTCAATTCTTGGGCTTGATTGTCTTGGATTGTGACTTTTGAATATATGATACTTTTTATCAGCTTTGCTTTGACACCTCATTCCTTTGGCCATCAACTTGGCTTTGTCTTTTTCATCATCAAAACTAATCCTGCAATATTAGATAACCTGCAACACAGGTATCCACACTAGCAACAATGGGTTTGAAAATGATTTTTGTTTGTTTTATGAAAATGATTGGTTTAGGGGGATGAAAAGAATTTTTATTTGTTGCGCTTGACGAGAACGTGGCTCGCTCCTACGTATCCCAAACGGGAATCAAAGCGACGTAGTTCTAATTAAAAATGCTTTTGAAAGGGTTTGAAAGGGGTAAGTTGAATCATCCGAGACCATCTTCACCACTTAGAACATGATGCGCTAGGCGTAAGTGGGAATCATATGGTTCGTCATCAGAAATGGACGATAATATACAAGAACGAGTAAATGAACGCCATAGCTAAGCTAAATCACACAGGGAAATTTTGGCACAGATCGCATTAACTAAATATTAACAAATTTAAAGACAGAAATACCTCTGATGAAGGCAGACGTTACAACTTTGAAGAACGCAACCCCGACTAACTCTTGCAGGAGATCATCAAAACTTGAAGAAAAAACATTTATGAGACCATGAATAGAATATTTTATCAAACACAGGTAAAAGCTAGTTATGAGTCTAAAAAATTTGTGAAGTAGTTGTTTTAAACTTTATACATTTCATGCTGCTTAGTTTGAAAGTTGGTGATGGCAGCCAGAATATGGGAGAAAAATTATTTTAGGTAAACAACGATTGTGAGCATGTATTTTTCGAAAAATACCAGTGCTAGCAGTTGATTGTAAAAATAGATTTCAGGAAAAAAATAGCACTTTAACTGCAGAAATTCACAAGTCACAATTTCACTTAAATTCACATTTCTTTAAAAAATCACTTTGAAAAACATTTAATTGAAACCTCATTTGAATAAGTGAAGAACCAGGTTTTCTTTTGCAATGGATTTGTGAAAATATCAACTAGCTGATTTTGACGATTCAACTAACTCAATCACACTATTGCCTTTCTAACCATAACCTCTAAGAAGGTGATGTATAATTTCTATATGATCAGTCCTAGAGGGTTGACCAGAATACTTTTGTTGATTCCTGTTATTCTAATCATGCCTTATAGCTATTGTTCTTAATGATGCATGAAATTAGTCTCTGTTTCACTAGTCACATATTTGACTTAATAAACTATTCTTAAGCACATTTTCAAAATAGAGGTGAATAAAATTTTTAACCAATCTGACATTTACCGGTGATTCTTCCTCTATTTATCACAAGTCACATGACGGCTTTTTCCGGGGGTGAGTGTTAAGAACTTTATTGCGTCTCCGGTCATGCGCTTCGAGTCTTTGCTGTCAAGGTATCAATCTGCCCCCATACCTTGAAGCATACCTGCAAAGATCTAAAACAAGGTTCTCGGTACCCAAATCTCTTTGGGTCCTTGTGGGTTAGTGTTTGGTATGGTTCCTTTGGGAACCCACACCTTTTTCATATTTTGTTTACCTCTTGCCCTGCAAACAGAAGTTGTATGTCCAGGTTTACCACAATAATAACATCTAATATAAGGTCTAGTGGAAAATTTTGGTTTATAATGAACATGCCTTTCTATGGGTTTGTTTCTAGGGAATCTATGATGCACATTTTGTAAACTAGACAATTTCCCAACAGTCCATTCCAGTTCATGAATTTTCTTTTCAGATTCAACACATTTATCACAAGTATAATTTTCTTTAAAGCATGCAAGGCTATCATTTTCTTTTCTAAGCTCTGACTTTTCTTTAGTTAAAGCAGTAACAGCATTTTCAAGATGAGTGATAACTTTCTTAGATTTATCTAATGCTTTAGCTAGTTTTAAGGATTTATCATGCAATTCAGTAAATGCTTCATATAATTCATCATAGGCATCTTGTAAAGATTCAGAGTTAGAATATACCTCAGTTTCACTTTCGCTGTCGTGGTCGGCCATGAGAGCAACTTGAGCTTTTTCATTTTCTGAATTATCTGATGAGTTCATGTCATTGTCTTCCCAAGCTATGTAGGCTTTTCTACCATTGTTTCCTTTGGACCCCTTTTTCTTGAACTTTGACAATTTTCTTTCTAAGTTCGGGCACTTCATCGTCAGGTGTCCGGATTTACCACATTCGTAGCAAGTTGGAGGACTTGAGAAGTTTTCTTTGCTTGAGCCTCTTTTGGTTGGAGAATTCTTTTTGAGAGATCTTTCCCTTCTCATGAACTTTTTGAATTTACTAACCATTAGTTCCATTTTCTCCTCGTCTTCATCTTCATCTTCCGAATCATCACTATCGTCGGATGAGCTTGAACTGGAAGCTTTGAGAGCTAAGTTTTTGTTCTTCTTGTCTTTTCCTTCATGCTCTGCTAGACGAGTGAGCTCTAACTCGTGCTCTAGTAATTTCCCAAACAGGGTGGCGAGAGTCATGCTAGTCAAGTTTCTTGACTCAGTTATTGCAGTCACCTTTGGTTGCCATTCTCTGTTTAGGCATCTTAGCACTTTGTTGATCAAGTCTTCGGGAGGAAAAGATTTTCCTAATGAACCCAATTTGTTCACTATATGAGTGAACCTTTTCTGCATTTCTGATATTGTTTCACCTGTATTCATTCTGAACAATTCGTATTCTCTGGTAAGAGTATTTGTTCTTGCCCTTTTCACTTCACTTGTACCCTCATGAGTAACTTGAAGATTATCCCACATTTCTTGGGCAGTTTTACAGTTTGAAACTCGAAAAAATTCATCAGCACTCAAAGCAGAAGTAATAATATTTTTAGCACGAAAATTAAGTTGCACTTTTCTTTTCTCATCATCAGACCATTCATTTCTACTTTTAATTGTAAGAATACCATCTACTATGTGTGTGGGAACGAAAGGTCCTTTTTCCACAGCATCCCAAACATCTAAGTCTACCCCTTCAATAAAAATTCTCATTCTTTCTTTCCAATATGCATAGTCTTCTCCGTTGAATCCCGGAGGACGGAAAAGAGATGCACCCTCTTGCGTAGACCAACCTGAAGCCATTTCTCTTGAAGCTGCTAGGCCCTTTATACAAGAGTCTAGCTCTGATACCACTTGTTACCAAGTGGCTTCAGTCTCAAGAGGGGGGGTGAATTGAGATTTAAAACTTTTCAGATCTTTCGAAAACGTTTTTCCCCTTTTTCAATGACTTAGATCAATTTCGCGCAGGTTAAGTGGAAGCGAAGGAATTAGGATATAAAGCAGTAAAGCGGTATAACAGTAAAGCAGGAAAGCAGTAAAGCACGCAGAGATTTATCCTGGTTCGGTCACCTCCTAGTGACCTACGTCCAGTCCTCACACCCTTGTGAGATTTTCCACTAACCAAAACAACAAGGCTTACAGGTGCCTTGGAAAACCTTTACAGACTCAGGCACTCTCCTCCTAGGATACCCCACCTATAGAGAGCCCTCAAATCTAATATAACAATAACAAGAGATACCCCACCCCTGTTACAATCAGCTGCCCCAGAAAGATACCCCACTTCCTAGTACATGCAGCTACCCTAGAGAGATACCCCACTCCCTAGAACAAAACACAACAATTAAATAATAAACAATTGTAAAGACAGAAATACCTCTAATGAAGGCAGATATTACAACTTGAAGAATGCAACCCCAACTAACTCTTAGCAACAGATCAGCTCAGACAGACCAACGGTGTGTGACGAGCAAAAGTAAAAGCGTGAAGAGTTTTCTCAAAAGTTTTCTGTTTCATGCAAGTGGGTTGTGTTGTGTGTTGTAAAATGAATCGTGAAGCACTGCCTATTTATAGGCTATGAGGAAATTATTTTTACGTTGAAAACAGTGTAGAAATCGATTCTTTGTTAAAATGTATTTGATCTAGGAATCGATTTATTTAGGTGAGGAATCGATTTATCTTTGTTTGGAAAATGTGGGAAATCGATTCTTGAGTACCATGGAAAGCTAGGAATCGATTCTATACTTAGTGAAAATATGTATGAATCGATTTTCAGCTTGCCTGAGACAAGTGGGAATCGATTCTTAGTTATGTGCAAAAGATTGGGAATCGATTCTTCCCTTAAAAATTATTTGGCTCAGAAATCGATTTATGTACTGAAATTACATGACCTGACAATCGATTTCTACCTTTTCTAATTTACCTGAAAATCGATTTTGATATTTGTTTATGCATGAGAAAAATCGATTTTGTTATTTAAAAGGTGATAAGAATGTTTACGTAAGTATGCATGCATCTTTAAAAAAAACTTTGTGAGTGTGTGAGACTTTGAGATGCGAGCTGACCTTTGAAAGAGCTTACACTTTTTCCTAAGACACACCCAAACCCTAAGGACTACCTTTATATTTAAGGACTACCCTTAAACTTGAATCTTCAATTCTTGGGCTTGATTGTCTTGGATTGTGACTTTTGAATATATGATACTTTTTATCAGCTTTGCTTTGACACCTCATTCCTTTGGCCATCAACTTGGCTTTGTCTTTTTCATCATCAAAACTAATCCTGCAATATTAGATAACCTGCAACACAGGTATCCACACTAGCAACAATGGGTTTGAAAATGATTTTTGTTTGTTTTATGAAAATGATTGGTTTAGGGGGATGAAAAGAATTTTTATTTGTTGCGCTTGACGAGAACGTGGCTCGCTCCTACGTATCCCAAACGGGAATCAAAGCGACGTAGTTCTAATTAAAAATGCTTTTGAAAGGGTTTGAAAGGGGTAAGTTGAATCATCCGAGACCATCTTCACCACTTAGAACATGATTCGCTAGGCGTAAGTGGGAATCATATGGTTCGTCATCAGAAATGGACGATAATATACAAGAACGAGTAAATGAACGCCATAGCTAAGCTAAATCACACAGGGAAATTTTGGCACAGATCGCATTAACTAAATATTAACAAATTTAAAGACAGAAATACCTCTGATGAAGGCAGACGTTACAACTTTGAAGAACGCAACCCCGACTAACTCTTGCAGGAGATCATCAAAACTTGAAGAAAAAACATTTATGAGACCATGAATAGAATATTTTATCAAACACAGGTAAAAGCTAGTTATGAGTCTAAAAAATTTGTGAAGTAGTTGTTTTAAACTTTATACATTTCATGCTGCTTAGTTTGAAAGTTGGTGATGGCAGCCAGAATATGGGAGAAAAATTATTTTAGGTAAACAACGATTTTGAGCATGTATTTTTCGAAAAATACCAGTGCTAGCAGTTGATTGTAAAATTAGATTTCAGGAAAAAAATAGCACTTTAACTGCAGAAATTCACAAGTCACAATTTCACTTAAATTCACATTTCTTTAAAAAATCACTTTGAAAAACATTTAATTGAAACCTCATTTGAATAAGTGAAGAACCAGGTTTTCTTTTGCAATGGATTTGTGAAAATATCAACTAGCTGATTTTGACGATTCAACTAACTCAATCACACTATTGCCTTTCTAACCATAACCTCTAAGAAGGTGATGTATAATTTCTATATGATCAGTCCTAGAGGGTTGACCAGAATACTTTTGTTGATTCCTGTTATTCTAATCATGCCTTATAGCTATTGTTCTTAATGATGCATGAAATTAGTCTCTGTTTCACTAGTCACATATTTGACTTAATAAACTATTCTTAAGCACATTTTCAAAATAGAGGTGAATAAAATTTTTAACCAATCTGACATTTACCGGTGATTCTTCCTCTATTTATCACAAGTCACATGACGGCTTTTTCCGGGGGTGAGTGTTAAGAACTTTATTGCGTCTCCGGTCATGCGCTTCGAGTCTTTGCTGTCAAGGTATCAATCTGCCCCCATACCTTGAAGCATACCTGCAAAGATCTAAAACAAGGTTCTCGGTACCCAAATCTCTTTGGGTCCTTGTGGGTTAGTGTTTGGTATGGTTCCTTTGGGAACCCACACCTTTTTCATATTTTGTTTACCTCTTGCCCTGCAAACAGAAGTTGTATGTCCAGGTTTACCACAATAATAACATCTAATATAAGGTCTAGTGGAAAATTTTGGTTTATAATGAACATGCCTTTCTATGGGTTTGTTTCTAGGGAATCTATGATGCACATTTTGTAAACTAGACAATTTCCCAACAGTCCATTCCAGTTCATGAATTTTCTTTTCAGATTCAACACATTTATCACAAGTATAATTTTCTTTAAAGCATGCAAGGCTATCATTTTCTTTTCTAAGCTCTGACTTTTCTTTAGTTAAAGCAGTAACAGCATTTTCAAGATGAGTGATAACTTTCTTAGATTTATCTAATGCTTTAGCTAGTTTTAAGGATTTATCATGCAATTCAGTAAATGCTTCATATAATTCATCATAGGCATCTTGTAAAGATTCAGAGTTAGAATATACCTCAGTTTCACTTTCGCTGTCGTGGTCGGCCATGAGAGCAACTTGAGCTTTTTCATTTTCTGAATTATCTGATGAGTTCATGTCATTGTCTTCCCAAGCTATGTAGGCTTTTCTACCATTGTTTCCTTTGGACCCCTTTTTCTTGAACTTTGACAATTTTCTTTCTAAGTTCGGGCACTTCATCGTCAGGTGTCCGGATTTACCACATTCGTAGCAAGTTGGAGGACTTGAGAAGTTTTCTTTGCTTGAGCCTCTTTTGGTTGGAGAATTCTTTTTGAGAGATCTTTCCCTTCTCATGAACTTTTTGAATTTACTAACCATTAGTTCCATTTTCTCCTCGTCTTCATCTTCATCTTCCGAATCATCACTATCGTCGGATGAGCTTGAACTGGAAGCTTTGAGAGCTAAGTTTTTGTTCTTCTTGTCTTTTCCTTCATGCTCTGCTAGACGAGTGAGCTCTAACTCGTGCTCTAGTAATTTCCCAAACAGGGTGGCGAGAGTCATGCTAGTCAAGTTTCTTGACTCAGTTATTGCAGTCACCTTTGGTTGCCATTCTCTGTTTAGGCATCTTAGCACTTTGTTGATCAAGTCTTCGGGAGGAAAAGATTTTCCTAATGAACCCAATTTGTTCACTATATGAGTGAACCTTTTCTGCATTTCTGATATTGTTTCACCTGTATTCATTCTGAACAATTCGTATTCTCTGGTAAGAGTATTTGTTCTTGCCCTTTTCACTTCACTTGTACCCTCATGAGTAACTTGAAGATTATCCCACATTTCTTGGGCAGTTTTACAGTTTGAAACTCGAAAAAATTCATCAGCACTCAAAGCAGAAGTAATAATATTTTTAGCACGAAAATTAAGTTGCACTTTTCTTTTCTCATCATCAGACCATTCATTTCTACTTTTAATTGTAAGAATACCATCTACTATGTGTGTGGGAACGAAAGGTCCTTTTTCCACAGCATCCCAAACATCTAAGTCTACCCCTTCAATAAAAATTCTCATTCTTTCTTTCCAATATGCATAGTCTTCTCCGTTGAATCCCGGAGGACGGAAAAGAGATGCACCCTCTTGCGTAGACCAACCTGAAGCCATTTCTCTTGAAGCTGCTAGGCCCTTTATACAAGAGTCTAGCTCTGATACCACTTGTTACCAAGTGGCTTCAGTCTCAAGAGGGGGGGTGAATTGAGATTTAAAACTTTTCAGATCTTTCGAAAACGTTTTTCCCCTTTTTCAATGACTTAGATCAATTTCGCGCAGGTTAAGTGGAAGCGAAGGAATTAGGATATAAAGCAGTAAAGCGGTATAACAGTAAAGCAGGAAAGCAGTAAAGCACGCAGAGATTTATCCTGGTTCGGTCACCTCCTAGTGACCTACGTCCAGTCCTCACACCCTTGTGAGATTTTCCACTAACCAAAACAACAAGGCTTACAGGTGCCTTGGAAAACCTTTACAGACTCAGGCACTCTCCTCCTAGGATACCCCACCTATAGAGAGCCCTCAAATCTAATATAACAATAACAAGAGATACCCCACCCCTGTTACAATCAGCTGCCCCAGAAAGATACCCCACTTCCTAGTACATGCAGCTACCCTAGAGAGATACCCCACTCCCTAGAACAAAACACAACAATTAAATAATAAACAATTGTAAAGACAGAAATACCTCTAATGAAGGCAGATATTACAACTTGAAGAATGCAACCCCAACTAACTCTTAGCAACAGATCAGCTCAGACAGACCAACGGTGTGTGACGAGCAAAAGTAAAAGCGTGAAGAGTTTTCTCAAAAGTTTTCTGTTTCATGCAAGTGGGTTGTGTTGTGTGTTGTAAAATGAATCGTGAAGCACTGCCTATTTATAGGCTATGAGGAAATTATTTTTACGTTGAAAACAGTGTAGAAATCGATTCTTTGTTAAAATGTATTTGATCTAGGAATCGATTTATTTAGGTGAGGAATCGATTTATCTTTGTTTGGAAAATGTGGGAAATCGATTCTTGAGTACCATGGAAAGCTAGGAATCGATTCTATACTTAGTGAAAATATGTATGAATCGATTTTCAGCTTGCCTGAGACAAGTGGGAATCGATTCTTAGTTATGTGCAAAAGATTGGGAATCGATTCTTCCCTTAAAAATTATTTGGCTCAGAAATCGATTTATGTACTGAAATTACATGACCTGACAATCGATTTCTACCTTTTCTAATTTACCTGAAAATCGATTTTGATATTTGTTTATGCATGAGAAAAATCGATTTTGTTATTTAAAAGGTGATAAGAATGTTTACGTAAGTATGCATGCATCTTTAAAAAAAACTTTGTGAGTGTGTGAGACTTTGAGATGCGAGCTGACCTTTGAAAGAGCTTACACTTTTTCCTAAGACACACCCAAACCCTAAGGACTACCTTTATATTTAAGGACTACCCTTAAACTTGAATCTTCAATTCTTGGGCTTGATTGTCTTGGATTGTGACTTTTGAATATATGATACTTTTTATCAGCTTTGCTTTGACACCTCATTCCTTTGGCCATCAACTTGGCTTTGTCTTTTTCATCATCAAAACTAATCCTGCAATATTAGATAACCTGCAACACAGGTATCCACACTAGCAACAATGGGTTTGAAAATGATTTTTGTTTGTTTTATGAAAATGATTGGTTTAGGGGGATGAAAAGAATTTTTATTTGTTGCGCTTGACGAGAACGTGGCTCGCTCCTACGTATCCCAAACGGGAATCAAAGCGACGTAGTTCTAATTAAAAATGCTTTTGAAAGGGTTTGAAAGGGGTAAGTTGAATCATCCGAGACCATCTTCACCACTTAGAACATGATGCGCTAGGCGTAAGTGGGAATCATATGGTTCGTCATCAGAAATGGACGATAATATACAAGAACGAGTAAATGAACGCCATAGCTAAGCTAAATCACACAGGGCAATTTTGGCACAGATCGCATTAACTAAATATTAACAAATTTAAAGACAGAAATACCTCTGATGAAGGCAGACGTTACAACTTTGAAGAACGCAACCCCGACTAACTCTTGCAGGAGATCAGCTCAGACAGACCAACGGCGCGAATAGAGCAAAAATGAAGCGTAGAACTGGAAAATGAGATTTGCGAGAGTTGTCTTCTCAGATCTCGTGAAAATGTCTGGAGCAATTCTTCTCTGATCTTGTGAGATCTGTCAAAATGTGATTTGAGGCTGCCTATTTATAGGCTTAGGAGAGCGTAGAATTTTTAAAAAAACATTTATTGCAAGGATGAATCGATTGTTTGAGCCTTTGGAAATATGTAGGAATCGATTCTTTATTTTTGGAAATGATAAGAATCGATTATATGGCCTATGGAAAAAGGTAGGAATCGATTTTCAGGACATTTGGAGATCCTGAAAATCGATTCTGCGGCCTTTGGAAATATGTAGGAATCGATTCTTTATTTTTGGAAATGATAAGAATCGATTGTATGGCCTATGGAAAAAGGGAGGAATCGATTCTTGGCTCTTTTAAATGGCCTGAAAATCGATTTCAAGGCCTATGAAAGGAGAGGGAAATCGATTTTCAGGACATTATAATAGGTGAAAATCGATTCCATGTTTAGTTAAAGCAATGAGGAATCGATTCATGGCCTATGGAAGAGCTTGAAAATCGATTTCAAGGCCTATGAAAGAAGAGGGAAATCGATTTTCAGGACATTTATAATAGGTGAAAATCGATTCTTCACTTAGTTAAAACAATTAGGAATCGATTCATGGCCTATGGAAAGGCCTGAAAATCGATTTCAAGGCCTATGCAATATACTATAAATCGATTCTTGGCCTTTGGAACAAAATAGAAATCAATTCTTGCTTTCCAAAAAATGCTTTTAGGTCTTTGCCATGCATGCATAAAATGTTTTTCAAAGCTTGCCATGCATGCATAACATATTTTTCAAAACCCTAATTTCTTAAAAAGTGCATTCTAACCCTAAGAATGATTTCAAAAACTTTGGAGCGGTTTCTAGGATCCAAAATGCATAATTTATTTTTGTGTGGAAAATTAGGGTTTGGACCTAAGCCGGACAAAATTGGGGTATGACAACAGGTTTTAGCAAACTTTGGCAAACTGTGAGTTGTTAGATATTGGCTTCCAAGGAGACATTTTCACTTGGGCTAGAGGGCTGACAAGGAAACGCCTAGATAGAGCTATTTACAATTTGGAGTGGCGCCTTAGATTCAATACAGCTGAGATAATTCACCTACCAAAGTTAAAATCTGACCATGCTCCACTTCTTCTCAATCTCGAAAGAAGAAAATATGTTAATAGAAGAAGACGCCCATTTCGTTTTGAAGCAATCTGGCTTACTCACCCTTCATTTTCCTCGATTATTAAAGATAGTTGGAGAGAAGGTCTCTCCAATCTACCAAGGCAGTTGAGGGAGATTCAGGGAACTCTTCAAGAATGGAATAAGTCCACCTTTGGTAATATTTTTGAAAGAAAGAAGAAACTTCTCAATGAGCTGAAAAACATTGATAGGAAGATTGCGAAAGGCTGGAGTAATAACCTGCTGGCCTTACAGAAATCCACTTGGAAAGCCTACGAGGAAGCTCTCGCACAAGAAGAGGTATTTTGGTACCAAAAATCTAGAGCTAAATGGATTGAGTTTGGAGATAGGAACACTCGCTACTTTCACGGGGTTACCACTATCCGTAGAAGAAGGAATGCTATTACTACTCTTCAAGATAGCAATGGCACTTGGATCTCTAATCCTAATGAACTTGAAAGAGTTGTCACTAATTATTTCAAAGACCTCTTTTCTTATAATGAGACTGTTACTACCTTTGAGCTTTCCGGACATTTCCTTCCTCTTGATGAAGACACTCTGTTTGACCTATCTAGGGACATCACTTCGGAGAAGATATATCGGACTGTGAAGAATATTGGTGCCTACAAGGCCCCTGGGCCGGATGGCTTTCAAGCTGTGTTTTTCCAAAGCCAATGGGAAATAGTTGGTGCCTCTTTCTGCCAAATGGTTGCTGAGATATGGGAAAACCCGTGGAAGATTAAAGACATCAACTCTACCTTCCACTACAAGAAAATCGACGATTTCCGACGGATTTTTTCGTCGCAAATGTCTCCGTCGCAAAGTCGTCGGAAACCCGTCGCAAATATCCGTGGGAAAGTCGTCGCAAACTCTGACACATTTTCGTCGCAAATCCGTCGGAAATTTTAAAAAAAAAAATAAATTATATATCAAATTCTAAAGCTATATATACAACATGTAAATGTCACTGGATTTTGTTATAAAATCTGTTACAAAAGATTTAAAGCATTAAATCTGTTACAGTTGTTACTATGAAGTAACTAACTATAACAAACCCCTTAGGGGTCTTTACAATGTATATATATAGGTATATGTTGTACAGAACTGTAACATAGAAATTACAATCAATAAACAATTACATTTTCAGTTTTACATTGCTTCCATTCTTCTTCTCTTCAAGTTCTGATAGTGAGTTTTGAGAGGATCTTCAAGGTGTGAAACCTCACAAAACAATAGCACAAAAGAAATTAGTCTTTGTTCAAAGCAATCATATTCAGAAAGGAAGAATCAACCAAGATAAGTGAAAGAAAGGGAAGTTATACCTGTGTGTAATCACTGGCTGAAGAGAGGGTTGATTCTAGATCACTTTCGTTTCTGTAATATGCTTTCCCAAATGCAGTCATTCCTGTCTGCAAAATTAAAAATTCTGCAAGCCTTGAAGCTTCCAATGTTGCCTTTGCAAAGAGATACCCTCCTCATCAAAGTCATCTGTTTCCTCTAAGTATGCATATCTAGAAATTAAGAGGCAATCAGTATTTTTTCAGGTACACACAGGCACAAAAATATTGCCATATATCATTCAGTCCCAGTGGATCAGGAACAATAGGAAGAAAATGAAACAAATCGAATGATGGAGGTAAAAAATAACAAGATTATTTCAAAGGAATTACTAATTTCGATATACAGAGACACAGTGGAGCTTTTCTGCAGTCTTGAGTTTTTCCATGCCACTTTTGGGTCCAACAAGCAACAAATACCTTCTGCATAACTGATAGAAATATTGCTAAGCATTTAGAAAAGTGATATTGTAATTGATTGATGAAAACTGATTACAGTGCTATCTTATATAGCAATCTAAAGATACACTGAACAGGAACTAACTGATTAACAAACTCTAACTGCTCACTAACAATATAACTGAATATCAGTTATATTTCTAACTAACTACTAGACTAACTGAACTACAACAGCAACATATTAATAAGCTAGTCTTATTCACTTTTTTTTATGTGCAGACACTGTTTTCCTTACAACGAAAATAGATGACGACAAATTTCCTACTTCATCCCCTCATTTTCCATTAAAATTGTAAATTTGAGATAAAAACAACACTTGGGCACATTAAATCTTAACTTCAAGTGCAAAAAGCAGGATAAAATTGGAAAGGGCTAAAGATAGAAAGGGTGTTGTGATCAGTTGAAGCAAGTATATAACCAAACCATAAACTAAGATCTGTAACCTATTACTCTGATCCATGTGTAATTTTGTACATATATTACTTCATTTGCAATATGAATCCCTAAATAAATTTACAACTATCTAGAATAGCATTGAACTTGGAAAGAGACTAAAGAACATCTATGAATACCTTCCATCCAGTAGAGAATATGAAGTTACCAGTCAAAGAATGTCGTTCTGGTATCATGTATGAAGACTAAAGAAGCCATGTGTGAGGTTCTCTTCTCTCTGCATCTTTTCTAATACTAGTATTTTCTAATCGTATCGTTGTGGTCCACGGACGGCAAAGTCTTGTGAGTTTCTAGAAAAGTGATAATACCATATCAAACAATTATTAACGTGGGGCATGTAACCTTTGTTGGTATTACTGTACTTATATTATTAGAATCAGATAAAGTGGAATCACTTGGCATGAAGGTAACCTGTCTAGCCACATGTGCATCCAGAGCACTTAGGGGGTCATCAAAGATGAACACATCAGAATTGGAGTAGACAGCTCTAGCCATGGATACTCTTTGCTTCTGGCCCCCGCTAATGTTTACCCCTCTTTCACCAATTTCAGTAAGATCGCCACCCTAGTCATTAAGCATGTGAGAGAAAGTAAGAGCAAGGGTCACCAACTAATAAATATAATAATTAAATCTGCACACCCAATGCATCCAATCAAATGGTATAACACACTCATGTATACTCACAGGTAGTAACTCAAGGTCATGTCGTAGTTCGGTCACGTCTATTGCTCTTTCATATCTTACTGGGTCAAAGACAGAACTGAACAAAACGTTATCCCGTACCTGTAGAATTAAAGTTTATCAGCCACCTCCCCATATTGAAAAAACAAGGTAATGATCAAATGGTAAATAGAATATACTCGGCACATTTTCATGTGATTTTGATAGAGTTAGAGAATTCTAACTAACTTCATTAGTGATTTTGGAAATCTGTTTTTCATTAATTATCAGAAAATGGTGATACACTTTATACAGTTGATGCCGAGGGGACATTGCAGGAAACGCTTGCAATCAAAAGAAGCACAAATCTCGTAAGTGCCAACATCTTTAGCCATATAGTTGCCGCTATATGACCCATCCTTATTATCCGTAGTGTCCCACATTAAAAACCTTGAACTATTAATTGAAGCAATATCCAACTTCAACCTTGATTGTTGCGAGAGGACGGGTTTAAATATGAATCCATAAGCTGCACAACTATTTTCATTTTTCAACAGCTTTGGCACCTTTGAAGAAAACCTCACAACACTTGACAAGGAAATATTTACTTCACCTGCAGAAAGCTAAGGCCACATTCATGAGAAATTGTTTGAAGTATCAATAAATATATGCAGAAGTTACCTAACAAACCTGAGATAAACCTTATAGTAAAATTTTACAAATATGTTCTTAAGGAAATATGTTATAGTTAAGCTAAGCACTGTAAATCACTAATAAATAGAAGCAACAAACATTTCATCCTAACCATCTTTCTCTATTACCTACAATGATGCCAACCCTATGAACCAGAACCATTGACAACACTTTTTACACCATCACAATAACCTGATCAGAAAAGAACATGATTCACATGAAACAGAATTTATATTTAAAAGTGAAAATGATGAAATTTAAACAGTGAAATGATTATGTAAGAAGTCACTACGGGTACAGCGTAGGAAAAAAATGCCAGCTTCTGTTTTGAGGGTAGGCAAAGAAGAAAGACAAATAGAGAGAGAGGGTGGAGAAAAAACTGCAATGTTTCTATCCCCAAAATTAAATTACCAGACAACAGGGAATATGCAAACATTGCAATAAACCAAAAGTCCAAAAGGAGTTAGGCAGAGAACTTCGCATGGAACTTTACCTACAAAAAACGGTATAAACATATGGCATATTGGAAATGCTTTTATTATGCTTGACATCATATATTGTTAATAGGAAGTTCCCAGGTTCCCAATTGCCAAACGAAAACAACTGAATTCCAGCCTCCACTTCCTCAAAGTGAAGATCTGCTATTGGTATTGACAAATTTGTGTCTCTTTCAATAACTTCAGCATCAAAAGGATACAGTCCAAAAACCAGATTTCCATATCGATCCAACTGATATAAAGATTTCCATGTCTGAAGACAATTGCCATGCATGAGGTTCAATGTTCCATTTAGCAACACATGTAGAGACATCTACAGCTCCTGGTATTTGAAACAAAGACATGAGCACAATGTATGAAATTCTAAGAAATTCAATTCAACACAACAAACTGAAAGATTCTCATCCTTGATGTCAAAGCACACAACCTGGATTCACTTTTAATGGTAAGGGAGAACCATTCAAGGTTTGATTCCCCCCTTCTATGCACAAGGAGAAGTTTCCAGCTTTCATCACTATAAACTCAATGATTGTGTATGAGTACAGATAAATAGGCTCGCACCTCTGTGCACTACACTGCAGTAGATAACTTCCCTGTTTATTTGTGTATAAATTTGTATCAGATTAGTCAAAATAATTAGCTGTTATCTCTTTGTAATATTAGCTTGTAAAACTGATTCTAAAATCAGTTAGTGTTAGTTACAAGTGTGCACAGTTTAGGCTTGTTAGGTGCACAAAATAAGAGCAAGTATAAATGTCAACTCTGTAACAGAATCTCATAAGTGAAACAGAAATGAAATGAAAACAGATTCACTTCAAACTGTTCTCTCTGGATTTCTTTTAGATTTTACAATTACAATATAATCAAACCCATTCCATCCCATGTTGGAGATATCTGGCTCACTTGTAATAGAACCACTTTTACTTAACATAAACAACTTAAAATCAGGCAAATATGATACTTCAGTGGTCTTTGATATGCTTTTCCTACATGGCAAATTCTATACCAGTGTTGTCATTATAGTATAGAATAAATGCTAAAACAATAAACCCCCTTCTCACTGTCGTTGTTAGTTTTTCATTTGTTATCTCTTCTCCATCTTCTATTTTCACACCACATATTCTTCCTTAAACTCCCTGAATTCATGTCAACATAACAACAAATTGAACAATTTGGGTTTTCAAATTAAAAAAATATTAAGGTTTCCAAATTAAAAAAAATCAGAAATTAGGGTTTTCAGTTCATGCAGAAATTGAACAATTTTCTCCAAATCAAACAATCATCAAAGAAGAGAAGAAGAAACCAACCTGAGAAGAAGAAGAAAGACAGCGCCTAGGAAGAAGAAGAAGAAAGCTCGCGAGAGAGACAGCGCCTGAGGAAGAAGACAGCGCCAGAGGAAGAAGACAGCGCCTGAAGAAGAAAGCTCGCGAGAGAGACAGCACCTAAGGAAGAAGAAGCCATTTTCTGGTTATGGTTCGGATTGGCGGTGAGGAGGAGCGATTATGCTTTTCAGTGGTGGAGATGAACTGTGGTTGAAGAGGGGAAGACGAAATGGTGGTGGTGAGAAGCGAAGGACCGGCTGAGCACAACAGGGGTGGAGGCTGGTGGAGCCGGAGAGTGAAAGGTGAGAGGGAGAGGGAGCGTGAGGGAAGTTCAGAGAGGCAGCGTGAATGAAGTTCAGAGAGCACAACAGCGTGAGGAATGCGTGAAATGAGGTGTGTTCGTGGGAATAACTTCCCTTTAATTTGGGAAATGTTACTTTGCGACGGATATTCAGACGTTTCCGACGAAAATATCCGTCGGAAATTTGCGATGGAAAACAATTTCGTCGCAAACGTAAGCGGGAATTTTAGCGCCCCTTTTGCTGAACATTTGCGACGACTTTTTCGTCGGAAATCCGTCGGAAATTGCGACGAATAAGAGTTCGTCGGAAAGTTTCGAAGGAAACGGGGCTTATTCTTGTAGTGTTTCTATCTCTCATCCCTAAAACCGAAGTGGCTACTAGTATGAAACTTTTTAGGCCCATAGGCCTTTGCAATGTATCCTATAAGACGGTCACTAAGCTCATTGCTAATAGAATCAGAGGGACCCTCCATAAGCTTATTGGGCCTGCTCAATGCTCCTTTGTGCCTCGTAGACATAGCCATGATAACATTATTATATCTCAAGAGATTTTCCACTCTTTGAGATCCAAGTCAGGAAATAAAGGGTGGATGGCCATCAAAATTGACTTGGTGAAGGCCTATGATAGGCTTGATTGGGGGTTTGTGAAAGATACTCTCTATGATATTGGTTTCCCTGAAAAACTTATCCAACTGATATGGCATTGTATCTCTTCCCCCACTATGCAAGTTCTTTGGAATGGTGATGCTCTTGAAAGTTTCTCCCCGACTAGAGGTATTAGGCAAGGTGACCCTATCTCTCCATACCTTTTTGTAATGTGTATCGAACGTCTATTTCAATCCATTGAGGTAGCTGTTAACTCCTCAAGATGGAAGCCGGTCCAACTTGCTAGAGGAGGGCCTCAGATATCTCATCTTGCCTTTGCTGATGATGTTATCCTTTTTGCTGAGGCAAATATGGAACAAGCTACTCTTATTCAGAATCTCCTCCACCGTTTCTGCAGCAGCTCTGGCCAACGGGTTAGTCAGGACAAAACTAGAGTGTTCTTCTCTAAGAATGTGGCTAGAACTCTAAGAGTAGATATTTGTAATGAGCTGGGTTTTCAAATGACCGATGACCTTGGAAAATACCTTGGTGTGCCTATATTCCATAAAAAGGTGGGTATAAATACTTTCAAATTTGTCATTGAGAAAGTTAACCAGCGCCTTAGTACTTGGAAGGCAAATACTCTCTCCTTTGCTGGAAGAGTCACCCTGGCAAAGTCTGTTGTCCAAGCTATGCCAACTCATGTCATGCAATCTTGTGTTCTCCCTAGAGGCATATGTGATGAAGTAGATAAACTTTGTAGATCATTCATATGGGGGGATACTGATAACCAAAGGAAGACTCATCTCCTAAATTGGGAAACGGTTTGTAAACCTAAAAAGGATGGAGGTCTGGGATTGAAATCCACTAGGCAAGCAAACTCTGCCTTTATGATGAAAGGCTTATGGGAACTGTGCTCTAACCAAGATTCTCTGTGGGGGGCTATTGTTAGGAACAAGTATAGGTGCGGTGCTTCAGGAATGCCTAAAATTGAGGACTCTAAGAAAAGGTCAAATTTTTGGAATGGTTTGAGCCACAATTGGAAGTCCTTCCATAAACTGTTGAACTGGCAAATGGGTAATGGCCTTTCTATTTTCTTCTGGAATGATAATTGGATTCCTGGATGTGATGTATTATCAAGTTATAGCATTACTCAGATTCCTAATTCGGATCTTACTAAGTCTATAAGCCACTATACCTTGTATAATGGTGGTTGGAATTTTAGCTTGTTTGAAGATCTCTTACCCACTTGGATTGTTCAAAAGATAGCTGAGATAACCCCCCCCCCCTTCTGTGTTAGACCAGGATGATGTTTTCTCCTGGAGCCCAAGTCCTGATGGTTGTTTTTCTACTCGATCAGCCTATAAAAGTCTTGGAAATTATCCCCCCCATATTGATTCTGGCATTTTCAAGATAATTTGGAAGTGGAAAGGACCCGAAAGGATACGTACCTTCTTATGGAAGTTAGCTCATGGATCGATTCTTTCAAATGCTGAACGAACCAGAAGGAAGATGACTGATTCTCCTACCTGCATGATCTGCGGAGACGGGGTTGAATCCTTGCTGCATCTTTTTAGAGATTGTAGACGGAGTGTGGGAATCTGGAGTGGCCTCAACGTCATAAACCCAGGCTTTTTCTATAATTGTCAAGAGTGGAAGTCTTGGCTTTCTGGCAACTTATCCCCAGCTTGTTCCAATTCTAGTGCATCGAATTGGCCAACCTTTTTCGGAGCTAGCCTTGATCAGATTTGGAGAAACCGAAATGACCAAATCTTCTCAAACAAATCTCATTCTACCCAAACTTCCATCATCAAGATCCGAAACTTGGTGGAATGGATCTTTAAATGCAATGAGAGAGGATTGAGTCTCCAGCTTCCTTCCTTTCAACACAGCATGCATGAGATAAGTACTTGGATCCCTCCCCCTGAAGGTATGGTAAAGCTGAATTGTGATGCTGCTGTTGGTCACGGTGGCACTTGAGCAGGTTGTGGTGGTATCCTTCGCAATCATAAGGGTGAATTTCTTCTGGGTTTCTCTCAAAGGTTGGATATTTCCTGTGTCCTTGAAGCAGAATTATGGGGTGCGTTTCATGGTTTATCTATTGTTTGGGAGCATGGATACCGAGAGATTATTATTGAACTTGATTCCGCGGAAGCAGTTAAACTCCTTCTGGAAGGTGATGATCGTAGCCACCCTCTCTTTCAACTTGTTGGTGGTATCCTTGCCATTGTTGAAGAAGACGCTACTGTGCAGTGGAAGAAGATTGGAAGACTCGCGAATTCTGTGGCTGATATGTTGGCTAAGGAAAGTTTTCAATTAACTGATAATTGTAACCTTTATGATTCTTTACCTGCTTTTCTTGTTGAGTCCTTTAATTCGGACCTTGCTGGCCTTGGGCTGGCTGTAATGTAATTGGTTTCTGTTTGGGCCTTTGGCCCTTTTGTTTACCAAAAAAAAAATCTATATTTGTCGGTATATATAATTTTGTTTTATTCAGTATTATTGAATTGAATTATACATTTTTATAAGCAAATTTCATTAACAATAGTAGAAGGGTACTCTAACCCTTTTACACAAAGATATAATAGTAGAGCTATTGTTGCACTCAAAGTATACTAAAAAGAGAAGTATACTATGTTTGCATTAGTAATAATAAGACCAGAGTTCGAAATAACGTACCCATGTGATTAAATAATAGGCTAAATAGCACTTTTGGTCCTTTATGTTTCCTCTAGGTTTCACTTTAGTCATTTATCTTTTTTTGGTCCGTTTTGGTCCCTCATGTTTCATTTTTGTTTCATTTTGGTCCCTGTCGTCAGTTTTGGCTAACGGATGTCACGCTGGCAGTTAACTGCTGACGTGGCGTCCTCAATTTATTAAATGACGTGGCAACAAATATATTATTTAATTATAAATAAATTCGTTTATTAATTTAAATAAAACATAAAAACATAAAACTAAACAATTAAAACATTGAAATGAATTGAGAAATTAACAACATCACCATGAAACCCAGAAACAACAACATCAAACAAACAAACTCATCTTCCAAAATGAAACAAAAATGAAACATGAGGGACCAAAACGGACCCAAAAAAAGATAAAGGACCAAAGTAAAACCCAGAGCAAACATAAAGGACCAAAAGTGCTATTTAGCCTAAATAATAATTACCAGATTTACTCGAGTTTCAAAATTGTATAGATCTTTCCAATTTGTGTTTCAAACAGTTATAGATTTTCTCAAGTGTTTTTGTTCATGTCCCCCTTAATTGTTTGATTCATTTTTTTCTGGTATACATAAATAAATTTATTGGCGTGCTATAGATGATTGGTGGTTGCGTAGGTGTCAAGCTAATGTAATGGACAAAACGGAAAACGATAGTCAAGTGGGTCCTAGAGAAAATTTTGCACTAAATTTTGCTGTAACAGAAAGTGTTGCCTCAACTGTGGGGACAGGAGAGACAGAGTGTGTGTAACCAACTTTAGGATGAGGGACTTTGTGACTATATGAGTGAGAGGAAGAATGATAGAAGGGTCGTGGAATTTGTGGTTCATTTATATTCTCTTCCTTCTCTCTCTGTACTTCAAATCTAGTCTCCCTTAGTGTGTACTAGTCCCTTCAGCATTATGTTATCGTGTCGCGACTGAGTCGCATCGCATCGCGATGGATTGCAGTTTTGACAGCAATTTAAGCGAAAAATCAGAATTTTTTAGGGCATCTTGTTGGGAGGGAAAACCAGGTTTTGGGAGCTGCGAAAAGAGGAAGAACTGAAGCTTCTCCGCCCTTGGGAATAATGAATTGAAGGTTCCACTCATCTTTGTGTAATTTCTCTTTTACCTTGTATTTCAATCATTTGAACATGAGTAGCTAAATTTCTTATTGATAGGAAGAGATGAATTTGTCCAAACCTATCACGTGATTCCTTTGTTATAATCAATTCAATTTAGTTATCTTTTTAAATTTGTCTTTACCTCTGTTCTTATTACTTTACAATGATTATTGTTATTGTGATGAATTAGGGTTTACTTTCACTATTGGGAGATGGGTTATGTATTCCGGATAATGAGGTTTAAGGTCATGAATGTGATGATTATAGGAATATGACATTACTATCATGAATACTGTTAATTCTTAACGTTTAATCACTACAACAAAATTGGCAACCGGCGGCGGTTAATCTGCGGCGGTTTTGGGTAAACCGCCGCCGCTTATCATTTGGCGGCGGTTTGTTCGGCGGTTTAGTTGATTGCCTCAGTTAGTAAGTAAACAGCGGCGGTTATAGGGTAATCTGCGGCGGTTTGTTTTATGGAGTCAAGCGACGGCGGTTTCTGGCAGATACTGCGGCGGTTCTTTTCTATTAACTTTTGTTTTAATAAAAATTAAAATCAGAAAACCCTAGGAAACAACTCTCTCTCACGATTCTTTCATCCACCACGCTCACAGTTTCGCTCTCTCTCTCTCTCTCTCTCTCTCACAATTCTTTCATCCACCACTCTCACACAACTCTCTGCAACTCTCAGTTTCGCTCTCTCACACAACTCTCAATTTCGCTCTCTCTGTCTCTGGAACTCTCTCGCCTCCGCCACCACCAACCAGGTTCGTCTTCTTCCTCTCTCTCTCTCTCTCTCTCTCGCTCTCGCTCTCTCTCGCTCTCTCTCTCTCTCTCTCTCTCTCTCTCTCTCTCTCTCTCTCGCATCCCTCTCAGCATCTCACGTCGTCCCCTTGATTCAGAAATAGCATCGCTGGTTGAGGGTCGCTCATCCCACGACTTTTGTTTGTCTGGTCGCTAGCCGCCATGGTTCGTCGCTCATCCTCCATCTTCTGTTTGTCTCTCATCCTCCACCTTCTGTTTGTCTCTCATCCTCCACCTTGATTCAAAACCCAATTGAATTCTATGTCGCATATCTGATCTAGTTAGCGTATCATTAGGGTTTTGTCTCGTTAGAAGAGGAAAAATGAAGTACGTTTTGGTAACAGGTGGAGTTGTTAGTGGACTTGGAAAAGGAGTCACTGCCAGCAGCATTGGGGTACTCCTTAAGGCCTGTGGTTTTCGAGTTACCTCTATCAACTATCAAGATTGGTATTTTTCCCTTCTTTTTTTTTTTGAATTAAATTCTCACTCTTTTAATTTTGTCCTTTAAATTTGAATTGCAAAGGGATGGGAATGCAAACTACAAGGGGTGATTGCATTTTTATTTATCTATATTGATATGAAGGAGAGACTAGTTTGCTCTCCTTTAGCTGATAAATTAAGTTGAATCTTGACCTACCTGATTGGTTTGAGAAAATGTTTTACTTTTTCATCTACCATTGTTGTCACTTTGTTTTTTGTTTCCAAAGATTTGTATACTTTTTCATCTACCATGGAATGCAATTACTTAGTTAACCTTCCTTTTGATCTCTAAGCTTACTTGAAGGTGTAGCTTACTTGTTCTCTGAGGTCATGTGACTGGTTTTAGTTGTAATGACAGGGTTATTGCATTCCCTTTTTAACTCATGTTTAAATTTCGTTTTTTTTTCTTGGTTGAAGGTTTACCTTGATCTTGGAAACTACGAACGTTTCTTGAATATCAAATTAACTCGTGACAATAATATCACAACTGGAAAAATATATCAGGTGGAGAAAATATTTGTTTCTTCAATTTAGATGTCTCATTATTTGTTTATTTAGTTTTTTTACTAGGTTTGCTTTTGTGTGGTTTCTTAATAATTTTTGTTTTGAATGTTTATAGTCTGTTATTGAGAAGGAGAGAAGAGGAGACTATCTGGGAAAAACTGTCTAGGTATGTTTAGTACTTTCTCATTTTTTCTGAATCTATTTGTTTTGGTCGATAGTTGATTTTTTCTTTGTTTTGGTTTCACCTTTGCTGTATTGGTAGGTTGTTCCACACATTACAGATGTCATCCAAGACTGGATAGAACGTGTAGCACAAGTACCAGTTGATGGAAAAGAAGGCCCAGCTGATGTTTTTGTCATTGAATTGGGTGGAACTATAGGTAAAATAACATTTTCAGGACAAATATTAAGTAATACTCGGGCAGAATTTGTTTTTAGTAACATTTTAGTTATAATTTTGTTTAATTTTGAAAACTATGGATGAGGCTGAAATAGAAACTTTAACAGGACTGTGGAATGCTAAACCTCTGTATTATGAAACAGTATTTTAAAATGGCCTTACTTTAATGTAGGGGATATTGAATCTATGCCTTTTATTGAAGCACTTGGGCAATTTTCCTACCGTGTAGGTAATGTTTCTAATACTTGAGACCTCACAGTATATACTGAATTATATCAAAAAAAATTGTATGGTACGTTCTTTGGCAAATCAGTTGCTTATCTTGTTTATTTTTTCTAGGCTCTAGCAACTTCAGTTTGGTTCATGTCAGCCTGGTGCCTGTTCTCAGTGCGGTTGGTGAACAGGTACACTGCAAGCTTTATGTCACCAATGGACATTTTCTTTTATATTTTAATATTAGGAATAGAAAAAGATAAGAAGAAAAGGAAATTAGATTTATTAGTCTAGTATATAGTGCATTTTTTTTTGTTTCTTTTTAAATAGATGCTTCACCATAAGTAAATTGAGATACTGTCATTGTATCTTCTCATACAGTATAATCAATTTACTATCATCTTTTACTTATTGGAAGTTTTAATCAACAGAAAACAAAACCAACCCAGCACAGTGTCCGTCAACTTAGAGGATTAGGGTTGGTCCAAAATCTTCTTGCTTGTCGCAGTTCAAAGGTCCGTTTTCTGTTGCTCTTTGCTTTTTCTTTTCATTCTGTTACTTCAACATTATACTGATTCAAGATTTATTAACTGTCCTTACCAGGAACTTGATAACAATGTTAAGGCAAAACTTTCTCAATTTTGTCATATGCCGGTAATATGATGCAATTGTTCACAAATTTTAACTTTGTTTACCCTTAAATCCTTACCTATATTCTCATAGTGAATTTACATAACTGCAGTTATTGAACATACTTACTCTCTGTGATGTTCCAAATATTTGGCACATTCCTTTGTTGTTAAGAGTAAGTAATCCTCTGATATTCTATGAAACTTCTTTCTGTTGTATCCTAGTATTACTAGAATCATGCTTAAGAAATGTTGAACTCTTCAACTTGGGGTTCAATATCTTTCTGCCTTGATAGTTGAATTGCAATATTTTCTGTTATATTATGTGTTTCATATAATAACTAAAAGTTTTTCTTTTGATGTTGTTCTGTTACAAATAGGACCAGAAGGCACACGAGGCAATCCTGAAAACATTAAACCTGCAAGGGTTTGTTTGACACACTCATTCTTGTGTTGATGTTATGAGAATTTATTGTTAATTGTGGCACGGCAATTAGCTTAAAATGATTCTATCTTTCCACTAATGGCCTTGTTATTTGCAGTGTTGCTACAGAGCCTAATTTCAAGGAGTGGATCACTACAACAAAAGTTTATGACACATTTCATGAATCTGTGGGTTTCTATATTTCTGATAAATCATTTGAAAAATTAATAATTGACTGGATATTCAACTCCATGAGTAGTTCCAGTACTGACCTCACATGTTCTTCACAGGTTAGAATTGCAATGGTTGGAAAATATACGGGCCTTTCAGATGCATAACCTTTTGTATGGCACTCAGGTTGCAATGAGGTGTTTTCTAGTCATCAAATTAGCACATAGGACTCTCAAGAGGAATATATTTCCCAGTTTGGTACTTGATCACCAATCCAATGAATTCACAAGATTTATGTTTAGTTCTTTGTTTATGATTGAACGACTTACTCTCTAATACTTGTCTTAGGTACCTATGTAATTTTTGAGTAGAATTCTTGTTTGTAATAATTTTTTGGAAGTAATGAAGTCAATTTTATTTTAATTGTTGTTTTCTTATATTTTTAGTTGTTATCATAGTAATTATATAATTTTTAGCATTCCATACGATTCGACCAGCAGCCAAATAAGGAATATTTTTTTTTAAAAAAAGCAATTAATTACGGCGGTTATAAACCGCTCCAGATTGACACTGATTATTCTGACTCCATTTGTTTAGGGGCGGTTCGGAACCGCCGCAGATGTCAAACCGCCACACAAACCGCTGCTAAATGCTACTCCCGACGGTTATTCCAGCGGTTGTCAAAACCGCCGCAGAGTTACCTCACGGCAGAGAAAACTCCAGCAGTTTTGGAACCGCCGCGAGATGCATTTAGCAGCGGTTAAAACCGCCGCAGAATGCCTTTTGAACCGCCGCCAGTTGCCAGTTTTCTTGTAGTGAATGTTTTGTTTAGTAGTGATACACTTAATGAATTGGGGTTTGTAATTAGATAATTAAAAAAGGTTTTGAGGCAATGGATTGCCCTAAATCTTTAATGATTGAATTGAATTTTTTAATTAGGTAATTGAATTAGAATTGATCAATGGTATAGTGCATGATAGCGTAGGGGGGAGAATTCGATCCCTAGCCACTTTTATTCTCGAATTCTATTCACATATATATCTCCAGTTACTATCAATCACTCAATATTTTGAACATTTTAGTAATTAATCTATTAAATTGATAATGAACTACAATCGTTGAGTTCGACACTCGGTCTCACCGATTTTATTACTTGCAACAATTTGGTACACTTGCCGAAATCCTAACAACTGTGCTGAGAACCAGAGTCCTTATGTAGGCGCCAACCAGATTCCACAAGTCTTGGTGAAATGTAAAGGCACTCTTAACACAAAGAACACTTGGGAGAACAATGCAGATATGCAAGCCAATGACCTTGATTTTAACCTTGAGGACAAGGTTTACCCGAAAGGGAGAAGGTGATGTAATGGGCAAAATGGGAAATGATAGTCAAGTGGGTCCTAGAGACAATATTGCACTACCAACTCTAGGATGAGGAACTTTGTGACTGAGTGAGAGGAAGAGTGACGGAAGGGTGATGGAATTTGTGGGTCATTTGTATTCTCTTCTCTCTCTCTCTCTCCCCCTTTATACTTCTAATCTCGTCTCTCTTAGTATGTACTAGTCCCTTACTGCTTGAAGGTTGAACAGATTTCAATTTGGAAAGCACATTACACCTTATTTGCAATTCTATGCAATTGTGTTAAGTAGCCTAGTTTGTTCATTACACCTAGTTGGAATCTAAGTTTTCATTGTGATGCTTTTGCATGTCAATTTGTTGTGTTAACACCCAAAAATAGCTAAGCACTCAACCGAGTAGGGACTCAATCGAGCAGTAAACGTAGCCAACGAGAGGTCAGCTGAGGTAGAAGGTTAGCTGATAGATCATTGACCGAGGAAGCAGCTGAGCTCGTAGTTAATCTGCAAGTGCGTATGGACCAAGCACGTGATGAATCTTTATTGAAGTTCAAGGCAAAGTAATGGTCAAAGACATGCATAGGCACCTAAAATCTAGAAGTAGTGGATAAATTCCCACGTGACACACCTAGGCAGTTAGTGGAGCAGATTCTTAGGAGTTTGAGCATACAATTGGATTAATTGACGTTATTCGTAGCTGATTAACCTTTTTGATCATGGTTAGTTGTAGGTTAGTGATTGTGCCTATAGAGACCATTTTTTCATTGTAAGTATAAATACTAGGCTTCCAAATGTAATAGACATCAATCAAATAATCTATCTTTCAAGCATTTTTATGTCCCTTTACATTATGCAAGTTATTAATTTAGTCTTAGAGTAATCAAACCTTCCAAAAGCCTAATTCCATCGCTCTTTGGAGTAGTTAGTGAATACATAGTTACGGGACAAGTTTTCTTCCTCAACGTAATTGCTTGAAGAAAGAGAATCAAAGTTGAATCATTTCTTAGCTGATCCTCATTGCTAAATCTAAAATTTGACAATAGTTTGTTAAAATAAATACAATTGAGTTGTTGGTTTTGAAGACTTTGTTTTTCAAAAGGAAAAGACATAACGAAACCAAGTAAACAAGTTTAAAATTAAGTTGTGAAAACATTGGGGAGTGAGGTTTCTGTTGACTCTCTGTCATATGATATAAGTTGTCCAATTTTAAGGGCAAAACTGCTTGAGTTTGATTGTATTTCAGTCATTATCTGGGGAATTAGCATAGGTTTTAGATAATTGTAATAGGAGTTCAATTTGTAAGCTATTCTCCATATTTTTGGTGCTATATTGTAATAGAAGACCTCCAGGTGTTGTGGCATCAATTGGCGAACCAGACACTTGCCTAGTGGTGCAAAACAATTGGAGGATTGGTTTTTGAAGACCATCGCGTCGCGACCAGGAGGGCTCGCGTCGCGACCAGGAGGGCTCGCGTCGCGACCAGGAGGGCTCGCGTCGCGATGGAAGCAAGAAATTGGAAGAAAATGTTTCTGTCTGATCTCGCGTCGCGATCAGGAGGGTTCGCGTCGCGACCCTTCACTATTCTGCACCATCGCGCCGCGATGGGATCGTGTCGCGTCGCGACGGATACCAGAAATTAGGGTTTTAATCAAGTTTCAGCGAAATTTCGAGAGCTTGGTCATTGGAGTGCAGCTAGGGTTTGGAACTGCTTGGAGGTGCGATTTTGGAGTCTTCCAATCACTTGGGACACAAGGATTGAAGGTTTCTATGACTCCCTCTATTTGCTTTTTCTCCTTTATCTTAAGTTGTATTCTTTTCACCATGTGTAGCTAAATTCTTTTGATTAGGGAGAGATGATTCTCCCCAAACCTATGTTATGGATTCTTTGTTATGGTTAATACAATTAGATTGTTTGATTCATCATAAGTCTATGCCTCTGAATGTAATGCTTTATAGTTATATATGATAATTATGATGATTTAGGTATGCGATCACATAGGGATATGGGCTGCATGCTAGATATGGGGTATTAGATCATGTACTTGTGATCACCATAGGAATATGAGATTGGATGCATGAATTCTCTAGTTCTTAAGTTTATTGCTTTACTAATTGGCATGATTCACCTAAGGAGTTAGGGTAACTCAATTAGGTAAAAGGGGTTTTGAGGCAAGGAATTGTCCTTAACCTAGTTTAGTGAATTGAATCTGATGTTTCAAACAATTAATTTGTAATTAGCTGAAGGTCCATAAGATAGGTGAGGGGAGAGGATTCAACCCCTAATCGTTTTTCTCGTTATTTCAACAACAGTTTTTATTTTCACGTTACTAAATTCAAAATCAAATCAATTTTTACAATCTAGAATTAATCAAATTTGCTATTGTTACAACACGCAATCCCTGTGGAATCGACCGGTACTTACCGTAATTTTATTACTTGCAACGTTTTCAGTACACTTGCTGAATTTCTTAACAGTTTCACTTATGCCAATTAACACTATTCTTCCTAAATTAATCTACAATTTTTGCTTACATCCTATTAATACTCAGTATTGTCTATTAACTATAAAGGTCTTTCCGTAATAAGTTTATATTCATTAATCTCTTGACTTTGTTGATCAAAAGAAGATGTTTTTAACCTATCTGATATGTACCTTATTAGTCTTGGGTGATTCGAGTTGGATAGTCGATAGTGTGATCCTGCTAAAGTCGGGGTGCAGAGCCCAAGTCGGGTGGTACCTGCAAAGACACTCCAACGCCCAAGTCAGGGAGCAGAAGTCAAAAACAGGAATAAGAATATGGGAAAGTGTGTACCTGTTAGTGGGGGTTGACCCGTATTTATAGAGTGAGATAGGCGCTGGTGGTCAGAGGAGCGTAACTGCTCTGTGAGTGAGACCGTCGGATCTGGGGAAATGATGGCAGCTAGGCACGGATTGGCGCCATCCTTGGTGAGGCGCTCTCTTTCTGGGAGTTTTCCCTTGCTGAATGGGCCGCCTTTCGGCCCAAGATAGGGATTGGGCTTCTGCCCAGTTCGGAAAACTACTAAAGCTCAGTATTTGCTTAAAGAAACTCCAAGAGTT
Organism: Astragalus membranaceus; assembly: GCA_039519185.1. NCBI lineage: Eukaryota > Viridiplantae > Streptophyta > Magnoliopsida > Fabales > Fabaceae > Astragalus > Astragalus membranaceus. The sequence continues at coordinate 213,359,025 of CM076846.1, read as the reverse complement.
TAATATCAAAGATTTAGTACCTTTTTAATCAACAATGACTTCTTAAGAGAAAAACTTGACAACACACCCTTCAAAAGGAGAGAGGACGGCTGGGAAAAGAGGGTGTATTACAAAAAAAAACAGGGAGTGCAAATAGTAGTCTTGCAGTTTTTGACTTTCTGCTTGCTTAGCTTGGCATACAGAGCGGTTGGGGTAAAGTCGTTTTTCGTTAGCATGAGATCAAGGATCAAGCTCTGTTTCCCTTTCACTTTCAGTTACTACAGTTGGAGCAAACCCAACAACAACGTTAACATTAGAGAAATGCACAACATTGTCGTCTCAAGTACGTCAAATCCACGCCCACGTCATCAAAACAAACCCCGTCGCTAACGCAATCTATGTCGCCAAACTCATCAACGCCTTTTCACGGAGTTCAAATCCTTACGACGCCGTTTCCCTTTATGCCCACGCACTCTCTCGTTTCCACAACTTGCATGGAATCGAGTTCTGTGTTCCCCCCCTACTCTCAAAGCCTGTGTGGAAGATCTTGTGCTTTCGAAGAAGGGAAACAAATTATGGGTTTTGTCTTGAAAGCTCATTTGTGGAGTGACCCTTTCCTTACCAACTCGTTGGTTCGAATGTTCTTGGAGATTGGTGTTATTGAGCTTGCAAGATCGGTGTTTGATAAAATGCCTGTGAGTGATTTGATTTCTTGGAACTCTTTACTTACGGGTTACTTGAGAGTTGAGAGCGGGTGAGATTGACCTGACACGTGAGGTGTTTGAGAAAATGCCTCAAAGGGATATGGGAAACTTGGGAAATGTGAGCTTGCTGAGGAGGTTTTTATGGCAATGAGTGTAAGAGATGTGATTACATGGACAAGTATGATTTCAGCCTTTGTTCTTAACCATGACCCTAAGAAAGGTGTTCTTAACCATGTCCTGGGTCCGCCACTGGTATTCAACCTGATGCCCCTGCTATTGTTAGTGTCCTTTCAGCTATTGCTGAATTGGGTTTTGTTGAGGAAGGTAAATGGATACATACTTATGTAATTAATAATAAGATACATCATAGTTGTAGTTTTTTTGGATCGGCACTCATAAACATGTATGCTAAAAGTGGTCAAATAGAAAATGCTTTTAGTGTGTTTAGAAGCATTTGTCACCGGTGGAATATTGGGGATTGGAATTCCATTATTTCTGGACTTGCTTTACATGGACTTGGTCGTGAAGCTATCGAGGTTTTTCTGGAGGAAAGGGCAAAACTTACGCCTGATGATATCACTTTCTTGGGGCTTTTAAGTGCTTGCAACCATGGAGGTCTTGTGAAAGAGGGTCAATTTTATTTTGAAATCATGCAGGTGAAGTACAAAATAGTTCCCAAAATTCAGCATTAATTGTTGCATTATTGACCTTCTTAGTAGAGCAGGTCATTTAGAATACTTGAGGTTATACATGATATGCCTTTGGAGCCTGATGTTTTGATTTTGAAGAACATTCTCAGTGCCTGCTTGTAGCAGAATAACTTTGTAATGGGGCACGCCGCTGCATTGCGACCTATAGAATTGGCTCCAGAAGATTCAAGTTGTTATGTTCTTCTCTCAAGTCTCAAATATCTATGCCAAAGAAGGAAGGTGGGATGAAGTGACTAAAGTTTGATCAATTATGGGAGTGTAAGAAAGATTCCTGGATGTAGCTCGATTCTTGTGGATGGTAAAGTCCATGAATTCCTTGTGGGGAAGGCATGGTTGTAGGGTACAACCAAAATGTTCTCTCTAAGTTGGAAGAAGTTGTGTCTGAGTTGAAATTGGAGGGATATGGACCTGATCTCAATCATGTTTTGTAGATATTGAAGAGGGTGAAAAGGAGAACCAACTTACTCTTCACAGTGAGAAAATGGCTCTTGCATTTGGACTAATGAGTATCCCACAGGGTATTCCCATTTATATTTGTTTTTGAGTCCAAACAAGGAAATATTATCTTTTACATTTGTTTTTATAAATGTATATTCTGTTTTTGAGTTCCAATAGAAAAACATTATATGTTGTTGTTACGGAAACATAACACGTTTAATAATTATTTTTTATTTGGTCAAAAAATAATAATTTTTTTTTATATTTTATCTTTATATATCTTTGTTTTTTTATAAATGGATATCTAGCATTTGAGTTCCAACGAAAAAAACATTATATGTTGTCGTTATAATGATTTTTTATATTATATTTTTATAAATGTCTTTGGTTTTTGTTCTGGACTGGACCAGGAGGTCCATTCAGCAATACCAGGAGGTGCATTTAGCAATTGGATATGGATTGGCCCATGCATTTCGGCCCATATCCACAACATACAAGCCCAACTAAGGTTATCACACTTGAATGTTTAAGATCGATTCTACTGATCCGACGATCCACAGACAGACACGATTTCCTATAAATACCGGCTCCCATAGCCTTCATAAGGTACATACTCTCATTCCTAGCAAAATCACTCATCTATTCTCAATACTAACTTTAGCGTCGGAGTGGCTTCGTAGGTACCCCGGGCTCACACAAACCTTGCGTCGGAGTGGCTTCGTAGGTACCCGGGCTCACACAAACCTCTGGCAAGGTAGCAGGAGACCTACCAACTGCAGTCAACTCAATACTGCAAGGTACAGAACAGTTTTTAATAAATAAATATTTTGTTTTTAGTCTATTTATGTAATCATTAAATATTGACGATATAATTATTTTTTATATTTTTGTTTTTATACGGAACGAATAGTTTTGCTTTTAAACGGAATGTGGAAACATATGAAACTTAATTTCATATCAGGTTTAAGTAAATTATAAAATAGATCTGAAATATTATAATAATTTATTTTCATATGTTCAGACTAATTAAATCCTGAGTTTAATCATACAAAGGATCTGACGTGCGTATCCATGCACCGATATAATGCTAGTTAATTACATTAAAAGTACTTCATCCAAAGAAGATTTTTCTAACCTAGGAAAGGAAATAAACTAGTTAATACAAATCATCCAAAAGAGGAAGAAAATCAAAACCCGATCTTTGAAATCAACCAAATAAGGAAACAAAAGCAATGAAAGACTTCAAACTAATTGGTATGAAATCTATTAAATTGGGCAAAATCCCATGGATCCCTTCACAATTTCCTTTTTCTTTTCTGCTCCTACCGGCACCAAAATGTTACTTATTACTTATAAATTAGACAACAAACTTTTACAAAGGGGAGGAGGAAATATTCAAAGATTTGACTGCAAACACAATAAGAAAAAAAGGAGAAATTAATTTGAATTCAGTAGTTAATATACAGGCAACGATACAAAACAATGCTACAGAGGGAAAAATAACATATCTTTCTAACACTTGGATTCGAGGTTGGTTATGTCTATAATTCATTACTAAATTTTGAATTATGAATTATGAATGCATGCCTCCAATATTGATATAGTAGTTTATTTCCAGAAATGGTTAATCAAATAGCAGTAGCAGTGGCACTGGTGGTGATTCTCATGGGATGGGCTTATATGATAAAGCCTCCAGCTCCTAAAATATGTGGATCTGCAAATGGTCCTCCAATTACTTCACCAAGAGTCAAACTCAGTGATGGAAGGCATTTGGCCTACCGCGAATATGGTGTTCCAAAGGAAGAAGCTAAGCACAAAATCATTATCATTCATGGACTTGCCGACTCCAAAGATATACATTTGCCTGCTTCTCAAGTACAAACTTGCTCCTCTCTTGTCTGTTTTAACTATATAACATTAATTAGTAATGCTTGCCAAAAATAATGAAATCTTAATGAGTCACGGTGTTGTGATTCTCGATATTGTGGAGAATCGTAGTCAACTACGATTGATGCAATCTAAACCGCTTTTTGTAATACCCAGTTGAGGGAGTGAATTGACCTGTATATTAAGTTAGAAGTTGCTTTGTTGTTAGAACCATTTAGTGGGTTCGGGTTGTGTGCGGTCGGAACTGTATGTAGTAGGATAGTCAACAAATTTAGGACCGTCTCATCATGATTAAACGGTCTAGATTTCAAAGTAGGAAGTTTTATTAAGAAAAATCAAAAACTGCTCTTAAAATATAAACCGTATGACCTTAATTGGATGGCTCTGAAATTACCGACTGCACGACTGCACACACTTCCAACTGCATTTAATCCAAATCCCATTTGAGTCAGAAATTTTGTTTTTGTTTGAAATATTATAGTCATTATGTTCTTACTTTTATGTAGGAACTTATTGAAGAACTAGGGTTATATTTCCTCTTCTTCGACAGAGCAGGTTATGGTGAGAGTGATCCATATCCTTCACGTTCAGGTGAAAAGTGAAGCATATGATATTCAAGAACTAGCAGATAGATTGCAAATTGGAACAAAATTTTATATAGTTGGAATGTCACTAGGAGCTTACCCAGTTTGGAGCTGCCTAAAATACATTCCACATAGGCAAGTTAGTTTCTGACTTATGCTTTAGATTTGTTCTATTCTTGCTTTTTCATAATGTAAGATATTATTCTTTATCAGATTATCAGGAGCAGCTTTGGTAGTTCCAATGATAAATTATTGGTGGCCTTCTTTTCCTGATAATGTAACAAGAGAAGCCTTTAGGAAGCTCCCTCAATCATACCAATGGACATTTCGAGTTGCATATTATGCCCCTTGGCTGTGCCCTTGGTGGATGACTCAAAAATGGCTCCCTTTATTGAGTGCGGTAACGATCGACATGCTCTCTCGTGATGATATAGAGATCCTCAAAATCCGGTCACAATCCCCAAACAATGATCAGGTAACTCAAAAAGTTTGTCATTTTGACTCTGTTAAGAGCGTGTTTGAAATGAGTTTTGAAAAAATTGTTTTCTGTTTTTTAAAAAGTAATAAAGATTGCAAGTGAAAATTCCCAATGTGTTTTTCTTAACATTCAGGAGAAAGCAAGTCAACAAGGTGAATATGAATCATTACAGAGAGACATGAAGGTTGCTTTTGGAAAGTGGGAATTTGGGCCAACGAATGTTGAAAATCCATTTCCTGAAAATGAAGGTTCAGTCCACATATGGCAAGGCTTTGAAGATAAGATCATTCCCTATAAGCTGAACCGTTACATCTCAGAAAAACTTCCGTGGATTCATTATCATGAAATTCCTGATGGAGGGCATTTAATTATCTTTAAGAATAAGCATTATGAATCCATAATTAGAGCACTTTTACAGTCATAAGATCTTTCATATGATGTAGTGTTTGTTGTAAACCAATAAATTATACTTAGCATTCTGCTTGTCAATTTGATAGGAAATAAATTGTGTAAAATCATATTTTTATTAAACCATAACAGAAACGTGTGCGCATGATTTGTATGAGAAGTGGCAAGTAAGCTAGTGACACGATCATAACAGAAACTAGCAGTATACCCGTGCCTACGCATGGGTGCTATCGTTTTATTTTTTTTATGATCTCAGACAAAATTTAATCAGTCCAAATATTACCTCGTGAAAATCTTGACAAATTTAAAATAGACAAACGTAATTAGTTTGAACACTACCCCGTGTAAAAAACAGAATATTAAAATTTTATCTAAATTTCGTTAATTTTAAAATAGTAAAAAAAAAATGAAGGATATCGTGAAAAATAGAGAAATGAGAGAGTTAGCGGAAGAAAGTGGAGAAGATAGTGAAAAAATTTGAAAAAGTGTGTGAGAGTGAAAAAATTTGAAAAAGTGAAAAAATGAAATTACCTAAATAAACTTCAATTGCTTAGTTGGGAAAAGGATAAGATTGGTATTTTGGTAGTGGGTAATGTATGTACTCAGAAAATTTAATTACTCTGAACATTATCCCGTGAAAATCAAGACAATTTTAAATTTGACAGATTTAATTAGCCTAAATATTACCCCGTGTAAAAAAACGGATATTAAAATTTTGTCAAAATTTGAAATATTTTTAAAATAGTAAAGAGGAAAAATGAAGGTGACAAGTATATAAAACTAAAGTAGATATATTGTGAAAAATAGAGAAATAGGAGAATAAGAGGAAGAAATGGGAGAAGATAGTGAAAAAATATGTGTGAGAGAGTGAAAAAGTGAAAAAGTTTGAAAAAACATGAAAAATAGAGAAATGAGAGAATTAGAAGAAGAAAGAGGAGAAAAGAGTGAAAAAGTGTAAAAGAGAGTAAAAAAGTGAAAAAATTTGAAAAGTGTGAGAGAGTGAAAAAGTTTGAAAAAGTAAAATTACTTAAATATCCTCTAATTATTTAGTTGGTGTTCTGGACTAGACCTAGAGGTCCATCTAGCAATTCTAGGAGGTGCGTGTAGCAACAAATATGGATTGGCCCAATCGCTTTGGCTCATATCCACCACACACAAGCCCAATCATGCTTGGACGGTCAAGATCACTCCCGATGATCCAACGATCCACAAACGGGCACGAGTTCCTATAAATACAGGCTCGCATAGCCATTTACGAGGTACACACTCTTCCCTTGCAAATTCACTAGCTTATTCTCATACTGACTTGAGCGTCGGAGTGGCTTTGCAGGTACCCCCCCCGGGCGCTCACTGACCTCCTGCCAGGGCAGCAAGAGACCTACCAACAGCAGCCTACCAAAATACTGCTAGGTACAGAACATTGGCGACCACAGTGGGAGATATCTATCTTTCACATCATCACTACTCGAATTTTTCTATTGCTACTCCATGGCTCCCAGAGGCAAACCTCGGATCCAAAGCATTGCCATACCTGCACCCCGACCAGAGGATACCCCTGAGGGCAACGTCGCCAGCCTGCCTTACGAGGGCAACGTCGCCAGCCTGCCTGACGAGGGCACCAGTCAGCCTTCCCAACCATCAAATGTAAGCCAACTTTTGGATCTCCTGGCCAGCCCACTCAAGCTATGCTGCAGGAGGAGGCTCGCCTAAGGCAGATAGAAAGGCGTGTGGCTTCCCTGCCCGAGCAGCCTCCTCTGACTACGGTGGCTTCGAGGCGCCATCGGTCCCCCCTCGGAGGCACCACGTCCATCGTTCCCCCCGAGGCAAAGGAATGTGCACCGGTCTCCCCCTCGGCGACACATGCATGGAGGATCGGGCTCACCTCCAAGGACCCCTCCCTTCCAGATGATACCTACCAGCCTCATGACTCCCATTCCAGGACCTCCTCACGCGCTTCCCCGACTCTCGTGAGAGGCCAAGGAACCGGGTCAATGCCCATCGAAGGCACCACCGGGGATCGCCATCGAGGAGATCCCCCATCCGAGGCAGGTATTATGAGTGGAACTATGAAGACACCTCCCCTTGGAACTCAAGAGGGTTTTCGGAACAAGGACCTTTCACCCGAAGGGTGGATGAATGCCAAATCCCAAGGGCCTTGTTGAAGATGCCAACCCTTAAGATGTATGACGGAACCGGAGATCCTGACTGCCATCTGGCGCATTTCTCCTTGATGATGCGCTATAGAGGCGCCATGGAGCCGGTTCACTGCAAAATCTTCCCCCTCACTCTCGAAAATTCCGCACTAGAGTGGTTTCAAGAGCTAAGGCCGAACTCCATCTCCTCATGGGGGCAGCTGGCAAGAATGTTCACAGCTCGTTTCACTGCCTCCCAGTTGAAGCCCAAATCTGAAGAAGTGCTGCCGGCCGTCAGACAGCATGACGAGGAAACGCTAAGAGAATACATTGAGTGTTTCAACAAGGAGGCCTCGTGTGTCCGAAATTTGGAAGACAGACAGAGGTTATTTTGGATGAAAGACGGATTGAGAAAGGGAAGTCTTTTCCAGATGGATGTAGGTATCAACAAACCTAGGAACTTGGGCGAGTTCCTTCAAAGGTCTCAGAAGTACATGGATTACAAAGAGGACGATATGGCATACCGCGAGGCAGCCAAGGTCGGGGGTGACAGGGAAGATGCCCGCGAAGTCCGCCAGCGAAAGGTAACAAGAGGCGGACATCGCGAGGCACGACCCCACAAATTTACGGAGCATACCCCCCTCATCACGTCCCGGGCCAAGATCCTGGCTGAATGCGCTAACACCGAGTTCAGAAACGTCAAGAAGCCGGAGCCTTTGGTACTGAAAGATGGCCAGAACCCCTCGAAGAAATGGTGCCGCTATCATCGAAGCGGAGGCCACGTACCAATGGCTGCTGTGCTCTCAGAGACGACATTGAGGAAATGATTCAGAAAGGCAAACTGCTGCAGTACGTGAAAAAAGAGGAAGAACCAAATGGCTCGCACAAAAGAGCTCGATCCCCCGGAAGAAGATATAGATCCCCTAGGAAGGGGAAGACACCAGTCGGTGAAGGGGTCAAAGAAGAGGACAGTGAATCTTCCGAGAAAGAAGACACCCGTAAATCCAATGAAAGGCCAGTGGCCATGGTGATTCACGGAAGCAACCCCCTTGATGATTGGGGATCAAATAAATCCATGAAAAGGAAGTGGAAGGAAATCTTGAGTGTGGCATCAACCTCAGCCCCTATGAAGGGACCAACCAGACCACCCTTATCCTTTGAGGATAAGGATCTGCTTGATGGAAAGCCGAATAAACACGTCCTGTTGCTCATCACTGCCATCATGGCCAACATGGAGGTAAGAAGAATCCTGGTCGACCAGGGAAGCGCAGTGGACATCATTTTTGAAGACTTGCTGCCAGTGTTGAACATATCCCCCGATGACCTGACTCCATACCGAGGAGGGGATCTAACAGGTTTCAACGGGTCAAAAACCAAACCACTGGACCACTTGGAGTTGATGGTCACCTATGGGGACCCCGATGGCAAACCGCCTTTGTTCAGAACTGTCAAGACAGCCTTCCTAGTCCTCCCCTGCAAGTCGGTCTACCAATGCATCATTGGGAGACCCACACTGGGCAAGCTGGAGGCAGTAACATCAACGGTTCACCTTAAAATGAAGTTCTACAGCCTGGAAAATAAGGTGGTAACCCTCCAAGCAGACCTGGGTGCGGCACCAGGTGTTTTTATATGAGCATGAGGAATGAAAGAGAGACTGCTGGAGTGAGAGTCTCAGACAGTGAACTCGGGGAAGAAACTGAGGCATGCTTGACAGATTGGGATGCCAGAGGTGATTCAGACGGTGAGGAAGAGGAAGAAGATTCCCCCTTACTGGGGAGCCAAAAGAGCGTTTGAAGAGGTACAAGCCAGACAAAGAGTGTTCTGACCTCCTTGAGGAGATCAAAGAGAAACTCACCATCCACACAAGGGAGAATGGGGACCTGTTTCCCTGAGGTAGCCTGCCACCATATAGCTGTTGATCCTAAATACCTAGAACGCCCTTAAGCTAAAGAAGTTGGTTGTATGAGCCTTGCTTTCATAATAATGTAGTAGCGTGGATTGATAACTAGAGGTGTCAATTTGGCCCAAGCCCCCAAGCCCAGCCCCATTGGCCCCCAATCAAGCCCCATAAAATTGAAGCCCCCTATTAATGGGGCTTTTTTTAGCCCCAGCCCACACTTTTAAATTTTTTAGTGGGTTGGGGCCAGGGCTTTGTGGGCTGGCCCCCAAATTTTATTCTCATTTTTTTCCCACTATTTACGCCTCTACTTTCATTCTTTCACCCCCCTTCCTCTTCTCCCTCCCTCTTACCACCACATTCTTCTCCCTCTCACCACAACCACCACCACCATCTCCCACTCACCACCACCACCTCATTTTCCCTCCCACCACCACCACCTCCTTATCCCTCTCGCCACCACCACCCACCTCTTTTCCCACTATTTATACCTCTACTTTCATTCTTTCACAGACTTCCTCTTCTCTCTCACTCCCACCATCACCATCTTCTACTCACCACCACCACCTCATTTTCCCTCTCACCACCATCACCTTCATTTTCCTCTCACCACCACCACCACCACCACCACCACCACCTATTTTCCCACTATTTACACATCTACTTTCATTCTTTCACCCTCTTCCTCTTCTCTTTCACTCTCACCACAACCTCCTTTTCCCTTTCACCACAACCACCACCACCATCTTCGACTCACCACCACCTTCTTTTCTCTCTCACCACCACCACCACCTCCTTTTCCATCTCACCACCATCACACAACAACCACCACCTCCTTTTTCCTCTCACCAACCACCACCACCACCACCACCTATTTTTCCACTATTTACACATCCACTTTCATTCTTTCACCCCCTTCCTCTTCTCCCTCACTCATCACCACCTCCTTCTCCCTCACACCACAACCACCATCATCACTATCTCACACTCACCACCACCACCACCACCAAGAGTGGGTCATTATTTGCAAAATAAATATTCAGGGCCCATGGGCTAAACTAGGCCATCAAAGTTGAGTGGGTCATTTTTTGCAAAATAAATATTCAGGGCCTATGGGCAGGGCTGGGCCCACGTGGGCCAAATTGACAGCTCTATTGATAACACGCACGAATGAATGGATAAAATTTTAATGTTTACGATTGAAAAATATCATGTCAGCAATATTTACTATCACTTATAGAATAGAGAACCAGCGCCCATGAGGGCGCCTGGCAGGGCGCCAAGTGAACAGCCAGCGCCCATGAGGGCGCCAAGAGAAGGAAGCCAGCACCCATGAGGGCGCCTGGCAGGGCGCCAAAACAAGAAAGCAACCAGCGCCCATGAGGGCGCCTGGCAGGGCGCCAAGTGCAAGCATCAACCCGACGATCGTTTGCGCCTCCCTAAAAACCGAGACACGAGTCCACCTACGAGTTTCACGAAGTGACTTTAAACGTGTCACAACCTCTGATGGGCGAGTTAAATTCAGGCCGAGTGTTGGATTATCTGATAACCTTAGAGGGGGGTGAATAAGGTTATATGCAAAACTTGAATTCTTTTTCGGTTTTCAAAAACTTTAGCAATGTTTGTTTAAATCAAATTCAGAATCTGAGATTTAAACTTATATGATGTATGTAAGCATGCAGATCAGGCACAGTGAGATATTATTCTAAGGTTACTATTTTCAATATTCACTATAACCAGATATTTATAACTAAACTGGCAGATCAGGCAAAGTGCAATATTACGCTATTATCAGAGTTCAGGATAGACGGATATTATAGGCAGCGTAACAATAAGCAGATCGGCGTAGTGATAGTATAAACAGATATAAACAGTAAATAAAGTAAAGAGAGAGGGATAGAGATACACCAGGAATTTTACGAGGTTCGATAAAAGCCCTACGTCCTCGGCCTCCGGATTTGCAACCTTTGGACTTTGCTGACAACCACTATATGAAGAATGTTTTACAAACAAGCAACTTCAAATAGCAAATCTCAATTCCCCCGAACTGAGAACCCGAGCACACAGCTAAGGATTTCAACACCGCTTCAATCTCCTGATTGAACGACCCAATAGCACCTCCCAGGATTTCAATACCACTTCAATCTTCCCTGATTGAACGACCCAAGATTACCTCCCAGGATTTCAAACCAACTCAATCTCCTGATTGAGAGACCCAAGAAAACTTCCCAGGATTTCAAACCAACTCAATCTCCTGATTGAGAGACCCAAGAAAACTTCCCAGGATTTCAAAGTGACCCCCACAATAGTAGATTACAATATAGAAGCTATGATCTAATCACCTCAGATAATATGACAATATAATAGCTGAGAGAGATGAGTGACTAGATCTAAAAAATGATATGAAAGTGATAGCTCTATTTTTCTCTTTCTCAGATCTAGAAAATGTATGTGAGAAGAAGAGATATTTGTTGTAATTTTTCGTGTGGTTGAGTGAGTTGAAGAGTGTGAAGCACCTCCCTATTTATAGGTTTAGGAAAATGTAGAAATTTGAAAAAAAAACATTTATTGCAAAGATGAATCGATTGTTTGATGAAGTGTAACAAGTGTATAATCGATTCTTAACCTTTTAGAAATCACAGGAATCGATTATGTTCTTAGTTAAAATAGTGAAGAATCGATTCTTAGTTCCTTAGAAATCAAATGAATCGATTATGTGCTTAGTTTAAAGAGGTGTGTAATCGATTTCAAGTTTAGTTAAAACAAGGAGGAATCGATTCTTGCCTTTTAGGAAAAATGTAACAATCGATTTTCAGGACATCCTTTATAGGTGAAAATCGATTCTTCACTTAGTTAAAACAATGAGGAATCGATTCATGGCCTATGGGATGGCTTGACAATCGATTTCAAGGCCTATGCAAAATAGTAAGAATCGATTCATGGCTTTGGCTTATGTATATGTAGAAGTCGATTCTTTGTTTTAACATAGGCTAGGGAAATCGATTTCAACCTTTAAAATAGGATTAGGAAATCGATTTCATGATTTTGAAAATGATAGAAATCGATTTCTAGCTTTCCACAAAATTATTTTTAAGTTTAGGGCTTTGCCATGCATGCATAAAATATTTTCCAAAGCTTGCCATGCATGCATAACATATTTTCAAAACCCTAATTTTGATGCATGATGCATGTTTTCAAAAGTCATCTCTCATCTACTAAAATGTCATAGACCTTAAGTGATAGGATCTTACACTGTGTCCTAAAGAAAGCGGATAAACAATTAGGTCTTGACTTCTACGGCGGCTTCTTCTCCAAGCTGCTCCGCTTTAATATTTCCTGCTTTTTGATTTAATCCCTGTTCTTTGATTTTGTCCCTGTACTTTTATACACTGTAACCATTAGTAGACAAGATGTAATTTGTTATCATTCAAAACAAAGAGTGTTTGTCCTTGGTTCAACAAACTCCCCCTTTTTGATGATAACAAATTACATTATGCATAGCGAGGCCATAATCAAGAAACAATGGCAGAAGCTCCCCCTAAGCATAAGCATAACATAATAAAAAGCACAGCAGCAGGTATTTTTCTCCCCCACATAATAACATGCATATTCTCTCCCCCTTTGTTTTCATCTAAAAGGAGGGGGGTGAACACATAGAAACATAACCACTTTATAAACTTGCAGAATCAATAGACAGTAGTACATAGCATATGATATATCAAAAACAGTAGTTCATGCTATGCTCCCCCTTACTTGGTGATCCCCCTGATTAATTTTAGAATGCAAAGCTTAGCCAAAAGAGGGTGGACCATCACAGTTTAAAAAAGATATTTAGAGAAAATAGGATACCCAAGATAATATACCATACTTGGTTCAACAATATAGGTATCATATTAACTTAAAAATATGTTGCATCAAAGATCCATCACAATAGAGAGAAGAAAAAAACTTTGATGCACACAAAAAAATTTATTTCACAAAAGTGATAAATTATTCTTAAGGTGAATAGAACTTTACCAATCTAACCTTCACCGGTGATTCTTCCTCTATTGTTGATATTACTAGTCACATGACTGCTCTTTGAGTATTAAGAATCTTTTTGCGTCTCCAGTCATGAACTTTGAGTCTCTGCTATCAAGGTATCGATCTGACTCCCATACCTTGTAGCACACCTGCACTAAGATCAAGTAGAAAATTTTGGTACCCAATTCTCTTTGGGTCCTTTGGGGTTAGTCATCAAGGGGTTAGTTTTCACAATCCACCTTGGTTTCTCACAAGCAGGTATAAGGGTACCAAGCTCACACAATTTACGAATAGGACATCTAAGTGAGCTATGGTTCCCTTTTTGACAATAAGTGCAAGAGAAAACAGTAGGTGTATAACTTGAAGTAGCAGCTACAAAAGTCATTTTCTTTTTCAAAACAAAGGAGGTGGAACAACCTTCATACCCAATACCTCTCCTATCAACATATTCATGTTGGGAGTGCAGTATCTTGGTTAAGGTATTTTCACCAACCTCAAACCTTTTTAAAGTTTCTTTCAAAATTTCATTTTCAACCTTGGCTTTTTCAAAATTTTGTTTAAGCTCAAGAAACTCAAGGTTGAAAGGTTTTATTTCATGTAGCTCATTCTTCAATTTAGCTACCTCATTTTCTAGAGTCTTAATTTGAGTGAGCATGCTTTTGTTATTCTTTGTCAATTTCTTAGATTTTAACAAAAGAGTTTCATGTTCAAAATAAAGAGCTTCAAAAGCCTCACTCAAATCTTGACTACTATACATATCATCAAGTAAATCATCATGTATAAGTGAATCAGACAGATTATAGTTATCAGGGATTACCTCAGGTGCGTCATTTGCCATAAAACAGATAGCTTTTGCAACCTCCTCAGATTCACTATCAGTGTCAGAATTGTCCCATTTAGCCTCCATTTGGCTTGTACCGTGTGTGGCTTCCAAGTACTCCCAAATCTCTTTTGCTGTCTGACAACCTTTTACTTTTCCATATTCTTCTTCACATAGAGATACGTGAAGAACGTTCATTGCTCTGGCGTTTTGAGAAATTTTGTGTAACTCGGACTTTCTCAGCTCACTCAGGTCAATGGTGTAGATATCTTCAACAGGAACTTCTTCTGCTTTACTAGTAGCTTGAGTTTTGATTTTCATCGGAATCAGCGGTCCATCAACTATGATCCTCCAGAGAGTGAAGTCTATAGCCTGCACATGACATTTCATTCGACTACTCCAATAGTCATAGTTAGTCCCATCAAACAGGGGTGGCCTAAAGAAGGACATCCCCTCTTTCATAAAAGAACCCATGATCACAGATAGATAAATAAAATTTAAATTGCGAGATGTAAAGCTCTAAATGCAATTTCTAGCTCTGATACCACTTGTTGGACTATCTGATAACCCCTTAGGGGGGGTGAATAAGGTTATATGCAAAACATGAATTCTTTTTCGGTTTTCAAAAACTTTAGCAATGTTTGTTTAAATCAAATGCGGAATTTGAGATTTAAACTTATATGATGTATGTAAGCATGCAGATCAGGCACAGTGAGATATTATTCTAATGTTACTATTTTCAATATTCACTATAACCAGATATTTATAACTAAACTGGCAGATCAGGCAAAGTGCAATATTACTCTATTATCAGAGTTCAGGATAGACGGATATTATAGGCAGCATAACAATAAGCAGATCGGCGCAGTGATAGTATAAACAGATATAAACAGTAAATAAAGTAAAGAGAGAGGGATAGAGATACACCAGGAATTTTACGAGGTTCGGGATAAAGGCCCTACGTCCCCGGCCTCCGGCTTTGCAACCTTTGGACTTTGCTGACAACCACTATATGAAGAATGTTTTACAAACAGGCAACTTCAAATAGCAAATCTCAATTCCCCCGAACTGAGAACCCGAGCACACAGCTAAGGATTTCAACACCGCTTCAATCTCCTGATTGAACGACCCAAGAGCACCTCCCAGGATTTCAATACCACTTCAATCTTCCCTGATTGAACGACCAAAGATTACCTCCCAGGATTTCAAACCAACTCAATCTCCTGATTGAGAGACCCAAGAAAACTCCTAGGATTTCAAAGTGACCCCCACAAGAGTAGACTACAATATATAAGCTATGATCTAATCACCTCAGATAATATGACAATATAATAGCTGAGAGAGATGAGTGACTAGATCTAAAAAATGATATGAAAGTGATAGCTCTATTTTTCTCTTTCTCAGATCTAGAAAATGTATGTGAGAAGAAGAGAGATTTGTTGTAATTTTTCGTGTGGTTGAGTGAGTTGAAGAGTGTGAAGCACCTCCCTATTTATAGGTTTAGGAAAACGTAAAACTTTGAAAAAAAACATTTATTGCAAAGATGAATCGATTGTTTGATGAAGTGTAACAAGTGTATAATCGATTCTTAACCTTTTAGAAATCACAAGAATCGATTATGTGCTTAGTTAAAATACTGAAGACTCGATTCTTAGTTCCTTAGAAATCAAATGAATCGATTATGTGCTTAGTTTAAAGAAGTGTGTAATCGATTTCAAGTTTAGTTAAAACAAGAAGGAAATGTGCTTAGGAAAAATGTAACAATCGATTTTCAAGACATCCTTTATAGGTGAAAATAGATTCTTCACTTAGTTAAAACAATGAGGAATCGATTCATGGCCTATGGGATGGCTTGACAATTGATTTCAAGGCCTATGCAAAATAGTAAGAATCGATTCATGGCTTTGGCTTATGTATATGTAGAAATCGATTCTTTGTTTTAACATAGGCTAGGGAAATCGATTTCAACCTTTAAAATAGGATTAGGAAATCGATTTCATGATTTAGAAAATGATAGAAATCGATTTCTAGCTTTCCACAAAATTATTTTTAAGTTTAGGGCTTTGCCATGCATGCATAAAATATTTTCCAAAGCTTGCCATGCATGCATAACATATTTTCAAAACCCTAATTTTGATGCATGATGGATGTTTTCAAAAGTCATCTCTCAGCTACTAAAATGTCATAGACCTTAAGTGATAGGACCTTACACTGTGTCCTAAAGAAAGCGGATAAACAATTAGGTCTTGACTTCTACGGCGGCTTCTTCTCCAAGCTGCTCCGCTTTAATATTTCCTGCTTTTTGATTTAATCCCTGTTCTTTGATTTTGTCCCTGTACTTTTATACACTGTAACCATTAGTAGACAAGATGTAATTTGTTATCATTCAAAACAAAGAGTGTTTGTCCTTGGTTCAACACCGAGTTCTAATAAACTGCCCCCAGAGTGTACTTTTCCACGAGGCCCGAAGTGACTTTTAACGCGTCACAACCTCTGATGGGCGGGTTAAATTCAGATCGAATCAGATAAACTGCCCCCAGAGTCCCACGAGGTGCGAAGTAACTTTAAACGTGTCACAACCTCTGTGGGGCGAGTTAAAGTCAGATCGAATCTGATAAACTGCCCCGAGAGTCCCACGAGGTGCGAAGTGACTTTAAACGGGTCACAACCTCTGACGGGCGAGTTAAATTCAGACCGAGTTCTGATAAACTGCCCCCGGAGTTGACTTTTGCCACGGGGCATGAAGCGATATATCGCATCCTCTGGTAGGCAAGTTAGGTTCAGACCCCTCTGACAAACTGCCTCCAGAACAAGAAAGCAGCCAGCCCCTATGAGGGCGCCTGGCACGGTGCCAAGTGAACAGCCAGCGCCCATGAGGGCGCCTGGCAGGGCGCCAAGTGAACGCCAAGTGAAAGCAGCCAGCGCCCATGAGGGCGCTGATGAGTCCTCATCATATGATGATTTTTGTTCAATTTGCAACCGAAATGTCAATGATTTTATGTTTGATTCAGCCAATTGCTAAGGGTTTTGGGTTAATTGGAGTTTTATGTAATAAGTGTGGAGTTGTAACAAAATGCATGGAAAACCTTCAATTTGATGTAGCGTCTACTAGCGAACCAGACACTTGCCTAGTGACGAAACGGAGAAAAGAAGGAAGGAAAAAGATCGGACAACTTTCGCACCAGGAACCAAGACGATCGTGCCACAACCCTACAAATCTGCAGTAGGTCGCGACGCGGCCAGCCACCATCGCCTCGCGATGCGTGGCCGAAGCCAATGTTAAATATCCGATTTTTGCGTTTCTGAAAATCTCTTCGGTTTGGGATCAGTTCTAGGGTTTGGAGGAGCAGTTGGGGGCGATTTTGGGGCCCTCCCAACACCTTGGGAACAAGGGTTTGAAGGCTCTCATGGATCCATCTCTATGTAATCTTCTTCTACTCTTTAATCTTATCCCTATTATGCCATGTAATTAGATAGTTTTGATTTGGGAGAGATGACTCTTCCTAAAACTCTTGTATGAATGCTTTGTTATGGTCAAGTCAAGTTTTTGTCCACCTTATCCATTGCCTATGCCTTATGTTCTTAATGCTTTACAAGTACATATGATATTTGTATCAATATAGGCTTATGATCACCATAGGAATATGGGTTTGTTCGCTGGAAATTGGGGTTTACGTCACGACTTGAATTATCATAGGAATATGTAGTTGGGTTTCGTGAATTCTTATTTCTTTAGGTCGCCATAGATGATCGTAGGGGTGAGAATTTGTGAGTGAATTCTTTATTTCTTGAGTTTAATGCTTTACCCTTTGGCTTGAATCACCTAAGGAATTAGGGTAACTCTTAGGGTAAAAGGGGTTTTGAGGCAAGGGATTGTCCTTAGCCTAATTTAGTGAATTGAATCGGATAATTTGGATAATTGCTTTGAGAGTGGCTGAAGGTCATATAAGAGTAGAGGGGAGATGAGTCAATCCCAATTCGCTTCTATCTTACCTTATGTTATTGCACTTTCCATTTCGTTGGTACAATAAACCAATTTTATCACAAGTGTCACGACTTAGGATTAATAATTTGCCTATTGATAATAAAACGCAATCCCTGTGGAATCAACCGGTACTTACCGTAATTTTATTACTTGCAACGTTTTAAGTGCACTTGCTGAAACTCTTAACAAGTTTTTGGCGCCGTTGCCGGGGATTGTTGATTTCATTATTGATAAGGCAGTGAGTTGATTCTTAGTTGTTTTTGTTTTTATTTTATTTTATTTATTTCAGTATTTTATTTTGGTTTTATTTATTTAGATCCTTAGTTATTGTGTTGGACCTTTTGATGGTTTGTTTAGTGTTTCAGCGAGCTGTTATGCGGGGGCAAGATTCGAAAGAATTGCTGCTTGACCCCGAGATTGGAAGATCATAAAAAGCAAACCGGAAAAAGTTAATGTTGCATTTTGGTTGTACTGCTGTCTAGCTTGTACATTGATGATGATGCACCGCAATCTTTGAACTGGTTCTCTGTGGTGATTGTTCAGTCTAACATGTTGCAGCTACCATGTGACTCCTCCAAATCAGATTTTATCATCAGATAGTATTAGTGGCCAAGTCAAAGGTTGAGGAAGATCTGGATCATCTTTGGGCAGGTTCTCTTGAGTTCCATCTCTTAATCCCAGCTGTGAGGTTTGAGCCCAAACACGTATTTTATTCATTGTGAGATTATTCCTTGCTTGCATTAGTCTGCAGAACTTGAGCTTGTACTTAACTGTCATGCATATGTTTTACATACACACTGAGGCAAATTTTTTGGCACCCCTGAGCCTTTCAAGCCAACCCACTAATTGTTATCCTTTGTTAGCCCCCCTGAGCCTAATTGTTTATTTTTATTTTTTCCTGCAAATCATAGCCTAGTTTTTCTTAACTTGGAGTTAGGTAGATAAAAGCATGAGAGTGGGGAAAAACTCTAAGTTTGGGGTTGCTCATGGAATAGCAACATTCTAAGTTTTGGGTGGTATACAAGAGAAAGGAACATATAAAGTTTAAGAAAAAAAAGAAAAAAAAAAGATTGCTGAAATATATATATATATATATATATATATATATATATATATATATATATATATATATATATATAGTTCTTTCTCTTGTGGAATGCTTTGGGGAAAATGGGTAAGTGAGCAAGATTGCTCAAATTGACAAAGAGAGATGTAGGCCTAACTCCAAGTTTGTGACCTACTTATCCAAATTTTATCCACCCTTACCTAAGCCCCGCTATAACCTTGAAAGTCCTTAAATAGTGTGCGTGCAATTCATTTGTATAGTACTTGTTCAAGCCTATGAAATGATGATGCAGGTATTGTGAATTGAGTGACTCCCATAAACACCTCAAAGAGCGAAACAGTAGTGAGATGTGTGAAAAAAAGAGAGGACTTGAGATTGCTTGCCTGCTTATGATCTTGTGTTTTCTAATTCAATTGGTTTCACTATATTATGTTGGATGATACCTTCTGATGTGCTGAAGGATCTATTGGTCTGTGAATTATGTGAAAGCTAATATCAAAGTGCCACAGCTGAATGGAGTGATTGCTTGAGGACAAGCAAAAACTCAAGTTTGGGGTTGTGATGAGTCCTCATCATATGATGATTTTTGTTCAATTTGCAACCGAAATGTCGGTGATTTTATGTTTGATTCAGCCAATTGCTAAGGGTTTTGGTTTAATTAGAGTTTTATGTAATAAGTGTGAAGTTGTAACAAAATGCATGGAAAACCTTCAATTTGATGTAGCGTCTACTAGCGAACCAGACACTTGCCTAGTGACGAAACGGAGAAAAGAAGGAAGGAAAAAGATCGGACAACTTTCGCACCAGGAACCAAGACGATCGCGCCACAACCCTACAAATCTGCAGTACTTCGCGACGCGGCCAGCCACCATCGCCTCGCGATGCGTGGCCGAAGCCAATTTTAAATATCCAGTTTTTGCGTTTCTGAAAATCTCTTCAGTTTGGGATCAGTTCTAGGGTTTGGAGGAGCAGCTGGGGGCAATTTTGGGGCCCTCCCAACACCTTGGGAACAAGGGTTTGAAGGCTCTCATGGATCCATCTCTATGTAATCTTCTTCTACTCTTTAATCTTATCTCTATTATGCCATGTAATTAGATAGTTTTGATTTGGGAGAGATGACTCTTCCTAAAACTCTTGTATGAATGCTTTGTTATGGTCAAGTCAAGTTTTTGTCCACCTTATCCATTGCCTATGCCTTATGTTCTTAATGCTTTACAAGTACATATGATATTTGTATCGATCTAGGCTTATGATCACCATAGGAATATGGGTTTGTTCGCTGGAAATTGGGGTTTAGGTCACGACTTGAATTATCATAGGAATATGTAGTTGGGTTTCGTGAATTCTTATTTCTTTAGGTCGCCATAGATGATCGTAGGGGTGAGAATTTGTGTGAGTGAATTCTTTATTTCTTGAGTTTAATGCTTTACCCTTTGGCATGAATCACCTAAGGAATTAGGGTAACTCTTAGGGTAAAAGGGGGTTTGAGGCAAGGGATTGTCCTTAGCCTAATTTAGTGAATTAAATCGGATAATTTGGATAATTGCTTTGAGAGTGGCTGAAGGTCATATAAGAGTAGAGGGGGAGATGAGTCAATCCGAGTTCGCTTCTATCTTACCTTATGTTATTGCACTTTCCATTTCGTTGGTACAATAAACCAATTTTATCACAAGTGTCACGACTTAGGATTAATAATTTGCTTATTGATAATAAAACGCAATCCCTGTGGAATCGACCGGTACTTACCGTAATTTTATTACTTGCAGCGTTTTCAGTACACTTGCTGAAACTCTTAACAGGCGCCTGACAGGGTGCCAAGCTAAGGCAGCCAGCGCCCATGAGGGCGCATGGCAGGGCAAGTGAAGGCAGCCAGCGCCCATGAGGGCGCCTGGCAGGGCGCCAAGTGAAGGTAGCCAGCGCCCATGAGGGCGCCTGGCGGAGCGCCAAGTGAAGGCAGCCAGCGCCCATGAGGGCGCCTGGCGGGGCGCCAAGTGAGCAGCCAGCACCCATGAGGGCGCCTGGCAGGGCGCCAAATGAAAAAGCAGACAGCGCCCATGAGGGCGCCTGGCAAAAGGTGGTCTGGAAAAAGGTGGTCTGGAAGCAAGTCATTCGCAATGGGGCAGACAGCACTGTGCGACAAGGCGCATAAGGCACCCGTGAGGACACGAAACTCTGTCTCGCAAAATTAAAAGATGCATGAGCACGTGAGTGCGTGAGCACGTAAGAAAATTAAAGGATGCATGAGCATGTGAGTGCACGAGCATGAAAGGGAATAAAAGAGTGCGCGAGCACGTAACATCAGGACTTTGCAAGGCAATACAGATGTGCAAGGCAATAACTTGCGCCAGAGACCAGGAAGGCACCTAAGAGGGCGCCAACGTCAGGACTTTGCATCTTGACACAAGACGCCTAGGAGGGCGCCAAATCGGGAGACATGGCGCAAGGCACCCACGAAGGCGCCAACTTCAAAACACAATCCTTTGCCACGAGGTGATATGAAATTATATATTCAGGTGCGCAAGGCAAGAACGTGTGCCCGAGGCCACCCAACGCGTGCCAATTATAAACATAAGAAACAAGCTATGCAAAGAAGAAACATAGACGTTTCAAAAGGTAACATAAATATTAGCGGACAATGACATCGAGGTCAACCCCGTTAGGATGAAATGTAATACAAAAATCGTCTTGGAGACAGCAAGGCTCCATTAAGCAAGACACATAACGAAATTCGACAAATCAAAGAAAAATTACACAATCAAGGCAACTGGACTGAAAGAAATAATCAGGGGGCAACGACATCGAAGTCAACCCCGTTGGAGTGGTATCTGACGATCCTCCCATCTCGAACATCATGATCAAATTGAAGGACGCTCGACTCTAGAATGGCTTGCGGATACAAACACTGAACATGGCTAATAGCCTTATCGTAGGCGGCATAAGAAAAGTCTACAGCCTTCCCGGCCACCATCTGCACCTTGGTCTCGGCCTCATCCTTCAGTTTCTTCATACTTTCCAGTTCAGATTGGAGCTCCTCCACCCTCTTCTTGTACTCATCCCTCTCAGCATAGGCCTCCGCCCGGTCTTTCTGATAGTGACGAGCAGCCTCTTTGGCCCGGCGAGCGGACTCCAAAGCTTCATGAAGATCTACCTGAAGTTGATTCTTATCCAACACAAGCTGATCCCTCTCCTCGCTCAACCCTACATCAAGGAAAAAACAACACAACATGGTTCAAGATCCCAAACTATAGATATGTCAAAAACTTAAAGAAATAAATCAAAAGGATTACCTTAACGAGATCCGCACCCCCTCTCAGCTCCCCACTTCGCATGCAGACTCTTCCCAGCCTTCACCATACGCATGGCAAGCTCGAAAGGGTGTTCCCATAGGTGGTTACGCTCTTGCGCAGTGAAGCTAATTTCACCCTCCTCTGAATCCTCAGGAGATGGGCGCCTAGCAGGAGAAGGGCCATCAGCAGGAGGAGAACGCTGGGTACAAATCTTCTTGCGCTTGGACTGACTTTGGACCCCCAGATTGGTAGAGCCAATTGGCGCCCCAGAGGGATCTTTAACAGCCCGGCTTGGCGCTACTAGACTCAGACGAGGTCCCATGGAGGGACGGACAGGAGCTGACACCGCAAGAACTGGAGTACTTGCCTCATCAGGTTCGAAACCTAAAGGCTTCCTCCTCCCGGCCCAACAAGCCAATTCGTCGAAGGAAAGTGGAGCAGCCATCTTATCTGCAAAACAACAATGAAACAAATCAGCAACAGAAGCAAAGAGTTAAAAGGAGAAAATAAAGGCACAAAATTGCATTTCCTTTGTAAAGCTCTTAAATTGAACTTCCTTTGTAAAGCTCTCTTGGGTGGAGCTGAGATGGGGCTATCTGGAGGTGATTTAAGACTTCCAGTTGAAACGGTGTAAAGAGGGGAGAAACCCGCGCCTTATAGATCACACTATGAAACATCATGAATTTTCAGCCATCGGGAACCCTGCACACTCTATCATTGGGGTCAACCACCTCAACCTGCCAGTCACCTCCCAGTGAGTCTTGTAGATAGCGGGGGGGCTCTTTCCCTGGAAGGTAGAAACTTCTGGTGGAGCGAACAGCACGAGCAACCCAGTCATAATTTAAACCACCGATCTCCACCACTTCCTGCTCAAATGGCAAATCATCATCAGAGGAGGTAACGATAAAGCCAGGGGCGCCTGCTTCCTCCGAAGGCACGGTATCATCATCTACCGCCGATGCCCCTCCCTCCACAACCTGCCTCACAGTAGGGGCGGGACCGGGGTACACCCCGTCCGGGCTGTCTCCTTCGTCCATGCCATCTCTCAACCTGCAGGACAGGGGGCAGAACAAGTAGTTACGAGACAGACAACAAAAACTTGTAGACAACCCCCTCTCCTGGGGATGGAGAATTCCACAAGACAAGACATGCTCAAAACAAGAGAGCTAGAAATAAAGCTAAGGGTAAGCCCAAATTACCTTAGAAAGTTAGAAGCGGCGAAGCTCGTGGAAATGCTGAACAAACACTGGTGAGAACGGAAGAAGCAATTTCCCTTGGCGCCAAGCAAGCCCTGAAATTTCATAGAGAAGAAAAGCAGGTTAAGAGACAGGACGAACAAACAAAAATAAAGTAGAGTGCCAAGCACCCGTCCACACAAGCCGGCACCCAAGAGGGCGCCTGGCAAACAAAGCGCCCATGAGGGCACCTGGCGGGGCACCAATGGTCGGAAGCACAAAGCGCCCATGAGGGAGCCTGGCAGGGCGCCAAGTTTGAAACAAGCGCCCATGAGTGACTTGTAGAGACAAGATAAGCAAAAAATAAAATACAAGCAAAGTGCCAAAGACATGGCCAAAGCAGACAGTGCCCATGAGTGCGTCTAGCAGGGCGCCAAGGACAAGGCAGCACCCATGAGGGCGCCAAGGACAAGGCAGCGCCCATGAAGGCGCTTAGCAAAATGCCAAGGACAAGATAGCACCCATGAGGGCGCCGAGCAAAAATGCCGGAGACATGGCCAAAGCAGGCAGCGCCCATGAGGGCGCCTAGCAAAGTGCCAAGGATAAGGCCCAAGCAGTCAGCGCCCATGAGGGCGCCTTGCAGGGCGCCAAGGCAGCCACAGGCAACAACACCGAGGAGGGCGCCTGGCAGGGCTCCAAGACAACTTAGAGCTACGCCCCAGGGCGCCCAAGAGGACGCCGGATCCCCTTTCACAGGAAACTTGTGCAAACAGCACTCTAGGGCGCCCAAGAGGGCGCCAGATCCCCTTTTTGCAAAACCCATGCGCAGCACAACAAGGCGCCCATGGCGCCCATGAGGGCGCCGGATCCTGTGCCAAGAGGCAGCAACCGGATCAACAAGACCAGGCGCCCATGGCGCCCAGGAGGGCGCCAGACCCTGCGCCAAGAGGCAGCAACCGGATCAACAAGACCAGGCGCCCATGAGGGCACCAGATCCTGCGCCAAGAGGCAGCCGCCAGGCCAACCAGACAAGGCGCCCATGGCGCCCATGAGGGCGTCAGTTCCTGCTCCACGAGGGCGCCATCAACAACGCAAACGAGAGCAAAAACCAACACTTACCGACGAGAAGAAACGTTGAAGCAAGTAAATCCTACCTCTCTTCTCCTCTTCAAGTAGGCGCTCCCAGATACTTTGATCCCTACTCCTCCACAAAATTTTAAAGTGTGGACCACAAGACAGAGACTCACCTATTTATAGAAGATAGACCGGTGAGGATAAACTTATTATTTTTACTCTAGAGAGTAAAAACATAAAAACACGGTCGTTACAAGGACGAGGTCCCGCACGACTTCGCAAACCTGGCAAACCGACGAAAATCCTTCAAGCCAAGACCATCCTCCAGAATAATCTCGGCTTGAGGGGCAACTGTTCTGGACTAGGCCAAGAGGTCCATCTAGCAATTCTAGGAGGTGCGTGTAGCAACAAATATGGATTGGCCCAATCGCTTTGGCCCATATCCACCACACACAAGCCCAATCATGGTTGGACGGTCAAGATCACTCCCGCTGATCCAACGATCTACAAACGGGCACGAGTTCCTATAAATACAGGCTCACATAGCCATTTACGAGGTACACACTCTTCCCTTGCAAATTCACTAGCTTATTCTCATACTGACTTGAGCGTCGGAGTGGCCAGGGCAGCAAGAGACCTACCAACAGCAGCCTACCAAAATACTGCTAGGTACAGAACAGTTGGGAAAAAGATAATATTGGTATTTTGGTTGTAGGTAAATGGTAAAGATAGATAGTAGATGAGACTCATTTTCCTCACTTTCCATGTGTGAAAGAAGTGCCAAGTAAGCTAAGTGGGTCATCCAAGTGATCACTAATACTACGAGTTACATTTGAGCGAATCAGAGAATGCCACTATGCACCTTTTCTCAAAGGAATAACAATCAATTTTAAAATTAGAGTTAACAATGAACAGAATAAACTCGAACATAGTTCGAGATTCAACTTGATAATTAGCTCATTGAATTTCTTTCATGAATCAAATGAGTTGAACTTGAATTGAGAGTTGAGTTCATTAAATAAATGAGTTGAATTTGAGTTAAGGAGGAGCTATGTGGTGGTGGTGGTTCACTTCGTAGGAGAGAGGAGTTCGTGGTGGTGGTGGCTGTTGTGGTTCACTTTGTAGGAGAGAGAGAGAGAGAGAGAGAGAGAGAGAGAGAGAGAGAGAGAGAGAGAGATGGAGGATAGGTAGTGGTGGTGGTGGAAGGTGGAGAGAAGAAGAGAAAAAGTGTAAAGAAATTCGTAGGTGAGAGAAGAGGAAATCATAGGGGAGAGAGAGAGAGAGAGAGAGAGAGAGAGAGAGAGGGGAAGAGGAGAGGAGTTCATGGTGGTGGTGATGGAAGGTGGAGAGAATTCGTAGTGAAAGAGGGAAGAGGTGAGAGAAGAGATAAGATGAAATGAGAATGTATGGTGTGTGGTTATTTAAAGTAAAATAAAATAAAATTTACCCTTTGCGAGGGACCAGTCCCTCACTAATTCCCTCGCTAACAGCAAATTCCACTTCTCAATGACTGTTCAACGGTCAGATTTACGTTAGCGAGGGGCTGGTCCCTCACTAATTCCCTCGCTAATCACATTGTTTTTCGTGCTAAACTTTTCGTGCCCAATGTCTTTGGAGGCCTAAAGCAAACTTTGAGGTAAGACTATCGATAAAAAATGTCAAATCTTTAATGAAAAGAATGTTGGACAACCATCAACATAATAGCAAAAAAATATTGCATGCGAAAAATTAGAAATCCATTAAAAATACTATTTGAATATCTCAAATGAGCAATTTAAGTTGAATAAAAATAAATAAATAATTTTAGTTGAGTAAAAACAAAATGAATAATTTTTTTGGTCAACATAAAATAAATAATTTACGACCATTTATCCAATCCAAAGTTGAACCACTAACTCCTAAATGAAATATAATTAGAACTATAATTAAAAAGTAAGATATTAATAATAGAATAAAAAATAATTAAAAAAATATCAAAGATAGTTTTTTTTTGGTAATAACCAAGGATAGTTTGTATAAGCAATATGTCAAGAATAGTTAAAACAACTAACCAAAAAAATGAAAATAATAGAAAATTAAAAAAAATCGTTTCCCCGGGCCAACGTTAAACTTCCCTTAGGCTCTGTTCGACAAAAAATAGCAAATAACGGATAAGGTAGCGGATAGCAGATAAGCTAGCTGATGGTGAATGAATGAAGTGTTTGGTAAAATTAGCGGTTGAACTAGCTGATAAATATAAAATGACATAACAAAATATGTTTAATTTCAGTTACATTTATTTAATCAATATAAAATATGTTGAAATATGTATAAATTATTTTGCTATAAATTCATGATAATTAAACTAATTATTGAGACTTTTAGGAAATAATTTTGTTTTCTATATATTTTAATTGTCTAATTTATATGTTGATTTGAAAGTCCAACTTAAAATACAATTAAAATAAAAAAGATAATGTATGATAAAAATAAATAAATAATGGTTGCATTATGTAGAGAACACTGAACAAGAACAAGCATTTTTTTTTCATTTCAATTGAATACCCTTATGTAGCCTTATGCATGTTGAATTGAACAAATAAAAAAAATATAACATTCAAACAATCACACAGTGACATAAAGCTAAGAATTAAATAAAATAACTAGAAATTTTTTTTTACCTAGGCTGCGAAGAGAGAGTGAAGATGAGGCTGGCAAAGAAAATAGTATAATTCAAAATTAGAGATATTAAAAATTATATTTTACTTTATTAAGGACAAAGAATGAATATTATAAAATCAATAAGAATAAAAATGACTAAAAAGATAAGACGCTATAAAAATTAAAAAACAAATTAGTATGTGATGGGATCGAAATCTGACCATCGAGACATAAGAGTAAATTGCAAACCATACGAGCTATACATTTTTCTTTCGATAAATCGAAATTTAACATTTCTTTTGTTATAAAGGAGAAAAACCGAAAAACCTAAGGCCTTAAAAGGAAGTCTTAAAGCATCAGCCTGAAGCCGCTGCAACATAGCAATGGGAGGAGCATCCAGGATCACATGCGCATGCGACTCCATTGCACCTAGCTTGGCAAGGTAATCCGCACAATCAATGAGCTTCATAGTATTCAAAGAATCTGAATAACATAATATCTTCTTGATTCTCATATTCCAACACAATTTCAGCCCATACAGCCGTGCACTCAATTCAGCATGCATGATAGATGAACACCCCAACGAGCCATAAAACCCACGTATGAAGCGACCATCACTGTCGTGTATTAGGCCTCCAAACCCAGCAACCATGGGGCTTTGTAGCATGCTATCGTCAACGTTAAGGGCTACCCAACCATCCAAGAGAGCTTTCCACGACACTTTAGTTTCCGAACCAACTCTCCTCATAGCCCTTGTAGGACCAAATGCAGCAAGGACATCTCTCAACAACCCATGGAAATGAAAAGCCAAAAAAATTGAGGCTTTTTTATTTTAAAATTTTGAGGCCAAAAATCCTTGTTTTAGTGGGGCCTTAGACCGCCCTGCTATCAAGTATATCAATTGTTATCATATAATAACATCACCCAAATGCAGCTCAAATTCACAAGTTTCAACCAACCTGACAAATACGTGAGCTACTTCAAATTAACTACTTTCGTAAATTTCGCGCAACCTGACAAATACGTGAGCTACTTGAAATTAATTAATTGAAAGTGACTGCAACTCTTCAAGCAAATACCTTTAAATAAGTTCTTATCATTATTACAAATTCCCGAGTCGTCCACCATTTTAGTTCCTTAGTGCCGTATGATATATTTCTTCTTTGTATTTGTTGGTGAAGAGTGAAGACGAGGAACAGGGAAAATAAGGACTCCTTTGATATATATAATATATTGTCTTATTGTTAACAACGAAATTATCTTTGTGTCAAGTATATTTCATTTTTTTTCTACTTAGATGAAATGACAAATAAACACCGTGCACACACACTGCAACTGCTCACACCTGAATTCAAACCCGGGAGCTGACATCTCTGCCATGTCGCTGAAATCGCCTAGGCAACCAAAAGTGAAAGATGCCAACTATATTTCATTTGTTAAAAAGTTAAACTAACATTCTATTTTTTATATTCCTCGATAACATTTTATCTTTTTATAACTTATATCAATTCTTTTGAATTTCGGTAGATTTTTAAATTTTGGATTATACAAAATAACAAATTTACCCTTTTCTTAATACCATACGTTATGTCTTTATTTAAGTACTAATATTTTTTATTTTAAAATTTAACATTAAGTTTTATTTTTGTTTTTGTTTTTTTTTCATATATATTTATTTTTTATTATATTTCATATTTTAATATTTTAAAATATATTTTAGAAGGATAAATGAGAGAATTATTTTCTTATCATATCTTGTTGGTTTCTAATCCAGCTCAAATTCAGGATAAGATTTTAACTACAGAAACAAGATAAGATAAATCACAAGATTAAGTTGATCATATTGGCTCAACAAACGTTAGACCGACACAGGATATCCTGACCCTCAAACGGGTCCTAATTAGAGTTTAGAATTTAGAGAGAACTCACAAAAACAATATGTTATTAAGTGATTAGATATTGGATACCATACCCAACAAAACTATATGTTATAAAAATGTTCACCTAAGTTTTTCTTAAACTCTTCATTCCAATGGTAGAATTTTTTTTCCTGCAAAACTATGGGTATCCTAAACAAAGACTTAATTTACTCTAACCAACTTACAAACAAGATTTATTTATGTATTTTCCATGTCACGAGCTAATCAACCACCATTCAGAGGTTGATCAACTAAAAATAAAAGAAAACGATCAACCACCATTCAGAAGTTTGAAGCTATAGTTTATTTTCACTTACTAACGATCTAGTCAATGATCAAGACCAAAAATGCTAACCATATATTTTCTTTAGACGTGCTTTAAATATATATTTTATAATTAACTTATTTATTAAAAAAAAAATAGCATAGCCTATAAATTGAGTGTACCACAGAAGAGTGTGAGGATAAACAACCAATGCAGTATGCTGCTGATAGTAGTGTTGATGGTGAGCATTCTGATTTATGCATATATGAAATTTATACCTCCACCACCAAAAATTGTTGGAACACCGAAAGGTCCTCTTGTTACTTCGCCAAGAATTAAGCTCAGTAATGGCAGACATTTGGCTTACAAAGAGAGAGGTGTACCTAAAGAAAAGGCCAGACACAAAGTCATCCTTGTCCATGGCTATGACAGTTCCAAAGATTTGTATCTCCCACTTTCTCAAGTAAACCTCTAAAATATTGCTAAAGATATTATTTTCTCTTATTATTTTAATCTCTAATTATATAAGAATAAGATGGTATCAACATTAATTAACATTTACCTATGGTGCTCTTGTAGGAAGTCATGGATGAGATGAGTTTGTATGTTGTGACATTTGACAGAGCTGGATATGGAGAAAGTGATCCTAATCCAAACCGCAATGTGAAAAGTGAAGCATTTGATATACAAGAACTGGCTGATATTTTGCAGCTAGGCCCAAAATTTAATGTCATTGGTGTCTCAATTGGAACCTACGCAGTATGGGCTTGTCTCAAATACATACCACACAGGTATATATTTCTTATTCTTTTATCATCTGGGCCTTTCTACCCACACTCCTCTTTTTTCTACACACCCACCCTTTAGTGTTCTTGAAAATAGTTTTTGAATGCATTTTCATAAATTTCAAAAATTAATTTCCAAAAAAAAATTCTTAAAACTATACTTATATAGAAATTTGACTACAGGCTAGCTGGTGTGATTCTTGTAGTTCCTGTGATCAATTATTGGTGGCCTTCTTTTCCTCAAAAATTGAGCAAAGAGGTATTTGGAAAGCAACTTAAAAGGGACCAATGGAAACTGCGAATTACACATTATGTCCCTGGGCTACTATATTGGTGGATGACTCAGAAGTGGTTCCCTTATGATTCTGTAATGGAGAGACATCCAATACTATTTAACAAAAGGGATACAGAAACTATAAAGAAAATGCCACAAGTATCTATGCCTGATGAGGTACATATTCCATCTAGATCTAGAAATTCCTCATCAAATGTTAAAAAAAATTTTGTCACAATTTTTAACATTTAATTGTATTTTGTATTGTAGTATAAGATCCGACAGCAAGGTGAATATGAGTCCCTACATCGAGATCTAAAAGTGCATTTTGGCAACTGGGAATTTGATCCTATGGAGCTACAAAATCCATTCCCCCAAAATGAGGGTAATGTTTTTCTTTGGCAAGGTTATGAAGACAAGCTTGTACCATTTGAACTACAAAGATACCTTGCAAAGCAATTACCTTGGATACAATACCATGAAGTTCCTGATGGTGGTCATTTAATGATTCACGAACAATGCTTATGTACTACTATTTTCAGAGAGTTTTTCTTAAAAAACAACCCATAATCAAATGAGCCTAGTTTGTTAATGTCAAGTAGTATAGGAATTAGGCAGTTTTTTTTGGTACTCCCTCATTAGACCCTATACCCCCATTTTACCATAAATCCCCAAAATACCCCTAATTTTTCGTTAAAAAAAATATTTTTTTTAAAATTTCCGTAAATACACATATTTCCGGAAGGCAGAAATATGGATTTTCCAGAAATACCTCAAAACCAGAAGCCATTTTCGGAAAACCATATTTCTGCCTTCCGGAAATACACATTTCCGGAAATTTAAAAAAAATATTTTTTTTTTAAATTAAAATAAATTACGCGAAATAATTAAATGTAACGAAACTTACTAAACTAATAAACAATAATAATACAGTATCAATACAGTATCAATATAGTAAAAATACAAAAAATAATACAACTAAATGTCCAAAAGCTGTAAAGCAACCAACAGACTATCATAGACATCCCAAGAAATGTCGTCGACTGCCAAAAGACTATCATAGACATCCTGGACATGCCTAGCTGCACTCGCCATCCTGGACTCTAAGGGAAGTGGACCAACATCCTCAGGTGCATCCTCTAGAGGTGAAGGCGGAGCCGGAGTCAGGCGAGGAATGGACACCTACAAGTACCATGGTAGGTACTCGTCATCCCAAGCACCCTGGACGGGTGTCTGTCGACCGCTGTCCCTGAAAGCCCGCGCTGGGGACTGATAGAACATCAGCTGATGTACTATGAACTCCGAAGATGGACGTGGGCCCGAAATAGGTGGATCAGGAATCTGCTGGACATATCCAAACTGCCAACAGACCCTGTCTGGCATATAAGGCACAACCACATCCCCCCACAGCAGCCAACTTCTGAATAATGAAATGTTGTGAAACCGGAGGTACTGTCTGTGGTCGTCCCAGGGGCTCCATATGACCTGATTCCTCTGCAAGTCATCCAGCAGCTGTCGAAACTCCGGAAGCTCGATACTATCGCACTTCTTGTTCGCCCACCTGCTGCAACGTGGAAGTTCACTGGCACCGAAGTCTTTCCGCACCACGATGGTGGGGAAATACTCATATGTCCAGCACTAAAATAATTAAAAAAAATAAATAAGTAATTATATAAATAAAAGTAATTAAAAAGAAATAAAAATAATTAATTAATTACCTGTAGCAGAGAAGCGTATCCGCCAATCTGCGACGTCTCCCAGTAACAAGCATCATTCAGCTGCTCGTAGAGAATAGCTAGAGCAGCTGGACCCCAAGCCCACTGGCCACACAGGTCAAAGTCAGAAATAAGAGTCACCAACTTGACAGGGACAGATGTGTGACTCTTGTCGGCAAAAATGGTGCTGCCAACAAGTGTAGCAGATAGCACCGTGCTGCCTGATCAAGAAGGTCGCGCTCCATGTTCTGTGTGTATGCGGCCGTCAAGAAAGAAAATCGGAATGTCGGTCCCCTGTTGAACTGACACTCTGCCCAGCAGGCTGTGTGGTCTATGCCCAGCAAGTCAACTCCAGCCCGAATAGCATCAGCAGTGTCAAAATATGGCTGATGCGCCAACGGTGTGCCGGTGAGCGGCAAGAGGAGCAACGCGGACACGTCGTCCAACGTCACTCTCATCTCCCCCCACGGCATGTGGAATGAGCTGGTCTCAGAATGCCACCTCTCCACAAAAGCTGATATGAGCTCATGGTTGATGTTGCCGAGAGCTGTTGTAACACCCCGATAAATTCTAACATGTAGAATTACCGAAATGCACTAAATGGCATGCATCAGAGTAACTTCCTGTTAATGAATATTGAACACAACTAAAAATTTCGATAACACATATCAAATGGTTCTCTGAACCTCATTAACTTCCTGAAAATGCTTAAGTTTCACAACTTAAGACTTATACAATCCTGGTGTTCAATACTCAAAACATAAAGTAGCGAAAACGATTTTACAACTTATACAATGAAAAGTCATACAATCGGTGACATAACTAGACGAAAATACAAAGGACTAAACAGGAAATCAAATCTCCCATGACTCGATGAATCGCACCGGCTAACCGTGCTCCTTCGCCTTTGCTTTTCCCTGCTTCTCTGTAAAAACCACAACATATAAAGGGTGAGATAAACATTATCTCAGTGAGTCCTATCGAGACCCCTTACTAACTCTAGCGGTTCATTATTTTTAACTTGTGAACTCATGGCCCTAATAAGCAACCATGTGGACATGTATTTTACCTCTTGTAATTTGTAGCCCTAATAAGCGACTACGCATTACATTTATTTTACTTTCATCATTCTAGCATAACACCTCAATCCTACCTATTCTAAGGCACTTTTTCGGCTTTCGGTGAACCCATCCCGCTATCACTAGTGGGCAAAACATGTGAGCCTAGGATTTGGCCTCCCCTAGTATGCTAATCCTCTAAGGGTCGTCACCATTGACCTCAATTTATATAATTTATATAAATGCACCCGCATTGGGCTGTCTCTTAATTTCATTCATGTACCATCTACCCTTCCTCAAGGGAAGGTATCTTGTCTTGAGTTAAACATTGCTTGTCTTGACTTGTATAAATTAACATGTGTACACTCGCGTTTTACTAATGTACGGTTTTTCCTTAACAGTCTTGACTACCAAAACAGAACATTATACATATTTGATTTCATATATGATTATCCCTGTTAATAAGGTTTCCAACGCACCAAAGAACACCTCAATCGGACTCCCGGATCAAAAGTTAGCACGAAAACAAAATCAATAGGGTTTGCTGAAAAATTACACTGCGTCGCGACGCGAACAGGTTTCGTTGCGACGCGAAGAGTTACAGAACCAAAACCTTCGCAAAATTAAACATGGTCGTGTGGCGACGGCCACGGGTCGCGACGCGACCGTTGGCAGAAGTGTTCAAAAATGACTTTTCAAAATTTCGTTTTGTTCCGTTTCGCTTTCAATCTGGTGCCGAGACATTTTAGGACTTCCGTGACTTAAAAACAAACATTTCAACCAGCAATTTAGTCATATTCCAGCGAAAGCATTAAAATCAATCAAATCAATAAAATATATATATTCACCGAAAAACCGTAAAAACGCCATTTTCCCGAAAACGGTTTTTGACCCGATTCTTTTCAAAACGAAACGCGAGACATAAAACTCAGTAACACAACACATCCCTAAGCGAGTATAGAACTCACCTCTTGCGATGAAAATCGCACACAATACCAAAACTCTGTGAACTCGAACGAATCGAAACTCGCGAACTATCCCGAATCCGCTCCAAAGTGTCACGAACTCGTCTAGGACTCGATTCTGACTTCGGAACAGCAACCAAATTCAAATAACAGCAACTCAAACGCTCTTCCTTGCTACTGAAACACCCTCCTATTTACGGGATCGATGCCTCTCGAAACTTTAATGACTCAAACCGAAACTTGGCGAACCGACATTCTCAGCTTCACATCCGTTTTCCAGCATCAGAGTACAGATTTGCAACACGTATATCTAGGTCAATTCGTAGCCAAAACCCCTCAAACCAGTGCCCATTGTGTAGATAATTTTGTCTAGTTTCATATGGTTCAAGTTTCAAACGAATTCACCCAGTATCCAGAGAGTTATCATGAAAACAAGGGGATTGGGTTAAAACTGACTCTAATTCAAAACTGAAACTTGTAATTCATTTTTCTCCCACCATACTCAATGAAATCCGTTAATTCTTGGGCCTAATTCGAATCATTTCTTGTGTAGTTTCTGAATCATCAAGAATCACGTTCATCTGAGCCGTGTACAGAGAGATATATGGTGAACACCGAAGGTGGTGCAAACGGGTTTCCCACTGGATTTGTTTCTTTTTGGTGAACTTGTTGTATCTTCAACTCCAACTTCGAATTTCATCTCCAACAACTACCCAAACAAGCTATATTCTGGTTCCAGCAGCTACAACCTCTTAAATGTGTTTCAATCTATAATGTTGTTGTCTTAACACTTGAACATTACTCTAGACTCAACAGGCAAGAGTTACAACTCACAACTCTTCCAAGACTGCACTTTTCTTCAATTTGAGCATGGATTTTCAGAAATGGTGAAATGGAGAAAAGGATGAATGAGCTTATGAAATTGGTATCATTGGATAGAGAAGGAAAAATGGAGAACATTGATATATGAGATGCTTACATGCAATGGGTGATGGTGGAGCTTTGAGTCTCTTCTTCTCCCTCTCACTCTTGAACTCTCCTCCCTCTCTCACTCTATCTTTTTCTGGTTTCTGAGTTTGAATGGAGTTGCTGGCTGTGTTACCAGCTGGGCAAGACTTTAAGTGGAAGGGAAATGACTAAAATGCCCTCCACTTAGCCCTTCACCATAATCTACTCTTAAATAACCGCTAACTCATAATTAACTTCTAAAAATTGTGATTGTGGTCTTATGGAGTTAATGAATATGTTTTGGTGTTGAGTAATTTGGGTTAGGGTTCGAAAGATATGGAAATGACAAAGATACCCTTGGTCCCCTAATCCTCACATAATTTTATTTCTACCTCAAAACGATCACGTAATTCATACTATTAGCAACTAAATGTTGTTTTCACGCTTTTAACATGTCCATGACTTGAATTATTATTTTATAGAATAACAATTCGCTAGTTAATTTCATAAAACAAAATTAACCGAAATTAGGGATGTTACAGGTGTGATGTCCAGCTCAAACAGATGCGCCTGCTGCAACCATCCTGCTATATGTGGGTGGTGCTGCTGAGGTCTCATCTTCAGTATCTTCCCCCATGAGAAGCAACTTTAATCTTACCCCAGTCCTGTAAAAAATAAAAGTAATTAATAAATTATTAAAATTAATTAATTGTTAAAAAATAAACAAATTATTAAAAGTATTACCTCTCCCGTCTGTAGTAGTCTGTGGACGCAGTGGACAAGCAATCGGTGTAATAAAACCTGCTCAGCAGCCTCATCATCATGCTGAGCAACCTCAGCCTCAGTCTGGTCATCTACATACATGGCGTCTGACTCAGCAGGCTCGTGATAGTAATTAATGCTCATGCTCCTGCTCCTGCTGCTGCTCTCGCTCTCGGACACGCCTCTAATGCTCAGACGCGTGTCCGACCTGTCTAGTCCTCAATCTGAACCTGGTCCTACTGCCAGAAGGACTCTGCTCATCTCCTCGTCCTGCTCCTGAATGCTCGACTCGCTTTATGTTTCCTGTTCTGGTTGCCACTGAAAAAGCAAAAAAAAATTAATTTGCCTAGGAATTAATATCTCAAGGAATGTCTTGCCACTGCCATAGAGGATCCATAATGAACTATGTTTTTAAATTGCTACATTAATCAAGCTTACTAGATTTTACTACTATGCATTATCCAAGTTACAAGTCAAACCATGACTTTGGGAAACTCATCGATTGAGAGCTTGTTTGTTATATTTCTTTTTTTTTTTAAGAATAATCACTTTCTTTTAAAAAAAAAATCTATTTTAGAAGTTTTTCTTCCATGTGTTACAACTTTTCAAAAAAAACAATGAGAATCTAAAATTAATTTAAAAATTGATTAAAATAAAAAACTATTTTAAGTAGCTTCTCATATAAATCATTTTTCAGAATACTTTTTCTAAAAACAAAAGATTTTCATTCCATTATTATTCTCGTTCTTGATTGTCTGCTGCTTTATTCTCATAACCAATTCAACCACTTTTAAATATAAAAAATCTTAATTTGATTGATAATTGTGATCAATGTTGTGAAAACCGGACCGAACCGGACGGTTGAACCGGTTTAACTGTGAACCGAATGTCTCAACGGTTCGGTTCATGCCATTTAACCCGTTGGGAGAAAAAACTGGACAAGAACCGAAAAAACCGATTTGGACCGAATTTAACCCGCTGGACCGGGGAACCAGTGCAGTTCCAAAAAATCGGGCGGTTCTTTGACCTGCGAAATTCAGGTTCCATTTTTCCCTAAATTTAAGCGAAAAAAATCTTTTTTTCCTCTTTTAGTGCAAGATTTTCAGATTTTGTTAATTAATTAAACAACAAATTAAAAATTGAAATGTAAAAGCGCTGTTTGAGAGGGAAAATATGATGCATCTCTTTGAAATTGAAATTAGAAACGAACGTGAAATGCTGCATCCCTAAGCGCTTCTCTTTTAGTAGTGTTTCTGCTCCAGTTCTCATTCACTATTTCAAGCGCTACTTCTCTTTGTAACATCCTCAAAATAATTAATTGAATTATTTGGATGTTAACCCAATTGAATTAATTTGGTACTTAATTGGTCAAATTATTGAGTGCTAAAATTAATTATTGGCTGTCACAGGATCGTTAACCGAATAATACGGGTCAAGGAAGTTTTGGAATCGAAATAAGGAATTAAGATCAATATGGTAATTGGACCACGCTACCACCCATTTAGTAATTAAATATGTGTGTGTGTGTTGAAAGAAAGAAAAGAAAAGAAAGGAACGCGTGAAGAGAGGAGAAAAGAAGCAGAGAAGAGAAGAGAAAGGAGAGAAGGAAAGAAGAAGAAAGAAGAAGAGATTGTGGGAGCATTACTCATCCCCAAGGTCCCAAATTTCATCACCATCTTCATCTCATCTTTCTCATCAAAACCCATATCTTTGGTAAGCTTCTCCTCCATTTTTCCCCCTTTTTGTGACCCACGAATTTCTAGGGTTTTAGTGAGGGATTGGTTGAAATTCTGGGTTGTGTGATGAAATCGATGATGAAATCATGTTTAGGATCGAAGCCAAGGAAGGTGGAACGCGTTTGGAAGCTCGAATTGAAGTTGAAAGCAGATTGGTGATTTTCAGTTCGCGTTTGAGGATTTTGAAGTCTCGCCAATATCGGCTCTCGCTTCAAGGGTGAGTTTTACTCACGTTTAGGTTTATTCCGTTTTGGTATGATTTGTTGCGTCGGTTGATTTCGAGAAATTTTGAGTCAAAAACCGTTATTTCGAAAAATAGCGCTTTGGATAAAATCCGTTTAGATTGAGTTTTTGATTGGATTGATTGATTGTGTGGTTTGTATTGGGTCTATTGTATTGGTTGTCAAATCTGTTTTCGATCGGAACGAGAATCGGAATTGAGCGGAATAGCGGTTTTCGCGCGAAACCGCCAAAATTCTGCAGCATCAGGTCTCCATCGCGTCTCGACCTCCCTCCATCGCGTCGCGACCCTGCTTCAACTTGCAACGAAAATGTTTCTGACTGTTTTCGCGTCGCGACGGTTTCGTATCGCGTCGCGACGGTTTGCAAATTTTCAACAGTTTTTCACTGATTTTGTTTTCGCGATATCTTTTGATCCGGAAACCCGATTGAGGTGTTCTAAGATGCGTTGGAAAGCTTATTCAGAGGCCTAACTGAATATTCTATTTTTAAGGTAAAACTGAACTGTTTTGGAGTTGTAAATTGGGTTTGAAAAGCGGTAAATTAGTACCCGAGAGAGAACTTAACCTTTTCTTAATCAAAACCGAATGTTCGAGTATTTGTATGAATGTAAATGGACCTTGAGTTCATATGATTGTAGATATATGTTTATATATATATATATATATATATCGAGTTGGGTGACGACCCATTGTTCGACATACTAGGCGGGGCAGTCATGCTCCCCTACCCTAGGCTCCGTGCCAATAGGAGAATGTACTATTGGTAAGGGGGTTCACCGGGATTAGCACTGGATTGCAGTCGGTGTTATGTCATGAGTTTGTTGTACGTTCACCGGGGTTAGCACTTTATTGCATTCGGTGCCGCACTTTGTTTGTTCACGTTCATCGGGGTTAGCACTTTATTGCAGTCGGTGTCGTGTTGATTTTTAAAAAAAGGAATATTAATTGAACCGAGAGAGTTAGTAGGGGTCTCGGTAGAACTCACTGAGATTGTATCTCACTGTTTAAATGTTGTTGTTTTACAGAGACACAGGGGCCGCGGAAATCCAAGAGGCACGAGTAGGTTGGGCTCGGGCGACTATTGATGACTTAGCATTTATGCTTAAGTTATTTGTTATTTCCTTTGCTGTCTATGTATCGCAACACCATGACTTTAGTATTATGTTTTCTTCCGCTTTCTTGTATGATGCTGAATACTTTAGTAGCTGACAGTGTATGGTCTGAGTACCGTATGGTCTTGTTTGTAAATAAGACTGTTTTGTTTTAATCAGCGAAAAATTCATAGTCGTATTCAGTGTCTGAACAGGAAATAATATCTCTGATGTGTTATTAATGTGCACTTGGGTATATTTTTTATAAATAAAAATACCGGGGTGTTACACTCTTCCAGCTCGACTTCTGCTTGCTGCTTTCATCTGCTTCTGGTATGTATCTCTTCTTTCTTTCTTTTGCTTCAATTTCTGAATGAAGTTTGTTGCTTCCAGTTCGATTTCTGCTTCTGGTATGTATCTCTGCGATTATCT
This sequence comes from Astragalus membranaceus, assembly GCA_039519185.1. NCBI lineage: Eukaryota > Viridiplantae > Streptophyta > Magnoliopsida > Fabales > Fabaceae > Astragalus > Astragalus membranaceus. The sequence goes on along the minus strand of CM076846.1, from coordinate 213,319,546 downwards.
TTTCTAAACCGTGAGTACGATTGAATAATGTTTCTGGCTTTTTGCTTGTTTCTTTTGCTTGTGGGTTTTTTTGGTTTGCTAAGCTTATGAAGTTCTAATTGAATAATACTGTTTCATGCTTTTTGCTTGTAGTCACAAAATAGGGGTAAAATGGTAAAAGCAGCACTACAAGACAAAAATGTCATTGTTTTTGCAGCTTCAAAAAAAAAGTACAAGCACATTTACATTTTTAGACATCTTACAATTTTGACACTTGTCACAAAATAGGGGTAAAATGGTAAAAGCAGCACTAAAAGACAAAAATGTCACTGTTTTTGCAGCTTCAAAAAAAAAACTGCAGTCGCTGACGCGCTGTCGCGCCGCCTGACACGCTGACGCGTGTCAGTTTTTATTTTATTTTTTTAAAAAAATTGTTGTTTTTTTGACCAATTTTTTATTTATTTTAAATATAATTTTTTTTGTAAAAAATTGATTCATTTTTTTAAAACTGATTTTTAATTTTTTTCTTAAGAACTGTTTTTTATATAAAAGTCTTTTTCATAATTTTAAAATATAATTTAAAAACTGTTTTTTGTTACAAAAATTGAAAACTGTTTTTTTTACAAATTTTTCAAAAATTCTGTTTTTTTTTAAAATGTTTTTTTCATCATTTTTTTTTGTCAAAAACATTAAAAAAAATTCCCCGTTTGTCACTTTTTTTTATAAAAATTCCCTTTTTTTATAAAAAAAATCATTATATAAATCAATTAGTCACTATTTTTATAATCTTCTCAAACTACTAAAATTAATAATTTCTTTTTACAACGGTAAAATTAATGATTTTAACCACTATCAATTGTCAAAAAAGACGTACCTTTAACAATTGTTTAAAAATTAATTTTCAGTAGCAAAAATTAAATTATTAAATTAATATTATACTCAATAATTAAATAATCTAAAATTTACTATTTACTATAATATCTCTATTAAAATAATTGAATTTAACCACTAAGAATTATAAAAAAAACTTTAACCCCTACCAAAAATTACAAAATAACTTTTTATAATGAAATTAGTATGATTAAATTAACCACTACTATTTGTCAAAAAAAAAATCTTTAACCCCTACCAAAAATTACAAAATAACTTTCTATATATAAATATATATAAAAGGGTTAAATAAATATATCTATCAATAAGTTATCCAAACATCACTATAAAGTATCCGTAAGGCATAGCTCAATTGACAAATGCCGATATTGTTAGACTGAATACCATGTTTCGGGTTCGATCCCAAAACCTCACAGTTGTGTGTGTGAGTTTCAAGTGAAATTTGCAAAATATGTCTAAAAAAAAACATCACTGTAAATCTAAATTTGGTTCTTATAATGTACTCCATGTCTTAATAATTAAGCTTTAAAAACTATGAAGAAAACTCCAAATTATTCGGTAGCTATAATAGGTGGCTTTTTATGGTAAACCCCCCCCCCCCCCCCCAAATTAAACCATATACCCCCAAAAATGACCAAACGAACGAAAATACCCATTAAATTTCAAAAATTTCTGGAAATACCTCAAATCAAGATAAATCCGGAAGTATTTTTTTTATTTTTCGGAAATAAAGCTTTAGTGTATTTTCAACTTCCATAGATTATGTTTAAATACGAGAGGTAAGACCCCAGTGACTTTTATAGCAAATATTTTCATTATTTTTTGCTACTCTGCCCACCTTTTTCATTCTTTCCAATATTTTTCCACTTCTGGTGAAAAAAAATGTTCTTTTTCAAACGGGTTTGCCCATATATGTTTGTGTGTCTCTATATTCACTTCTAGGAATGAAGCATTACTAGTGGGACGAGTCTCATGATTTTTTAATCAAAAATTCATTATTTTGTTATCATGTGTTGCTCCATTCACTTCTGGGAATAAAGCAGTACTAGTGGGATGAGCCTCATGATATTCCAATAACTTTCAGTGGAAGCACAACAATACCATAGTTAAGTAATAATATTCGGGTATAGTGTACTCGAGAACGTATTATAAGGTCATGTTGCATTTTGTTACAGTAATGATGAAGTAAAAGTTTTCGTGTAAATTTAAGCAAGTTAGGTAAATATAATATTGTGAAGAAACCCATTTTTTTTTTATTTAGGGCTACCCACGGAGTGTCCCAATGCTTTCAACGAATGACTAATCTCCGCTCGCTACTTGCGGCAAGGATTTCGCTGGCCAACACGCCTTTTTAACGTGGGCGGGAATATCAATGAAAAATAGGTAAAATCAACAATTTTCATGGCATGTTTTCTCTTCATGGTTCCACTTATATTAATATATATGAACACTAAAAGTGCATATCAATTTGGGTGGTCCTTAAATCTCTCTGAATCACTAGTACGATGAATAGTCAATTTTGCAAAACGCATGAACCATCTAATATGAAAGAAAAGTCGCATAAAATCACGAACCATGAACCATATAATAATACTGATCAATCTCATGGAATTCCACACGAAGAAACACTTCTTTTCCTTGAGCTCTTGATTGTCTAATGTTCAAACACTTTCCATAGAAGGGAACGTAAAGGGTAAAAGAATTTTACTATTTCTCTGAGTGATGTTTGGCGATATTGTCAGATTCATTCTTCACATTTCATAGAAAAGTCTTCTTCAATAAAATATTGAAAACTTGAGTGAAAGTGTGATCTAATGAACTTTTCGAATACTCATATACAAATGGAAAAAATATATGAAACCAAAAAATACCAATAAAGACACTATATCAAAGTTTTAGAATCAGTAAACACTATATACAAATAAAAACAAAAATATGAATCCAATGCATAAGCACTATATCAAAGTTTTAGACTTCCCCTTAACTGCCAAACAAAAACAAATATTTTTGAGATGAAATATTCTTTGTTGTGTGTACAAATAATGAAATAATATCATAATCAAAAGGAAATCCATTCGACAATAGCATTGTGGCTTCATAGATCAGAAACTCAAATATGATCAAACCTTTGCTACTTTTTCGGTCAAACAAACTAAAAGGCATAAAGAAAATTATAACTATAAAATACAACAAGTAGTATCATGGAGAAGTTTACAAATCACAAGGAATTAATTTGAAAAATCAACAAATCACCATTATTTTAAAAGCCATAATCCAAATAAAAATAATGTTCATTAAATATGCAAGAAATATATAGAGTCACAAACAGCCAACATAGGGTAATAATAAGGTATCATATAAAAACTAATACTAATGATGATAACTAGAAGTTAATAGAGTTATATATAATGATTTTGATCGGTAACAATTGATCATCAAATGAAGGTCTTGCAGAAAATGATTTTTTTATAGTAAGTTGTATATAATGATCTTGAGTTACACGAAGTGAAGAAGAAAATGATTTTACGTGGCAAAACTCCTAGTAAGTAAGTTCTTTCTCTAGATTATTATTTTACAGAACAGTTATAAATGTAGACTCCATCATATTGATCAATACATATAATTGGGTTTATAGAAGAACTAAGTACCTGGATTGGTAGAACTTCGTGCTAATAACATGTTATGTAATAATCAAAGTTATAGTAAGGAGAAGAACAAGAGAATGAGACATGATAAGAGTCTTTGTATTTCTCTTTACAAGTGTGTATCTACACATAAGATTGAGCCCTATTTATAGGGTGTAGATTAGCAAGTGAATGGACAACCATAAAAGCCACTACTAAGGGAAGTAATGAAAGGAAGAAGAAAAGTTAGTGGACATCCACTAATATTATTCATAGCAAAAATAACCTTCTATATATAAATATATTGAAAAGGGTTAAATAAATATATCTATCAATAAGTTATCCAAACATCACCGTAAATTATCCGTAAGGCATAGCTCAATTGACAAATGCCAATATTGTTAGACTGAATACCATGTTCTGGGTTCGATCCCAGAACTTCACAGTTGTGTGTGTGGGTTTCAAGTGAAATTTGCCACCCCGTCTCAAAAAAAAAACCATCACTGTAAATCTAAATTTGGTTCTTATAATGTACTCCATGTCTTAATAATTAAGCTTTAAAAACTATGAAGCAAACTTCAAATTATTCGGTAGCTATAATAGGTAGTTTTTTTTTGGTAAACCCCCCCCCCCCCCCAATTAAACCATATACCCCCAAAATATCAAACGGACGAAAATACCCTTTAAATTTCAAAAATTTTCGAAAATACCTCAAATCAAGATAAATCCGGAAGTATTTTTTATTTTTCGGAAATATCTCATTTTATGGTATTTCCGGAACACATTTTACATTCCGAAAATACCGTAAAATGAGATATTTTCGGAAATCCCTAAAATTTGCCTTCCGAATTTATGTAAATTTGAGGTATTTCCGGAAATCAAAAAAAATTGTCTTCTGAATTTATCTAAATTTGAGGTATTTCCGCAAATACCTCAAATTTGCCTTCCGAATTTATCATATAATATAGTGTTTCCGGAGTGCAAAAATAAAAACTCAAACATTCATTTGATTAATTAAAAACGCCTTCTACATTGATTTAGAATAACAGATTGTAACAACAAACAAAACAAAGACATAATAGAAACTAACAGATTGCAACAATAAACAAAACAAAAACATAATAGAAACTACTGAGATGGTGGTGGAGTCAAACGACGAAGGATCTCAGCGACGGTCCTTCTGGTTTCGACGTATAAATGCAGATAACCCCCCTTCCATATGAACATAACACGAATGGCCATCATCGCTTGGACGTCATCGTCGTTGTTGACATCCATTGCAGACCAGTGCACATGTCCATTAACCCAAGCTGGTTTCCGATAAATTATACTAATTATTTCATGCTCGTCGCCTCCGGCTCTGCCTTCACCTGCAGCTGCTGAGGATGTTGTTCCACTTCCCTTCGAGTCCAGGATGACAACAGCTACGCATGTCCAGGATGCCTATGATCGTCTTTTGTCAGTCCCGTCGACGGCATTCCTGAGGATCTCTATGATAGTCTGTTGGCTGCTTTACAGATTTTGAACATTTAGTTGTATTATTTTTTGTATTTTTACTGTATTATTTCGCATAATTTGATTTCACGTTCGGTTACAATTATTTTGCGCGATTTTAAATAATTTTTTTTTTACATACTTCCGAAAATACTTTTTTCTGAGGTATTTCTGGAAAACCAATATTTCTGCCTTCTAAAAATATGTATATTTCTAGAAATTTGTAAAAAAAAAAAATTAAAAAATATTTTGGGGATTTAGCGTAAAAAGGGTATGGGGTTGGGGGGGGGGGGGGGGGTGTTTAAAAAAAAAGCCGCTATATAATAAAGAACAAATTTAAAGGGGACGGCTATGTGTTGTCAACCTTTATTTTCACCCACTTTTCTATCAAGGTTTAATGTACTACCAGTACTAATTTCTTCCTAGCCTTGCAATCAATTAATTCTGGATCTTCCCTAGATAGGATAAGTCATTAGTTCAACAAAAAAAGGTAAGTATGTGTGGAGTTTGCCTAGGAGAAATGAGGGTTTAAAAATGAATTTGAGCCTTTCATTAATTTTTTTACCACATGTGGCTGATATGAAATCAACCTGAGGAATGGAGAGGTAAGAAAATGAAGCATCTACTTAATATAAGTAAAAATTTGTCAACGAAAATTGATGTATCTGGTTCTAAAATTTAGACCAAATACATCAATTTTTGTTGGCCAAATTTTGTTTAAATTTTGTAACGTTTTTTTTTCTATAGACAAAGTAGTAAGTGTCATTTGAAATTCACACATAATTACGAAACCTAAGATTTGAATAGGGACATGAAATTCGGTGTAACAATTTCGGCATTTGTGAGCTGAGTACGGATAATGGAGCATCTATTTATTTTTGGTAAACCAATGTATCTTTCACCGCGTTTGTGGAGACTAATCATTTGAGATATAGAGATTCATTTAAGGGGTTGACCTCTCTCAATAATTGTTTTTCCATACACACCGGTCATAAATCAACCCAATACCAAATGGTTAAGGGATTTAAGTATCTACCATTTGTGAGGTCACGTTGACTTTGGTCTAAGAGAAGATAAAATGAAAATTAATGTTCCTTGAATTGTGTGTAATACAAATTTATTTGACTTTGGACGCATCCTTTCTTTGTTTCTTTTCCGAGGCACATGCTAATTGATTACATCTCATCACATCATCCACCACGTTTTTTCCACTAATAGTAAGAAAGAGAAGTGTGTTCTCAATTTCATCATCAAGAGGTCTCCGCGTTTTCTTGCTCCCAATCTCTTACTCGGAGAATCTGAACTCCTCACTCACCATTCCACAACAGAACTTTTGTTGCAGTTGCAGTTTTATACTATCTTCGAAACAAGGTACATGTACAGTGTACTCTTTTTGTTTTTGATGATTCTGGAATTACCAATTAATTATGCTAGTCTTGTTTTCTTTGAATCCCCACCTGCTGCTAGCTAAGACTCTCACATCAGAATTTCATACTAAATGTCTTGTTATCAGCTTTGACATTGTTTATCTAGTTAATTCTATATTATGTTTAGTTACCTTGGAGTACCCTGAACTATTTGAGAATTATAAATAGGTTTTGAACTAAAAGAAAAATTGTATTTGAGTTCATGAATTTGTAATTTAGACCTTGCATATTAAACCTTTGAAATTATTTGTAATTAGGTCTCTATGTTTATGGACTTGATTATAAATTAGTTACAAGTTTAAGGGCCCAATTACATTTTTTTACTTCATGGACCTATTTAAAGATTACCGAATAGTTCAGGGATATACAGAGTAATTAAACCTAAATTCTATCAGTAATTTTAGGGGTTATAGCAATAAGCAGTTGTACAGCAGAACTTTGATATCTATCTACTCTGATGAAGCATATGCTCTGGCTTTTTTATCTTCAATTAAATTATTTAAGTGACAAAATGTTCTTCACCTTCATTCAGATTGATTATGTTAAATTGTTAATACAAACACAATAAAACATTGCTTCTTTTAATTTTTTTACTACATCTCTTTCTTTTGATATAGTAGTTTCTTTTCCAGCAATGGTTAATCAAATAGCAGTAGCAGTGGCATTGGTTGTGATTCTCATAGGATGGGCTTATATGTTCATAAAGCCTCCAGCTCCTAAACTATGTGGATCTGCAAATGGTCCTCCAATTACTTCACCTAGAGTCAAACTCAGTGATGGAAGGCATTTGGCCTACCGCGAATTTGGTGTTCCAAAGGAAAAAGCTAAGCACAAGATCATTATCATTCATGGATATGGTGATTCCAAAGATATACATTTGCCTGCTTCTCAAGTACAATCTTGCTCCTCTTATTTACTCTCCTATTTGTTTTAACTATATACCATTAGTAATGCATGCCAATAATAATGAAAAATGTGTCATGGTGTTGCTATTCTTGATATTATGGAGAATCGTAGTTAAATAAAGATGATGCAATCTAAAACGCTATTAGGATTTAAGATTGTGCCCAACTGAGAGAGTGAATTGATTTGTATAATAAGTTAAGACGTTACTTTGTTGTCTAAAAAGTTTAGACAATTTGGACTCTAGGTCCCACCTGTTAAGAGTCCCACATCAGATGTGATATGGCGTGAAAAAGACTTTAAAAATGGGAGGCGTTTCTCTCTTTACAAGGCTTTGTAGGGTTGAGTTGGGTTGTACCAAGATTCTAAGACCAATGGTATATTGAAGTTGCCTTAATTTTGTGCAATGTGAGACTAATTCTCAAAAAGTCACAAAAACATCAAAAACCTTAATAGCGCGACACTAATTGCAATTGCAGACTGTTTTTTAAGGCCTTGAGTGTTGAAGTTTACTGAACAACTTTAGAAATTTTGTTTGTTTGATATATTATAGTGATTATGTTCTTGGTTTTATGTAGGAACTTATCGAAGAACTAGGGATATATTTCCTCCACTTCGACAGAGCAGGTTATGGTGAGAGTGATCCATATCCTTCACGTTCAGTGAAGAGTGAAGCATATGATATACAAGAACTAGCAGATAAATTACAAATTGGGACAAAATTTTATCTCATTGGAATGTCAATGGGAGCTTACCCAGTTTGGAGCTGCCTAAAATATATTCCACATAGGCATGTTAATTTCTATAACTTGTAGCTTCACTATACTTTAGATTTTTTCTATTCTTGCTCTTCATAATGTAAGATATTATTTTGTAGCAGATTATCAGGAGCAGCTTTGGTAGTTCCAATGATAAATTATTGGTGGCCTTCTTTACCTGATAATTTATCAAGAGAAGGCTTTAGGAGCCTCCCTCAGTCATATCAATGGACATTTCGAGTTGCACGTTATGTCCCTTGGTTGTGCCATTGGTGGATGACTCAAAAATGGTTCCCTTCATTGAGGCTTGTAACGATCGAGATGTTCTCTTCCGATGATATAGAGATCCTTAAAATCCTGTCTCAATCTCCAAACAGTAGTCAGGTAACTCAAAAACTTTGTCACTTTGAAAAGATTGCACATGAAAACTCACAATGTGTTTTTTTTTTAACATTCAGGAGAAAGTAAGTCAGCAAGGTGAATATGAATCATTACACAGAGACATTATGGTTGGTTTGGGAAACTGGGAATTTGACCCAATGAATGTTGAAAATCCATTCCCTGAAAATGAACGTTCAGTCCACATATGGCAAGGATTTGAAGATAAGATCATTCCCTATAAGCTGAATCGCTACATCTCAGAAAAACTTCCGTGGATTCATTATCACGAGATACCTGATGGAGGGCATTTAGTTATCTTCAAAAAGAATCACTGTGAATACATAATTAAAGCACTTCTACAGTCATAAGATTTTTCATATGATGTAGTGTGTGCAGTAAACCAATAATTTATACATAGCTTTCTGCTTCTCAATTTGATAGGGAATAAATTCTGTAAAATGTTGCTACATATTTTTATCAAATTTGGGCTGGCATGTGATAGAGGCTTGTGAGCCCAGTAATTAGGCAAAGTTGGATCTGGAACATGAACTTGTATACCTTGTTATAAGACATTTGTTTTATTGGCTAAAAAAACATATTGTTAACTTTAAGTTTCAAATCAATTCAACTTATTTTTGCCGGTTGTGGCCGGTTTTAAGGATTACCAAATTTTCAAAATAAATAAATCTTGACTACTTGTGAAACCAATCCATCCGAACTGTTTTATTTCCCTCAAGATTGGAATGATTTCATTTTGAAACACGACTATAAAGAATATTCTTAGTACATGTAGGTATATAAACTATAAACTATAAACCCAGAAATTATGATGTCACTGGGCCTGAAAGCAACGTTGAACGCAAAATCATTATTAATAAGCTGCTCATATGAGCCTACCAATCCAAGCACACGTTAATTAAAAAAAGGAATTATCAAAAAACGCAAAACTATATGGAAAGTTGGGAATGTGCAACGGATAGACAAAAAAGATGCTCTCAGCTGATGGAACCTTTCAAAGGATATTCCCCAAACTGAAATTACCTCAAAAAATCAAAAAACAAAGAGAGTATAGAAAAAGCTCACGCATATAATATACGTACCCAAGAAGCCTAATTCAGCTCTTATTCCATTGATGTCCACATAAAGTCTTTGTACGTAAGATCCATAATTCAGGAAAAAGATGAAAAGAATAAGACATTATCTTAAGCTTTTAACAGAAACTCCACAAGGTCAGACACATAAAATCTGCAGAGGTTTCTGTCAGGTGAGGAATTATATATCTTTATATCATCATTCTGCAAAAAATTAATATATTGTTAGTTTTTTATTCATGGTTTTTCTGGTATGGTTTTATCAGGGAACACAACTTTCTCCAAACCATGATGATTCAGCAGATTATTTCTCTGTAATTTCACCAAGAATCACACTCAGAGATGGTAGACACCTTGCTTACCTTGAGAAAGGTGTTCCCAAGGAAAAAGCAAATTACAAGATCATCATTGTACATGGTTTTGGAAGCTCCAAAGAAATGAATTTTCTAGCACCCCAAGTAATAATTCCAATCTCTCTTTCTCATAAAAAAACATGACATGTTATGTTAGATTTATATCTAATTAAATATGGGGATCTAATTAAATATTCTGAATAAGATATGATTGATTGACATAGGAAATGATAGATGAATTGGGTATATATCTCGTACAATATGATCGAGCTGGATATGGAGAAAGTGATTCAAACCCAAAACGTTCATTGAAAAGTGAAGCACTTGACATTCAAGAGCTTGCTGATCAACTACAACTAGGATCACATTTTTATGTAATTGGAGTCTCAATGGGTTCATATGCTACTTGGAGTTGTCTTAAATATTTGCCTCATAGGTAAGTTACAATACTTTAGCTTAGTTATATTATTAGTATTATAGAACTTTAAGAAGTAAGGATTTGCGATCAAACAGTCATCGCTGGCGCAACACCATCCTGTGGCAGCAGAGGATCCGTGTCCAAGAAATAAGGCTAAGTTTACCAAAAGATTATTTATACAGGCTTGCAGGGTTGGCACTGATAGCTCCTGTCATCAATTACAAGTGGCCTTCTCTCCCTGGGAATTTGATAAAGGAAGACTATAGAAGGAAACTTGTTGGTTGGGGACTTTGGCTTGCAAAATATTGTCCTAAATTATTGCATTGGTGGGTCACTCAAAAATGGCTCCCTTCAACTGCTGTCATAGAAAAGAACCCTGCACTCTTCAACAAAAGTGATATTGATATTTTGAAGACAATTCCTGGGTTCCAAATGCTTTCAAAGGTAACAAATTATATGCGAACAAGGTTTTAAATCGCAGTTGTGGACTTGTGGTCATGTCATAATCCTTGATATTACATGTTTTAAATCACAGTCATAGTCATGTTGTGATCCTTTATATCATAAGGAATTAAGTGCGTTCAAATGCGCCCGATGTGGCTTCAATCGCAGTCACGTTGTGGTTGTGGAGACGGCCCATGTTGCAGTCACGATTTATAGACCAGATACAACAGTTATTCAATGAGTCTAAAACTGCAGTTTTTTCTTATAAATAGGACCAGTTGGAGTAATATGTAATTCCATATGAGGGTAATGTTGATGATGGTATGTTCTTACTTACAGGATAGGTTAAAGGAACATGTTGTTTTCGACACTCTACGCAATGATTGGCGACTGGCTTTTGGTAAATGGGAATTTGATCCAATGAAGCTAGGAAATCCATTTCCACACAAGAGAAATTCATTCCACATTTGGCAAGGATATGAAGATAAGGTTGTTCCCTCTGAACTCCAGAGATTTGTTTCAGGGAAGCTGCCATGGATACAATATCATGAAGTTCCAGATGGTGGCCATTTAATTGTATACTATAAGGGCTTGTGTGAGGACATTTTGAGGGCACTTTTACTTGGACAAGAAAATCATGCTTATAAACCTAGATCTTCTTTGTTATTCAAAGAGGAATGCTAACAGAAACTCTTTTAATCTAACACACTTTCTTATACACATTTTTGTAATTATATGGAGAAATTCATTTAAATGATATGGGTCTCACTCCTATTAGGTGAGACACATAAAATTTATCTACTGATAAAAAGAAGTGTGTAATAAAAAGTGTGTTAGAGAAGATGTTAAAAGTAACTCTTTAATTTGTTATGATTAGATGATTTAATATGTTTATTGTTAGCAGTTTTTTAGGAGAATGTTTGTATAAACTACATTAGTTGGCTGGGAAAAGTGCAAAATGTAAATGTGTGTAAATTACATTTAGTCATCTGTTATTGGTATCATAAAGACTTTTACCTTTTTAAGTATCAGTCCATCTTGATTAGCCTATTGTTTTGAAAGAGTAAGACAGATTATTGTGATTGTTGGAAAAGCATCCTATCATAACCCAAGACAGTTGGATCATCAACACCCTAAATAAGTGGATTAAACACAATCTCTTTTACCCAAAACCTTAAGATATTAGATATATCGTTCCATTCACTTATATATTGCTCAACATCTCTCTCTATTTTCATCTAATGTAAGACTTCTTACTCACATTTGATAATTCATCGAAAACTATAGTAACTAATATAACATCCCCTGTAACAACCGATCTACTGACTAACTAGAATCAGTTAAACTATTATCTGGTGATATTATCTGTTGTAAACTGTTGCAGATTTCTAAAAGATTTTCAATATATAACTTTTTCTAGCTAGATTCATATTTTCGTATATATCAAATTCCCTGTATTTTTATTCTTAAAAAGGGAGTATGGAAGGAGCCAAATTCAACTCTCATTCCATTGATGTGCATAAAGGTCTATTTAAAATCCACATTATAGGAAAAGATGAAAAGAGTGAGACATTACCTTAAGCTTTTAACTGAAATTCAACAAGGTCATACGCGGAAATTCTTCAGATGTGATCATTGTGCCAGAAAAATGCATTCTAGACCTACATTTTATTCCTTTTCCCCATGTTTTCCAGAGCAGATATATTTTATTACTTTTATAAGTGGATCTTCTTGCAATAGTTTCATTAAGAATCAGACTCAAAGATGTGAGGCACCTGACTTATGTTGAGAGAGGTGTCCCAAAGGAAGTGTAAGAGTAACTATTCTAACTGAAAGTTGTTAATGGCAACTAACTGCTTGATTATTCATTGATGGTAGTACTTATACAAGCTAAGTCAGTTTCAGCTCATTACAAGTTAACAGTATGCTGAGCTGAGTAATATTTACACATATAATGGGCTGGACTAAAATGAAACATAACCAGGCCCAAAACTACCAAACAAATACAACACAAAGACTTACTAACAGTTACAATAAGAAGCCCACTAACAATTTCTCCCTTAAACTGAAGCTCATTTAGCTTACAGTTTATTCACATTTGGACCAGCTTCACCTACTGGACACACTCCCAGACACCTCCTCAGCTTGACAAAGTTGTCGTTCTTCATAGGCTTTGTTAAAGCATCTGCTATTTGATCCTGTGAGGTACAGAATTGCAGCTCAATCAACCCTTCTTTGCACAAGTCTCTCAAGAAATGGAATCGCACGTCTATGTGCTTAGTCCTTCCATGCATCACAGGATTCTTAGAGAGTTTAATAGTTGAACTATTATCACAGAGCACTGTCAAACATTTATTGTCTTCCTTTGTGAATAGTGTATGTTCATGTGAGCATTTGTTAAATCCTTCTCTTCTGAAATAAGCTTCTATCCTGCTGTACCAAGCTCTAGGAGCTTGCTTCAAGCCATACAAAGCCTTCTTCAACCTATATACCTTCCCTTTCGAGCCTTTTCTTTCATATCCTTTGGGCTGTTCAACAAGCACCGTCTCTTCCAAGTCTCCATGTAGAAAAGCGCTCTTGACGCCAAGTTGATACACTTTCCACCCTTGATTCACTGCCACTGCCAAGATTGTTCTTATTGTGTCCCACCTTGCCACCGGAGCAAAGACCTCAGAATAGTCAACTCCATAGACCTGAGTATACCCTTTGGCTACCAATCGGGCTTTATGCTTCTCAACCATTCCTACCTCATTATACTTTGTTTTGTAAATCCATTTTACCCCAATCTTCTTTCCATCCTTTGAAAATCCACTAGCTCCCAAGTATTGTTTTTCTCAATGGATGCAATTTCATTATCCATTGCTCTCCTCCATTTATCTTCCTTGACAGCTTCCTCATATGTAAGAGGATCACCTCCTTCACAAACAAGCAAGTTGTGCAGGCCTTCATTGTCATACAGATCACTGTCACTATCTTGATCACGTAATATCACATAGTCACCCATCCAGGCTGGATTTTTTTTTAATTCTGCCCTGAATTTCCCCTTCTGTATCGGCACTCTCTAGACCTTGGTTGACATCAGTCACATTGCCTGGTGATTCTTCTCTGATTTTATTATGTACAGCATGTTCCTGTGCTTCATTTCCACCTACTGTAGGCTCTGAGTTCACCCCTTTATCAGCTTGATCATCTACTGATTTCTCACCTTCATCCAAGTCACATGCCACTGTCTTGCCCTGTTCTGTGCTCACCCAATTCCAGGTCTCATTTTCAGCAAATACAACATCTTTACTGATCATGATTTTCTTGCTGTTTGGATCATAAAGCCTATATGCTTTAGATTCCTCACTAATGCCAAGGAATATACATTTGATGCTCTTATTATCCAACTTCTTCCTATTATTGTCAGGCACATGCATGTAAGCAACACAACCAAAAATTCTAAGATGTTCCACTGAAGCTTTCACCTCACTCCAGGCCTCCTCTGGTGTTTTGTCCTTGACTGACACAGTAGGGCATCTGTTCAGTATATAAAAGGACCATTTTATTGCCTCTGGCCAGAATTGCTTCTGCAATTTGGCCTCATTCATCAAGCTTCTTACCATATTCATGACTGTTCTATTCCTCCTTTCTGCCACCCCATTTTGTTGTGGGGTGTAAGCAGCTGTAAGCTGTCTCCTAATCCCATGCTCAGCACAATATTCAGTGAATTCATTCGAATTAGATTCTCCACCCCTGTCTGTTCTTAGGCAGCTAATTTGGCATTGTGATTCCTTTTCTATCATCATTCTAAATCTCTTTAGGTTTCAAAGGCAGCTGATTTTTCTGTTAGAAAATAGACCCACCCCTTTCTACTAAAGTCATCAATGAATGAGATAAAATACCTCTTCTTGCTGTTTGATTCAGGCGTGATTGGACCACAAATATCTGAATGAAACAGCTCCAATTTCCTTGATGCCCTCCAGTTACTTTGCTTTGACATAGCCTCTCTATGTTACTTTCCCACTTGGCACTCTGAGCATATGCTGTCATTGTTCTTAAGTTCTGGCCGCCCTCTAACCATTTCTTTCTGCTGAAGCAGCTTCAAACTATTGTAGCTGAGATGACCAAACCTCGTGTGCCATAACTCTGTCACACTGTCACTGGTTGCTTGAAGACAAACCGGAAGAATTGGAGTTGCCATGACAACAAACATCCTATTCTTGGCCATGATTCAAGTCATTATTAGCCCTTTCTCCTTGTGGTATATTTTGCATTTATCATCATCAAAAATCACCTTGAGTTTCTTCCGTTGTAACTGTCCAATACTCAAAAGATTGTCCTTCAAGTTTGGGATGACATATACCTCTGTGATAACTTGAATTCTCCCTTCACTCTTCAATCTGACACTGCCTTTGCCCATCATGTTGATTCTTGAATGATCACCCAACTTAACTGTTTCTCTATAGCTTTCATCCAACTCAAAGAGCCATTCTTTGATACCACACATGTGGTTGCTGCAACCGGAGTCAAGGAACCACGCTCTTTCTTCCTCTGTGCCCTGCTCAACACCACGTGCCATCAACAACATCTCTTCTTCATCATCAAACCCAGCGTAATTGGCTATCTTTTCTTCAAGACTTGGACATTCGTATTGAAAATGTCCAAGTTTGTGACACTTGTAGCATTCTAAATTTTCTTTCGAGCCCTGTCTACCTCTTCCTCTTCCAGCACCTCTACCTCTGACAGCACCTTTACCTTTCCCAGCACTTGTGCTCTTCAAAGCTTGCTCTTCTTCCCTTTGCCCTTTCATGCGTACCTCCTCGACAACCAGACTACTTTGCAGACCATCAATGGAAAGTTATTCCACATCGTTGGACTGAACAATTGAACACACCACATAATTGAACTTGGGTGTCATTGACCTCAGAATCTTTTCAATAACCACAGTTTCTGGCATCCTCTCACCGTGGCTTTTCATCTTGTTCGCAATTACCAGAGTTCTTGCGAAGTAGTCACTGATCGTCTGGCCTTCCTTCATTCCCAACAGTTCAAATTCGCGCCTCAGAACTTGCAACTGTGCTTGCTTGACCTTTGTTGAGCCTTGATACTTCTGCTTTAGCGAATTCCATATCCCCTTCGACGTATCTGCATCCAAGATCGTCTCAAGAACCCCTCGTTCAATCGCTTGAAAGAGATACTTTTTCGCTTTCAAATCTTTCAACCTCGCTTCATCAACAGCTTTCTTGTGTTCTGGTGTTGGATTGCTTCCAAGAGCCGGAACTCCATTCTCCACTATTTCCCAGTATTCTTTAGATCTCAGCAGATTATCCATCAATCGAGCCCAATGTTCATAATGGGCATCAAGCTTAGGGATTGCCGGTTGGATGAAATTGTTGTTCTCCTTCTCCGCCATTTGTCGATCTTTTAGTCACCGTGAGTCTGCGGTTCGCGTTTCTTGATTCGCCCCAGGCCCCGTTCGGAGCTCTGGTACCAATCGTAAGAGTAACTATTCTAACTGAAAGTTGTTAATGGCAACTAACTGCTTGATTATTCATTGATGGTAGTACTTATACAAGCTAAGTCAGTTTCAGCTCATTACAAGTTAACAGTATGCTGGGCTGAGTAATATTTACACATATAATGGGCTGGACTAAAATGAAGGGTATTGCTTTTCCCACACCCCCTCCTACTCGAAACACACCCCATAAGGGTGTGAAAAGACCAAAAGGCCAGGCCAAACCTCTTTTTTTTCACGAATTTTCACCTGTTCGAACACGGGCATTCGAACAGGTTCGAATGACATCGTTCGAGTGTGTTAAATTTTGACTTCACACCCTTTTGGGCGTTTTTCACCTGTTCGCATGAGGTCATGCGAACCTGTTCGCATGACCTCGTTCGAACACATTCGAACGACATCGTTCGAGTGTGTTAAATTTTGACTTCACACCCTTTTGGGCGTTTTTAAACTGTTCGCATGAGGTCATGCGAACCTGTTCGAACAAGGTCGTTCGAACAGTCATAAAACACGTCCTCGCAGCGTCTCACGCGAGGTTATTTTTGGAATAAAATTTGTTAAGGGGTGTGAAAGAGTAGGAGGGGGTGTGGGAAAAGCAAAACCCAAAATGAAACATAACCAGGCCCAAAACTACCAACAAATACAATAAGAAGCCCACTAACAGGAAGTTGGTTTCATATTTGGGAGGGATATAAAGATAAGATTGTGCCTCTCAATTTGTTTCAGGGAAGCTACCATGGGTACAATATCGTGAAGTTCCAGATGGTGAACATTTAATTTTATGCCGCAAGGGCTTGTGTGCTGTGAAGTACCGACACGTACATAGACACCAGACACGAAATAGACACAGATACGTAGACACCGATTTTAATTTGAAAAATACCAGTAATTGAAGTGTCTCTGTCGATGTTGGTGTCCGATACGATACGTGTTGGATACTGGACACGTCTTCAACCAGAAGTGTCGGTGCTATAAAGCTTGTGTGAGGACATTTATTTATTTATTTATTTTATAATCAATATTTTAGGGGGTGGAAAATGGGGATAAAGCTCCGGTTCAAGCACGGTAAACTTCAAACTCTTTGTCAAGCTCCGAGGATCAAGCACTGGTGGTATCTTTCGAAATGCCTCGAGGGATTTCGCATAAGCTGGATCGTTGCTCAATTCTGGAGGCGGAGTTGCAGTCTATTTATCATGGGGTGTATATAGTGTGGGGTAGAGGATATCACAACTTTTGCAGTGGAATCAGATAGGTATGGGGCTATTGAGTTGTTTAAAGTCAGTACTTCTGACTTGCATCCTTTGGATTAGTTAATCAAAGGGATTAAAAGCATCACTAAACTACTCAGGATAAGATTAGCTTGAAGCATATTTTGAGAGAGACTAATAGGCCTACTGATTGGCTAGGTAAAATTAGCCTTACTAGTGACTTAGTTTTTGTATTTTTGATGGCGTTTCTACCTCTCATAACAGTTTTATGATCGCTGATAAGAGAGGTTTGTTGATTCATCTTGGGTAGTTGTTTTGGGCTTTAATGTTGGAGTTTTCCATACACACCACACACACACGCACTGAGAGAGAGGGAAGAAGATGTAACTGAAATCGGTTAACAGTAAACTGAAAACACAGTGTTATTATTGCATCACTGTGAATGATGCTTATATACTCAGTCCATGTAAGCATGCTGAGTCAGCAAACAATAGTAAACATACAACTGAATGAAAGTGTAACTTCGACTCCCTCACTTCGACAGATCAGTTCTGTGAGTCGAACTAGCAGGTGTCGAACTAGATTACTTATTTAACACACCCCCTTAAGCTAGTTTCTATCACAAACAAACAACAACAAAATACAGCAAAATCTATCTAAGTAAACGTATTACAATCAACCACATTCAGCATGCTCCTTAGCCTTTTGAATGTCTCTGCCTTCACTGCCTTGGTGAACAAATCTGCTGCCTGCATATCCGATCTGCAGTAGCTCAGCTTCAACCTTCCTTTTGTGACTTGATCTCTTAAAAAATGATAGCGTGTCTCTATATGCTTCGGCCTTCCATGTGCCACTGAATGTTTGGCCAAGCTAATTGCAGATTTGTTATTCACATATAGCTCCACAGCACCTTCCTTCTTGATCATCAGTTCTTGCATCAAATTGTCAAGCCAGATTGCTTGACAGGCTCTCATTGAAGCTGCAATATACTCAGCTTCACATGAGGACAATGCCACAACTGATTCCTTCTTTGAACTCCATGAGATGGGACCTGTGCCAAGCAGAAACACAGAGCCAACAGTGCTCTTTCGATCAGATTTGTCACCTCCCCAATCTGCATCAGTGAAGCCATAGAGACACTTCTCATTGTCTCTGCATTTACTGGACAACAGAATTCCATATGCCATAGTGCCTTTGACATATCTTACGATTCGTTTTGCAGCAGCTAGGTGTGATGTTCTAGGTCTGCCCATAAGTCTGCTAATCAGACCTACACTTAAACTGAGGTCAGGTCTGGTGTTGCAGAGATATCTCAGTGCCCCAACCACCTGTCTGAACTCTGTAGCATCCACCTCTGGTTCATCAGCATCTTTGTCGAGCCATAGCCCTGCCTCTACTGGTGTTTTGACACTGTTGCAGTGTAGCATATTGAACCTGTGCAGTATATCAGAAGCATACTTCTTCTGTGACAGCAACATACCATCATCAGTATTTTGAAATTCAATTCCTAAGAAATAAGAGATCTCTCCTAGGTCTGTCATTTCAAAAGTATTCATCATTCTCTTCTTGAACTCAGCCACCTTAGCTTCATTGTTTACAGTAACCAATAAATCATCAACATAGAGGCATAAGATTATCACATCTCCACCATCTGACTTCACATACACCACATGCTCAGAAATACATCTCACATACCCCATGTTGATCAAGCTCTTATCTATCTTCTTGTTCCAAGCTCGTGGAGCTTGTTTTAGGCCATACAATGCCTTTCTCAATTTCAAGACTTTGTTCTCACTTCCTTGTTTCACAAAACCTGTTGGTTGTTCGACATAAACCTCCTCTTCCAATTCTCCATTTAAGAAGGCAGATTTTACATCAAGTTGATGTATCTTCCACCCTTGCATACTTGCATGAGCTACCACAACTCTCACAGTTTCAAGTCTTACAACGGGTGCAAAGACCTCTTCATAGTCAACACCATATCATTGTAGGAAACCTCTAGCCACCAATCTTGCTTTATGCTTCACCACTTCACCTTTAGGATTTACTTTCACTTTGTATATCCATTTCACACCTATTGCTTTCTTTCCTTTGGGCAATTCGACCAATTCCCAAGTCATGTTCTTCTCTATAGATCTGATCTCCTCTTGCATAGCTTCCAGCCACTTAGAATTTTTTATTGCTTCCTGCCAAGTTACTGGTTCTGTCTTAGCAAGAAGTGCAAAGTGCACTATATCACCTTCATCATTGAGTGCACTATCAGTCATTACCTCACAATCACTTAGCCTTGTAGGAACCTGCCTTTGTCTCAGTGATCTTCTTAGTATTTCTGGACTACCTTCTTCACCATCATTCTCTTCGACAGGCTCAGTTTCACCTTCCAGTTCTAACTCTGCTTCACCAACAGGCACCTCAAACTGTTCGACAGTAGTGGAACTCTCTCCCTTGTCACTCCACTTCCATGTCTTCCCCTCATCAAACACCACATCTCTACTTATCACAATTTTATTATTCACAGGATTCACTAACTTGTAACCTCCAGTCGAATGATAGCCTACCATAACCATCACTTCTCCTTTATCATCTAACTTTGTTCTCTGCTGGTCAGGCACGTGTCTATAGCAAACAGACCCAAATATTATGAAGTGTGATACATTTGGCTTGGCACCTGTCCAAGCCTCCTCAGGGGTGATATTCTCCATTCTCTTTGTTGGACTCCTATTAATGATATATGCAGCAGTATTAACAGCCTCTCATCACCATCTCTTTGGCATATTCTTACTTTTTAACATGCTTCTCACCATATTAAGCAATGTCCTGTTTTTCCTCTCAGCCACTCCATTATGTTGAGGAGTGTATGGAGGTGTGATCTCATGTGTTATTCCTTCAGCTTCACAGAATTCATTAAACTCAGTATTTACATACTCCCCACCCTCATCAGTTCTTAGCACTTCTATGTTCTGTCCACACTGTTTTTCAACCAGGACTTTGAATTTTTTGAATACTCCTAACACATCATTCTTCCTCCTAATCAAATAAATCCAAAGCTTCCTAGTGAATTCATCAATGAATGTAACAAAATACTTGTTACCTGCGGGAATTTCATGCTGTATTGGACCACACACATCTGAAAAAATCACCTGCAGCTTTCTCTTTGATCTACTTGGCACACTTGGATTGAAGGAACCTCTAGGCATCTTGCTCTCCACACACTCTGCACATACATCCTTTGGAACATGGATATGAGGCAGACCTTTCACAACTATCTTGCTCTACATCCTGTTCAGATCACCAAAATTCAAGTGTTCATATCTGAAATGCCACAGCCACTCTTCCTTGTCCACTCCTGTGGCTAAGCACGGTTGCATCAGCACACCCAATTCGATCTTAAATGTCGTGTTCTTGGAGAGAGTTGCCTTTATCAACAGCCTCTGTTCAGTGTCATACACATTAATAGCATTGTCTTCCAGCACTATCCTATATCTCTTCTCCAATAGCTGTCCAATACTCAGCAAATTGCTCTTCATCCCTGGCACATACAGTACACTAGAAATGAAGCAAAGTGAACCATCCTTCTTTCTTATCATCACCTTCCCCACACCTTCCACCTTCATGGTTCTATCATCAGCAAACCTTACTCTACTCTTGATTGAGAAATCAAGTTCAACAAACCAGTCTCTCCTCCCTGTCATGTGTGTTGAGCAACCTGTGTCTAGAAACCAGTGCTCACCACTCTCACCTTCCTCCTTAGTTGTCACCATTTGCATTATTTCATCACTGCTCTCTGTCTCCTCAATCACCATCAACAGAGATTCCTCCTTCTCTTCCTCTTCTTCAGCCATTTTAGCATCATTGCCATCAACATTGCTATAGCACTCATCAGCAAAATGTCCATATTTCTCACAGTTATAACACTGTATATGGCTCTTATCAAATCTTCTCCCTCTTCCTCTAGAACCTCTACCACCTCTACCTCCTCTTCCTCTATAGCTATCACTACTACTACTTCCTTGCTCATTACTGTTACTGTTATCACTATTGTTTGATTTAGCAGAGTTTGAGTTAAGAATTACCTCTTCCTCTTCCTCCTCTGTAATTGTTTCTGCCTCTACCACGTCCTCTTTGATTTCCACCAGTTTTGTTGCCTGTTTGTACTGCTAAAGCTTGCTCAGTGCCAGGCTTCACCATCTTCTTCTCATTCATTCTCTGCTCATGCGCTTCAAGAGATCCTTGAAGTTCTTCTATCGTTATTGTTGATAGATCTTTCGCCTGTTCAATCGCCACCGTGATGTGATCGAAACGCGAAGACACAGATCGCAAAATCTTCTCCACAACTGATTCATCAGACAACGTTTCACCACAATACAGCATCTGATTCGTCATAGTTTGGACTCTAGTGAAATACGCAGCAATCGATTCACTCTCCTCCATTCCTAGCAGTTCATATTGTCTTCTTAGGGTTTGAAGTCGCACCTTCTTCAATTTCTGATCTCCGGCGTAGGAATTCGCGAGAATGTCCCACGCTGCTTTTCGTCTCAGATCTAGCAATCTTCTCAAAAATTGCAGGACTCACACACTGATGGAGGATACAAACCTTTCCAATCCTTCTTCTTCGATTCTCTGTAAGTTGCTTGTTGCGCAACGGTTGCGTTCGCCGGTAACGGAGCTAGTCCGTTCTGCACCAAATCCCACACATCCTGATAACCAAGGATCGCCTTCATCTTCATACTCCACTGGTCGTAGTTTCTTCCGTCGAGGATCGGAAAGTTCGCCGGAAAATGGCCGTTCGTCGTCATCGCAGTTTACTCTCACCGTTGAGACTTCACTCGTCTTCTCACACTGGATTCACTCTCGAAAAACTTCAACAATCACGCTCTGAATACCATTTGTTGGAGTTTTCATACACACCACACACACACGCACTGAGAGAGAGGGAAGAAG
The DNA here is from genome assembly GCA_039519185.1 of Astragalus membranaceus. Classification (NCBI taxonomy): domain Eukaryota; kingdom Viridiplantae; phylum Streptophyta; class Magnoliopsida; order Fabales; family Fabaceae; genus Astragalus; species Astragalus membranaceus. The sequence continues at coordinate 213,297,137 of CM076846.1, read as the reverse complement.
ATGTAACTGAAATCGGTTAACAGTAAACTGAAAACACGTGTTATTATTGCATCACTGTGAATGCTGCTTATATACTCAGTCCATGTAAGCATGCTGAGTCAGCAAACAATAGTAAACATACAACTGAATGAAAGTGTAACTTTGACTCCCTCACTTCGACAAATCAGTTCTGTGAGTCGAACTAGCAGGTGTCGAACTAGCTTACTTATTTAACATTTAAGCCCTTTGTTTTCAAAAAAAAAAAACTTCTGATTCTTTAAACGCATATATTTACGTTATGTAGTTCAACCCTTGAAGTTTGTGTGTGGACATTTGTAGGAGTATGGATAGCCGTAAATCAAATACATATTTAAACCTTTAATTGAAATCACAAGTCATAACTAACTAGCTTTTTATCGCCCACGGTAATGACCATGGACCAATCCAAAATCCAAAATCCAAATGATTGGCTGGTAATATGAGAAGATCAACCAGACACAAGCACGTAAACCAATTCTCCAACCCCACGGTTATGATGGTTAACTGACAGAGCAGTCTTTGCATGCAGCATAGAACGTGTCAACAAAAACTGAAACTGATTAAAGATGTCATCAGTTAAAGTTTCTGTCTGTCTCTCCTTCCTTCTTTCATCTGGTGCAGGTCATAGCTTACTTTACTCCTTTTCTCTCACTCATTCTCTTTTTCAGAATTCAGACCCCCTCTCTCTCTCTTGCTGTTTTGTAAGGTACCTAAACTAAACACATCTATTCTCTTGCATTCTACTGTATGATTTTGTTTCTCTCCTTTCCCTTCATCTGATTCCTTCATGTAGATCACATTGATCAGATGCATGTTTGCATGTTGCAAGTTGTAAGTGATGCATATGCTGATGCAATTCATAATTTCATATCATCTTCCTATCATCTTAATTATATGATCAATTATGCCAATTATCTATTAAATTGTCCAGAAATGAGTTTCTTTTTGTTTTTTCAAATTATTCCTAATTATATATTTTCTCCTTATTAGGGATTAAGTGCTTTAAATCTGAGAATCAGAATCATCACTGATAGCCCCAAATTTTTGCGGTGTTTACGTAAGCATTTTTTCATTTTTTACAATAATAAATGTTAGTTTAATTTGGAGACAAAACTGTTATTTCTCAAAGATTAGCACATTGATTAACACAGATGGCTCTACAACAAACTGATCAAGAGGCACCATTGCAAGAACAAGACCCAACATTTTCTCAACTAAGCAAACAAAACTCAATATTCTCACTTACACTTGATGAGTTCCAATGCAAAAGTGGAAAAAATTTCGGTTCCCTCAACATGGATGAATTCTTTGCCAGCATTTGGAACTCCAATGACAACCAAATTAACACACAGCAACCTACACATGATGAACCTCCTCAGACTCAGAATAAAATTCTTGTAACAAAACCTATTGTTCCTCACCAAAAAGGTTCATTCTCCGTCCCTTCTCCAATTTGCAAGAAAACTGTGGATGAAGTTTGGTCTGAGATACATAAAAACAAACCACAGCAAAATTATCTTGGCATAAATGAGAGACTCAAGAAACAACAAACACTTGGGGAAATAACTTTAGAGGATTTCTTAATAAAAGCTGGTGTAGTACAAGAATCATCTTCACCTCAAATTAGAACTACAATTCCATTTCATAATCAGACTTGCAATGCTTCAAGTAATAGACAACAACTGAGTGTGGGTTATGGATTGAGGTCTGCAATGGGGACAGGATTTTCGACACAAGTGTCTCTAGCAATGGTTTTGTAAATCCAACATACCAAATGTCTTCACAGTGTAACAACTTAGGAGTACAGGATTGTGCTGTGGAGAAATGTCAAAGCTTGCCTGAGTCATCAGGCAGGAAGCGGATAATTGATGGTCCTCCTGAAGTGGTCGTGGAGCGAAGGCAACGAAGAATGCTGAAAAATCGAGAATCGGCTGCACGTTCTCGAGCAAGAAGACAGGTTTCGTGCTCATACTGTTTGTTATACTTAATTTGATCAATATGCATAGTAATCATTGCATCTATTCAAATCGTCTTTTTCACTAATAAACTATCTTTCGTTGCGAAAGTCATGGTTTAAATTGTTGTATCAGTCCCGATCCTTGATATTGTGGTCAATTTGGCTAATGCAGCCTCAATCGCGGTTGCACTATGGTCGCGACGACATAAAAAACCATAATGTTGCGGCCCAGATTGCAGTGGCGAGGTTTATTTGATAATCTCGATGAGATTATTAGTCTTGCAAGTGCAATGTTTGCAAGACTAAGATTTGTGCATGTTTTATATCCATGTTGTTACTTAGATATCATTATCAATTAGTAGAAATACATCATTCTTGTGGATAGTGTTATCCTGAATTTGAGGTCCTTTCCCTTATGGTAAAATGTTCTAATGCAGGCATATACGGTAGAGCTAGAAGCAGAGCTGAATCTGCTAAAAGAAGAGAATGACAAGCTAAAACAAATTCTGGTAGACAATACTGAAATTGGATATCCTGTTGTTATTTTCTTTTTTCTTTTTTATGATTTGACATGTTTTCTGATGCTTAACATATTTTGTGTCTATTTAAATTTGATATAGGCTGAAGCAGAGCGCAAGAGGAAACAAGAGGTCAGTGATTATATTATTCAAATATGAATTGCCACTGATGAGTAGAGTTAATTAATATTATGTATATCATGCTTTGCAACAGATTTTCCAAAGAAAGCCTTCAACAAAGACTCAAAAGGGGATAGAAAAATTGAGGGCAATAAGGAGGCCTATAAGTGCAACATGGTAAATAAGGTCAA